>CM056198.1:80191169-81441169 GCA_029692085.1 Gymnothorax javanicus
TTTTTATGCCACATTGGAAGTCACCTTTATTGGGCTACCAGGTTAGCTCACTCAGTTAAGCCGCCGCATTGTGGAATAGTGGTGACCAACAGGACTCGGATTTGATCCCTGGTCGTACCAGTGCTGGCAGTGGTCGGTAGCCTTTTCAGAGCAGTGCATAATTGGCTTTATGCTGCAGGGAAATAAATTGGGAAGGATTGCCGGCTTGGGATTATTGAATTACAGCATTGTTCGTTGCTCAATCGCCTCCTGTTGGCCAGCCGACTACTCATCAGTAAAACTCTGAGCTTGTTCATGTTCGGGTTACCTCCGCCCTCGTTCATTCGCGAAGTTTCAAGATATGAGTGTAATAAGAAGCAGCGGCTAACAGGCGCGTGCTTCGGAGGAGAGCCGCAAACTGTCTTCGCTCTTCCGAGATGGCAACATGGGGTTGCATATGACCAAGCTTGTGTACGTAGTTCCCTTATTGGGCATTCCAGATTTGGATTGGACACGCCAAATTTAAAAAATAAAAAACCAGCCTTTGAGGTCTCTGCAGGTTGTCCTTCTGATGTTGCTGGGTAACAACGGGCAAACAATCACGACTGCTCTCTTTCTGTCCCAAGTGAGTCATCATTAGCATGCTGGCTAGCTCAGTGAGAAAACTTAGGATATGATAGATAAAAAATAAAATGAATGTTTACCAATTTAACAATTCTGTTTGTGTTCAGATTTTGTTTGCAAAATGAATTGTGTTCCTTTCTGTGTCCCGATAACCAATTTACAGCTATCTAGCTAGCAGGCTACACTAGCCACATTGCAACTGCGTGGCAACTGAGCATTTTTAGCAAGCTAGCGACTGGATTGACTATGAATTAAAAAATCTTTGCTCTCACAAATTGAATGGCCGTGCCTAAATGATTGAGTAGCAGAGTGATTGAGTTATCTCAGTGCTAGCACACAATTCCTATTAAGGCACTAATGGAACTTAGCATTGCGATCGCGATAATATTAACAGTCATCCCATCTACCAGCTAGGTTTTGACCAAGATTTTTTTTGGGGAATTGTTCCTTTATTTGACAGTTATACAGTGTAGAGAGACAGGAGAGTTGGGGAGAAGAATGGGGGGAAGACATGCAGCAAATGACCTGAGCTGGAATCGAACCCAGGTCGCTGCGGAAAGGACACAGCATTTATGGTACGCGCGCTTAGACCGATGAGCCACCGGGGCGCCCAAGGCTAGTCTTGTTTAACCAGAGGTAATGAAGGAGATGTGTTAGGAACAAATTGACCGGGTGAATTCATGAGGGAAAATAGTGCCACGATTCAAAAAATTGAATGTTAGCTAGCTAACGGTTGCTACCTTGCAGATGCTAGCCACGGATCAATTTTAATGTTAGTGATTAAATTCCAATTGTGTGAATGCCTGTCAAATTTCTTCAAGAATGTAACCACCATCCTTGCTAACCAGCAGACGTAACTTTTCCATACTCACTGAGCAGTTTAATAGCTAGCCATCTACTTCTTCAGTCATCTGTATTTTCTGACTTGACAGTAAAGAAGGAAAAATCATAGCTTCCATCTATCGGTCTCACCATCTAACCATCTAACGCGCAACCATCTGCCAAAATGGCAACTGAAAATACTGAGCACAGAGAGCATGCACTGAGGGCAACACCCACTTTAGGAAACTGGAACAATGATCAAAAAAATCCCATTCATTTTTCAGTTTTGCTCTATCTTGTTAGTAAGGCTTCAGTTTATTTGACATGACATATGAAGGGACAAAGGTGGCGGAGAAAGACGATAACCCCTATCTTACACCCAGCGCAGATGGGTGCAAAACGGAACGCAAGTGTCTTTGCTATTTTACATCCGACAAAAGTACTGACTTCCCGTCTAGCATCCTTGCTGCATAAATACCCAATTAGTTTGCGCCAAAATTGAACGCTCATGGGCATGTTGGTCATAAAATGAGGTGTGGTCAGGCGCATTGCTATCTTGAGATCGCAAAAAGCGATCGCGCTATTGACTAACAAAAACCTGGTCTAATATCAATAGTCAGTTTTTGACTGCTCATTTTAGGGCGGATAGTCCGATAGTATGAAGCGTCTTTGAAGGCGAGTGCACAATGCACGTACACTCTGCTTGTTGCATAATACCCATGCAGGGACAAGCAGCAGCGCATGCAACCAATTCAAAAAATAAAGTGATTACGATGTTAAAGATTTTTGTCAAGATATTTAAAAAATGCACGTCAGAATGGTTAGTGCAACCGATGTCTGCACATCAGGGCATGCTGAGATGCAGGCTATTTAATTCATCACTGAACCTGTTCCATCAGGTAATATGTGATTCAACATGTGCGGTTATGCATGTAGGTGTTCGCAGATTCTTCAGGATAAAGCCATGACTTCTTAATATTGGCACTGTTGGCATACTCTGTCATTCCTGCTGTTCTCCAGAAGATCCCTCCTGGAGGGGTGGCTGTTCAGGGACTATGGTTAGCCTATGTATTCAGGACGAGACACATTGTCTAAAACAGTACGTGGATTTTCCTTCCATCACACAAAATGCAAACTGTAACAGAATGAATGTCTGAAGTGCTAAAAATGCACTCAGATCTTTGGATAAGTCATGCATGGGATGACTCAATGTCCGCAGTTATCTGAAAAAATCAATTTTGAATCCGACCTGATTCATTAATACAGTGCCAGCAACCCATCTGTTCTGCTTCTGTTATCAAGTACAGAACTATATATTTGATTTGAAATGTCGTCATTATTATTTACAGTTTGGCTGAAAAACGAAGTGGCCGCAAAACTAGAGTGCTAAGGGCCCTGAAGGTTGCCAGCAGTTACAGCTTCAACAGGAGAAATGGAACTAGCATCAGTCCGCGGATTCAACAGCAAGCCAACACGAATTCTTGCAAAAGCAACACGTTGTCTACACGATATTGGCGTTAAAAAGCTCCAGCTCAGACATCCGCGAAAAAATTAAACAGGTTTAATTTTTTCACGAATTTCGGCGGTGATGACGAACGGTCCCGTACCACTGTGAATCAATTCACGGTTTTTCGAATCAATTCTTCTCTGCGAAAGAAGAGAACTGTTTCATCCGCACACTTCCGTGGGCCAACGCAGCTCAGTGATAAAGGGGTTTTAGTTACCATTATCGGGCAAATCGACTGAACAGTCACACTTTTTCATGAGTGACAGACAGCAATATTTCTGCCATTTAGCAAAAATATGTAATCTTTAAGAAGTCTACATCATGAAATCCGATTCGATTTTCTTCTAACCTGAACTTTCACTGTCGTCTGCTGTCAATTTGTGAAGTGTGCCATCTTCTCAGTTCACTTCTGGTTCTTGCTCTGCTTTCAGACAATGATTTTTTTTTTTTTTTACACAACACTGCCACCGAGTGGGTCTAATTAGTATTATTCTTTCTATTCCATGATGATAATAGGAACAAACATCCAAAAATGGGTTTTGATTAGTTTTTATTGCCGCAATTGATCGTGAAAAAAGGTCGACCATGCGGTTACAATGCCAGTAAAAATTTAATTATAATAGGTTAGTGCCTAATACATACTAATTTCTAAAGACATTATTAAACAAGGAAATAAATAGATTGATTTTGTCACATGACCTTGACCTTGAAGACCAAAGTCAAATCCAATATGGTGTGTTTGATCAGCATACATGATTTGTCATTAGTATCCAATACATACCAAAGATCTAAAGCCAACATTAAAGGACTTTAAGGCCGTTTTGTCATTACCTGGACCTTGTTGCCCAAGGTCAAATCCAATATGTCGAAAACAGCCAGCATACATGATTTGCTATTAGTACCCAATACATACCTAAGCTCTACAAACAATATCAAACAAATATCGGCCATTTTTGTCATATAACCTTCACCTTGAGGCCCAACATCAAATTTGACTGACTGCCTAAGAAAGTTCAGCATACATGGTTTCCTATAGATGCCCCAAACATACCTGAGCTCTAATTGCCATATTCAGCAAGTTATAACAATTTTTGCTATTTGATCTTGGCGCCCAATGTCATATTCAACTTGCCGAGAATGTTTGGCTTACATGATTCCCTATAGGTGCCTCATACATACCTAAGCTCTAAATGCTATATTATGAGAGTTATAGCACATTTTTGCCATTTGACCTTGTCCTTGAGGCCCAAGGTCAAATGTGACTGACTCACAGTGTTCGGCATACCTGATTCCTTAGAGATGGTTCACACATACCTAAGCCCTAAATGCTATATTAAGAGAGTTATAGCACATTTTTGCCATTTGACCTTGACCTGGAGGCCCAAGGTCAAATGTGACTCACTCACAACGTTCGGCATATCTGATTCCCTATAGGTGCCTCATACATACCTAAGCTCTAAATGCTATAATAAGAGAGTTATAGCACATTTTTGCCATTTGACCTTGACCTTGAGGCCCAAGGTCAAAAGTGACTGACTCACAATGTTCGGCATACCTGATTAACTACAGGTACCTCATACATACTTAAGCTCTAAATGGTATATTAAGAGAGTTATGGCACGAAACACCCCGAAAAATGATGAGGTCCAGACACGTTGCCTAGGTGGCGCTATGAAGGAGCGACTCAATCAAAACGCCGTTTACACTGTTGAAGCAGGTCATGATACTGATTCCATTGCTACGATTAAAAAAAAAAATTCATCTGACAGTTTTTGAGAAAATTGTACCTAAGTGCCAAAAATGGCCATTTTCGACACAAGAATTTTGGGCTTGTTGTCACACGGGTAAGTTGTCACACTGCAATTATCTTCTCCACTAGAGGGCGCAACTAAAAAGTGGAATACTAGTTTTCTTCCATTACATGGTCAGGTCTCATGTCTTGTGTGAGAAGAGAACAACACATTGTAAGTTGAGATGAGCACCAATTAACCATTTTCCACAACCCAAAGTAAAAAATATTAACTTTATATATTTTAAAATAAGCTTCTTTCAGATAAAAATCCTAGCAGTGATACATGTGGACTTGTTAAAGATATTAAGGCATCCTGTCATACCTCAGTCATTGTTCTGTTTTAAGCTAACTTTAAGCTAGAGCTAGCATTAGCAAACATGGTAGTTTTGGGCAACTTGTCTCAGTCACTTGGGGGTTAGTTATCACATGTGAAGAAAACAAGTTAAGCAGCAGAGAAAGAAGACAAAAACTGCTATTCTCACTTGCACACCTGTGAAGGAGGCACTTGAAGCTGAAAGGCAGGCACAAGGGAAAAAAAGGCTATTCAAAAAGAAAGGCAAGGCAACCAAATCCAAAATACCAAAGAAGCAAAGCACAGGGAAGAAACAGAGGGCAGGTACAAAAAGAAAAACTCCAGATGACTCCTAATCGGAAGAAGATGAGTCCCTGTGCCTGGTCTGTGTAGAGCCAGTTGGAAACAGCCGCCAGGAGAATATGCAAAGGATGGGCCCATAAAGAAAGCACCCCTGGCAAATCAATCTACGTATGCCAGAACTGCGACTCAGATGAGGAGTCTGACTAGTGAGGTCAAGTTTTGTTTGAGATTTTCTGACTGGATGTTCCAGGACTGACTAGTGAGGTCAGGTTTTGTTCGAGTTTTTTTAATAGATCTTCCAGGACTAGTTTAAGTTTCATAAGTTTCATAATGCATGTTGCATAATATTTTATGTTAAGATTTATTCACTTTCAAGTAAAAAATAACAACAACAATAATTTTGTCCTTGTTTTATTAGTTGCAAAATCCAGTGTGATATCTTACCCCATATAGTGTGACAACTTACCCGTTGGTGGGGCAACTTGTCACATGGTGACAATCTCTATTTGATTGCTTATAACTCTGCACTGACACAAGACATGAAAATGACATAAATACAAAATATATACCTGAGACTTTGGTCTTTCATCTGGTACACATTTTTTTAATATATGATGTATTGATTCCAAGAAATATATAAGAGTGTAAAAAGTGTGACAACAAGCCCCGGTCTCCCCTGCACAACGAGGACTAAAACCTCCGGATTTCCAAGGGCCGAAACATATCTCGCAGACTTAGGGAGACACCGTTATTGTGAATTACAACTACAAAGATATTTGCGTATTTTATTTCTATTTTCAGAAGTGCGGGTTTTGTTCGTAATTTAAATAATATTAAAGTGGTGGCAAAACATGTTGTTGTTGTTTTGCTTTCTCCGATAACGGCGCTTTAGGACTAAAGGTTTCATTTCTTAATTCTTATCGGCAAATATTACAGCAAAAATATTTATGGCAAAAATACATGAATTTGCAGACTTTAACTTTCCTGGAAATAAATATATCGCCAGCTGCACGAAAGAAAATCTGTAGCAAAATTAGGCTACTTCAGGCGTTTACACTATACTACAAATATAATGGATGTCATGTTGTCCGACGAAAAAATTTCAACGCTGAACTTATTTGGACTTCTTTGCGACAGGGATTTACACTGAAATGTGTGAAACGGCCGGCCAACATGCCTTCTCACTCACTCTACTTCTCGGTTCAGTGAGCAGGGCACGTCCAGCTGACTTTCGGCTGACACACAGCCAACGGCGCGTTGGCGAAAGTGGAACCTTTATCCACGCTGGTTATGTACAGAATGTATTGTGTGAATCAGCCACAGGACTTCGCATATAGATGTTACAAAGGGTCAGAATCACAAAGTTTATTTACCAGAATTTTGGGACTACCTTTCAGCATTCGCAATGTGTCCCACATAAACACACTGTTTGTCCCACATTTGGTTTGTTGGTCGCAGATCAACCTAGCCTTCAGAGGAGATATTCAGATGAAGGGCAGAATAATTTTCATGAGGCTACATGTGACACTGGAGAGGGGGCCAAATCTGAATGCCGTACCAAATGCCATACTCTAGGAAAAAGGCAGACCAGAAAAAAATCACAGGGTTGTCTTATTTCACAGTTTGTGGGTAGGGAGGCACTACAGTTTCCAAAATGTATGTTCACAAGAACTGAAAAAGTGAGTTTTTCATAATATGCCCCCCTTGAAATCTCTCCCACTGCATGGACCTGATAATGCTAGTGTCTCCAACAGTTTGCAGTTTGAATCCGGTGAAGAACAGAAACCAGGGAAAATTTCACGGCTCACATTTTTCCCATTAAAAACTTCATTTAAGCAAATTTTATTTTTTACATTCTTTCCCTCAAAAACCTTTCAGTTATTTCAAGTTGAACCAACAAATCTTAAGTGCCATATGCTTGATGCTCCCTTGCTGGTAGAATTGACCCTTAGTAATGCAGTTATTGGGATTTACAATGAGAATACAATTTTTGTCATTACAACTGTACCAATAATGGCTGTTTACGCAGGTCTGGAGAATGAATTAACTCCTGATGAGTAAATACAGCAATTTAACAATGAAAAATGCAAATATCTGCTAAACTGCAATTATGTACTAATTGATACTTGGTAGAGATAATGAAAGATCAGAAATGCATCATCCAACTAGACGAGAACGTGAATGTCTGTTGTAATTAATCCTGATTAATATAGGCCTTAATCATACCACAAAATGTATATTCAGTGTTTGGTATAAATATAGTAAGGATGATACCATGATACAGGAAAAACTGAATGAGAATGTGTGTTTGATGTCAGACTGAATGATAATGAGAACAAAGAGAAGGGTTTGAGAATCTGATTTGAATTGGATAAGCATTTGAAAATTTAGCCAAGATAAACCTCTTACTTGGACATGCTAAGTGTACAGCAGTTAAAACCAGGCTTGATTTTGTTAATTTTTAAATTTTGTCAAGCTCCAACAAATAAATTTCCCCTTCTTGAAATTTTCCTGTATCATAACCTTTTCTATCATAGTCTTTTCAAGGAAACAATATCGAAAATACATACAAGTGATTATAATCACAAGAAAGTGACAAAACCCTAAGTTTCCTGAAAAATATATTTAAAAGACATTGCTCGGCCCCATTCTCCTATTTTTTTTAAATAATGCACAGTCTTATATTTTCAGGACTACCCATTCAGGGAAACAGACACGTGCTTCCTTCTAACTCAGCATCAGCATCCACTGCTTTCTTTAGGGTTGTTTCCACAAAGAGCAAATGACACTTCGTATGCAGCTCAAAAGATTGAGTGTTTGAGTTTTATCAACTAGTGAGGGGTTGCTTACCCTTGACCAGATGTTACTATACCATCCTGTCATAACTGAAACCCTCCCATCTCAGGGTGACCCTCCCTAGCATTGAGGGAATGTCAATCAATCAGCACTAGTCTTGTCTGGACCGACAAAGGGCCCCTCCGTGAACATGAGCGGCACTTTAACTGGATTTGTGACCAAGCAACTCCCAAAATCTGCAATGAGACAAAAATAAACAGTGGAAGACAAACAAAATGTGGAAAAAGATTCAAATGATTAACTGAACTTGAACTCCAATTCTGATAAAAGTTTGCACATTGTGTGCAGACGTTCAAACGCGGAATTCATCAATGGAAGGGGGTATCGGTTTTTAATGGTGATCTTATTCAAACCCCTATAATCAATACAGGGTCTCAGACCGCCATCTTTTTTTCCCACAAAAAAAACCCCCGCTCCGGCAGGAGACGTTGATGACCGAACAAAACCATTAGCGAGAGTCTCCTGAATATATTCTCGCATGGCCTTTCGCTCAGGCCCTGACAGCGAGTATAGCGAACCCCTAGGAGGAGTAGTACCAGGGTAGAGATTGATCTCACAATCGTACGGGCGATGAGGAGGTAAAGTCGAGGCTCATTGTTTACTTAAAACCTCGACGAGATCAGCATAATCATTAGGAACATTAGAAGGCAAATCAAAGTTCAGGGTGGCCCCCAAATCCTCACCCTGTTCAGAACCTGACATCTCGGTGACTGACTCAGAATCGAAAAAATCCTCTAAAAGGTAATCGTCCTCTGGCTGTCGCCAATCAAATTGAGGATCCCATTCCAACCCCTCCTCTGCCCCTTTTTCTAGTTTAGGAGGGTAAGGTGAGATAACCTCCTCACACTCGCTCCAGGCATCAGTCTGCCCCATAGCTTGATGTCTGGGAAAACAAGTCACATTCTTTATACAATGGGACCTACAATTGGTACCCCAGTGGATGATAGGATTATTCTGTTCCCCCCAAGAGATGCAAGGCCTATGGTTCCGTAGCCAAGAATGCCCTAAAACAATGGGAAAAGCAGGGGAACTGATAAGAAAAAACCGAACCTCCTCAGAGTGGCCACCAAAAGAAATGAACATATTTAGCGGTTCAAAAACTTCGGTTATAACTCCCGTTCCAAGTGGACGACCGTCCAAAGTTCTCACAGAGCGTGGCTGTGAAAGAGGACAGGTAGGACCGGAGTGCCTCCTAGCCCACTTAACATCCATGAAACAATTCACGGCACCCGAATCCACGAACGCTTCAATAATAACTCTCTTGCTCCCCACAGTCAGTTCAACAGGGATTAGTGTTCGGAAGGGAAATTGGGTCTGCCCCTCTAGCGCCCCCCATACCACTAGAGGGATCTCCCGTTTCCCTTGGAGCTTCGGGCAACGTGGACGGGTATGACCCGGTTTATTACAATTAAAGCAGATTATTCTTCTGCGAGCAGGTTTATGAGTCTGACTCTCAAACGAGCTATCAACCTGCATGGCCTCAACCAGAGTGGAATTTTCAGTGGGTGGAATAGGAACTGCATACTTGCCACTAGCAGCCTTGGCGTCATGGTCAGCAAGCGGCAATCTGTTTAGTTTCTCCCTGTTACGTTCGCGGATGCGATTGTCAATTCGCATCGCAGTGCGAACCAAAGAATCTAAAGTCGAACAGGGCTCCAATGTAGCTAAAGCGTCTTTTACCTCCTCAGTGAGAGCATGACTAAACACAGGCATAACAGGAGCCTCCGGCCAGCCTGTCTCTGTCGCCAGGGAGCGAAATAAAATAGAAAACTCCGCTACACTATCATTTTCCTGTTTCAGATGCATTAAACGCGTCGCCGCATCCTGACCACAAACATCCTGGTCAAACGCAGACACCATTTCCTTAACAAGAGCCTCCACAGAATTTACGACCGGTGAATTAGATCTGAAAAGTGGGCCGACCCAAGTGAGTGCTTTGTCAGTCTACAGGGATAAAATAAATACAACCCGAGAATCCTCATTAACAAACCGTCACGACTGAGCCCTACACATATCTCACATTGGGCGATGAAATCCTTACATTTTCTGGCCTCGCCGCTATATCTTTGGGGTAATTGCAATTTCGGTTCTCTGGGAAGGTGTATGGATGATGCTTGTGCGACATGTTGTGAAACTTGTGTAGACAGGGATTTAATACTCTCGGTTAAACTTAACAGAACGCTTTCCTGTTTCTGCAAAGAACTCTCCCGAAGGCAGAGTCTCTCAGCCAAACCAGCCTGCTGGTTGCCCAGGCTGGAAAGCCCTTCGCAGAAATCAGAAAGCATAGCTTGCTGGCTGGTAACAACCTTTTCAATCGCGGCCACCGCTGACGTCTCCATGTTGGCTAGAGTGTACTGTGATGGCTGGTGTTTCGAGATGTCAAACGCAGTGGCCGGAACGAAAGGAAGCACAGGAATGCAGGAGAGACAAACACAGACAAAACAGGAGAGAGAGACTCGCGCTTCCAAAGGACAAAAATCCAGTCCGAGTTAAACACGAGAGCAGAGCGAGCTAGACAGTATAAAACAAGACAAAGCACCAGACGGTGCACAGAAATAGGAAAGGAAAGAGAAAGATTCCCTTTACTAACACTTTTCTTTTTTGCAACTAATTCCTCAACACTTCTCTAGCTAGAGATCTTGCGGGCTACAGTGCAATGGTAACACTGACACTCTAGCAAAGGTGGTGAGGCAGAACTTGGGTTTAAATAGAGTCCGGTCACCGCCCACAATTGATGCCAGCTGGCCAAAGAATCCGATTATGGGCAAAGCGATATCATCCCGGACGAGAGTAACAAAGAAAGCTCGCCAGCCTCCAAAAACCATGACATAAATTTAAAAAAAAGATTGCTCAGGAAAGTCAATTCATCCCCTAATACATTGAAAACACTACAGCAACACATCATTTGAAGCTTTAACTTGAATCATTGAATTGAAAATATATGCTGTATCAATATAGAGATGATTGATGATGGAACAAGTAATAATAAGTAACAAATGATGTTATAAATGAAATAAATGATGGAATAAATGATTTTTACCCTCCTTCCATCTTTGGGGTCAAACTGACCCCATTCAATGCTTACTGCCTCTGAAAACATGGTTGTCATACTTTTTCGGCTGCATTTTTTCCAAATTTCATGGGTAGAACATGAAATTAACGATGAAGAATTCATTTTAAGTTCTGTACACATATTGGATGCATCAGTGTAGCTAGTATTATTTTGACCCTAAGCTTAATTGTTACATAAAACCATCATTACAATCTTTTATTTTTGTTTTGCAGGCTAATACTGAGGGCACTTTCTCAATTATTTCTCATTCACTTTGCTATAATAATGCAAAACCAATACTTGATGTATAGGTGGTGGATGAGGGAGTCATGCTTCATGTCCTGGGCAATTCAGATGGCCAGTAGAAATGCCCAAAATAGTTAAGAGAGAAATTTGGGTGACACTTTTGGCTACAATAATTTTCTGCTGGCTTTTTCGGGGGTCATACTGACCCTGAACCAAAAATGTTCATTTAATTTGTGAATGATGGTTAATCAGGTGAGCTAATGATGTTATCGTATAAGAGAAGCCTCCAAAAATGACCCAGTCCCTCAAGAGCAAAGATGGGTTGAGGCTTACCAAAAACAACAGTCTGTAAAGACAAATCAGAAGGATTTTGGGCATTTTACCCTGTAAAATGCATAATACAATTAAAAGATGGGAACAACCGGTCAAATCTCTCTGCATAAACGGGAAGGCCAAAACCAAGCACGTGATCACCAATCCCTAAGACATTGCTCTCTTAGGAACTGTCATGCGTCAGTAAGGAATATCACGACATGGGTTCGAAATACTGTAGTGAACCTATATTAATCAACACCATTCGCCGCTGCATTCACAGATGCAAGTTAAAGCTTTACTATTCAAAGTTGAAGCAAAACATCAGCCCTGTCCAAAAGTGCTGCTAAATTCTTTGGGCTTGCTGCCTATTGAGATTCACGTTAGTACAGTGAAAATGCAGTTTTTGGTCTGATGAATCAACATTTTAAATGGTTTTTGAAAAAAACAGCCACTGCGTTCTCCAGACCTATAGTCATTAGGAAGACAACCCACCTCTCTCAGATGAGGTGGCCCATGGTGGCCCATCCTCTGACGCGTCTCTTCAAGGCAAAACCCAAAAACGGGATGGAATCAGGAACCTCAGCATGCCTTCAACACACTCATAAGTCTGTCTGTCACCGCTCCTGTGCTCAAGTTACCAGACCCGGATTAGCCCTTCACAGTGGAAGTCGACGCCTCTAATGCGGGGGCGGGGGCAATCCTGTCCCAGTGGCACGGAGTCCCCGAAAGGCTATATCCCTGTGCGTACTTCTCACACAAGCTTACATCCACGGAGGCTAACTACGATTTGGGCAACCGAGAGCTGCTAGCCATACAGTTAGAGCTAGAAGAGTGGAGGCATTGGTTTGAGGGAGCTCGTCATCTATTCTTCGTGCTGACCAGCCATCGGAATCTGGAATATCTGCAAAAGGCACAACAGCTGAATCCCCTTCAGGCCAGGTGGGCACTTTTTGTTTACTCGTTTCAATTTTTAAATAACGTATCGCCCAGTCTCCAAGAACATCAAAGCACATGCGCTGTCCGAAAGATATGGGGTGGAGAAAGATCCGGAGGCAGAAGAGCCGATCCTACTCTCCTCCTGCATCCTTGCCCTGATCAAGTGGCAGTTGGACCGGGAAATAGCAAAGGAAACAAAGCAGAGTCCTCCTACTACCTCGGTGCCAGTGGGTAAGATGTTCATCCTTGCTGCTCTTCGACAGCGAGTTATTCTATGCGTACACACTTCCCTGTCTACAGGGTATCTCGGAACCAAAACGATACACATCATGAGCAGAAAATACTGGCGGCCCCACCTGGCCTCTGATGTGGAAGCAGCCGTCCGGTTGCACGAAACATGCGCGATATCCAAAACACCCCACCAGTTGCCAGCTGGCAAACTGAACCCACATCGCCGTGGATTTTGTAACCAACCTCCCTTCCTCTGAAGGTAATACATGTATACTGGTAATTGTTGCCAGATTTTCTAAATTCTGTAAGTTTGTGCCTTTCACCACTCTGCCCTCGGCCCTTCAAGTAGCAGAGGCACAATTCATGCAGCTCTTCAGAATCTTCGGCCTTCAGGAGGACATCCTCTTGGACTGTGGGCCATAGTTCACCTCCCGAGTGTGAAAGGCGTTCTTCCGGAAACTGGGAGCCTCAGTAAGCCTCACCTCGGGATACCATCCAGAGACGAATGGGCAGGCGGGGAGGTTCCTCCGAGCACTCTGCCACCATCACCAACGGGATTGGTCCGAGTATATGCCCTGGGCTGAGTATGCCCAGAACTCCCTGAAGAGCACGTCCACAGGACTAGCACCATTTCATTGTGTGCTCGGACGGCATCCTCCCCCGTGCCCGTGGGATCAGAGCCAGGCAGAAGTCCCGGCGGTGGACACTTGGTTCAAAGAGGCGGAGAAAACACCAACATCTATATTCGGAGGGCGCTCTGCCACTAGAAGATCCAAGCGGACCGGAGACGCCCCCAATTACCAGCCGGGGGACAGAGTCTGACTCTCCACGAGGGACCTGCGTCTCCGCATGCCCTGCAGGAAACTCAGCCCACGATTAATTGGCCCAATCCTTGTCCCCCCGAAGGTCAATGATACAGCCTACTCACTACAGTTGCCGTCACACTACCACATTAACAATACTTTCCATGTATCTCTGCTTAGGCTGGTGATAGCTGGACCCCTGGCAGAGGCTATCCCCCCAAAGACTCTCTCCCTGTCCTGGAGGTTGACGGAGATCCAGCCCACTGGGTACGCAGCCTGCTCAGTTCCAGTCATGGCGGAGGCAGGTTGCAGTACCTGGTAGACTGGGAGGGCTATACTCAGCAGGAGAGGAGCTGGGTGGATGGCGATGACATCCTGGATCTGCAGCTCCTGGACAAGTTCCACCAGCCCCATCCGGACCAGCCTGCTCCGCGTCCCAGGGGGCGCCCTCCCGGCCGAAGATCAGGCACCCCAGGAGTCGTGCCTCAGGGGGGTTCTGAATGATCATGCCTCCAGCACTGGTCTATTAAGACCTGGACTGCATTCTTCAGCTCCGCAATCATCCCATGCACCTGTTATTATCCCCCGCCACACGAAGTGGCCGGGGGATATTGATTTGACCTCCGTCCGTGCGTGCGTGCGTGCGTGCGTGCGTCCGTCCGTCCGGGATAAAGGGGAACAACTTTTCACAAGAAATATTCGCGGTAGGATCACCAAATTTTGTGTGTAGCTTAAGACCATAAAGACCTTGATCGAGTTCGAAAATGAGAGACCGCGTGATTATTTTTCCCGGAGTTATTGCCCTTGATTCACTTTTTTTCACTCTGTTCACGGTATATGTAAAGGGGAACAACTTTTCACGGGAAATATTCCAGATAGGATAACCAAATTTGGTGTGTAGCTTAAGACCATAAACACCTTGATCGAGTTCGAAAATGAGACGCAGCGTGATTATTTCTCCGAAGTTACTGCCCTTGATTCACTTTTTTTTTCAACTCTGTTCACAGTATATGTAAGGGGAACTACTTTTCACGGGAAATATTCCAGATAGGATAACCAAATTTGGTGTGTAGCTTAAGACCATAAAGACCCTGATGGAGTTCGAAAATAAGAAGCACACTATTATTTTTCCCACAGTTATTGCCCTTGTGGCACTTCTGGGAGCCTCTGTTCATAGTATCTTTAAAGAAGACATTTTGGCGGGGGATGTTGTTGACCATGTCTACTTGTTCATTTTCACTGTGCGGTAGTACTGCGCTACTTAAGACCGAGCCTCACACTCAGTCTTTGTGAAGACTCATAAGCCACATGCCTGTTGTATTTCTAGTCTTGTACAGACTTATTCTCCATGTATCCCATGTATATATTCTAACTCTTTAACTAAGTGGTGTTTATTGTTGAAATCAGCACTTTAACTTTACAATTAAGGAACTGAGTTTGCTAGTTCCTTTTCCTGTTGTAGTAATACATTGTTACTGCAGCTAAAGCCCTGTTTTGTATTACTAATGGCATATGTAAAACCCACACAGCTAAACCAAGACGGAAGAGCTGGGAGCGAAGGTTCAAGCATGTACTTAGGCTGTTGTGAAGCAAATAGAATAATATTAATAAACTTTCTCCGTTCACAAACGGGGCCATGCTGTAATTACGGATATATCTAATCTGCCACCGTACGGTGAATAATCCAATGTGAGCATTAGAATATTACACTAGAAAGAGGCGGAACATCAGACATATCAGTGACCACTGCAAAAGAAGCGTAACAGTTACTGTATTTACTCTCGTTTCAAATCTGACTCCAATTGGAATTAGAATTTATAATTTAGTGAAAACGCGTGGACCTCGGGGTGATTACACCTCAGACTCGTGGTGAAGGCCTGCGTTACTCAATATATGTCCCCGGGTTTTAGCATTATTGCCGAATCTTAGGTTCATTGGTAATACCAGGGGATGGGAGGAATCACCGCAGCAAAGGCATCTTTTGGCTCAGAGACTACAAACCCAGGTCTATACATACACCCATGGGTTCCTTAAGGGAATTTAACGGAAATCGACTTTTAGTCCACGGGCTCCCTTATGGCTAAATTCCCAGAACCGGGGCTACATAGACCCTTTAAATGAGTAGAGCGTGATGGTCTGTCCAACTTAATAAAACCAATTCCCATACCCGGCCGCTGGCCAGTCGGTCCTCGGTTGGGATTAAACCCCTAAGTATCCGTCGTAACGTGGCTAGAAAGAATGTTAAGGATTAGAGTCACTGAGAGGCCACTCAAGTTTAAAGGAATAACGATAATTTATTCACTAGGTAGGCAAGAGCTTCAATCAAACAAATCAAAGTTAAATCAAATACAAGTTACAAACAATTTGGACGATGAGACTGAAATCATACCTGGCGAAAAGGCTACACACGAAGCAAGCATGCGGGAAGTTTGAGTTATGAAGCTTCCTAAGCTATATGAGCTACACACAGCATACAGACGTGTGGGAAGTCGTTTGCAATCTTCCATAATTATAGAGGCTACACACGGCATAGAGATGCACGTGCGGGAAGTCATCTGCGATCTTCCCAGAATAGATTCTCTCAATTTTCTTTAAGCCAAATCACGTCTTTGATCCAGGCAGCATGGCCATAAATTACCCGGAAGGGGGGTCGAATCTGGATTTTGGGTTTCAACCGTTTGGAGGATGTAATAAAACAATTTAGCAGAGGGCAAGGAAAACAAGATGATTACCAGAGAGGATATTGTACTTTGATAGTTTTGTATGGAGTTTCTGAAATTGAATAAACCACAATTTTATTTGGAATGAAATATGTTCCATTCAACTTCTTGAATTATTCTGAACAGAACCATACCAAAAATGCCAAGAGAATGTATTCATATGATGCAATTGTCATGAAAAGCTCTTTTGCTGAATTACTGTACATGAAAATCAGGTTATATGTGCATAAGTCAGTTTACAGTAGCATAATGAATATATGAGAAGGTTTTGACATTTCCAGAGTTCTAGAATACTTAAACAGATGAGTTAAGGTCCAGTTTCATGAAAGACATAGCCAGGGGAGAAAAAGATTGTTCACAGGAGGAGAACTGTGATAGTCACCCCCCTCGCATCGCCAGAGACCTGCTTATTGTTCCCTGCCGTCATCAAGCCCCCAGTCCCTCACAGACACACAGCCATAAACACATTCTGCCTCCCTGTACTCCAGCTGCGCAAACATTCTGGGGAGTCAACGGCCCACTCATCCAGAGGAAGTCCGAACAACTTGTCATATTGCAGGACTCCTGAGTTCTTTGAAGTGCACGATGAGCCTCAGTTACTGGGCTCCCCCAGTTTGCCAGCTTTTTACTGCATCCCAGCTTGATCCTCCGTCTTACACATAATTAAGGAATCTCATTTCCTTTTTGTTTTGTGTTTGCTTCGTGTGTGCCTCCCTGCTGCGCAGGAGGCAATACAACCAAGTCTATCCTTGCACCTGAGTCCAGTCCTCGACTTCCTGTCCTCTGTACACATCATCAGTGTGAGACGCACAACCCTTACATAAATGCATCATGGCATAGTGTTTTAACTTACTTAGCAAGATATATTTACAAATAAGAAAGCTCTTTGCTTACTTTTCCCTTGACAAAAATTAGCATTTTTGTTAAAATGCTTCAAATGAATGTATTACATTTTACGATGATACACTTCATATTCTGATTTAAAATATTGCACACAATTTTTCAAAAAAATCAAAAATGAAGGTATTTTATGTGCATGACTAGTGACATTGCAATAACAACAGAGGCGAAACTTCGTAGGCTTACTGATAGCATTGGCGCTGTGTATGCAGTGGACTTTAAATATGATGGCAAATTTGCACTGCTATAAGACGCAAAGAAAGCCAGCCAATCCTGAATTCTGATACTTCTGACATTCAGCAACCTCATAGTTGACGTGTTTGAAAAAGCGAAAATGGTTGTCACAGCATCCTTGATTTCAAATGTTAACGGCAACCCACAGACGTGAGTGGGGGTCAAAAATGAGGCGCATGAGCAGTATGCAACCCTGGTGTTGACTAGGGCAGTTGACATTATGAAGGCAAGAAATCTAAAGTTGGAAATAATGACCATTCGATTTAAAAATACAATGCTGCTAAATGAACTGATTGAATGCACTTCAGTAGCTACTTGTTTAGTGCATTATGAAGTGAGCAGCAAAAAGCATTAAATGCATGATCAGGGGAGAAAGTTACTTGCAGACATGGGCACCTGATTCTGTTTTAAAGTGGAGCTAAGTTGGATGGGTTTGAGAATCCTCTTACAGAAATTTTAATATTTACTAACTAATTTCTGCATTTATGCAGTTCCTGACATGATTTGTGCTAACATCAGAGGGTGTAAAATTTGCACAACTAAATTATGCGCACAATGTGCATTGTATTGACATATATTCATGAAGAGAACTCCCAATTCATGGAAGAGTTAGAGCTCATAGTGCTCAGCAATGAAGCACTTAGTAGCCTTAGTAAACACAATAGAATAAAAAACAATAAAAAGTGTGGTAAAAAGAACAAAATGAATTAGTTAGGGGTCCCGTAGAACCTGCTGCAATCTCATTACCCCACTGTTTCTGGGTTTGGCAGCAAATGACAACTAGCAGACAGTGGTCCACTTAAAAATGCATGGAAAATTATTATTATGAGAGTGCTTACACTTATGAGAGCAGGTTACTACTTTACTAACAGTTTGCTAACTAGCTGTTTTTCCTCTGGAAACAAGGAACTCCTATCTGGCAGGCTGCGTTATGATTTTGCTGGAATCATGCATTGTTGAAGTAAAGGGCCGGTTGAACAATGCATCATATGTATTCCATGTAATTATTTCTATTGACAGCTTAGGCAGCACTTGAAGGGGGACATTCTGTGACCTGCCACAGGGAGGGAATTGTGGGCTCACAGGTGACATGACCCCTTGATGGAGGAACCTTTGTAGAGACCTTCCACTTGACTGTTGGTTTCGGGGGGGAAGCTAGATGAGGGGCGAGGGGTGGTGCCCACTAGGATGCACATGTTCTTCCAGATTTGGCCTAAAAATTGTGACCTACAATCAGTGACAACCTCTTGGGAGATAGCATGGAGGCCCACCACATGCTGAAGAAGGAGCTCCGCTGTCTCGCCACCGAGACAAAGGGGGCTGCTGTCAGAAACAGGTCCACGATGAGCAAGTTTACCATAAACCCATCAGACTCCATTAGCCCAGTGACTAATTCCATAGCAATGCATGCTCACGGCTGATGGGTAACTTTAAGGGGTCAGAGGAGGCCACTCGGGGGCTGGTTACTGGACTTTGCTATGGCACAGGTGCCAGAGGGAGAAACAAACTCTCGGCTGTCCCGTCAGACAGTTGGCCACCAAAACCATTAAGAGATGAGGTGTGGGAAACCCCAGGATGGCAAGCCAAGGGGGAGGTGTGAGCCCAGGGGAGGACTCTGGTCCTTAATCCTACTGGGAAAAAAAGGCGTTGCATCAGACACCCTTGGGAGATGGAGCCGGACCAGAGGGCCTCCTGCACAATGCACTCCACATCCAACTTAGTGGGGGCCAGAAACCATCTGTCAGCAACCACAGGCTTTAAATCCTCCTCTGGGTTGAGGTAGTGCAGGCAAGAGAGGGCATCATGCTTCACATTCTTGGACCCCAACTGATGGGCGAGGTAGAAATCAAACTGGCTTAAAAAAAAAAGACTACCGAGTCTGTCTGGGATTGAGCCTCTTAGCTGAGTTTAGATATTCAAAGCTTTGGTAGGTTTTCCAAACCAGGAAGGGGGAGCTGGCCCCCTGAGCATGTCAGCTTGATGGTCAGGACCTTACAATCCTCAATGCAGGTGACAGGCACCAGAGGAAGAAGGCTCAAGAATGTATCTTGCCATCAGCTGCCCGTTGGGAGAGGATTCCCCAGTGGCAATGTTGAAGGGCTCTACTTCAATGATGAACTGATGCTGGGGGTCAGTGAGATCCAGGACAGGAGCCCTGATAAACCTGCCCTTTAGCTGGCGGAAAGCAGATTTTGCCTGAGGGGCCTAGCAGAAGGGGATCTTGGATGACATGAGGGCTGTGAGTGGGGCAGCAATAGTGGAGTAGCCTCTGATGAAGTGTCTATAAAATTTGGCAAAGTCTATATATGCTGCAGCCTTCCTATGATCCATGGGGCTGGTCTAATCTGGGATGGCCCGTAAATTAGCATGGATCAGCAAAATTTCCCAGGAGAGAGTGAGAGAACACCAGGGTGTCAGTGAAGTACATATACATGAAATGGGAAATCATGTCATGGAGGACATCATTACTCAAGCTCTAGAAAACTGCAGGGGCGTTAGTGAACCCAAATGGCATCAAAAAGTACTCTTAAGCTGTATTTATGGTTCTGCGTCGAACCGACGCCGTCGCGACGCCCCACCGCAGAGCCTCTGCATCGCCTGCCGCGCACCTCGAAAATTTTCTAACTGCAAGTCAATGTGACGCAGACCGCATGGGCACTGATTGGTCCAATCTCACGTGATTTCACGACAGGTCCTTTGAAAACCTGACGCCACCTAGCAGTTTAGCGGTGAATTGCTTTGCGGCACAGCATGACGCAAACGACCTCAACACAGAACTTTGAAAGGTCCACAACGGCATTGAGGCGACGGCCTGCCCTTTGTGTGGAGTCAACGCAGAACCATAAATCCAGCTTTAGTAGCAGAGGGGGTGTTGGATGCTGTCTTCCACTCATCGCTTTTCTTAATTTGGAACAGGTGGTAGGCAAAGCTCAGGTCCAGCTTTGTGAAGTGGTGGGACTCCTGGAGGTTGGAGAAGGCTGAATCTGTAAGCTACAGCAGAAAGTGATTCTTGACTGGGATGGCGTTAGACCACAGTACAGACTACAGTCACTGATGTGGAGTGCACCAACCTTTTTTGACATGAAAAAGAAGTATCTGGTGAAGATGTAGGTTGGATGATGCCAGAACCCAGGGCCTCAGAGAGTTATTCATTCATTGCTCTAGATTCAGGCACTGACAGGGAGTACAGCCTACCCCTGGGTGGTGTTGTGGAAGAGTACCAAGTAAATTGTAATAAGAATACATGTAAAAATGGGCCTAATAATACATCTCCTCAGTATCAGTCACGCGTCAAAAAAATCTGAGGCAGAAGGCTAGTCTGTTTGCTTGTCTGTTTACTCGACAGGAGGGAAGTTTAGGGTGTGGACCATAGGCATCAGGGAAGAACCTCTTAAAGAAGTGAAAGTAAGGTGAACAGAGATTGGACTTATGACCAGACATTGGGGGAGAAAGAGGTAACTATAGAATCAGACAGGAGGAGAGAAGATGCGTTAGACTAGAGGGTGTTAAGGTCATCTTGCTGGAATAGGGGAGGACCAATTAAGGGCAATTTGATGGGGGAAAAACGTGACGGTTGCATGACTCAAATGCGAGTCAGATGAATTCTGCCAATCACAGATGTTAAAAAAGGGAATTTTTGTTTTCCACCAGTGTATGAAAATGAGAGAGGAATCTCTGTATTTTGACATTCTTCCTTTGTATTCCTGATTCCTTGTATACCTGTTATCTGACTTTTTGGTTCAGGTTTGAAGAATCTGCAATGCTCTGACTTCAATTATTTGGATTCAAATCTCTATGACATAAATTGGTGGCCAATGTGGGGCTGGACAAGGGACTAAATAGAAGACTTAACGAGAGGCAACTCAGGCGTCATGGTCCCCAGAGGCGGAGCTTGTCAACAGGCAAGGCAGGCAGCTGCTTGGGGCCCCAGACCACTAGGGGGCCCCCAAGGGCTGACAAACTTCACTCCACAATAATGTCCTAAATGTCCTGTTTTTCATAAGAGCACAATTTTCAAGTTATGTAGTAATAATAATATATATTTTTTTTTTTAAAGTTTCAGTTTCTGACCTCTTTTGTTGGTTTCAGATTATTTATAAATATGTTTAACGCTTGTCAGCAGGGCTGTAGTGGAGGCTAAACGCACGTAAACACCATTTACGCACCTCTGGAATTTTGGAAATAGCATTTATGCACCTCCAAATAGCGTTTACGAACCTCTGAGTGTCGTCTACGCACCTGTAAATTAGTTTATCCACATTTGCGTTTACATGCCTTTTATGTATTCCTAAACATTCCTTTTACGTGTACCTACACAAGCAATTTATCTTTATCATTTTGCGCTGCATTATGGTACGTGTCTGTGTGACCAATCACTGCCTGTGGCGGCTGTCAGAAAGCGGCAGGCTGTCAGAAGCCAGGATATCAATCCACACAATGACAATGAACAACGGGAATCTAACTAATGGAGGGGTATAGGGAAAAAGGGAAGAGGAGAAAAGGGAAAGGGAAGACACAGACTAAAGCTAACAAAGGATACACGGGGAATAAAAGGGAAAAACAGGACTGGCAAGCACTCAAATCAATCAAACAAGAATAATACAATACAGGAATACAATGACAAAGAATACCGACAAGACTAGCGATCAACAATCGAGAATCGAGAAACCTTACAAACCAGAAACGCAGAGACAAGATCAGACTGAGTCAGAAAATGAATCGACTTAGAGTGAAGGGGAAAATGGGATATTTAAGCACTCAGACAATTACTGTGATTACCCGACTAGATAGAGCACAGCTGTGGCAGGAAGCCAGAGAGGGGCGGAGCCAGGAAGAGCAGGACAGGGATAGGCGAGTAGAATGGAAAGGGCGTGGAATCCTATGCTAATCTACTCTAACACACCCAGACCCTGATACTAAACTACTCTCAGGTGAGGACAGGCAGAGAGCACAGAAAGAAGGAAGTTAGAAACACCTCACCAAATAAACAGGGGAATTGGTGATGATGACAGGACTGAGGGGAGGGAAGCACATAAGGATAAAAGGAACAAGACCAAGGGAAATAACAACCATTCAGAACAATACGGGAAATAACAACCATTCAGAACAATACACAATCACTCAAGCAAAATAATAAAATGTACATAAATGAAAATAAAGACTAACAATAATGAAAACTAAACATTACAAACAAACAGAAATCCTACTTTCTAACAGTTCCAGCCATCCACAGCCCAATGGCTTGATCACTTTGGGGTCTGGAAAGGCGAGGCATGACGCATGTGGTGTCTTTGAACAAATGCTCTTGGGTTCTGGCCTTAATGACCTCAAGGATTGTTTTAAGGCATTTGACAGCATTGCAATTGTGATCAGTGACCTGACGAGGTTACATCACTAATTCCTCAAATCCAGCTCCACAGACACAAACAAGGTCATGACCTCACGCACGGTTGTGTCTCGTTACTCAAATACAACTGCATATCAATTATGCTGCATGGAGATGCCAGGAGGAGGCAATGGCGGCCCCAGAGAGCACCTCTCCCTCCCAAACAACTCGGGCTCGTTGAACTGGGCTGTTGATGATGAGGTAATGCTGGTCTGCAGTTCAGACAGAAGCCTGAGATAATGTAACATTGTTGCTCTGCTGCGTTGAGGTGGTTGAATCTGGCATGGTCCTGAGAAGATCACGCGAATGAACTGGCTTGTCCCGATGGAGGAGGGGCCTCAAGGCAAGCTCGCCAGTTCACCCGCCGCTCCTGAAGATGGGTATCAGTCCTCACAGCAAGGTCAACTAGCCCGTCGAGGCAAGTTGGCAGGTGGAATGTGGTTTGCTCGTCCTGTATCTGGTCAGCGAAGCCATGCAGGAAGGTGTTATACAGCATCCGAGGATCCCACTAGGAGGAGGCAGCCAAAGTCCAAAACTCGATGGAGTAGTTTGAGAATTATAAATTACCCTGGTGGAGCTGAAAGAGGCACTGTGCAGTAGCATACCTGGAGCGGGAGCGATAAAAGGCCTTCTTCATCTCTTTCACAAAGGCAGTGAAGGTGTGTACAGTTGGATCCCCAGCCTCCCAGCACGAGGCAGCCCAGTTGTAGGTGCGTCCAGTTAGGTGGGTGATGTAACTCCTGAATGCAATGTCATTACCAAACTTGAGATCCTTCATTCACAGGCCATGCACACCAAAATTGGTGTAAATCCAGCCATGGATGGCACTATAGCAAACGAATGGTCATAACTCTCCAACAAACTGTACGATTTTGCATGCTTTATAGTACTCAAGGTTGCTCTGGAAATATGTAAGAACAAAGTGATAACTCAAGCACGATGGTCGACGTCAGACAATCAAATTTCAGTGGCCCTTATACTCACTGTAACCGTCACCTGTGATCAGGAAACTATATAATATTGTTAAGGATGTGTAAAAGAACAATCTTCATGCGAATTACTTTGATTGACCTGCTGGTGACACTATAGAGAGGCAAAGTGCATTTTGGGTGATAATTTCTTAACCGTTGGTAGTAGAGGCAAAGTTCTATTTTTATGGACTCTGTGGGTCCAGACAAATCAAAGCATGTAAGCCACACCCATTTGTTATGTGCAAATTTCCCACCATTTTGAATTCCTTGTTAAACCTTTAATTTTTACCTCCAACTCAGCGCGATCAATTCACATGAAATTTGGTAAACAGCATCTTTGGACCAAAGTTTTGAATGTCAGCTTCAAGAATGGTGCTGTGCTGAAAAATTTGTCCCCAGTAAAAAAAAAACTAATTTTGAGGGTGTGGTCTCTATTGATATATTAAAGTGTTACTCCTAAATACAATGTGTTATCATCTCAAAATTTCAGAATTTACATCTGTAGGACTAGAGACTGAAGCATACAAAATTTAGTTCCAATTAGGCAATAGATGGCTCTGTATGAAGGGGAAAAAACATAAAATTGCCTTCATGTTTTCAACAATTTGACTCAACAAATTCTCTGAAATCTCTGAATAAGGATCAAATAGTCCATCTAATGAGCAACAGAAATCATTATATACCTGGCTGCGATCAGTCGATCAGGTAACAGATGCTATTTCAAAAGTACGGCAATGACCAATCAACTTGAAACTCACAGGGCAAGGTACACCATGCACAGTGTTGTGCCATGAACAGGAAATTATTTTAAAAATCATACAATTTGTGTCCTCACTGCTTCAAAATTGATCATTTCCCCATGTTGCTTGGACCCCGTAATTACTGCTTGTGGTTTGTATTTTAAAATTTAATTTGTTGTTTCCATTTTTTTGCGAAATTAGATCGCTAGAAATATTGGCAAGTCCTACATAGCGGACTTTGAGGGAGCATGTTATACAACTGGGGACTCACTATGATGGGCACTGCTTGTCTTCAGGAGCTGGGACAGCTTGTTACCTTGTTGCAATAAATTGTAAATGGTTTTGACTGCGTCCCTGCTGCCATAGTTACCAGCACCGGCTGTAGCCAGTGTATTAATTTAAACAGTGAACAGATATTTTCATTGGAACTACTTCTAATCTAATCTAATCTAATGCCGTCCTTGCACAGGCCCTGGAGGGCTGTCAAGATGGCAGCTACTGATGAAGGCTCTCCACTTCTTCTGATCTTGGGCCATGTGATTGGCTTGGAACTACTTAGGTGTCCGTATATATACTGGACAAAGAAAATTAGGGATCACCCCAATTTTCGAATTTGAAATATTTGATAGTTCAAATTATGTTCCATATCATATTTCAATATTAAAAATCAGAGTGATCCCTAACTTTCTTTGTCCAGTATATTAAAAAAAATGCATTCCCTGCAGCCCATCAGAATAAAGTATTCACCCAAACCTGAAATATTTTGAAAATTTTATCTGTATCAGTAAAAGTTTGCACTTTTTTTTTCCGTAAAATGCAGCTTTTATCTCTCATGCTGTACAGCTATAGCTATTTCAGACTGTGTGGCCAAAGATGGTAAATAATGAAATATGCAAAGAACTTAATGAAGAAAAATTAACAGCTGTTTAAAATAGTGATTGCAGTTGCAGTTGGAACGAAAACCAGTGTATCGAGGGGGTCCTCAGGACCCCCGTTGGGAACCCAGCTGCATTAGTGGGTTTTCGAGTTGGCATTGTTGATTGCAGTTATTGTCTTTTACACCAAGCATTTCCACTGCCCCACAATAAATACCTCTGCCCTATAATCTTTAGAAATATATCCATAACATAATATTACAACACTGGAGTCAGACTGCTAACCAACCTGTCATGTACATTAAAAAACAACACTGATACGTTCATCAAAATTATTAGGTGTGTGCACCAAAACAATCCTGTTCAAGTTCACCATCCTTTGACCGCAAAACATCCATTTCACCGTTAAATGTCACCGACAAGCGCTATGAATGAAGCTGCGACTTGTGACCTTATTTCTGTCACAATTTACCAAAAGCCCCAAATGCTTCAAAAAGCTTTGTTTTGCCATCAGTACTCTATGCCACATCAAACCGATATTTTTTCGAAATCCACTCATTCATTATCTAGACTCGACATAGGAAACCGTGCTCAAAGTAAAAAAAACTCCATTTGTAAAAGAAATTCAAACTCACGCCACACCATTTATCCGGTCTTTCCCTGATCCCTCTTGCTTTATAGTCGGGCATTATATAAAGCCCCATATTGAGGGAAGGACAGGCCTCCTTGCCCCTGATGCATTGCACTCACTTTATTTAATGTTTTGCAAGGACAACTCAGTCTGATTATTATAGAGTTTCATTTCAAAGTAGGGAAAAGGATCAGTGAGGGATTGTCAGTTTACACAGGAGAAACGCTTGCAATATTATCAGCACTGCAGTGGATAGAAAAGACAAGACTGTTGAGAGCAATCATTTGTTCAGACTCAAATTCATCGTTAATCAGTTTACTGTATGGTCATTCAGATGGCTGGTTCGACATTTTGATAGAAGTGCAACACTCAAATTCAAATGATGGGTCATACAGTAATATTTTAAGTACCAGCATTGGTGTCAAAGGGAATGAAATCACAAAGAAGGTTGTAAAGGAGGTTACAAAAAAGAGTCACATTGATTTTGCTGTTACAGTGAGCAAGACTGAAGTAAATAGCATTATTAAGCAGAGATTGAAGGAAAGACGGAAAAAGCAATGGGATGAAGAGAGGAGAAGAAGATGGTTTTATAAAATTCAAAAATAAGTGGGAGAAATGAGGTGAGCAGGAAGGAACAAGAGAGAGGAGACACACTGGACTTAACAGTACACTCTTGAAAATAGGTGAGCATAATGCAGGAAGGTATGACCACTGTGGGCAGGAAGAGACAATATAACGTGTTGAAACACGAAGAGATATGAGGCAGAGAGGAGGCACATGAGTTAAAACTTTAGGAAGGTAAAAGTATGCTTTGATTTAATAGATATTTTACAAAAGAATTCGAGAAGTGAGTGTCAACAAATCTTGGTTCGGTATTTTAGAATGACTTATGTAATTGAGAAGATATGAGTACTTTTAGGGAGAGAGAATGGTGACTCGACCTTTTGATCCACACTCCATACCAGTTGATGGCGGTTATGCACCAGTTGGTTGTGAAATAGTACAATTAAAACTCAACGAAGAAGAAGACGCACAAGCAACATGGCTGGCGGCGGTGGAAAGTCGGTGTTATTCGTTTGCTTGGGTAAGAAAGATGTTACTTGACACTGTTCCAGACGTTAAACCTATGCATATTGTTAAATTTTTACTAATTAATTGATATTAGGTGGAACATTAACTCATGTAATATCATGCGTTGCTATATTTCAGTGAATTACTGCCATGATGACCAATGCGGATCTTTTGAGTCAGATTGACTGTCGGTGTCGATATAATGACCTATCCAGTTGCTAGTGTCCAGCAAATAATTGCGTTGATTTTCTTCATCTTAGAAAGTCATACTGGTAGTCACAGCCTAGTTCCCTTCTCATAATAAATAAATGTTCGTTTAGGGACTTGTTCTCATTTTGACGTTGAACAAATTTTGATAATATTGGTGTTCGCTCTCAGTTACAGTCAAACATCATGCTTACGTGGTACCGAATGGCGTCGAGCTACCTCAAATGATAATAAGCTAACCTTGTGAGGAAAAGTCCATGCAATCGGTGAGGGAAAACTTGCTATCAATCGCAGATCATGGATTACTATCCGCGAGTGAATGCGCCAAATGGGACTCTGCTTCACCTGCCGTTTTTGACTGCGGTCACACTGTCTTGAGCAGAATGTTCTACTGGTGGGCATTAGGATTCCTTTCAGGGTCACCGATCCTTTGATTCAGTTCCTCACGAGGATTCGTCCCAGATTCGTTTTCCAGTTCCTCAGTTCTGAACTGAACTGAAGCCGTGGAGCAACTGATTCAGACCACCGAATGTAGCGGCGACCGACGAGTCCGACTTCAGACTCCAGTTTTAAGCGAAGGAGACCAGCAAAGATCGAAACATTAGGATGGCTGATGAGAGAAATCAACGTGTTTCTATGAGTAGTTCACTGAATATGCTGTTGAAAACGTATCTTTTTTTTTTCTGACAAAGTAGCCAAGCACAGCCTTACTTCGCACTATGAATGCAGCCGATTGATACCGTCCGGTGATTTACAGAACTGTTTGCCTGCAGTTTGTGAATGGCGTTTTGATGAATTAATACGCGTCCGCGAACTCGTGACTAATACGCCGTCTGTTTAATAAAAGTGTCCCCCAATTCCACGTTCGTTTCTCCTGAAGGACGGCGTTACATCGCTTGAAAAATTTGATGACTTGTAGATCTGGACTTCGTTTTTTCATACTTCCGGTGGGATAAATGTTTGGGATGAATTGTGAATAAAGCTATAGAATTTTCCCCTTTTATATTCAATTATAGTGCTTTAATAAACAATTTAATCTTATATTTCCGTAAAATTGCACAGATCTGATTGCTCATCAGAGCTGCATTCTACACTTAAATTTTTTTGCGGGGGGGGTGGTGATTCTGCTGGAAATGGGCGTGGTCTAAACATGGGCATGGTCGCCTATCCATCCATAGATTAAGACCCTTTTTCTCCTTGCAGAATAGGGTGCCCAAGATACTTATCCAGTTATTGTCCAGGGACACTTCCTTAATGGAAAATAGTCATAAATTCCATGGGCACTCTATTCTGTCTTGAGCTAGGGCCAAATATCTTGGTTGCACAATTCACGTTTTTTTGTAATCCACGTGGAGCTAGCTTCAGGCAGAAACGTGCCCACAAATTTAATTAGTTGGGACTACCTTGACTATGTTATTGCCCTGGAATGGTGAAAATTATGGGCCAACAGTACTGTTGAAAAATAAGTGCTCTCAAACAACCATAGAGACGACCAGCACATCCGGGTACTTTGCCAATCGTCAAGGCCGCGCCCCTTTTTGGGGGATAGAAAACCTCAGATCCCATTGACCCTAATGTAATTTGATGTGTTTTCAGGTGTAAAATTTATCCGATTTATTTAACTAAATTTCCTGTTTATATTCATTTATTGATTTATTGATATGTCTAGCGATTATTTTGCTATCTTGCCCGAACCGGAGCGTTCGCGTTATCTTAATTAATTAAGGTTGATCGGTCCACCCTCTTGCTCTTTCACTACTGCGAATTTCAAAGTCTGTGTCAGTTTGGGGTTAAGAATAAATAACAAATGCGCATAACGTTAGACCGCAAACCTGACTCGGTTGGCTGATGCTACTTTACGTTAGCTAGTTAAGCAATTAAAGAATAAATAATTACACGAGACAAAAATCATAGTGAATGAACCTATTAAAGTATAATACCAAGTCTTACATATTAAAGGGTACTTACGTTACTTCCTAAGTTTAAAAAAAGAGTGACATGGCCTGTTATGAAGCGTTTCCCACACATATAAACATGGAAAGACACTGGATACATAGCTTTTACTCTTCATCTTCTCTTAACTCTCCTTTTTGAATTCTTCCCTATCCAGGTGGGATGGGGAACCTAAGGTCCAGACTGGTCATTTTATTGGAGGTGCAACCCGGCACACAACAACTTTTGGACATTTTACTGCTCAATTATCGCGCTTCTATCTCATTGATTTCAATGCATAAGAGCGATTGTTTTCCCTCACAAAGGGGCGCGGCCTTTGCGCTGAGCTCTTGATGACGTTGAACCGGTTGTCTCTATCGTACTTAAACTACCCCCAAAAATAGGCGTGGCTCACACAGCAGGGGAGGGGTTCATCGGAACAGAGATGGGCGATTTTTCTATTCTAAGCATAGAACTTCAAAACTGTGAAATACGAACAAATTGGAGATGGTGAGTTTCTACCTTCTGCCAAAACTGTGCTTATCTTAGAAAAATTGCCTCTTAAAAAGCTAATTTAAAAATAGTTCTGTGTTAAATCTTTGTGTGTATGGTCCTGTTTCAAAGGTCTTAAAAACATAACTGCATTTTGCTAAGGGATTCTTTAAGTCTTTGCCTTCCTTAGCCCTTGGCTGCAGATTGACAGACATGATTCTTTTCATTTGCTGGACAAAGCACTGTAAATGGGCAGTTTAAAGCTAGCTGAGGGGATGTACACTGATTGAAAGAAAGTGCTTTTACGTGACAATGGTTTACTTAAACATGCATCTGGTATTCCTCTCGTAAGGGTGATGTCAACACAGCAGGAATACCAGCATTGCTCGGAGACAGGTGAAAGTATTGTGCTGGTAAACCTGCATTCAGGAAGTAGCCATTGTGATTTTATTGCGCTCAATAGGAAAGCAGATAATTTCTGCATTCTGTCTCCAGTTTAGCTTACTCAGCTATATATATGTATATATATAGAGCGCCATTAAAAACGCAATGGTGAGTATGTACCGTATTTGCGGCGTGACAGATTCTGGACAACAACCCAAACTGATCATGAAACGAGGGGTCCGAGACATCTGAGGGTGAGCACAAGTTCCGTTCGATGCCGTCTATGTGAGCGACACATGCGTGCGCACGGCCCTTAAAGAAAACCCAGTTTTTGCCCATTTACGCATGGCTGTCCCTAGCGGGGTTGGTCAGCGACAGTCCTTGTTTTCCATTCTCAGACAGAAACAGGGAAATAAAGTGCCAAAAAATGACACAGAGGCAGGTGCCCCCAGTCAGAAGTGAAGAGTCCTTGCTCCTGTTGATGGGCAAAAAATAGGGTTTCTGTAGGGGCCGTGTGCACGCATGTTTTGCTCATGTAGATGGCATCAAACGGTACTTGCGCTCACCCTCAATCATCTCGGACCCCTCGTCTCATGATCAGTTTGGGTTGCTGTCTGGAATCTATCACGTACAGGCTGTAACCAGATGTAGCGCTCTTGAGGTACCATAGTCACTTGTGGCTGCCCTAAGCGGGGTCGGTCAGTGACAGTGCCTGTGTTCCATTCTCGGATAGACAGCCGACTGATTGTTGAACGGTGACAGTGCAAATGACGCACCACCTCTCGGCGGGTGAGACCTGCCCGAAACATGCCAATGGCTCTTTTTCTCTCTCCTGTGTCACAAGCCGTTCCATGTTCTTTTTTTTGGGTTTTTTTTTTTTTTTTTTTGTTGGCTTTATGTAGGCTATTGACCACACCAAAAAGAACAAGTCAAGTGTCACTGGACACATCACAAACGGCTCAATTTTTGTTATTACTGAAGTGCTTGGCGCGTTCACGTGGTGCGCGTCAGGATGACAATACCGCACACCTTTCTTTATCTCCACTCATGCCTCACTGGAAAAGCACTAAAAATCAATCAATTCTTCAATTTGCCGTAAATACAGTACATTCCTCACCGTTGTGTTTTTGATATATATATATATATATATATAGTGGCGGCTGGTGAACTGGTGATAGGGGAGGCTCAAAACGATCCCTTTAAATTAATGATTGGTCACGACCTGTTTTCATTCATTTAAACTACCATTACAGAAACTCCGAAAACTCTATTTTTGATTGGATTACAACCTGCCAAAAAATTTGGGATACTGTTCTGTTATGGTATAGTTTTATAAGATGATTGGCTTTTTGCTTGCTCTAAGGAGACTGGATAACTTGCCACCGCAGGGCTTGACATTCCCTTTGATCCGATGGCACGGCAACGTTTTTTAGGCGTTCTGAGCCGGTATGGACCACCACACTTCGCATTTCACTGGTCTGGTTGGGCCACTAACAAATAAAATCGCTTTCAAAAAATTTATTCATCTTTTTGCGGTATAAACACGCAAAACGTAGCTCAAACTTGACATTACTTCGTCCTTCTCAGCTCAAGAAATTCAAATGGGGTTAGGATTCTTCCACGTAAGATCTTGCACACACGATATCTTGTGCATGAAGATCATTGAGTGTTTATTGCGCGGAACTGGACGAGCGGTAACAGCTTCCTTATGAGCGGTGTACGTGATAACTCCTCCAAACATGAAAGCGCATTTGAAACGGTCATAGTTGGAATTCTCATTGGAAAGGAAACTGGGTAGGGGGTACAATTTGAAAAAACCCGCACGCATTTATACTGGCTATGACACGAAGCAGAACCAGGAACATGCCAGCGTAATAACGTTAGCTTGCTCCAGCTCTACGTTGGGAATCGAGAATGCGCTACAAGCTTTCATTTAACATGTTAACTAGCCAGCCCACAGTGCGTTTCCCAAAAGCTCAGTCGCTAATGATATCAGCTACTAAGCTGCATAGGCCGAACCATTCGATCACAGGTTGCAGCTTGGAAGTTGGCAGCTACAGCGTTGTTGTGAAATATACCCCAGGTTACTTTTCTGTGTTTCTAAGGTATGACTTCTCGCAGTTGACCATGTCAATTTATTTTTGTTTCTTTCACTTGTTAAAGGCTTGCTTGAGCAAGTGAATATAGCCAGCTAGAATTGGAATTAGCTATAGGAAATGTCTATTTAACTGTCTGACGGATCCCGATCTTTTCCGCCACTTTGCAATCTGTTCCATTTTACATGCGCAATTGACACAGTTTAAAATAATCACGGAAACTAGGTAGCCAATATACTTCGGAGATACTGATATTGCAAATTGATAATTTCGCTGGCGTCAAATAAGCCACTAGTAATTGGACTAAGATATCTTCACGAGAAGCATCAGACGTTATTGCACAACACTTCCTATCAGATATAAAATACTGCATTGTCATTGACTATAAAGTTAGATTGGTTACTGGAACTGACATTCATATTGTGACTTAACAGCCCGGTAGTTTGATTACTGGCAGCGCCTATTGTAGGCTACGTTGTAAATCCATGCCAATTGCCTTACTTATATTGACTAGCTACAAGCACGTCGCACGCAGATGAAAAAATAATATAATATTGTTGCTAGCTAGTCATTTTAGGCATGGGTATCTTTCCAATATCAATTAACATTTCCCAGGTAAACTTGCTGCCGAATCAGTATGTGCAGACCTTTGTAATGTGTGTTTAGTGACCTGGCCATGACATAGCTAGCGAACTGTATACCGTTCGCTAATAGTTCTTGCTCGTCTTAATGCATGGTCAAAGTAAGTCGTGTCTCTTACGCCTAAATACTTTGAATTATCTCCTCCTGCAGTTGCTGGGAAGGACATGCTGTGGGTCCACTGTGCATTTACAGAGGGCTCAGCTCCGAGCAATAGTAATTTCAAATGACAATAAAATTGCCCAGTCCTATTTTCCTTATGAATGGGAGGGCTCTGTTATCGCTAATGTTATGCCAGGTTCCGCCTGCTGTCCCCCAGGCGAATCACAAGCTAGCGAAATAAAAAAATTGGTGGTAAACAACCTAGTGAGCTAGCCTGAGTTGTTGGTTCGTGATAGCTGTGAATATTGTTTCGAGTTTATGAAGAACGTTTTCCAGATTAATATTCAATGAGAAGTTTGAGTTGATCAGCATGGGAAAACCTACACCAGACCTTAATTTGATGCAAAAAACCAAGGCTTTTGTGAGGCATTTCAACACCAGCAATTATGCGCGATATCCATGGATGAAGGAGGAAAATCTGTATTGCTGGGATTGGGTCCTGGGCCAAAACTGTACTCTCTGAGCGGGTTAAAAAGGCAATTAAATGATCATGAAACGGTAAGCTATTTATAGGGCTCTGTGCTAAGTGATTTTTGTATTTTTGCCTTTAATGCCAGTGTTTTATGTATGTTATAAAATTTATATTTGGGGAAAAAAATTATACGGCATTACTTTGCTGAGTTGGTGAAATAGATTAACTGCTAATACAGCACGATGCTTTTACCCAAATTAACTTTACAGGGGAAACTTCTAGCCTCTGAAATAATTTTTGTGACCTCACGGATGCGTAAGAACACAGCGTTAATCATTTTTGTGACCTCACGGATGCGTAAGGACACAGCGTTAATTATTAGTTAATTAGATCCTCCTGACTCCTTCGGCGTGCGATACTTCTTGTTTACAAACATTGACGTCATATTCAGGCATACGAAGTAGCATGGTTGGCAAGAACAAGTGTATATCAATACAACAAAGCAGGTGAAGTATGGCATCCTGCAGTTGTGGAACCGATTCGGCGGTCTCTGAATATGTACAAAACCTTGACAGTACCGCGAAGGCAGGATATTTCTCTTCGCTTAAGTACAACGAGGGTCTGTGTTGGCTTCCGGATCCTTACGAGCTGAAAGGTTAGAGGAACAACCCTTCTTTGGGTCTGGGTTGGCTGGATCATCACTTGATTTTCCTACATCGAACAGAAATTCAACATTTGTTGATCATCATTGATCAGTGAAAGTATTTCACAGTTGTACGTTTACCAGAAGGATTTAAAAAGGGGCGCTAATATATTTTGGGGGGTTTTATTCGTGATAAGGGGGTTTTGAATTTATGAATAATATTTAATATCGCCAGTGGATATACTGCACATTCCCCAGCCACCTGGTGTGTTATCAGTAACAAGGCTGCCGCCATTACAGCTGCAGTAGACATTTAACTCTAAATTTTCTTGACTGGATGTACGATAGACGTTTCTACACACAAATGTTTCTCTGGGTACCCAAAAGTCAAGCCGAAAAAGTACTGATCTTAGTCGATACTGATGAAGGTTGAAAACGGAATTCTTTCCAATACTAATATCTGAACTGTCACTTAAATACTCGCTATCGGAAAGCAAGGAACCTATCGAATTACCCAACACAAAAAAGATCATTCCCTTGCCATGACCGAATAATAAAATGCGAAAACTTAGCAAAATGTCATGGTAGAAATGATGGAAAATAACTTGCGACTTACCCAACAGAAAGTGAATAGTACAAACACGCGAGTGGGTGGACGGCATCCAGTTCTTGCATCAAATTGCATCAATCCAAGTAGATTTTTTCGGTTCTCGATCAGGAATACGTAGGAAACGTATTCCTGGACCCTTCACGAAATGGTTTGCGCAGTTAATAACACTGCAACTGACTGGCATTATGACGAAAAGTGGAAGACAACTTTACTTCACCTATAAAATCAATTGTCATGTTGTGGCTTTTTGCCAACCACGGTAGTCAACAAACCCACGTGACCAGGTTTGTGACATCATGAGAAGTATCGGTCTGGTACGTTCAATAAAATTTCTGGCTAGAACCCTGATATATAGTGCCGTGAAAAAGTATTTTCCCCCTTCCTGATTTCTTAATTTTTTGCATATTTCTCACACTTTAATGTTTCAGATCAGCAAATAAATTTTAATATTAGACAAAGACAACCCGAGTAAATACAAAATGCAGTTTTTAAATGATTTACTTTATTAAGGGGAAAAAGCTATCCAAACCTACCTGGCCTGGTGTGAAAAAAGAAATTGCCCCTAAACCTAATAACTGGTTGTGCCACCCTCTGCGACAACAACTGCAATCAAGTGTTTGCGATAACTGGCAATGAGTCTTTCACATCGCTGTGGAGGATTTGTGGCCCACTCTTCTTTGCAGAATGTTTTAATTCAGCCACACTGGAGGGTTTTTGAGCATGAACGGCCTGTTAAAGGTCATGCCACAGCATCACAATCGGATTTAAGTCCGGACTTTGCTTAGACTGCTCCAAAACCTTCAGTTTGTTTTTTTTTAAGCCATTCAGTGGTGGACTAGCTGGTGTGTTTCGAATTATTGTCCTGCTGCATAACCCAAGTGCACTTGAGCTTGAGGTCATGAACTGATGGTCGGACATTCTTCTTCAGGATTTTCCGGTAGAGAGCAGAATTCATAGTTCCATCAATTACGACAAGTCGTCCAGGTCCTGAAGCAGCAAAGCAGCCCCAAACCATCGCACTACCACCAACATGTTTGACTTGTGATATGATGTTCTTCTTATGAAATGATATGTTAGTTTTCGCCTGATGTAACGGGATGCACACCTTCCAAAAAGTTCAACTTTTGTCTCGTCAGTCCACAGCATATTTTCCCAAAAGTCTTGGGGATCATCAAGATGTATTTTGGCAAATGTGAGACGAGCCCTTGTGTTCTTTTTGGTCAGCAGTAGTTTTCGCCTTGGAACCCTCCCATGGATGCCATTTTTGCCCAGTCTCTTTCTTATTGTTGAATAATGAATACTGACTTCAAATGAGGCAAGTGAGGCCTGCAGTTCTTTGGATGTTGTTCTGGGTTCTTTTGTGACTACCTGGATGAGTCGTCGATGCCCTTTTAGAGTAATTCTGGTAGGCCGACCACTCCTGGGAAGGTCCACCACTGTTCTAAGTTTTGACATGCAATGTACGCAATGTATTAAGCAAGTGGATTAAGTCTGCAGTCTTCAGTTTACAGTTAAAGAAACAGGATTGTTTCAAGTAAGGATATAAACACCTTCATAGGTATAGTGCATTGATTGCTCCACACCTGAAGAGGACAGCTATTGAGTTTGATTGATGAAAGAGAAACCTGAATAAAACTATTTCATAAAAATGTTAACTGCAAGATACTGTGTAATTGATGCACACCACCCAAGTGAAGTCACAATGATCTTATAACCTACTACCGTCATGCATAGATGTTGTTATTTCATCATTCCACTGGACAATATTGACTGTCTTCAGAAGAAAGTATTGTTTTACTTCAGTGGACAAAATGTAACATCCGTCACGTAACGTCAGTTACAAAGGATTTTGCACAATTCTATAACTGCCTGCTAAGAGACTTATTTAGAGCTGTATTTTAATTTGTGTATTTGGTGGCCTTGTTCTCGTACAATTCTGGGAAAACATTCATGTGTACCATTGCTGAGACACAGAGAATTTTGAAATAAATGTGGCTGAATTTTTTTCCATGTCTTTTTCATATAATATCCGTCACGTTCATAATTGTGGTTCATGTGAAAGACACAGACATCACTGGATGGCTTTTCTTCCCCCATCAAACAGCCTCAGACCTAAGCTAGTAATACCCATAACAGTGTTCGAAATAAGCGGTTAATCAGAAATGGATCCGGACAACCTAAACTGCTCACTAAAAACCAAATATCCTGGCAGTTTTATTCATACATTCGTAAAAATTTTATTTACTTCAGGCTGCAATGAACGCTACCATTTTGGTCATATGTAAGGCCCACTGTGCGTAACTTTCACGCATCTCGTACGGGCGAGCACGTGAGTCTTTTTTTTTTTTTTTTTAAATAATTATAAAGTACCGCGGCAAACAGCGACGTAGAGAGAGACCACGGCGCTCACTTCAATTCAGCCTTGGGCAATCTAGTCAAGGAAAACTCCTGGCGCGAACAAGCCAGATATAACCGTAAACAACCTAAGGGAATGTACATTCGAAAATGTGACAATAAGCATCTTCCTTTGTGGCGAACTCTATGTACTCATATTATAAGTGTTAACGCATTGTATGCATATTCAGAGTTCAGTCAAAATTACTGCAGTGAGAGTGTAGCGGTTGGCACTCTTCTAGCAGGAAACTTCACTGCTCTTTGACACCGAGAGGTAAATTATCGAAAATGGTACGGCCCGATATGAAATTCCATAAGTATTCATTTATAATTGGTAATCTAACACCCCTTGGAAGAGGGAATCTTTAGATTGCGTTTTGGCTATGTTGTTTTCAAGTACATGCAGCCTGTATATCTCTCACTCATCCCAAACCATGTCAAATTGGTCAGCTCTGTTTTTGCTAGAGATATAGCGAGCTAATGCCGAGTCTGATAAGAAAGGGAAATGCAGTGTCATGAAGACAAGTCTTTGCCAGAGAATGTGATGGAAGACGGGGCTCAGAAATATTAACGGTATGCCAATGAACCGAGCTATTGATTTGCAGGGACTGGTTTTGGTTAACAGTTGTTTAGCTTGGCAGGAGAATTTATCGTTTTATATTTTATTGCCTTATTGTGAATATCACCTGTACGACAAATTGAATCATTTAGCGTTATTCAACTTAATATGTGTGTTTGTGTGCAATTTTTTAAAAATGCTAATGATGGTCCACGGGACAACTAAAAATTCTTGCGGGCAACCTGATTTGTTTCCTAGGTTGTTTTTTTTCCTTATATCGAACATTGCATAAGGTTGGGTTCCTTGGAGTAAAACTTAAGCTGTGAGGGTAGTTGGAATGGCTAAAAATTCCCTCCGAATGTAAAATCCGTAATGGTGGAATTGCCCATTTGCAGATCATTGTATTCTGTCTTTATTCATGTTTTACGTGACGTCCCAACTTCATTGGAATTGGGGTTGTACATGTAGGTAATAAAAACATTATACAGTATTACTTCATTGGAGGTTTGAAACTGGAATGTGCTCTACATGAAGAAGATTTGGGAGTGATTGTTGACCAAACTCTTACAGGTTCTAGCCACTGTGCCTTAGCAGGTAAAAAGGCCCACAGGATGCTGGGATATGGATATTAGAAGTATTGCGTATAAATCCAAGGAGCCTATACTTCTCTTATACAACACATTTGTCAGACCACATCCTTCAGTATTGTGTACAGTACTGGGGACCATACTTTAAGAAGGATATAGAGGCTCTAGTAAAAGTTCAGAGAAGAGCTACTAATGAATGGCGCTTTTCCACTACGTGGTACGGGCTCTACTCTACTCCACTCTACTGGGCACCGGGTACTTTTTTGGGGTTGCTTTTCCATTAGAGGATAGTACCGCCTCCGCGGTACCCGCTCGTCGTTGCAACGCAGCATCTTACTGCCGTGACGGCATCCTCAGTTATATCAAGTTTACTTTTATTCCGTCGATTTTGTTAAATATTTGTGTTTAAATCAGGGGACGCGCACTACCGTCACCACGTTATGGCACTAAAGTCCGCAAGTGTTTAATTATAATTTCTGTTTGACATTCGCCTGATGCATAGGATAGCAGCTGGTGTTGTGTCCGATTCGGTTGCATATTAAATAACGTACCACCTAAAAACGCAAAGCAATGATATACGTAAAAGGCATAGAGTATTCATATTCAGGCTTCATGAAACATTTCACTTTGAAATTGAAGGCAAAACACGAAGCAAATGCGCAAATCGCAGGAGATGGCAGAGTATTTGAATTTATCGCAAAATGCGTCATCTCATCCTATACCTTTCCTTAGAACAAAATGCTTCATCAACACCCGTAAAGTTATTTTCCGCGCAATTTTCGTAAAATAGGGGCAGCACAATAACTTCTCTCCTGTTGCTTCTAATTTCGCTACGAACAGGGTCATGGGCAAAGAAACGCATTTCATAAATGCAGCAGCTTCGCTGAACAAACGCAACCTTGTTTGAAAGGTCAGTCAACGCACAGTACGCTATATTTATCAAACAACCTTAAACAACACACGTTTCAAAAACAATCTGAAGACCTGTTTCAATGATGTCAAGTGAAGCCAGTTTCCTAGCGATAATGCGGAAGCGAGTTGTCTTTTGCAGAGACGATTCTCTGACCAATCAGTGGGCTGCAATGTTGCACGTCACATTTTAGTACCCACTAGTACCTGGTCGGCCGTTTTTCAGAACCCCAGGAGAGCAGGTACTGGAAAAAGTACCTACTAGTACCTGGCACCAGGTACTTTTTCCAAACAGAAAAGCAAAAAAAGGCGAGTAGAGTAGAGCCGGTACTGCGTAGTGGAAAAGCGCCAAAAGTAAATTTCTGATATAACAGATGAAAGGTGTGAGGAGAGGCAGGAGATCCTTAATCTCTTCAGTCTTAGGAAAAGAGACTTAGGGGTGATCTGATCGAGGTCTTTAAATATATTATAGGGATTAACAAAGTTAACTATGTAGGATTACTTGGGCCAAGTTCTGTTAGTAGAACTCAGAGTCACGAATGGAAATTAGCCAAGGTTAAATGTAGCACTGATATTTGGAAATATTTTTTCACACAGAGAGTAATCTCAGCATGGAATAGCTCGCCTGATCATATTTTTGAGGCAGAAACCTTGCGTGTTTTCAAGAGCAGGCTTGATTTAGTGTGAGATGCAGTTCAGTCATCGAGTATCTGAACTGTTAGATTCACTGTAGTAATGGGAAAATGGCGAGCCTAGTACAGCTGAATGGCCTTTTCTCACCTGTTATATTATGTTGTTATGTTACGTTACGTTACATTATATTAATTTACAAATCACTGCTTTCAGTTTTAAATTTAAAATGCTGTCCCTTCCTTTTTTGATTTGGGGTTAAGCAGCTGCACTGTAGATGCCAGAGTTATTTTTGTTTTGTTTCATGATGGATGTAGTGCGCTCTGCATTCTCATGTGCAGCTGAAGATATGGGGATAATTGGCCGATCATTTCTGGTTTAGGGGGAAAAAAAACAAAATTCACCCATTGTGAAATTCCATTTTTGACCCCTCTATCACAAAGATGGCAACAAAGCACGTCATTGAAGATCATTTCAGTGACTTATTTTTACTCTCAAGTGGAGGGAAATACTTGCCATTCTTAACTTTTTATTTTTCTTTTCATTAAGGGAACATTTGCCGATCCCCAATTGCTGAAGCAGTTTTCCGGAAAATGGCTACAGATAATGGAGAGATAAATAATGTAAGTGTGCTAACAACTGCATTTGAGACTCTGTATTAAACCATATTCAACCACGTAAAGGACTTTGTTAAAATTGTTGATACTTAATTTTATCCAGTCTTTCACCGCTATTGTGATCCATTTTCTGTGAAGAGTGTAGTATAATGCAAAATTGAGGTCTACATTTGTTTTTTGTCACTCAAGTTTTTTTTTTCAAAGGTCCCATATTATGGTGATTTTTTTTTCCCCCAAGGTAAGTCCACCTGTGCTGTGGTCCCCGCTGTACTTAACATTCTGTTGAAGGTTGATTTTGTACAACTTCCATTTTAGCCGCAAGACCCCCCTTTGAAGGAGAAAGATTTGACACATAATTATTATTACTATTAAATCGTGTTTCGTAAAAAGTTAACTTATGTCTGGTAAATTGATATTTGACTGATTGTACATTGATTTGTGCAAATGCATACATATTTGAGTCAGAATCGGCTAAGGTGTCATAAATGGTCGCATTAAGGTCAAAATATAGACTTCTTCAATCATTTATTTTCTGACTGTTTTATAAAAGCTGAACTACTCAGCAGTTAATTTGGTTAAAAAAAATAGTAATTTACTGCTTGCTTGTGTTTAATGACACCAGAGTCAGAATTATAATGCACATAAGAATCTGTCAAATTATAACACGCAAATCACAGAGTCAGTCAGAAACACGAGAACCTGATCTGCATTAAGCTCCCGGGGTTACTTGTTTTTGGTGTTTATCTACCTCTTTCAACTCGCTTCCTGACACTGCACATAATGATTCATTTCTATCAAGTTAATGCTGCGTTTTAACTGACACGTCACTTCATTCGTATGTTAGTGATTTTGACAGGCAGTCAAAAAAACTTACCTGCCGCCACTACTGCCTTCCTTCACAAGAAACGATGATGCAAACGGCAAGCCATATATGGGGAGATATCCTGGAAATGCAGATGTCACAGGGCCTCCTAATCGTTGTCTTTCAAGCGCCATAAATTATGTACATTATTTTTTGACGGATTGGAGTGGACTTTTTTTTTCTGGGCTTCTGACTACCCATGAGCAGAGACAAGATTCACTAACTTCAGTATATTTGAATGAAAAGACTACTGTGCATACATTATGGACCAGTCACTAATGACTGTGGAAAAAAAACCCTCGGCCATCGCCCTGATATGTTTGACGGATGCACTAACACGCGCAAGGGGAATTTTGAGGAGAGTTTTTTTTTATTATTATTATTATGAGCCATAGGTGCTGTGTTTCTGCCTGGCTCAATAACTTTGAAACCCATTTAAAATGTAAGCAAATAGTTATTGCAATTTGGACTAAATTGGTAAAAATATATTAAATATATAATAATAGAAAATATCCAGCCAAGTACATGGCTACCTGAGGCTCATGGCTTCAGACGATATTTACTGTACTGCTGACTGTGCTGACATTTTCTAGTATAGTTTTAGAATGGCCATCTCTTTCCTGACTTGATCACTGGGTGTAATATCAGCTACCTATCTAGGTCATTTGTACCCGCATTAAGTACTCTGTTGTAACACACGTCAATTACTGTGGCAGAACGTAAACGCACTCAGCTACTGCGGCACACTTTTTCATCTGCAGGATGATGATGGATTTATTCAGACAAGCATTGAACAGTCCTTTGATACCAGTCATTGGAAGCAAAATGTAAGCGACACATGAGCGTTCTGTCATCCAGTCCTCACAGACTCCATCTCCCTTGACTAACTGGTAGTATTAAGGCGTAATAAAATATGGGTAAAATTTTGTTCATTCTGGCTATATAACGGTTAAATACAAGTGTTTATAAACACATTTGTTTATTGCTTAAACACCTTTTCGCGTCGTAGAGAAGCGGAACTATTATTTCGGAGGCCACGTGGCCTTGAAGACAACGTACACGCCGTCTGCCATCGCTTGATTGGATATTCCCTTCGCATTTGCCGGATTCATTACCATAAACCTGGGCTACCCCAGCTTCTTCGACGCGCCGCAAGCACCAAATTTGACGCCGCTCCTATCATGCGTTGCGCCACTGCTTTGGACACCCTCACTGCTCTCCATAGAAAATGAGCGGGAGGCGTAGGCCTCAGTTGACGCGCCGGACCAGTGTAAATCCACCCTTATGGTGGGTTTACACTGGCCCGGCGCGTCAACGCCTGCAGACGCTTCGTTTCCCTTGGTTTGGCCGCTTATGGGCGGTTCTGCATTCCCAGTGACGTCGTTGTCCGTTATACGCTGCCCTGAAATAAGTACTGTCCAATGTAATGTTGGCGAAAGTAAATTGACACCACTAATGATATTAATTTAACCAACTATTACTTTTTTCCCGCCTGGATTTTGATTTTGGTAGGGACTGCAATTGTGTCTAAAAGCAAATTCAGTTAGAATGATGAGTTTTAATGCTTCTGAACGATGTGAAGTCTTCCTAAGCAGCGCATATCTCACTGCATATAAACGCAATTATACGGCCCTCCCCTGGCAGCAATGAGCTGTGCATTACAGGTTTTATTTAATTTTTAGCTAAAACGATAAACTTACCGGAGACACCAACAATCTCTGCCACCTTCCTCCTTGTGGTGTTTCTATTGTCATTGTCCCCGTAATTTGGCAGGGAACCCTCTAAAAAAATCAAAAAAGACGAAACTATACAGTTTCTTTTATATCTTTACGGGGAACTTGCGAGAAGTGGAACTATTATTTCGGGGGCCACTTGGCTTTGAAGACAACGTACACACCGTCTGGTATCCCTTGATTGGATATTCGCTTCACTTTTGCCGGATTCATTACCATAAACCTGGGCTACCCCAGCTTCTTCGATGCGCCTTAAGCACCAAATTTAACGCACCGCTCCCATCATGCGTTGCCCCACTGCTTCAGACGCCCTCGCTGCTCTCCTCAGAAAATTAATGAGAGGCTTGGGCGTCAGTTGACGTGCCGGGCCAGTGTAAATCCACCTTCAGAAGGGGCGCATTTAGGGGGCTTTTGAGGCAACGGCCGTGGTGCTCTATAACACCTTCAGGCTTAATAGAGTTTTGCAAAATGTGCCAATTTGAGCTGCTATCAGGGACCCCTTTTTCCTTTTTTTTTGGGGGGCTCAAACATTTTGTTTGTCTCTCCTGACGGTGCGCATCTGAACTGGTCAGAAGATAAACCAGGAATTGCGCATGTAAATGTGCTAGTTTTCTTTGCATTTTATTCTTATTTCAGCACCCAAGGCAGACGATATGCGTCCTTTTCTGTTTTGAAGCGTATTTACACAATGGGGACGGCGTCATCGCAAATCCAGATATAATACAACATTTCTTTACTCACAAAGTTTTTTTTGAATTACAGTCAAATAAAAAGTAGAATTTCAGGGTGGGGTGGGGGGGGGGGTTCTGTTGGGGGGGGCGCCAATGGTAGGGGAAACGGAGGATGCTTGTGTACAAAATTCAAAATTGAAATATGATTTAGAGTATAGAAGATTTTCTTCATTGTCCTTATTGCTGATGTGAAAGAACTTACTATTCAAAGCACTGTTGATGTAAGCTATGGAATTAAGTTCTAAAGTACGTAGCCCAACAGTAATCACGAATTAAGAGCAGAAAATTGCCGCTTTCAGTATACTGCCATAATGCCCTGCTGACCGAGGCGTCTAAGTCTTTGCGGTTTTTTTTTTTTTTTTTTAACTGTTATTTTTTCCCCTTCTATGCACAGTGGCGGATAGACAGCGCGGCCACCTCCACATATGAGATAGGGAATCCGCCCGATTACCGGGGGCAAGCCTGCATGAGGAAGCACGGGGTGCCAATGAGGCATGTTGCCAGGCAGGTACGGCACCCTCCTGTTTCCTCTGTTGCACACCCTATATCAGAACCACTTCTTGCTCTGTTGCAGTGGGTCATAGACAGTGGTGCTGTGTCTGACTGGAACACAGGGAGCTCCCCTGACATGCGTGCTCTGGCCTGCCTCAGGAATCACTGCATTGAGACTGACCACAAGGCCAGACAGGTACATAGCTCATCCAGTTTCAGTCTGTCTCTTCTGTTTTTTATGTGCCTTTTGATGTGTGGAGGTCAGGATGCTAGTTCTCAACAATTCCAACAATTGGTCTTAAAATGAGATGTGATCTGGCGCTCTGCTGGTGTGTTGTTATCTTGAGAAAGCATTAAAGCTCTTGGGCGATTGACCAACAAAAACCTTGTCTAAAGTCAATAGTCAGTTTTTAACTGGTATTTTAAGGGCGCATTATTAAGATGGTATTATGTGCCTTTGTAGGCTTGTGCACAACGCACACACCCTCTGCTAGTTAGAGATAAAGAGCAGCGCGCAAACATGTAAACAATTAAAATAAATAGTTCTCAGTGTGAAAGATCAAACACATGATAGCTTTTTACTGGCAGGAAAATGAACAGCCTTCGATGATTTGGTCGTAAAACGTGGAGCCTCATTATGTAAAGTTAATTTCTGCTCATGCTTGAATTATTCCTGGAATCTTATATAAGTAAACGTGAAGTAAAAATGCTGGATGAACATCCTCTCTCTGTGGTGAGTCCATAATTTGTGCCAGGGGTTGTATGTTTTTTTTTTTTTTTTTTTTTTTTTTTTAACCTAAATTGAAATTCTGTGTGGGATGATGCCCCTGCCATGCATACCACTCCCCCAGTTTTTAGCTTACCAGCGCTATGGGCCAATAAGCTATTCTCGTGGTGTGGTGTCCGTCGTCCAGAACATTTTTTTAAATCTTTTTTTTTGGCCTGATGAATTTTTGTGTAAATTTGCTAGAACATACTACTGCACCATATTTCCAGATCATTCCCACAAAGAAACCAATGTAAGTTAAAAGAAAAAAAAAAATGATAATAAGAATAATATATCTACAGTAGAACTCGCCTAAACCGTCCTTGTATAAAATGGAAACTCGCTCATATCGGACAACAGCTCTAGTCCCGATTTTCTGTAATGTTTTCCCATTAAATAAACATCGAATAAACCGGATTTTATTTCAGGTTTTTGCTTACATCGGGCAAAATGTCCAGTCTCGTCACAATGCATTTCCATTGAAAAGCACTCGGGTATACCGGACAAGCTGTTTTGCACCATGCACATACGCAGTTGATACAGAGCAACGTAATGAAGTTCGGCTTTCCTACACTGTTATAAACTGACTGAATTTAACAGTTAAATTAACGCATTGTCTCCTTGTCATTTTAACTGTAAGTGGAGTCCTGCGCTCAATTTACCGTGGTTTACAATTAATATGGACAGAACTCTGTTGTAAATTTATTGTAAAATTACAGTTAAAATAACTGTCAAAAATGTGCAAGTTTATAACGGTGTGTTTGCGAAAACTGAAACTGGCGCAGTTTCATTTACACACTAGTTTTTTTTTTTTGTTGTTGTTTTTTTTTTTTTTTTTTGTCTTCGTCATCGATCCCAGTTGGAGCAATATGCAGTAGCCTATCATCCTGTTATCCATTGTGTCAGGGCAAAGATGGACTAAATGAAGACAAGGAGGTATGTGCACTCAGAATGAAGTTGTTCCGATCTTTAAACCCAAAGCAAACGTATAAATTCAATTCATACATGTGTAGCTACAACGGATATAATCTCTTATGCGCATATAGCGGACATAATCAGCTGGTCCAATTGAATCCATTATACGCGAGTTTTGCTGCATGTGTATATAATTATTAGGGCTGTAAAAATTAACGCGGTAACGCGGATTAATCCATCATCATTATTAATCTGATTAAAAATTTTAACGCAATTAATCCATCTGCAGCGCAGAATGACTCAAAATCCCTGAAACGTCACATTTCAGGCAGTTTGTCCAAGTAGTGTTGCCGTCGTGCATGCGGAAATGGGCAGTTGATCCAGCAGAACCAAGGATGTTTTATATTTCACAACTCGGTATGGCAGACGCTAAAGACGCTCGCGGACATGGAACTGCAAATTTAAGCTTGCAGTTACAGTACTTGTATCACTAGATGGCACCCCCAGATCAGTTATTGAATATTCACAAGCAAGCCGAGCTGGAACACGATTAGATTTTTCCTGAAAGTGGAATGTCTGTTCTGTTAAAATAAGGTATATTTCAGAATTCAGATATTACTGAGTTAGTGAGTTTTGCTTGTTCCTTATAAGGTGTAGAAAGGTTGTGAGCTCAGAAATGGGAACTGTCAGCTTTTCATTGCAGGGTGAATGTTTTGACTGTTTAATCACTTAATCAATTTTCCTGTCTGTGAAGCTGCAATCTTGAATTATAAAGTCTTAATTCGGGTAACGCCTAAATAGCCAGATTTGGCTTCTGCGCAAAGGGGTTAAGTGCATATATATTCCCTTCTTTCTTGAGTCTCTTTGCTCATGCAAAATGAAACACGATTAATATAGATTAAAAATGAATGATATTTAATCCTAATTAATCAAAATTAATCCACAGCAACCCTGTGATTAATCTGATTAAAAATTTTAATCATTTGACAGCACTAATAATTATGTTTCATAAAGACGTAGGTCATCATTTGTTGTGTTGCGGAGAGGTGAGCGGTAGGCTATAATGATAAGGGAACGATTTATTTATTTATTTTTATGGGAGCGACATTACCTATAGGCCTTGTTAAATCTCTTCAGCTCGTAACAAAGTGACTGAAAAGCTAGTTTGGAAATTACTGAAAATAACAGCCTTCTTATCTATTGTAACGTTAAGCCTGATCATAAACAAAGTGTAATTCTGTGTTTATTGACGCGGTTCGCTAGCTAGCAGACACTCGGGAATCTTGCGGTGGCGCACTGACCACTTCAGTCGTGAATGTCAGTGAATGAGTTGACGTTAGAATTAATACTGTCGATCTAGCTGTGACTAGGCCTACTCTTTTGTTAATAGGGTAAGCTGTTCTTGAATGTAAGGTTAAAATGTATATTAGGCCTGCAACATTAACGATGTTGGTATTCCACAAGCTACCTTGTTGATGAACATTTTCCAAATAAACAGATTGCAAGTCATATCCTGATAGTAGGTTAATAAACACGAATGCGATTTTCAGATGAGTCTCTTAAACTGGTTAAAGAGAAAGGCGGATGGTGACCACGGAGGACCTAAGGTTAGTGAAGGAAATTAGGGCAGGCAATGTCAAATTGGCTTCAATAAATTTCTGTGTTAAGCCACCCCATTTTGCTAGTATCTTTTGTTACAAAGAAAAGCTTAAAATCATTACAAAAATGGTAATTTGTGACTAGTTTATGTTCAAGTTCAACTATGCTCATGCTTTATAATCAGTATCTAGTGTCAACAGATAACTGAATCTGTTGATTGTTCGGTAAATTGTAATTTGCCCAGAAAACTCACCAGAAGTCCCCATTTAAAGTGCAATTTTTCAAAATTTTCTTTCGGGGGAGAATTCCCCTTGACCCCCCTACTGTTGCTAGGTTACCGACACATAGCACTGCTGCTACAAAAAATTCTTGGGGAAACGCTGGTGAACATCAAAACTTTTTGAAAATGGTGGTTTAAAGATGACTTTTCTATCGATTTGAACGACGAAGGAGACATTTCATGCCTGCGAAACCTGTTTTGTGAAACCTGTTTTGGCGTAACCCGTTTGCGTAACCTATGGGTTACGCAAAAAAAAGTGCTTAACTGAACTATGGGTTACGCAAGGTAAATTCCACATAACCCGTTTTCTGGTTAAGCAGATTTTTCAAATTTTGAGGGCTGACAGTGAAATTTCAATGACTTTTATCAGCAAAATCATTACAGATAGAATAATAATAATAATAATTATACATTTTATTTAAAAGCGCCTTTCTTGGCACTCAAGGACACTTTACAGAGTGATTAAAAACACAACACAGTAGAGAGAAAAAATAAAGTAGCACAAAATTAAAATGAATCAGTGAAGTTACAGAGGATATGCAACTTGAAACAGATGGGTTTTAAGTCTTGATTTGAAGAGGGGTAAAGAGTCAATGTTTCTGATGTCTGGTGGGAGTGAGTTTCAGAGTTGGGGAACAGACCGACTGAAAGCTCTGCTCCCCATGGTGCTGAGACGGGCGGAGGGCACAGAGAGATGGAGGGAGGAGGTGGATCTGAGGGAGCAAGAGGGGGTGGCAATGCGGAGGAGATCAGACAGATATGGGGGGGTGAGGTTGTGGATGGCCTGAAAAGTATACAGTAGGATTTTGAATGTGATTCTGAATTTGACCGGGAGCCAATGAAGCTGCTGGAGGATGGGAGTGATGTGGTGAAAGGAGGGGGTTCTGGTGATGATGCGGGCTGCAGAGTTCTGGATCAGTTGAAGCTTGTTATAGAGCGAAGGTTTGTATTGGAGATGTATAGGAAGTTATACATTAACTTTCATGTGGTGACCATCATATTGACCTTCGAAGGTCAAACTTTACCTAGTGAACATTCAATGACCTCTATCACAAAAAAGGTCACAGATAGAGCCTATGTTTGTATCACAGACTTGAAGGAAGTCACACATGAACTTTCATTTGGTGACATTCAACTTGACTGTTGGTGACCGTTTGAAGGTCAAACTTGGCGTAATAAAATTGCAATGACCTGTATTGCCAAAACGGGCACAGATGGAGCCTAAGTTTATATTAGAGACATAGGAAGTCATATATGAACTTTCATTTGGTGACCTTCTTATTAACATTTGAAAGTCAAATGTGACTTAGTGAAAATTTAATGACTTGTATCACTAAAATGGTCACAGATGGAGCCTAGGTTTTTGTTACAGACATCTAGGAAGTCAAATATGAACTTTAATTTGGTGACATTCAGCTTGGCTGTCAGTGACCTTTAAGGGTCAAACTCGACAGTGAAATTACAATGACTTGTATCACCAAAGTGGTCACAGATGGAGCCAAGGTTTGTATTAGAGAGATTTAGAAAGTCATGTATGAAGTCCATTTGGTGACCTCAACTTGACCTTCTGTGACCTATAAAGTTCACAATTGACATATTGGATTTTCAATGACTTGTATCACCAAAACTGCTTCAGAGCTTAGGATTGTACAACCCCAATTCCAACATAGTTGGGACAAAGTGTAAATTGTGAATAAAATCAAAATGCAGTGACTTTCAGATCACATGAGCCAATATGTTATTTACAATAGAACATAGATAACATTTCAAATGTTGAAACTGAGACATTTTACATTTTTATCCACAAAATGAGCTTATTTCAAATTTTCTGGCAGCAACAGGTCTCAAAAAAGTTGGGACACAGGCAAAAAAGGGCTCAAAAAGCAATTAATATGTGAGAGAATCAGCTGAAAGAACATCTAGCAAGTAATTAAGTTAACTGGCATCGGGTATGTAACATGACTGGCTATATAAGGGATGTCTTAGAGAGGCTGAGTCTCTCAGAAGTAAAGATGGCTAGAGGCTCTCCAACCTGTGAAGGCTTGCGTAAAAAAATTGTGGAATACTTTAAAAACAAAGTTCCTCAACGTCAAATTGCAAAGACTTTGAAGATCTTATCATCAGCAGTGCATAACATCATCAAAAGATTCAGAGAAACTGGAAAAATCTCTGTGTGTAAGGGACAAGGCTCAAGACCTTTGCTGGATATCCGTGATTTTCGGGCCCTCAGACGGCACTGCATTACTCACCGGCATGATTCTGTCATTGACATTACTAAATGGGCCCAGGAATACTTCAAGAAACCACTGTCTGTAAACACAGTCTGCCGTGCCATCCACAGATTCCACTAGTAAGGTGGCTTATGGCAATGATCGTTACCTGCTGGCCCAAAGCACCAAATTTGGCACGCACATACTTTGCGCCAAAGCAAACTTTTTGGAGAGGGGTGCCCAATATTTAAGGTGAAGGTCAGGTCAAGGTCAAAGGTCAAACTTCTCTAATTGCAGTCTTTTGCCATTTCCAAAATAATTTCAATATAAGAACGTGCTATCAGTGCCTAAATTACAGTTAATGGACTTGAGGGAGTCATATCTAGTATCAAAGTGAAATTTTCAATAACCATATTGAATTATAGGTCAAGGTCACAGGTCACTGGGTGCAATTTATATATGTGATTTGTTGGCATCAGTAATCTTTATTCAAAACTATGAGCTCCTTTGTTCTGAGATGGGTGTTCAAGCCCAGAACACTATTTTTACTATCTACATCAAATAGCAGGGCATGTCGGGATTCTGAAGGTCAAGATCATAATTTTATGGATCAAAGGCAGCAACATATAAGTTGGCTACTTTACTGTTCTATACTATATACAAGGCTGAAATTTTCATATTTCTAGTACACTTTTGGCCACTATTCAAATTGATAATGAAATAGACCTATGCTGAAGTATAGGTCAAAGGTTAAAGGTCAATGCAGTTTTTTTTCCCTTTTATTATCGTACATCACTTTTTCATGACCCAACAGCCCCTGTCATATGGGGTTGGGTAAACACAAAGTTTCCCTGCTCCCTTGACACAAAGGTAGTAAACACCTGAGATAATTGACACAAACATGCAAAGCTGTAGCCACTGATGTTATATAGTATTTATTTAATGCGTTGCGTTTCACATCCCCTCAGGTCCCCATTTTATATAAAAAACTAGACGTATGTCGATGGCGCGCCATCGCAAATCTTCGCGCTCCACAACGAATGTTATGGCAGTAGTAGTAAAGTATCAGAGGGCAATTCACTGAACTGGCATTCTGCTGTACAAATGATAATCTGCTTGTTGCAGTGACAAAGCACTGATACGGATCAGAGTTATAGCAATGCGATATAGCTGGTTAGTTGGATAGAGTACTTTTGAGTGTGTTGAGGGCATAAATTACTCTTCATTTTAAAATGAGTATTATGAAAGGAAAGGATGTACGGTACAGCGATTGGCACACCTGACTCCATTTGACCTAGAACACGGTCAAAATGAGGTCAAATCAAAAACCCATCCGATATGTGATGAAGGGTCATCCCGTGCACCTCCCATAAAAATTTGAGTGTACTAGCTCAATGCATAAGGAACTTATGGCCATTTTTCAATTTTCACAAAAAGGCCCCTGGTAGCCAGCAGAGTAAATGAATTTAAATTCTAAACGCGTTGTGCACCCCTCTGGGTCACTACCTTACACACACCAAAGTTTCAGGTTGATTGGTCTAACGGCCTTACTGTTTCGGACAGACAGACAGATGCCAAACTGTATTACAAGATCTCCTCGCTTTTTCGGAAGCGCTGAGATAAGAACTGTATTACAAGATCTCCTTGCTTTTTCGGAAGCGCTGAGATAAGAACCGTATTACAAGATCTCCACGCTTTTTTGGAAGCGCTGAGATAAGAACTGTATTACAAGATCTCCACGTTTTTTCAGAAGCGCGGAGATAATGAAACATAAAGCATGGCAACAGATCGTATTTATATAAACTCCGTACAACTAGTAACCCATTACTACATCCGTTTTCGCTTTATAGGATTGTATTTAAAAAGACAATACTGCAATAAACCAAGAGTTTCATACACATGTTTCAGTTTCAATATGAAGAGACAAACATAGGACTATACTTATTTAATTAAAAAAAAGCTATTAACTAGCACTAGAACCATCCATACGCTATGGTACTGTTCACTACATGTAGGTCTTACCTATGTTACTATGGGGGTATTAAACAGACTACTACTTATTTAATAGGACATCCATACACAATTACAAGAGTTGTCCACATGGACTACCTCTATAAGGCACTACATGCATAACTGCAATCAGCTACCTCTCAGGAAGAGCACAAAGATGAGGAAAGCACGTCACGCTTCAATCACCATGGCATTGACAAAGTGCTGTACACACCAGACCAGCCTTTTCGCATGTACAATTCTTAGCACGCATGGGAACCGCCTTGCAGCCACACTTTTGAGTTCTCTACAAGCCACAGCAGCAGCTGGAACTGTGGTGCAGATGGGGTGCCACCCAGTGTCTGACTTGGATCAACCAAAATCATCTGGGCTAGGGGCAGCAATGACTGGTTTCAGACTCTCTGTTTAGATACTGGCCTGGTACACACTTACTTTAATTACATTTGAGAGTGTTAGAGTTGTTAGACTCCAGTGCTCCAATGTTAGAGCATTGGAGTAAAGCATCTAATTCAATATTATTTAGAAACCTAGATATTTTATGAAACTTGAAAGATTTGACCTTTAAATAGAGAAAACGTGGCTTTGGCTAACAGATGTACTCAGCTGTAATGTAAATTATGGTCCCTGGCCACCTTCAACTTTTCAATGCACTTTGATCTGACCTTGCCCTTTAAAACCTGACTAGATTGAAATGTGCAATGGATGCACCAGTAGATATTACACACGCTAGATATATTCCTCATACCTTAAACATTTTCATTGGAATGTGTCAACTAGGATGGTTATAGCTATAGAAGCAGTACCGCTGGAATCATGTGACCTGTGACCTTCTACCTTGACCTTTTAGACAGTCTGCTATTACTACGTTGGTTCTCAGTTTTGGATATTTTGGTGTATGAACTGATGATAGTAGACAGAAACTTACAGTTTATGTTAAATGCGACCTATGATTTAACAGAAAACACCGAACGGCCTTAGTTTGACCTTTGACCTTGACCTATAAAACAAGATAGTTGCATTCAAAGGAAATTCATGTGTTAGATATGGCCTCCCTAAACCTCAGAATAACAGTTTAAATAGAAAAAATTGATTTTCTATTTAAAAAATGACCAAGTATATAGCAGCAACCTGAAAACTACCCCATTTTGACTTTGACCTTGACCCGACCTTGACCTTGACCGGTAAAATGGGGTACCCCCCTCCAAAAATGTTTGTATTGACCTAAAATATGCATGTACCAAATTTGGTGCTTTGGGCCAACGTGTAACGATTTGGCCATTTTTTGGCCATAAGCCACCCCACTATACCTCATTCAGTCCCAGATACTTCAATTTTAAGCTACTAGTCTTTAAGGTATTCCAAAAGATTTTACTAATATGGCCTTTGATGTATTTTTGTGTTATTACTGTCTTTTAAGTGGCTTGATTGGCCTTTAGAAAGTTAAGGATGTGGATACATCAGCTTAAACTCTCACCTTTTTCAAGTGAATATCTAAGCAAATAAGTGTATAGTGTATATAATATTGAAGCAAAGTGATTACATGAAAGTTTTGAAGTTTAATGTTCTTCCAATTTTTATGTGTTTATGGATGTTTTCAAGTCAAAAAATAGAAGCAATGAACCTAAAGTAAACTTTATTCTCACCAAATGAATCAGTGTTTATGAGTGGATTTTTCTTTTTCTAGCTTTGAAATGATTAGAGTATCCACTCCCTATATTTCTTCTTTTCAGGTGACAAAGGAGGATTTTCGGTCATTTGATTACATTCTTTGCATGGATGAAAGCAATTTGAGGTATGTATTTGGTTACCCGTTCGCATTTTGTGGAAACACATTTAACCTACGTTAACTATTTATTTATATGAGTCTGTCATTGAGTTGCAGTTGCTGTGGTGAGATGCCGCTTAGTTGACCCAAGAGTTCTTTCATCTTTTATAATAATTGCCTCCGCCAACGAAGTTGGGGCGGAGATTATGTTTTCGCCCCTGTTTGTCTGTTTGTGAACAACATAACTCAAAAAGTAATGCACGGATTTGTCTGAAATTTTGTGAGTGGATTGCTATTACATCAAGGATGGACCCAATTGATTTTGACCGCGATCACTGATACAATATGGCCGCCACGGCAGCCATTTTGAAATCCTATCACACGCGATAACTCAACTTTGCTCCCACTCATGCACATTTGGATTGCGCTGCCTTGGTGGAGGTTTGCACTCTACGAGTGCTCTCTAGTTAAATTGTGGAATGACTTCATGTCTGTGCCACACCCTGACCTGTAACTCCTGACTGCCATTTTTAAAATGTACTGAATGCATCTTCAAAAGGTATGTAATGCATCCTTGATAATGTCATGTGCCCTCTTTAATTTGAAGCTTGAACTCATGCAGTCCAGATGAAGCACAGGCTTAGTTCAGCCTGCTCTGTCTGTGCTGCATTCAGGAATTGGCAACGGTTAAACCACCACCATTATAGTCAGAACAACAAAAACACATGCTCAGTATCCAGAATATATGCAATATTCAGTACTGTAAGCCTGTACTTCATCCAGACTGCATCTAGGACCTGGCTTAATTACACTGAACCTCGTTGAACAGGCAGTACTGGTAATTTGCATAATTAATTGGTGTTGGGACTGCAGTACCGCTGTCTTCACACCTCCCCTTTGTTCTGGTGTGAGCATAGGCCTAGCAGACAAACTTCGGTCTACCTCGGTGAAATTTTCCCGAGGAATGCCGATGTGATCTCTGAGCTTCAGTGGGCCAGACAATCCTCCGTAAAACCTTGGTTAAATTTTCCCGAAACACACTGAGGTGTTGTCCAAACTTAAATAAACTGGACAGACTTCGGGATACCTCGGTAAAATTTTTCCGAGGTTAAAGAGTTGGCTTCAAATCTCCATTAAACCTCGGTGTATTTTAAGTTTTTATAGGAATTTTTTGGAAAAAGGTGCACCTTCTTGGTTTTTAGGTGCTTGTAGTGTATGGTGTCTTCGTTGTTACGTTTTGCTGTTCAAAAACTGCCACACGCTGTATTGGTGAGTCGGGATTGCTGGCAGGCCAGCCCAACACCTGCACTTCCTTCTTGTGCAGCCATGCCATTGTAATGCAAGCAGAATACAATGTTGCTTTTGTCTAACTAAAATACCCATTGGCGTCCCAAAAAATATTTTGTCTTGAAGGCAGCATATGTTGCTCCAAAATCTGTGTACTTTTCACCATTAGTGGTGCTTTTAGAGAAGTGCTAGTTATGCTTAACTTCCAAGACCGAATTAACAGAAAAATTAACAGAAAAAACTGTGGTAGCCTAATCCTGTAAGTGGTTTTTGCTCAGTAGACTGGATGATGTTCATTATAAATGTTTAGAAAAATCCATAGTACAGGTTACATACTGTAGTATCCTTGCCTTTTGAAATTTGCAGGAGCTCAATTGGTCACTCTCCCACACCGCGCTCTCCTACCTCGCAGGGACCATTGCTCTCCTTGAACAACCTGAGGAGCATGTTCAACCACTCAGCGAAATTTGTCTATTGTTGACTCAGGATTTTAATGAAGATGCAAAAATACGCCACTGCACGGACTGTTGATTTGAATAAATACAAAAAAGTAATTTTATTGCATTTTGTGTCTTTTATTATTGCAAAGTTGGTATGTGGAATAACAATACCTTTTAAAACAGGCCAACAATGATCCTTTGATGATTTGAGTTCTGCCCCCTATTCTGCTTGAGTTGTCATCAGTGAGATGAGGTTGAATTCAGAGGTCGGCTATTTATTCAAATCATTGACATTCTTTCAGTCTAACATGGTAGCCTGGTTAGGTCTGTCTGTTTCACATCTCTTCTTAATCATTATTGGCACATCTTGGTTTTGACTAGTCGGTTGGCTGAATAAATGGCTTGATTGCAAATTAGGCAAAGTACGCGGGAATTGATTTAAGGTAAGCTAATTATGCAAAGGCGATGGATGCTGTCCAATCTCTCTGGTAAATAGCAGACTTCAAATCAGTTTTCTTCCTGAAAGCATTTCAAATGACCGCATTAGGTATGTGTCATAGAAAAGGTAATAAGCAAGCTCGTCTGTCTGCCTCATAGTGGCAGTTACTTTTATTGCGCTTAAAATAATTGCGATTTGGTTAATCGTGCAGCCCTACAGTAGATGAATTTTGTAGAATTTGCAAATGTTCTTTTAAAACAAAATACTGCAAAGACTTGGGAAACAAGGCTTTTCCTGGAGCCAGTAGGCAGCATGGCTAGAACATCTCTGCCATTCATTAAACAGTTAATAGCAAGCCCTTGCTCTGTCTTCAATTGTAGACCTCTTGCGCACCTTGAAGATATAATTCCTAAGGCTTTTTTTAAAACGATCCGTGTGATCAATAAATTCAGACGATGCCGTGTTTAATGAGCTCTATGCACGCATCAGTTCCGTGCTTGAGTTAAGGCCGTGCACCTTCTTTGGGTCCACGAGATTGAAAGCAGAAGAAACCGGCATAATGGCTGTCATCGCTGCTCCGACATCCCTGTGTTCTTTATACACTTCGGTCTGCGCGATGAATCTCCGGTACTAAGTACTCTCTGTGTTAAGTGTGATTAACGCGCCATGATGTTTCGTGTTGACTGCGCTGTGTAGCAAACTGAGGTTCAGGCTCTCCTATCCCGCTCCTTTGTATGAGCTAGAGGGACTATCACAATACGCTCCCCGACATAAGTTAGTCATCGGGGAGAATCGGACGGGCACCCTCGCATCCCTTTTCTGCTCCCTTTGGGACCAGTGACAATGCGTAACTTTGGTCCCGCTCTATCACAGCAACAGGTACAAAATGGGAATGGAAAGACTGTGGATCTTGTCTATTCATTTCAACGCAGTAGGTTAGCCCAGTTGGATAATCGACAGTCTCTCGAACGCGAGAACTCCAGTTTCCATTCAACCTGAAAACACTCCGCCATATTCTTTCGCTAAATGGGTTTAGCTAGCGCAGTCATGTTGAACATTTATTTGATTCCTGTGCTCCTGGTGTAAGTCAGGTATGTGTGAATGCTTTTATGCTGGTGTCACAGTGGGGCATTGAAATAGAATATAGGTAACGTATTGTAACCCCAGATTTGTAGCCCCACCATCATCAGCTATAGAAAAAGCTGTTTGTTCAGGAGCCAAACACAGATTGCGCAAATGTAATATACAGTGGATCAGGGGCGCGTTTCCAAAAAAGCATAGTTCGTTCATTCTCCGTCCATGGGCCCAACTGTCTTTGATTGGGGAAAGCGCCCCAGGTCTGTGGTCGGAAAATGTCGGCTGCAGACTCTGGTGTGATTCAACATGGTGAAATTGTCATGTCATTTCTTAACCATCCACTTGTCTTTGGGAAATGTGAGGAAACTGAAGAAAAAATTGAACTTATCCAAAGCTGTACACAGCGGCACCCAGCAGTAGTGTCCTGAAGTGCAGTCCTCGCATCTTGGAAACAAGACTAGGTGCAACCTAGTATATGCCTGGGCCGCCAAGTGCTGTATGAAAATGTGGGCCTAAGAAAAGGGTGCTAAATGAGGCAAAGTTCAGGCAATTATATGAAGTGCAAGTTTAGTCATGAGCAGGAGCTGATAAATAAATTACAACTCCAATTCCGAAATAGTTGGGACAAAGTGGAAATTGTGAATAAAATCAAAAAGCAATGACTTTCAAATCACACCAGCCAGTATTTTATTCACAATAGAACAGAGCCAATCTTGAAACAGAAATTTTTCCAATTTTATTCACAAAATGAGCTCATTTCAAAATTAATGGCTGCTACAGGTCTCAAAAAAGTTGGGACAGGGCCCTGTTTACCATGTTGTAGCATCCCCTCTATTTTTAACACAGAGTGGAGGTGTCTGGGTATTGAGGAGACAAGTTTCTTGAGTTCAGCCATTGGAATTTGATCCCACTCTTGTTTAATACAGGCTTCCAGCTGCTGAAGAGTTTTGGGTCTACTTTGATGGACTTTTTGTTTAATTATGTGCCAAATGTTTTCAATCGGTGAAAGATCAGGACTGCAGGCAGGCCAGTTCAGCACATGGACTCTTCTACTACGAAGCCATGCTGTTGTAATAGCTGCAGTATGTGGTTTTGCATTGTCCTGCTGAAATACACAAGGCCTTCCCTGAAATAGATGTCGTCTGGAGGGGAGCATATGTTGCTCTAAAACATTGATATACCTTTCAGCATTCATGCTGCTTTTTAAAACATGCAAGTGTCCCACACCATGTGCACTAATGCATCCCCATACCATCAGAGATGCTGGCTTTTGAACTGAACGCTGATAACAGGAGGGGTGGTCTTTCTACTCTTTAGCACGGAGGACACGACGCCCATGATTTCCTACAAGAATGTCAAATTTGGTCTCGTCTGACCACAGGACACTTAACCACTTTGCTACAGTCCATTTTAAATGAGCCTTGGCCCACAGGACACGGCGGCGCTTCTGGATCATGCTCAATAATGGCTTCCTTTTTGCATGACAAAGTTTTAGGTGGCATCTGTGGATGGCACAGCGGACTGTGTTTACTGACAGTGGTTTCTTGAAGTATTCCTGGGCCCATTTAGTAATGTCAATGACAGAATCATGCCGGTGAGTGATGCAGTGGCATCCGAGGGCCCGAAAATCACGGGCATCCAGTAAAGGTCTTGGCCTTGTCCCTTACACAGAGATTTTTTCTCCAGTTTCTCTGAATTTTTTGATGATGTTATGCACTGTCGATGATGAGACCTTCAAAGCCTTTGCAAATTGACGTTGAGGAACATTGTGAGCTCTGCTGTGACGATAGTCAGCAGTCAGCGGAGCTTTTCTAGTGCTGAGTCGTCCGGCGTCCGTCTGTCTATCTGTCTGTCCGTCTGGCTGGCATCAACTTTTCACTTCAAATTTGAATATCTCAAAAACTGTGTGATAAATTTCATTTTAATTTGGTGTGAGCCATCCTTATGATATTCTGAATATTCACTGTGAAAATTAGAAAATTCTACATCCAGGGTTTTGAGAAATTCAGCATTTTGGACTTAGAAAATCAGTGTTTGTGCTCATTTTTTCAGTTTTTCATTAGTATCTCAAAAACTGTCTGAGGACTTTTTGTCTAATTTGTTCTGAGCCTTCCTTACGATGTTCTGATGATCTCCTGTGAAAATTAGAAAATACTATGTCCCGGTTTTTGAGAAATTCAGCATTTTGGACTTAGAAAGTCAGTGTTTGTGCTCATTTTTTCAGTCTTTCATTAATATCTCAAAACCTGATAACTTTTTAGCTCCGCTGTGACTATAGTCAGCAGTCAGCGGAGCTTTTCTAATGCCAAGTCGTCTGGCGTCTGTCTGTCTTTCCATCCGGCGTCAACTTTTCACTTCAAATTTGAATATCTCAAAAACCGATAACTTTTTTTTGCTCCACTGTGACGATAGTCAGTGGTCAGCGGAGCTTTTCTAATGCCGAGTTGTCCGACGTCCGTCTGTCCGCCATCTGTTTGTCCGTCCGGCGTAAACTTTTCACTTCAAATTTGAACATCACAAAAACTGTCTGAACTTTTTGTGAGCCTTCTTTATGATGTGCTGATGATCCCCTGCGAAAATTAGAAAATTCTACATTTCGGTCTTTTAGAAATTCAGCATTTTGGACTTAGAAAATCTGTGTTTGTGCTCATTTTTCCAGTCTTTCATTAATATCTCAAAAACTGTCTGATAACTTTTTGTCTAATGTGTTGTGAGCCTTCCTTATGATGTTCTGAATATCCCTGCAAAAATTCGAAAATTCTCCATCTTGGTTTTTGAGAAATTCAGCATTTTGGACTTGGAAAATCAGTGTTTGTGCTCATTTTTTCAGTCTTTCATTAATTTGTCATATGTGTTAATATTGCATTAGTTTTCAAGGATTTCTGAAATTAAGTTATGACATGGACATTTCAGTCATCCTCAGCAGAGCTCTTTAGGCCGACAGGCCTCTTGTTAACTTGGCAGTGAAACTCACTGAGCTCAGTGCCCTGGGCAAAAGTAAGGAGGGGAAATCTGTGCTCTTGAATTACAAAGCTACTGCCACTCCAAATGCAAGAGAATAAAACTGGGTAACTTGATTTTCGAGCTACACTGTAGACCCGCAAAAGCCCTAAACAAACAAACACTTACTGTAACTTAACTCATGAAATGCCCCTGTTTTAAAAAGGAGTAAACGTTTTTTCAAGCCATGAATTTTGAATGGTCTGATTTCACGTAGGCACACATTCGTAAGTCAGAAAAGTGAAAATTTCACTTACCTTCTAGAAACAAATCCATAATCCACCAACAGCAAAGAACTCCGTTTCAAATTCAAGATTCAACAACAGCAAAATATTCCGTTTCTGCTGCAATCTCTCAAATCCAAGATCCAACAACAGCAAAGTATTCAGTCTCTGCTGCAATGTCTGAAAGCCGAAATTCCAAGACCCATGTATTTATAATGCACATACACAGACCAGTAAATACAAGTGACGTCAACGCCTGGCCAGCCAGCCAGCCAATCTTCGGCCAACCAATCGTTGAAGTTCTTCCCTGCCGGCCGACCAATCGCTGAACTTCTTCCCCACCGGCCAGCCAATCGTTGTACTTGGTCACTCAGTCACTCACGCAGTAACTCAGACAGCAACATTCGTGTTTATAGGGGCCGGGCCACTGCTCGGCCCAGCCCAAAAACAGTTTCGCTTGTTTTGAGGTCATTACATAAAGTAAACATTGACACATGAATCGGAGTACTATACACAAAGAAACAAAATAAAATGTATTGAAAATTAATGTAGTTTAGGCCGTTTTAAACTTAATTATGTCTAGCATTCCTACACTAGCACAGGACTTAACGCTTGCCGTGCATTGATCCCATTGTATATACTGGACTGTTTCTTGTTTCATTTATTTATGCATGTCTCATGGCCACGTGTTCTAAATTGGCCAACCAGTATTTTACATTCAGATCTGAATGTAGATACTCAAATCATCAAACGATCATTGCTGGCCGACTTTTGCCTCTCTCCAAGCATAGGCCTGTCAAAAGGCAAGGCCTGTAATAACCTTGTATCATCCTTTCAATATTAGTTTAGCTTAACCCATTAAGGCCTAATGCAAAAATCCCAGCAGAGAATCATGCTGCCATGTTTACCATAGTAACCTGTATTTGGGCTGAAGCACAGCTTCTCAACTTTCAGGAACAGTTGGAATTTTTTTCTGTTGCGCAAAACTTACAGTAATTACGGTACTTTCAAAATTACGCGCATATCTGTGTCGGCAACAACATGTTCTTAAAATGCGCACATGCTGTCCCGGTTTAAATGGGTTAATCTATACATCGCTTTTGCCCCGAAGCCTCTTGTTTATCCACTGTACGAAAGCATCGAGGGATACTGTGAATCCCTCTCACTTCCTTGTCCGTATATGATTCTTGTAATCACTTTACAAGCTACAAATTTAATAGGATCGCTCTCATATTTGGTGGTGGTGAGTTCACGCCACCCATTGGTTTTGGTTTGAATCTGCTTATGCAGAGGAGGAATTTTGTCCCAGTGTGGGGATGCATCTGCTGTCGTAGGCCACCACATTTTCTGGTTCTAGAAGTATATTAACTCAACCTAGCTAGTGAAATGCAGTGAAGATCCATTCCTCTCCAATTACTTAGGGTATGACTTCATTACTCGTCTCCCTGTTGCATAGTCCAAATTATCCAATTAAACATGTAGTTTGATTTAATTTAATTTTTAATTAAATTTAATTTTTTTGATACAGCTTTTGGATAGACAATTTGCGCAGCTGTCTGGCTGCATAACTTCGCCATCTTGCATTCTGGTTGTCATTGCATGCTGCATTTCAGTGTCGGTTTAAGTGTCGGTTCAACCACAGCATGTTTATAAAAGCTGTGAAGTATTGAACATTTCTACAATACAAGGGCCAGTAGAACTGAATACTTTTTTAAATGGCACATTGGGGAGAACCTCAGTAGGACAAGAGGATGGCTTCATTTTATCTGGCAGAGCAGTGATGACCAGTAATGTCACTGGTTTTAAGTAGGACTGTGTATGAGAAGGAGACAAGTTGCAGGCTGAGTTGTAAATATAGGGCACTGGCGGCCCCAGAAGCTCCCGCCGTTAAGAAAAAGCAAAGTGTCGAAGTTTTTGTTGATGGACGCACGCATGGACGGAGCCCGATACCATAGCTCCTGCGCCACTCGGGCGGCGGGAGCTAATAATTAGGAGCCTGTAACTGAAATAGTTGATAAGATAAAGCAAAATGTTGAAATTTTTGGTGATATTTTTAGGCCAGTAACCTTGAAAAAATAGGCCAAGATCACCTTTAGGCACGTCATTTGTCGGCCTTTATGAGATGCATGTCTACTAAAAATCTGGAGCCAGTAACTAAGATAGTTGATGAGATAAAGTAAAATGTTGAAGTTTTTGGTGATATTTTTAGGCCAGTGACCTTGGAAAAAATGGGCCAAGGTCACATGAGATGCATGTCCAGTAAAAAATCCTGAAATAGTTGATGAGATTTAGGCACGCATTTGTAGGCCTTTATTCATGGTGAGATGCATGTCCAAAACTTAAAAAAATCAGGAGCCTGTAACTGAAATAGTTGATGAGATAAAGCAAAATGTTGCAGACATGCGAAGTAATTGGAGCAGAGTTCATAGGTCATCTCCTCAATTCAAATTTAAAAGTCAATTTAAAATCAATACCGCCAAACCAGCTTGAAGAAATCACTAATGGTGATTGCCATAAATCATATGCTTCCAAACAACCAATTCAAATATGCAAAAGGAACTACACTCATCTTACAGTATCATACTAAATTGGGGCTGAACTCCGAGTGCATGAGTGTTGGAGGGAATACAGCTTCCACAAAACAGCCTAGCCAGTCCTTATAACCTTTCTAACTGACTCAAACTCAATCTTGTCTTCACCGAACTTTTGGGCCTATGATTGGCGACAGTGCTCAGTCCTTCAGAATCATCGGCAAGCCTCTGTGGGCTTGACTGAAGACTGCCCCACAAAATTTCACTGCTGTGCAAAAGCCAAAACCAGGAAAACATTGTTCCATCCCCCCCCAACCTTCATTAAAAAAAAAAAAACTTCACAACTGAACTGAGCAATGCCCCTCACATTAAATTCAGGCCATTAAATACACTACATCAATGGCAAGATCAAGGAAACAAAAATCATTGCAAACAAGTGGTGCCAGGCACAACAAACCCCGCCCCTCGCACAAACTTTCACCTACTTGTACGAAATTCAATAGGGATCTATTCTGGGTCAGTGGCAATCCCTATACTGAATTTGGGGTGAATCTGACCATCAGTTTTGCCGCTAAAGTGTTAACAAACAAACACAGAAACAAAAAAATGCACAAACACAGAAACAAACCGAACCAAAAACAATACCCCTTCCCTCACCCTTCGGGTGGGCCGGGGTAAAAATGCAACCAGAGCATATCAAACAGAATTTCCCTATTCATATAGTGTATGCATGTATGTACTATTTATGTATACAGTGCTGTGAAAAGTATTTGCCCCTTTCTTGATTTGCCCTTTCTTGATTTCTTTTTTTTTTTTTTTTTTTTTTTGCATATTTGTCAACTTAAATGTTTCAGATCAAACAAATTTTAATATTAGATCAAGATAAACCGAGTAAATGCAAAATGCAGAAAAAGGCTATCCAAAGCCTGGCCCTATGAGAAAAAGTAATTGCCCCCTCCCTTGTTAAATCATGAATTCACTGTCATTAACAACATTTTTTTTTTTTCAATTTCACTAGCCACACCCAGGCCTGATTACTGCCAGACCTGTTGAATCAAGAAATCACTTGAATAGAACCTGTCTGACAAAGTGAAGTAGGCTAAAAGATCTCAAAAAGCAAAACATCATGCCGCAATCTAAAGAAATTTAAGAACAGATGAGAAACAAAGTCATTGACATCTATCAGTTTGGAAAGGGTTACAAAGCCATTTCTAAGGCTTTGGGACTCCAGCGAACCACGGTGAGAGCCATTATCCACAAATTGAAAAAACTAGCAACAGTGGTGAACCTTCCCAGGAGTGGCTGGCCTACCAAAATTACTCCAAGAGCACATCGAAGCCTCATCCAGGAGGTCACAAAAGAACCCAGAACAACATCTAAAGAACTGCAGGCCTGACTTGCCTCAGTTAAAGTCAGTGTTCATGATTCAACAATAAGAAAGAGACTGGACAAAAATGGTATTCATGAAAGAGTTCTAAGGCGAAAACCACTACTGACCAAAAAGAACACAAAGGCTCATCTCACATTTTCCAAAAAACATCTTGATAATCCCCAAGACTTTTGGGAAAACATTCTGTGGACTGATGCAACAAAAGTTGAACTTTTTGGAAAGTGTGCGTCCCGATGCATCTGGCGTAAAACTAACACAGCATGTCATAAAAACAACATCATACCAACAGTCAAACAAGGTGGTGGTAGTATGATGGTCTGGGGCTGCTTTGCTGCTCCAGGACCTGGATGACTTGCTGTAATTGATGGAACCATGAATTCTGCTCTCTGCCAGAAAATCCTGAAGGAGAATGTCCAACCATCAGTTCATGACCTCAAGCTCAAGCACACTTGGTTATGCAGCAGGACAATGTTCCGAAACACACCAGCAAGTCCACCTCTAAATGGCTTAAAAAAATAAAATGAAGGTTTTGGAGTGGCCTAGTCAAAGTCTGGACTTACATCCGATTGAGATGCTGTGATGACCTTAAACAGGCCGTTCATATTCGAAAACCCTCCAATGTGGCTAAATTAAAATAATTCTGCAAAGAAGAGTGGGCCAAAATTCCTCCACAGCAATGTGAAAGACTCATTGCCAGTTATCGCAAACACTTGATTGCAGTTGTTGTCGCTGAGGATGGCACAACCAGTTCTTAGGTTTGGGGGGCAATTACTTTTTCACATAGGGCCAGGTAGTTTTGCATATCTTTTTCACTCAATAAATGAAATCATCATTTAAAAACTGCATTTTGTCTTTACTGTGGTTATCTTTGTCTAATATTAAAATTTGTTTGATGATCTGAAACATTGAAGTGTGAGAAATATGCAAAAAAAATCAGGATGGAGCAAACACTTTTTCACAGCACTGTATACATATACACATACACAGCGGGGAAAATGAGTATTGAACGCGTCAACATTTTTCTCTGTAAATATATGAAATTTTCACCAGATGTCGGTAACAACCCAGCTAATCCACACATAGAAAGAAATCAAAACAAATAAGTCCATAAATTAAGTTATGGAGACGTGTAGACGATTTCTAAACATCTGACCTGGCACTTGGACACCAGTAGCCTGGTGTAGGTTTGAAGCAATCTGATCTGCTGTTTGAGTGCAATTTCTCAGAGCCTCGGTAGGAATCGACCTATCCTGGGCTCTTGTTGTTGACTGTTGACGCCCTGAACGGCGTTGATCATCAACATTATGAGTTTGCTGATACCTGCTCCATAGTCTGCTAATCACAAACTGGGAAGCATGTAAGAAATTGGCGACCTCAGACTGCCAGCTGCCAGTTTCAAGCATACCAATTGCTCTCAGGCGTTCAGCATGTTGGAGACGTCGCATTGCGAAAAAACAATCAAAGGATGTCTCAAATAAACAAAATCGACAAAGGATTGCAGTCAGAAGCTACAAGAATGAAAGAAGTCTCAATCACAGGGGAGTAGATGACCTTTGTCTACTCGTAAACTCAAGTTACATCATTTCCGAAGATAATCTGACATCTGACATGATGTTGCAAATCAAGTGCATCACAGTGAGAGAAATGAACTTCCTTTTAGTAAATTAACAACACCCATTCTGTCATGCAAAAAGAAATACAGGGCGACGCCACCATGAACTTACTTGTGATGTGCTTCTTTTGATGGTTAAATGGATCAACACAGGACCTCTGTAGACTTTCAAAGCGTGACACTTTTTCGTAAAGGACACCAATTTGGTCATCTTCACTGAATGACATTGCACCGCCAAGTCAAAAGTTGTCTTTCAGCTGGTTTAAGATCACTGAATGAAATTTGTCCTGATTTTTCACAGTATGTATGCTTGTCGCATTCTTTATCCAAGGAAATCCCAATTTTGCACCTGTCAGAAGCCATGCTGAAGCTTCAATGAATTCATTAACCCCTTTAAGCAGAAGCCAAATATGGCTATTTATGCGTTACCCTATTTAATGCTTTGTAATTCAAGATTTAAAGGAAAAGTTCACCCAAAAATGAAAATTCACTCATCTACTCACCCCAAGGCTTATCAAAGGGTCCATGAATTTCTGTATTCATCAAAACACTTTTGGAGTTACAAAGAAAAACGGCATTGAAGACAAATCCAAATCAATTGAAGTCGTTGGAGACCACTTTTCAAGCATAAAAAACAACATTAAAAACCACGAAATGCCTCCATACTGCTCATGCGGCGTAATCCAAGTGTCAGTAAGCCCCAACATTCAAATTTGACTCTTAAAGACATCTTTTAAATTCAAGACCCCTAGCTACGGTGGCCAACGAGGACAAAAAATACGGCAACAGCCGTAAACATCTCCAATTGGAGAAACGCGCTGCAGTTTTGAATGTTAGTATTCACTGACTGAACTGCACATTTTCATGGTCGGCCAACTGAGCAAGGCTAACTTCTTCTGCGAAAATAACATTTGACATTTAGGCTAAAAATATAGTAAAAAGACGTATTTACGAGTCAAATTTGAATGTCGGGGCTTACGGGCACTTGGATTACGCTGCATGAGCAGTATGGAGGCATTTTGTGGTTTTTAAATGATTTTTTTTTTTTTTTTTGGAAAAAGTGGTCTCCATTGACTTCAATTGATTTGGATTTGTCTTCAATGCTGTTTTTCTTTGTAACTCCAAAAGTGTTTTGAGGAAGAAAAAATTCATGGACCCTTCGATTAGCCTAGGAGTGAGTAGATGATGAATGAATTTTCATTTTTGGGTGAACTTTTCCTTTAAGCTTCAGAGAGAGGGGGAATATGGTTCAAATGAGGCAAGACACTTGCAGCATTTGCAACCCCAATTCTGAAATAGTTGGGACGAAGTGTAAATTGTGAATAAAATCAAAATGCAATGACTTTCAGATCACATGAGCCAATATGTTATTTACAATAGAACATAGATAACATTTCAGATGTTGAAATTGAGATATTTTACATTTTTATCCACAAAATGAGCTTGTTTCAAATTTTCTGGCTGCAACAGGTCTCAAAAAAGTTGGGACACAGGCAAAAAAGGGCTCAAAAAGTAATTAATATATGAGAGAATCAGCTGAAAGAACATTTAGCAAGTAATTGAGTTAACTGGCATCAGGTGTGTAACATAATTGGCTATAAAAGGGATGTCTTAGAGAGGATGAGTCTCTCAGAAGTAAAGATGGCCAAAGGCTCTCCAACCTGTGAAGGCTTACGTAAAAAAAATTGTGGAATACTTTAAAAACAATGTTCCTCAACATCAAATTGCAAAGGCTTTGAAGGTCTCATCATCGACAGTGCATAACATCATCAAATGATTCAGAGAAACTGGAAAAATCTCTATGCGTAAGGGACAAGGCCGAAGACCTTTACTGGATGCCCGTGATCTTCGGGCCCTCAGACGCCACTGCATCACTCACCGGCATGATTCTATCATTGACATTTCCAAATGGGCCCAGGAATACTTCAAGAAACCACTGCCAGTAAACACAGTCTGCTGTGCCATCCACAGATGCCAGCTAAAACTCTATCATGCAAAAAAGAAGCCATTGTTGAGCATGATCCAGAAGCGCCGCCATGTTCTGTGGGCCAAGGCTAATTTAAAATGAAATGTAGCAAAGTGGCAAAGTGTCCTGTGCTCAGACGAGTCCAAATTTGACATTCTTGTTGGAAATCATGGGCGTCGTGTCCTCCGGGCTGAAGAGGAGAAAGACCACCCCTCCTGTTATCAGCGTTCAGTTCAAAAGCCAGCATCTCTGATGGTATGGGGATGCATTAGTGCATATGGTGTAGGAACTTGTATGTCTTAAAAAGCACCATGAATGCTGAACGGAATATAAAGGCTTTAGAGCAACATATGCTCCCCTCCAGACGACATCTATTCCAGGGAAGGCCTTGTGTATTTCAGCAGGACAACAGCATGGCTTCGTAGTAGAAGAGTCCGTGTGCTGAACTGGCCTGCCTGCAGTCCTGATCTTTCACCGATTGAGAACATTTGGTGCATAATTAAACGAAAAGTTCGTCAAAGTAGACCCAAAACTCTCCAGCAGCTGGAGGCCTGTATTAAACAAGAGTGGGATCAAATTCCAATGGCTAAACTCAAGACACTTGTCTCCTCAATGCCCAGAAATGAAAGAAATGAGCTCATTTTGTGGATAAAATTGTAAAATATCTCAATTTCAACATTTGCTATGTTATCTCTGTTCTATCGTGAATAAAATACTGAATGGTGTGATTTGAAAGTCATTGCGCTTTGATTTTATTCACAATTTACACTTTGTCCCAACTATTTCAGAATTGGGGTTGTACTATTCCATTGTATTTTAGTTTATTTTCATGATTTTTGTTGAGAAAAGGGGCTGCAAACAAAAAATCTTCATGAAAATTCTGCATTGAAATTATTAAATAATACTGAGGATTGAAAATGGCTGGGCATTAAAACAATACATTTCCGGGATCAGTAACTCCTAGACCACAGGTATTCTTCATCTGAGCATTAAATCTTATTTGGCTTTGAAAGAGGAAGCCAAATAAAACAGCTCTCCGGGAGGCTTTCCAACCACTCTCAGCCCTCAAAATGGCGCGCTTTCAAATCATAAAATAATCATATTTTCAACACAAATCGACTTTTGACTCATGAAATTCAATATGAATTAATGATTTTCTGGTTGAATTAAGCATGAGTTTATCAATACAGGCGCAGCTGGACATCAGTGGTCACCAGTAATGTCTCCAAACCAAAAACATACCTTCTCTTCATGATGCAGTTCAGAGTTTCGCCCATTTTTCTACAAAGCCGCATGGTCAGAGCGTTCACTCAGACTGAAAGCTTGCTGTTTACAATTCTGATCATCCAAGCAAAAGGCAAGCTTGTAACAAAGCTTCTCACACCTTATAAGGCATAAGTGTAACTCACAACACAGTAATAGCTGTTCGCTGTTTAAATGAGCGAAAGTCCAAGGCATTCTATTTCTTTGCATACAGTATAAATTCTAAAACAGATGGTCACATTAAGCAAAATGCCAGCACATTGCAGTATTGACTACTCTTGTTACTCAATGTAACTAACTGGCTCTGTGATGACGGTGGCAAACCGAAAATAAGAAATAGCTGGCTAGTTAGCTAGCTGGCTAGAAGTAAGATAGACCTACACCATTCAAAGACCGTTTTACTCACGCTTCTGTCTCCATCATTGAACTGCTCCTCCAATTGCTCCTCCAGAGTGTTCCATTCAGAAAAACTGCCATTTTCCATCTCAGAATCACATTTCCATCCTTTAAAGATAAGAGCAGCACTCCAGGCTCAGTTGTGGAAATCTTTTTTTCCCAAGCAATCATGTCATTCTCAGCTGCGCAAAGTTGGGAGAATACAACCTAACCTTTTTAATGCAAGTGTTTAAATACATTTCTGAGGGTCCAATCAATGTCTATTAATTGCAGAGGAAAGCTCATCTTGTCTGGTATTGGATAAAAATCGTGTCAATCAATAGGTATTTACCAGGAGAGTTTCACTTGGGTGTGAACTATAGCTGTGCTGTTCTGCAGATACCGTTGAATAACCACTGAGGTGATTGTATTTCCGTGAGAGCTTGTATGAGGCTCTTAAAGACAGCTGAATTCTTCGACAGACGAATCTCCGTAATTCCACGGTAGGAAATTACGCGTTTTTGGTATCTGATGATTATAATTGACAGCAGAATGACAGTATCAATACTATGGCAAATTTTTGCTTCAGAGAACTGATTTTTTTTAACTACTTAATTGGAATACCATCGGCTCACTATAGCTGAAGTAGTTGTTTCAGAGGACAATGATTTTTTTTTTTTTTCTGTCGCAAGAGGTCATATTTTTAAACTGCTGGCTAGATACTATGGGCAAGTATATTGAGCAGTTTGCACATCAGGCTTAGCTGAGGAGTTTAATTCATGCAACTCATGGATACCAGGGATGGAACATAACTCGTCCATATTCTAAACCGTGTTCGAGCTCTGCTTCCTTGTGAATGTTCAATAACTGATTCCGGAGTGCCGTCTAGTGATAGAATAGTAAACTTCATACATAAATGGAGCAGCTTAATGTCCACAGGCACCTACATCTGCACAAAGGGGTTAATTAGCTACCCTATTGTTTTAACCAGAGATGATCCAATGCCCATGGAAGATGATGCAATACACGGGAGATCTAATGCAATACCCATGGAAGATGATGCAATAAGCAGGAGATCTGATGCAATATCCATGGAAGATGATTTAATGCCTGGGAGATCCTAGGGAGGGAATGCAACATCATGTCATATGTCAGATTATCTTAGGAAATGATGTAACTTGGGTTTATGAGTGGGCACTGTCTGTTTAAAACTTCTAGTTGCAGAACAAAGGGGATAATAATGAGCGTTTTTACCCAAAAATGCCTACAGTTGTGGTCAAAAGTTTACATACACTTGTAAAGAACATAATGTCATGGCCGTCTTGAGTTTCCAATAATTTCTACAACTTATTTTTCTGTGATAGAGTGATTGGAGCACATACTTGTTTGTCACAAAAAACTTTCATGAAGTTTGGTTCTTTTATGAAATTATGGGTCTACTGAAAATGTTACCAAATCTACTGGGTCAAAAATATACATTCAGCTGCATGAATTATCAATTTTGGTGATGTAGAAAGTTGTGTCAATGAAATTAGCTTTGTTGCATGGCCTCTTAACTTCTTGTGAGTGATTATGATTGACCACAGCTGGTGACTTCTCTGAGCCCATTTAAATGGGGCTCATTTGATAAAATCATTAGACTCGGCCACAAACGCTACAATGGGAAAGTCAAAGGAGCTCAGCACGGATCTGAAAAAGCGAATCATTGACTTGAACAAGTCAGGGAAGTCACTTGGAGCCATTTCAAAGCAGCTACAGGTCCCAAGAGCAACTGTGCAAACAATTGTAAGTATAAAGTGCATGGCACAGATGTGTCACTGCCACGATCAGGAAGAAAATGCAAGCTATCCCCTGCTGCTGAGAGAAAATTGGTCAGGATGGTCAGGAGTCAACCGAGAACCACCAAAAAGCAGGTTTGCAATGAATTAGAAGCTGCTGGAACTCAAGTGTCAGTGTCCACAGTCAAGCGTGTTTTACATCGCCATGGACTGAGAGGCTGCCGTGCAAGAAGGAAGTCCTTGCTCCAGAAGCGGAACCTTAAGGCTCGACTGAAGTTTGCTGCTGATCACATGGACAAAGATAAGACCTTCTGGAGGAAAGTTCTGTGGTCAGATGAATCAAAACTTGAGCTGTTTGGCCACAATGCCCAGCAATATGTTTGGAGGAGAAAAGGTGAAGCCTATTACCCCAAGAACACCGTGCCTACCGTCAAGCATGGTGGTGGTAGTATTATGCTCTGGGCCTGTTTTGCTGCCAATGGAACTGGTGCTTTACAAAGAGTAAATGGGATAATGAAGAAGGAGGATTACCTCCAAATTCTTCAGGATAACCTAAAATCATCAGCCCGAAGGTTGGGTCTTGGGCGCAGTTGGGTGTTCCAACAGGACAATGACCCCAAACGCACATCAAAAGTGGTAATGGAATGGCTAAATCAGGCTAGAATTAAGGTTTAAGAATGGCCTTCCCAAAGTCCTGACTTAAACCCCATCGAGAACATGTGGACAATGCTGAAGAAACAAGTCCATGTCAGAAAGCCAACAAATTTAGCTGAACTGCACTGATTCTCTCAAGAGGAGTGGTCATAGATTCAACCAGAAGCTTGCCAGAAGCTTGTGGATGGCTACCAAAAGCGCCTAATAGAATTAAAAATGGTCAAGGGCCATGTAACCAAATATTAGCATTGCTGTATGTATATTTTTGACCCAGCAGATTTGGTCACATTTTCAGTTGACCCATAATAAATTCATAAAATAACCAAACTTCATGAATGTTTTTTTGTGACAAGTATGTGCTCCAATCACTCTAACAGAAAAATAAGAGTTGTAGAAATTATTGGAAACTCAAGACGGCCATGACATTATGCTCTTCACAAGTGTATGTAAACTTTTGTCCACAACTGTATATTTGATAACATGATTAAATAGTGAAGGAGATGAGAAAACAATTGTAATTTTGAACAAATAAACCCAAGATATATGCATTTATGTAGAACAAGTTTTATTACCATGGGTAACTGCCCACATGGTGAACTTGCCGATCTAAAATTGGCAAAAAAAAGTTACTTTTTAAGCCGGGACCCTTTTCAGGGTCTCCTAACTCCATTAACATGCCTTGGGTGCAGTCAATCTTCCTTGTACAGACAGACCTGTCCTCAAATAGAAATCCAGCACGATTTAGCCTCTGTAAGGGATCCTGGCCTTTGGGGGACCCTTGAAAACTGAATTTTTGATTTCCACCCAGAAGAAGTTTCATATATGAGAGGCCAATATCTCGAAAATGAAAAGAGATAATTAATTTTGACAAGAGATTCTGAAAGCCTGGACTCAAATTTTCAGCCCATACCTATGATTTGTTCCAAAGATACTGACCTCCAAAATACTTATAAATTAACATTTGTGATTCGCAAGGGCAACATGGGGGTGTGGCCCCAGATTTTTGGGGGTCATATCTCAGAAACCCCTTGGAGTACGAGCCTAAAATTTTGCATGTGTTCATTATGAATATAGAGGTACTCCCAAAGTAAATTTGAGCCAAATCTGAGTCGGTGATCGTGGAAGATTCTTTTACTTTGGTTGAGTTCATATGGAATGACCCATATGTGCATATGTCCATATGCACAATTCAGTGGTGGCACTGTTTACTGTAAAATCTGCAGAAGGTTTCTTGTTCAGGTATTCAGGTTTTGAGTCAACCTATTTTGTCCCCAGAATCAATTTTACTGTTTGCAAAGTCAACAGCTGACTTCACAGAAGCTCCAAATTATTTTTGATGATCTGTTCGATATTGAATTCAGTAACGTGAAATATATTATTGTAACTCTTTGAGGCCACTTTATGTTTCTAAATTGACTGTGTCACTATGCAAATGCATGTGAAAATTTAAACCTCCTGTGCATTTTCTTCACTGACCTAACATTGAAACAGTTTTAAAAAGGCATTTATGCTTTATTTTGAAACAGGGATCTCAAAAGGAAAGGAAACTCCATTACAGACTGCAAAGCCAAAATTGAACTTCTTGGGAAGTACGACCCTCAAAAAGAGCTGATCATCCGGGATCCCTATTACGTAAGTTGCATTTTTTAACTGTTTGGTGATTACATGCAACCCCTAGCAAAAGTTATGGAATTCTTGCTCTTAGAAGATGTTTATCCAGCTTTGTTCTACTTCATAGCAAATAAACAAATTGCAGATATTACACAAAATAACTTATTAGCTTAACAATCAAGCTTCACGAAACAACTTAAACAAATTAGATTAAATTATTTTTATGAATGGCATATTTTTTCATAATCAAGTAAAGGGGAAAAAAACTATGGAATCATCAACAAAAAAATCAGAATTTGTACTTCGTTGCTCCACCACGGGCTTTTATGATGGCCTGAATTCTTTTTTGGCATGGACTTCGCTAATGAAAAGCAATATTCTTCATTAAGCTTGTTTCCATCTTTCTCGAATAGTGGTTGAAAGATTAGCTTTGCAGGTTGGGGCCTTGTCGTGAACCATTTTTTAAATTTCCACCTTCAATTTTCAGTTGAGATCTGGGCTCTGTGCTGGCCTTGTCAGTGAGTTAATATGCCTTTCCTGAAGAAAAACTTTTACACTCATTGACCTGTGGTAAAATGCATTTTCATCCTATTTTCAATTTAGGGAATCAGAAAATGGTCCAAAATTTCAATGTCCACCCTTGCATTGAATGTTGAGGTAATGACTACCATCTGGTCCTTTACCCAACATGTAACCCAACATGGGAAGTTAAAAAGGTGTATTCAAAAACAAAAATTTTCAATTTTAGGCGAGCAAACTTTGACAGGATGCGCTCATATCTAAGTGAAATAAAATGGGAGACACTCCTGGACTGTGAGTCTGTAACTGAGATGTGGGAAAGATTTAAGGGGGTTTTACTTGATTCACAATGCAAATTCATTCCAAAGGTGTCCCTAAGTAAGCTGAAAAAGCAGAATCCTCAGTGGATGACCGCAGCTATTCAGAGGAGTTTGAGGGAAAAGAGGAATCTTTATAAGATGTACATAGAGGATAACAATGAGATTACTAAGGCCGAATACTGTAAAATGCGGCTGTGGTCAAAAAAAAGAGCTGAGGAATGCTAGAAGACTGTATGAAAGACAAATTGCAGAGGGGGCAAAAACTAACCCTAAGCGCTTCTTTCAGTACTGTAGTAGAAAAAGGAAAGTCAAAGAGCAGGTTAAGTGCATAAAGTAGGCATGGGCAATACAAATGAATAAAATGACAACATTTCTTGAGTTGCTGAGAAAAAAGTTATTATTATTTTCTTATGATTTTTTGCAGGTAAGTACAGAAGACACAGAGGAAGGGTTTGCCACAAGTCCAACGCCTTTACAGGAAAGGGTCTCAGAGCCACAGGGTCCCAAAAATTGCTGATTTCGGCATTTATCAACAAAACCCATTGTGAAAATTGGGGGGTGAAGCCTGAGGGCATTAAAGAAAAAAATGCAGTCTTCAGAAATAAACCTGGCCAAATTATCCATGAGGGTAACCTAACAGAAATAATTGATGCTAAAATCATCAACCCCTTTTCTGAAGTACAGCAGCGCCCCCTAGGCCCTTTTTTAATGGAAAATGCATTGAATTTCACCCAATTATGTTCAACAAACATTAGGTTTTGCATAGATATTAAAAAATGGTATGAATGGGCTGCCTGTGAAGTTTTTTTTTGGATCAATGGCCTGCAAAAATGTCAAAATTATCAGTGGGAGGGCAAACATTAACGTTTCGCCCATTACTGCATAAAATGCAGTGAAGTCTGATGCCGCAGTTGTTTGCCCTCCCACTGCTACTAAACGTTCCCCTTCAATAACCCGTGGTGATTAAAAAAAAAAAAAAAAAAACTTTACACTGTTTTTATAATGTCCATATACCCTCCTCCCATGATAGTTTCAATGAGCTACTGTGAATAATTCATAGTAAAACACAGTGACTGCAGTCGGAGGTTAGTTTGGCGAGGCAGAAACCTCCCCTTGCTTGATTAGCAATCAGACCATTAACTAGTTTTAGTAAGACTATTCGGCAGAATAACGGGCCAGAGCTGTAATTACTCAGTATATCGAACCTGAAATGCTCACAGGACAAAGCTTCCAGGAAGAAGCAATGTCATCAACAAACATTAAAACAGGGAGCTTATGCAGAGTTCAATGCTTAATCAATATACAATGTTATTCTCCTTTAAATACTGGCTTTTACACCCAAACAAAAAGCGGGCGCTTATTTTCAGTCTTCTTTCATAATCCGATTAACAAAATGTTTAAACGATAAACAGAATTACGAGAGAGAGAATTTTTCCTAATTGATTATTCAGATTTCCATCCTCGCAGTCTCGAATTGAAGGGTATAAGTGAATGAATCTTGTGACCGGTGTTCGCGAGGTGGCATAGGTAGCAAAAGTCGTCAGAACACGGTAGGTTTTGAACGCCTGGCGCTGGTTTATTCCTTGGTATATTTTACTGAAACTTCACAAATAGGGTCACAGGATATTCTGTCAACTAACTATGTATGTTTGCAGTAAAAATACACTCACCTTTCTTGCTATTGTTGAGAAGAAGTCACGGCGAACTCTCGGCCGAACTTCAACAACTTCTGTCTAACTAATTTCACATCCCTGGAGGTCTAGACTGACGAACAGACTCGTAATTTCTCAAATTAGATGGCTGTAAGGCAATAACACCTTAGCTGGGATATCACGTCAAGCTGGCTGTCTGAAATCACTTGAAAGTTTTGCGCAAATTGAGGTCACGATTCATTCATCCAACAGGCGAATAATAGCTCTGTTCAAAGGCGTTATTGGCCGTAATAGGCAGAGTTCATGTATGAAATGCGGTATCCTATTGAAAAAGGTTGCTTTTAATCAAACCATGGTGTTCTTTTTGTATGAAAATGGTATTTACATCATTTTTTTATAAGTTTTCTGAGGCTTGTTTACCGCCCCAGTTCAGCTGTTACGCATTCCATTAGAGTTTAAGCAGAGCGTTGCCCACGCCTACATAAAGAATAAAAATGGATCGCCGCTATATAATAACAAGGATATTGCGGACACAACGGTTACTTTGTTGAGAATTTTACCTTAGAGCGGGTCTTTATTCGGCCAGAGGGCATGTCCAATGCTCAAGATTATTTAGCGGAAATTGAGGTTAGGGATAACCTAGTATTAGACAAGTTGCATAAACTAAAGGCAGATAAGGCAGCGGGTCCTGATGGCTTATATCCTAGAGTGCTCAGGGAAGTTAGTGAGATCATCTTTAAGCCGCTATCCGCCATCTTTAGGCGGTCTTTAGAAACTGGAGAAATACCAAATGATTGGAAACAGGGTAATATAATACCAATATATAAGAAAGGGGACCGTACTGAGCCAGGTAATTACAGGCCAGTCAGTTTAACTTGCATTGCGTGCAAAATATTTGAATCTATCATAAAAGATGAGCTGGACTTATTTCTTGAACGTAACAATATCTTGAGGGATAGCCAACATGGTTTCCGTAAAAAGGAAGGTCATGCCTGACAAACCTTCTGGAATTTTTTGAAGAGGCCACCAAGACTTATGACCAGAGCAGGGCTTATGACATCATATATTTGGATTTTTCAGAAAGCATTTGACACAGTACCGCATAAGAGACTAATTTTTAAAATGAGCTCCATTGGAGTTACAGGAGGTATTCTGAAGTGGATTCAAAACTGGTTGCAGGACAGAACACAAAGAGTGGTGGTCAGTAGTATCTCATCTGAGCTAGGTATGGTGGGGAGTGGCGTCCCCCAGGGATCAGTGTTGGGACCCCTACTGTTCCTCATCTACATTAATGACCTTGATAGGAATATTGAGAGCAGATTAGTGAAATTTGCAGATGATACTAAATTGGGAGGTTTGGCAAATAGTTTAGAGTCCACTAAAGTGATTCAGGATGATTTGGATAGAATCCAGAATTGGGCAGAAATGTGGCAAATGAAATTTAATGTAGCGAAATGTAAAGTAGTACATGTAGGTAATAAAAACATTAGACGGGATTACTTCATGGGAGGTTTTAAACTGGAATGTGCTCCACAAGAGAAAGATCTGGGAGTGATTGTTGACCAAACCCTCACAGGCTCTAGCCATTGTGCCGTAGCAGTTAAAAAAGCCAATCGGATGCTGGGATACATTGCCAAAAGTATTGAGTTCAAATCCAAGGAGGTGATGCTTCTTTTTGTACAACACATTCGTCAGACCACATCTAGAGTATTGTGTACAGTTCTGGGGGACCATACTTTAAGAAAGACATAGAGGCTTTAGAGAAAGTTCAGAGAAGAGCCACGGAAGCTAATTCCGGTATTCAAGATGAAAGCTATGAGAAGAGGCTGAAGATCCTTAATCTCTTTAGTCTTAGGAAAAGGAGACTAAGGGTGATCTGATTGAGGTCTTTAAATATGTTAAAGGGATTAACAAAGTGAATTATGTAGGATTCCTTCAACCAAGTGTTGTTAGTAGAACTCGGGGTCACAAATGGAAGCTGACCAAAAGGTAAATTTAGCACTGATATTCGGAAATATTTCTTCACCCAAAGAGTAATTTCGTGTGGAACAGCTTGCCTGACCATATTGTTGAGGCAGAGACCTTGGGAGTTTTCAAGAGCAGGCTTGACTTTAAGTTAGATACCATTGAGTCATTGAGTATCTGAAGTGATATATTCACGATAGTACAAAGAAACTGGTGAGCCTAGTTGGGCTGAACGGCCTGTTCTCGCTATTCATGTTATGTTATGTTATGTTATGTTAACCCCATATCATCATATGATTACTTCTCTTTAGACCTCTGTAACCTTGATTTCTGCTGCAAGATGTTAGCATTTGTGTATGGCTTTTCTGTATGTAAATCCCATTTTATTCAGCAGATTTGATGTTTTCTGTAGTATACTCATATGTTTTCCTTTGGTAACCTTCCCATTTCATTTATACTTGCACCAGAGTTCAAACACAGCCAACTGGTAACAACCAACATCATTTGACACTTTCTGTGTTGAAATTCATTCGTGGAGCACTTTTATAATCCTCTCCATTGATTCAATTTCCAGCTCTCTTATTGATGCCATGCCTCCTCTGAATTAGCCAAGTCCAAAACCTTGTTATGGTCTGCAAGCACTCTGTTAACTCCATCCATCCATCCATCCATCCATCCATTTTCATCCGGGGCCAGGTCGCGGGGTAACAGACCGAGTAGAGAAGCCCAGGCGCCCCCCTCCCCAGCCACTTCCTCCAACTCTACCTGAGGGACCCCAAGCTGTTCCCAGGCCAGCCGGGAGATATAATCCCTCCAGCGTGTCCTGGGTCTGCCTTGGGGCCTCCTCCCAGTTGGACATGCCTGGAAAACCTCTAAAGGGAGGCGTCCAGGAGGCATCGAGACTAGATGCCTGAACCACCTCAACTGACTCCTCTCGACGCGGAGCAGCAGCGGTTCTACTCTGAGCTGCTCCTGGATGTCCGAGCTCCTCACCCTATCTCTAAGGGTCAGCCCAGCCACCCTACGGAGAAAGTTCATTTCGGCCGCTTGTATTCGCGATCTTATTCTTTCGGTCACTACCCAAAGCTCGTGACCATAGGTGAGGGTTGGAACGTAGATCGACCAGTAAATCGAGAACTTCGCTTTAATGCTCAGCTCCTCCTTCACCACAACGGACCGGTACAACGCCCGCTTCACTGCAGACGCTGCAGCGATCCGTCTGTCAATCTCACGCTCCGTCCTACCCTCACTCGTGAACAAGACCCTGAGATACTTGAACTTATCCACTTGGGGCAACAACTGACCCCCCACCTGAGGGGGACAATCCACCTTTTCCCAGGAGAGAACCATGGCCTCAGATTTGGAGGTGCTGATCCCCTTTCGACCGCTTCGCACTCAGCTGCGAACCGCTCCAGTGTGCAATGGAGGTCACAGCATGATGAAGCCAACAGGACCACATCATCTGCAAACGGCAGAGATGAAATCCTGAGGCCACCAAACTGGACACCCTCCAAACCTCAGGTGCGCCTTGATATCCTGTCCATGAAAATCATGAACAGAATAAGTGACAAGGCACACCCTTGGCGGAGTCCAACACCAACTGGAAACGAGTCCGACTTAGTGCCGAGAATGCGGACACAACTCTGGCTTTGGTTGTACAGGGATCGAATGGCTCGAATTAACAGCCCTGGAGCCCCATACTCCCGCAGCACCTCCCACAGAATACCTCGTGGGGCACAGTCATAAGCCTTCTCCAAGTCCACAAAACACATGTAGACTGAATGGGCAAACTTCCATGACCCCTCCAGTATCCGTGCGAGGGATATAAAGTTGGTCCACTGTTCCACGGCCGGAATGGAACTCGCATTGCTCCTCCTGAATCCGAGGTTCGACAATCAGGTGGAGCCTCCTTTCCAGCACCCTGGCATAGACATTTCCTGGAAGGCTGAGGAGTCTTTTGACTGCAGACTAATTTGCATATTCATATTTGTGCTGGTATTTCTTTTTAGAAATGCCAATTACTGGGTGATTCTATACATTTTTCCTCAACTTTGAGTGATTAAATATTTGTTTCCTCCACTTTATCATGAAAAAATATTGCATTAATTAAAGACCACTTGGGCAAAGTATATTTCAGCAGGATAATGGATAATGATCCTAAACACATGACCAAATCCATCAAGAAATGGTTAGTGGACAACAAAGTGAACATTTTGGAGTGGCCAAGCCAGAGCACTGACCTCAATCCTATCCAGAATCTGTGGAGGGAACTGAAGACCAAGGTCATGGCAAGGAAACCCTTAAACCTTAAGGATCTGGAGAAGCTTGCCAAAGAGGAGTGGGCCAAAATCCCCGTGGAAACATGTAGAAACCTTGTGATCAACCACAGGAAGCGTTTGGAGGCTGTAATCCTGAATAAAGCCTTTGCCATCAATTACTGAGAAAAGGGAATGAATAATTCTGGACATAGCATTTTCTGTAAATCTATCAAATAAAATACCAAAAAGTATTGTATTTCTCGAAAAATTGTTTACTGTAATTCTTACAGCCTTATGTCAACTTACTGTGTCATTTATGCAAGAATAAATTTGATTTGTCAAAAAATATCTCGAAAAAACCCAAAAATTGGTAGGGGTATGAATAATTTTGGGCATGACTGTAAGTCCAGATCTGGAGAGTGAGTCCTAGGGCGAGTCTGTTGTCTCTCAGCGATCAGTCCAATCATATGGGATTGAGTGTGGAGACACTGGAATTGCTGGCAATGGTCTTGGATAAAAGAAGAAACTGGATATTAATGAATGGCTGGTAAATAGAGACAGGGAATGTTCAATTTCACTAGAAAAAAAAATCATGCAAGAAATCATGGAAGGAGATTCTCTGAACTTACCCTTATGCTTTCACAGGTCTTCATCACTTTCCTCGGTGTCATTCGAGCCACCACAGTCTGCATCATTCTCACATTCACTTCCACACTAACAAAGGTCTGTGCAACCCAGGTTGTGTCTCCTGCATGAGCACCGCTGGGTTGTACAGTTGGTTTTACAGTTACATCTATGGGTGGAAATTAGCTATTTAGCTACAACCTTGTACAGTGCATATCTCACTATTTATAGGGTTAATGTTTATTGTACCTCGTCCCTGTCTCAAAAATAAAATCACTTAGTCACTCCCTCACTCACTCACTCATAGTCCCCTCTATGAAGCAAACATGCATTTCCAACAATTCCCTCTCTGATACATCGTCACTTCCAATAAATTTATGATAATTATATTTAGCAGTCTTGTAAGCAATACTTTTTCAGTACTCATTTCAAATCAGAAAACTTTGACCATGTTGCACCTTGAAGGCAAAACATAGATCTGTCTGATGTTCCCTCCATAACACAATATTTCTTTCGTATACCCCTAGACTGTAAAATATTAGGAATGTTTTTCTATTTGAGAAGATAGAATATTCTCAGCCCTTCCATATGTCACAGGAAATTTAACTGCCTGGATGTATTTTAGTACTGCTTTGATTGGTTAGAGTTTTCCAAGTGTCCTGTTTGTAACAGGGCATTACCCTGGACTTGCTGACCAAGTAGTTTTACGTGAATAGTGGTGAACTTAAGGGCCAAAATTCAGCATGCAGGCCTGGAGGCCATTGCGCACATGCAAATTCTGGGAGAAATGACATGGTGCACAGTTAAATGATTGGGGGGGTAGTTATATTTGGTATAACATAAATGCTCGCGGTTCAACTCTAGCTAAGTGAGAGAGTGAAATAATGGATATTTTTCATCCATGTATTTTGTATTGACTTCCGTGCACCAACTGTTGGCTAGCTAGGCTAGCAAACCTGCTAGCTAAGCAAGCAAACTAACGTTAGCTAGGTAGCTGGCTAGCTAGCCAGAAATCCTTTTTGCCGACATAGCTAGGTAGTCTCGCTCAAGTCAGAGGTAAAAGCTGTTTTATTTGGCGCTCCCCATAGCGACTGAGAGCACTTCCGTTGTGTTGATGTCTAAATGCAGCGAAATGGGCTTGTTTCACATATCAATTACAGCCATAATCATCAGTGAAAAAGTTGCTTTGGGTAGAGGTTAGTATTTTAAGATTCAATAAAGATTTTTTCTAGATTTAATGCGGCATGTTACAATACAGTAGTAATGAGTTTTTTCTGCGCCTCAAGGGAGCCGGCTATCCCTCTCGCCCTGCCGGCCAGCTGTGCAAATTGGGCTGCAACCCTTGATCTTAAGTCGGGGCTATTAACAACTAAAGGGTGTTTGGAATCCTGTCTCTGGCACATTTCTACTAATTTATGAGTAGGTTGGTCATCTTCTTCAAAGGAAGAAGACTTTTGAAACATCATTTCTTCATTGGCAGAATTTACATTAAAAATCTGGGATTCCATTTAAAAATGCCAATTCTGTGATTCCATCTGCGATTCCGCAAACACGGAAAATCAATATCCCTATGTTCGGGATTTGGTGAAGATTGCCTGGGAAGATTTCTTGGAATAGAAATAACAATTTCTGGATAATGCACAAAATGTGATTTGATCAGCCCACCATCAGTGACGATAGTGGGATAAGTTTTGTAATGTTTCTGCAAATAGTCGTTGATTTCTGGCCAAATTTCCACCAGCCCCAGTCACATGTTTGGAACTGCTGGCACCCCCTATTAAGGGATTTCAAAATAGTTTCATACATAAGTTTAAGACTAAGAATCATATCCTGCAAGTTTTATGATGACTAGACACACAATTTCTGAATTATAATACGACCCCAATTCCAGAAAAGTTGGGAAGCTGTGTAAAATGTAAATAATAACAGAATGCAATGATTTGCAAATCTCAAACTGACATTTTATTCACAATAGAACATAAAAAATATATCAGATGTTGAAAGTGAGATATTTTACCATTTCATTAAAAATATTTGCTCATTAAAAATAAATGAATGAATAAAATGAGTATTGCATAATGTACGACAGAGAATGGCATCATCAGTATATATTGCCAACACAGAGACTGTGGGTATAAGTTTGCATTATTTTCCATTCTGGGGTCTAGATTACATCACATTGAGGATTGTATCAAGTTTTTATAGCCCTATAACTTTTAGTTTGTTTTTTTGTTTTGTTGTGAGAGCGAAGGGATAGATTTTATGAAGCCGCCTCATTTTGACTGTCAAGAACATTTAAAAATAATAATATTCACTTGCATTTGATCCAAAAGTTTGTACCATGCGTGAAGACAGTTGGTTGGTAGTATATATAGTACCAGCGTGGATAAAGGTACCGCTAAAGTTAACAAGAAGTTGGCTTCGCGTTTTCGTCCACCTTTTTCTGATCGGCCTGGCAGGTGGCGTAGGATTACAACAGGTGTTGGTGTAGTCCCGGCAGGCAGAACTTGGGGGGACTGTCGATTGGGGGGGTTGGGTTGGGTATGACTGGTGTGTACCAGATGTTATTTCAGGCCTTGAATTTTGGCAAGAATGAACTACCGCAACTGTTTCGGATACGACTTATTTACAAGTCAATCGATGTTTTTGTTATTAGAGTTTTAAAATATCTCATTCTATAAGAGGCACTTAGAAGTAGGAGTAGTCTTAAAGTAGAAATGCTTTCCTTATGGATGACAACTTACGCATTTATTGTCACAAAATATTTATGAATACATTTATAATTTCTCATTGGATGCCCAAAATTTTAAATCTTGCTCGTGTCACTAAATGTCGATAATTTGCAGCGGCAAAATATTGGTCTTAAAAATGTAAGACATTGGCTTGCACAAAGTTCGCAAATTGATAACTAGACCATTAAATCTGAATATAAATGTTTTACACAGGATACCGAGGGCTGACTGCAATAAACAGTTATGTCCAATATATAACATCTGGACATAACTGTTTATTGCAGTCAGCCCTCGAAAGGTGGATAAGTGATAATTTCTCACAAATGTGAAAACATAATCTGTCCTGCTGTGAGAACAGTTTTTAATCTGCGCCACCCCATGACATTTGCAGCTGAGAAGGGCTTTATCGCGTTAATTTGTCGGTAACAGCCGAAGTTTATTCTTGAGATTAGCTCTCAAATTGTGAGTAAAAGGCGACAAAAGTTAGCACACTTTACGTTCAACTGTTTGATCCGACTGAACAAGTCACCGCTTTCTTGACAGAGTTGTTCGGCTTTGCACAACGAGGACTAAAACCTTCAAATTTCCAAAGGCTGAAACATTTCTTGCGGACATAGGAAGACATTGTTAATTGTAAGTTACAACTACATAGATATTTGTGTATTTTATTTCTATTTTCAGAAGTGTGGGTTTTGTTCATAATATTAAAGTGGTGGCAAAACAAGTTGTTGTTGTTTTTGTTTTCTCCAATAACGGTGCTTTAGAACTAAAGGTTTCATTTCTTCATTCTTTCGGCAAATGTTACGCCAAAAACATTATGGCAAAAATACATGAATTTTCAGACATTAACTTTCCTGGAAATAAATATGTCGCCAACTGCGCGAAAGAAAATCTGAAGCAAAAATTACTTCAGGCGTTTACACTATGCTACAAATATAATGGACATCATGTTGTCTGACTAAAAAATTTCAACGCTGAACTTATTTGGACTTCTTTGCGACAGGGATTTACACTAAGATATGTGTGAAACGGCCGGCCAACATGCCTTCTCACTCACTCTCTACTTCTCGGTTCAGTGAGCAGGGCACGTCCACCTGACTTTCGACTGACACACGGCCAATGGCGCGTTGGCGAAAGTGGAACTTTTATCCACGCTGGTACTGTAAGATTGTATTATTAATAGATCACACCAAAGCAAGCATCTCTCCATTTTTAACTGTTTGAAGAAGTAGGAGGCTGCTTGTATTTTGCTTCATAAATCATTATTTGCACTGAGTAACACTATCAGATTTAGCTGACTTCTGCTCAATGAGTTTTTGATCCAGGAAGTGTATTGTTTTCCCTCCAAGCTCTTGTTTGTATGCCAGTAAGTCAGTGTAAAACGACTTCAGTATTGAATATTCATTAAAGGATAAGTTCACTATTTTGCACTTTGAGCTCCCTTTCTGGGTTGTCTAAGATGAAATAGTGCTTGACACCGAAATTTTGATGATTGGTCTTGTCTCGAGTATTCGGCTTATTTAGAATCTCCCCTGCCATGCTTCAGAATGGCTGGCTACGGGCATTCACAAACCTGTCCTTAAAACAACCCTTAACGTTCGTTTTCAAAACTGTGCAACTCTCCGAGTGGTTAGTGGTGTTCGTTGATGTTCCAAAACAAGTGTTGTAGCGAAATACAGTTTTCCCCACAAAGTGTAAATTGTGAATAAAATCAAAACGCAATGACTTTCAAATCACACCAGCCGTAATTTATTCACGATAGAACAGAGATAACATAGCAAATGTTGAAACTGAGAAATTTTACAATTTTATCCACAAAATGAGCTCAATTCAAATTTGATGGCTGCTACAGGTCTCAAAAAAGTTGGGACAGGGGCCTGTTTACCATGGTGTTGCATCCCCTCTTCCTTTTAACACAGAGTGGAGGCGTCTGGGCATTGAGGAGACAAGTTTCTTGAGTTTAGCCATTGGAATTTGATCCGACTCCTGTTTAATATAGGCTTCCAGCTGCTGAAGAGTTTTGGGTCTCCTTTGACAGACTTTTCATTTAATTATGTGCCAAATGTTCTCAATCGGAGAAAGATCAGGACTGCAGGCAAGCCAGTTCAGCACACAGACTCTTCTGCTACGAAGCCATGCTGTTGTAATAGCTGCAGTATGTGGTTTTTCATTGTCCTGCTGAAATACACAAGGCCTTCCCTGGAATAGATGTTGTCTGGTGGGGAGCATATCGAGGGCTGACTACAATAAACAGTTATGTCCAATATACAACATTGGACATAACGGTTTATTGCAGTCAGCCCTCGATATGTTGCTCTAAAACCTTTATACACCTTCCAGAATTCATAGTGCTCTTTAAAACATGCAAGTGTCCACACCATATGCACTAATGCATCCCCATACCATCAGAGATGCTGGCTTTTGAACTGACTGCTGATAACTGGAGGGGTGGTCTTTCTCCTCTTCAGCCCGGAGGACACGACGTCCATGATTTCCAACAAGAATGTCAAATTTGGACTCGTCTGACCACAGGACACTTTGCCACTTCGCTACAGTCCATTTTACATGAGCCTTGGCCCACAGAACATGGTGGCGCTTCTGGATCATGCTCAACAATGGCTTCCTTTTTTGCATGACAGAGTTTTAGGTGGCATCTGTGGATGGCACAGCGGACTGTGTTTACTGACAGTGGTTTCTTGAAGTATTCCTGGGCCCATTTAGTAATGTCAATGACAGAATCATGCCGGTGAGTGACACAGTGGCGTCTGAGGGCCCGAAGATCACGGGCATCCAGTAAAGGTCTTCGGCCTTGTCCCTTACGCACAGAGGGATTTATTCACAATTTACACTTTGTCCCAACAATTTTGGAATTGGGGTTGTACAAATCAAAAAGGCTTAATGATTTTAATCCCTTAAAATTTATGGTCACAGAATGGCCCTATGCTTCAGTTGATTACATGAAGCTGTAGCTCTTTCTGTTGATGGTGAAATTCACAGCATTCAGCAGTGTTTTGGCTTGACCACCCCAGCCATTAGGCAGCCCTACAAAACAGGATATGTTATACAGAGTAGGCCTGCTTCGCCTGAGAAACTGTTGTCCAGCTATATACTGAGCCTGTAATCATCGATGTTGACATGATGCTTGCCTCAATGCAGATTCATGCAATCCAATTTCCTGGGGAAAATGGGCCTCCAAGTTTGTTCCCTAAAAAATATTTTGCAGTCAACTCCCTTCTTTAAAGATTTAATTATGGAATTCACCAATGAGAAAGTAGGCCCCGACTGATGTGGAAAATGCTGTGCAGTCTCTGTATTGGTAATTTTGGAAATTAATCTAGAGGGGCAATATACTTGCAGATAATGCGCTCTCATGAAGTATCCATCTCCAACATGCCACAGTCATTTAGTGGGGCCCACATGTATTGAGTCACACTTTCAGCCGTCTTTGCCTGTAAGCGTCAGTAGGTCCATGTAGCAAGGAGTTATTAGACTGGGATGACTAAAATCTTGCAGTATTATTTTTTTCTTTTTCTTATCAGCGCAGTGCAGGTAGTATACAATGGGTATATCGCTACAAATCTAATTCTCAACTCCTATGTCTTCATGAAGGAATGGCTCATGTTCTTGCTGGAGCTGATCAGATTAATTTCTTGTCTCTTGGGGCTTTTGCCAAATGTAAACATTTCTCTTGAAGTTACTTTGCAAGTCACCTAATATGTGCAACTAGAGTATAGCAGTGATGCTCATATTGAATGAAGTGAAAAGGAATAAGCTGTAGATCTGGACCCAATGTTTAACCTTTTTTCCCCTCTTTTTTTTAGGGAAGTGAAGAGGATTTTGAAAAGGTGCATGAACAGTGTCTTCGGTGTTGCAAAGCATTTTTAGAAAGTCATTCCTGATGTCTTATTTATCCACTTCAGCACAATGTCCTTCATTAAACGTTATTCTTTTGAATAATTTTTCATTGATTCACATCTGGCAAGAGTGATTAATAGAAACCTTGATGGCAATGTATGTTGCAGTCGATTAAATTGTGCACTGAATGACATCCTGTCAAATTGTCAAATGGTGTTTGATGTAAATTCTGTGTTCAGTGTTGGTTAGTTTGAAAATTAAAATAAATAAAAATGTCAAATGCCGTTCTTACTTTGTGTCAGATTTTTTGGAACTATCTTCTTGGATTGGGCAACTCTCCTTGGGGAAGAAAATGTTGTGCCCTTGGTAAATATGAGGGAAAGCGGTTTTTAATGAGTGCCTTTATTTTTATCCTCTTTCAGAATATTAATAAAAAATATAGCCTTTAATTTAAATACAGTGATTGGAAGAAAACTGTTTTCATGACACATTTTTTCTCAGACATTTGCCAAAATTATTGGACCCTTTTTTTTTTTTTTTTTTTTTTTTTTTTTAAATTTGGCATCTCCAATCCTACCCGTACCATGTAATCTACCATGTAAATTGATGTACATAATGTACAGAAATTACCATATCTGGAATTACCAACAGTATTGCAACAAAATGGTGATTTTTCTACCTGAAGGAATGCTGGTTTGAAAGTGATTTTTGGCACAAGTGAAGATGACATGAAGGTCCCCTTAACACAAAAATTTCATTACCATTAACCCCTTCCCACATGCTTTTCAGGGGTCCAAAAATAGGGTATTTAGGGGGTCGGACCCTTTTCACAGCCAAATTTCAGCATATTGTAAATGTCTCGGAGTTGTTATTCCTGCATTAAAATGATTGCCACTTCAGGGTTCTTTCAAAGCAATATTCATTCTGTTCCTCCAGGGACTAGGTGTGGCTGTCAAAACCCTCCGAAAAAGCAGATTTGGTCCGAAAATGCCTCTTGGGCCAGGCCCATTCTCTCCACACCAATGGGGTATAGGATGCTGAGGTTATTTATTTATATTTGGGTTTAAATGAAAGTATTAGGCTTGAAGAAAGTGTCCCCGAAATATCAGGGTCATACCTTTTATAGTTTTGGAGAAATTCCACTTTATAGATGGCTAGGAAACAGACAGCCGAGCCTGAAAAAGTTCCACGCCCACTTTTTTGGACCCTTGTGTAACGGAGACCATTTGGAGTATGAGTCTAATCTTTTGGATTTTTCATATTGTGCCCTTAAACTACAAAATATGCGAAAATGAAGCAAATCAGGCACCTTGGACTGGGGACCACTTGTTGATTTCAAATGGAATGCCCCCACCATCTCCCACAATCTGGGTGTTCTGATGCACAATATTTGCTTGTTGAGCTTGAGAAAAACTGTCTGCGAAAAACATCGGGTTAAAACCATCTGTGTCAGGTAAATGGGAGTGTTCTTTCTGACCTGTACTGTCTCCCTCTGAATACAGGCCAACTAGTTTCCCAAAGCTGGGCTAAATTAGGGTGGTGCTTAGTTGAGGCAGTTCTGCTTACACTGCCCAGGGGCTAGGCATTTGAAACAGAGATGGTTGCATTTACAATGAGACGAGGTGGAGTGACGAGCATCCCCGCAGGTTTCACATCCTGGCGAGCTAAAGGACTTGAGACGCCTCTGGCGACACTCATTATTAGTTGGCGCCACCCTGGCAAGGACCCATTCAAGCATAGTCATCATGCAGGTAAGAACACCTGCTTTAGGCTGCCTTGTACTCTTTGGTGGCTGGACACACTGTTGGCGCTGAACGTCCTGCTGGACGCAAGCAGAGATTGAGTGTGAGTCAGGAGCCGGTATCAAAGACATGGCACACGGCGAATAAGGCGATTGGGGGTCCACCCCATGAGAATCAGAGAAAGCACAGGCATGTGACTCATTGTCAAGCGCAGCAGTGGGATAACTTTTCAGCTGTGGAGCACTGTAAGATGTCGCTGATGCCCCCAATTCCCTTTGATACTCCTCTATCCTGGACTGAATCTCTCTAGAAGTCCACTCACTTATGGGCTTACATTAAAAAATGGAGGGCAGCTGTGGATCAGGACAGTGCTTTGCAAATATATGTGCCACTTCGCTAATGATCTCCATTCTCCTACCCTGACAGCGTAGTCCCTCATCAGCCAAGTCTGCAGCTTTGTTTAATCTTATCCGCTAGTCAACTGGATTTTCTTTCGGCTTGGGTAGTGTGGTGTAAAACTGCTGCAACGGGAGTGATGATGAGGACTGACTGAAATATCGCATCAGAATTTCATATATAGGGTCTGGATTTTGCTTTACATCCAGTGTGTCATCACTCCTTAAACCTACTGTTACCACATCTCTCGCCTTTCCCAACAGCCTGTCCTGTATCTCTTCCATTTGTTTAGCTTTTGTGCAAGGCTGTTTTCTTAGGTAAGCTTTTGTCGTGGCAAACCATTCTTGAACGGAGTATTTGTTAGAACTGTTTGCTCTAGACACTTCAGGGTCACGTTCAGTCCTTAAACGTGAACTATCTCTGGCAATGTATTCTGTGGTACAGGGCTGTGTCAGAGCAGTCACTGTTTTGCCAGTCACAGGTGTACTATATGCAGCATTACATTCTGTAAATCCAGCTACCATTAGCCTAGTTGCAATGGAGTCACCTATTTGTTCTCTTAGTTGGCCTAACATTTTGTTCAGTTGTTGCAAGGCAATGTCATTAAAGGGTCTTCAGGGTAAAGTGTAGAAATAACCATAATAATGTAAAAACTAAGAAATAAACATACTAAACATGATTTTAACCTCATAAAATGTAGTATTTTGATAAAAATTTACATGGTTGCCATGGAAATGGTACTTTAATGACAAAATCTGAAAATATTTTGTGGCACTGATATTTCAATAACCCATGGTCAGATTTTACTCTGTTGCTCTGTTATGTAACCATAACGAAAATCACTATCATCAACTTGCTTCATTTTCAAAATTAACCCCCTAGGGATGCACCTATCTAGAACATCCTGTGTCTTTTCATAGATCTCCAACAGATACAACTTCAGGCCAAATTTCAAGTCAATCAGATGAGTATTAATGATTTTATGAATGCCACACGGTTGAAAATCAGTCAAAATTGTGATTTTCGGTAATTTGCATTTTAAGTCACAAGTAACAATTGAGGCAGAGGAAAAACATAGACTCTTGGTATTTACTGGCATCTCACTGCATTCATTTATTTTATGTGAAAATCAAAAATATAAAAATTTTCCAAAAAAAAGAGGAAATTTTTAACCTTGATTAAGAGCCGCTCAACACCGGAATTCATCACAGAATGCTTTATTGTCGTCTGCATTCACAATTAAAACAATCCATGAGTGTTGAGACTGCGCTAACACTAAATCTCCAGCGTGAATAGCTTCTGCTGGTCGCACAATCAACATGATCTAAATGCTGCCAATAGCAGTATGATAGCGCAAAACAGTGCACTGGTAATTGAGACAGTGCTTGAAACTATAATTAAAAATTAAATCATGTAGCTACAGAATTGGCTTATTGCACTGTGTGATCATATAGATTTTCAAAAACATCTTTAACAGAATGCATGAACCACATACCTGCATTCACAATTAAAACAATCCATGAGTGTTGCGACTGCGCTTGCACTTCCAAATCTACGCAGGTAACAGAGAGTAAGTAGATTAAAACATTTTCTTCATTGCTCACAGATTATTTGGCAATTAAAATAAAATTATTCACAGAGCACTCCTTATGCACAGCTTACCTCCAGTGTGAATAGCTTCTGCTGGAGGTACTGGGGCACAAGTAATTTTAGCGAAACGCAAAATTTAAGTGTTAGTGTGGTGGCAGATTCTCATGTATAGATTATGTGGTGAATGGGTACAATATATTGAAAGTTTCCCAACTTGTAAAAAAAAAAACAGGACAATTACAGAATAACAAGAGTGACACGACAATATAGTAATTATGGAAGAATTCACCTCATCCAGGAAAGGTTCATTTTGACTTTGTTACACCTGCATTGCAGCAATAAAGTGATTTTATTCATCAATGGTTGTGCAGTTTAGACAAGGTCAAATAGAATGCCAAATTGTATGTTGACCAGTAGATAAATATTGCCGTCACATTTCTATATAGCAGCATTTAATATACAAACCCCAATTTCAATGAAGTTGGGACGTTGCGTAAAACGTGAATAAAACAGAATACAATGATTTGCAAATCCTTTTCAACCTATATTCAATTGAGTACACTACAAAGACAAGGTATTTAATGTTTAAACGGATAAACCTTATGGTGTTTTTGGAAATGTTCACTCATTTTGAATTTGATGCCTGCAACACATTACAGAAAAGCTGGGACAGGGGCAACAAAAGACTGGGAAAGTTGAAGAATGCTCAAAAAATAGGACAAAGGGTCCTGTAGCTTACCGGCAAGCAGTCTTATAGTGATGATACAAGTTATGAAAATTTCATGTGAAGTTTGACATTTGAATCAATGAAAATCGATGTCAAGGTCGCTAAATAAAAGTTCACATACATTTATAAGACCTTGAAAATTCATTCAATTTTCAATTTTCAATTTTCAAGTCATTGAAAATTCAGTATGTCAATTGTGTCACACAAGGTCAAGTTGAGGTCAGAAAATGGACTTCATATATGACTTTCTAAAGACTTTCTCTATACAAACCGTGGCTCAATCTGTGACCATTTTGGTGATACAAGTCATTGTACTTTCACTGTCGAGTTTGACCCTCTGGTCACTGACAGTCAAGTTGAATGTCAGCAAATGAGAGTTCATATGTGACTTCCTAGATGTCAGTAACATAAACCTAGGCTCCATCTGTGACCTTTTTAAAGATAGAAGTCATTGAATTTTCACTGGGTCAAGTTTGACCTTCGAAGGTCAATATGAAGGTCACCAAATGAAAGTTCATACATGACTTCCTATACGTCTCCAATACAAACCTACACTCTATCTGTAATGATTTTGCTGATAAGTCATTAAAATTTTACTGTATAGTTTGGTCGTTGAAGGTCACTGAAGGTCAAGTTCAAGGTCACCCAATGAAACTTCATACATGACTTCCTTTATACCCACAATACAAACCTAACCTCTATCTGTAATAGTTTTGGTGATGGAAGTCATTGAAATTTCACTGCGAAGTTTGGCCATTGAAGGTCACTGAAGGTCAAGTTCAATGTCAGCAACGGAACCTTCATACATGGTTTCCTATATGCCCACAATACAAACCTACGCTCTATCTGTAATAGTTTTGGTGATAGAGGTCATTGAAATTTCACCATGTGAAGTTTGACATTCGAAGATCACCGAAGGTTAAATTCAAGGCCACCAAATGAGAGTTCATATATGACTTCCTATAAGTGTTCAATACACATATGTTCTCAATCTTCAATATTCTCAAGCCTAGAAGCCTTTGAAAATTGTAATATTTTACTTGATCAAAAGTTTGACCTTTCAAGGTCATCTGAGGTCAACTTTAACACATCCAAAATATAGGTCATATATGACTTCCTATATGTTGATAATACAAACTTAATCTCTGTCTGCAACCATTCAGCTTCCACAGGCAATTTTGCCCATTCTCCAAAAGACCCAATGTTAAAGTACAGCGCCCCACTAGACCCACTTCCGTCAATTGAATCAAAATGACACTTGCACTGCACATAAAGTGTATCAAGGTGAGTTGATTGCCAGATTTAGAAAAAAATATATCAGACAGTTTTTGAGAAATAATTTTTTGAATTTTCAAGTCCTATCTTTTAACATGGTTAATATTTTCCCTGTCCTTGAGTTTGACCTTTCAAAGTCATCTATGGTCAAATTTAATATTGCCAAAATATAGGTCATATATGACTTCCTATATGTCGATAACACAAACTTAATCTCTATCTGCGACCATTTGGCCTCCACAGGCCATCTTGCATATTCATAAAGTTCAGTACCCCCACTAGACCCACTTCCATCAATTCAATCAAAATGGCGCTCGCACTGTACATTGGCAGTACCAAGGTAAGTTGATTGCCTGATTTAGAAAAAAATTTATCGCACAGTTTTTCAGAAATGATTTTTTTTAAATTTCTCACTCCTATCTTTAACATTGGGGCCAAAATTTCAAGGGCCCATACAACGGACAAAAATGATTAAATCAAAAATCCAAAAAAAAAACATCTGGAGATATGGTCTAGTAGTATGTTATGGCAAATTTACAGGAAAATTCATCAGGCCAAAAAAAAGATAAAAAATGTTCCTGACGACAGACGACGAACGCCACACTACGACACTTGTTTGGAACATTCTACAGATGAACAGGTTAATTAAAAACAGGTGAGTATCATATTAAGGTATAAAAGCAGCATCCCTGAAAGGTTCATTCACAAGCAAGGATGGGGAGCGGTTCACCACTTTGTGAACAATTGCGTGAGCAAATAGTCCAACAGTTTAAGAAGAACGTTTCTCAACGTGCAATTGCAAGAATTTAAAGAAAGATGGGCTTCAGAACTGTGGTACAAACCTAAGTTAAGAACTTACCTTCTCGTTAAGGACTCATATGTTACTGAAAAGTACCTCACTATGCACTTGACAAGACGCCAGAGATCCTTGTGCGCCCAATTACGTACCGGTATTTGACCACTGAGCATAGAAACCGGTCGCTTTCATGGCACTCCAGAGGAAAATAGAATATGTATGCTATGTAAACTTCAAGAGATAGAAAATGAATCTCTCTTCCTTTTTTATTGCCCGTTTTATGATGATGTCCAAAATACACTATTTCAGAAAATGTATAAGAAATCACTGGAAATCATCTGAGTGAGGGATCAAGTAAAGCTTAAATTAAGCATTATCACACGCGAGGGTGTGCTTGACCGTCATTATTGTCATGACAGTAATGTGGCCAGGAATGAGGTGCTTGCGCCGAGTTCCGTTAGCATCGCTGAAGTGACAATAATGACAGTTAAGCACACCCTCGCGTTAATAAATCGATTATACAACTATAACCAACAAAATAAAATGTATAATCAAAATGTATTCATACTGTGGGCATTTCGCTCTCAAAATATAAAAGCTTTTTTGCTAGTATTCTCCCCGTTTCAGTGAAAATGCATGAGATCTGACGTTAACTAGTCCTTGTCAGCCAGCCAACTTGGGCTTATGTTTTCTGGACATCGTGATTTCCCAAAACTGAATAAATACCGCACATAGCAACACAAAACTGCTTTGCTAGCTCAATCATGTTGTAACTAGAATATCCACTGGAAAGAAATCATTTTTTCATGGACTATGTGGAAGGAATTCTAGCCCAGGGCCCCAGGGCCAGATCTTCCCCTTGTCTTGTAGGTCCACTGCCAAAGAACGAACGCAATCTTCAGAGTCCGATGTAATTGGGTTTATTGTATTCCAGTTCCAGGTAAAATACAGAAAACCCCAGGCTGGTCTGTGCAAACCACGAAGCATTCAAATCCATCAATCGTCCCACACCGACTGCCCTCTGACTGTCCAAACCCTCATATTTACTGGCCTTCTGACACGTTTCTTCTGGTGGGATTAAACGTGACTCTCTCCACCTTCCCAAATATTACTAATTCTGATTGGTAGATTGTCCCATAGCGACCCTCCACCCTTAGTAACAAGATTGTCATTACATAATAGTGTACCTTCATTTTTGGCTGCCAGGGATGCTCGAAGACCACACCTAAGTCTCCCAAACCTTGGGTTCTCTTAAAGTTCAGTAAGTTATCTGAGGACATGGATGGTTCCAGAACACTCAGGTGCGCATGCTCAGGTACTGGGACCGGCTGACCGATATGGTCATTCCGGAAGGTTAGCTCATTAGGCCGGCCTTGAAGGCCTGGACAGAGTTAGGCTTATGTGGGTTTCTTGGCAGTCCATAAGTTTTTGCTTTTTCACAGCAGTTTTTTCTTTTTTTTAAGGGTTTTCTTGTTGAACTGAGATTAGGGTCTTACTTTGAATTTAGAACATTTTAGGATGTTTTCCCGCCACAACTGATAGTTATACTTCTGCTGACATCTCAGTCATTTTTAAGCTAACAGGTGCGTGACGACGACTCGCCAGCACAGTTAATCTTTATCTACAACAAACTTATATAAACTGTTATATTTAAATATAGGCAACGGCTTTCCAGTGTTGGCGCCAGAACAAACAAATCTTTTAATAAACTCACCAGCTGATGTTTCATTTCAGCTGGGGGTGTGTCACTCCAATTTAACGTTAGCTCCGATTAATGTGGTTAAGCAGCAAAAGTAAAGAAAGTAACCTGTAACCTGAAAGCTGAACAGAGTTATATAATTTCAACCTCACCTTTCGGGGGCTTTAGCTAATCTCCTTTTCAGGCCATTATCAATTTACCTCTGAAATAAAGAGGACAGTTTTCACAGATGTGTTGATTTATTAAATGTTCATTTCAATGTACAAATGCAAACAAATTGAAAAATTAATTAAATCAATGGCCTAGGCAACTAAGATAGGTGGAGTAATATTTTCAGCGATGAGGTATTTTTCATTTGAGCACAGGCTAGCCTTGCTGTCTTGCTCATTTGAGAACATTCTAAACATCAGATTGACCAATCAGATTGCTCGGTTAGATCTACATGTTGTATAATCCTACTTTGGTCAGATGCTGTTTCAATAACTTTATGTTTGTGCACGTTTTACTAGCTATGTTACGCACCATTTATCTTCTTTGCAGTAACGTGCTCTCCCCGATGTTATCATATCACCTTTGTGTCTTAATTTGCAACCAGTTATTACTCATGTTTCATTGATTTGACTTATTGTGCTATGTGCTTTATTCAGTTTTCTCGTTGTTGTTGTTATTTTTATTTGAACTGGTTGTTCCTTGATTTACTATTAGTTACTACCTCTGCCACATTTGATTTGAAGTAATGTGTTTCTGCATATGTAAGTGTCATATTTATGTGATCTTTATATTTATGCGATTTTGGTGTCTTATAAGCCCATATGGGCTGGGCGACTTTGTCACATGACACGTTAATAAACTTTCATTCATTCATGCAAGGCATTTAGGGATTTTATCATCTACAGTCCATAATATCATCAAAAGATTCAGAGAATCCAGAGAAATCTCTCCACGTAAGCGGCAAGGCCGAAAACTAACATGGAATGTCCGTGACCGTCGATCCCTCAGGCGGCACTGCATGTAAAAATTGACTTTATTCTGGAAAGGATATTACCATGTGGGCTCAGGAGCACTTCGGAAAACCATTGTCAGCTAACAGTTTTTTTCGCTACGTCTGCAGGTGCAAGTTAAAACTCTACCATGCAAAGCGAAAGCCATATATTAACAACACCTAGAAACACCGCCGGCTTCTCCAGGCCCGAGCTCATCTGAGATGGACTGACGCAAAGTAGAAAAGTGTACTGTGGTTTGACGAGTCCACATTTTAAATTGTTTTTGGAAATCATGGACGTCGTGTCCTCCAGGCTAAAGAGGAAAAGGACCATCCAGATTGTTATCAGCGCAAAGTTCAAAAGCCAGCATCTGTGATGGTATGGGGATGTGTTGGTGCCCCCATGGCATGGGTAACTTGCACATCTGTGAAGGCACCATCAATGCTGAGAGGTACATACAAGTTTTGGAGCCACAAACACTACCATCCAAGCAACGTCTTTTTCAGGGACATCCCTGCTTATTTCAGCAAGACAATGCCAAGCCACATTCTGCGCGTGTTACAACAGCGTGGCTTCATGTCTTGGCTGTGCTGTGGCACTTTTCCTCGGTGATCAGTCTGCTTGGGTTGAGATGGAGTGAGGCAAAAGGGAATTGTAGCAGAAGATTTACTCTTGTTTTAAGGGGTTTTGCTGATAATAATTCATGTGTAAAAGCTCAAACATTAGAAGACGATTTGCTGCTGAGGTATAACCTTTGTCGCTCTAAGGGCAGGGAGATACTTCCCCACCTTATTTTTTTTCTCCCTTGTAACAATTTGGTTAGCAAATAGCTGAATTAAGTCACTAATCTGGTCAAATAAAGGCGACGGGGCATTTTTTTTGGGTGGGGTTTCAGTCTCCTGGGAACAAAGAAAAATAAACTTAAACGCTAAATAACAAGCTAACTAAGTAAAGTGTATTATATATGTAAGGCAGTGTTTGTGCTGCACCATTTGGCGGCGCTGTAGCCATTTTATTGATAGGAGTTTTGTCATTGTAATGTTTTTTGTACGTTCTGATATACCGTAGGGTTGATTCGCGTTTAGCTTTGTATGGCATTTTATCCCTAATGTGCGCTATCAACCTTATAGGTAAGCCACGTTATTTCGGTGCTGGAAAGAACATATGATTTCTAAGCTAAATATCACACTGAAGTTCGTTTTTGTGAGCTATACTGAATGTTAAACTGTAAAGCTATTGAATGCTCGATAATTTGCATAACCAGCACCTTTGTTTCTCTATATACTACCGAGTTGAATATGGCTAGTAATGAGATGTACTATGGTCATAGTTACTGGAATGTATTAGCATTTGTTGCACTAGCATGTAAGCGTTCTGATTAAGAACTGTGAATGTGCGCTATCAACCTTATAGATGGGGTGCTGGAAAATTAAACATCTCGCCACCATTCCGAACCCTATTGTCTCCGCGTACATTTATTCTGCGCACAACCGCCCGCCAGAAAAATCCAAGAACACAACGCAGAGTAGCAGCGGGTCGTTGGAGAGCGAGAGAGAGGGCTACATCTTGGTGCCGTGACCCGGATGGTGGAACTCCGAGACCTGTATTTTGCAGCACGCTCGTGCATTGGATATTGAACTGTCTTGCTGAAGTGAGCGGACGGCTTTTTCCGAACTGAATGCATTGAACCAGCGCCGTGATATCCTTTGCACGTGAATTTTTGATAGCTTGCCTGTTTGAATGTTTAGTTTTTCTATGGGTAGCGTATGTGACTATTTCGCAATTGTGAAGAGGGAAGTTTTGACGTAAAAAAAAAAAGTTTTGACGCACTGAAATGTTAGTTATCTGATACTGATTTCATTGATAACTACAACTGAGTATTTGCAATTTTCAGTTAAACAGTGTTTTTTCATAAGGTTTTATTTCTTTTGTTTGTTTCTTTTGTTTTGTTTGAAAAGCATTGCTGAACTGATTGCATATTGAATTGCACCTCTGTAGCTACATTTAATTTCATGTTCTAATGCATTACAATATAACAGTAGCAAAATTATAACCCTCTTAAAATCCACATACTACATTAGCCTATATCACTCCCATTTAATCTATCTGCTTTTCATTTTGCAACATGTTACAGAACTCTCAGGTGCCCCCAGCTGGCACGTTCAGCCTCCAGCCCACTCAAGTGCCCCCAGCTGGCACGTTCAGCCTCCAGCCCACTCAAGTGCCCTTGCTAAGCGCTACCCCACCGCCCCTGGAGCGACATACCCCACCGCTCCAAAGGCATGTACCCTACGCCCAGTCCACTGCCCCAGCTCATAGTACAAGGCTACCAGGATCTGGAGCTTCAGGACAGATACCACCACCCCGTTTTGGCACCAGCCCAGATGCGAGCACAGGCATCCAGGGAAATGGGACAGTGGATACCTCCGTGTCCAAACATGGTGGGCATGGGACCACAGCTGCTCCGCCCCTGCAAAGCTCCCCACACCATGCCCCAATTAGGATATCAACTGGCCAGCAGTCCCTGCAGACTTACCCAGCTGCCTACCACTATTCATCCCAGCCTATTGGGTCTAGCCCGCATATCTATTCAAGCTATCCATACTCCCCCCTTATGCCCCGTTTGCCCGTGTCAAGTGTTCGAACGTCTCTGGCGGCAGACGTCACAAGTAAGCCCACTGTTATTAGACAGAGCCCCCATGTGCATTTCTCTGAGTCTGAAACCACATGTCATGGCACCCAGGGCCCAAGCTATAGCGAAGCCACACCATCGCCCCTCCTTACCGCTGATGTGTGGGACCCCAACACAACCCCCTATAGCTCCCATGTAGCATATGATTGTGCAGATCCTGACCTGCACCCTGACACATCACAACCCCAAATGCCCATTCCAGGCCCTCAGGATACCACTGCCAGTGCCCCCTCTCCAACCACACCTTCCAGCCTGTTCACCTACCCACGTGTGCCGCCGCCAAACATTCCTGTTCAAGCCATACACTACCAAAGCCATCCGATGACAGCCTATGGTGGCCTTATGCAAACTCACCAGGTGAAAAATGTTCAAGTCTTTACAGGGAACCCAGACTGCAAGATACTGGTTGAGGATTGGGTTCGCGATATGCAGTACCTCCTGGAGGCGATAGAGCTTCCCGCACACCTCCGCTTTTCCACTGTTGTGCGGCACCTGGCGGGTGAAGCCCGTAAACTGGTCCTCAACCTACCTCCATGTGAGCAAACCCCAGAGAAAGCGTTTGAGGAGCTGAGGGCTGAGTACAGCGACACGCGAGGCTCCCTGGACCCTTTAGCTGACTTCTATGAGCGGAGTCAGAATTCAGGTGAATCCGCCTGCTCTTACGCCATAGCCCTGGAGGCGAAATTGCGGGCTGTGGAAGAGAAGCAAAGGGGGGGCAAGCCTTTCCCCGACCGGGATAGCAAACTCACGCGGCAGTTCATGAGGGGGCTTACTGATGAGGGAGTTTACATGTGAATTGCACCCATGGCTCCCAGGTTCTTGAGCTTCCGTGAGCTGCAGGCTGAGCTCCGCCACTTTGCTAGAGAAGTTAAAAAGTTCCAGCCCCTCAACAAAGCAAAGAAAACAATTGCACAGGTCCACATCTCATCAGAGGATAGTGGAAATGAAAAAAGAGAAGAACTAAGCCCACTTCTGAATTATCTGAGCTGACAGAGATGGTGAAGAGGCTGGCCCTAAGCCAGGAGGAACAGATGGCTAAGTTGTCCCATCTGGAGCTGAAAATAGCTCCTCCGCCCCTCACCTCCCCAACAACCGCCCAGTCCACACCACAGAGGGCAAGCCAGAAGTCAAGCTTCACCTGTTTCCGATGTGGAAAGCTAGGGCACACAGCCAGAGTTTGCCAAGCAGTGCTCCTGGATCCCAACCCGACTGAAGCCCCCCAGCCTAATGTCCCTGCTGAGGGATGCACACCCCATGCCTCTCAGCCTTTAAACTCTTAAAGCCCATGGTAGCTGGGGCAACCATGGGCGTGCAGCAAGGGCCCCACCCACCTGTTGAAAAGGTCCACACCGAAGAGGAGACGCCCCTTGTAGGTCCCAGAAATGAAGGAAATGTAGAAGTCAATGGAAAGGAATGCAGAGCTCTCATTGACTCGGGCTCTCAGATAACCAGCATCACACACAGCTACTGGCAGAGCCACCCAGTCCTAAAGCAGAGGAAGCTACAGCCATCCAAAATTCCCATTGAGGGCGCAGCAGGCCAAGCTGTGCACTATCATGGCGTGCTCCTCGTTGACCTGAAAGTGCTTGGGAGAGAGTACACAGCTGTGCCCACCTTTGTTGTTCCTGATTCGGATTACCGCTCTTCAGTTCCTCTCCTGGTGGGAACCAATGTCATTCGGGCCTCCCGGAGCTACCTCCGAGCAGCCTATGGCCAACAGTTTCTCCAAAGGGTCAAAGAGCAGCATCCAGAATGGTATACGGCCCTGCTAAAGGTGGGGAGCGCTGAGCAAAGTGAAGTGCCTGACATTGTGGGTGCTGCTGTGTACACTGGGCACAAAATACGCATCCCTGGAGGGAAAGAAATGGATTTAAGGTGCAGGATCAAAGCTGGTCCTCGGAGGAAGCCTTATACTGCCCTGATCGAAGGCCAGGCCACCTTGAAGCTCCCCCAGGACCTCCTGGTAGGTAAAGTCCTTGCAGATGTAAAGGGAGGCTGGGCCCCGGTCAGGGTGATGAATCTTTCCCCGCATGATCTTACAATCCAACCCCACACACATCTTGATAATGCTGTCCTGGTGCACAATGTGGTGGAGTTTTATAACAAAAAGCAGGGCGAAGCTGGGAACAAAGAGGCATGTCTTAGTCTAGACCAAGTGGTCGCCAGCAGTAGTGTAGACCTTAGTGAAGCAGACGTGGAGAATGAGAACCAGCGTGCTCATCTTAAGGAGCTGCTAGACAAGAATGCAGATGTGTTCTCCCAGCATCCCCTGGACTATGGTCACACAACCACCGTACAGCATGAGATTCCGCTGGTGGACTCCAGGCCTTTCCGACTGCCATACCGCAAGATACCTCCCTCCCAGTGGCAAGATGTCAGGCAGCTGTTGACGGAGATGGAGGCGGCAGAAGTCATCCGACCCAGCAAAAGTCCCTATGCCTCCCCCGTGGTGGTTGTGACTAAGAAAGACGGGTCATTAAGACTGTATCGATTATAGGAATTGTCGGTTGTTTATAAACATGACGTCACAAGTCATGTGACATTCGGCTTTGGTAGGCAAGAACCACGAGAGACAGCATGGCGGTCTACAACAATGCGAACGACTCTTCCGTGAAATCCATGCAATTATCGGATTATGTTCAAAGTTTGTCGGTTGATGCCCGGGAGCGATATGTGAGGAAGCTGAGGTACCAGTCTGATACCTGTAGTTTACCCGATCCCTACACTTTGAAGGCAAAATCGTGGCAGGACGATCGCCGTTATGGCGGACATTACTTTCACGGACATCTACTTCTATCTCGTTGACACGCCAGGACAGTTCACGCACGACAGTATGAAGGCATTCAAGTCTTTGAAAGCTTATGAGTATGTTAACAGTGGTCACGTCTTCCCAATTTTGTATCACAATATCGAGAAATCGCCATATTGCTTCATGAAGACAAAAGTGATTCCATCTCAACGCCTACGTGACAAACCTCATCAACCCTGGGTGTGTGTCAAGAAATCGGAAGGGACTGTGTACTGTGCCCACTGCACTTGTATGGCAGGGTAAGTAGATCAATGATTATCTTTTATAAATGTATTATTTCCGTCCAAAATGTTCCTTCATGCGGACTGACAGATGTCTACTGTTGAAAACATAGGCCAGGGTGTAGGGCTTCTTTTCCCAAAATCCAAATTCGCCCACTCTCTCCCTTAGCCTCCCATTCAAAATACTCTTATTTATTGATGCCAGCATCTAGCACATGTGCATTAAAATCATGGTGTTTTCATATTGTCGATGATGCTAAAAATGAAATATAGCTGTAAACAAAGAAAAATATTTCAATACCCCTCTTGAATCCTATTTTGCATGAAATTGATTAATTGAAATTGGTTCCTTTGGCATAATTATTGATATGTTGTAAATAGTTGAAATACTATCATATTATTAAATATTATATAATTGTTATTATGTAATTGTCATATAACTCATTTAACTGTAATATTATTTCTATTCTGTGTTTGTGATATTGATGTCAGTGCCAATATCATTTCAAATAATTTAATTTGATGTGTCTTAGGTATCTTTAAAAACATGATAGAAATGATAAGATATTACACTTCCTAACTGGACAATACTTTATTGGTTCGCATAGTTCACATCATTTTCATACATCATTAAATTTATATTATTTTCATTGGATTCACACCACACCACCTTACTGCATATGTTTTTCATTATAATCATCAATTTCAATCTCTTTATTTCAGTTTGGGAGAGGTATGCAGTCATGTAGCAGCCCTTCTCTTCAAGGTTGACGCAGCGGTCCGCGCAGGATTGACATCGAAGGCGTGCACAAGTGAAGCCTGCAAGTGGAATGCAGCTTACCGGAAGGAGGTAATGCGACAAAAGTGACAAATGAAATTGACCAAATTCAACACAAAATTCATCCCTTTTAGAATCAGAGAAACATTTAAAAGTACATCTAGTGATGTTTTCAAGGTTTAATCCCCTCAACTGACAAATCAATTTTACTTTTTAATACCTTAGCTTCTTAGCAGTCGTATATTTTCAATTTGTCAGTTTTTTATTATGCAATGAGAATTATTAAAATTTGTCTAGATGACAATCCATATACCTCTTGACATGATAGTTATCAGAGTGGCAGATCCATAAATTTTGAAAGGTTGGAGTTTTAACCCCCTTGTAAGGTATATAAAGCCAAAGACAATTATTAACCTGGTTTACTGGTTCCTATGAATTTTGGAAATTTGGGGGAAAACTAAAAAACTCCACTCAATAAATAATGCTACCAAATTGGCAATAACAGTTGCTATTTCGAGTCACGCTCAATAAAAAGTGATGATAAAATTACCGCCGAACACTAACATTATTTACTATTAATTTAAATTTTCATGTGCATTTTTGCAGCTTCATCCCACACCAATAAGCGAGATGGAAAACATCACCACCACCCGTAAGAAATGTACAACAACATCTGCAACAGGAACAGCGCAACTGCCTGACAGCGACATTCTGAAGTCTCTGAAAGAAGCTTGCCCCAATGCTGTCTTCTTCAAGAGTATTCCACCACTAGATGACGAGGAAACCAACACCGCAGAGGAGGAATTGGAGAAGAACACATTCCCACCACCACTGACCAGCTTAGTGGCCGAAGACGACATTTGTGATAACAGGCTGCAGGAGACATGTGACAGCAAGTGGAACTCGTACGAACACACCCCGGAGCAGATCAAGAATCTGGAAGAAGTTACGAGGAACCAAGCCATTAGTCCCTTATGGTACGGGCACCGGAAAGGTCGGATAACAGGAACGAAAGCACACGATATCTTCGTTATGAAGAATTCGACCGACCCCAGCAACAATGTATTGAAAGTGATGGGTTACAGCGCTCCAAATCTTTCGAAGAAAACTGCAGTGGCATGGGGTATGGACAATGAAGGACGTGCCAGGAATCTCTACGCCGCACATCAGAAAACTCAACATACAAACTTTCATTGCTCGACTGTGGGATTAGTCATCAGTGAGAGTAAGCCCTACATAGCAGCATCAAGCGATGGTGTTGTTATGTGTGACTGTTGTGGGAGAGGATGGGTTGAGATCAAGTGCCCCTACAAGCATAAAGACAGTGACATTCAGACAGCAGCACAGGATAGCACCTTCAGTCTGGACAAGAACCTCAACCTCAAACCAAGTCACAGGTACTACACGCAGGTGCAGTTGCAGATGTTTGTGCTAAATGTCAACTTCTGTGATTTTGTTGTCTACACGAACAAAGACTTGGGCATTGTGCGACTAGTGCGAAATGAAGTTTTCTTGTCATCGCTGATCTCAAAGTGCAGTACATTCTTTTTTGATCATGTGCTACCCGAGATTGTGAGCCGGCGGCTTGAAAATCAACCCTTGGAAGTGAGCAAGGACAATGCTGTTGGTGAATCTGCAGATGTGTGGTGCTTGTGCCAGCAGGGAGAGTACGGCAAAATGATCAAGTGTGAAGGAGACAACTGTTCATACACTTGGTTCCACTATGAGTGCGTGAACATCCGACGGAAACCAAGACGTGCTTGGTTCTGCCCCAGCTGTGTGATTGGGTAACCTACAGGCTGTGTGTGTGGTGCAAGTGAACAGTACATTATTCAGATGTGTGTGATAGCTTTGTTTCATTATGTCAATCAAAAGCAGGGTTCATAAAGATTTGAAAAGTGCTTGAATTTGGCTTTCTGTGATGAAAAGTGCTACAAATAGTAGATTTGGGACGATACACTTGTGTCACAATGCGCAATGTATCACGATATCAGTTGTCCGATACAATACTATTTGATACATATCACAATACACAATTTGTTTACCAAAAAGACATTTAAATATTTGGTAATAGCTATACCTTTGATCTTTGCATCATGTCAGAAGTACTTCCTGTTAATAGAACAATGCAATTCAACTCTTGGTTGAATCAACTAATTGTCGACTAGTCGACTAATTCTGTGAGCCTTACTTAATATGTACAGTAAAATTTTTGTTTTCAACAAGTTTCACTTTTAATTCTAGTGCTTTGGGCCAATGTAAGTTTTTACCTATGTGTTATCATGTATCACGATTCACGATACACCAAGAAGTGTATTATGATACTGTATTGTGTAACTTTTGTATCACGATATATTGTGCATCGATATATTGTCACAACTCTACCTGACACTGCTTAGATTGACCTGCCTGTGAAATTAACACTTTTTTGTTGAAATGTAGCAAATTACTAGCAATCCTCCTTTAATTTAACCCTCTTGCTGCGTTCGGACCATTTACGGTCCCTTTATACATCTTTCAGCAAACTCAGTCATAGGGGTGTCACGATACATCAAAACTTGGAAATATTCCACTTTTTGGTGCTGATAATAATATAATTTTTCAGGAAAATTACAGAATATGAGGAAGCGATATTCAAAGCATGACCAAATTTACGCTAAATTGTCGCAATAATAGGTATCGTGATACATATCGTATCATGACATAAGTATTGTGATATGTATCGATTCATGAGATTGCTGCATTGTGACACCATGGTTCGAATCCCGCCTGGGGCTCGGCAACCTCATCTGTTGTGGAGAACTGTTCCACATGCAGTAAGGTTTGGGTGCAATGCTACACTGAAATGCAGTGCAGTACCACCCATGGTCTGCTAGTTCCAGCCGATGCTCGCAGGTTTCACCGCAGTATGTTACCACATTAATACTGCGGGCTTTCCTCCTGCACTAACACTAGCCGCCGCGGTGTAAGTGAAATACTCTTGAAAGCGGCGTAAAACCACAACTCACCTCACCTCACCTGTATTGTGACACCCCTACTCTGTCACCAAGGAGGTTAATTAGCATTTGGGATTTTCTTGAAAATAGGGTTAATTTTCATAAGTGAATTACTCATGTATACAAACTTGCTCTGTAGCCCTGTACAATAATGTAATGTACCACAAAGTAAATCACAACAAACACAATGTATTCAATGTATTATTTTACTATCATGGCATCCTGGGTGTGACTATTACATAATGTCAGTCTCAAATTAATTTATGAAATGCAAACAACAATGATAACAGACTGTCAAGAGCACATGCTTTAGCTCAAAAGACACCACATGGTGATTAATGTGACATGTCTTCTTAACCCTTAACCTGCTTGCGACGGATATATCTGGTTCATTGCTGTGTCTGCCACTGTCTGGCTAATGACAGAAGCACCAATTCCACTATGGTATGACACTGCCTGAAAATTCAGCCATTGCCGAGCGCCGCACAGTTTATGATCAGCAGGATAAGGGTTAATGTGATTATGGAAACATGTGTTAGGAAGGACAGGGGCCATGAGCCATTATGTACATTAGAGACCAAAATGGTCCTTCGAAATTTTCAATTTTACTGTTGCTATAAGGGCAATGGTCCCATCCAAATCTAAGAATGGCCCAAAGTACGGAAAATGGCCCAATGTCCAAGTTGTTTTTCCGAATTCCTGTGAGAAAAATAAAAGAACAGTTATCAAAAGCAGACAGTTCATGTTGATAAACCCTGTTTGAACTCAAACCATGGATTAACATACATGCATTAACACACTTCATTTTCATTACACCAATCTTGGGTGCATGTTTGATATAGCACTACATACTGTCATGATATTGTCAAACTGTGGCACAAGTTTAATACTCATGGTGGTGCTGAGAACCTTAAAGTTCTTTATACGTTCAATAGCACGTTCCACATGAATCCTCACTCTGGATAGCCTGCGACCTGTTTCGAGCTCTTTTGGACTGAGTTGGGGTTTCCCTCTTGAAAAAGGCAGGGATGGCCAGTTGTGCTCCCCGCGCAGCGAGGTCATCAGCGATTAGGAAACCTCTGTCCGCAAGGACAAGGTCGCCATGTTCCAGAAGTTGGAGAAATCCAGAGCGTTGTGTGATGACCTTGTCCGATATTCTGCCTCCGAAACCTCTGGACACAAATGAGACAGCTCCCACAGGTGACACAGCTATCAAAACCTTGACAGTGTTGTGACTCTTGTAGTTTGACCATGTCAGTCCCCTCACAGTGAAGTTACCCGGCCGCTCAATGAAGATCTCACAACAGTCAATAATAACTCGACAGTTCCTATACGTCTGTTTAATTACTCTTGGCATGTGTCTGGTGATTACTTCCTTTTCAGGCCAGTGCACCAAGAATGCTAGTTTGCTTGCCAATTCTGGGAGGGACTTACTTATCAAATCACAGACAGTAGTCCTAGACACATGAAACCGGTATGCAAGATCTTGGTGGACAAGGTTTAGTCTCAGCTTCATTAGCACTAGCAGCAGTACACTCCCAGGGGATCGGGACATGGAGACAGGGAGCACACTGGAAACGTAACTTAGTAGCCACAGAAAGCTGGCATAATTTGGCAAGCCTGTGAAGAAGGCGGTCTTGACATCACTGTTTCCTTCTTTTAAGAAGGAGTCCCCAAACTTGTGTTTTTGTAGCTGTTGCCGCACCTCCCTGACCTCCTCCTGAAGACGACCAACTTCCTCCAGCAACTGCTTCTTCTCCCGCTGCAGCTTCATGATCACCGCCAGGCACGGATCATGCATATCTGTAACATTAAAGAGTATATATCTTAGTGCTTCCAATACCACACATTAGAGATCACTAATCTAAATCTCGCTAAGGACTTGCATGTATGTGGGACAGGGACAGGTAACTATGATGTCTGAGTATAAATAGGACCTGGTTTCCCCCATTGTGATACCATGGCCAGCCTTGAACATGTGACTAAATATTAAACACTAATAAACAGCATATTTTGTTGTTTGTAAGTAATGAAAGATATGAATATTGTGATATGTATATATTGTCAATTATCAAGTCTTCAAAATTATTTCATGATTTCTATGTTCATACATTTTAACATACATGGTGATACTTACTACAATATAGATAGTAGAAATATTTGAAGTATTTCTTTCTTTGCTCCATGCCAATTCCAATGCCACTGTGTTAGCTGTATGAGTGTTCAGTATCTAATTGAACAAAAGATAACTCACTTGCACCGGGTGATTTTCTTCCTCTTCATCATCCGCATCATCCCTTCAGCATCCACATCGTCCTCTTCAGCATGGACAGTCCTGAAGCTGCTTGACAGCTCGAGAAGGATGGAGGCAGCATCGTTGGTCTCGCGCTGAACTTAAGCCAGTGTAGTTTTCTCAGCCTCTCGCCTCTTTGCTCGCTTGTACCTCTTCCCCTTGTCGTCTGGTGTCAACATGGATGAGGCCTTGTAGCCCATGTTAACATGGGGAACGTAGTCGGGGTTGCTTGGATCACTGCTAGCAGAACCTGTAACACATTTTGGTTATTTATTATACCCATGCCTCTTTGAGTGGAACAGTAATCACCAGCACACACAGTAAATACTGAGTTTTTATTGTTTACCAAAATTACTCAACAGAATGTTCAGTGCTCATAAAGAAAATTGATGATAGGTAAAGCAGATTAACCTTATTTTTAAAATAAAATGTACTTACTCGTACTGCACTTCTACTAAATATTTTAATCATATTATTAGAAATGATATGGATTAACTTGCCTATACTGCATTCCATAATATAAACATTTTTTTCTTAACTGAGGTTAGCCCAAATGACAAATTAACATGAGCTAACTTATCCAAGAATAACCGCAATTAAGTAGACAAACTGGAAATTTATTAAAAATCTTGGGCTGAAATTGGAAGTTGATATTCCCTGTAGTATCCAGATTGCCTAGCATTTGAAATAAGAAAAATAATGTAATCAAATTGATTTGTGGGGATATATATTACAATAGAATTGTCACCACCCTGGAGATTAAAATACTGGTGATCGAAAACAGGACAATTCAAAACATCGGTAATTTAGCATTATTTTATGCACAAACATCCCATGTTCACGCAAACTCCAACGAAGTAAGACTATGAATTATTAATTAAGATGAAATATTCACCACCGGGAAGCGGCTCCATGCACGAGAATACCTACACACGGCCCGAATTGGGGACAAAATCACGTTGAAGAGTCGCGACGAAATTTACACCACTTTCACTCCATTTTTGCTGTACAAAACTCGAAATATATTAAATAACAACTAATACAAGAAAAAAATATTTTAAACAAGAACTAACCTGAGGTGAAGTGCACTCCACAAACACGATCTCCGCTGTGTTCAGGGACCCAATTCTTGCGGTTGATCGCCTGAAGCCATCTATGTCTTCTCTCCTCTGCAAGCGGTATGCGGTGAAATTTCAGACCCGAGCCTTTCTCAAAACGGTTCGTACACCCAACAACCACACACGAGATTACCATTGTTGTAAAAATAAGACTTGTTTCATTCATGAATGATGATAACTATTACGTAGAAGCATTCGGACCGCTGTCTCGCTTAGTGTAAGCTGCACTGTTGACCTTCTTGCCTACCGGAAGTTTCCGCGTACCACGTGATCACAACATGTGACGTCACGCCGACAATTCCTATAGGAAGCTGAACTCCTGCAGCACCCGTGACGCATTTCCCCTGCCAAGAATTGAGGAGGCTCTTGAGTCATTGGGACAAGCTAAGTTCTTCTCCACCCTTGATTTAACCTCTGGTTATTGGCAGGTAGAAGTAGCAGAACAGGACAAGAATAAGACAGCATTCAGCACTCCCATGGGGCTCTTTGAGGCAAATAGGATGCCATTTGGCTTGCAGAACGCGCCCTCCACTTTTCAAAGATTAATGACCTGCTGCTTTGGGGACTTGAATTTTACCCATCTCCTTATTTACTTAGATGACATCATAATATTCTCTACGTCGTTCAGTGATCATCTAGTGAGGCTGCAACTCGTCTTCGACCCGGCCGGGAGCATGGCCTGAAGCTCAAGCCCTCGAAGTGCCAGTTTGTGAGGAAAGAAGTGAACTACCTGGGTCACTTGGTTTCGGCTAAGGGCATCAGGACTGACCCGGAGAAGATAGGTAAGGTTAAGGAGTGGCCGACCCCCACCAACCGCAGAGAAGTGCTGCAGTTTTTAGGATTTGCAGGCTACTACAGGCGCTATGTGCAGGGGTACTCCTGCCTGGCAGCTCCCCTATACCGCCTCACTTCTGGTGACCCCAGAAAGAAGAGGAGAGGGGCCCAGAAGAACCTGGAACCTGACCTGCCTTTCCTATGGATGGCTAAATGTGAAGAGGCCTTTCAGTCCCTGAAAGAGAGATTGGTAAATGCTCCAGTGCTGGGCTACCCAGACTACAGTCTTCCATTCCTGCTGCAGACAGATGCGTCAAGAGAGGGGCTTGGGGCTGTGTTAGCGCAGGTACAAGGCGGAATGAAAAGAGTTATCGCGTATGCGAGCAGAGGTTTGAGCCCACCTGAGACGAGGTATCCTGCACACAAACTTGAATTCCTCGCTCTCAAGTGGGCAGTCACTGATAAGTTCCATGACCATCTTTATGGACGCAAGTTCTCTGTTCTTACTGATAACAATCCCTTGAAGTACGTGATGACCTCTGCCAAGCTTGACGCGACAGGCCAGCGTTGGGTTTCTCACCTGTCCATATTCGACTTTGACATCGAGTGTCGGAGGGGACAAGACAACTCCAACGCTGATGCCCTCTCACGCATGTCCAATCAGGAGGTGACTGATGTCTTGCAGACCTGCCCCCAGCGAGTGAAGAGTGGTGGACCGAGGCACGAAGTGGCTCAAGCCACCCAGGAACCAGAGGAGGCCACAAGTGAAAGTGAAGCTGTGGAAGAGCCTGGCAGTAGTCAGTTGATGGAGTCCGGTGAGCCGTATGGAGAGGTGGGGATGGAGGCACTGCCCGCCATGACCACCCAGGAGATAAGGGCACGGCAGAAAGAAGATCCTGTCATCGGCCCTGTCTTGCACTTTAAGAGCAGGAACCAAAAGCCAAGCCGCAGTAAGAGGATGGAATTGGGCCCTAGTGGGGGCCTTCTCCTAAAAGAGTGGAGGAGATTAGTGGTGAGAAAAGGAATCTTATTCCGCTGTGTCAGGGATTATCATCGAGGAGTGGTGGAGCAGCTAATACTACCAGAGAGGCTGCGGGCAGCCATCAAAACAGCTCTCCACGACGATTTGGGGCACTTAGGATTTGAGAGAACGCTACAGACGATAAGAGAGAGATTTTATTGGCCGAGAATTTTCAGGAGATCAGAGCCTGGTGTGAGCAGTGTGAGAGGTGCTGCCTCAGAAAGACCCCCACCGCCACTGTCAGAGCTCCCCTTGTCAGCATCCATACCAGTGGCCCCATGGAGCTGATCTGCATTGACTTTTTATCTCTGGAGAAGTCAAAGGGCGGAATTGAGAATGTACTCATCATTACTGATCACTTTATCCGGTATGCGCAGGCCTATCCTACAAAGGACCAAAAGGCGAGCACAGTGGCTCGGGTACTGTGGAGGAACTACTTCTGCCGTTTTGGGTTCCCTGCAAAGCTACATGCTGATCAAGGGCGTAATTTTGAAAGTGCAATTGTGAAAGAGCTGTGCAAGTGCACAGGCATCGTCAAAACCCACACAACACCTTATCATCCCCAGGGTAACAGGGTCACCGAAAGGTTCAACCGTACCTTAATGAACATGCTGGGGACTTTAGAGCCGCACTTGAAGCCTCGATGGCATGAACATGTGGAGGCCATGACAAACGCCTATAATTGCTCACGACATGACTCTACTGGATACAGTCCATATTACCTGATGTTTGGTAGACACCCTCGGCTCCCAGTCGACCTGATCTTCGGCTCCCCCACCTCTAACAAGCCGGGTGGCTACACCGAATACGTTCAGGCTCTGCATGACTCGCTGACAGCGGCCTATGCCTTGGCTAATCAGACCTCGCAGCAGGCGAAAGAACAGACTTCAGCCCGGGGGATAGAGTTTTAGTCAAAGTCTGCCATGTGGAGGGGAAGCAGAAATTGGGAAACCGTTGGGAAGCTCGTCCTTATGTTGTGGTGAAGAAGCAACCTAGCTTGCCGGTGTATGTGGTGCGTTTGGAGGGTGGAGAAGCAGAGAGGGTGGTGCACCGTAACCTTCTTACCCAGTGCATGTTCCTCCCGGTGGAGCGAGGTAGTGGAGTGGTCCTGGAAGAGGGTCAGTCAGACAGCGAGGCATGGGAGGCCAGTCTGGAGTTGGACCCAGAGGGAGAACTAGCGGGTGGCTGTACAGTGGAAAGTGAGGATGGAGCTGTGTCTGGACCAGTAAGTGGAGAGCAGGAGCCCGCAAGCGCTGAGCAGGCAGATGTGGGGACAGATGAAATGAGTGGAGGAGAGGAAGTGGTTATGTCCCGTGGTGATGCCACCTCCACACAAAAGACCGACACTCCAAGGAGAAACCCAGAGAGGAAGCGGCTTCCCCCAGTAAAACTCTCACTTGAGTCCCAAGTCATGGAAGGTGTCCAGCAGAAGATAGAAAGAGGGAGAAAGCTGTGGCAAAGAGCCAAAGCACTGAGAGCGGCTGGACACATGTAGGGCCACACCACATACACTTTGATCATAGCTCGCTACAAACACACTCAACACTTTTATTATTTTGTATATCTCTAGTTATACTGTACATGAGTTTTGGTGTTTGATCTGATGGCTGGGACGCCATCACTTAAAGAATGGGCGGATGTGAGGCAGTGTTTGTGCTGCGCCACTTGGCGGCGCTGTAGCCATTTTATTGATAGGAGTTTTGTCATTGTAATGTTTTTTGTACATTCTGATATACCGTAGGGTTGATTCGCGTTTAGCTTTGTACACCATTTTATCCTTAATGTGCGCTATCAACCTTATAGGTAAGCCACGTTATTTCGGTGCTGGAAAGAACATATGATTTCTAAGCTAAATATCACACTGAAGTTCGTTTTTGTGAGCTATACTGAATGTTAAACTGTAAAGCTATTGAATGCTCGATAATTTGCATAACCAGCACTTTTGTTTCTCTATAAACTACTGAGTTGAATATGGCTAGTAATGAGATGTACTATGGTCATAGTTACTGGAATGTATTAGCATTTGTTGCACTAGCATGTAAGCGTTCTGATTAAGAACTGTGAATGTGCGCTATCAACCTTATAGATGCGGTGCTGGAAAATTAAACATCTCGCCACCATTCCGAACCCTATCGTCTCCGCGTACATTTATTCTGCGCACAACCGCCCGCCAGAAAAATCCAAGAACACAACGCAGAGTAGCAGCGGGTCGTTGGAGAGCGAGAGAGAGGGCTACATATACAAAGAAAAACAGTTATTTTCAAGGACTGTACTGCTCTCTCTTGGTTTTTCTGTAGCTAATTTAGCTAACGAACTTTAGCAAGCTTCCCATCACGAAGAAACATTATTTAATTACTTGGATATCTAGTTACAACTGGGTTGGCCTCATACGTGGGTGCTTGCCTTTCATACAGTCTTCTAGCCAATAAATATTGACGTTCACTGGGTTTTATTCCATTTCGGTCTTTCATTCTTACCGCATAAACATCTTGCCAAGTTAGATACTCAGTGTTCCCTTCTGGTCACTGTTCCTGGATAAGCTTATCAAAGTCAGGACGTGTTTAGTTAGCTGGTGTTGTAAGTGGGACGTTCACCAAGCCCACTGGAATTAAATATTAACGTTATCCAGGGTTTTACTCTTTTTCGGTATCTCGTTTTTACCGAAGGGCTCCTACACGTAAACATATTGCTAATTACATTATTTTAGTATTTTCCTCTAGTCGCTGTGCCTTCATCAGCTCATCAAAGTTTAGTTGCGTGTTTGAGTGCTTAGCTATAGTCTGTTAGGGGATACCGTGTTTAGGCAGCTCTTCTAATAAACAAGTTGTTTTTTCGGTCCGTTTTAATTCGTTTTTCATTCAATTAAGTTTAACTCTTTTTCAGTTTCTTTTGGTTGTAGTACCTATTTGTGACCAGCTAGTGAGATAGGTACTGTTTGCATTTTTGGCTTGGGATCTGGGATTTAGTATTTAGTTAGCAGGGAAAGAGTTATGTGAGTCGTCGATTAGGTTTGGTTGTAATTCATAAGGAGTAAGGTTTACTGGAGTGCCTCAACCCCCCCCCCCCCGTTTCTCTTGTGATATTGTTAGACTAGTATATTCATAGTACTGGGACTATATAGAATCAAGTTTGCCGCCTGAGTGCTTATTACATATCGAGTTTGTGCTATTTGGTGTTTCATTTTGTTAACTGGAACTAAGCTCTTGCTAAAAGAGGCATATTATCTATTTACTTAGTCTCCCCATGGTTTCTATCGTGACTGCTGCTCAGGGCTTCTCAGGTTAATAAATTGTGGTTCCTGTGCCTCTGTCTTGGCAATAAGTTTTTTTTTTTTTTTTGCTATCTAGGTTAGTAGGTAGGGGGTCCAAAATGTGGCCAAAACTGTAGCCAGCTAAGAGTCTTTCAATTCTTGTCTTTGGAATTTTTCCCCATTCTTCCTGACCGAACACCTCTAGCTCAGAAATATTCTTTGTCCTTCTTGCATGCGCAGCATGTTTGAGGTCTCTCCACAAATTTTCAATAATATTCAAGTCTGGGGACTGTGATGGCCATTGCAAAACCTTCATCGGTCTTTTCTGGAGGTACTACATGGTGGATTTTGAGGTATGCTTCGGGTCATTGTCTTGCTGGAATACCCAGTGTCTCTTCAACTTCAATTTCTGGACTGAGCTTTGAACATTAACCTTTAATGTCTTGACATTTGGTGGAATCCATTCTTCTTCCACCTGCGCAATATTGCCTGTGCCCCCAGCTGCTACACAACCCCAAAGCATAATGGATCCCACTCCATGCTTAACAGTTGGCAACGTGTTCTTCTCTACAAATGCTTCACCCTTTTTTCTCAAAACATACCTTCTTTGATTGTGGCCAAAAAGTTCAATTTTGGTTTCGTCAGACCAAAGCACATTGTTCCAATAGGCTTGAGGTTTCTTTAGGTTTTCTTTTGCATACTTCGGACGCTTAATTTTGTGTTGAGGTCGTAGGAAAGGCTTCTTTCTTGCAACTCTGCCCTGTAGGTCTTTGTTGTTTAAGGTAGGCTGTATTGTTGTCCTATGAACAACTAGACCTGTGTCTGCTACTTTCTTTTTTGCAGCTCTTTTGCAGTGATGTGTGGGTTCTTCTGAGCATTTCTCGCCATATCTAGGGCCATTCTATCTGAAATTTTTCTTGGTTTTCCAGATCTTGCCTTGACTTCAATTGTTCCATTTATTTCCCTTTTTCTTACAATGTTTCTGACAGTATAAATGGGTAGTATGAAAACTTGCAAGAGTTTTTTGTAGTTCTCTCCTTGTTGGTGGAAGTGAATTATCTCGATTTTGACATCCTTGGACAACTGTTTAGAGGAACACATGGTTTTTAACACCAGACACAACAGCCACTACAGTCGGGTACTTTAGAAGGCATGGAGTTACTTCAGAATATATAGTTCAACCCTGGAATTATATTCACCTGACTCATGGCAGCCCTAAAGAGTAAATCACCTGGGTCTGGGCCTTAGTAATCATCTTCTTAAAAGGTAACAAAGAATAATCCAAAAGGGTTCCCAAACTTTTGCACAGGGCCCTTTTTCCTTTCTTATCATTTAAAAACTCAGAAAAATTAAAAAGAAACTTTGCTTTTAAATTTGCAGAAAGGTGTCATGTTTAACTTTGTAGCATTTAGTGTTCAGGTTTGCTTTCAATCATTTGGAGCATAATTGTAACAAACATTTAAACCAGGGGTGCCCAAATTTTTGCAGCCCACTGAAATTGAGCATCTGAAGAGCAAGATCCTAGATCTTCAGGGCCCGTTGGCGGCACAACATATTTCACAATCGTTAGAGTTCCTAGAGCAACTGAGGAATATGTCGTTTAGAGAAATGGTGTGTACGCCACAGCAGGGAGGTGGGGAGACCCCAGAGCAGGCAGGGATAAAAAGTTGGGTGAATGTAGGACGTCAGCGCAGGAAAGGGCGTGCATGCCGTGCAGCGACAGCTCCTCCAGAGGTTGAGTTGTCCAGTCAATTCTGGTCCTTGCGGGAACTCTACTTAGCCCCTGACCCTAAGAGTGGGGGTATTAATGAGCCTCAGGGCACCCTCTTGGTCTCTTCCCCTCAGAAAAGGGAGTTAGTGACAGTGGGGAACTCAATTATTAGAAGAATAGACAGCATAGTCTGTTTGCGCGACAAGGAGTCTCATAAGGTGTGTTGCCTGCTTAGTGCCCAGGTAGGAGACCTCCTGGAGCATGCGGACAAGCTCCTGGCCAGAGCCGGGAGGGATCCAGTGGTTATAGTCCATGTTGGGACGAATGACATAGGTAAGGGTAGGTTTGTCTTCTGCAAGACAAATTTGTGGAATTAGCTGAAAAGCTTAGGAGCAAATCCTCCACGGTAGTGTTCTCCGGGATTCTACTGGTACCACATGCAAGCAGATTGAAGCAGAATTTTATCTGGAGGTTTATCATGTGGCTACGAACCTGGGCCTGTATTCACAAAGCATCTTATCTTACCGCCAGGAGTACTCCTAAGTCATGCTAAAACATTTTATGTCGGAGGAAAATCTTAAAAGTCATTCACAAAGCCACTGAGAGCAACTTTTAGTTAAGAAAACTGGTAACTCCTAGAATAGAAGTAGCTCTGAGATAGGTGGGAGTAAATCTCCGTTGCTATGGATGACGTCAATTCTCATGCACGAGTCTTGGGACAATGAGCACGGTGATTGGTTGTTTGGTGACAGGGCGGCCCATTGAAAAAATATCCCACATACAGCCCATGGAGGAAAAAAATGAGGAGATAGTCCACACGGCTGGTTTGTCCTATAAAATAATAACATGTTGAGCACTCCTGAAAATGCACTATGCGCAGTCCCCACATATCACGCTCTAGGCACATAAACATACATAGGAAAGAGATAGTTGTAAAAACGCCAATAGCATAAAACGAGTCAATAATAAAACCTTTCATTTTCCCCAATAATTGGCAACTTATTACCCAATGAGAATATGTTGCGATCATTTAAATGATGAGGCGTTCAAGGTTGTTTGCCCTAAACGGTCCTGGATGAAAGTTCAAAAAGGACGCGAAAGCCCAACTGGAGCTACGACCAGTTACTGCTACTGGACCAATTGGTGCTGGAGTGAAAGCAAGGGAAATTTGGCTCGGGGGTGAACAGCAAATCCTCGGACGACAGACGACTGCGAGAAGCGGTGGTATGGGCTGCAATCTCAGGGGAGGTCTGAGACTGCAGCCTATAAACGGGCTATCGTTTAAACAGGAAAGCATACTAAGCTTGATTTGTAATTTATAGCCTACAATTTAAATATGTATACAAAATATGACATAGGCTGGTATTATTATGATGATCTATTAAATGTAACCCTCGCTCAACAGCCTAATAAAATAATTAATGCATAGCAGAAAGAGGTACAGCACCAAAGCCACTGTCCCTGAGCAAGTGGCATTGCAGGCACATAATGCCTGTCAAATAATTGGCATAAGCTGCTTTCCATTAAAATGTGAGTCGTGCGTGGATCCTGGCCATTTCGCAACAATGTCCAAAATATTGTATTCGTCATCAAACACTATCTGGGTGTTGATGGAATGAACTTTTTTTCTATTTACAAATACATCTTGGGTCGGAGAAATAATTCAAATATGGGTCTCGTCAATAGCACCGATGATACCGGGCATACCTGAGATGTGCATGAATTCAAGTTTGATTCTGCGTTGTTGGCGGATGTCCATTGGAAACCGGATAAACTGTCGGATGATATGGGGTTCACTGAGCGCAATGATTGTTTGTCAATTGAGCGACTGACAGATGACTGTGAAATCCCTAAGTTGTCCGCGTTGCAAAGTAACGAAGTGTTGTCAAACATTTTATTTGGGGCTTATTGGGTTGTTTCTCATGATTGGAGACGTAATTCTCTCCCTCACCAAGTCAACAACAAATAAAATCCCTTCTTGGTCGATCCGATATCTTTTCAACAACTGCGCATCATTCAGAATTTCCAAGTCATTCCATCTTTCAACAGCAGCAGCCATTTTCCGATTCTTTGTGAATAGGTTTTAGCGAGTTAGGAGTCCTCTTGACTACTTTTAAGCTCTCCCAGACTTAGGAGCTACTTTTAGGCCTAAAATGCTTTGTGAATAACACTTAGTAAAAATTATTAGGAATCCTAGATTTACGACTGACACGCCCATTTTTTTAGGAGTTTCTCCTAAATCCGGCAATTAGGACCTACTTTTAGCGCTAAGATGCTTTGTGAATACGGGCCCAGGTGTAGGAAAGAGGGGTACAGGTTTATGGGGCACTGGAACTTCTTCTGGGACAGGGGTGACCTGTACAAGCCGGACGGGCTACACCAAAACCGGAGGGGTACCTTTGCATTGGGTCAGCGTATGTTGAGGGTAGCACAGGGTTATTCAAACTAGAGACTTGGGAGGCAGGGAGGTTAGACATTGTTATAAATAGGGAAATGCAGACTGCCCTCATGGAAGCTGACAGCGCTATATGCACTGTTGATGATATCTTTTTAAAGCAACAAAGCATAGTGAGGGGCTCGGAACAGCAGGCAGCTCGGAAACCGAAGGATTAGTGCAGTTGTAGTAGCCTGAAATGTTTTCATTTAAATGTTAGAAGCATTAAAAATAAATTTCCAGAACTTGAGGCTGTTATGATTAGTGAGTGCTATGACATAGTTGGGATTACAAAGACATGGCTTTGTGAAGAGGATGGAGTCAAATATAACATAGAAGGTTATAAGCTCTCAAGGAAGGATAGATCTAAAAGGAGAGGAGGGGGTGTAGCACTCTATGTGAAAGAGAACATTAATGTGCATGAAATTCCTGAAATTGCACATTTCTTGCCCTGTGAAGATACCTGGTTTAGGCTCATTGGCAAACACGAGACGGGTTTAAACATAGGAGTATGCTATCGAATGCCAGCTTTGGACAGTATAGTAAATGAAATGCTCTTTTTGAGGATTAGGCAAGCTTGTAGAGGAGGAGGGACTATTATTATGGGAGACTTCAATTATCCTGGTATCAGTTGGGAAATAGTGAAAGGGCAGGGTAAAGGGGAGGAAAAATTTCTAGATGTTATAAATGACAATTTTTGGTGCAGTATGTTCATTAAACTACAAGATTTAGTGCTCTGTAATGACCCTGATAGAATTTGTAATGTAGAGGTACTGCAGCCACTTGGGACTAGTGACCATTCTACTGTTAGTTTTGATGTTTTGTGGCCAGTTAAAAAGTTATCTTCAAAAACCAAAATTTTCAATTTTAGGCAAGCAAACTTTGACAGGATGCACTCATATTTAAGTGAAATAAAATGGGAGACAGTCCTGGATTGTAAGTCTGTAAATGAGATGTGGGATAGATTCAAGGGGGTTTTACTTGATTCACATTGCAAATTCATTCCAAAGGTGTCCAAAAGTAAGTCGAAAAAGCAGAATCCTCAGTGGATGACCCCAGCTATTCGTAGGAGTTTGAGGGTGTAAAACCCACAGCTGTACCAAGTTGACGGACACAGCAGGTGGTGAAGGTTCAGCGCGTTCTTCCTTGGCTGGTGTGAATCAATACAAAACACTGATCAATTTTTCTGTTTGCGAGAACAGGGCACCCAAAACTTTTAACTTGTTTTCACTGCTCGTAAGAACAGGGCTCGTCGCACAACAGTGACGTAAAATCTGACTCCATATCAAATTAAGGATGCTAGTGCTAAAAGGGGGTCAAGTGCCATTTTGATGAAATTTGAGTTAGTGCCATTTTTTAACACTAGATGTCTCTCTGCATCTTCCCTGTAAGTCTCATTGAGCTAGCAGCATGACCATGAAAATGACCACGCATTGAGCAGTTTCCCCACATAGGTGAAAAAAGTGTTTTTGCTCATTTTCTCAAAATGTCATTGATGGCACTTGACCCCTTTTAGCACTAGCATCCTCAATTGTGAATACGTAATTTAGCTGTAATTGTGTTGAGTGCAGAATAATAATACCAGACTCCGTATTTTGCCAACCAACCTTATGTTTCCGGACCAGCACAATCACAAAATCTCAGTTCGGGGAGCCCTCCATTGGATAGACAGCAACCACGATAATACTCGAGTACCTTTCCCTCGTGACAGTTACAGACCCGGGTCAGCTTGTATCTATCCGGTTCCACTAGCAGAATTTGACAAGAACCGGTTTATTACGCCCATGGGTCCTCTTAAGCCCAACCTCCAGAGCTAATACCTCACCAATCCCATTCACGGTCGAACTTGGCCCCCATTCTAACTTACTAGAACTCCCTAAAATCCTTCACTGCAACTGGCCTCTGATCAGTAGGTCTCAGTCAGCGCATCGTTTCCCTTGAGTATTTTAGACGTAGATTTGGCTAAAAGGAACCAAGATGGGTTTAAAATCATAAAAACCACACAAATTACAAGAAGACAATTTATTAATACAAAAGAAAAATGTATTCAACAGGTAGGTAGGTCCACATAGTAAATTTCATTAGTTCGTTACATAATTTAGAATTTGTATATAATAATTTAGTTGCATAATAGCATCTTACCCAACCTGGGTCAGCTATGTGCGCAAAGAATATGCCCGGGAAGCTGAATACAGTCTTCCAAAACTATATTGGCTACACACAGCAACAGAAGCACGTGTGGGAAGTCGTTTGCGATCTTCCTTGAATGGATTGTCTCCCTTTGCTTTAAGCCAAATCATGTCTTTGATCCAGGCGGCATGCCCATAAGTTACCTGGAAGGGGGGTCGAATCTGGATTTTGGGTTTCCACCATTTGTAGGAGGTAATAAAACAATTTAGCTGAGAGAAAGAAAAACTAAATGATTATCTGAGAGGATTCTGACCAATTTTCAGGAGTTTCTAAAAGGGAATGAACCATAAATTCAATTCGAATGAAACATACTCCATTCAACTCCTTGGATTCTCCTGAGAACAACAATACCAAACATGATATGAATATGTATTAATATGATGCAGTTGTAATGAAAAACTCTTAAGCTGGATTATTGTACAAGCAATTTTGGTTATGAGTGCATAAGTCGTTCCACAGTAGTATACTGAACATGTGAGAATGGTCCAGAGTTTTACAATATTTAAACACGTGAGTGAAGGTCCAGTTTCATAAAAGGCATGACCAGGGCAGGGGAAGATGTTCACAGGGGGAGAACTGTGATAGTCACCCCCCTCACCTCGCCAGAGTCCTGCTTATTGTTCTCTGCCTTCATGAACCCCCCCAGTCTTCCACAAACACAACCATAAACACCCCATTTCCCTTGACACCACTCAGCAAACGTTCTGGGGAGTCAACGGCCCACTCATCCTGAGGAAGGCCAAACAGCTTATTGTTATATTGCAGGCCACATGAGTCCTTTGAAGTTTAGGATGAGTCTCAGTTCTTGGGCTCCGCCAGTTCGTCAGCCTTTTGCTGCATCCCAGCTTGATCCCCCGTCTTACAAGGGAAAAGAGGAATCTTTCAAAGATGTACATAAAGGAAGGCAACGAGAATTCTAAGGCCGAATACTGTAAAATGCGGGCTGTGGTCAAAAAAAGAACTGAGGAATGCTAGAAGACTGTATGAAAGGCAGATTGTGGAAGGGGCAAAAACTAATCCTAAGTGCTTTTTTCAGTACTGTAGTAGAAAAAGGAAAGTCAAAGAGGAGGTTAAGTGCATAAAGAATAAAGATGGATCGCTGCTGTATGAGAATAAGGATATTGCTGATACCTTGAATAGTTACTTTGTTGAGAATTTTATGACGGAGCGGATTTTTATTAAGCCAGAGGGCATGTCCAATGCTCAAGATTATTAATTAATAACTAATAATAACTAATAACTAAACTAATTTTTAAAATGAGCTCAGTTGGAGTTACAGGAGGTATTCTGGAGTGGATTCGAAACTGGTTACATGACTGAATTCAAAGAGTGGTGATCAGCAGAATCTAATCAGAGCTAGGTATGGTGGGGAGTGGAGTCCCTCAGGGATCACTGTTGGGACCCCTGCTCTTCCTCATCTACATCAGTGTTTCCCAAACTGTGTGCCGGTGTGGTAAATGAAATTTAATGTAGCGAAATGTACAGTTCTACATGTAGGTACTAAAAACATCAGACAGGATTACTTCATGGGAGATTTAAAACTGGAATGTGCTCCACAGGAAAAAGATCTGGGAGTGATTATTGACCAAACCCTGACAGATTCTAGCCATTGTGCCGTAGCAGTTAAAAAGGCCAACAGGATGTTGGGATATATAGCCAAAAGTGTTGAGTATAAATCCAAGGTGGTCACACTTCTCTTGCACAACACATTCCTCAGACTACATCTAGAGTATTGTGTACAGTTCTGGGACCATACTGTAAGAAAGATATAGAGGCTCTTGAAAAAGTTCAGAGAAGAGCCACTAAGCTAATTCCAGGTATAAAAGATGAAAGCTACGAGAAGAGGCTAAAGATCCTTTATCTCATTAGTTTTAGGCAAAGGAGACTTTGGGGCGATCTGATTGAGGTCTTTAAATATGTTAAAGGGATTAACAAAGTGAATTATGTAGGATTACTCAGGCCAAGTTTTGTTAGTAGAACTTGGGGTCACAAATGGAAGTTGGCCGAGGGTAAATTTAGCACTGATATTAGGAAATATTTTTTCACCCAGAGAGTAATCTCAGTGTATGGAAGCATATATGTATGAAGCAAAATTCAAATGGCAATGCAATTTTCAATTTGCAATTCAATAAGTCATTGCATTATGCAATTGACAATTCATTATGCAATTTAAAAATGTCAATTGAAAATATGTCATTCAAAGTGTATTTTAATATGCCAAGTGAAATTCTCAATTCAATTTGAAAAAGTTATAACAATAAAAATAGAATTAACATTTTGTCACATTTTTTGAGTGCGTTTATTCAAATTGAAAAGAAATAGCGTTCCTGTGTTTGCAAAGCACTTCGCAACGCTCCGTCTGTCGCAAAATTCAAATGGTCATTTGAATGGCATTTCAATCCGCAAAATGCTTTCCAAAAGACTGTGCAAACCAGCAGCGAATCGCGTCTGGGCAGGAACTACGTCACTTCCTCATCAACTCCTTATTTATATTCGAATGGCGTCAGCAATGGAGGAGATTGTCGCTGCACTGCGAAGTTTGGCCGATGCTGTGGAGAGCAATCACATTGAAAACGAAGATGCTCTTGATAGAGTGCGTGCTCTGAGAGACAGTATTGAGGACTTGTCATTAATGGTACGTTTTGACGCCAGTGTGGTGAATTAAAAAATGTCCCAAGTGCTACAGGCACTGGGTGAGAAACACGTCAGGAGACCTACAGTGGAGATATCCTTGGAGGCAATAGAAGATTACCTGTCCCATGGGCTCAAGGTGCAGGAGATTGCGGGCCTGTATAGTGTCCACAGAAGCACCATACACCGCAAGATGCAATTAAATGGACTCAAGTGAGTGATGGGTTGGGGGGGGGGGTCTACCACTTGTAAGCAATGTCATAGAATGTAGTCTGACACACCGACGTGCATTTTTTTTTTTTCCCCCATTTTGAAGGGGTGGGGGGCATGCACCAGTCAATCTTTGTGAGGCGTGTCAAACATACACATAGTTCTAATACAGTATATATGATACAATATGATCTATCTATAAAGCAAGAAATGTCTGTCTGTGTGTGTGTCTCCAGCGTAGCTCTCTGACCGTTCGTCAGACTGACCCAAGATTTTGCATGTGGCTTGCGCACGGCCCGAGGGTGTGCATCCTCAATTTTGATGTTTATTGGATCAATTTTGAAGTTTATTGCAGTTTATTGGATATTTACAATAGTTACAGCGGGGTACAGTGCAAGGAAAGGACGCCGCTGGTTGCTGAGCAACCGAACAGGAAGTGTTATTCCTGCCTGTATGACTCATGGATGTATAAAGCAACTCAAATCAAACCTTACCGTAACTCTGTTACATTAAATAAATAACCACAACTGACAGTGGGGCTAACGGACACATAAACCAATGTAATCGTCATAATCTGGATCGGACAATTACATTATTACTACGTTACATTACGTTTACAGCGTAATGCTATACGCGAGTTGTAACAGAGACAGTACACCCTACCAGCTGTGGCTTCGCAACATAGGAGCTGTTGCTGATCCCCCAGAGGTAGGTTGAGGCTATAAAGATGGGCCCAAAACTAGGATATTACAGTAAGTAAACAGTTTACCCACCACTTTTTGAAATAAGGTTTCCAAAGATCCACAGAGGTTATGCAACTCCTAATTCTGTTCCTGTAATTTACTCTGATGAAGCTAGCAATGTCTTTGTATGCATCCATGTTGATTGCTATTTCTCTGATTGCTCGTACTGTCTGGTATTATGTCCTAAGGTTGACGATCTTTATGGTGCCAGTGTAGATGGTCCAGACCTGGAGGACCTGGCTGGAGTAGACGTTCCGGAGATCCAGTTACCACGTGACCTGACTGCTGAGGAGCTCTCAAGATTGCCTCCGCGAAATGTTCCACTGAAGGAGGCTGTTGCGGTTTACAGCTCAGTTGTTGAATAGTTACAAGATATTTTTAATACAGTATGATGTTTTCATCAAGGATTTCCAAATATTTGAATGAATCTACCTTCCCCTTTACATGCAGTGTATGCTTCATTCTTACTTGTCCAAACATGCTGCTGTTCTATTGGCATAATACAAATGAGTGACAATACTGCGATAAACTAGCTTCTGCCTATGTAGCAGATGCTTTTATTCACAATACAAAAATAAATATTTTTAACATCACATTTATTTTTTTTTTAATGAAATAAAATCCAATAACTCTTATAAAAAATAAATCTAATCTAATTACACTTCATATGGATGTGGCTAATGCAGTGTAAATATAAACCTAGACCAGAGAATGTTGAATAGGTAATTACCCAGGGTGTTCTAATCCCTTTGGACATATACATGGCACTGGGAAAAAATAACCAAGTACCTTAAAACAAAACATGTTTAGTTCACTTATGGTAATGAGCAGATTATACTGGTATTTAGTTGCTCAAATATCACACTGGGTAGCAACCTTTTCAACCTTCCTTTCACTAAACAGATATTATCCCCTCCTTGAAAGTGTTGACCATAGAACATGTAAACTGAGTATCCCCTCCCTGAAAGAGTTGACCATAGAACATGTAAACTGAGTATCCCCTCCCCGAAAGTGTTGACCATAGAACATGTAAACTGAGTATCCCCTCCCTGAAAGTGTTGACCATAGAACATGTAAACTGAGTACGGGCAGGGCAAAGTAGGTACGGGGAAGGGCGAAGTAACTCCTCACAGAAAGGGCCCACAACATTAACCGTGCTGAGGGCAAGACACACAGTGTAACTGTAACCTGTTAACTGTTCTGCCTAGACCCTCCCAAAACCAAATCTAGTGGTGCGCACAGCCGCTACCAACTTCATACAAAAATCCACGTAGGACTCACATCCTACTGGAATGTTTAACTTCGCAAAGCATGTTGACGCTGTCGGGAAAGTGGCATTGGGGTCAATGCAGACACACGGCTCGTCCGGCATCACCGCCCACCCCGTCCAAAACTGCTGCAGTTCTAAGGAGGAAGCTAAGGAACAACAAAAAACACATTAGTTGCTGAGGGTGTGTGAGTGAGTGAGAGAGAGAGAGAGAGAGAGAGAGAGAGAGAGAGCACTGCAGATATAAATTTCTCACCTGAGTTGATGTACTGCCTCAAGTGAGCAGTCACACTGCAGAAAGCTTCAATTTCACCCTCTTCGTCGCTTTCTGGCTCTGGCCACACAATTCTTTCAATAATCATCTGAAAGAATATGAATTATAAAACATGACCATGCAAGTACATGGTCTGTTGGCATGACAGGTTACCTCTGGCTCCAGCTCTGCCTCCGCTGATTTGGGGAACAGGGCAGATGCCAGTTCAGGCCGTTCCTTTAGCATTTTGAGGACGCGAGTGTCCTTGAGGCCTTGACTTAACTGTGCCATTTGCCTCTCCTGGCCTGACAATTACATTTAAAAAGGAGATGTCACCAAAAACAATATTTAGCAGCACATCACAGAACACATTTACCGTACATGTAAATAACATTTTTATTATTTGAAAATTTGATTGGGCATTATTATACCCCATGATGGAGGATTTGTTGGCCCAACAACCTCCTGTTTGCGTTTAATGTTGGGAGGTCCCAGCTGAGGGCCAAGTTGTTGACCTGCTCAACACTTTCCGCGGTCAGGACAGTTTGGCTCTCAAGCTGTTATAAAGCAGTTGTAATTGTATACAACACTGGTCAACAATTACCAAAAAGAGTCAGCACAAATTGAATTGTTACACTTACAAGGCTGACAATGTCCACAATGTCCAAATTTGGACAATCCTCCAATTGCAACACTGCAGCATCTATGGCCCCCATGTCCTTGCTGGCCAGCAGGGGGAAAAGGAGCAGGCCCATCCCAGTCAATAATGGACCGCCATTTGAAAAAGAGTGTCCTATCACTCTTCCTGCCATGTGGAACAGATCCCCCGGGAGCACTGGCAAGGAGGTGGATGGGACCAAGTGGTCAGGCGCTCCAGTAAACAGGAGTGTTTTACCACCAGTGTAGTCTAAGGAGATAAACAAAGAACTGAGCTATCAGCACATCCGTATATCCACATATATTCATTAATTAGCAACTTTACATAAAACTTAACATTGACTTACCTAGGTCTAAATGTAGGCCTGTTTGGACCTTATTCAGGCATAGGGAAAAGAAATACTTCTTCACACCATCCCCATTTGCACAGTCTCCTGTCATATAAAAAACAATGCGACGATTGCATATATTAAGTGTATTACTAGATGTAGTAGATGTACCGTCCAGTACATACATGTTTTGTTCAGCATGGTTGGGGTGTAACTTATGGTATACAGGTGGTATATAGGAAATAGTTCAATTGCTTCACTGAGATCATCTGGGTAAGTAGGGGTCACAGGTGAGGATGCATACATGTTTTAGTTTTTTACATACCCTTCAGTCGGACTTCAAAAGGACGGGTCCAATCAACATTTGTCTGCTTGTAGAAGCAAATCATGGCTCTCTCTCGGTCTTCTTCTGTACTGTGCATATCGAATGTCAACTTTAGGGTTGGCTTCTGGTCTGCATCCTTCAGCACATGGGCCCGAAACATTTTGGCTGCTGCCTTGACATCAGACTCCAGCTTCCATTCTAAGTTTTGAACCAGTAGCATAACTCTTACATGACATAACAGACACAAGAGATGGACACATACGTATACAATCATATGCAGTAAATCTAAGCTACAAAATAATGAAATCAACTGGATCAATAGAGGACACATCCAACAAGATCAATACCAAATCACAGAAAATTATGATCTTAATGTAGGAATAGCATCTTTGTTGGAAATCTCTGTTGACGCACTGCCAGCGGACGAGTGCGAGGCTGCTGCAGCTGAGGTCGAGGCAGAGGTCTGGGCAGCTGAGGTTGAGACAGAGGCTGCTGCAGCTGAGGTCAAGGCAGAGGTCTGGGCAGCTGAGGTCGAGGCAGAGGCTGCTGCAGCTGAGGTCGAGGCAGAGGACTGGGGAGCTGAGGTCCAGGCAGAGGACTGGGGAGCTGAGGTCGAGGCAGAGGACTGGGGAGCTGAGGTCGAGGCAGAGGACAGGGGAGCTGAGGTCGATTGTTGACGTTCACTATAAACACAGAGAGAGGGCAAGAATAAGACAAAGCCAAATAAAACATCTGATACATTTGATAGCGGCAATTTACAGGTTGTACAATGGTGCTATCTCTGTTCACTGGATTGCACTTGACAGGAAAAAGGAAGTCACAAAATCGCACTTTATGCAAACCATTGAAGTCTATGGAACAGGTCTGCTTAAAGGGGGAAATTTGTGACCCCCGTGCGATCCGGGTTCCCGGAAGTGGCTCCTGATGAGGTATCTTGGCTCCGCCTTTATAATCTTTGGATCAGCTGATGTGGGCTGGCTTTGGCATTTGACATACTAACAGCTGATATGGTGGGCTACATGTTCAATTACAAAGCAACTTACAAGGGAGACTGTGCAGCAGAGACCTTAGTGTAAAAGAAAATTACATACTACTCTACGTTGAAAGCAGGAACTTACTACAAATACAGAGATTAAAAGCAAGATTAACTACCTGATTAGAGGAGATAGCCAAAGGGCAAAGGAAAAGGAAGGAAGAGTCCTTGGCTACATTAACTATACAGATGGACTTTGATAACTTATAAGTCTGACTAGACAGTAATAGTATAGTTGGGTTAGGGGAACTTCAATTAGATGATTACATAATTGATATGCAGTTGTCTTTGAGTAAGGAGACACAACAGTACGTGAGGTCATGGCCCTGTTTGTGTCTGTGGAGCAGGATTTGAGGAATTAGTGATGTAACCTCGTCCAGCTTCACTGATCACAATTGCAATGCTGTCAAATGCCTTAAAACAATCCTTGAGGTCATTAAGGCCAGAACCCGAGAGCATTTGTTCAAAGACACTACGTGCGCCATGCCTCGCCTTTCCAGACCCCAACTTGATCAAGCCATTGGGCTATGGATGGCTGGAACATTCCAAAATCGCATCGCCCAGTGTTTAAGGGTAAGTCAACCCACAATCTCTAACCTTGTGGCTCGTTACCAGGAGACTGGAAGCACCGATGATCAACCCCGACCTGGTCAGCCTAGGGTCACGACCCCAGCCCAGGACAATCAGATCCGCCTCGTCCACCTGAGAGATTGGTTTCGAACCTGCACCAGGACGGCTCAGGAGACCCTAGGAAACCACAGACCAAGGATCAGCAGAAGAACAGTGAGTCGCTGACTTGCAGAGCGAGGGTGTCATGGTTTGGAGGCTTTGAGAGCTTTCTTTGTTGCTCTTGTCCGGGACGATATCCTTTTGCTCTCAATCGGATTCCTGGGCCAACTGGCATTAATTGGGGGCGTCGCCCGGATTCTATTTAAGCTCTGGTTCCGCCTCACTTCTCCTTGCTAGAGTGTCAGTGTTATGTTTGCACTTTAGCCGGTAAAGGTCTCTAGTAAGAGAGTTGTTAAGGGTTTAGCTGCATATTTGAGGACAAGTTCTAGATAGCAAGGGAATCTTTCTGTTTTTTTCCCTTTCATTTCGTCCTGTCGAGCTCGCCTTGCTTCCTTGCCTTGGACGTCATCTAGGTCCGTTGGAAGCGCGAGTCTCGCCCTCTTATTTTATTTGTGTCTCTCTCTCATCTGCTGTTTCTCCTTTTATTCTGGCCACTGCGTTTGGCGTCTCAAACTCACCAGCCATCACAGAGGGATCAGAATACACAGGGCATGTGTTGGAATGCAGCTTGATGCACGGCGCAGGGCTGCCAGGTTTCGTTGAGCTGAAGAATATGATCAGAGACGAGTCCCCAACTGATTCTGGAGGAATGTTGTCTTCAGTGATGAGTCCAGATTTTGTCTGTACCGACTTGATGGAAGACAGAGGGTCTACAGATGATGTGGTGAGAGATACGCGGCCCCCTGCATTGCTGAGACAGATCGCTTTGGAGGAGGCTCGGTGATGGTCTGGGGTGCCATTCGGTGTGGCTGGAGGTCCGACCTGGTTATAATCAATGGAAATCTTAATGCAGCGCGCTACAGTGACCTTGTCATCAGACCGCATGTCATGCTTTACATCACAGACCACCCTGAGGTCACGTTCATGCAAGACAACGCACGACCTCACTCAGCACGTGTGACCCAGCAGCTCCTGGCCCAGAATGGTATGCGAGTCATGGAATGGCCACCTTTCAGCCCTGACATGAAGTGCATTGAGCATGTGTGGGACCTGTTGGATCGGCGGGTTCAGCAACGCACTCCAGCGCCCAGGACGAGGGCGGTGCTCCAAGAAGCCCTTCTTCAGGAGTGGCAAGCCATTCCCCAGCAACAGCTCAACAGAATGGTGCTGTCCATGCCAAGACAAATGATGGCTTTGTTGCAGGCATGTGGCGGTCACACTCAGTTCTGAGATTGGAGTTGATCTTTTTTGTTGATTTTGTTGTTAAACTTGTCATTGTTGATTCTTTTGTCGTTCTTTTTTTGTTGATGTTATCTGACATTTGGTCGAAGTTGTTGTTATGGGTAAAGTCAATAAATGGTAACAAATTTGAATCCGAGTGTGGCTACAATTCTGGTTATAAGTTTTTAAAGTCCATCAGTGTATATGGCCTGCCAGTATTAATGCAGAATGCTCAATTTTTACATATAGTACATGATGGATAGATGGATAGATATAGACAATCATGCAAAGTAATTACAGTCTTCATAAACAAAATATTGTCACCTCAACATCAATATCCCTTTGAAGGGGCCTTGCATACACAACTGCCAGCCCGATATTTGCGCTGCTACTTAAGTAGTAGGGCCTGTACCCTTCCCTGGGACAGTCGATGGGGATGAGGACTTTTGACCTGGAGGATCCCCTGGACCTCAGGAGCTGGTATTCCCCACAGTCCCTCTAGGCCGGATATTGCTGTAAGAGAATTGCTGTAAATTCTGCAGGAGCGCAGAATCTGTCTGTAAAAAGAAATCAAGAAATCAAGTGACACAAACACTTGTTAATGATCTGTATTTACAAATGTACAACCTGACTCCCTACCCACCCAACCACCCATACACTGTCATGGACGAAAGTATTGGTACCCCTTTGGCTTAACTCAATAGCTCAAGACAATTTGAACAACAATTGGTTCCCCCAAATCCAACACTACATTTTATCAAAATTCACTTCCAGAGGAGTGCCAATAAATCCATATCTAGGAACAGATTGGACATAATGCTTTGGAATTTTACCAGGGAAGGTTATCTTTTTTCCCCCAGTCCTGCCCTCTCCAACTGAAAGCGCTCAGAAGGATAAGGGACTTCTTCCTGGCACCTTCCAGCAAGACAGAAAAACCTGTGAGTAAATGTCTCGTTTCTCCTCGGTGTGCGGTTCGGTGGATGTGGACGGTGCTGTTGGGGGGGCTGGTACGGCCTAAACATCCGTACAACATCTCCTGCAATAAAATACAACAACCAATGGCCAAAAATATTTTCGTAGGGCTTTCATACTTTCACACTTACTGAGAAAATGGCAGACATTCCTCCATACTATGTGTTATATAACCAGCCTAAACAAAAAAAAGCACATACTATGGCCTCAGCTCATCCTTTCAAGAGACTCCCTACAAATTCCTGTACCCACTACCCATACTAACAAAATCTGCAAAAGTAAAGAGGAGTGCTAAAGTAGACAAGGAGGGAGGGCTACATTATACAAGCTAGGGAATGTAAGTGACACTCCACTACATCCCTACATATATTTATGATTCCAGCACATTTTATTTGCAGGTGTCTTCATTGTGTCTTCAGAGTAGGCTAGGTGATAACCCCAGAGTAGCTAGCTGCTAGGCTAGTTTTGGTGCCAACTGCAAACTGGCAACCAACTAGTTTTAGGGGGAAAAATACTAAATGCTATCATGCAATGTTTTATTGCCCTGTCAATACATATTAGGGCTGCACGATAAATCGATTTTAAATTGAAATCGGATTATTTCATTTTGACGATGTTAAAAAGGGGGAAATCGTCAGATGGATTTTCATCTCATGTTTCTGGGCTGCGTGTGTAACCATATCGATTTTCTTTTGCCTCGGTATGGTCGGGATGGGTGAATGAAGACACTCAGGCAGTGGAATGCACTTTACCCAGTTTTATTCTCTGGACTGGGCAAAATGTACAAACAGAAAAGTTGGATGAGCAGAGCGATCTGTGCATGTATCGTCATCAACTCGCTTTGCGATCTCACATAGTATTACAGTTCAAATTATTTTGCATGAATACTAATCATGCCGGTAATATTCTGTACAAAGACACAAGTGATCGTATAGATTTAAACTTATAGTCGCAAGAATAATATCAGGGAAGAGCATTTATTATTTTCATACACCAACCGTAACAAAAGTAAAATAACATTTCCAAATAAACATATTTCCAGCACGTAATTTCTGCAAGCATGGCATTAGTCAGATAGCTAGGCTATATCCACATGACAAGTATTTTCTTGTCATCTTTTCATTCATTTCTGCGCCACATACCTGGACAAAATCTACAAACAGAAAAGTTTGATGTGTAGAGCGATCTGTGCCTGCATCTTCATCTTCTGTGATATGAAATAAAAATATATTTTAAACCGTCGGCACTCATATCGCGAAACAGCAAATATTTGTGCATAGAATCCATTACCTCATGATGGCTTGCTCTCTGTGTCATCGTTTCCTGTGAAAGGCGGCAGTAGTGGCGGCAGGTAAGTTTTTTTTGACTGTCTGTCAAAATCACTAACACACGAATGATGTGACTTGTGTTAGAATAAACACAGCATTAACTTGATAGAAATTAATTGCTATGTGTAGGGTAGAGCGGGGTAAGATGCCCCCCTTAAGCAGGAATGTTCATAACTGAAGGTAAACATCCTGAATTAATAACTTTTTTGCTTGAATGGATAGTATGTAAAGTTGGCTACCACATCTCAAAAGATTTATGACATAGTCACTATAGAATTTTTTTTTACATTTAATTACTTTTTTTTTTTTTTTTTTTTTAAAAAAAGGTCATCTTACCCCACCCCTGGGGTAAGATGCCCTTCTGGATGAGATGCCCCTTATCTCGAATAACTTGGAAAGCCTAATACATACTGATTTTACTGCATTTCACATGAGTAATTATATTATAGCTGTCTTAATTGGCAGATACACATCATCCAAAAGATAAATGTCTTATTAGAAATTTCCTTGCTAAAGAAATGAGGAAAGAAAGAGGTACATTCTCCTAAACTTAACTTTTTATTAACTGACTAAACAACAATGCACAAGTGATGGCAAGGTACTGTTGGCATTAAATGCATCAAGGAATAGATGGTTATATCTTGTGGAATACTAAAAAATATGAGGCACCACATTGGATAAACATGTAGCGGTATAGAATGTATCTGAGTATCCATGAAAAGTCTTTAAAACTAAGAGTGACCATAATGCATTTCACCCAATATATTTCATTTTAGGCCCTTATTGATGCATATATGATTCATTATTGTGTAACTCCATATGGCCCTACTTTTAACATGTATGGATACACTTGACTTTCCATTCCCAAGTTCTTTATAAAAATCATCATGTCTGTTATATATTTCCTATAAAAAGAACATAATTTTTTAGAAAAAACTCATAATGAATGAACAGAATGAATATGACTCAAAATGGGGTAAGAGGCCTTCCTTCCCTTGGGGCATCTTACCCCAATCCACAAAGGGCATCTTACCCCCAGCACTATCATCTTAGTTTTGGCTCATTGACCCCAATTTCTCCTATTTTCACTACACAGGACCCCCTTTTATACATAGAAAAGGCTTCAGAGAGTTACACTGACATGTCCTTGCAGACTCCTGAAGCATTCAAATACTTGTGGCAAAATAATTCATTTGGCCATTTTTAATAAAAAAGACAGTCAAAACACAAACACTGTGAGTTCTCACATGTCACTTGCTCTGTTGACTTATCTGTTGCTGAGCATTTCCCTCCAGGTGGCAGTGCATTTATATAAGTCCAGAGCCACCTACTGGGCACAGCTAAAATTGAATTATAAGCAAAGGGCATCTTACCCTCAGGGGCGTCTTACCCCGCTCTACCCTAGTGACTTCTTAGAAATAGGAAGCGAGTTGAGAGAGGTTAAATAAACGTGCTAGTTATTTCTGACTGACATTAGCAATGAAATACATTCGTGTGGCGGACTATGAAAATGAGGAGCCGATGGAGATTCATCCGAAGACGACAGCACGATTTTGTTATCCTCTTTGACAGCGCAGTTCCTCGGAACGCGAGGCCTGCGCTGCCGCATCCCCGTTTCCCTGTGCTTGCGCTGTGTCCACCTGGTTGAAGGCATTACACGCCTCTGAGAATAACTGAGGAAATCTGGTGTCCGTCGTAAATTACCCAATAGGGTAGTGTACTATTTTATTTAGCAAGTGAATAAATAATCCCGCGATTTTTCTTACAATCGCAACTGCAATGGTTGGATTTTAATAAGATGTTCTCTTCCACTCCTGAGTTGTCATCGGAGGGATATTGGTACTGCTCTCACCTCGCCTGAAAGCGCATTTTATCTCCAAACACGATCCAATTTAGGTTTCCTAACCTACTAAGGGTTAATTTGTTCATCGGGAATCAATCCGTATCCATTTCCTCTCACAGGGACGCTGGAAGTCATTTAGAGTTGGGGGGGCTGAGAAATGGCCCTGCGACGTCATATTGTGAAATGACAAAAAAAAAAAAAAAAAATGTGTCCTGGATTGAATGTTAAACTAAGTTATTTTACCCATAGCCATGTCATTTGGGTCTGTCTTGCAAAGAAATGCCATCATAACCAATCTATTGCATTGGGCAGAAGTATCTGAACCTCAGATTAGCATAGATTATAGCCTGCCCTACATCCTATGGCCAACATGACATGAACTTGATGTTAAACCCATGAATGTGATGTGCTAGGCTATATTGAATCATATACAGAAAGCAAAGTTTATTTTTTATGTGCCTTTAATTTATTTTTTTCAAGAATTTGTGTCAACACAGGCAGTGTGACCAACAAATAGGCCAACAAGAACAAGAGTAGGCAGTTTTACAAACATTCTGTAAACATTTTGCCTCTCACTCCCCCTCTCTCTCAACACACACACACGCACGCACGCACGCGCACACACACACACACACACACACACACACACACACACACAGTGCAATACTTCTAAAGTCTGTTTTGTTTTTTGTTTTTGATATAGCCTATTGAACAGGGTATGTATGGTACTGATCAAATAGAATTCAAACATCACATTTCAAGTACAACAAGGAACTGATTTTTAAACAGCAAATTCTTTCTCTCTCTCTCACACACACACACACACACACACACACACACACACGCACATTTGGAAGAAATCTGAAATTCTTTTCTGACTCATTCTGGCTGATTTGTACACGAAACCTCACTGTCTGAACATTCCAACTCTATTCCATGGTGCCCAAAATCTAGTTCTAACTTCGTCATCCTATGTTGTTTTTAATTATTAGACCCGGGGCCTGTACCATAAAGCTGGATTTGGGCTTATTGCGGTAACTTCAGGTTTAACCCTGGGTTTTCTGTACCAAGAAGGCGGTTCACTTCTTACCGAGGTATATCACCGCGGCAACATAAGCTGAACGGCTAACCTGCTCAATAGGCTTCGTGCTGGATCAAACATATCCTGTAAAGCAGAAAAGGAGAGAGATGCACTCACTAGCCTGCATAGCGCCTGTTGTCATGATTTACTGCAGCAGAAGTAAAATTAAATCATCACTTTTGCAGCAATAGCCCACATACAATCATGAATACGAGAGTTATTTGCAGTGATATTATCATTATAATTCTACCATTCATTCCAGCAAATTCTGCATTTTGATTGGTTAACACCAGGTATCTATTCACCGGTAAACTACCTCGCACTGGGTCAAGACCTCGTCATGATTACGCCGAAAAAATAAGGCTACAGTTTGCATACAGTCTTACTCACTAGCGAGCTAGTTGGCTACCTAGCTAGCAATAGTATAGCTAGCGCGCCACTGTATTTAGCTACATAGCCAATTGGCTAGTGAGCTAAAAAGGCTGCAGTTCGCTTTCAAAGCGTACACTGTCATACTTGTTAGCGAGCTAGTTGGCTTCCTAGCTAGCAAGCCAAAGTGATATCGAACTGTGTGTCATAGCTAGCACGCCAATATTTTCGTAGGGGTGTTGACAAGAGTCATGGTAGAATGGAGATAAAGCTACAGTTTTTTTCGAGCACTTTCGGTATTTATCGTAGGCTAGATACCTGGAAATTTACATTTGAAACCTCGCGATAAATACCTCATGTTCGAAAAAAACTGTAGCTTTATCTCCTAATTGACATACGCATTTACACGGTCTGTGATTTTTTGCAAACTGTCCTTTCTGCATTTGGCAGCTGCAACGGAGTTAATTTTTGCCAGGATGATATGTTTATTCTCTTCATATTTTTATTAAGAGCACTTGCTCCGCATTTGAAAAGTATGCAGCCTTGCTTCCAGTCAGTTTGTCCATGTTTGCAATTGGTCATTTGCTTCAAACACCGCCCCTTTTATGTGAATGCACACATACCTAGATTGGAAAACCCTGGGTTCAGTTACCGAGTTGATAACTGGCTTTGTGGTACCGCTTATCAGGAATGCGGAAGTCAGATTCTAAGCCTGTTCATGTCCGGGTATCCTCTGCCCTCGTTCTGTATTTGCGAAGATTCAGCCATTGAGTGTATAAGAAGCAGTAGGCTGACAGGTGCATGCTTCGGAGGAGAGCCGCGAACTGTCTTCACTCTCCTCAGTTGGCAGCAAGGGGCTGCAAACGAGCAAGCCTTGTACATAGTTCGCCAATTGGGCATTCCAGATTCGGGTGGGATTGGAGATGCCAAATTTAAAAAAAAAAAAGGAATGCGGAAGTCTGGTTAAGTGCAGCCAGGTAATGAAGAGAAACCCCAGGTATGTTAATCCAGCTTTATGGTACAGGCCCAAAGTTTCATTTTGTGAATGTAAAACAAAATATTTAGCTTTTAATGGACAAGTGAACACCACAGAATTATTATTAGTTCTGTGAAAAAAAAGTTTTTGTTATTTTTTTGGCTTTTGGCTTTTCTTGGCATGAACAGCCCCGCGCCACTAGGGGGGGGCTGCAGCCCCCTCAGCACCCCTACTTCCAGCGTCCTTGTCCCCTCAGTTTGTTTTATATTTCATTGCCATATTTATCTTGCATTTTCCTATCCACATTTATGGTGACATAATACGTCAATGTCTTACGAAGCTTCCGAATTCCTGCATCTCACAAAAAGGAATAGGCTACATTTATTTCTGCGTCCGATCAGCTTGATACGCCTAAGAAAACGTTTCTAATGAATAAAATACTTGTGAAAATGTTTTCCCTCCCCTGAAAATGGTGCTAGACGGTAAATAGCAGCAGAAAACACACCATTCATTCCGTCAAACAATAACGCGCAAGCAGTCGCATCTCAGGTGAAAAAGTCAGTTAAAAAAAAAAAACAACTGGGTAAATAACTATATTTTCTTTACCAAATTAACTTTGTTCAGTAGCTCAGCTTTTATAAAACAGTCAGCAAATAAATGATTGAAGAAGTTTATATTTTGACATTAATGTGACAATTATTACACCTTAGCTGATTTTGACTCAATTATTCAATAGGCATGCAAATAACAGTGTTTGTGTTTTTACCTCAGGAATACATTTTTTCAAGCTCTATTTCACAATATGTGAAAGTTTTGCACTTTGTTCATTAATGTTTGTTATAGATTATAGAAAAGCCTTTTATTTTTAAAATGAAGTTTGGTTAAAGACAGTTATGATTGTCACTTTATCTCCAAGGGGTTCTTAAATTTTCACTTCATCGCCAAATAACGGAACCTCCTCTTTGTTTACAAGGAACCTGTTTATTTTCATTGGTGAAAGTGAATTTCTCACTATTAATCCCAAGGGATTGATCTTTCTTCGGTCAAGGTCAAATTTGCACTTCATTCCCAATAGGGAAATCTGTTTACTTTTTCTAAAATGAAAACAAAATCTTTGAAATAATTAATTCTGTTGTCTTTTGCAGTTTTCAAACAATCGAAATCGAAATCAAAAATCGCGATTCCAGAGGAAAAAAATTGGGATTTTATTTTTGGCCAAAATCGTGCAGCCCTAATACATATATACACACACACACATATATATATATATATATATATAAATAATGCTCTGATATAAAGTAACACTATACATGGTCATACGGCTATACATTGAACAGTTCTTGTAAACATTAAAGCTAGCATACATACCTCGGTTTGCGCGCCCTCCTCCCGTGCGATCTGGTGTAATGTTGGTCGCTGTTTCAGACCTTTCGGACCCTGCATCCCCCTGCTCCTCTAGAGCTGCAGCAGCCTCCCGCAGCAGCTCCGCGACCGTCTTCTCCTCCATTTACGGGTTATTATTATTATTTTCACAATTCACAATCAAACAGTGCTAGCCCAGTGGATGATATGTGATCAACCTACCCGTTGGGCTGACGAGGAAGTGACGTAGTTCTTGCCTAGACGCGATTCGCTGATGGTTTGCGCAATCTTTTGGAAAGCATTTTTCAGATTGAAATTCCATTTACTTGGCCATTTGAATTTTGCGACAGATGGAGCGTGGCGAAGTTCATTGCAATCACGGGGGCGCTATTTCTTTTCCATTTGAATAAAGGCATTCAAAAAATGTGACAAAATGTTAATTCTATTTTTATTGTTATAACTTTTTCAAATTGAATTGAGAATTTCTTTGTCACTTTGCCTATTACAATACACTTTGAATGACGTATTTTCAAATGACGTTTTTAAATTGAATAATGAATTGTCTATTGCAAATTGCAATTTCCCTTGAATTTTGCTACATATATGCTTCCATATCAGTGTGCAATAGCTTGGCTGACCATGTTGTTGAGGCAGAAACCTTGGGAATTTTCAAGAGCAGGCTTGATTTAGCGCTTGATACCACTGAGTCTTTGAGCATCTGAAATGATAGATTCTGAAACTGGCAAGCCTAGTTGGGCTGAATGGCCTGTTCTCGCCACTCATGTTATGTTGTTTTATGTTGTTCAAAGAGTGCGGGTAATAGACTTGCCTGCCTGCAGTCCAGACCTGTCTCCCATTGAAAATGTGTGGCGCATAATGAAGTGCAAAATACAACAACGGAGACCCCGGACTGTCAAGCAACTAAAGTTGTACATCAAGCAAGAATGGGAAAAAATTCCATCAACAAAGCTTCTACAATTAGTGTCCTCAGGTCCCAAACGCTTATTCAGTGTTGTTAAAGGAAAGGTGATGTAACACAGTGGTAAACATGCCCCTGTCCCAGCTTTTTTGGAACGTGTTGCAGGCATAAAATTCAAAATGAGTGAATATTTCCAAAAAAACAATAAAGTTTATCAGTTTGAACATTAAATATCTTGTATTTGTAGTGTACTCAATTGAATATAGGTCGAAAAGGATTTGCAAATCATTGTATTCTGTTTTTATTCACGTTTTACACAACATCCTAACTTAACTGGAATTGGGGTTTGTGTGTTTTGTGTACATTTTATGTACATTACATGTACATTGGACTACTGTTTATCCCCCAGAACAGCCAAATTTGACCTGGAAAAAAAGAAGGGAAGGAGGAGAAAACTAAAGCTGAAAACTTGACATAATGTAGCTTATATACAGATGAAACGGGTAAAAATTTGGTTTGGTTGGTTGCCCCACCTATCCCCTTGTACTCATAAATCTGTACCCATATTTGATATCCCTGCAAAGAAATAGATGTTATTTCACAATATGTGGTCTCGGGGTCCCTCCAAACCACCAGGGCCCTAAGGTCTGTCTTGCAAAATTTCCCACTTTTGGACCCCACAACTGCTAAATGGTGCAAGGTAATGCAAATCTAAACAGATTCTGAAAGACTGGGCCAGAGTTGGCTATACTACCCATTTTCAGCCCCCTGGGACTCTCCATTGTGGAGATATTGACCTCTCAAAACCACTTCGGGTATTCGCATTCTAAAAATTGGGCATGGCACCAAAATTTGAAGGTCCATAAAATCGAAACTGGTGGGAGTTGGACCCTGAAATTTTTCAGGTGTTCCTAATACACCCTAAGGTTCATTTTGACAGACGGGGCGCCCCGGTGGCTCATCGGTCTAAGTGCGCGTACCATGAAGGCTCTGTCCTTCCTGCAGCAACCTGGGTTCGAATCCGGCTCGGGTCATTTGCTGCACATCTTCCCCCATTCTTCTCCCCAACTTTCCTGTCTCTCTACACTGTATAACTATCAAATAAAGGAAAAATTCCCTAAAAAATAATTTAAAAAAAAAAGGTTCATTTTGACAGACTTTAAGCAAAATCGGAGGTGGTCGCCAGGGAAGTTTTCAGAAAAGGTGATCAATTGGCATGGAATTAGTCTATATCTCCCCTATGTGCTAAACAAAATGAACATGAATTTAATGCATCAATCATTATCTAGCCCACATTCAAATTTGACTTGAAAAGACATCATTTGCACCATGTTTTTAGCCTGAATGTTTAATATAGCCTTTTGGCTAAGAGCCATGTTCTTCTGCGCGGGAAAATGCCTAAAGAGGCATGAGCTATTATCAAGGAGGACAGCATTAACTAAAGGAAAAAGAAGGTGACAAGGACAAGGACAAGACAAGGAGAACTTTCGCAGCTGACAAATCTGTGTTTATATACAAGCCAGTTTTATGTCGTAATTGGTTTCCAAGCTAACTGGTTCCCTTGTGCATGCATGCGCTGTGTTCTCCTAACAGTAGCAGTTATGGTGCGTCTCAGTCAGCAGATTCGTCACACATTCACAAACATATTATTGGCGATTAAGTCATATTTCATATCTCCTACAGCAAATTCGATTGTATAAGTGAACACAACATTATAGCCGCATGAGAAAATATTTATGTGAAAACATTCATCATTATTGCAAGATCTCATGGAGTGGGATTCGAATCTACAAAGAAAAACTGATAATCACTCTCTTTATGACCTGCTCTTCACTGCAAGTCACATGAGACAATGCGTAGCTGGGCATTTCCAGTTGTCTACTGATTGAATATGCCAGCATCCAGGAGATATTTTATTTTGGCTTGATCTTAAACAACTGGTCTTTGGCTGATTTCAGAAAATATCTAAACATAATTATCAAGGTTTTTTGTTCTCGAGGCCACAGCCACCATAACCGCCATATTACAACCCACTACAACACTCCACATTGACTGTCAGGATCTGAGTCTGTATGGTTAGTTTCATCTCTATTTTTGCATGTGTATTTATTATTTTTAATGATCTTGTGTTTATTTTAGCAGTTCCCTGTACTAGGCCAGTCTTTTGCCCGCATCTGTGAACTGCCACGCATCTTCTGTTTTCTCTCCCTCACTTGCACCACCCCTTTTTCATTGCTTCATTGTTCAATTTCCCTTGATTGGTATGCTCATAGCTTCCCACACCTGTTTCCCATGTAATTGAGCCCTTTCCTTCCCTTTGCTGTATATTCCCCCAGTCTACACCATTCCAGTGCAAGTTTATCAAGTGTTTTTTGCCTGTTTCTGGATTCCTGAGTTCTTTTGGTTATGATTTGGTTTGTTCCTGGTTTTATGATTTCAGTCCTGCTCCCTGTGTCTGTTCTGATATACCCGTGTTTGATTTTTGATTTGGCTTTTTGGTTTTGATTTACTCCTCGATTTGGCTTTGGCGTACTGACTTCCTGCATGTGAACTATCCGGTTTTTTGACTCTTAGATTGAACATGGTTTTGATTCTGGCTTTACACCCTTGCACTTCACTCAGCCTGTCTGTTACCGAATTGCATTGCCTGATTCAAAACCTGCGAACTGGATTTTTGTCTGCGCGAGTTCTGATTCTGCCTCGTATCAATGACAAAGAAATACTTTTAAACTGTGTCAATCTAACTTGGACAATGTCAAAATAAGCTGAATAATTGCCAAAACTGAGCCGAAGGAAGAGTTGAATACACATTGTAATATCCTACCAACAACACTATTAAACCTTTACCTAATGTCAGGCTACACTTTTTTATACAAAACATCTATTTTGGGGCTGAGCTTGAATTTTTTTTTTCTGATGACTTCAACTTCAATTATTCTTAAAATTTTTGTATTTTTTCAGTTTAGAAATCTTGTTCTTTCAATAATATTTCATGCAACAGAAATTGCTCTCAAGAATATTACAATTTTGTAACGAGTCTTTCCATTCTATTATTCATGATGCAAGTTCCCTCAGTACGTGTCCTCAGCCTCTGGATGTTTCTAACATGCTAAATTTTAGTTCATTTTTCAGCCTCAGTGTTCTTATAAAAAAGTCCTTCCCTAGATATCTTCCTCTTTCTCACCAGTTTTTTTTTGGATTAAGGGAGTTTTTCCTTGCCCTTGTGCAAGTTACTGTCATGGTTTGTGAGGCATGCGTGTGTTTTGGACTTTTCTTTGGTGCTCTCGTCCCGGGACGAGATCGAATTCCTTTTCTATCAGATTCTTTAACCAGCTGGCTGATTGAACTGGGGCGGTGCTTCCTCGGACTCTATATAAGCCGAAGTCCGCCACGCCTCTTTTGCTAGAGTTTGTAGCTAAGCACTATTGCCGAAGATATCTCTAGTCAGTATTTGTGTGACTGTATATCTTCCAGTTATTTTTGGAGTTCCTTCCTCTTTAGGAATTTTTCCTTTTCTACTTTTTCTCTCTCTCGCATTGCTTCCATTTTTTCGGACTATTATACGCCCTTTGGAAGCATGAGTACTTTCTGGTGGTCTTTGTGATTCTCTGTGTTTGTATTGTTTCTGTGCTGCTCGTTCTCTCCCTGGCCACTGCACTTGGCCCCTCTATTTTACCAGCTATTACAGAGCACTCTAGCCAGCATGGAGTCGTCAGCAACGGCTGCTTTAGAGAAAGTTGTGGCTAATCAACAAGCAGTTCTCTCTGGGTATGGCAAGGGTCTTTCTAGCTTGAACAATCAGGCAGAGGCAGAGTTGGCGGAGAGAGTCTGCCTTCAGGCGAATGCCATGTAGAAATAGGAAAACATTCTGTTAAGTCTCACTGAGAGTATTAGAGCCTTGTCCACTCAGATCACACAGAATGTTGCACAAGCACAATCCGTACACCTTCTCTGAGAGCCAAAACTCCAGTTACCCCCAAGATATGGAGGCGAGGCAGGAAGATGTAAAGATTTCATTGCCCAATGTAAAATATTTTTAAAGCACAGCCTTCACGGTTCGTGAATGAAGAGTCACGGGTGTCATTTATTTTATCCCTGTTGGCCGACACAGCACTCACTTGGGTCGGGCCACTTATTCGATCTAATTCACCGGTCGTGAATACAGTGGAGACTCTCGTTAGAGAACTGGTATCGGTGTTTGATCAGGATGTTTGTGGTCAAGATGCGGCTACGTGTTTAATGCATCTGAGGCAGGGCTCTGAAAGTGTCGCGGAGTTTGCAATCTCATTTCGCTCCTTGGCGACAGAGACAGGCTGGCCAGAAGCGCCTCTTATGACAGTTTTTGTTCACGCTTTGGCTGAGGAGGTTAAGGATGCTCTGGCTACATTGGAGCCTTGTGTTTCTCTAGATTCGGTGGTTCGTACTGTGGTGCAAATTGATAATCGCATCCGCGAACGTAACAGGGAGAAACTGCATTGGCTCTTGCTGACAATGGGGTTAATGCTCCTCGCAGCGTGCATACATTTCCTATTCCGCCCACCAAGATTTCCACTCCTGGCGAGCCTATGCAGGTTGATGGCTCATATGAGAGCCGGGCTCATAAGCCCATTCGCAGACGTATAATCTGCTATAATTGTAACAAACCGGGAAATATCCATCCACGCTGCCCAGATCTTCAATGGGAACGGGAAGTCCCTCTAGCGGTATGGGGGGCGCTAGAGGGACAGACCCAACTTCCCTTCCGAACTTTAATTCCTGTAGAATTGACTGTGGGGAGACAGAGAATATTTATTGAAGCTTTTTTGGACTCTGGTGCCATGGATTGTTTTATGGATGCGGATTGGGCTAGGAGACATTCCATTCCCATCTGCCCTCTTTTACATTCACGCACTGTTAAGATCTTTGGACGGTCGCCCGCTGGGAACTGGATTTATAACTAAGGTCTCTGAATCATTGACTATGTTCGTCCCTTTTGGTGGTCATTCTGAGGAGGTCCTGTTTTTTATGATCAGTTCCCCTGTTTTCCCTGTCGTTTTAGGACACTCTTGGCTACGGGAACATAGGCCTCACATCCTTTGGGGGAGTCAGAATAACCCGGTCGTTCAGTGGGGCACTGATTGTAGGTCCCACTGTAGGGAGAGTTTGGCATGTCATCCCGGGCATCAACCTATGGGGGAGGCTGACGCCTGGAGTGATTCTGAGGAGTTTGTCTCACACAACCCTCCTAATCTAGAAAAAGGGGCAGAGGAGGGGTTGGAGTGGGATCCTCAATTTGACTGGCGGCAGTCAGAGGAGGATTGCTATTCAGAGGATTTCTCTCACTCGGAATCAGACATAGAGATGGCAGGTTCCAAGCAGGGTGAGAATTTTGGGGCTGCTCTGAACTTTTGTCTGCCTCCTAATGTTCCTAACGATTATGTTGATCTCGTGGAGGTTTTTAGCAAGCAACAGGCCCGACTTTACCTCCTCATCGCACGTACGATTGTGAGATCAATCTCTACCCGGGTACCATTCCCCCCAGGGGTTCATGATACTCGCTGTCAGGGCCTGAGCGAAGGGCCATGCGAGAATATATTCAGGAGGCTCTGGCTAATGGATTTATTCGGCCCTCCATGTCTCCTGCCGGAGCGGGGTTCTTTTTTGTGGGCAGAAAATATGGTGGCCTGAGACCCTGTATTGACTACAGGGGCTTGAATAATAACACTATTAAAAACAGATACCCCCTTCCGTTGATGAACTCCGCGTTGAACGTCTGCAGGAGGCGTCGTTTTTTATCAAGCTGGACCTCCAGAATGCTTATAACTTGGTTTGGATCCGGGAGAGGGACGAGTGTAAAATGGCATTTAATACGCATGGCGGGCACTACGAATATTTGGTCATGCCGCTCGAATTGGTTAACGCCCCTTCTGTGTTCCAGGCACTCGTTACTGACGTCCTCCGAGAGATGTTAGAGAAATTCGTCTTTGTCTACCTTGATGATATTCAGATTTTTTCTTCAACTCTCTCGGAGCATAAACAACACGTCAGACAAGTGCTTGAGGCCCTTCTTAAAGCCAGACTTTTTGTCAAGGCTGAAAAATGCATTTTTCATGCCAAGACAGTCTCGTTTCTTGGCATGTGTCTGAAGGGTCGGTCCACATGGATCCTGACAAGGTGGCAGCGGTCAGGAATTGGCCTGCCCTTCAAAACGTCAAGGAAGTTCAGCGGTTTTTGGGGTTTGCTCATTTTTATCGGTTTATCCGTAATTTTAGCGCAGTAGCTGCCCCCATTATCGCGCTCACTAAGAAGAATACCTCCTCATTGTTTGCTTGGTCTCCAGCAGCTGAGGCTGCTTTTCAGGAGTTGAAGAAACGATTTAGCTCGGAGCCCATTCTTGTTTTGCCCGACCCCTCCCTCCCATTTGTTGTGGAGGTGGATGCGTCTGAGGTCGAGGTGGGTGCCATTTTGTCCCAGCGCCCCCTTTGGGACAATAAGTTGCACCCATGCGCCTACTTTGCCCAGTCGTTGTCGGTGGCTGAACAGAATTACAGCATTGGTGACCGGGAGTTGTTAGCTGTCAAGTTGGTGTTAGAAGAGTGGCGCCATTGGTTGGAGGGGGCTGAACATCCGTTTGTGATTTGGACAGATCATAAAAATCTCCAATATATCCAACAGACTAAGCGACGTAATTCCCGGCAGGCACGGTGGTCGTTGTTTTTCAATCGCTTTAACTTTACGTTAACTTACCGACGTTAACAAGCCTGACGCCTTGTTGCGGATTTACGTTCTGGTTGCGATCCGATTCCTGAGCCGGTTATTCTGGCAGCTCAGATTGTGGCTCCTATTCAGTGGGACATTGAGTCTGTTGTGTGGGATGCCTTGAGGTCCCATCCCGGTCCTGCTGGGGAGCCGCCTGGCTGTTAGTTTGTTCTGATATCGGTACGGTCCCAAGTTCTCCAGTGGGGGCACTCTTCTCGCCTGACGGGTCACTAGGGGGTTCATCGGACCAAGCGGTTCTTGGCCCGACGTTTTTGGTGGCCCAGCATGATTGAGGACATCCAGGAATTTGTGGCGGCGTGCTGTATCTGCGCTAGGAACAAGGTTTCCCATCTTCCCAACTCTGGTCTGTTGCGGCCGTTTCCTGTCCCCAAGTATCCGTGGAGCCATATCACTCTAGATTTTGTTATGGGGCTGCCTATTTCTGAAGGCAACACTGTCATCTTGGTCGTGGTCGACCACTTTTCGAAGGCTGCCCACTTTATCGCGCTGCCCAAGTTGCCTTCGACGCGGGAGATGGCCCTTCTTGTTGTGGACCATGTGTTCCGGCTGCATTGTCTCCCTCAAGATGTGCTTTCTGACTAGGGCCCACAATTTACGGCTAAGTTCTGGCGTGCTTTTTGCAACCAGTTAGGGACCACTGTGAGCCTTTCATCTGGTTTCCACCCTGAGACTAAGGGGCAGACAGCGCGAACCAACCAGTTGCTGGAAAATACCCTTCAGTGTTTAGCGGCTGACAACCCATCTTCGTGGAGTCGTTTTTTGGCATGAGCCGAATATTCCCACAATTCACGATGTAACTCCTCCACAGGCCTTTCCCCGTTTGAGTCTCAGTTGGGTTATCAGCCTCCGCTGTTTCCTGAGAATGAGAGAGATTCAGAAGTTCCTTCGGTCAATCACTTTGTTCGGCGTTGTCGGTCGGTCTGGACCAGAGTCCGTTCCTCTTTGTTGCGCTCTGGGCGGAAACAGAAGACCGCCGCAGATAGAAGGCGCCATTTGGCCCCATCTTATTGGGTCGGCCAAAGAGTTTAGCTTTCCACTCCGGACCTTCCCTTAAGAGTGGAGTCACGGAAGTTGGCTCCCTGATTCATTGGTCCTTTTAAGATAGTGCGGAGGATCAACCCTGTCACTGTCCGGTTAAAGCTCCCTAGATCCTTGCGTATCCACCCCTCTTTTCATGTCTCCAGGCTTAAACCAGTTAGTACTATCATCCCGGCACCGGACGCTAAACCCCCTCCGCCGCCGCAGATGATTGAGGGGGGGCTGGTTTACACTGTGCATCGTATTCTGGCCGAGAGGCGTGTGGGTCGTGGGGCCCAGTTTTTAGTTGATTGGGAGGGGTATGGTCCTGAGGAGCGGTGCTGGGTCCCTTCTCGGGATATCCTGGACCCCACCCTTATCTCAGAGTTCCGTGCTCAGGGTTCTCTGGGAACGTCTGGAGCCATCCCTGGGGGGGGGTCTTGTCATGGTTTGTGAGGCGTGCGTGTTTTTTGGACTTTTCTTTGGTGCTCTCGTCCCGGGACGAGATCGAATTCCTTTTCTATTGGATTCTTTAACCAGCTGGCTGATTGAACTGGGGCGGTGCTTCCCCGGACTCTATATAGGCGGAAGTCCGCCACGCCTCCTTTGCTAGAGTGTTTGTTTGTAGCTAAGCACTATAGCCGAAGATATCGCTAGTCAGTATTTGTGTGACTTTAAATCTTCCAGTTATTTTTGGAGTTCCTTCTTCTTTAGGAATTTTCCCTTTTCTTCTTTTTCTCTCTCTCACATTGCTTCCGTTTTTTTTGGACTATTGTACGTCCTTTGGAAGCGCGAGTACTTTCTGGTGGTCTGTGTGATTCTCTGTGTTGTATTGTTTCTGTGCTGCTCGTTCTCTCCCTGGCCGCTGCACCTGGCCCCTCTATTTTACCACCCATTACAGTTAGAGCTCAGGTTGCTGTTATGCTGTATTGCATTTTCATTTTATACTGATTGCTTACACAATGTGGGCTCTGTCAAGTGATCATCTGTCCAGGGATCATCAAATGTCACACCATTTTTGGTTAAGTCCATGCCTTCAGTGTTGTGGGGAAAATATTACCATGTTTATTTTCCTCTTCCTATGGCTCAGTTTTAGCAGTTTTTCAGCATATTTTGACAGCATTGTCAGAGTTAGATTTAAAAGTATTTATCATAACAAGTAGTGTTGTAGTGGGCTGTAATGATGTGGTCAATATGGCCGTAGCCCCGATAAACAAGAGTCATCAGAAGATGACATATCCCCCCGGCCCCCGCAATCTAATCTCCTAAAATATCCTAAAAATCCTAAAATATCACAAGGCACCAGTCTGGGACCTGATTAATTTGCACAGCAAGTTTTGTTAAAAAATATTGAACGATAGTCAAGTTCTGCTCCAAAAACAAAATGTCCACAGTCGGACGGACAGATGACCGCACTGACGACTATATCCCCCTGCATTATATGCTGGGGGGATAAAAACCTTGTAAGATAAGCCGAAGAGTTACCGGTTGTTTTAGAGTAGTCCAAAACAAAATGTTACCTGGATGCGTACATACTTAACAAATGCATAAGGGGACTCCTAAACTAACGTACGAGCTCAAGTGACTCATAGCATACAGCAAGTATCAATAAAATATAAAAATGAGGTTTCGCTCTCGTAAGATCAAATCCCAGTCGATTTGATCTTGCAAAACAGTCATTGTTTTTTTATCATTTTTTTGTGGACGGTTGTGATGTAGTGTTCACTTATATGATCACATTTGCTACAGGAGACATGAAATGTACCTGAAAATAGGGAGTAATATGTTTCTGAATGAGTGACGAATCTACCGATAGAGACACACCACAACTGCTGCTGGTAGGTGAACACAGTGTATGCACATGCAAGGGAACCAGTTAGCTTGGAAACCAGTTGGGACATAACACTTGCTGAAACAAAAAAGGCTGAGTAAAGAAATTATGTTCCTCTATATCAAAGTCCTCTGACGTTTTCTTCCTTGTTTGAAAGCTCACAAAGTTAACAGTAAGCGTAACAAGTCACATGTAAGCAAAATTCTCTCTGTTTTGTGTGGTGATAGTTCCAGCCAGCATATAAACACAGGTTTGCAGCTCCTGGCTAAGAGGGTACATTTTATATTTGGGTAAAAAACATAATACAAATGTCTTTTCAAGTCAAATTTGAATGTAAGGGCTTACGGACACTTGGATTACACCACAAAAGCAGTACTGAGGTATTTTATGTTCTTTTTCTGTTGTTTATTTACGTTTGAAAGAATAATCACCATTAACTTCAGTTGCATTGGATTTGTTTGTGCCACTGTTTTCCCTCTGAAAATCCAGAAAGGTTTCATGGACTAAAAAAATTCACCCACCTTTCAGCCAAGGAGTAAGTAGATGATAAGTGAATTTTCATTTTCGGGCAGGGGTGAAAGTAAGCCGGAACGCAGCGGTACGCCGTACCGGGAAGAGATATACAGTCCTCTACAGCCGGTACGCAGGGGTACGGCTCGGAAGAGCAATTTTAACCCCTGCACACAACGTGAGCCCTTTCAATTTTCGAACGAATTTCTCCAAAATAAATGTAAATTTGATGAATACATGAAAACAATGGCGTAGACTTGTGTATGGACCGTATGGACATGTCTATACTAATCTCAAACGATGGCTGAAATGTCCGAACCAATATTAAGGTTGAAGGGAAAAAAAATGCGCTTCATGCGGCACACAAAGGGTTAAATCCTTTCCCACTTCGGCACCGCCTCCCAAATACGTCCTTGAGACTGGTCTGTTTTTTCATTGGCTTAGCTCCCTGTAGGCTGTTTCGTTTGCAGGTTTCGCCGGTGTTGACGGTGCACTCTGAAAACTTGCTAGCTACCTTAGTTTTTACCGGAAAATAATGCAAACGAATGTTAATTAAACATGTTCGCTAGTTTCAACTAGAGAACTAAACCTGGTTTCTGTGACATGTTGGTTAGTAATTGGGTTGCTAGCAGTAGTAAATGTAAACCAGGTGGATATGTCAAATTATGAGGTGAATTTCAGTGGAGAAATCCCGCAAAGGTGCCATTATTAATTAATTGTATGCAGGAACCACAGCAGCAAGCAAGGGAAACAGAGCAAGCTGATGAGGCTACAGGTGTATCAGGGCTTCAGGTGAGGTCATAATTATGATTTGTTCTATGGAATTATAGGGAAAGTTAGTCTCATGATGTTCAGCAAATATAACCTTTGAAAGACAAAATGTCCGAACCAACTTTGGCTCAGCGGGGGAACTGAAAAAAACATGTAATCGTAAATCTAACATGATCCAGTCCGATTAACGCTCGGTTTGCGCCTCGTCCAATTCATAGTCGGTGGTCCATTTTGAAGTGTTTATCGTGGCTGCAATCACATTACCGCACATTAAGATGCTTAATAGAGAGGATTACGAGCTGACTTGCTAATGTAATTACATATCCACTCACTTGGTATCAATGTCCAGGTTACTAGATCTGAGCGGGTTTCATGAATGCGCTCAGATGGTTTGCAGCTGTCAGGTAAGGTTGTGGCAAGTTTATGTATGTGGCATCTTTGTATGGATATTATGGAGGTACCTTGCGTAGCATAATAAAAAAAAAAAAAAATGGAGAAACACTCATTTGGATATTCTCTGCATACAGTAAAGGCAGTATCTGCACTCAGATTTACAAAAATTTTCCAGCGAGCACGCTCGCATCACATACGTGTCCCTACCAATTCTCACATTAAACCTACGCCCTTGCATGAAAATTATCAACAGAATGTGCCGCCCGTGGCGTGTTGAAGTAGATTTTAGTGCGCTGGACAAACTTTATCATTTGTAGTAGGCTACTGGCTTACTGTGATATGTTGCAACTTGTAGGCAGTCTACACTCTACATTGTAACGTTAATCCAATGGTAGTGACTCGAGTGCTGTGGATTTTTGGAGACAGCAGTGAGCAGTCGTTTTTGCAAAAAAAAAAAAAAAAGAAAAAGAAAAATCCCCAAGTTATAAATTGTGAGGTTTCATGATTAACAATCAAAATCATGAATGACTCTCTGTCATGCGAGCGAGTAGTCCACCACTCACTTCCGCAAACAAACACATGCGGAAAGTGATGATTGGATGCTGGTTGCCTAGGTGATGCAAGGCTGGGTGCTGGGGGTCGCGTGCATCCTTTTGACAGGGAACGGTAAAACACAACTTGTTCAAAATGCAAAGAAAAATTGATTATATGTTTAAAAGAAAGAGATGATAAAACGGTGGCAGTTGAGGAACAGATGGAGGAAGATGCAGAAGAACAACATGGAGCAGGTAGGCTATGCAGACAGACCAGAGATGGGCGGCTGACAATGCACAGAATTTAAGAGTCTCAAAGTGAGAAAAGAGCAGTCTTTAATATCTTTAATAGGATGTGAGCGTGCAAAGCGTGCGAGCAAAAAAATTTTTTGAGTAGCACAGTTCCTGCAAGAATCTAATCTTACTTTCACCCGTTTTCGGGAGAACTGTCCCCTGCATTTTCAATGTAATTTTGACTCAAATAACACATATGTGGAAAATTATAATATTATTATGGAATTAGATTAACATTTTCAAGTCTACATTACGGTCATTCCATGCCAAGTGGACCAGGGTCTGCACTGCACTGTCTCAGAAAAATTTGAAAAAAATAATGGGTGTTTACCATAATTTCAAATGGAAAAATCCCATATCTTAAGTTCCAACTCCAATTTCTCATGGAGTAATTGCCAATTTAAAGAGGAGGGTGTCTAGACACTCACAGATTTAGTAATGACTTACAAGATTTTTTTTTTTTTTTTTAATTTGGCATCACCAATCCCACCCGAATCTGGAATTCCCAATCCGAGAACTACGTACAAGGCTTGCTCGTATGCAATCCCCTACTGCCAGCTTGGGAGACTTACAAGCATATTTGAATGGATACAAACACACTTTCCAGTGCTCCTAAATTAATGCCAGTGGGTGCACGTTGGTAAAATTACCTGAAATTTATGAATCTGCCATGCATCAGATTTGGCATATCTCATTTGATTTTCCTGTAATAGGCTGTTGGAAATGAACATTTTTACAGAACCAAAATTTTTATTAGAGTTATTATAATTATTCAACTTTATTCTTGAAGTGTAAAGTTAAATAAATATTCCCCCAATGGCCTTTTTTTCTTATGCCTGGCCCTAATACTCTATAGTATTTTTGTATTTGGTGAGTGCATAGCACTATATTAGGAGCCTATAGTAAGAGGGCCTATAGTCCATGAGCCCTATGGCACATCAAGGCTTATATGCAGAATTTTTCAATTGGGAGGGGGTCTCTCTATGGGGAGCAGGGGATGTTGGTCATCATTTGGCCACGGCCCCCTGCGGGCCAAAGTGGAGGACCCAGTACTGGAACTGCCCTGCAGGTGTGGCGAAGGCGGTCTTGGGTCGATCTTCAGGGCAGGGGCAGTCCTAGTGAAAAAAACCCCTGAAGTCCTAAGTACTGCACATTTATTTAAACAATGTTAATAACAAACAACATGAGCAAATTTTTTTTCCTAGCAGAATTAAATCTTTTCCATTTGTTAAATGTAATTATTATTAAGTTGCTAAGTACTTTAATTTTAATACTCATTTTATATTAATTCACTTAGTCCCATATGCTCACAGCTCTAGGTACATACCTCTGTGTATAGATATAATCATAACTCCACTTATATATATTGTTTATTATTATTATGCTGAACTCTTTATCATGCAATATTCCATCAGTTCCAACTTATACTTATCTCTGTACGTCAGTGTATAACGTACAGTATGTCTACCCTTTGCACCTGCGATCTGAATACATATCTGTAAAGTCCACATTTATAGCCTCATCTGTATATAAGGTACTGTCTCACTTAGCACTTTACGAGTTTGCTCTCTGGTTAGATGCAAAACTGGATTTCACTGTACTTGAACCCAAACGTCTCCCAAGGGTGGACCTGGGAAGGGAAATCAGACATAAAGAAGGTTAGTGGTGGCTCACCTTTTCCGTCTGCCTCTCCTGCCTCCGGACCTGCATCCCAGCCAGGCCATGTAAGTGGTATCCTCCTTCTTCCTAGTCCAGCGCCCTCGCGTCTTCACCCTACTGCCAGCCCTGGCATTGGTTCGACTGCGCCAAAGTACGTCAAACCTCGGGAAGTCTCGCCCTAATAGGACTTCTCCACTCTTAGCCAGCCTCCTCACAACTGCACGGTTCTCCCTTTTAAGCTGTGGTCGGCTCTGATGATCATGGGACACAACAGTGTCACCTCGTGCGCTCTTTTCCCAGGCCCGCCTAGCCTTATGACTCACAGCTGGTGGGAACTGTCCAGCAACATGCCAGTCTAAGGAGTGCTGATCGGGCGTTGGCTCTCCCACCGCTGTCCAGGGTGCTGAAGTTCTGCACTACACCGAGAGCAAGGGTAGGACAATCGGCTGTTATGGGCGTGCTGTCATGATTGAAAGGTGTAGCCACGCTCCGGTTTACCAGAACGTATATCAAAAAAATTATTCAAACTTATGGATGCCTTTCGCTAATCGTTTTCTTTGCTGTAATTGAAATCTACGGTGGCCAACAGGGGCAAACGCGCTGCAACGACCCAAAACATCTCCAATTGGAAAAACGCGCTGCAAAAACAGAAACAATGCAAATTCAAAAACACATAAATCACAAAAGCAAATGCAAGAGGAAAACACAGCATATCCACATCAACACAAATGCGCTGCAATGGCCTAAAAACATCTCCAATTGGAGAAACGCGCTGCAAAAACAGAAACGATGCAAAGTCAAAAACACTCAAACCACAAAAGCAAATGCAAGAGAAAAACGCTGCATTTAGACATCAACAGAACGGAAGTACTCCAAGTCGCTATGGGCAGCCCCAACTAGAACAGTTTTTATTTTTGACCTCATTGAGACTCGCTGGAGTATTTTGTTTTATGGTTTTACACCACAGCAAAGGGTTTGCCAGGGCTGCGACTTTGAGAGCATGTACACAGGGCTCGCTGAGCTTTGCGACCTTATGAGCATGCGCAAAGGGTTTGCTCACGATTATGGCCTTACATTAGATCCTCAGAAATCAATGAATAGCAGTGAACAGTAATAACTTCGCCATTTAGTTAGTAAGCTAGCACTTACATGCATCAGATAGCTAAGTCGACAAGAAGGCTTTCTAGCTAGCTAACATTAGTTCGCTTGCTTAGCAAGCTAGTTTGCAAGCCTAGCTGGCAAACAGTTATATTTGGTATAATATAAATGCACGCAGTTCAACTTTAGCCAAGTCAAATAGCAAAATAACAGATATTTATTAACTTATTTTCTATTGACATCTGTGCACCAAATATAACTATTCTAGTTAGCTAAGCAAACAAAATGGAGTGTCAGCGTTAGTTCAGACAGGCACGGAAGTCAGTCTTGGCTCCACCCCTTGTCCAATCGCATTGGACTTCAGCGTCACGTACTTAATTTGCGCGTCTTTTTAAATAAGGCGGCGCTCTCCATCTCAACTAACCAAGCTCTACCATTCCCACCAAGACCCATTACAGATCTGCGCAAACATCCATACCTGCAGTTCTCTAAGGTATGAAAATCAGTACTTGGGTATTTTTCTTACCTCGTGCATCATCATTATGTCCGCGCATCCTGATCCTTTCTCGGGGGAGGATGCGTCCTATTTCAGCTGCCATCTCTCCCGTCTTCGCAGTCAGATCATGGCAGGTACTGACGTAAACTTGGTAAAATTTTTTTTTAAGTTCGTCCGAATCTGGTTTAGGCGAGAAACGCCTAATGGACTACGGGGACATTTCTGTCATTCTGAAGGACAATGATCCGAGACTGTTAAAAAATCTTACCATGACAGAGTTTACTGTGGCATTCGGGTATTAAGGGATGTGATTTGTGAAATGTACCCGGGACGCAGGGCCGAGCTAGACACCTATTTGGCTATCATTTCTGATCTCGCTCTGTCTTACGGTGGCACTCTGTTTACTAGTATCATAAGTACTTTTCTGTTAAAGCTGGTTATTCCTCCAAAAGTTTAGACAAAGACTGGATTGGTCTCAGGTCGATTTGGCGTTACTAAGCAGGCATTTTACACCGTGGTGTCTTCTGCACTATCAGCGGAGCGTCTCTCATTCCTCCCCCCTCTACCCTAAAATCATTGCCGAGTCTAAACCCCCTGTGACAGCCCTCACCGTACCTCTGCCACCGAGCCCAAGTTTTTTGCGGAGACGGCCATCCAAAGTTTGTGTGCTCTCGCCGCAAGCCGCGTCTGCCGGCTAAGGAAAATTAAACAAAGTATCTACCCCCAGCAACATCCCAGAACTCTCTAAAGACGCCGAAGGACCCCTCAGATTGCTGTTTTGTCTCGTGCTTGTTTGGTCTGATTAATGGCTTTTGTGCGGGTTTATACGATATTCACTCCAGTGTGAAGTGTAATAACCTGCGGTCTGCCCAGCAGGAACCGGATGTGGTCGATAAAATCCTGGCGAGAAAAGTTGAAAAGGGGTACATGATTGGTCTGTTTCCCAAATCCCGTTAACTTCATACCGTACTAACCCTGTAGGCGTTGCTATTCGTAAGTATTCTGAGAAGGGGGGAAAAAAAGCGCATTATCATTGATTTGTCTGCCCATTATGACTGAAAGATTCAAAGCGTGAATGATCTCATCCCTCACCCCCCATTCTCGCTCTTTTACTGTCGATCACGCATTAAACTCATTAAAATTGCTGGATCAGGTGCTTGGTTGGGTAAAGCTGACATTACAGATGCTTTTAAAATTATGCCTCTGCACCCCTCTCAGTGGAATCTCTTTGGAGTTGATTGGAAAGAAAAATGTATTTCGCAGTACGTCTGACCTTTGGATGCTGTAGCAGCTCCCGCATTTTTGATACTTTATCCGAGGCTCTTTGCTGGATACTTCTGAATGTTTACAAACTGCCGTTCGTTTTACATTTATTAGACGACTTTTGGATAATTGACTTTCCCAATTCCGTTCCAAGTCGCAGCATCTTTACACTCAAAGTCGTTTTCAAGAAACTACGCAGGAATTGGAGTTTTGGGTATTTCTCTTGACTCAGTTAAAATGCAAGCATCTCTACCCCAGGATAAATAGCGCAGGATCAGGGAGGTTATGGAGAGTGCAATGTCGGCTTTGTCAATGACAAAGCGCGAATTGTTGTACCTGTTGGGGCACCTCAACTTCCTTCGTGTACCAGCTTCTCGACCTCTCAATCTGTAATCAATTTGCATAAAACTGTCAAATTAGACGAAGGTTAAAAAATCTGATTTGCGCTTTTGGTCACGGTCGCGCAAGCACCGGAATGGCATTTAGTTCTTTCATAACGATAGGCCGGAGTCATCGGTCACCTTCGGGTCTTCACTGATGCGGCTCCCTCCGTTGGTTTTGGGGGTTTGGCTGGTTTCTTGAGGTTTGGATTGTCAAACTCATTAAAAGCTTATGAGGCTGCTGGTCATATTTCTCCTATTTTCGTGCAGGTTTTTAATCCCAGTTCTGCCAGTTAACGTTTCCATGATCAGTGCCTTTATAGTGCATTGTTCAGAGTTTCCAAAAAAAAAAAAAAGAAGAATTCATCCCTGTTCTTCTAAAGCATGAATTGCTGGGGTCTAGTTTCACTTATTATGTTTAGATCCTTCAGTTATTAGCTTGCTTGGAAATCCCTTCATTCGCCTCCTCTTTAACCAATTAAAGAAGGCTCATCCAGAAGGCAATGATAAGCGTCTTTCCCTCACACTTTATTTGGTGCAAAAGTTGGTATCGCACTTATGAGCTGGGTGTTCTAGTCCTTATGTAGATGCATTGTTGGAAGTAGTCTGTCTTACAGCTTTCTTTGGGGTTCTTAGATCTGGGGAATTCACTACACCTTCAGAGAAATTTAATCCTTTACACGACCTCACCATTTCTGATTTCTCCTCCGATACCTGTATGTTAAATGGAAACCTCAAACATTCCAAAACTGATACATGTGGTAAAGGCACTTCTGTAGTCTTTGCCAGAACTTACACTGCATTTTGTCCTTTTTCCTCTATTTTTCGGTCCCTGAAATGGCGAGCCAATGCAAGAGGAGATGAGCCCCTGTTCATGACCAATTCTGGGAAGGCGATGTCCCGAGCTTGGTTTGCTGTTCGTCTCTGCATCCTGTGCAGTGCTGTGGTCTGCCCCCAATCCTATGCACCACACATTCCTCTGTAGTTCCAGCAACTGTTCTCCTAACCCTGTGTCGCTGGTCCTCAAGAGTATACCAGAAATACATCCGTCTTAATACCAGTGAATTTAGTCCGCAGAAGTAGCAATTATTTGTGTAATCGGTAAATTATTGTTCTTGCAATGTTAATTCTATGCTCACACCATGCTTTGCCACCTCGAATTTAATGTTGGTCAACGGTAATGGGCCTTAGGAAAATCAACGCGTGCAAAGTTCATGGGTATCGTCCAATCCATTCAACTTGGGGAAACTGGCATTTCATTCATATTGATTCACTATCTGCATCTGCCTTCTGTCCATCTAAAATTTAAAATGTCAATGTATTTACCACATGTAGACTCATCTCACATAGCATATTTCCTTTGCATCAAGTCTCTCATGAGGGACTTGCCGAATGTTCCTCTGCTCGTCCCAGCAGGCCACTAATGTCCAGCATCCAGAGGAGAAGGTCATGCACGCTTGCATGAATTCAAAGGAAATGCGACATGCTTGTCGCTACACATATCCTCATTCTCACATAGTATATTTCCTTTGTATCAAGTCACTCATAGTGTCTTGCCGAATGTTCTTCTGCTTGCATTCAGCAGGCCGCTGATCTCCTGCATCCAGAAGAGAAGGTCATGCATGCTTGCATGAATTCAAAGGAAATGCGACATGCTTGTCGCTACACATATCCTCATTCTCACATAGTATATTTCCTTTGTATCGAGTCACTCATAGTGTCTTGCCGAATGTTCTTCTGCTTGCATTCAGCAGACCGCTGATCTCCTGCATCCAGAAGAGAAGGTCATGCATGCTTGCATGAATTAAAGGAAATGCGACATGCTTGTTAACACATATCCTCATTCTCACATAGTATATTTCCTTTGTATCAAGTCACTCATAGTGTCTTGCCAAATGTTCTTCTGCTTGCATTCAGCAGGCCGCTGATCTCCTGCATCCAGAAGAGAAGGTCATGCATGCTTGCATGAATTCAAAGGAAATGCGACATGCTTGTCGCTACACATATCCTCATTCTCATAGTATACTTTGTATCAAGTCACTCATAGTGTCTTGCCGAATGTTCTTCTGCTTGCATTCAGCAGACCGCTGATCTCCTGCATCCAGAAGAGAAGGTCATGCATGCTTGCATGAATTCAAAGGAAATGCGACATGCTTGTCGCTACACATATCCTCATTCTCACATAGTATATTCTCTGTATCAAGTCACTCGCAGTGTCTTGCCGAATGTTCTTCTGCTTGCATTCAGCAGGCTTCTGATCTCCTGCATCCAGAAGAGAAGGTCATGCATACTTGCATGAATTCAAAGGAAAAACGACATGCTTATCGCATTCACATTGTTTATCCCCACGTAACACACTTTCCGCATATCGATTTTGTCTATTAATGCTCCAGTCAATGTCATCTTCTACTCCTTGATCATAGAATGAGCTCGTTTGTTATTCGTATTAGAATTTAATGGATCGAAGCGCATTTCATGTTCAGATCCCCGCGGGTGACTCTGCTCATCTGCTCCCTGCAGGAGCGCGAGTTTGGGGGTTGTGATCTCATGGAATGTCTGTGTCATGCTTGCTCAGATTGTTCCAGAGTATCACTTGAGCAGAGTCACCGCCAAATTCAAATGTATGTCATTCCAAATAAATGGTTAAATCTGACGTGAGTGTCCTGTCTGAAATGGAGCGTCAGCGTTAGTTCAGACAGGCACGGAAGTTAGTCTTGGCTCCACCCCTTGTCCAATCGCATTGGACTTCAGCGTCACGTACTTAATTTGCCCGTCTTTTTAAATAAGGCGGCACTCTCCATCTCAACTAACCAAGCTCTACCATTCCCACCAAGACCCATTACAGATCTGCGCAAACATCCCCTCCACCTCCCCAGCCTCCTCCTTTCCAACGGCACAGTCTTTGGCAGTACTTGTACTCGTACTCTTGTCTTTACATGGTATTGGCATTGTTTTGTATGGTATTGGCATTGTTAGTAATCTGTGTTGTCATTCATTTCATTTCGAGCGCTGGCTGCTGCTGTCCTGCTGTCCTGATCCGGTCCTGATCCAGTTCTGCACCATCCTCGGCATGCCACTTCCTGGTGCTACAGACGCCACTGTTCAGATGGACTTAAATGGAACTCTTTTGCTATTTTACTCTATTTTGACTTTATTTTGTTAATATTTAGCTAGCCCGCGGAGGATGGGCTTCCCCACTATAGTCTGGTTCCTCCTGAGATTTCTTCCCACTGGGGAGTTTTTTCTCACCACTGTTTGAGGATTTTTCTCCCTACTGGGAGTTTTTTGCCTCATTTGCTGAAGTGGGGAATAGGCTGGGCACTGCCCTTTCATTTATTTAATCTCAATGTAAAGCGTCTTTGTGACAGTCTGTGAAAAGCGCTATACAAATAAATTGAATTGAAATTTTAAACACGGTGAACCAGGCTCTGCCGGGGGGGGTTGTGATCTCCTGGAATGTCTGTGTCATGCTTGCTCAGATTGTTCCAGAGTATCACTTGAGCAGAGTCACCGCCAAATTCAAATGTATGTCATTCCAAATAAATGGTTAAATCTGACGTGAGTGTCCTGTCTGAACTGATGTTAGCTAGCTAGCCAGCTAGAAAGCCTTTTTTGCCGATGTAGCTAGCTAGTCTCGCTCTGGTCAAAGGTAAAAGCTGTCCTAGGTGGCGCTCCCCATAGCGGCTGGGAGCACTTCCGTTGTGTCAATGTGGATATGCAGCATTTTTCTCTTGCATTTGTTTTTGTGGTTTGCATTTTTTTGAGTTTGCATCGTTTCTGTTTTTGCAGCGTGTTTCTCCGATTGGAGATGCTTTGGGCCGTTGCAGTGTGTTTGCCCCTGTCGGCCACCGTAGAAATCATCAAAAACTGCAGGTAGGAAATAGCACTGTAACGCAAACATGTGGGCCCCCCCGCAGCTTACCCTGAGTGGGTCCCCTTGCTGCAGCACGGAGCTGGTGAATTTTAATGTTTCAAATGCACAAGAAGGCCACTTTAAAAACTGGGCAAAGACTATAGAGTTAATTGTTTTATGCAGCTTAAATTTTAAATAGTCGGGGCTTTTTTAGACTACAAACAATAAAGCGTCATAACTGTTGTCAAAGTGCTGATCCTGTGATGGCCATAATTGCAGGAGCTGTCCAAAGTAGCCGGACTCCCCTTCATTACCCATTATCACAGAGTGCCATTTTTCATTGTCAAAGTTACTGTAAAAAGCCAACCTGCCCACTCAACTCAGATTGTTACAAAACTGCACCGTAAAGACAGACAGAACAAGCTCTTCCTTCAGCCACAATTATTAGTTTTTATTTTTTCTCATTCAGAGCAACAAAACTCAAAAACATGTTCATCTTTTGAAATAGCATACCGTTTTCTTAGAGGCTTGCAGGCATGTACACAAACACACATGGAGTGTCTATGAGAAAAATCCTGCAGCACTTTCTTCAAGTTCAGACTGCGAGCTTGTTTATTTCCGATGCTGAGGACGGCCAGCCTCTAGAGTCTCTCCTGTGCCATGGTGCTTCTCAGATATGTTTTGAGAAGGATCTTTCTGCACTTGCCACTGTCACAGGTAGGATAAGACATAGTTTACGAGCCGTGGCCACATCATGCATGCGTGGCAAGATGGATAGAGTATGCGCTAAATCTTGAATGAGCCATGCTCGATTTCCTTTATTACGAACACTAAAGCACTTCTAAATGAAAATCCTTGTTCAAGAAAATCCACGGATAAGTCATCTTTGTATTGGTCAGCTAGGGCAGTGGGATTGTGTATTAAGTTATGTTACTCATAAGGCAATATAACCATCTAGCTAGCTAGTTCATGTTAACTGGGGGCAATCTTTACAAGCTATATGATTTGGTTTTGCCTCAATTTTGCTTACTTAGCTAGCTGTAATAGGCATGAACTTCTTTGATATATTTTGCGGCGCTTTCATGCGTCTGAACTGTACTTTCACATTTTCAGGACATTTCAGCTAATTTGCCAGCTGGATATGGACCATCTGGCTTTTCCGGAATTTAATCGTTTAGCAGACTTTAAGTACTCAAGATTCGTATGGTCAGTCCAGACTAAAAAGGGAACCTGTGAACCCTCTAGCCAATGGCGCCACTCCTCCAAAGCTAATTTAACGGCTAGAAGTTAACGGTTACCATTGTCGTAATTTTGCCCGGTGTGGGTTAGACCATGGGACAAGTAGGCACAAGGATGCATCTTGTTGTCTCTGGGTGAATGCTGTGAGGGGATAGCCCCCACCCCTATGTCTGAGGCGTCAGCTTCCACAATGAATTGGGCGCTGGGATCCGGATGAGTGATGATGGGGGCTGTGGTGCAGTGTTTCTTGTGTGACCGGAAGGCTTCTTTAGCGTCCTTGTTCCAGGTGAGAGCAGTGAGTGGAGCAGCCAGAGTGCTGGTCTTACGGATGAATCAGCGGTAAAAATGAGCAAATCCGAGAAAGCATTGCAAGTCCTTCCTGCTTCCTGGTGTGGGCCATTCCAAAACGGCTCTAAATTTGGCTGGGTCCATGTGAACACTTCCAGCAGAAAGGTTGTAACCCAGGTGAGAGTTAGTGGATACAGATAATTCACACTTCTCAGCCTTGACAAACAGCCGGTTCCCCAGCAGCCAATTTAAAACTTTACGCACGTGCCCCTTGTGCTCCTCTTCTGATTTGGAAAAGATCAGGATGTCATCTAGGTAAACGTAGATGAACTTGTTTATCATGTCCCTGAGAATATCATTTACTAGTGACAGGAAGACAGCAGGGGTGTTAGTGAGGCTGAACGGCTTAACCAGGTAGTCCCAGTAGCCAATAGGGGTATTGCATGCCGTCTTCCATTCATCTCCTGCTCTGATACGCATAAGGTTGTAGACGTTGGATAGATCCAGCTTAGTAAAAACCACAGCGTTTTGTAATAATTCAAAGGCAGAAGACATGAGGCAACGAATAACGATTTTTAAGAGTAATGTCATTCAGGGAACAATAGTTGATGCAGGGGTGAAGTGCACCATCCTTCTTGCCCACAAATAAGAACCCCGCTCCAGCAGGGGAGGAAGAAGGACAAATAACGCCTGTCACCAAGGACTCCGTGAGGTACTTCTCCATGGCCTCAGACTCAGGTCTTAACGGGGAGAACGGTCATCCCCTGGGAGGAGCCATGCCTGTCTTCAGCTCGATGGCGCAGTTATAGGGACGATGGGGTGGCAGACAGGTAGCTCGGGATTTGGAGAATACCTCCTTGAGGTTAAGGTATTCAGGGGAATCTTCTCCAGGTTAGGAATTTCCTCAAGCAGTGGATCGACAACTGGAGTATAGGGTTTCTGGAGACACTTGGAAAGGCAAGTTGGGCTCCAGCCCAAAATTTCATGAGATTTCCAATCAATCATGGAGTTGTGGGCGGCCATCCATGGGTGACCCAGTTGGACAAGAAAGTTGGGGGTGTCGATGATGTACAGGGAGATCTCTTCTTGATGGTTGCCAGAGAGCAGTGGATCGACAACTGGAGTGTAGGGTTTCTGGAGACACTTGGAAAGGCAAGTTGGGCTCCAGCCCAAAATTTCATGAGATTTCCAATCAATCATGGAGTTGTGGGCGGCCATCCATGGGTGACCCAGTTGGACAAGAAAGTTGGGGGTGTCGATGATGTACAGGGAGATCTCTTCTTGATGGTTGCCAGAGATGAACAGCATGAGTGGAATAGTGGAATGGGTGATGCCGCTGATCCTCTGACCATTGAAGGAATTAGCCACTAGCAGGCGTGGGAGCTTGATAAGCAGAATCCTCCACTTGGCAGCCGCCCCAGTGTACAGGAAGCTCTCCTCTGCTCCAGAATCCACCAGAGCAGACATCGTCCAGGAACCCCTCCTCCCACTAAAGGGTGACAGAAAACAGGTGCGATTATTGGAGGAGGAGTCAACTGGAATAACGCCCACTAGTGCTCCTCTCCTCACTAGGGGGCATTGGACTTTAACGAACACTTCAAAATAAAGTGTCCACTCTGACTGCAATACAGGCAGGCATGATCCCTTATCCTTCTCCCCCTCTCCTCCTTAGAAAGCCGGGTCTGGTCCACTTGCTTGGGTTCCGTCTCAGCAATCAGCCGGGAGGTGGATGTCACTTGAGTGGGAGGGGACTGAGTCTTACAGGAGCTTGCAGTAGCAGCCTAACGATGCTCTCTCCAGCTGCTATGTCGTCGGCGGTCTTCAAGATGTGAATCAATACGAATGGCCTGGGAGTGAGTCGATCCCGGTCCTCAGGCAGATCTCTCGTCAGTAGTTCATCTTTGATGCGTTATGACAACCAATGGAGGAAGGCATCGTACAAGGATCTCTTCTCCCATCCACTGGTGGTGGTGAGGGTTTAAAAATCGATTGCATTATCGGAAACAGAGCTTCCCCCTCAGTGAATGCAGAGTAATTCTCGCCCTGCTTCATGTCCGTGCTTCAATCTGCCAAAGATCGTCTTCATTTCCTCAGCCAGTAGAAAGGATGTCTGCATGCATGGCAATCCTGCTTCCCAAGCTGCTGTCCCCCACTTCATGGCTCTCCTGGTAAGTTGCATGATAATATAAGCAACACAGGATTGCTCAGTAGGGAAGGTGGCAGGCTGGAGGCTAAATATCAGCTGGCACTGGGTCAGGAATGCTTGGCAGGATCCAGGTTCTCCATCGTAGAGAAGGAAGGAAGGCAGGTTCAGGCTTGGCAGCAGAAGGGGAGGAAGGTGGGGGTGCAGCTGCAGGAGCAGGAGATGGTCCGGGTGGCCGGGGTGCGCTGGCGAGCTGGGTAGCGAGCACCGAAGCAGTGAGGTCTGCTATGTTGTCGGTGAGCGTCTGCAAGTGTTGCATCACGGCCAGCAGCTGTTGTTGCTGGGACTCCAGCATGGCTCCTTCCTGCTTCACTACTGTCTGCAGCTGGGGTTAGTTCGCTGGTTCCATCTTGGTCAAAACGTACTGTGGCGCGCAGGCAAAGGACCAGATGCAAGCCAGGGAAAAAGCAGAATTGTTGTTTTTATTCAGACAGGGTCATATCCGGAACATCACAGGGCGACAAATCCAGACAGTTGGAAAAAATTCAAATGTCAAAAAAAAAGCAGATATAAACCAGGAAATCCGATGGGCAGACACATCCAAAGGGGCAGGCAAGAATCAAAGTCAAACAGAAGGGTGTCGCAGAATCACTAATAACAAACAGGCATACTGGGTGCTCAGCTCCGAATGAAATAGATCAACATTCTGACAAGGAACAGACCCACCCAGAGTGGGACTATATATACACAAGGTTGGTAACAATCTAGGCGGGGTAACAGGTGTATGGGATGAGCTAGACATTAACTAAGAGGGGAGACACAAGAGGTAATGACAATCTCTGATTGGGGAAGACAAAGACTCGGACTGGATTCACAAGACAGTCTAAACATAACAGCTCCAGTTACGGAGTGGCTAAGTGGGAGAGGCGAGAGAAGCAGATTAGATTAAGAGACAGCTGCTAAGAGTTTGCAGTAATTAAGGCAAGGACCGGGATAGCAAAGAGAGGGTGGAGTTACAGATCAGCAGGGAGAGTAAAGAGATTCAGCTAGTAATGTTAGTACTTTGTGAAATAACAAATCTACCCAAATGGTTCACATTAGTAAGTTAGTTATTGACAAGGTTAGTGTATTAGTAAGGATTAGTAAATTAACTTGACAAAACAGAGCATTAGTAGGTTTTAGTCTTAATTTGTAAGAAGTAGGAAGGAAGTTATACGTGAAGTGAGGGAAGTTCATGAAACACTGGAAAACTTCCAAAATCACCCAAATTGAGACAGCTCGCAGACAGGGGAGTGCACTGGCATAAATGCACGGATGACGCAATACATAACAGGGGAAGACAATGGTGCAAAGAACTGGCAATGGTCATGAAAATAAAATACAAATGAACCTAACAGAGAAAAAAAACTGACAGAAAATGTGAACAAAACAGAAAACCAGATCATAACAGAGCTAGCATATCCTGACCATGAAACACCAGCACAAGGGGTATCAATGAGCAAAACGTTTAGATCACTGTTTGATGGTGATGGATTTTGCAGAAAATTTCACTTGTTCTCATGATAAAGCAGTGCAAAGTTCACATTTTGGTACTTCTAACAATCAGATATGCTTACCCACTGGAATGATTTATGCAGAGGAATGCATGATCTCATTTTGCACACTGAGTGATAAAACTAGGAAGGACCTGGCAATTACATGGGTCCAGTTCTTCAGTTGGTTCACAATGAATTCCCAACAATACAAACTCTACATATCTGGTGTGCTGGGCCTTCCACTCAATACGGCAACAAGTCAAACTTCATGATGTTCAGCCAAATTTTGGAATAAAGATTTCATACTGCAACATGGAATTTCTTTAAAGCTATGCACGGCAATCAGCCCACTAATTCCATTGGAGGTGCGATGATAAGACTGGCTGAGTCTGCTATCAATCATGGCCAACTGATAAATGATGCAGTGTCTTTCATTACAACAGTAAAAAAGTTGACCAAAGTTAACCTATATGTGGTCTGTGCTGACGATATTAACGAGAGGGAGCAAAACTTGCTAACCCGTAGAACAACAGCACCTATCCCAGGCACCACTTAACTACATCAACAACAGTGTTCAAAGACGTTGGTTCTGATCGTGACGAACTGGTAATGTTTTTGTAAGTCTTGATAAGTGGCCATTGCTATGGAACCAGATCCATACAATACACAGTGGGAAAATTGAGTCCAAGTAGAAAAAGAAAGATGGTCAAGAATTTACCATCAAGGAAGTGCTTACAAAAAGTTAATTAGGCGGCACACGCATACAATTTCCTCCCAAACTGAAATGCTTTCTGTTCTTGAACCACTTTAACTACAGGCAAAGTCATGGTCTTGTTTGAAAGATGACACGAAGCGGATTGCTCTCAGATGGTCAGAATTGCTGAGAATATTACCCAAATTGAGTAGCAACACTGGCGACAGAAGTTTTTGTCAGTCCTGCTTTGACCCGCTATCACAAAGGGATTTTTGGCACTTACTGTAGTTGTATTGTTGTATTGCTGTGGTGGACTGTTTTGCAAATATTGGGCAGTGGCCAAACACTGACAAGAATGATTCTAACCCTACAAATTGACAATCCAGCATTTTAGATCATGTCAGTACTTGGTTGGGGATTTTTTTTTCTACCTTTATTGCAGGGAAGTCCCACTGAGACCGAGGTCTCTTTTGCAGGGTAGCCCTAATTACAAAATCAACATTTACAATGGGAATTAATTACACATAATTCACATACAGCAAGTGCAGATAAAAGGAAGAACAATTTTTTTCAAAATAATGTAAAAATAATAATAAAAACATATACAGACATAGGACAGAGAATTATGACATACATTAAAACTAAAAGCAAATACATCTGGCCTCTTTTAGTATCATATTTAAAACTAATTTCTTGTAGGACTCGAACTGGATAAGGCAATCTAGCTTTATATCCTGGCAATTATTCCACATACAAGGTGAAAATGCACTGAAACTGGTACAGCCCAGATTTATTCTAGTCCTGAGTGCCTCTAAAATAATCCACTTTTACGATCGGATATGCTGACTTGTGATTTCAATGGACAAAAGCCTAGTAAGATAGGAAGGAGTCTGCCTAGCAATGGTTTAGAAATGAATAAAATACAATGTAGCTTCCTTCTATAATGAAGAGAAAACTTCAAATTTCTCTTTGTCCAAGGCTCTGAGGGGCTTTGAAATTTGAGGTTTTTATCATTTGCAATTAATTATGAAGAAAACTTTAATTTCTGTTTTACTGAAGGGCTTGTCATCTGTCTCGTATGTTTATAGGCATGGCTGGTTATTAATTAGTATTAGAACATAATTGGAGTTAAATTGGCAAAGGTGTGAGTTTCAAATGTAAAACATCAAATCAAAAAAGATTTGAGATACAGATATCTGATTGGCGCTGTAAATTAAAGAAAAAACAAAGGCTGTTTCGTGAAAGATAGTGAGGAATATTAAACCTGGATGAGTACTACAGTCAGGATGTCCAGTGAAAAAAAGTCCAATTTCTATCCCTGTTTATACAGGAACAACACTGTTCCTGCACAGCAGGTTAAGTCAATATATTGTTTTATTTTAAGCAAACGTTTAGGTATGATTGCCCATGACTTTCAACTATATTATCCCGCTTTTCCATTTTCTTTACAGCGCACCTGGATATTTCTACCACATTGTGGTTTTGATCCATACGTTAGATCTCATAAAGGCACAACAGGAAAGCCCAATGACAAATGCATTCACTCCATAAATTAAGTTTGGGTAGGGATTTCCGCTGGTTAAAGTTTGGTACACGAGTGGATGCATTTTGCAGCAGGCAGGCAAACCTTGGCATAACACCTGTACGTTGATTAGTCTGACTCTACTGTAGTTATTGAGCCACTGCAAGCTGAGCTTTTTGTTGGAGGTCTTCGGCAATGCATGAGAAAGCAAGAAGACTGCACAAGAAGAGGAGAAACAAGCACGGCTGAGACATGCAGCCAAGCAAAGGAATGCTGCTAGACATAAAGCCCTAGAAACCCTCCAAATGAAGGCGAAGAAGAGGTACTGATGAAGGCTATATCAAGCAAGAAATACTGATGGACTAACTACCTACTCGAAAAGTTCCACTATATTGTTTGAATTCCAAAAATAAAGCATTAAGCACTTAATTTACTACTCTACATCTATCTTTTATTGATCTGAGTATAATAAATAGAATTTATTATTTAATTAAGCATATATCACAGTCCTTTGTCACATAGTAATATATCATGCTGTCGCAAAAAAAAAAAAAAAAAAAATTTGACATTGGATGTGTTTGCATCCCTGGGTTATAGAACCACAGCTTTATGTTTTATTTGTATAAGGAATATGTAAGAGTGTAATCTTTTGGTTAAAGTTTTCAGGGCACGTGGGCAGTGTTTTGGTTTGCCTGCCTTTAGGATGACCTATGACCCAGTTCTCTTAAACAATTAAGTAGCCTTGAATTAGTTATTTTGTAAATGATGCCAAGCAATGAGAAAAAGTAAGAAGCAGGCGTTATGTTATCGAACCACTGAAAGACAAGTAAGAAGCAGACATTATGTTATTGAACCATTGTAGCATGAGAGGACAGAAAAACCATATTTGGAAGAAATTTCCTTTGATCAAGGGATAAAGATTGAGTGTGAAAAGTAGAATGTCAGTTCTTCTTGCACAACAAGAGCTTGGCTTTTTAGTGCTTCATATACCTGAATAAAGTCTAATTTTCTGAAAAAGCCTGTCTCTCTCCAATTGTTTGAAGATGGGGGGACCTCAAAAATATGAAAAAGTCTGAATGGGAACCATAACAAAGTTGGCAAGCCAGCTAGGAGTTGGTCTTCCAGTGCTCGGAGACGGATACACACACACACACACAAACACACACACCCTATGCTGCCAGCCAACAAAGTCTAAGGTGAGCAATTTAATTTAATTCATTTAATTTAATTATCTTGCTCAAATAAATATTAGAAGTTGGGGTGTATTTCGTTCCGTGTTGTCCCAGCCCTGATCTGGAGCACTGGAGACAAGCGACCTTTCAGACTCAAAGAATCTGGACAGTATTGGGGGAAATTCATAGGAGAGTGAAAAAATCTCCAGAATCGCTAAACAACTACTAACTGCATGCACAACAACTAACTGTGAGTGACTTTGTAGAATTCAGAACAAGTTCTGTGATTGGTGTTTGACTGTTGATTTGGCATGAGTGCAGTGGCAGATCCAGAGGGGGGGGGCGTGGGGGCGTAGGCCCCCCCCCCCGTTCAGGCCCAAAAAAGGAGGGGACTTGTGGTAGTTGCCCAATGAAAATGCTGTGACCACGTTTTCCACATAGACTATAAAAAACATGGATGTAGCCTCCGTGACATCACCCATAGATTACTGAATATCCACTCTGAAGCTCATTTGGTCGCTATTCACTCCGCCTACCTCTCGGAGCAAAAAAATGAGCAAAAAGGCGGATCGTTGTTGGAGCTGAGGCGGGCCAAATGGAGCCTGGCAACTAAAACACGCGCTTCTAGCTCGAAGCTTCCAAGTTAGCTATGGCTTACACGAGGCCAAGAAGCTAACTCTGCTCGATGCTACATAGTTCGCTATGGCCAAGATGCTGGATCATATCTGTCCTAGTAAAGGAATGGAGCCGACAAGTTGCTTGCGGTGGCGGGTCGAACGCTGTTTATATCCGTGAAGCAGTTGCAAGACAAATGTTGTACACCGCTGGGAAGTTGCAGTGGTTGGCTCAGTGTGTATCAATATCCCCCTGGGAGTGTGAGCAGATGCTCGGCTTAGCTCTTTGACACTCCTTAGCCAGGTCCCATTAACGGTAGTATGGCCAGTCAAACATAACATTGCATTACATAACCTTACTAACAAACCTGATGGACCTTTATTTCCTACCTCACTCGCAGATTTTGATATGAAGCATTATCACCCTACATTTTGACTTTGGTGAATGCTGAATTAATTGGTTACTGTGGCCAGCATACGCACGGGTTATCAATGCTAACACAGCTGGGCGTCTAGCTCCAAAGCTAAACCATGGTTATTTCATCAGCTGATCCATGACCTTTAGCTATATTAGCGAACGATACCACTACGACGCGCAACTTTTCTATCACGTTGTATAATTAAAGGTGCTTCTGGACCTTGACGAGGAGCCCTTGCTCTTAGTTTCACTTTTGGTTTTTTGTGTTAATGGAGCGTCACTAGACACCGAATATAGCTAAATGTGGCTAGTTAGTGACACTGTTTTCTGTCGCCGTTTAGCTTATTATATAGTTAATGTAGCTGGCTAGCTTGTGGATGATGGACTTTATGAAGAAACACATTTGGCGACCACTAGCTAGCTCGCTAGATAATGTGGGATAGGTTTAATTAGCTATTTAGCCGGCTAGCCTCTCTACATACAATAATACCGCATCGGTAATCGCACTGAAAATAAAATGAATCCATTTGTGGCAAATGTCGCGCTAATAATGACTTTATTGGTCCACAGATGTGGAAATTTGTCTTTTGCTCCACAGGTAGTTGTTAAATACAAATACAATAAAAGACACAGTTAATAAATAAGTGTTAGGGAATGAGGTCAGGTGGACACCAGGCGCAGGATCCAGGAGGTTTTATTTGGAACCCAGACACAGGAAAAGTGGCACACAGGCCAAAAAGAAACACCGTGCACATGCACTGAACCAGGAGAACCAAGGTACACTGCCAAAGGCAGGGAAGGGGGGAAACTAATATACACACTCCACGAGTGGCTAGAATAAAATTGAAACAGGCTGGCGGGAACACGGGGACTTAGACAAGGGGAAGACATTGGACTTAAAAATACAACGGAAATGCTCGGAAGGAACAGAGATCTTCAATGCCGCACAGACTCAGGTGAAAACGCAAAGTCCCGTCTGTCATCTCTTCCGTCTTCCCAGTTTAAATACACTAGGGAGGAGGTGGGGATAAGGCAGGCAATCTCAAGGGGAAACAGATACACATGGGATTAATTAACAAATTCACGAGTACCGGGTAGACAATGATGACTCGAGACAAGACGCTAAGACGATCAAACTGGACAGTTTAGATTGAGGTAATCTAAACATGACGAGTAAAAAGCACCACGAGAACAGCAAAGGAAAGCATAGCTTTAAAAGCAGTTAATCAGGGAAAGCTTAGGAAGGAATTCACAAAAGCTAGAAACACTCACGCTCACTAATGAGTTAATTAGGTTAGTACTATGTGACAATATATCCACACACCCTTAAATAAGTGCTGGTTAGTATGGTTAGTAATAGCCCTATCAGAGAACGCATTCACTCAGTTTTACGAGCCATTCACTCAGAGTTTTGCGAGACCCAGAATTAAGCATAGGTGGAAGCAATGAATGAAATACCAAAGCCAAAACCGAAAGAGGAAATGTGATTGGACAACGGGACTCAGGCATGCAGGCTGTCACAGGACATCACAGGAACCAGGGCGAGGGGAAATAGATGTACAGGCCGCGGGAATGGAGCTGAAACGCAAATAAAGAGGGACACGGGGAAAAACGCACAAGCACAAACAAGCACACGAGGCAGAATCATAACAATGAGCATTGCACAAACACGATACAGAAGCAGCAGAGTACACAAATATGGATATATAATGCCTATTTTGAGTTTAGAAGTGTTATTGCAGTTGGTATGAATGATATTTAGCAAATGTTTTTGGTTGCAGTTGCAGCTCAAAAACTTCTTCCTAAGGGCAGTTTAATAAACTCCCTGAACAGGGGATGCATACAGTCAGACACAATTTGTTGGGCTTTTTGTTTGACCTGTGTCTCATGGCATTGACCCAATTGTTTCTGACCCTTTCCAATAATTTTACTTGCCATGCTAACAATTCTTGTTAATCTGTTCCTGTTCTTAGCCCCAAGATTCCCATACCATGTATGCATATTAGAAGTCAAAACACTTTCCACAAGGCTTCTTTATACTGTCTCTAAGATGGACTTGCTAACCTCATATGAATCTAACTTCCTGATTAGATTCATGCGCTGCATTGCTTTTTTAAAAATATAATCAGTGTTCATTGTAAAACTTAAAGTGCAATCAAAGAAAGTTCCCAAATATTTGAATTCCTCTACTTTCTCTACAAGTTGTGCATTAATAATGACAGGTGGATCCTGGAAGATATTGTTAGATCTTGCCATGACAAGTTCCTTGGTCTTTGTCTCATTAATAAAAAGGTTACTGTAACGACACCATTTTTTAAGCTCCTCTATACATTGGAAATAGGTGGATTGATTGACTGCATTATTCCCTGCCTGCATTTGGCCAACCAGTGCCATATCATCAGCATATTTGTATAAATGACAGGTAGTGTTATGATTCTGCCATGTCTGACCATGTTTTTGCTTATGTTTTGTTCCATGCCATGTTTTTGTTTTTGCTTTGTCTGTATTCCTGCCATTATCCATTCCCACAGTTATATTCCGGTTCCTGTTTTGTTCCATGCCATGCATTGCACTTGTCTCCCCTGTCTGGTCTCATGTCATGTGACTGCTCATTGCCCCAGTATTGCGTGCCACATTTTCGGGTGATTTCATGGTTTCTGGGATTTCAATTATTCCTTCCAATCTCGTTTGCATCCTTCCCCTTTGCTGTACTATCATTACTAACAGTACTAACAGTTTATTATTTTAGTTAAATCTAATAACCAAGACTAACATTGTTTATAGTACTAACTTGCTAACGAGCACTGGGGATTGTATAGCTGCACTTTACTAATTGACTAACGAGCTCTCAGCACTCGCCCTACTCTAGTCTCTGTCCCTTGTCTTTACTCAATCTACTTTGCTGCGCTTCAGCGGATCCTCCGCACCTGTTAAACTCTGTTCTGCCTCATTATCTGTGCACGTTAGAACTCCCTAACTGGAGCCGTATGTTTGTCTATAGGCTGTTTTGTGACCCCTGTCCACGTTTTGGCTTTTGCCAATTTCATGTGGTTAGGTTCTTCCTCATGTCTGTTCCCTTGTTAATTAGTCTGATCCTATTCACCTGTTCCCTATCATAGCATGTAACTTCCCCCACGTGTATTTAAGCAATCTGTTCACTTCCAGTCCCCGTCAGAACGTTTCCCTTGGTTTGCCTGTGCTACGATCGTTTATGCCCTGTACTCTTTGTGATTCTCTTCTGACTGGACCGTCCCTGTTTGATTTTGGCTTTGTCTTGGATTTGTCTGCACCTGTGTATCGAACCTTTTTTGCCCGACCACGAGTATTGTTTGCTGCCCTGTGTACAACTTGGATTACATCCCTGGGATACTGATTTTGGATTGTGGACTCTGTACCGTTGCTTCCTGCCCTGCGGGGGTTCAACCCCCAGCCTTAATAAAATTCAAGTTTGTTGGATTACTTGGTTCTCGCGCCTGGTTCCTGAGCGTAACCTCACATAGAGTTCATGATTTGTATTTCATTAGTATATAAGGAGAACAAGACAGGTGACAACACACAGCCTTGGGGCGCCCCTGAGTTTAGAATAACAGTGTCAGAGGAGAAGCCACTGTACCTCACTCTCTGTGGGCAGTCTGTAAGAAATTCCTTAATCCATTGTACAATGTGGCTGTTAGTATTAATATCAGTCTTTTAATAAGGGTGTGTTTCTTCATACAATTAAAAGCTGAACTAAAATCGATGAATAATATTCTGGCATAACTCTTAGGCTGTTGTAGGTGTTTACTGACAGTGTTCATCAGTGTCAGTGTTGCGTCACCAGTACCCTGACCCTTCTTATACGCAAACTAGAGCGGGTCAAAATACTCACTAAGTGATGTTGAAAGAGTTTACTATGACCCACTCCATAAATTTGCACAAGATACTGGTCAGCGCAACAGGTCTAAAATCATTGAGCAGCATTGGAACAGTATTATTTAGCAAGAGTTGAAATAGTTTTGTAAAAACTGCAGTGAGCTCAAATCTACATGTCTTAATCACCCTGCCCCTAAGTCCGTCTGGACCGGGTGCTTTATATGGTTTAACTCTGGCCAAACTGGCTGATACCTCTGTTTCTGTAAGTACAATCGGTGGGTGTGCAGTTGTATTCATAAAAACATTGAGTTCATCACAGTCATTGCCTAGGGGATTATCAAATCTTGAATAAAATTGATTCAAGTCATTAACAAAAGATGCACCCTTGTTTCCCAAGACCACCTGTTTATTCCCCTCCCTGCCCATCATCACACTGAGTTTCTTCCAGGCTTCTCTGGCACTCCCTGAGCAGAGTTGACTTTCTACCTTCTCTTTATACTTCAGCCTATTCTTCCTAAGATTGACCTGAATTCCTTTCTCTTTGCCTTCACCACATCATGATCCCCATTGATAAAAGCAGTTCTTCTCTCCATGATACACTTCTGCATGTCTACTGAAGCCTCAACCTTGTTACTTGGATAGACTCTAATCAATTTCCTAATAGTAACATTATCTTCACAGAATTTCATACATTCACAAATAGTCTCTGTTAATTCGTCCACATCACTACAGCAGTCAAATAACATGTCCCAGTCCTTATTTCCAAAACAGTCTTGCAGCATCTCCTGACACCGTTCATCCCATCCCTGGACCTCTTTCACTATAGGTTGCTCACGTTTAACTTTGGCTCTGTATTTTGGAAGCAGGTGGATAACATTGTGATCCGACTTCCCCAGTGGTGCACGACATAACGCTCTGTATGCGTCTGGTATGTTACCGAAGCATAAATCGAGAATTTGTGTGCCTCTCGTTGGACAGTCTATGTACTGATAGAGCGTGGGGATATCATGGACCAGGTCACAGTTGTTAAAGTCCCCGAGGACGAACACTGGATTATCTGGAGAGCGTGTCAATGCAACGTTATAGCTTTCAGCTATCCTACCTGCAGCCTCTTGATATTTTGGTCCAGGTACGTATGTCAGGATAATTGTGATCTGTCCAAACTCCCTTAGTAGGTAGAAAGGCCGAAACGTCACGGTCAGGATTTCGTAATCCGGCGTGCAGACCTGTTCCTGAATGTTCATGTGTGTGGCCCAAGTGTTGTCCACGAATATGCACAGTCCTCCAGCGATTGATTTCCTTGACAAATGTTCATCTCTATCTGCCCTTATAGTTGTATATCCAGCAATGGAAACTGTTGTTTCTGGCTTTAACCATGTCTCTGTTAGGCAGATGAGGTTGCATAGTTTAAAGTCTATTTCAAGGCTCAGTCTCGCTGTTAACTCATCAACTTTGTTGTTGAGAGATCGCACGTTTGAAAGGGTAATAGTAAAAAATAGTAATAGTAATTAACACCACTTTAGGCTCTTGCTGTGTGAATCTATTGATTGTCTAATTACAACAATCTCTGGAGGGCTCTTCAATGCTCTGGGGGATCTGCTGAAGGACCCCGTCATCCAGTTGTGTGCTTTGGTAGTTGGGATGCTCTCGCTAACTACCCAGCTAATAACTGGCAGGCATACACTCCCTTTGGCACGGCTGGACATCTTCGGCGAAAGCTAACTGAGGGTTTTCCTGTATTCATCCTCTGGCTAGTTGGCTAGTTGATGAGCTTATTCTGAGACTTGCTACTACGTGCCAACATGCAACGTTATATGAAATAATATTAGAATTTCATTCCCCTTAGAAAATAGACCACAGACTCCTGGCTATATAGCAAGACATTATTTTCCCAATATTTCGATGAAAACTTCTCCAGTCACAAAAGTTCCCGAGGGTCAAACTCCGTGTCTCCGATTAGCCTATCTAGGGTAATGCCACACAGACGGCGAGGTTAGCTCAGGGGTTAGTGGCTAGACTAGCCGAGCTGAGGTAACCCCCTCACTAGTGACTAGCTAGCATAGACTGTATAAAAAGATGGACTCAGCACCCGGGTCTGAACAGTGAAGCCAATGTGGAACTCTCTTAAAATTGCATTCTATTTAATGGCCAGCAGATGGCGATGTCGGTAGTTGCAGAGAGAAATTCAATGCTATAGAAGTCTACGAGAAAATGACCCCACTTTCCCACCTGATTTGTCATTTCAATAATGATTTTCCACATTATTTTACTGTATCTATCGCAAGTTTCAAGTTTCCTTCGATATGTCATGATTGTAAATTATGGTCCCAAATAGACTAGAATAAAGGATAAAGCCAGATATGCTTTGGGGGCATGGCTAAACTCTGGTCCTCGTCAGATATGGTCAGAGTCTGAGCTTCACAAGTGACTAGAGATGGTGCTTATGATGTAAAAGATGACGTCATAGGTGTAAAGACACATGACTTAACAAATCCCGCCCCCCTGTCTGGTGATCTGTGGATCTGCCACTGGAGTGTGAGACCTGTGCTGAAACCTAAGGTAAAATGGGGGTAACTTGGCAGGTTATCAGAGGTTGGGACCTGGGCAGAGACCCAAGTGAGATGATCCCTGAGCATTTTTCTGAGTCTGGGCTGGAAACTTAGTGTTGAAGTTTAACACAGGCTGGTCTGGGCTGGAAACTTAAAGCCAAAGTTTAACATGGACTTGTGGGGTCTGGGCTGGAAACTTGACGTTGAAGTTTAATGCAGATATTTTAGTTATCGTTTTTCTTTAAGGGTGCTCGGCACAGTGGCGTATAGGAGCACATAGATTGATAGGTCTAGCGAGGACATTGATGGGAAGTGTTGTTTGTTGGGTCCAATGGGAGGACATAGACGGGAGGTGTAGATCGCAGGATCCTGAACAGATGCAGAAGGGAAGTGTGGATTTACTGTTGGGTGCAGCGCCCTTTGAATGAGTGTAGAGTGGATGTGAACAGTGGATCTGTTACGTATTGCGTAAGTTAAGTGTGCACTAAAGTGTAACAGAGTAGGAGAGTAAAAGTCAGCGCTAGAGTGTTTATGTAATGGCTGGTTAAGCGGTGTACTATCATAATTGAATATGCAAGAAAAATGATTTGGCTGAGTTGCGAAATTAAAAAATTAAAAATTAAAAATATAGGGCACTGGCGGCCCCAGAAGCTCCCACCATTATGATAAACAAAATGTCAAAGTTTTTGCTGATGGACGCACGCATGGACGGACGCACGCACGGATGGAGCCCGATACCATAGCTCCCGTGTCACTCGGGCAGCAGGAGCTAATTAGGAGCCTGTAACTGAAAATGTTGATAAGATAAAGCAAATTGTCGAGGTATTTGGTGATATTTTTAGGCCAGTGACCTTGAAAAAATAGGCCAAGGTCACCTTTAGGCATGTCATGTGTAGGACTTTATGAAATGCATGTTCAATAAAAATTAGGAGCCTGTAGCTGAAATGGTTGATGAGATAAAGCAAAATGTCAAAATTTTTGGTGATATTTTTAGGCCAGTGACCTTGGAAAAATAGGCCAAGGTCACCTTTAGGCACGTAATTTGTAGGCCTTAATGAAATGCATGTCCAGTAAAAATTAGGAGCCTGTAACTGAAATAGTTTATGAGATACAGCAAAATGTCAAAGTTTTTGGTGATACTTTAGGCATGTAATTTGTAGGCCTTAATGAAATGCATGTCCAGTAAAAATTAGGAGCTTGTAACTGAAATAGTTGATGAGATACAGCAAAATGTTGAAGTTTTTGGTGATATTTTGAGGCCCGTGACCTTGAAAAAATAGGCCGAGGTCACCTTTAGGTACGTCATTTGTAGGCCTTTATGAGATGCATGTCCAATAAAAATTAGGAGCCAGTAACTGAATTAGTTGATGAGATACAGCAAAATGTCTAAATTTTTGGTGATATTTTGGGGCCAGAGACCTTGAAAAAATAGGCCAAGGTCACCTTTAGGGCCGGTTCATACTCTACGCAAGGCACGCGAGCGCAAACGCAAGGTAACGCATTGAGCAACGCAAGGTAGCCATCCTGCGTCCTTGCGTAGCAAAGTGTGTCGTCCAAATTTTTGTAACGCGACGCATCGACGCGTGTATTTCCATGAGATTCGAATAGGGGAGATAAAGAAAATAATGCACCATACGCTGTGTTCAACACACCAAAAAGAAAAAAGAAGAAGGAGGAGAAGGAGAAGACTTTGCTACCCCCTATTGCATGAGCAGTGTACTGCTTTTTAACGAGGCACAGCGCAGCAAGGGACGCGTGTTCAGGCTTCTCTGTGAATGGAACGGAACGGACCTGTGCTCGCGTTCGCTTGCATACCTTGCGTAGAGTATGAACTGGCCCTCAGGCATGTCATTTGTAGGGCTTTATGAGATGCATGTCCAGTAAAAATTAGGAGCCTGTAACTGAAATAGTTGATGAGATACAGCAAAATGTCAAAGTTTTCGGTGATATTTTTAGGCCAGTGACCTTGAAAAAATAGGCCAAGGTCACCTTTAGGCATGTCATTTGTAGACCTTAATGAGATGCATGTCCAGTAAAAATTAGGAGCCTGTAACTGAAATAGTTGATGAGATAAAGCAAAATGTTGAAGTGTTTGGTGATATTTTGGAGCCAGTGACCTTGAAAAAATAGGTCAAGGCCACCTTGTCATTTGTAGGCCTTTATGAGATGCATGTCCAGTATAAATTAGGAGCTTGTAACTGAATTAGTTGATGGGATACAGCAAAATGTCGAAGTTTTTGGTGATATTTTGGGGTCAGTGACCTTGAAAAAATAGGCCAAGGTGACCTTTAGGCATGTCATTTGTAGGGCTTTATGAGATGCACGTCCAGTAAAAATTTGGCGCCTGTAACCGAAATCGTTGATGAGATAAAGTGAAATGTGTTGACAGACGCACACACGCACGGAGCCCGATACCATAGCTCCTGCACCGCGAGCGGCGGGAGCTAATAAAAAATAAACAATGATTATGGCAATGCTGGTAAATGAATTCGTTGTGGCCCCAATTTGTTACGGCGTCAATTACAGCAAGGGATGACAGACAAAATTCTTAAACTTCAAAAGATTTAATTGAACAAACACTTAGAACTAATCTACACTCTACCCTACTGACCAAGATTGAAATAAAAAAAAAGATAGTTACAGTCCCTTAGTAATTGAGATGGGCTGCTATGTTGCGATGTCCTGGGACAGGAAAATGCTCCAACACAGGCAAAAATCCACAAAAAGCTTCACAGGTCTTGAAAAGAGTGACAGGTCTGGTCAAATCTATCCTTCCACAATTTCTCCTTGCAATTTCTCCTCCTACTACACTCTCTCGATTTTTCTCCTTATATACTCTTGTCCAGCCCCCTCTGAGGCATGCCCGGGACATGCCCCAAACCTAGCTCCAGACTGCTTCACAAAAAAATGTCAATACTGCCATCTAGTGGCTTTTTTTTTCCCCATTACACCTCCATTCCAAAAGGAAAAAATTTTGACTCATAAAGGCAAAATTTTTCTTTTCAATACAAAAATAGTTAAGTAGACACTTGTGTATATATACATATAATACAATATGCTAATAAACACATGATATATATACACATACTAACACAGGGGATAAGCAATCAGCAATTACATTGTCAGTACCCTTTACATGCTTAATTTCCAGGTCAAACTCCTGTAAAATCAAACTCCAATTCAACAATCTCCGATTCTTGTTTTTCATCTTACTCAAAAACATTAACGGATTGTGGTCAGTATATACAATCATTGGCTTTTGCCCTGTACAAACATAAACCTCAAAGTGTTGTAAGGATAGAACCAGAGCCAACAGCTCCTTCTCAATTGTGGAATAGTTCTTTTGGTGGCGATTGAACTTCCTGGAGAAGTATGCCACGGGATGCTCAATGTCATCAGAGTCACTTCTCTGTAGGAGCACAGATCCACAAGCTTGGTCGCTAGCATCAACCGCCATGGAGAACGGTTTGTTGAAGTCAGGAGATTTGAGCACGGGGAAGTGACATAGCAGGGACTTCAGGCGATCGAAGGCTCTTTGGCATGCTTCATCCCAAGTGAACTTTACGCCTTTCTTCAGTTGGTTGGTGAGACTGAGAGCAATCTCAGCAAAGTTCTTGCAGAACTTGCGGTAGTACCCAATCATTCCAAGGAAGCGGCACAAAGCTTTTTTGTTGTCAGGAACTGGAAAGTCCATGATGGCTTGGACTTTAGCATTTATGGGTGCCACCTTACCCTGTTCTTCCCAGGAGTCACTCCATGTGATCAGGTCGTCGATGTACACACCCGTGTGTGGCAATTCGGCGATTGAAGACTGTATCATCCTTTGGAACGTGGCTGAGGCATTTTTCATGCCAAAGGGTAGGACTTCATACTGGTATAACCCAGATGGTGTGGCAAAAGCAGAGATGCTCTTGGCCCTCTCAGTTAAAGGCACACACCAATAACCCTTGAATAAATCAATCTTGGTCAGAAACTTTGCTTGCCCTACTCTATCGATACAATCATCAATCCTAGGTATTGGAAACACATCAGTTCTAGTTACAGCATTGACTTTGCGATAATCTGTACAGAATCTAGTACTTCCATCAGGTTTTGGAACTAGAACACAGGGTGAACTCCAATCTGAGTTAGAGGGTCTGATAATATCATGTTCTAACATGTACTCAACCTCTTTCTCAGCAATCTTTCTCTTTTCAGGATTCATCCGGTGCGGATGCTGTTTTATTGGTTTGGCATCACCAACATCTACATCATGAGAGGCTATAGAAACTCTCTTTGGAACATCAGGAAATAGATCTTTATATTTCTTGATCAACCTCTCAAACTGATCTTTCTGTGAGGGTTCTAAGTGCTGGAGTTTTACATCAAGATTTTGCAACACTTCAGACTTTGACAATTTACATGAAAGAACTTCAGCTTTAATTCTAGGTTCATCATCTTGAAACTCCCCCTCATCTTCACAAGTCTCGGCCATAGGAGGATCTGAAATGACAGCTGCAACCCTAGCATTCCTTTCATGATAAGGCTTCAGCATGTTAATGTGACACAACTGTTTTGGCTTTCTCCTATCTGGAGTCTTCACAATGTAATTGAGATCATTGAGTTTTGTCAGAATTTCATAAGGACTATGAAATCTAGCCTGCAATGGATTGGACTGCAAGGGAAACAACACAAGGACCTTGTCTCCTGGTTTAAACTCACGGCTTCTAGCCTTATGATCATACCAAGTTTTCATTTTTCCCTGACTTGATTTCAAGTTCTCTTTGGCTAGGTCACGAGCTGCACGCAGTCTTTCCTTGAACTTGCTAACATAGTCTAACAGACTGATATGCGGCTCTTTCTCTTGCCATTGTTCATTCAACAATAGCAAAGGTCCTCTCACTTCATGGCCAAACACTAGCTCAAATGGACTGAATCCAATAGACTCCTGCACTGCTTCTCTAGCTGCAAACAACAGCAAATGAACACCTTCATCCCAGTCTTTCTCATGGTCATAACAATAAGTCTTCATCATTGTCTTGAGAGTGGAATCAAACCGCTCTAAGGCACCCTGACTCTCTGGATGATAGGCACTGGAAAGAATCTGCTTTGCGCCTAGTTCATACACAACCTGCTGAAACAATCCGGAAGTGAAATTGCTACCTTGATCTGACTGAATTTCCCTGGGAAGGCCAAACAACGTGAAGAACTTTATCAAAGCCTTGAAATTGCAGTTGCCTTGATGTTGCGTGAGAGCGATGGCTTCAGGGAATCTGGTAGATGCACACATGATTGTCAACAAGTACTGATTTCCAGATCTAGTCTTGGGTAATGGACCAACACAATCAACAATGACCTTGGAGAAGGGCTCCCCAAATGCTGGGATAGGCTGCAATGGAGCTACAGGTGGGTCTAACTGGTGTTTTGCAACTACCTGACAAGTGTGACAGGTTTTGCAAAAGTTGGAAACATCTTTCGAAGTCCAGGCCAGAAGAAGTGTTTCATGATCTTGTCAACAGTCTTGTTAACACTAAGATGACCTCCTAAAGGCAAACTATGAGCCATTGTTAAGATCTCATTCCTGTAGACCTTGAACAACAATTTGCTTGACCACTGCCCAATCTGCATTGGCAGGGATATCAGGAGGCGCCACTTCGCATCAACACTCCATCCTTGAGATAATACCCAACTGGAACTGTGTCTATTTCTTCATTAGGAAGGGCTCTCTTCTTTAGTACACAAATTTCAGGATCATTGGTTTGCTCCTGAATCAACCGCTTTCTGGACAGAGACAAGTCTCCAGACACATCAGAATCACCAGACCCATCTGGCTGGCTGAATAGAGAACTGATAAAAGTGTCTGATAAGTCCTCAAACGGAGAAACCATAGTAGGCTGAACAGAGTCATGAGGCGAACCACCTGAGTCATGACTATTCATGGTGCTGGACGGCACCACATCATCTTCTTCTTGAGCCTTCTTGGCCATAGCACGAGTCACTGCACAGGAAGGATACAGAGATGGGTCTTCATCGCCATCTTCAGTGCTCGGCTGTGAAGTAAGATGAACAGGGGGAACTACATTGCCCCCAGCCAGGTCATTGCCTAGCAACAGAGAAACACCCTTGATAGGTAGACTTGACATAAGTCCCACCTTTACCTGTCCTGTAACTAAATCTGACTTCAAGAATACAGAGCGCAGGAGTACAGATACAGTCCTCCCTTCAATACCTTGTACAAGTATGAAATCCCCAGAAGCGGTCTCATCACGTAACTCCAGGAGTCCATCAACAAAAGTGACTGAGAAGCTCCGGTATCCCTAAGGATATTTATGGGTACAGGAGGAGAATGCTCATTCAGAGCCACAAATCCCTCTGACACAAATGGAAGAAATTCCTCCGTCACAAAGTCAGCAGTATCAGGCTTCTTAGCCTCACAAGGAGCAGGCAATTTAGCAGATCGGTCATCTACTACAGGGGTTTCTAACTTTGTCTTCACAAAGGCATTGGGTTTGGTATCCTTTTCTTTTTCTTTCTTAGCTTTAAGGAACCAACAGTTAGTTGTAACATGACCAGATTTCTTGCAATAATTGCAAACTAGACCACTTTTGTCCCTGTCAGCTTTCACACTTTGATCAGACCTTTGACTGGATTTCTGAGCACCATCACCAGATTTGTCTTTGTCTTTAGGTGAGGAATCTTGGGTATCACCGTTACCTTTCCTCTGAAATTGGGACCATCTATTGTTACTGCTAGACTGAAATTTGGACTTATGTGTGAGAACATATTCGTCTGCAAATTTGGTAGCTGATTGCAAATTCAGTGCTTGCCTCTCATTAAGGTAGGTCTTAATATCATCCTTGACACAGTTCTTGAATTCTTCAACTAACTCTTTTAGTGAGTTGAAATCATCCTTGACCTCCATAGAAGTACACCAGCGCTCAAAGCAAACCTTCTTCTCGTTAGCAAATTCCACATAAGTCTGATTGTCAGATTTCTTCAGACCTCTGAACTTCTGTCGGTAAGCCTCTGGAACCAACTCATAAGCTGTCAAAATAACCTTTTTGACAACCTCATAATCAGAGGAATCATCTGCAGACAAAGCCGAATAGGCTTGTTGAGCTTTACCCTTGAGGACAGTTTGCAACATCAGAGGCCAGTGTTCCTTTAGCCACTGACAACTCTTCGCTACCTTCTCGAAGAACTGGAAATACTTATCAACCTCCTTCTCCGAGAATGGAGGCACCAGCTTTACCTCCTGGCTAGCAAGAAATTTGTTTTCAGCTTGAATTTTGATTTTTAGTAGCTCCATTTGGAGCCTTTCTTCTCTATCTAATTTTTCTAAATCGAAATCTCTCTGTCTCTGTCTCTCTCTTTCTGCTCTTTCCTCTTTCTCTCTCTCTCAAATTCTCTTTGTTTTTCTTTTTTCCTCCCTCTTTTTTCTCTTTCTCTCTCTCAAATTCTCGTTGTTTTTCTTTTTCCTCCCTTTCAATCTCTAGCATTTTTAATTTAAGTTCCAATTCTACATTTGGATTTTCCACCAGAAACTGTTCCAGATCTCCTGGTGCAAACGCATTTTCATCAATGTAATATTCTACAATCTCTCTAGCCAGTCTTGCTTTTCGCATGGCTGGTTTTACATCTGTCAGCTCTAACTGTCTGCATATTTCTAGCAGTTCTGTCTTTTTAAAAGACTTCAAAACCTCTACGGTTGGTGATGCCAAGAAATCATCCACTGCTGTTGATCTGCCAATATATATCTAGGAAAATTCAAAAAAACAATTTCACTATTTGAAATTTTAGATTTTCAATAAATGACTCGCACAATGGTCTATCCCAGACCCGAGCCCGCAATTAGTTATGGCCCCAATTTGTTACGGCGTCAATTACAGCAAGGGATGACAGACAAAATTCTTAAACTTCAACAGATTTAATTAAACAAACACTTAGAACTAATCCACACTCTACCCTACTGACCAAGATTGAAATAAAAAAAAAGATAGTTACAGTCCCTTGGTAATTGAGATGGGCTGCTATGTTGCGATGTCCTGGGACAGGAAAATGCTCCAACACAGGCAAAAATCCACAAAAAGCTTCACAGGTCTTGAAAAGAGTGACAGGTCTGGTCAAATCTATCCTTCCACAATTTCTTCTTGCAATTTCTCCTTCTACTACACTCTCTCGATTTTTCTCCTTGCCCCAAACCTAGCTCCAGACTGCTTAACAAAAAAGTCAATACTGCCATCTAGTGGCTTTTTTTTTCCCCATTACAAATTAGAAAAGCGATTTCCGATGTTTGAAAAATATTTATCAAAAAAGGGGCAAATAGAAATAAACAAGCAGTATATCAGTTGATTGGACAAGTAGATGGTTGTAGATATAACATGGGGAAGCATTTTTCTCATAAAATATTAGTTCAGGATTGCAAAGCAAGATACTATATTTCGAAAGAGGAGCGAGGCATGCCTAAGGGGGGAGGGAAGAATGAGTGAAACAGACCAGAGGGAGGTGGAAAGTTGTTGAGAGTTTGAAGTTTTATTATGTGGGAATCAGTTGAATATGGTGATTTAAGCTGTAATGTTTCATACTATTTTAAAAAAACTAGAACGATGGTTTTGCTAACAGGGTATCAGCAGTTTATTGTCCTCAGAGAGGATTTGGCAGTTGGTAAGCATGTCGTATAAGCGTGAGATGCATTTAACCTGCATTGTGAAGTGGAGTTAATTTAGGTGGTAAACAGAGCAGGAGTTTAGCAATTTTGAATTGCTGTGGAGTTGCCAAGGACAGGTTTCATTCTCTAGATTGTGAGTTTATTATTAATGTTCATTGTGAATGTTTGTCATTAGACTGAGTGTGAACGTGTGTTGGAATGTAAGAACCTTGGAATGAGTATGAATGAGTGTGAGACAGGCAGTGCATTGATGTCTGATGGGAAAAAGAAACTATGATGGGAAACTTAATGTGCATAAGTTGATGTGTGTGAGTCTGAAATAACTATATTCTCATGTTGGGCTGTGTTTTTGTTTTTTTGTTTTCATACTCTTGTTAGAAGTGAACACAATAGTTATTCCTTATAAAATGAATAAAAATCCCCATTTGTCTATTAAACAAACATATGCCCCCCTTGAATGATCAGTTAGTATAAACAGAAGAAAGTTTAGAGGAAGTAACAACTGAAAGTCAATTGCCCAAAAAAAAGTTTTCCAATATTGTGGCTAATTGAATTTCTTTGAGTAAAAAGTGAGGATCGGGGAAAATGATAAATGTAAGAAAACGAAATCCATTGCATACTCCTTTAAAATAAAGATATTTCATGTTTTGAGAGCTTCACATGAGAAACAACATACAATGGACTAGCCTGGAATCCATACTGATAAAGTGCTGGTCGCTCCCAACGGTCACTGACTTATCAGTCTGGCCTCAGTCGTATAGCCAGCGTTTAGCGCTTACGTCACTAATAAGGTGAATACATGAATATTCATGTTTTCTGCTCTTGGCGAGAACCACCATAGACAGTAAAAGAAGTGGACGGCGGGATGGCGCTATTTTCAACGGGAGAGTGTGAAGCTCAATTGAACGAGTTCTCAGTTGGGCACCACGCCTACTGCACAGGCTTGAAGTCAGCTTCCTGACGTAAACCAATGTCCTGAGAAGCGGTAACTCTTCTGGTAGATGTATCCTACACATAATTCCCAGCGAGCAAGCGATTGCGTCTGTCAGTACAGTCTGATTCCGTTCGATGTTATTATGTTTTGTGAATTATTACTTCATAGGTACTTCACTTCGTTAGCGATATGGCTCAATCGTCTTCTGTCTATGATTCCTCTATGGGCTTCTGGTCTAAACAATGCGGTTATTTCGTCCCCAATGCGACAGAAAGTCGCCAGCATTTCACGTCACTTTTAGCCTAGCCTAGTGCCATCGGCTAAAAATGCTTACTATTTGACCATAACGCTACATACGAAGTAAAGACGTATGCTACAAAATGTAGTTTCTCTGTAGAAAATATTATTGCTGACATGAAGGCTCATAATGTTTTTATTGTAAAGTTATTTGATGTCAAAAGTCAGGCAAAATGAATGGAGGTGAATGGAGAAGCTACCGCTAGCTGATCATCTGCTATCCTCTAGAGCGTTCAATTGAGCTTCAACTTCCGGGTGTATTCCTACCCCCTAGAGAACCACCAATCGAATATGAGTTAGCTGGCCAGCAACGGCATTCGTGAATGTTATTTGACATGAGCTTAAAAATTAGATTGTGGTTTGCTTGCGTTTACTCTTGGAGTGGTTGTTAGGTTTTGAACAGGATAATTTTTGGCCATATCTGCATTTTGTTTATTTTAGTGGGATTCCCCGGTATAATAAAGGCTAAATTAAATAATGCTCAAATTACATAACATATTTCACTGTAATTGGCATTAGCTATAGCTCGAAGGGCATGATTGCATCAGCTAGATTAAAGTGATACTCCACCCAAAAACTATAATTTGTATATCACTTACTCACCATTAGATGTCTTAAACGGACAAAGTTGTTCTTCACCTGGCGCAACTTTATGGCCATTGGAGAGTTTTGAAAAATTATCCAAATTCCTTTTTTGCTGGAAGCAAATGGGGTCACGCAGTAGCAATGGGAAAACTCCACAAAACGTCCGATGACAAATGTTCAAACCATTGTCCAACGCATCTTCCTGTATAATCCAAGTCAGCTTTGTCCACTCGTATCCTCAGAACTCTAGAAACTCGGTTATTTTTCACTAAAAATAATAAAATACCAGTTATGCTTCAAGTAAGCTTGCGCATTCAACGGAAGTCCCGCCTCCCGGTTCGTTCATTGCCCAGAGACTCTGCTGCCACTCAGATGAATACTGAACACGAGCCGGGAGGTGGGACTTCCGTTGAATGCAGAACTGTGGTATTTTTATTTATTTTTAAGTCTGTCTAAAGGGGGGAGGGGGGCACCCTTGCGACTGTGAGCCAATCACAGATCTTGCATGGATTTTGTGCAAATATTTGAAAGTCAAACGCTGGTCTACCAACTGAGGCCAGACGTACAAGCAAGTGACCGTTAGGAGCGACTAAAGCTTGATACAGATGGATTCCAGGCTACGGTCACTTGCTTGTACGTCTGGCCTCAGTCGGTAGACCAGCGTTTGACTTTCAAAAATTCACACAAAATCCATGCAAGATCTGTGATTGGCTCACAGTCGCAAGGGTGCCCCCCTCCCCCCTTTAGACAGACTTAAAAAGCGTTTGTGATATACAAATTATAGTTTTTGGGTGGAGTATCACTTTAATCTAGCTGATGCAATGATACCCTTCGAGCTATAGCTAATGCCAATTACCGTGAAATACGTTATGTAATTTGAGTATTATTTAATTTAGCCTTTATTATACCGGGGAATCCCACTGAAATAAACAAAATGCAGATATGGCCAAACATTATCCTGTTCAAAACCTAACAACCATTCCAAGAGTAAATGCAAGCAAACCACAATCTAATTTTTAAGCTCATGTCAAATAACATTCATGAATGCCGTTGCTGGCCAGCTAACTCATATTCGATTGGTGGTTCTCAAGGGGGTAGGAATACACCCGGAAGTTGAAGCTCAATTGAATGCTCTAGAGGATAGCAGATGATCAACTAGCGGTAGCTTCTCCATTCACCCCCATTTATTTTGCCTGACTTTTGACATCAAATAACTTTACACTAAAAACATTATGAGCCTTCATGTCAGGGAATATATTTTCTACAGAGAAACTACATTTTGTAGCAGACGTCTTTACTTCGTATGTAGCGTTATGGTCAAATAGTAAGCATTTTTAGCCGATGGCACCAGGCTAGGCTAAAAGTGACATGAAATGCCGGCGACTTTCTGTCACACAGGACGTAAATAACCGTACTGTTTAGACCTGAAGCCCATAGAGGAATCATAGACAGAAGACGATTGAGCCATATCGCTAACGAAGTGAAGTACCTATGAAGTAATAATGCGCAAAACATAATAACATCGAACGGAATCAGACTGTACTGACAGACGCAATCGCTTGCTCGCTGGGAATTATGTGTAGGATACATCTACCAGAAGAGTTACCGCTTCTTAGGACATTGGTTTACGTCAGGGAGCTGACTTCAAGCCTGTGCAGTAGGCGTGGTGCCCAACTGAGAACTCGTTCAATTGAGCTTCACACTCTCCCGTTGAAAATAGCGCCATCCCGCCGTCCACTTCTTTTACTGTCTATGGTGGTTCTCGCCAAGAGCAGAAAACATGAATATTCATGTATTCACCTTATTAGTGACGTAAGCGCTAAACGCTGGCTATACGACTGAGGCCAGACTGATAAGTCAGTGACCGTTGGGAGCGACCAGCACTTTATCAGTATGGATTCCAGGCTAAGTGACCGTTGGGAGCGACCAAAACTTGATACGGATGGATTCCAGGCTAACAATGGACATAAGTGAGATCAAAATATAAGACAGAGAATAGAACATAAATGCACAATTTGATGCAGGATAAGGAGTTGGTGATTTGCCTGTAAATGCCCCAGCATTTGGCAGTAGTAATGCATTGCATAGAAAATCACCAGTAATATCCTACACGGGCATTAAGTAATTACACCATTTGAATTTGTTAAATAATAATATCTTTATTCACACATTAAAATACACAGTATTATTAATGGTAAAAAAAAAACATATTTACATAGACACGGGTTAGTTAATACAGATATCCTCAATTAGAAAATCAATCTCCTCCATAGTCAGAATATCGCAACTTTTTAAATGATCACGAACATCGACCATTTCTCTTAAAACTTTAATCTTGTCATTGAAATCTGTGTCATTATCATACCAGTGATACAAATCATGTACACCAAAAACACACCTTTCATTTAACAGATAACTATAATTTTTATCTGCACATGACATTGGGGTAATTTGACACTGATAAGCCATGGTCTTGACAACAGCATTATCACTATTTAAACACACATTAAAAAATCTTACAAATCTCATTTTTAACTCAGGTCTAGTGGTTTGCCAGCAAGACTAGAAATTACTTTACAATGTTTCATAGGATGAAGCTTCCAAATAATTCTAAGGGCTTTCCTCCATGCTGTAAAGGCTAGTTAATGTGGAGTTTCAGATGCCGTGGCAGGCGAAGGTGCACCAAGCACGGAGCCGGCACAGCTAAAAGTGATAGAGCGAGAATGGAAGGGAAAAGAGCTCGCGTTTCTGAATACACGAAAGACTTAAGTGCCAGAAACAAGGCGAGCAACAACAGTGGAAAAGAAATCTCAATAAACGAGAAAATAACAAGGCACCAAACAATTGTGCCATAAAATCCCTAAAGAAGCAGAGCTTCCCAGAAATAAAGATAATATATAGTCTAACAAACCCTGACTATAGATTTCTCAAGCCGAAACGAGTAACTTGAAAGCAGACACTCCAGCAAAGGAGGCCTGGCTACCTCCAGCTTATATGGACTCCAGGGAAGGACCGCCCAGGAATAATCAGCCAGCTGGGTGAAAAATCCGATGGGGAAAGAATACGATGTCATCAGGGACGAGAGTAACAAAGAACGCAAAAAGCACATACATAAACCATGACGCATGCAACACAGGTATCATTAGTACCGTTACTCTGCAATGACCATAATGGAGCCCCATAGTAACTGCAACAGTACTGATTAAACAACTGATTTTTTAGAAATGAATAAATGTGCCCATACTCAGCCATAAGTGAGTTTAGCAGCATTAACCATACAATCATTGTCACGGGTAGAGATATGATGACCAAGATGGACAGCCTTTTCAGACAATCCAATATAATCACCATTTACAGTAGCGCCTTTATCAGATGTTTTACAATGCCTATCCTTGAATAACAGTAACTTACTCTTGCTCCCATTAAACAAGACATTGCACTCCTTAGCATATTGTTCACATACACCAATAAGCACCTTTAAGCCTGACAGGGTTGGAGAGAGTAGATTCAGATCGTCAGCAAGCGCTCCAATAAAGTGAATGCCAATGTGACATCCGACTCCAGTCTCTTCAAGCCTGTGAAGCAGCCCATCCATGTAATCAGCAAATAACAACGGAGAGAGGACTCCCCCTTGTTTAACCCCATTTACTACATTAAACTGACTAGATAATTCTTTGCCCCATTTAACGTGTAATCTCAGATTAGTATTCATATAGATTAATAGGCAAACAACAAGTGGACACACATAGTTCCTTAAATAATTTACAATATCTGACCCTGTCAAAAGCTTTTGATGCATTTTACATTAATACATATACATTAGACCTATTATAGTTATAATAATTAATAGTCTCCATCATACAAAAAGTGCACTGAGTGGTTGATACTCCAGTTTTAAAACCAAATTGAAGGTTTGAGCTTAAAAGAACGCCCTGTTCTTGACCCAGTCTAAGACTTTACCTATATTACTACTTAAGGTGATTGCCCTGTAATTATCTGAGTTACATAATGACTTCCTCTTATCTTTGGGAATGGGAATCATAGTGCCTAGTATCATGGAGTCAGGACTAAAACCATGTATCAAAAATGCATTAAAAACAAGTGTTAGCATTATATTCAATAAGTGGGTGCCATTAATTAAGTGGTCAGAAGACAGTCACTCCTCACCACCGGACCTGCCTTCTTTTAGGTGACCAATTGCCTTTTTAACATCATACACAGAAATAACGTAATGGTTAAAACCATTTTTAGTCAACTTTTGATCAATCTCACATTTAATCTTAGACATTTCATCATCAAATATTTGTAAAATTCTAAAGAGCTAGAAAATCTAAAGCAATTTTCTGTAAATAGTTATTCTGTGTGAAACTGGTGTGCTAGAAGCATATCTCTGAAAAGAAAATGAAGAGAAAGTAATACTGAGAAACAAGAGGAATAACACAAAGGAGTTTCAAATTTGTCAAAGTACTGCTAAGTAATACACATAGTAAGAGACTGCGTGTAGCAAATTTAATCGATACAGAGGTTTAAGTTTCAAGTGTTGAAAAATTTCAGTTGCTATTTGAAGGTTAAAAATCAGGGTTAAATGATCAGAATAGTAGCGGTAAACATACAGTGCCATGAAAAAGTATTTGCCCCCTTCCTGATTTCTTAATTTTTTTGCATAGTTGTCAAACTTAAATGTTTCAGATTATCAAACAAATTTTAACATAAGACAAAGATAACCCGAGTAAATATAAAATGCAGTATTTAAATGATGATTTCATTTATTAAGGGGAAAAATAGCGCGCTGTCGCGAGCGGGACCCCTCAGCCTTGTGCTTGCCCTGCTGTGGTGGCCATATTGATTATGGCAGTGGGACAGAAATCGATAGGGAGCTTCCTCTAACCACCCCCAACATACTACCAGAAAATAAGAGCATTTGGCCACGACGTTTTTCAGCTATTGTCCGGAAACGAGAAGGTAACGGATAGACAGACAGACGGACGCCGCTCACCACGACAATACCCCCCACGTCTTTCGTCGGCTGAGGGGTAAAAAGCTATCCAAACCTACCTGGCCCTATGTTAAAAAGTAATTGCCCCCGCTTGTTAAATCATGAATTAACTGTGATTAACCACTTTTTTTTTTTGTTCAATTTCACTAGCCACACCCAGGTCTGATTATTGCCAGACCTGTTAAATCAAGAAATCACTTAAATAGAACCTGTCTGACAAAGTGAAGTAGGCTAAAAGATCTCAAAAAGCAACACATCATGCCACAAACGAAAGAAATTCAAGAACAGATGAGAAACAAAGTAATTGAAATTATCAGTCTGGAAAGGGTTACAAAGCCATTTCTAAGGCTTTGGGACTCCAGTGAACCATGGTGAGAGCCATTATCCACAAAAAGAGAAAACTTAGAACAGTGCTGAGTGGCTGGCCCTCCAAAATTACTCCAAGAGCCTATCGTCGACTCATCCAGGAGGAAACAAAAGAACCCAGAACAACATCTAAAGAACTGCAGGCATTACTTGCCTCAGTTAAAGTCAGTTTTCATGATTCAACAAAAAGAAAGAGACTGGGCAAAAATGGCATCCATGGTTCCAAGGCGAAAACCACTGCCAACCAAAAAGAACGCAAAGGCTCTACTCACATTTGCCAAAGTACATCCTGATGATCCCCAGGACTTTTGGGAAAATATTCTGTGGACTGACGAGACAAAAGTTGAACTTTTTGGAAGGTATGCGTCCCGTTACATCTGGCGTAAAACTAACACAGCATTTCATAAAAAGAACATCATACCAACAGTCAAACATGGTGGTGGTAGTGCTATGGTCTAGGGCTGTTTTGCTGCTTCAGGACCTGGATGACTTGCCGTAATTGATGGAACTATGAATTCTGCTCTCTACCAGAAAATCCTGAAGGAGAATGTCCAACCATCAGTTTGTGATCTCAAGCTGAAGCGCACTTGGGTTATTCAGCAGGATAATGATCGGAAACACACCGGCAAGTCCACCTCTGAATGGCTTTAAAAAAAAACAAAATGAAGGTTTTGGAGTGGCCTAGTCAAAGTCCGGACTTAAATCTGATTGACATACTGTGGCATGACCTTAAACAGGTCGTTCATGCTCAAAAACCCTCCAATGTGGCTAAATTAAAACAATTCTGCAAAGAGGAGTGGGCCAAAATTCCAGGGATGTGAAAGACTCATTTCCAGTTATTGCAAATGTTTGAATGTTGTTGCCGAGGGTGGCAAAAAGAAGTTATTAGGTTTAAGGGGCAATTACTTTGTCACACCAGGCCAGGTAGGTTTGGATAGCTTTTTTACCTTAATAAATTAAATCATCATTTAAAACAGCATTTTATATTAACTTGGGTAATCTTTGTCAAATTATAAAATTTGTTTGTTGATCTGAAACATTTAAGTGTGACAAATATGCAAAAAAATAAGAAATCAGGACGGGGGCAAATACTTTTTCACAGCACAGTATATAGTATGACATTTAATCGTACGTTAGGGTTTTAAAAGAATAAAACATGATCAAATGAAATATTGTGGGATTGGATGGGTTTTTAAATAAAAATGCATTGCTCAGATCATAGAGTCAAAACAATACAGCGAATAAATTGGGAGGGGAGGGGATTAGCCCCCCCAAACCTTCCCCAAAACAGTCGGCGGCGGAACTGCAAAGTTCCGAGGGCACGTTAAAGACTTTTTATAGTGCTGGGGAGAGGACTGAAGGCCTTGGTGTCCAGTGATATATGAGTTGACACACTGCCGTGGTACCGTCAAGTCGCCATGTTTGTCGCATGTACTGTAAGTGTGTGGGCAACACATGGTACGTGGGTGACAGCCCACACCAATCAGAGGGGCTTGAGAGACGACCTCCGTGAACAGGCGAGGCCGGTGAAAATGGTCAAAGATTTCTATACCCATAGCAAAGTGGCGTAGGGACCAGACTGTCGGTTCCCACCTGGGTGGCTGGTAACCACTATGGAGTTTGGGGATCACTATCGACTAGGTCACCAGCCGGTCGGGTCTCAAATGGCAGTAAGACCACACAGAGGGTGGCCACCGCGCTCGGCTCAATGTACAGTCAGGCCACCACAAGCCAAAAGCGAATGCGTTAGTAGGCGAGTAGTGCTTCTGTGATCAGTGGGCTTTGAAAAGAAGGCACTGTGATGCAGAAGGGACAGATCTCAACCTAGGGGAGCTTGGGCAAAGATTTCTGTTCAAAGAGAGCTTTATTATCCCCGAAGAGCAATTTGTCGCACAGCCAGCAGTAAGAAAGGATATCAGGAAAAAATAAATAAATTAAAAAAATGAGACAACAATAGACATCACATTAAGGCAAACACCACTCACACAGAATTATTTAACAGGTCAATTGCAGCAGGGACAAATGAACTCTTGCATCTGTTTGTCCTGCATCTGTGGCCAGAAGGGAGCAACATGAACTCCTTGGCCAGGGGGTGACTCGGATCAGCCAGGACTTAAAGGATTTCTCAACATTAAAATTTCGGAGCTTCTGATAAAAATGCATATGCTGACGTGCTTTCTTACACACAGCACTACATAGGGCTCGAAAGTCAATTTTTCATCGATGAGGGTGCCAAGGTATTTGTGCTGTTTTCCAACCTCAACAACTTGGCCATCAATGACAACAGGGGAGACTGTTATGGGATTCTTTTTAAAATCACCAATAACCTACTTCGTTTTTGCTGCATTGATTCTCAAGAAGGAGCTTTTGCACCAATCTAAAAACTCTGCCACCACAGGACAATGGTCAGGGTTGTCAACCTCTTAAGCCCTGAGCCTCTGGTTTGAAAATAGCATGCCCAAAATGAAATGAGTATATCCCTGCAACTGCTTGGTCCATTTGAATAATCTTGGTATCATAATATAGGTAACACCATAAGTCCATAAATTACGTTATGTGTCATAAGGTGGAATGACACAGGGAAAAAGTATTGAACACGCTTCCTGAAATTTATTTAATACTTAGTAGTAAAGCCTTTGCTAGCAATGATAGCTTCAAGACACCCCTTGTATGGAGTAACTCGTCGCATACATTGCTCAGGTGTGATATTGGCCCATTGTTCCACACAAACCGTCTTAAAATCTTGAGGGCTCTGGGGGCCTCTTCTACGAACCCTGATTTTCAGTTCTTTCCATAGATTTTCAATTGGATTCAAGTCAGGTGATTGACTGGGCCATTCTAGCAGCATTATTTTCTTTCTCCGAAACCAATTGAAAGTTTCCTCGGCTGTGTGTTTGGGATCATTTTCTTGCTGAAATATCCACCCTTGTTTCATCTTCAGCATCCTGGTAGATGGAAGCAGATTCTTATCAAGAATGTCTCAGTACATTTCTCCATTCATGCCTACTTCAATTAATGAAGTCTACCAGTACCATATGCTGAAAAACAGCCCCACACCATGATGTTCCGAAACTTCACTGTTGGTATGGTGTTTTAGGGGTGTTGAGCAGTGCCGTTTGTCCTCCAAACATTGTGTGTGCTGTGACATCCAAAGAGTTCAATTTTAATCTCATCTGACCAGACAGCATTCTCCCAGTATTTCATAGGCTTGTCCAAATGTTGTGCAGCAAACTTTAAATGAGCTTCAATATGCTTTTTCTTCAGCAATGGAGTCTTGCGCAGTGAGTGTGCAAAGAGGCCTTGGCGGTTGAGTGCATTACTTATTGTTTTCTTTGATACAACTGTGCCTGCTAATTCCAGGTCTTTCTGAAGATCTCCCCGCGAGTGGTCCTTGGCTCTTGGACAACTCTTCTGATAATTCTTTTGACTGCTCTGTCAGAAATCTTGCAAGGAGCACCTGGTCCTGGCCGGTTTAAGGTGAAATGATGTTCTTTCCACTTTCGGATTATTGCCTCAACGGTGCTCACTGGACCATTCAGAAATTTAGAAATATGTCTGTAACCAATGCCATCAGTATGTTTTGCAACAATAAGGTTGCGAAGGTCTTGAAAGAGCTCTTTGATTTACCCATCATGAGAATGCTTCTTGTCTGATAATTTGGTAATGAGACACCTTTTTATAAGCCATCAATTAGGACTAATCCAGCTGATATTAATTTGCATTGATGGGGGGCAGGATTGCTTTCTAAATACTAACAGATTTCAGCTGGTTTCTTAGCTTTCCATACCTTTTTGCTCCTCCTTTTCTTCATGTATTCCATACTTATTCCCTGTGACATTCCACTTTATTACACACAACTTAATTTATGGACTTATTTATTTTGATTTCTTTGTGTGTGTGGATTACTTGGGTTGTTACCGACATCTGGTGAAAAATTTCATGTCAACAGCCCCATTAGAAATATATTTACTGAGAAAAATGTCAACGCGTACAATGCTTATTTCCTCTACTGTATATGTCACTGAGTCAGAGTAAAGGAAGATGGAACACAGTACAAATGAAAGATCTCACTTGTGCCTAACAAAGTTTTACTTGTTCTCTTGTGAACTTATTTAGGTGCGGTCGGAAACCTCTAAAAAATTACAGCACAAAATCTCATCATGATCTGTGTCAAAGTTTATTCTAATCGAGTACATCAGAGCATGTTAGAGAGGAATGTCTAGATGGCTTCTCCAAATTGGCAGTTTGGGTACCTTGTGTGCCATTTCAGATTTCTCTCTTACCAAGCTGTAAAACTCATTTAATTTCATTTATATGTCACTACAGGCATACATTCCATCCAAATACAACCACTTTTTAAATTTTTTTATAACTCAATACCTTTATTAAAATTTTTCTGATATAGAGACAAATACAAAACAGGCCAATAGAAACAGCATTTCACGTACTAAAAAAACGGGGGAAATCATATCCCCATCAGAGACGGCAAAAGGATTTTGCAATTCCCTTTATACAATATGACATCAAAGACACAGACAAACTTACAGACCAGTGAGAATGACCCAAAGAACCACCCAACAGACATAACAAATCAAACAATAACACACACACACACACACACATACAAAAAAAAAGAAAAGAAAAAACAAATAAACAGACAGACACACAATTGGGGCAGGCAATGTTACACATCAAAAACAAACAAAAAATAAATAAAATAATGACAATAAATAAAGGACAGCATTCAGGTCTTACATTCTTTTACAGTACAGCATCACCAACATTTCAGAACTTGAATATCTTGTAATCCATGTAACCCCATACTAAATCAGTTATACATTTCTAGCTGTGATCCACCAGACCTTTCAGTACAATAGTTGCCAGTCTAGTACCAATATATTCTACAACCCCAATTCTGAAATAGTAGTAAAGTGTAAATTGTGAATAAAATCAAAATGCAATGAATTACAGATCATATGAGCCAATATGTACTTTACTATAGAATGTCGATAACATTTCAGATGTTGAAACTGAGACATTTAACATTTTTATCCACAAAATGAGCTCATTTCAAATTTTCTGGCTGCAACACATCTCAAAAAAGTTGGGACACAGGCAAAAAAGGGCTGAAAAAGTAATTAATATATAAGATAATCAGCTGAAAGAACATTTAGCAAGCAATTAAGTTAACTGGCATCAGGTGTGTGACATGATTGGCTATAAAAGGGATGTCTTAGAGAGGCTGAGTCTCTCAGAAGATGGCCCGATGCTCTCTAACCTGTGAAGGCTTGCGTTAAAAAAACTGTGGAATGCTTTGAAAACAATGTTCCTCAACGTCAAATTGCAAAGGCTTTGAAGGTCTCATCATTAACAGTGCATAACATCATCAAAAGATTCAGAGAAACTGGAAAAAAAACTGGACAAGGGCGAAGACCTTAACTGGATGCCCGTGATCTTTGGGCCCTCAGACGCCACTGCATCACTCACCGGCATGATTCTGTCATTGACATTACTAAATGGGCCCAGGAATACTTCAAGAAACCACTGTCTGTAAACACAGTCCGCTGTGCTATCCACAAATGCCACCTAAAACTCTATCATGCAAAAAGGAAGCCATTGTTGAGTATGATCCAGAAGCGCCGCCATGTACTGTGGGCCAAGGCTCTTTTAAAGGTGACCTAGAATGGTTGAACGGGGTGTTTATCCTTGTTCAGTGAAGTGACATATACGCCACAAAATTTTGGTTTGGTCTGTAATGCCTCAGAAGCTTCCGAAAAACCTCTCTCAAAAAGCTATGTTAGGGTGGGGGATTTTGAACGCGTTGTTTTGCACCTATTTGGTGACCTTTCGGGCTTAACTGGCAACCTCATTATGAAATGCAAGCACTTGACGCTGATTGGCTGGCTTTTGCTGCCTAAAGCGAAGCAAGTCCGTGTTACTTGCGGTGAAATTCACCTTTACGCAAGTGAAACTGAAACTTCAAGGCACAAGGATTTTAATTCGCGTGAGAATGTCATTAATAAGCATTCATTGAATAATTGCGGACTACAGCGAATAATCCTAAAAATGCGAAGACCCACATGTTTTGCTGTTGGCACCAAAACATCTTCACAAACTAAAGGCGCAGATGCCGACCTCCCCACCGTCTTAATGTGAGCATGGCAGGATCATTGGCAACAACAAACTTCGGATTTATTTCAGATCTCGTTTCAAAGCTGTTGTTGAGCGATAATCACGTTATACGACATTGGCTAGACCAGTGTTTCCCAAACTGTGTGCCGTGAGAGCTTCCTTTGAGAAAACCCACTTACTGTTTTCTTCCTGATAGCCTAATAATATAAAACGGCTGAACTTACAGGATATAAAAATAACAATTCATGTCATTATCAATTCATTCAATTCAGTTTATTAAAATGCCTATTTAAAATTCCTTCTCGATATTTCAAGATCATGTATTCTACTGTATAATTCCTTCACGTGATTGGCCAATCACACATCGTCTAACGCTTAAAAAATTAAACATTCCCGGTAAAACTCAGCTAAAACAGCAGTGTAGGCTAATTGAAACGAAAACAACGAAAATGGATAAATTCTGACCAAAACCTCAAAAAGGCCGTCCGACTAAGACCCTGAACCACCTCACTCTTGCTGCAGGCCAGAAAAAGAAAATCAAAGTGGTGAGCAGACTTTACAGTGAGGAATATCTGACTTATGGGTTTACATTCACTGGAGATCCCGCTACCTCAATACCACTGTGTCTTGCTTATTAAAAGCTGGCGAACAAGCTATGGTGCCAAATAAATTAAAAAGACACCTTTCAACCAAACACCCTTCTCGCAAAAAAAAAAAAAAAAAAAGGAAGGAAGTGTTTGGTGACATCTGAGTATCTGGAGAAGTGGGGCTGAACTGGAAAGACTCGTGAGAGTCATTTATTTTATGATTGCATGAAAGCCTGAAACCTGGTTGGAAAGCTCAGTGTCACTTTCGGTCGCACTGCGGGTAGGTAGCGCAAGCGAACGCTATAATATCATAGCGGTGTGCGTGAGATTTTTTTCATAGTAAACCGAGAGAAAAAAGTTTGGGAAACACTGGGCTAGACAAGCAAAACAAATATATTCTACTTTTAACTTTAAAACAATCTAACAACAATGTGATACTAACAGTTTGTACTGGTTGTTGAGGTAGCGCAAAGTCGGAACTGCTCGCTAAGTAGCACCAAACGCTATAGAAGCCGGCTTGAAATTGTGCCAGGTTAGTAAAACTGTCAGAGGTGAAATGGGCTGAGCAAAGTATCAGTCTGTGGTTGAATGTAGTGGGAATCCGATTAAAAATGAACAGCAGCCACGCATCTCATGCATTTCTTTTTCGGTTGGAAGGTTATGGAACGTTTGCACACTGCTTCCACAGCCTGGAAGAGCACACCTCGTTACACGACTCCCCATTTAAGCCTTGAACTTACTGAACACTGCTGCAATTACTTTCTGTAGGGGGCGGAGGCGGGTGTATGCAAATTATTTTGAAGGGAGGAAACGGAATGAGAGGGGGGGGGCAGTGAGATACATATGACATCATATCTATCGTTGTTCAGATTGGCCCGTTTTCTGGCGGTCATTTTTAAAAAGAGGAATTTCTATGAAACGGAGATGTTCAGAATGTCTAGCACTTTTCATATGTTCTTGAATGCGGGTAGACTACCATTATTCAACATAGACAAGGTAAAAACAGTTTTTGATTCTATGTCACCTTTGAAATGGACTGTAGCAAACAGGCAAAGTGTCCTGTGGTCAGACGAGTCCAAATTTGACATTCTTGTTGGAAATCATGGGCGTCGTGTCCTCCTGGCTAAAGAGGAGTAAGACCACCCCTCCTGTTATCAGCGTTCAGTTCAAAAGCCAGCATCTCTGATGGTATGGGGATGCATTAGTGCATATGGTGTGGGACACTTGCATGTTTTAAAAAGCAGCATGAATGCTGAAAGGTATATAAAGGTTTTAGAGCAACATATGCTCCCCTCCAGACAACATCTATTCCAGGGAAGGCCTTGTGTATTTCAGCAGGACAATGCAAAACCACATACAGTCCTGATCTTTCACCGATTGAGAACATTTGGCGCATAATTAAACGAAAGGTCTGTCAAAGGAGACCCAAAACTCTCCAGCAGCTGGAAGCCTATATTAAGAGTGGAATCAAATTCGAATGGCTAAACTCAAGAAACTTGTCTCCTCAATGCCCAGACGCCTCCACTCTGTGTTAAAAAGAAGAGGGGATGCTACACCATGGTAAACAGGCCCCTGTCCCAACTTTCTTGAGACCTGTAGCAGCCATCAAATTTGAAATGAGCTCATTTTGTGGATAAAATAGTAAAATTTCTCAGTTTCAACATTTGCTATTTTATCTCTGTTCTATTGTGAATAAAATACTGGCTGGTGTGATTTGAAAGTCATTGCGTTTTGATTCTATCCACAATTTACACTTTGTCCCAACTATTTTGGAATTGGGGTTGTATCTTCAACTGTGCATATTTTGGGTCTTAAAGTGACCGATTGTCCAGGGTTCTGCCCAGGATGCTAAGAGTGCTGGACGGAAAATTTCTACCGTCTCCTAACTTGACAATCCGCCTTCCATGAGCTACAAAGCATAATATACATTATTCACAAATGATCTTGTCAATAAGGGGCGTAGGTTTAATCTGAGAGTTGGTGGTGATATGTAATGCGAGCGCACTCTGCACGCGAGCAGGAAAATTTTTTTGCCAATTTGAATGCAAATATTGCCTCTCCGATGTTCTCCATGGTGCATATGCGAGATGCCTCTAATTTTCATAGATCGATGCCATATTCATCAACTTTTTTTTCCATTTTGCATCCAAATACTTTTGATTAAATTTCTGAATACATCTTAGCAACTGTCATTTATGTGTCAAACATTTCTAATGAAACTTTACAGATCTGAACAATTCATAAAACTTTTAACAATTCATAAGTAAGTTAATTACATGATATGTTGTACCATTAACGACTATTACAATCATTATTTGGCAGTGGCGGAGCCAGAACTGGAAATTGGGGGGGGGTGGCACAGAACATTGGTTTAAAACAATTATTCGTCCTGACCTGTTCTCAGTCATTTTCATAATAAACAAAAAATTAACTCCAAGAACACTCCACACTGTCAGGTGCTGCTAGTTCTCCCTGTTTAGGCAAGACCACAATCATTTATTTGGACGCTTATTTGTTGCATTTAAATCAGTGTTATTCAAAATTGCATACCTGTCAACTTGCACGCATATGGCTTGAGTCTCACGCTTTTTTATTTAATTGATGAGTCCCACTTTTTATATCAACCCTCGCTGTACCGAAAGTGAGAGGTGATATTTCATTGGAACACGGGTTAGTCATTATTTAATCGTGCGTATTTTAGAGATTCTCTTGCAAAATTGAAATCTCTATGCATGGAAGTGTTTCAATTTTTAAACGAAGAATTTAAAAGATAATGAAGTGCAAGTTAAATTGCCTGATGTGCGGAAAAGGTAGCACGGAAGTTTCAGAGCAGTTTGTATTTTGTAAAGCATAGGTAGGCCTAGGAAATGATGTTTCTGTACTAAATTCAGCCCTTTATTTCATCGCTTTTAGATCGCATTTGGAGTGAAGCCGTGTCTTCAATTGCCAATGGATTATTACAATGATTTGAAAACCCGTCAATAAAGGAAAATAATTGAGAATTAGCCAGGACGCGGCGAGGATGCCAGGGCGCTGGTCGAAAACGAACGTTCGCTATTCTGACAATAATAGAAGGTGGGAGCATATTTGGGGTCATTTATGTATTGTTTCTAGCAGTCTTACTGGATGATGGATGCGCTCATTTTAACTGATCTTTGAAAAAATAGTGCCGCCGGGAAAAGCTGAGTGGTGGTCGGTGCATTCCGAGTGCTCGTGGGGCCGACCAGCATTTGGCAGAACCCTGATTGTCACATTCATACATGAACGCCGCCATTATCATGGAAAGCATTGTGGTATGCTAATTAAGCGCGAACTCTGATTGGCGGAATATGTAAAAAATGTGGCAAAAAAACAATGCTGGGCAAGTCAACAGCAGACTTCAGCGGCGTCAATAGTCCCGTTGGAAGCACATATGGATCCAAACCTAAAAGGCCTATTTTATTTAAGTAACGCCTTTCTTCCACAGAGATGAGCAATTTTCGTTTGGCTAGCCATTTACCCTGTGTGCGCTATGGTCCTAAAGATGGCGGCGACGAAAATAAAGTCATGTGACTGACCCCCTTGAATTGTCGGATTCTGTGGACTTTCCTCTTTCATTTGATGTATCGTTTGTATGCCTAGCACAAATTCAGTAGAAACGTTAGTGATTGAGCGCTGATATTATTTTATCCTATGTTTTGCTACATGCTTATTTACTTGCTTGGTGCTTGAATTGCGTTCGGTTGAGGTGAAAATGGTCAACATAAGCTTTTTGCCAAGTTTATCCCCATTTAGTGGATATTCCGCATGACAATGTTGCTATGAGGAAACGCGCTGTGTTTACAACCCCAATTCCGAAATATTTCGGACAAAGTGAAAATTGTGAATAAAATCAAAACGCAATGACTTTCAAATCACACCTGTCTGTATTTTATTCACAATAGAACAGAGGTAAAATAGCAATGTTGAAACTGAGAAATTTTACAATTTTATCCACAAAATGAGCTCATTTCAAATTTTATGGCTGCTACAGGTATCAAAAAAGTTGGGACAGGGGCCTGTTTACCATGGTGTAACATCCCCTCTTCTTTTTAACACAGAGTGGAGACGTCTGGGCATTGAGGAGACAAGTTTTTTGAGTTTAGCCATTGGAATTTGATCCCACTTTTGTTTAATACAGGCTTCCAGCTGCTGGAGAGTTTTGGGTCTCCTTTGACGTACTTTTCGTTTAATTATGTGCCAAATGTTCTCAATCGGTGAAAGATCAGGACTGCAGGCAAACCAGTTCAGCACATGGACTCTTCTACTACGAAGCCATGCTGTTGTAATAGCTGCAGTATGTGGTTTTGCATTGTCCAGCTGAAATACACAAGGCCTCCCCTGGAGTAGATGTTGTCTGGAGGGGAGCATATGTTGCTCTAAAACCTTTATATACCTTTCAGCATTAATAGTATTTTTAAAACATGCAAGTGTCACACACCATATGCACTAATGCATCCCCATACCATCAGAGATGCTAGCTTTTGAACTGAACACTGATAACTGGAGGGGTGGTCTTACTCCTCTTTAGCCAGGAGGACACGACGCCCATGATTTCCAACAAGAATGTCAAATTTGGACTCGTCTGACCACAGGGCACTTTGCCACTTTGTTACAGTCCATTTTAAATGAGCCTTGGCCCACAGAACACAGCGGTGTTCCAGATCATGGTCAACAATGGCTTCCTTTTTGCATGATAGAGTTTAAGGTGGCATCTGTGGATGGCACGGCAGACTGTGTTTACAGACAGTGGTTTCTTGAAGTATTCCTGGGCCAATTTTGTAATTTCAATGACAGAATCATGCCGGTGAGTGATGCAGTGGCATCTGAGGGCCCGAAGAGCACGGGCATCCAGTAAAGGTCTTTGGCCTTGTCCCTTACGCACAGAGATTTTTCCAGTTTCTCCGAGTCTTTTGATGATGTTATGCACTGTCGATGATGAGACCTTCAAAGCCTTTGCAATTTGACGTTGAGGAACATTGTTTTTAAAGTATTCCACAATTTTTTTACCCAAGCCTTCACAGGTTGGAGAGCCTCTGGCCATCTTTACTTCTGAGAGACTCAGCCTCTCTGAGATATCCCTTTTATAGCCAATCATGTTACAAACCTGATGCCAGTTAACTTAATTACTTGCTAAATGTTCTCTCAGCTGATTCTCTTATATATTAATTGCTTTTTCAGCCCTTTTTTGCCTGCGTCCCAACTTTTTTGAGACCTGTTGCAGCCAGAAAATTTGAAATAAGCTCATTTTGTGGATAAAAATGTAAAATGTCTCAGTTTCAACATTTGAAATGTTATCTATGTTCTATTGTAAATAACATATTGGCTCATGTGATCTGAAAGTCATCGCATTTTGATTTTATTCACAATTTACACTTCGTCCCAACTATTTCAGAATTGGGGTTATATAATGCCTGATGATCACCCCCGGTACCGGTTCAGGTTTAAGAAGTTGAGTAAAGACACAATAACAGAGTCATCAGCAAACTTAATAATATGATGCCCTGCATATTGGTTCTGACATGCATTTGGGTCAATGACGTGACATTGTCGGAGTGCACTACTTTGGTTTAAAATAATTTTAAATGATTCATAATATGGATCATTTTATTCTACAAAACCTGTTTAATTTGACCATATTTCCAGTTTATCATAAAAATTATCTATATTTTATGTTTTGCCATCTCAAACCCTCAAAATGTCAGGTGGCGCAACCGTCCCAGCAAGTTAACACTGTGAAATCTATTAAATATGTAATTTGAAATATTAATTAATATAATATTAATATGGGGGCATAATTTTATATTGAAAACCTTTCAAAAAACAAAGTTTAATAGTTTAATTGTTCTTAAATTGTTTGGAAAACCAAAATACCCGCCCCCTACAACAAAGAATCCATAAGTTATTCTTAATACCCAGCTCAATTACAAAATAGTAATGTTTTAGGCAGAGTAGACACTCTCGGGTATACTTACTAAAAATATCACATAGAAAAATAAGAGGGAAGTGTGTTTTTTTTCAAGAAACCTTTGGTTGCGCCACCTGACATTTTTTGGCTGGTGAAATTGCAAATACAGTCTAAAACTGTACTAAAACCCTGTAAATGTTGTGCAACCATTAACACTTGTTTAAACACACTCTTCCAACTTCCAATAAATGTATTCTGTACATTTTTAAAGATTTATTTGAAAAAAAAAATTTTTTTTAAAGGCTTATTTGTCATTGACCCATTTGTGTATTAAACAAATATAAGCTGAGCTAAAACACGCCCTTGGGGTGACCCAGTGGATAATAAAATAGTGTTAGATAAAACACTCGATCTTCACTCTTTGTGACCTCACATTTAAAAAATCCAACAGCCAACAATTGAGACCAGGGTCAATTTTGTGGGTGCTCTCTAATCTCTGTGCTAAAATATGAGGTTGGATACAATTAAAAGCAGAAGAAAAATCAATAAAAAGAAGCCGCACCAAAGAATTTGCCTTTTCTAAATGTGTCAGTGAATTCAGCAGTATGTTATTTTGTTGAGGAACTGAAATCCAAACTTGGCAAAGGGGCAGTGGTTGGAGCAATATTTCTTGATCTGAATAAAGCATTTGACACTATAAATCATAACGTTTTAATTTCCAAGCTATCCACACACTCAGCTGCCAAAATAGAGTGGTTTACATCATATTTGACAAACAGGAAGCACTGCACCAAAATTAACGGTTCACTCTCTACAAAAAATAACTGCTCAATAGGGGTCCCCCAAGGATCGATCTTGGGACCTTTACTGTTCAGTAAATATATTAATGACCTTCCCAACAAGCCTTGAAAATCCTAGATAAAAAACCTTCAGTTATCATCACTGCAATATCATAAAGAATTATGGCCAATTTACCTTTGACAGTTATATTTCATTTGCAAATGTTTGTTTGTTTTACAAAATTATTAACCACCTTGCACCACCACCTCTGGAGCAATTTGTAAGTCAGTGTACTGATAACATAAGGACCACAAGAGCAGCAACTAAGGGGGGACTGCTTAAGTTTGTTTAGGCACTCTGCCTTTGGCAAATCAGCATTTTCCATTAAAACATCTAGCCTGTGGAATAATATTCCCCCTAATATTAGACAAAGTAGTACTTTCACCTCATTTAAAGCACGTCTTAAAAGATGGCTAAAAGCAAACCAATAGTGTGGACATGTTTAGTCATTGATTTAAGCTTTGCTGTGGCCTGTGTTAATGCCTTGTGTCTATGCCCTTGTCAATGCTTAATGCTATTTCATGAGGTGTATGTCTTAATTTTGTGGATTTAAACTATGTGCTTTTTTTTCTCTCTCTCTTATTTTTGTTATATATTTTTTAAGTAGTTATTTTACTAACACCAAACTCTTGCTCAGGGACTTCAGATGAAAATTAGCCCTTGGGCTAGAATCTGGCTCAATTTTCATGCTGTGCATTGTCCCTGCCAAATAAATAAATAAATAAATTTAGTAAAGTGCCAAGTGCATCGTCAACACCCCTGCATGACCTGTATGCATATTGGACTGGGTCCAAGTCTTCTTGGATGACTTCCATGAGAGCTTCCCTCACAATTGTTCCAAAAATTTTCATCACTAGGGAGGTAAGGGCCACAGGCCTGTAATCATTTAATGATTTTGGAGCTTGATTCTACGGCACAGGGACAATAATTGAATCTTTCCACTAACTGGGAATTCGTGGAGCTGGAGTGATGATAAAAAGATAAAACAAAAATGTCCGCCAACTGTATAGCACAGGATTTAAGAATACAACCTCCAGCTCCATCAGGGCTAGGACTTTTCCTTTCTCTTACTTCCTCGAAAAGTTTAACAACCCTGTCCCAGTTGACCTCCACACTATTCTGCCCTGTAACAATATTTTTAAAAACTGCCAGCTCCTCACTAAAATAATAAATATTAAAGTGATTATAAAATGAGACGTTGATATCAGACTTGTTATTGAAGGAAATTACACACTTTCTTGGCTCCAGCCTGTGGAAAGGGATCTAGCCTGGAACTGCGCCATGGGAAAGGGAGGTTCTAAGAATCTAAGTGAAAGTGTTTATAGTCGGAAAGGACCAACAAGCCATAGTTTATATTCAGACTCATAAGAAATTCACTTGTGTGTGGTATGGGGGTTATACACCATAGGTAGGCAATTGCTGTGCCATTTTGCGACCATGATTGATATGAGGCCATGATTGGGATGTGCTCAACTAAGGAGTGTTGAGGATCATATTTCAGTATTACACATCATATTCAGCAGCAAATCAATAATCATAATCAGTAACCATATTATGTAAGGAGCAGTAACTCACACACATACAAAAGCAGTTCACACACGCATAGGCAGTTGATTTCTGTGGCAGAGGTTCGAAGGATCTAAGTTTTAATATCGGTTCAGGTGGTTTAATTAATATCTGATTAGTTGACTTCTGCTTTGATTAATGTCTGTTCAGTTGATTAAATCAATACTTGTTCAGTTGATTTCTGCTTTGATTAATATTTGTTAGTTCATTTAATCAATATCTGTTCAGTTGATTTGTCAATATCTGTTCAGTCATCAGCATTATTCAGTATTATTCATCAGTAATCATTCAGTTATGCACGCTTGCTTCATGTTAGGAGTTTTGATTATAGTAGGTCAGCCACTAATAGAAATATGTAAAAGAGGTGTAATCTTTCGGTAGCAGTTTTTAGGGCAAGTGGGCAGTGTTTTGGTTTGCCAGCCTTTGGGACTACCTATGATCCACTTAAAAGTTCTCTTAAACAATTAAGTAGCCTTGAAGTAATTATTCTGCAAATGATTCCAACCAATGAGAAAAGAGAAAAACAAGTAAGAAGCAGACATTACGTTATTGAACCATTGAAAAACAAGTGAGAAGCAAACTTTACGTTATTGAACCACTGAAGCGTGAAAGGATGGAAAAACCATATTTGGAAGAAATTTCCTGTGATGAAGGTATAAATATTGGGTGTGAAAAGTAGAATGTCAGTTCTTCTTGTGCAACAAGAGCTTGGCTTTTTAATGGTTCATATACCTGAATCAAGTCTAATTTTCTGAAAAGTCTGTCTCTCTCCAATTGTTTGAAGATGGAGGGACCTCAAAAATACGAAAATGTGTCTGAATGGGAACCACAACAGGAGCTTTTGAAATTTTGAAATCAAAACTGCACATTTTCAGACACATTTTGAGGTGCGATTTTTATGTAGAATTATAACTGCTTTCATGGAATAAAGCACTTTCAACACTGAACAGACAGACAGAACAACCTTAAAGAAACCATACAGTGTACCAGTAGTCATGAATACTTTAATGAAAACCAAAAGTATAGGATCTCAATCATATTAAAATATTGGGAACATCATTAGCTTTAATTTGACACCCAATTCACCCCAATCAGCCAACTGATTTGCCTACAACAAACTTTTAAAGAGTCCGTAATGAACTCTGGACCACTCCCAAAGTAGGGGAGAATACTGGGAGGAACTTCGGACAGGAGATCAGGGTGAATGTGATGTTGTATGGGCTTGGTCTGTGATTGTGCGAATGTTGGGAACCCCCTGGTGGCGAGATTCAGGGTGGGGCTCACGTCTCTCGTCGAAGTCCGTGTTGGCCCCTAAACCCCCCGGGGTCCCAAGTGGTGGCTGTTTCTTGCTTCCTTCTTGGAGAGGGGAAAGGAGGGATGAATGTAGAAATGAGATGAGCGGGGATTGTGGGAATGAAGGCGGTATATGTAGGCGTGCGGACGAATAGGAAGGTGCTTTGGGAGTGGTCTTGTTCATTAACCTCTGTTATCGGGAACACCCTTTAATGAATTCAATTCAATATTGGCTTTTGTGACTTTTAGCCAATGAAACGCTTTGTTTCTATTCACGTTACAGAATTCAAACCTCAAACTGCAAAGTCACATAAACTAGATACAAACTCAGTACATAGCATAGTACGGTGACAAACAAAGGACAGCGTCTCATCAATATTGTAAGTGCTGTGCGACATGCCAGAAAGTAAGAATTGCTTTAATAAAATTACCCAAATAATGCCCCCAAAAAATTTGAGGAGGATCTGAGAAAGTGGTGCAACAACCATTTGTTGAATTGACATGGAATGACTCAGTACACATCTCACCAGTGCATTTTTTAATGGATCTAAGTATATATAGTGGACTAATACTACACACCGGTGTAAGCACTTGACAGCATATATTTTCTGCCATTGTTGGCATCATCTGGCAGTGAGATGTCATTCAAATCGAGGGAGTGGCCAGTCAAACCGCGATGCGCCATGCCCATGCTGTGTTGAGAAATTGACTGAACAGCAAAATGAGACATTTTTGAACTAGGTTTTCTAATAGTTATGAATGTTAATTTTCACTCAGTTTTTTGTAGATGCTTTATGAGACACTCAACTTTGATATTATGGGCTCTAAATTCGTAGACAAGGCGCAGACGCGGCGCAGGCGCAGCGAATGGGGGGTGCGCCGCGCCAACGGGGTGTGTCCAGGCGTATGTTGCAATTTCGTGCCCGGCGTAGCCTGGCGCAAGTACTCCTCTGTCCCGCCTCGGTCCCTCCTACTGGCGCAAGTGGGAAAGAGGGAGGAGATAAGGCCTGAGTGGGTTTAACACAGCCGAGTCAAATCTTCACCAATCAAATGAGCTCCTCTCCTCACCTTTAATGTGTTGGAATATAGAAGCCTCTGTCCTATATCTGCATGATGCGTTAATGTTGCATTTTACTTTGCTGCTTCAGGCATGTTTTCTGCACCGCTTACGTCTATATTAAGCATTACGAGTATGAGTTAGCTGGCTAGCTAGGGCATTTGCGAATTATTACCATTAGCAAACTTGAATGGAATTTCAAAACGAAACTACGTCAGATCATTCAAACTTATGAAGTTGGAATGAAATACAACGGTTGCTCATTTATTTCTTCTGCCTGCATTATTGGGAAGAGAAACGATGGATAGCGTGTTCCTATTATTACAACCTGTTGCTGCTTAAAATTTTGGGATTAACATGCATGGACAACAATGCAAGATACGTTACACATTTATTTTCAATATGTGATCTTAACTCAGTATGAGATCATAGCAATCAGGCTGTATTCCTTTCACCCACTAAAAACGATAAAACCTAAGTGACAATAATAGTAGCCTAGTATTATGCCACTTGCACACTGGACGCGAAACGAATTTTTCGCACGACAGATTGCGTTGAACGCAGTGTCTACATGTCCGAAAGTCTGACAGGGTTTTAATATATCTCCGTGTCCGACAATCGGATGGTTTCAATATAACTCTGTGTCCGACAGTCGATTATTGTTTTTAATTTCTTCAAATCTATTGAATGTTTTAGATATTAAACGTGAATGTTTTGATAAGAGGGCTCAGTTCTTCAAGATGAGTACCGAGAATTTCAATCAATGTTTCTGTTTAAGCTCTGCTCAATAAAGTGAGTCGACATTGGCGCGGGACAATGTACAATGCCTGTCGGACATTAAATGCAAAATACTCCGAGTCTGACAGCCAAAAAAAAAGAGGACGATTAGAACAGATTGATAACGAAATAAAGAATGAAAAGAAACATTTTAACAACAAACAGAACATCCAATGAACATTGCGATTTATTTATTTGTGGGCCATCTTTTTCGGATGCTGTTTGTTGGTGATATATTTTTATTCTTTATTTTGTTATAAATCTGTTCTCATACCAATACTTTTACTTTTTGCTGGTTGCCGGACATGGAGTATTTTGCATTTCGCCTCGGACAGTCTTGATCGTGCATGCGATAATTTATTCACACTGTCAATGGTCATGGAATTGATTTGCTCACTGACTACAAGCACTATTTTATGTCTGGTGTGGAAATAAAGAGTGAATCTGTTCGATCCATCTGACTAATTTTCAAAAGAGAGACCGAATGAAGACTGCTGTCTATCTTCAAAGGAAGAAAACACACAAATAAAAAGACCAAGAAAAGTCGATAGCTATCAATTTGCATTTTGTGAAGGTCGAACACAAACATGGCCAAGTTTGCACGTCTAATAATTCCTGGAATACTCAAAAAAATAGAACTTTTATGACTTTCGGACACGGAGATATATTAAAACCCTGTCCATCTTTGCATTGACATTGACTGTAATCAGTCGTGCGAAAAATTCGTTTCGCGTCCAGTGTGCAAGCGGCTTTACTGAGCATAGAACGCAAGCATTATATATATATATATATATATATATATATATATATATGCAGTTTGTGGTTGGCTGAGAAAGATGTGAAGTCGTTAGTTTGCATCACAGATTCAGCTGCGTTGATTAAGCCAGGTGGAGTTTCCATTACGCGTGCCAACCGCGCCTTTAATCTGACATCAGGACAATCGATATAGATACTATAATTTATGTCCTGATGCAGATGGTTACATTAAATAGTGGTTGCTGTAATTATTTATTGCATTGAAATGTGCCTGACATTCTGGAAACCTGCCTGTGAGGTTTCGGTGACGTGTGCGCACTGTGCGCCGGTCAGCCAAATTACCACTGCACAGAAAGTAAACCAGGGTGGAGCTGGCGAGCTTTCTGCGCAACTTCAGCGAAGACTTTTTCTACGAAATTGTCACTGCGTCTTGATGAATATATGACACCTCCCCCTACTACGCCGCCACACCCATCTCGGCGCACGTCCGTCTACCAAATTACCAAAGTGGCTGCGCACGGTGTTGCACCGCACGAAATTACCACTGCGCGGGCCGCACCGGACGAAATTACCACTGCGTGGGCTGCGCCACGCTACGCCACCCTGCGCTGCGCCAAGAAATTAGAGCCCTATATGTGAATTTTCACTAGGTCAAGACAAGTTTCCAGAGGCTTTAACATTTCTTGCCCACTTTTGGGGATTCCTTTTTTGTTTCTTGCCAACTTTTTGGGGTGGATCAACATTACCATCTCCTGGTCCTGCTGCAGCAGGCGCAACTTCAGGATCTACTGGATCTGTTGGGTATTTCTCAAGCTCGACAATCTTGTCATCACTATCAACATCTCCTGGTGCAACATAATCTGGATTGTTAGTGTTACTGTCACTTTCGTGTTCGTTTTCGTCCGCATCACCAAATGGATCAGTGACTGAATCTAGTTCACTGAGGACATTGTCTTCGACCTCTCCACCAATGTCATCCCAGGGCTTATAATCAGCTTCTTCAGCTTCTCCCTCTGACTGTTTGAAAAAAAAAAACCATTTTCTATCAGTTTGAAGAGGTCTGCTGCTGTCATGAAGTTCTTTGCCATACTGCACATAAGCCTGGGAAGAGAAGGAAGTATATTTATGAATCAGTAGTTGTGGTTTTGAAAACATATACACAAACCTCAGTACTCTTTTGTGATTTTTAGTTTCAACTACACTACTATGAACAGAGCATACAGAGTCTTCTTCTGGCTGAAAAAAACCTGATATCCTGCACAGATGAAGATCAATCTGTTGACCTCGTTTAGGCTAGGCCAGGCTACCTATATCTGGCTACATACAGTTTGCATAGTGTCCCAGAAATCATGGCATTTACACACGCAGCAGCAAAAGCCCTATTTGGACTAGAACTGAGTCTGATCAAGTCATGAACCTGTAGATTCCTGTACATATGGTAACACATGTAAGTTCCATGCAACAAAGGGGCTAAGTCTAACGGGGGATAACATGGTTAGGATCACTTAACACAGCCGTCGTTTACACATTTGATTCCAGGTACACTTCTTTTGAACAATGATAAAATATACAAATCCTTGACTTCCTAGAAATATGGTAAAAAGTATAGATTTTTCTGTCCTGTCACATTGTTTTAGCTTAGGGTCGCCATCTTTGATTTCAGTGATTTTAATGCAACAAGGGGGCTGTTTCCAACAGTGAATATGACCCCCTTGTAGCAGTAGGTAAAACATAGAGTATAGTGTATGTTCTATACTTTCTGAGACTGTGACACGCTCAGGGAATGTGCAGAGAGCCCTCTAGTGTTCAACACTGATGCTAACTAATTTTTTCAAAATTGGCACTTAACCACCTTGTTGCACTCGCATCTTCAATTAAAAAAAAACTCTAGATTAAAAAATGTAAAAAATAAAGTGTGCACCCTGAAGAAAATCTCTGTTGTTTAGTTTCTTCTTTTACCGCTGATTCGGCAATTCCAAAGCAGGCTATTTAATTCACGGTTAATTCGGATGGAAATAACTTGTATACGGAGCCAATGGTAATGATGAGACACGCGAAGCACTTTATTAAAAGTTCAGTTGCAATGAAAAACAGTTGTGCCCACGGGAGAGGTCAACATCACACACAGAATGAAGGAAAATAGGCAGTTTAAGTAGTGTGAAGGAGTGACAAATAACACCGGCCAGGAAGCTGCCCCCCACCAGCCCATCCAGAAGAGCCGGTTCTTGCTACAGGATGTCAAAACACCTCATCCTAATTTAATAAGATCAATGGTGGCCGTCTGCCGGCACCCAGTTGATTTGCATAGATATTATAGTGTATAGCGGCAATCACGGCATTGACTGAAAGCAATTGGCTCTCACAGCTCACCATCCGTTCGGAAAGATGAAAGACAAATTGGGGGAGCACGCTGAGAAAACCTGAAATCTTACAGCACCCGTACAAATTAATAAACTATTAAAATTTATTAGAAGCGGTAGATTTCAATGGAAGGCAGTTTCAAAATCGGTAGGTGAAAAAAACCACACAAAAGTGGTAGTCAAGCGCCAAAAGTAGTAGAGTTGGCAAGTATGGAATTTTAGCAAAACAATTTGGTAAAAATGACTGTATGGAAGCGGATGAATTGCTCTTTTGCTCTCCAAGCAGGGGTTTGTTTCTATTAGATTTAGATGACTCGTGAAAACTATGAATTCCAAATGGGATTGCTACTACCAAGTAACTATACTGTTTTTGGCAGAGCTAGCATAGTACCTTTTTGTTGTCATTCATAGCATGACTGCAATATTTCCGCACCCAAGATTTGTGTTATTCTGTGATTTTCTGCCTGTTCTGGTTTTTGTTTAATTCCACTTGGTTTGTTTAGTTCATGCTTTCAGTATCATCATCCAGTTTATACACAGTTTTTCCCCTGAGATGTCTTGCGTTTCTATGTTCTTTGCTAGTGCACACCCCTGTCTGCGAGCTGTCACATTTCGGGTGATTTCGAAAGTTTCCTGTGTTTCACAAGTTCCTTCACGCCTCGATTACTTCGTTCTACACTGATTACTAATTAAGTCACCGATTCTTGGGAATTTGGATAAAACAGGTTTTAATTTTGAAAATAAAAAGTTTGTTGAATTACAAAATCTGAAGGTATATCATTATAGGCTAAGGTCTTGGCTGTTCAGCAATGTACCGGTGCAACCTCCTCATTTTGTATTTTTTTTAAAGGGGACCTATTATGGTGATCCCTCTTTTAATACATATAGGTAATGATATAATGTTGGATGTCCATACTCAACCTCTGAAAAGTCTATAAACATAAGATACAGGGGTTTTGCCGTAATCCAAGAACGTGATTTCGTGAACGTGATTTCCTCTCTGAACAGCTCCTCCCGAGATCTTCACAAGATCTGGGCAAAACCTGACGTCAGGTTGTGCCGTCCAATTAGTACAGACCTAGCCAAAACCAATCACGGCGCTGGACCTGCCCACACCGGAAACTATTCTAGCAGACATGAACAACTGCGGATTATACTATGCCTTAGTAGCATCTACACTTCCAGAAATACAAAAGAAGAACCGCAGATCATTTGAGGCTCAATTTTGTCAGTATCTCTTCCAAAGCTGCTCGTCCGTTTACTTTTGGATGCGAAGAAAAGCACCTATTTCTCTCCCAAAAGACGATGCCTCCAGAAATCAGTGGGTAGCTTTTTTGTTTGCTGGTGGCGAACAGCCACTGCCAAAGGGAACGTTAGCTGTTTGTGCTCAGCATTTCACCAAAGACAGCTTTGTCAATAAAGGATAATTCGACACAGGATAAGCGTTTCAGCTGCTTCTCAAACCTGAAGCAGTTGTATTGATCAAGCGCTTGGAGCCACAAGCTGTAAGTAACGATATAACAGCAAATAATGTAAGTGAAGCTAACGAGTTACGGGAGGCTAGCAGGACTGCAAACGATAGTTAGCACTAACAACTGGCCTCAAACGCAGGCTTTGTAAAATATCTGAAAATAAAGCCTGTATCGGTCGCAACTGTCCGTGACTCACAAGCTATGTTTCCATCCACTTGTCAATCGAATTATCTGAAGTTCGCCAAAAATATTCATGCGAATAAAGCTGGTGAAAATACGTTTCCATCTAACGGCATTAAAGCTAATGAAAAGTAGTCTGTAATGACGCCACGTGCTGTTATGCGATCAAATTGGTGTATCGAGTACATTTCTGACATTTTAAGCTGTTTCCATTCATTTTCGCACTGAATCGCAGAACCTTCAAGTGAACAAAAGTAGTTTGTTAGCCAACTAATTTAGCTGGTTAGCCAAAATGGATCAAGTTTACCAACAAATGACAATAATTGCACAAGTTGTAGTAGTGCTTAGGTGCCAGCTATTAGCAGCATAGCAGACCATTATCAGAAGGAAACGACGGCATCAAAACACCGTCAAGATGCAGTAGCAGATTTATTCGGCGAATAATGTTTCCATCAGCATTTATCGCAGAAGCCTTTTACCGATCAAGAGAAAATCCGATGACATGGACCGTAAAAACTATGAGTCGATAGTCTTGAAATCAAGTCTAATTTCACCGTCTCCGTGAGGCATTTTTAATTCGATATAACTTAATTTGTATAGGTCATCAGTTGGGTAGGCTTATGCTCTAAAGCAACTGCTTCCGCATCTGTAGCCATGTTTCCATCCGCATGTTCTTATACGAATGTGGCTGTGGCACTCCGGCTAACATAGCCAAGTTACTCTTGCTAATGTTTGTGTCCTAAATATGCAAGAGTAATATCAGGGGAAATTCAACAGAAGGTGTGCGTGAACATAAACCTCATTTGAAGCAAACTTTTTATACTTGTTTGTAATTTGGATGCTTGGTACAACTGCCCCCCCGGTAACGGAATTTACTGTCTGTAAAACCTGTATTGCAGGGTAACGTTTGTCTCTGTAGTTGTTATGACCGCTCGGTTAGTTCGCGTGCTGTGCAAATTAAAATGCTCCTGGTAACTTATATGCAGTAATTATGATCGGTATGCTTGTGTTACTTCGGTAAGCATCAATGTGGCAGTTACATCATAATGTTGCCTGATTGTAGCCACTACAGTTGAAGCTAACCGGAGAGGTGCTGTATGGAGTTGGGCTGCGAAGGCTGCAGTTAGACCAGATGTAGGTTTTGCAGAGCTTGGGGCGCATTTTTGGGTGCTAGTTAAACGATCGCTTTACTTATCCATGACCGGGGTCAGCCTGATACTTCTCCAATACCTGGGCAAATTCTTTCCTGTAAAATTATCGATTCGCTAGCTCCACATAAGCAACGGTTCACGCAAACGGAACTTACGGTCTGTAAAACCTGTATTATGCTCATAACATAACTGGAGCTCAATAAGCTCCGCAATAAGTAAAGCATTACCACAGGCAATTTCCGAAAAGGCCGTATAGCCTGGAGATTTCGCCGCTCCATCATATACCAGCACAGAAGCTGTTCGTTACTCCACGCTAACGACACACCACAGTTATGCACACGAACCAGCAGGTCCTAATACACACCGAAGCAGTCCATAAGCTGTTGGTCCACTTTTAGCTGCTCCTCACTGTCCATGTTTCCCTCTAAACTCAGACCCACCGGATTTCTACAGTCTCCAGTCTACACTTGGGCATGTCGACCCGTTCTACAAATGTGTCTGTATGTGGTGGATTCTAGCTCTCCCTGCATCCTAGCTAAAGAGTAGAAAAACTGCTGTAATCACCACTGTTGCCGTGGCGAACTGTAGCCGATAGCAAATTCGAGCTTGAGCTGCCAGACTTTCGCACTGCGTCCTCCACTTTCGCCGCTGCGTTTATTAGAACAAGTTCATTTCATGAGATCTATATTCAAGTATAGCGTTAGATTTCGGAATTTCCCCGCCGATTCCGTATCAGATGGCAGGCAGACGTGTCTCACGTTTCACTCTGGGGAGGCGGACCCGGAAAACTGCGTTCTGCAGCCTTGTCCCGCCCAACTCCGCTCTCCACAGAGCTGGCCAGTCAGAAGAAAGTGGGCACACGGGGAGTGGGGGCCATAGCGGAAGAGCCACCCCAATGAGGCGTTTCAGACAGAGACTACAATGGACTACAAATGGGTTTTTTTGAGGATGGCAGTATGAGCTAAATAAGGACCCTGTTTTGGACTTTGAACGATCAGGAGTACTCTAGGAGAGTCCAAGATCAAAATATAACCTTGGAAATATAGCAAAATAGGTCCCCTTCAATAAAATGGTTGTTTTTCCAGTTATTACTTTGTTTTTGTCAACACCGTCAGACACAATAAAAAGCATTTATTTTTTATTTGGTCTAATATGTATTTAGAGTTTTTAAATCATTATTTGGCATTCTTAGTACAAATATTTGCTGTTAAATGTTGAATATTCACTTTTGTTCATTTTTTATACTGTTTCATGTGTACTCCTTTAAAAGGCCTAACATCATACAATGTTTACTTTAAGCCTAAATAGAAAAAGTAATGTTTTTTTACAAACAGATTTTTTAACAAACATATTTGAGTATTAAAAGAGACTATTACTTTAATAACTCAACAGCACTGAAGAAACATATTGTAAGCATATTCATTTAAAACAAATAAAACTCCCTCTGACGGTGGTGACACTAATCTGACTGTGGTGACAGTGGCCTCATTACAACATACAATTCCAAAATGTATACCGCCCAAGTCAGTGGCTTCTTGCTTTACAACTTTATTTAACTATTTGGGCCAAAAAATAACAATCCTGAGCACTGTGATAAACATTCTTCAAGGAATATAGGGCACAATTAAGCAATATCATTATTAAAAATACCCCATCCCCATATAATCAAATATCAAATCATCATAGTAAGAAATAAAGTCATTACCAGTAGGAATAATGTACAATGCATCACTGACATCATCTTAAACTGTCATCTAGTGCCCCCTACTCATAAAATAATACATTATATTCTTCTGTAAACTGGACTGTAAACTGTATATTGGATGTGAAGAACAGATAACAACAATTGTGCGCACTGTGGCAAACATTCAATAAGTAACATATAGGATCAAGTAGCAATAGGCTATCATTAATAAAAGTACCCCTGAATAATCATCATAAGTAAAAAGAAATCATTACCAGTAGCAATAAGATTCTTCACTGACCTCATATTTAAATGTCATGAAGTGCCCCCCTTTCTTAAAATAAAATAGATCATATTCTTCAGTAAGCTAGACTATAAACCCTATATTTGATGTGAAGAACAGATAAAAACTACGTCTTACAGTCTTTTTTCCATAAACTGAAATGTTTCAAAATACAGACAGCATTCTGTGTAAATACCACAAAACACATCGGGCACAAAAATAATAATATAATTCATATGTGAACTCCTGTGAGTATTCCTTGACTTTTTTTACATCACTCCACCACTCATTTAGCTTTATCAGGAAGTATATGCTTATATGTTTCTCCTTTATGAAGTCCATGACTTCAGCAGACAGGTTGTATATCTTCCTCGTCCTGCTTGCACGACCTGGTGATGACGGTTCCACAAGTTTGACCAAAATATGGTCAAATGGTATGAAGCACATATCCTTTCCACCTCCTTTTGGATTGAATCTTGCGTTGGGCCCATGAGGGTGAAAAAATTCCACTTCCAAATCTTGATGATGAGCATCCAAAGTGACAGCCTTTGCTAACCACTAGCTCTGGTCGTAAATGACCGCAAGGCAATCTCCGCAATGAACTACATCAGCAGATAGATCTGTCACTGTCCCGTCAGGACCTCTCTTAGTCAGTGGTTCTTGCTCCATTAACTCTTGCTCACCTTCCTCCCGTTCCATTTCTTCCTGCTCACTTTCCTCCCATTCCATTTCCTCCATCAACATTGCCAAAAGACCTTTCCTCTTTTGCATTGGTATAGGATCATCATCCTCAACCTGTACCCTGGATGTGTTGGCAGTCAACTGGAATATTGTTGGGCTGAAACACTCACACATCTGTGGCTCACTGCAGAAACAGGACAGTGATCTGCAATGGATCTCAGAGTCGTTTTGGTGTGTCGGCGTGACCTGATGGAGTTTCTTTGTTGCAGGTACAGGTTTTAGTGGTTGAGAAAGGAGTGCATCATATGGTTGCATGTCAGTTTCAGTAATGATATAGAGCTTAGTGCTGCAGAGGCTTCTGCCAACCATTTCATGAAAGATATTCCCATTCACAATTCATTCCCCCGCAGTATAAAGCTGTCTGCAGTCCTTTTCACAGTTCCTCCAATGCTGTCTGGGGCTCCCTTCCCATGTGAGGTGGGGAAGAAGTTCCAGGTTGTTCTCTTGAAACACTCAAAAGTTGGAGGGACACTGCAGAGGAGAGAGAAGTTCTTCTTGTTCTTGTATTGCTCACTGGGGCCATCTGACCAAAAGTGAATATTATCAACTTTTGGAAACTTTAAGCGAATATCTGTCAGGACTGGTTCCATGTGAGTCCAAATGGCAGACACATCTTGTCGCTTGGATTCTGATACTGTGCAAAAGCCTGTCTTCTGTATAGTAGATGCCAGTGTGCAGGTTGAGCTTTGGGAGGTTCTGACCAAAATGGCATGACTGTACCTCAGAACTATACTTGCATTTCCACGCCTCAGAAAAGTCCACATGTACAATTACTGTGCTATCATTGCACTTCTTGATCATGCTCCTATACTCTCTGGTCTGGTTCTGAACTGAGCACACGTGTTGTTGTTTCTGTCTTCAGTTTGTCTTCATATCGTTGGATAAGCTCTCCCAGTGTGCCCCTGTGCATCACAAGTCTTATGTTGAAGTGGAGCTGATCTGCTGTTTGATCCTGAACTCGTTCCCATTGCTGCCATTCAACATTGGTCTGGCCTTGCTGTGGTGTGGGAAGTGTATGTTTGTGGAGACACCGGGTGCAGGAGCGCAGAAGACATGCCTCGCTTATCTGTGAACAGCAGACAAGTTCAAAACTATCCTCCAGTTTGCTAGACTTGACGACAACATTTTCTCTTAGGACTTCAAGCATCAGCTTGGCATTTTCGTTGTACTGACATTGGAATGTCTTACGATCCGACGGTCTTGGTGCTGTGACTCAGAATGGACGTAAGGCACAGAAGGATGAATAACTGAGCTTCACTCTTGGTTCCTTCTTGGTGAACTCCTTGTGGAGGTTCAATACTGTATCAGTCAGAATCATTCTCTGATGCTTTATTTTCTTGCGTGTGATTGTGTCCTGTTTGTCAGTTGTCATTCGCGCCGCATTATTGTAGAAATCCTGAACCTTATTGTTTGAATGTATGCAGATTTTTTGTCAGTAAGCCTCCTCTTCCGCAGTGTGTTATATGTTACGCCAAATTGCCTTGCCTGGTGAATTAGCCGATATTTTTTCAGAACCTTGCCTGACAGAGTCAAGTTCTTGTTCTTGTGGGCAGACTTGTTTTGTTTCAATTCATGAATGAGTGCGTTGTAGAACAGCAGAGTTTTCTTGATGGAGGGGTTTTTGAGTTGGTTTCCCCGCAGCAGCTGCTCTGTTTTTTTTTTCTTGGTGATTCTTGTGTTTTTTATTCCTAGCGCTTTTCATTTTGTTCCTATCCTTTGTTACCTCTTGAAGTTTATTTCTCATAGCTTTCATCTCTCTTGAGTATCTGGCTCTTGTTTTCTTTCTTTCCCTTTCTCCTGCAATAGCCTGCCTACTCCGAGCTGGCTCGTGTATGGCCTGATCCAATTGTTATGGCCCCAATTTGTTATGGCGTCAATTTGTTATGACGTCACGGACAGCAAGGGATGACAGAAAAAATTCTTAAACTTCAACAGATTTAATTAAACAAACACTTAGAACTAATCTACACTCTACCCTACTGACCAAGATTGAAATAAAAAAAGATAGTTACAGTCCCTTGGTAATTGAGATGGGCTGCTATGTTGCGATGTCCTGGGACAGGAAAATGCTCCAACACAGGCAAAAATCCACAAAAAGCTTCACAGGTCTTGAAAAGAGTGACAGGTCTGGTCAAATGTATCCTTCCACAATTTCTCCTTGCAATTTCTCCAACTACTCTTCCACTCTCTCAATTTTTCTCCTTATATACTCTTGTCCAGCCCCCTCTGAGGCATGCCCAGGACATGCCCAACCTAGCTCCAGACTGGGCTTAACAAAAAAAATTGTCAATAATGCCATCTAGTGGGTTTTTTTTCCCCATTACACCTCCATTCTAAAAGGGAAAAATTTTGACTCCTAAAGGCAAAATTTTTCTTTTCAATACAAAATGGTTAAGTAGACACATGTGTATATATACATATAATACAATATGTTAATAAACACATGTGATAACATAACAAAACATAACATAAGATAACATGAATGGCGAGAACAGGCCGTTCAGCCCAACTAGGCTCGCCAGTTTCTTTGTACTATCGTGAATATATCACTTCAGATACTCAATGACTCAATGGTATCTAACTTTAAGTCAAGCCTGCTCTTGAAAACTCCCAAGGTCTCAGCCTCAACAATATGATCAGGCAAGCTGTTCCACACCGAAATTACTCTTTGGGTGAAGAAATATTTCTGAATATCAGTGCTAAATTTACCTTTGGTCAGCTTCCATTTGTGACCCCGAGTTCTACTAACAACACTTGGTTGAAGGAATCCTATATAATTCACTTTGTTAATCCCTTTAACATATTTAAAGATCTCAATCAGATCACCCCTTAGTCTCCTTTTCCTAAGACTAAAGAGATTAAGGATCTTCAGCCTTTTCTCATAGCTTTCATCTTTAATACCCGGAATTAGCTTTGTGGCTCTTCTCTGAACTTTCTCTAAAGCCTCTATGTCTTTCTTAAAGTATGGTCCCCAGAACTGTACGCAATACTCTTGATGTGGTCTAACGAATGTGTTGTACAAAAGAAGCATCACCTCCTTGGATTTGAACTCAATACTTTTGGCAATGTATCCCAGCATCCAATTGGCTTTTTTAACTGCTACGGCACAATGACTAGAGCCTGTGAGGGTTTGGTCAACAATCACTCCCAGATCTTTCTCTTGTGGAGCACATTCCAGTTTAAAACCTCCCATGAAGTAATCCCGTCTAATGTTTTTATTACCTACATGTACTACTTTACATTTCGCTACATTAAATTTCATTTGCCACATTTCTGCCCAATTCTGGATTCTATCCAAATCATCCTGAATCACTTTAGTGGACTCTAAACTATTTGCCAAACCTCCCAATTTAGTATCATCTGCAAATTTCACTAATTTGCTCTCAATATTCCTATCAAGGTCATTAATGTAGATGAGGAACAGCAGGGGTCCCAACACTGATCCCTGGGGGACGCCACTCCCCACCATACCTAGCTCAGATGAGATACCACTGACCACCACTCTTTGTGTTCTGTCCTGCAACCAGTTTTGAATCCACTTCAGAATACCTCCTGTAACTCCAATGGAGCTCATTTTAAAAATTAGTCTCTTATGCAGTACTGTGTCAAATGCTTTCTGAAAATCCAAATATATGATGTCATAAGCCCTGCTCTGGTCATAAGTCTTGTTGGCCTCTTCAAAAAATTCCAGAAGGTTTGTCAGGCATGACCTTCCTTACGGAAACCATGTTGGCTATCCCTCAAGATATTGTTACGTTCAAGAAATAAGTCCAGCTCATCTTTTATGATAGATTCCAATATTTTGCACGCAATGCAAGTTAAACTGACTGGCCTGTAATTACCTGGCTCAGTACGGTCCCCTTTCTTATATATTGGTATTCTGTTTCCAATCATTTGGGATTTCTCCAGTTTCTAAAGACCGTCTAAAGATGGCGGATAGCAGCTTAAAGATGATCTCACTAACTTCCCTGAGCACTCTAGGATATAAGCCATCAGGACCCGCCGCCTTATCTGCCTTTAGTTTATGCAACTTGTCTAATACTACGTTATCCCTAACCTCAATTTCCGCTAAATAATCTTGAGCATTGGACATGCCCTCTGGCCGAATAAAGACCCGCTCTAAGGTAAAATTCTCAACAAAGTAACCGTTTAAGGTGTCCGCAATATCCTTGTTGTTATATAGCAGCAATCCATTTTTATTCTTTATGCACTTAACCTGCTCTTTGACTTTCCTTTTTCTATTACAGTACTGAAAGAAGCGCTTAGGGTTAGTTTTTGCCCCCCCCTTTGTCTTTCATACAGTCGTCTAGCATTCCTCAGCTCTTTTTTGACCGCAGCCCGCATTTTACAGTATTCGGCCTTAGTAATCTCATTGTTATCCTCTATGTACATCTTATAAAGATTCCTCTTTTCCCTCAAACTCCTACGAATAGCTGCGGTCATCCACTGAGGATTCTGCTTTTTCAGCTTACTTTTGGACACCTTTGGAATGAATTTGCATTGTGAATCAAGTAAAACCCCTTTAAATCTTTCCCACATCTCAGTTACAGACTCACAGTCCAGGAGTGTCTCCCATTTTATTTCACTTAGATATGAGCGCATCCTGTCAAAGTTTGCTCGCCTAAAATTGAAAATTTTTGTTTTTGAATACACCTTTTTAACTTCCCATGAAACCTCAAAATTAATAGTAGAGTGATCACTTGTCCCAAGTGGCTCCCGTACCTCAACACTGCTAATTCTATCTGGGTCATTACAGAGCACTAAGTCTAAAATTGCCTTCTCTCTTGTAGGTTTATTAACATACTGCACCAAAAAATTATCATTTATGACATCTAGAAATTCTTCCTCCCCCCTCCCCTGTCCTTTCACCTTTTCCCAATCAATACCAGGATAATTTAAGTCTCCCATAATAATAGTCCCTCCTCCTCTACAAGCTTGTGTAATCCTCTTAAAGAGCATTTCATTGACTGTACTGTCCAAAGGTGGTAGTCGATAGCATACACCTATGTTTAAACCAGTCTCGTGTTTGCCAGTGAGCCTGACCCAGATATCTTCGCAGGGCAAGGAATGTTCAATTTCAGGAATTTCCTGCACATTTATGTTTTCGTTCACATAGAGTGCTACACCCCCTCCTCGCCTATTGCATCTATCCTTCCTGAAGAGCTTATACCCTTCTACATTATATTCATCTCCATCCTCTTCACTAAGCCATGTCTCTGTAATCCCAACTATGTCATAGCCTTCACTAATCATAACGGCCTCAAGTTCTCGAAATTTATTTTTAATGCTTCTTGCATTTAGATAAAAACATTTCAGGTTATCACGAACGCTCTTCCCCTTGGATTTCCCATGTGCCCGCTGCTCAAAGCCCCTCACCACGCTTTTTTGCTTTAAAAATATATCATCAATAGTGCATGTAACGCTGTCAGCTTCCATCAGGGCAGTCTGCATTTCCCTCTGTGTAACACTCTCTAAACTAGGGACTTGGGGGGCAGGGAGGTTAAATAACTCTCTGCTACTCTCAACATACGCTGACCCAGTGCAAAGGTACCCCTCCGGTTCAGGTGTAGCCCATCCGGCTTGAACGGGTCACCCCTGTCCCAGAAGTAGTTCCAGTGCCCCATAAACCTATACCCCTCTTTCCTACACCAGGTTAGTAGCCACGTGTTAAACCTCCAGATAAAATTCTGCTTCCCTCTGCTTGCACGTGGTACCGGTAGAATCCCAGAGAACACTACCGTGGAGGATCTGCTCCTAAGCTTTTCAGCTAATTCAACAAATTTGCTTTGCAGAACCTCAAACCTACCCTTACCTATGTCATTAGTCCCAACATGGACCATGACAACTGGATCCCTCCCCGCTCTGGCCAGGAGCTTGTCCGCACGCTCCAGGAGGTCTCCTACCTGAGCACCAGGCAGGCAACACACCATACGAGACTCCTTGTCGCGCGAACAGATACGAGACTCCTTGTCGCGCGAACAGACTAAACTGTCTATTCCTCTAAGTATTGAGTCCCCCACTATCAATAACTCTCTTTTCTGAGGGGCAGAGGCCAACAGGGTGCCCTGCTGCTCATCAGTCCCCTCACTCTCAGGGTCAGGGGCCAATTCGAGTTCCTGCAAGGGCCGGAATCGGTTGGACACCTCAACCACTGGAGGAGCTGTCACTGTACGGTGTGCACGCCCTTTCCTGCGCTTACGTCCTACCGTCACCCAACTTTCTCTCCCTGCCTGCTCTAGGGTCCCCACACCACCCTGCTTTGGCGTACAAACCATTTCTCTAAACGACATACTACTTAGTTCCTCTAGGAACTCTACTGATTCTGAACTATGTCGTGCCGCCAACTGGCCCTGAAGATCAAGGATCTTGCTCTCCAGATGCTCAATTAGCTGGCACCGGTGACAGACAAACCCACCCTGGAAATCTCTTTCCAAAAGTGCGATCATCCTGCAACCGTCACATAGTTTTGGTCACATTTTGAACCCCCTACCTAATGACCTCGCTCACCCTAGATAACAAAGAAAATTACTAATGCCGAGACAGAAGCTCAGGAACCACCATTTATTTATTTATTAACCTGAGAAGCCCTAAGCAGCAGTCACAATAGAAACCATGGGGAAACTATGTGAATGGATAATAAGCCTCTTTTAACAGGGGCTTAGTTTCAGTTAACAGAAATGAAATACCAAATTGAGAAACTCTATGGATAATAAGCACTCCTAATAAGCCAACTTCAGTTTATCTAGTCCCAGTACTATTAATATACTAACCTAAAAATATCACAGGGCTTAGCTGAGAACCCAGATAAAAAAAGACTGGCTACTACGCCCAGGAGAAACTGGAGGAGGGAGGAGGCGGAGCACTCCGGTAAAGCTTTCCGTTTAAATTCCAACCAAACCAAATGGACGACTAAAGTGACTGCTGCCCTACTTACTAAATACTAAATCTCAGATCCCCAGCCAAAAATGCAAACAGTAACTATCTAGCTAGCTAGCCACAAATACAACCAAGGGTAACCGAGATAAGAGTAAAGCCTCGGTTCCCTTTAATTAAAACGGACCGAATAAACAAGTCGTTTACTTAGTGAGCGAACTATACACGGTATCTCCCCCAACAAGCTGTCACTGAGCACTCAAACAAGCAGTTAAACTTTAATCAGCTGATCAAGGCACCGCAACCGGAGGAAAACACAAAGATAACGTAATTTGCAATGTGTTTAATCAGAAGAGCCCTTCGATGATAATAAAATGCGAACGAAAAAGACAAAAACCCGGTTCGCGTTAATATTCAAGCTTGGCAATGCGTTTATGAGGTAATGCGGTCAGGATAGAGAACGAAGGGGACTAAAAAACCCCAGTGAACGTCAATATTTATTAGCTAGAAGACTGTGTGAAAGGCAAGCGACTAAGTATGAAACCAAGCTGGGTTATAGTTAGATATCCTGGTAATTTGATATATTCTTGGCGTTGAGAGCTTACTATAGTTCATTAGCTAAATCAGCTACAGAAAAAGCAGGCGACAGTGTACCTCAGTCCTTGAAAACAACTCTGTTTTACTTTGGATAGCACACAATTCACTTAGTTAGACAATTATTTAGCGTTTAATTTATTCTTTAAATTTAGCGTTTAAATTTATTTTACTTTACCTTACTTTGCTCCCGGGAGACTGAAACCCCCCAAAAAACCCCCGTCGCCTTTGTTTGACCAGATTAGCGACTTAATTTGGCTGTTTGCTCACCGAGTTGTTACAGGAAAAAAAAGAAAAAAAGAAGGAGGAAGATTCTCCCTGCCCCTAATGCGACAAAGGTTATACCTCGGGAGCAAACTGTCTAATCTCTAATACTGTTTGAGCCTTAAGAGACGAATTATTTTCAGAAAACTCCGTTTAGACAAGAGTAAATCTTCAACTTAGATCCCACACGTCTTCCTCTGTCTCAACTCAAGCAGAATGAACACCAACGAACAGCACTACAGCATAGCCAAGAGGTCAGCCATGTGATATATATACACATACTCAAACACGGGATAAGCAATCAGCAATTACATTGTCAGTACCCTTTACATGCTTCATCCCAAGGGAACTTTACGCCTTTCTTCAGTTGGTTGGTGAGGCTGAGAGCAATCTCAGCAAAGTTCTTGCAGAACTTGCGGTAGTACCCGATCATTCCAAGGAAGCGGTGCAAAGCTTTTTTGTTGTCAGGAACTGGAAAGTCCATGATGGCTTGGACTTTAGCATTTATGAGTGCCACCTTACCCTGGCCTATGACGTAGCCAAGATACGTGACAGTAGCACAACCAAAGTCACTCTTGTTCAGGTTAACAGTCAGGTTAGCCTGGGTCAAGCGCTGGAACAACGTCTCGACATCTTTCAGATGTTCTTCCCAGGAGTCACTCCATGTGATCAGGTCGTCAATGTACGCACCTGTGTGTGGCAATCCGGCGATTGTAGACTGTATCATCCTTTGGAACGTGGCTGGGGCATTTTCCATGCCAAAGGGTAGGACTTCATACTGGTATAACCCAGATGGTGTGGCAAAAGCAGAGATGCTCTTGGCCCTCTCAGTTAAAGGCACACACCAATAACCCTTGAATAAATCAATCTTGGTCAGAAACTTTGCTTGCCCTACTCTATCGATACAATCATCAATCCTAGGTATTGGAAACACAACAGTTCTAGTTACAGCATTGACTTTGCGATATTCTGTACAGAATCTAGTACTTCCATCAGGTTTTGGAACTAGAACACAGGATGAACTCCAATCGGAGTTAGAGGGTCTGATAATATCATGTTCTAACATGTACTCAACCTCTTTCTCAGCAATCTTTCTCTTTTCAGGATTCATCCGGTACGGATGCTGTTTTATTGGTTTAGCATCACCAACATCTACATCATGAGAGGCTGTAGAAACTCTCTTTGGAACATCAGGAAATAGATCTTTATATTTCTTGATCAACCTCTCAAACTGATCTTCCTGTGAGGGTTCTTAGTGTTGGAGTTTTCCATCAAGATTTTGCAACACTTCAGAATTTGACAATTTACATGAAAGAACTTCAGCTTTAATTCTAGGTTCATCATCTTGAAACTCCCCCTCATCTTCACAAGTCTCGGCCATAGGAGGATCTGAAGTGACAGCTGCAACCCTAGCATTCCTATTGAAGAATTCTTCTGTTTTCTTCGTGAAAACAAAACTTGCGCGACTTTGTGGTGCGTTTCAAGAGAAGAGACGGAGTCAGATTTGGTGTTAGAAAACACAGTTAAAAAGAAACTGAGTTTATTCGTCGTCTCGACCAGCGCAGTGTCCAGTGTAATTATGATCTGACTGCCTTCATTGGGATACAACAGGGTTTAAGTATTCATTGTGAACAAAGGATACTGACCCAGGAGTTTCGCTATAGTGCAGAAACAATAGTGCCTGATTAACTCATTGGGTTAAACACAGATGACATTGTCTCAGTGAATACAGTACATAACCCATCAGTGTGTTCCTGCTTGACTACATCAACCCAGCAGTGGGCTGAAACTGCCTTGATTAAGTAGTAGAGCGAGACAGAATAGCTGGTTGTAAAGATTCTAGATTACTGCCAACAGAATGCCATATATCACTATATGTGCTATGAACACTAAAATCTAACAGTTTCCCCCTCTGATCATATGATCACTCACATCTATGATCAAACCATAATTACAGAAAGGTATAAACTTGCAGGTTTGGAATACTGGGTTACATGTATATTGTAAGCCATGGGAATACAAACATTGCCCGTAAAACTCTGATTGAAATAAAAACGGTGGAATGAATGTACAGTCTCTGGTTCCTTGGGGGCAAGAGTCTGTTGGCTTCCACGGATGTGTAATGGGTTATATATGTTTTTGAATGTCTCTCCTTGCGAGCCGTGACACTTCGGCTCCAGGTGGGTGCTTGTTTCCGGATCGGTCCTCCTTCATCTGTATTCTGTCAAGGGGAGAGAGGTGCAGCAGTACCATCCAGAACACAGCATTTGAAGGTTTCTCTAATACATGAAATAAGTGAGTTCAACGCATGGAAACAAAAAGGAAAGTGGAGACCCCAGCCAAACAGAACAGAAGAAGGGAAATGGTCGGGCCAACCTCGCGATGGGCCGTCGGACCCAAAGATTCCCTTAAACAAAAGAAACATACATTTTAAACAAACCAAAACCGAAAACTGGACTACTGGTAATCTCCAAAAATAACAAAAAACCATGCGTTGATTGACAATAAGAAGTCATTACTATGTTGGTGCACTGTGAACGACAGCAGAAGTGTTTTAAGAGCTGTTATAGGAGCGGATTCTCAATTTCAAATACAAAACAAAAATATTCAACATTTCAAATACAATACAAAAAAAAAATATTCCATTTTTTCAAGTGAAATGCTTTGTTTCCGTTATTGCATCGAGGACATATGCCTTCTAACAACTTGCACAGCCTAGGTGTATGTAACACAAACAACCTGCAGTCTAAGAAGTGCATTGCTCATGTGCCAGCAACAACAATAAAACATCAGCATACACTTAAAAAATGCTGAACATTTTGATTACACAGAACATACATCAACAAAACCAATCAAGCATCAACTTAATCGTAGTCCTCGTTTGAAAATGAAGGTCGGCAACAGTATGTACGAAAGTGGTACAATTCATATTGTTAATGTTGCCGGCAAGATTTGAGCCAACAGTCCCTCAATATGACTCATCTTTTCTATCAAGAATTTGGTTGCCTTTTTCAAATTTAAATTCAGACTCCCATTTTTTTCCTGCTCTTAGGGTGCCCACTGTCTAATGTACATGGTCGTCTGAAAAAGTAAGGGGGAGGTTTGCCTCTACCAAGTGACCAGCATTTGTCCACTGTGTGGCCTTCTTTCCGACCGTTCGCAAAACCTCTCACAGTTAACCGCAGTCTTTGACAAAGTGGCGGGATTCCCTAAAACACGGCAGTTCTTTTCTCTGGGTAGAATCGTTGTTTCCGTGTACTGGTGCGAGTGGGAATTTGAAAGTACAGTCAGAATTGCTCTGCTTTACGGGTTTATGGTTATAGTGCATTTCACCTTCTACCCGTCTTTGCGCGTTAACGCTCTAAGATGGGTTACCGGCGCCAAATTATGGTCAGATGCCTCGCTGCTTCTAGTCCACTCGTCATTACGGCGGAGGGCGGAACTGACATTGCGGTCACCCCACTACCAGGCACCAATAACTGCCCGTTTTGCAATAATTTGATTCCATCTTTTAAAGCAGCTATTTCCGCATTTTTCTTAGCCACCTTTGCTTTGCTTTTCAACTCCTCAACCAGAGCCTGAACTTTTCTTTTCGATATTCAATAAACGCTCAGCTTCACACTTGGTATTTACTTCTTTCCTCCTTCTCATATGGCTGACAATTAACAAAGCCAATGGAACTTTTTCCTTCGCTGGCAGGCGTTGCATTTTGCCCCATGCTCTCTTTATGTCATCTATGGACCAAACGTGATTTTCATTAACGTTGAAACCGTATTTTAATTCAATTTTGCGCTCGTAATCGTCCAGCTTCAAAACGATTGCAAAAGCCCTTAGCGGTATTCAACACTGTTTCAGCATCAATTTGGTACTGCTCTGCCACCTTTCTCAGTGGTAGGGATTTTTTTTACTTTTACTGAACATGATTAAGATTTTTTTTTCTTTTGATTCAAATTTGGAGCTTTCAGTAGGTAAACAACGGTTGTAACGCTTATTCCAATATTTGTTTGAAAATAGGTCTATTGACTCGTCACGGGGGGACACCACGCCTCAATTTTTTGTTCAAAGGTCTCAAAATGAGCACTCTGGTTCTCGTTTAAGCGATTTTGTTTAGGACTCTGAAACTAAACAAAATTGTACCACTTGCGACTCAGTTTCCTGATAACGTGGGACTCACAATCTCATTGGAAAACAATATTAAAACGAACAAACCCAGAACGTCCGAATCAACTCAGTAACCGCTTGAGCACAGTGGCTAACACTTGCGCTCACACCTTAAAAAAGCGCTCCAGCGGGTCCCACCAGAAGAAAAACCCGACACAACGACAGAATTGCACACAATTCTTCGTTACTGCAAATAATTTACTCCGGAGGCCTCTCACACCTTCACCCGTATGCAAACTATCGGAGGTCTTGTCGATCAATACTCTCCAGGTATATTCTTTTGACTCACTCTCGGCAAGAGATTTTGTGTCCTTAATTTTCTGAAAAAATTAATACACGTGCACAGCCAGCTTATCTCCCGTGTACCGCAATTTCGCTTCCACAAACGATCAGATCATTCATACGCACCTGAAGTGCCTGAGAGTTCGAACTCTAATGACCGAACGATCAATGCAACAACCGGCCCACTTTACAAACCAAGCGTACTCAATTCTATTGTAGTAGCCTACTTACGTTTTCAGGGTAAACACAACGAAGACAAACACTTAAACGTTCACAGAAACCGAGCAGCACCACTGCTCAAAACGGACCCCGAATAGGTCTTCCAGCGTGCGGGTTAAGCAAGTAAGCGACCGGCGCTTTTGAATCTCAAACGCCGCCACAAACACCCTGTTGCAGTCAAAAGTCCTCTGAAAACTTTTGACCGCTCAATGGAGGATTCCTTTAATCTACTTCTTTCAATTAAAAGAGCGTGCCTTGCTTCCCGAACTGACCAAGACCCTGAGTTAAACAAGTAATGCACCAGCGTTAAAACATGAACACTGCCACAGACACCCTGTTGCAGTCAAAAGTCCTCTGAAAACTGTTGACCGCTCAATGGAGGATTCCTTTAATCTACTTCTTTTCGATTAAAGAAAGCGTGCCTTGTTCGCCCATACAACTTGGATCCCTGACGAATAACGTCTTATAGCCTAGAATTAATATTCTAATGCTTGCCCCCAGCAAACACCCTTGCCTCAAGTAATATTAATTTCTCAGACTTCACAGAATTAATATTCTAATGCTTGCCCCCAGCAAACACCCTTGCCTCCATAAGTAATATTAATTTCACAAATTTATGACTCACGCATACGATCAACGCGACTTGCCTCCCGCAAGTACTATAATGTGAGTTTCACAGACTTGAGTGAAGCGAACAAGCAAACGCGAACAAAGCGAATGCGCTGATCACCACAACATGAGGCCTTCCCTTGAATTACAACCACGCCAGCCGCGATTCTATCCCTAGTTTCTTATCGGTCGAAGGTAATTAGCACCAAGAAACTCTCAAAACTTCACCGATGCGTGCAACTTCTGGTTGCTGGAGTGACAGTCCGCTGGAACATTTCAAGTTTTTCCAGATGCCGGGAAAATCTTGGGCCTTGGTTATCTTCCGATCTCGGTGGAACCTCCAACTGAAGAATTCTTCTGTTTTCTTCGTGAAAACAAAACTTGCGCGACTTTGTGGTGCGTTTCAAGAGAAGAGACGGAGTCAGATTTGGTGTTAGAAAACACAGTTAAAAAGAAACTGAGTTTATTCGTCGTCTCGACCAGCGCAGTGTCCAGTGTAATTATGATCTGACTGCCTTCATTGGGATACAACAGGGTTTAAGTATTCATTGTGAACAAAGGATACTGACCCAGGAGTTTCGCTATAGTGCAGAAACAATAGTGCCTGATTAACTCATTGGGTTAAACACAGATGACATTGTCTCAGTGAATACAGTACATAACCCATCAGTGTGTTCCTGCTTGACTACATCAACCCAGCAGTGGGCTGAAACTGCCTTGATTAAGTAGTAGAGCGAGACAGAATAGCTGGTTGTAAAGATTCTAGATTACTGCCAACAGAATGCCATATATCACTATATGTGCTATGAACACTAAAATCTAACACTATCATGATAAGTCTTCAGCATGTTAATGTGACACAACTGTTTTGGATTTCTCCTGTCTGGAGTCTTCACAATGTAATTGAGATCATTGAGTTTTGTCAGAATTTCATAAGGACCATGAAATCTAGCCTGAAATGGATTTGACTGCAAGGGAAACAACACAAGGACCTTGCCTCCTGGTTTAAACTCACGGCTTCTAGCCTTATGATCATACCAAGTTTTCATTTTTCCCTGACTTGATTTCAAGTTCTCTTTGGCTAGGTCACAAGCTGCACGCAGTCTTTCCTTGAACTTGCTAACATAGTCTAACAGACTGATATGCAGCTCTTTCTCTTGCCATTGTTCACTCAACAATAGCAAAGGTCCTCTCACTTCATGGCCAAACACTAGCTCAAACGGACTGAATCCAGTAGACTCCTGCACTGCTTCTCTAGCTGCAAACAACAGCAAATGAACACCTTCATTCCAGTCTTTCTCATGGTCATAACAATAAGTCCTCATCATTGTCCTGAGAGTGGAATCAAACCGCTCTAAGGCACCCTGACTCTCTGGATGATAGGCACTGGAAAGAATCTGCTTCGCACCTAGTTCATACACAACCTGCTGAAACAATCCGGAAGTGAAATTGCTACCTTGATCTGACTGAATTTCCCTGGGAAGGCCAAACAACGTGAAGAACTTTATCAAAGCCTTCGAGATTGCAGTTGCCTTGATGTTGCGTAGAGGTATGGCTTCAGGGAATCTGGTAGATGCACACATGATTGTCAACAAGTACTGATTTCCAGATCTAGTCTTGGGTAATGGACCAACACAATCAACAATGACCTTGGAGAAGGGCTCCCCAAATGCTGGGATGGCTGCAATGGAGCTACAGGTGGGTCTAACTGGTGTTTTGCAACTACCTGACAAGTGTGATAGGTTTTGCAAAGTTGGAAACATCTTTCGAAGTCAGGCCAGAAGAAGTGTTTCATGATCTTGTCAACAGTCTTGTTAACACCAAGATGACCTCCTAAAGGCAAACTATGAGCCATTGTTAAGATCTCATTCCTGTAGACCTTGAACAACAATTTGCTTGACCACTGCCCAATCTGCATTGGCAGGGATATCAGGAGGGTGCCACTTCGCATCAACACTCCATCCTTGAGATAATACCCAACTGGAACTGCGTCTATTTCTTCATCAGGAAGGGCTCTCTTCTTTATTACACAAATTTCAGGATCATTGGTTTGCTCCTGAATCAACCGCTTTCTGGACAGAGACAAGTCTCCAGACACATCAGAATCACCAGACCCATCTGGCTGGCTGAACAGAGAACTGATAAAAGTGTCTGATAAGTCGTCAAACGGAGAAACCATAGTAGGCTGAACAGAGTCAGGAGGCGAACCACCTGAGTCATGACTATTCAAGGTGCTGGACGGCACCCCATCATCTTCTTCTTGAGCCTTCTTAGCCATAGCACGAGTCACTGCACAGGAAGGATACAGAGATGGGTCTTCATCGCCATCTTCAGTGCTCGGCTGTGAAGTAAGATGAACAGGGGGAACTACATTGCCCCCAGCCAGGTCATTGCCTAGCAACAGAGAAACACCCTTGATAGGTAGACTTGACATAAGTCCCACCTTTACCTGTCTTGTAACTAAATCTGACTTCAAGAATACAGGCGCAGGGGGTACAGATACAGTCCTCCCTTCAATACCTTGTACAAGTATGAAATCCCCAGAAGCGGTCTCATCACGTAACTCCAAGGAGTCCATCAACAAAAGTGACTGAGAAGCTCCGGTATCCCTTAGGATATATATGGGGACAGGAGGAGAATGCTCATTCAGAGCCACAAATCCCTCTGACACAAATGGAAGGAATTCCTCCCTCACAAAGTCAGCAGCATCAGGCTTCTTAGCCTCACATGGAGCAGGCAATTTAGCAGATCGGTCATCTACTACAGGGGTTTCTAACATTGTCTTCACAAAGGCATTGGGTTTGGTATCCTTTTCTTTTTCTTTCTTAGCTTTAAGGAACCAACAGTTAGTTGTAACATGACCAGATTTCTTGCAATAATTGCAAACTAGACCACTTTTGTCCCTGTCAGCTTTCACACTTTGATCAGACCTTTGACTGGATTTCTGAGCACCATCACCAGATTTGTCTTTGTCTTTGGTGAGGAATCTTGGGTATCACCCTTACCTTTCTTCTGAAATTGGGACCATCTATTGTTACTCCTAGACTGAAATTTGGACTTATGTGTGAGAACATATTCGTCTGCAAACTTGGCAGCTGATTGCAAATTCAGTGCTTGCTTCTCATTAAGGTAGGTCTTAATATCATCCTTGACACAGTTCTTGAATTCTTCAACTAACACCATCTCTTTCAGTGAGTTGAAATCATCCTTGACCTCCATAGAAGTACACCAGCGCTCAAAGCAAACCTTCTTCTCGTTAGCAAATTCCACATAAGTCTGATTGTCAGATTTCTTCAGACCTCTGAATTTCTGTCGGTAAGAAATTGGTCTGAAACCAACTCATAAGCTGTCAAAATAACCTTTTTGACAACCTCATAATCAGAGGAATCATCTGCAGATAAAGCCGAATAGGCTTGTTGAGCTTTACCCTTGAGGACAGTTTGCAACATCAGAGGCCAGTGTTCCTTTGGCCACTGACAACTCTTAGCTACCTTCTCAAAGCACTGGAAATACTTATCAACCTCCTTCTCTGAGAATGGAGGCACCAGCTTTACCTCCTGGCTAGCCCGAAATTTGTTTTCAGCTTGCATTTTGATTTTTAGTAGCTCCATTTGGAGCCTTTCTTCTCTATCTAAGTTTTCTAAATTGAAATCTCTCTGTCTCTATCTCTCTGTTTCTGCTCTTTCCTCTTTCTCTCTTTCTTTTTCCTCTTCTCTTGCTAATTTTTCTAACTCAAACTGCCTTTGTTTTTCTTTTTCCTCCCTTTCAATCTCTAGCATTTTTTTAATTTAAGTTCCATTTCTACATTTGGATTTTCCACTGGAAACTGTTCCAGATCTCCTGGTGCAAACACATTTTCATCAATGTAATATTCAACAATCTCTCTAGCCAGTCTTGCTTTTCGCATGGCTGGTTTTACATCTGTCAGCTCTAACTGTCTGCATATTTCTAGCAGTTCTGTCTTTTTGAAAGACTTCAAAACCTCTACGGTTGTTGATGCCAAGAAATCATCCATTGCTGTTGATCTGCCAATATATATCTAGGAAAATTCAAAAAAACAATTTCACAATTTGAAATTTTCGATTTTCAATAAATGACTCGCACAATGGTCTATCCCGGACCCGAGCCCCCACTTTGTTATGGCCCCAATTTGTTATGGCGTCAGTTTGTTATGACGTCACGGACAGCAAGGGATGACAGACAAAATTCTTAAACTTCAACAGATTTAATTAAATAAACACTTAGAACTAATCTACACTCTACCCTACTGACCAAGATTGAAATAAAAAAACAGACAGTTACAGTCCCTTGGTAATTGAGATGGGCTGCTATGTTGCAATGTCTTGGGACAGGAAAATGCTCCAACACAGGCAAAAATCCACAAAAAGCTTCACAGGTCTTGAAAAGAGTGACAGGTCTGGTCAAATGTATCCTTCCACAATTTCTCCTTGCAATTTCTCCAACTACTCTTCCACTCTCTCAATTTTTCTCCTTATATACTCTTGTCCAGCCCCCTCTGAGGCATGCCCAGGACATGCCCAACCTAGCTCCAGACTGGGCTTAACAAAAAAAATTGTCAATACTGCCATCTAGTGGCTCTCCCCCCCATTACAAATGGACTGTCTGGGGGAGTTTCTGGGTGATCTGAGCCCTTTCTCTTACGTTCTCTTGATACTTGTTATCTATGTTTCCATGCCTTTCTCTGACTTCTCTTTTCCCTTTCATTCAAGTCATTGATATTTTTTATCTTCCCTTCCTCCACCTCCTCTTCCATCTTTGCCTTTCTGTTCTGAGGTATTCCTCCTTTAACTCTACCTCACTGTGTATTTTCTTTCTCCGCTTCTTTTGATATTCCCTGTTTCTTCTCCTTCTCTCCTCCACAGATGGCTGCTGCCTAGCCATAACTTCCTAAAATACATAAAGTCAAACTTGACTGTAATGACTATGAAATTGGGAGGAATTACAGTAAATGTTAGATTTGGTTAAATGTTGTCATGCCATTTTCATTTGGCTTTAGTCATTGGAGATGCTTAGCCTACAAGGGATATTGTATACTATGTGCTATGTAGGTAGGTAGTAGGTGCACTATGAGCATCCCAAATTATGCAAGCCAAATTAACATGGCACAATAGTGAATTGAGAGAGAGGGAAGGCACACCTCATATCCTAAGGTTGGAAGATATGGAAGAAATATAGGGGGAATTACATAAATAAAAATATAAAAGAGGTTAATGAAACCTTACAGGTCATATTGGTATTTATTGTGATCAACAATTATATTCTAGCCTCCATTCAGGACAATTTGGAGGTTTTTGTTAGCACCGTCAGACTGTACGTCACCACTGTCCGACAGAAAACCTGACGGTGGTGACGTCTGACGGTGGTGACAAAAAGCTACTCTTTCCCATGATATGCATGAGTTGTTCACATTAGCCATCTTGTTTCGCCTCTGTTGCTAGCTACTTCAGACCTCTTCTTAAAAAGTATACATTTATGTCATAATCTAATCTAATAGTTTTTATACAAAAGAGACAGTGTTGACATGTTATGGTTGTGACAGTAGCAGTGTCCAAAAATATGAACAAGTTTAAGAGAAAATAGCAAACTTACAGGAGCTTGAGTGATCTTGAAGCATGCAGTAGAGCTGAAGGTTTGAAAATGGGGTCCTCAGGAATGTAGTTGACCTTGTAGTTGCCTGATTTTGCTTTTTATAAATATCTGATGGTGGTGACGAATATGTGGGACACATTTTGAGCAACCACAGAGTAAGTAAATATTATTCAAAACTCAGTTTGTAGTTTAATACATATTACAATGTACTCTTTCATGTGGTAAAGATATTATTCAATTATTACTTTTTGTTTTTTCATCAAATTGAAATGATTATCTCCTGTCCAAGGACAACTGATTTTGTAGGCAATGGGCCAGCATATAATCATTAAATTAATAAAAAAAATAAAAATAAACCTATATAAGAACCTTACATATGTGCAAAGGACCCCCTGATTATAACCTTGATTCCTTTTATTCATAAAAATGTTATTAATTTCCAACAGAATTAGCAATTTTCTTAGTGGGACATGTTTTTGCCAAAGTTTCAAGAATCAGTGAAGTACTAATCACACGAACACAGTATATTTTGTCTAGTTTATCTACTAACCCTTACTAATATACTAATCCTGTAAAATAATTAACATACTAACTTGCACTATATGGGTAAAATTATTACCGAACTAACTGCTAACACTACTAATTGAATCTCTTGCTTTCCACACCAATCTCTAACTCCGCCCTCTCTTTGCTATCCTGGTCCTTGCCTGAGTTTATGCAGAAACCTTGCAACTATCTCCTCTACTAAAACCCTAGTCACACTAGAGGCGGAATGAGCCGGAATGAAAATTCTTTGTATATTCCTGGATATTCAAAGTGCGTTTTAAAAATTCTGACTGCATTTTGAGAGCATTCCAAATATTCGTGTGAAGTAGGCAGGGGAACACCAGATGCAGGAACTGAAGTGTTTAAACACAAAACACTAGGAGAAAATAGGCACACATGCCAGAAATAAAACACCGTGCACATGCACTGAACAGATGGGAAAACTAAGGTACACTGCCCAAGGCAGGGGGAAACAGAAGTACACACTCCTAGAGTGGCTAAACTAGAAAAACAAAAACTGAACCTAACTAGACTGACGGACACACTGGGAGACTTAAACAAGGGGCAGACAAGACGTGGGCACAGCAAAATACAAGACTCGGGAATCATACAAAGGAAATACTCGGAAGGCACAAGGAGATGAAATTTCACCATGCAGAGTCTAAAAAAGTTCCGTCTGATGTCTCCTCCCATCTCTGCCACATTTATAGTCACGAGAGGAGGCGGGGACTCGAAAAGCAATCTCAACTGGAACAGAAACACATGGGATTAATAAACAAATTGGCAAGGACCGGGTAAACCATAATGACTCGAGACAAGACGCTGAGACCATCAATCAAACTAGACAGTTTAGATTAAGGTCATCTAAAGTGACGAGTAAAAAGCACCACGAGAGAAGCAAAGGAAAGCACAGCTTAAAACGCAGTTAATCAGGGAAAGCTTAGGCAGGAATTACAAAAGCTAGAAGCGCTCGCACTCGCTAATGAGTTAATTAAGGTTAATACTACGTGACAAAATATTTACAATCACCCTCAAATAAGAGCTGGTTAGTACGGTAAGTAATTATCCTATCAGAGAACGCATTCACTCAGTTTAGCGAGACCCAGAATTAAGCACAGGTGGAAACAATGAATGAAATACCACAGCGAAACCGAAGAGGAAAGCGTGATTGGACAATGAGACGCAGGCATGCTGAAGGCTGTCACGCGACATCACTGGAGATTGGCAGAGAGGGATTCGATCATCAGACGGCAGAATGAAAGCTGAAAAATGAAACGAAAGTAAGACACGGGAGAAAAAGCACAAGCACAATGACAAAACAGCACACATGAGGCAGGACCATAACAATTCGGGCCCGTTCTTGAGGCCGGCCCGAATGTTTTGCTCATGCTCCAAACTTTCCAGGTGCATTCAAAGTGGAGAAATATCGAACGGCATTCGAGGTGTGTTCTAACTGCGCTCTGACTGCATTATAAATATTCTTACGGCATTCCAACAGCATTCAAAACATTCTGATTGCATTCGAGGGAGAATTGAAACGGCAAGCCATGTCAAATCCTGCCAGAATGTGCCTCTAATGAGCCAGAATGCACCTCAAATGCATTTCGATTGCTGCAGGAATCTATTTCAATATTAAAAACAATTCAGCTGGAATGTGCTTCGAATGCCATTGGAATCTTTCGATTGCCACTGGAATCAGTGGCGGCTGGTGAACTGGCTTAAAAATAATGATTGGTTATGACCTGTTTTCAATCATTTATTTAAATTACCATTACAGAAACTCCGAAAACTCTCAACATTATCAGGTGTGGCCAGTTTTCATTAATAACACATACCTGTTAACTCTCACGCATTCGGCGTCAGTTTTAATGGCATATTTACGTTCCCTTGCTGTAGTCAGCAATTACTCAATCAAGGCATATGGGACACTCGTGTTACATTCTTAGTACATTCTGAGTATTCGAGCATCATTCTGTTTGAATTCTTGGACATTCCAACCATATTTGGCGGCCATTCCGGGAGCGTTCTGACTGCATTCGAGGTGAATTCGTACAGCATTCGAGGCACCTTCCAACCAGACTTCAGGTGGAGTTCAGGCAGCAATTGAATCGCACTCATACGGCATTCAAAGTGTATTCTAAATATTCTGACTGCATTCTGACAGCATTCTAAATATTCCTACTGTGTTCCAACTACATTCAAGCTGCATTCGAGAGCTAATACACCCAGAATGTGCAAGAATCATTTGAGGCGGGTTTGAAGTGCATTCTAAGTATTCGAGCGGAATTCTTTCAAAGCTGTAAGAATTTTGGTCAATGTGAAATTCCCGCTGGAATGTTGCGCAAATTCTTCATTCCGGCTGGTTCTGCTTGATTCCTGCTGATTTTGAATAAGTGTGGCGGGGGCTTAATCTGTTTCTTCCATCTCTCCCCACTTAGACACTCCTTGAATGGAGCCGTTGTTATTTAAGAATGTCATGTGAAAGCTAGTCTTTGTCATTGTTTCCCATTTTGTATTGTTTAATTACCTCTTGTGTTTTCCCCCTCTCAGTTAATGTGTAGATTATTCCTCACACCTGTTGTCCCATCTGGCTTGTTACCTCCCTTGTGTATATATAGTCTCTCACTTCCACTTAGCTTTGTCAGACTGTTGATCAACTTTTCTCTGCGCCAAGCCCCATGTACGCCAGTGATCTGTTTGTGATTCTGTGACATCCTTTTGCCGGATTTCGATTTTTGTCTGTGCCTGCCTGGATTTGTTTCCTCTCTGATTACGACCCATTTTCTGCCTGACCACAATTTCTGCGTTTTGCTGTCCTGGTTTTTGAATTCGGATTTCACACACTCTACTCTCCTTCTGCTCAACGATTTGGCACTGTCACCTGTGCTTTTGGACTGCCTGTCTTTCGACTCTGTTTTTTGGATTGCCCTTCTGTACCGTCACTGTTTTACCAGGCTTTGGACTTGAACCAAATAAAGACCATGATTTTTGCGCTTTGGACTACTTGCAGTTGGTTCCTTTCACTAGACATAACAATTTGGCAGATTTCGGGAGAAAATTGCATGAAATTGCCCATTTTGTTGTTGCATGAGTGGCGCACGTTTGTAAAGACCTTAAAAATGCGATGCTCCCTATCTAAAGGTTGTCTTTGTCTTTACGCTTGTGCAACATAGAAAGAGAACATGGACTTGTGAGTGTGGTGCAGACTTGGGGCTGTGTGGCTTGCTGCTTTTGAAAAAAAATCAGTGAGTAAGAAAAGAATAAAATCACATGATATAAGGCAGAAATCTTATCACATCTGGGAATCTACAGTTGCTTTGAAGTTCTATTATTTAGTGTAAAACTGATATGCTGTCCAGTCTGATCTACCTCTGGTGTTTATTTGATCTTGGCAAGGTTTCCCCAAGCCAAGGGTAAATGCAGCACTAGGAATTCCAGCTTGAGCGCTTGACCGTTGTTGCAACTCGAGCATCGCTTGAGATTCCGATTAATTGTCCAACTACGAACCCTTACCCATGATAGGTACATGCATCAGCTGATGCACTTGGACCCATCATCACTGATAGTATCAGGGGTCATGGGGGGTTTTGGGTCTTTCAACTTCATACCCCCTCACCAGGGTGAACCAACCAGGAGTGATCAAATGTTGGCATGTTTCCAAGCAGCCTTTGACCACAACTTGTCCCTCCTGATCCACAGCCATCTTGAAGCTTTCTCTGCAGCCTCTAAAGCTCTGCTGAAGGCTTGCCTTTTGGGCGCCCCATAAATGCCCAGGAGGCTATAGGCCTAGCACAGTGATTTCCCCGCAAAGCCCCTCCCCCCCGCTTCAATGGGCATATACTGAGCCACCGAGTATGCCACCTTGGTCTGAGGCACTACTCCACCAGTTCTGCAAAATTCCCCCTGTTCCACTCAGTAGCCTCCTCCCTTTGCTCCTCCAATGGCACCTTGAGCTCCTGCCTGACCACTTGTCTAAATGTTTGTGACACCAGCACAATATCCAGTCTGAGAGTGGTCTTTATGCTGTCTTCGGGGAATCGGAGAGGTTTCCCTTGATCCACCAACATCTGCCAGTCTTGTGCTGTCCGCAATTAGCCAGTCTGGGCTTTCATTTTGGGGTTTTAAGGTTCTCCTGCTCTTATGAGTGATGTAGCGTCTTGCCGGTCGGAGCTGTTTGGTCTGATCGATGATGCTGCTGATGGACTCAGCAACTATTTCAGCACCTGGTTGTGGCCCCGACAATGGTGCCCCTCCCCTAGTGCTTAAGGACAGCTGCTGAGGATGTGTTCCAGTGTTCCTCTTCCCTGGCACAAGGGGCATAATGATGTTTCAGCCTTGCCCCAACAGAAGTGGTTTGATGGGCTAGGCAGAAGGTCATACACCAACTGGATGAGGAAATTGATGTGGAAGGGTTCCTCTTTCCACAGTTCAGGCCATGAGATCTTCTGATCTAATGCTTGTTCCCATCTGGCCCACAGCCCCACCACCTGGCTTGCACGCAGCTCCTCGATTCTGGCTCTCACTTCATTCTGGACTAGATCCTGCCTCTCTTTGCCCTTGGTAATGTAATAGTGGACTGTTGGAATGCTACCTAGCCCTGCCCATTCAACAGCCACAGATAGCACCAGCACTCTGCGGGGCACCGGCGATTCTGCTTGGTCGACTACCCCCTGTGTCCACCACTTCCTTCCAGTCCTCATCTCAATACCAGCCAGGGAGACTTTTGGATCTTAGGATTCTTTGTATTGCAGCACTTCTCTCACTCAGCTGACCATGAAACCCTCAGTAATACTGCTCATTGGAAGTGCAAGTTTGTTTCTGCTGCCTTATAGGGTGATGTGACTCAGGCTTCTTAGCAAATCCAACCACCTTCAGAGGTGACAGCTGATCCTCCTCGCAATGCCCTCCACAATAGACAGTGTGAAGTCATATACCAACAATGGCCACAGGATCCTGGGTAGGATGCCAAGCTGGTATATCCAGGCTTGGAATTTCCACTGGAGTCCTGATTTATCCACATTTGTGAGCCATCCTTCCAGTTCCTGATTGGTTGCCTGATTGATGCAGTGTCCCTCAGAGTGCAGTCGAATGTTTTTCCAAGGCTTATTATGGGTTTCTCCACAACTGATCGGATGTGAGTATCTCCAATAACGAAATGCAAGCGATCAGTCACCTTCCTCCCTTCAGTGCCAAGGACCTGGATTTTGTCATATAGAATTATTACTGATGATGGGCTTAAAAAAATGAAAATTAACTTTATGATTATGTTAGTTTTTCCAATTTTGAGCTCCTAAAACTGGAGGGAATCATATAAAATTAGTAATTCCTATACAGTATGTGCAATATTCATGAAAAAACTCTTAAATTATAAAAAGGAGGCACAAACCATAAACCAACGACAGGGCATTGGTCACCCAAGGCTCATCAAGGCATATCCTGTCTGGTCCAATTTGACAGAAGGGCTACTGTAGCTCAAGTTTCAGAGAAATTTAATGATACTTATGTGAGGAACATGTCTAAACACACAGTGCATTGCACCCTGCTTTATATAGTGCTTTTCAGCTTTTTAAGACCAGTTGGAGAGCCCACTCTCTTCCCAGTCCATCGCCAAATGTGCCTACAATGGGCATGTAAGCATCAGAACTGGACCTGGGGGCAATGGAAGGATGTTGCCTGGTTCAGGGGCTCCCATTTTCTTTTACATTGTACACATCTGCCAGATATGTATGCACCGTTTACCTGGGGAAGAGATGGCACCAGGATCCACTGTGGGAAGATGAATATCCAGCTAGCAGGGAACGTTCCTACAACATTGGCTAACATTCCCTACAAGTTATGATTATGTTTTAAAGAAAACATTTTTATCTAAAGTTCAAAGAATGTTTCAAGGATGTTTATAATGTCAAATAATGCTTCTAAAATGTTATATGTTAACAAAGGAAGAATGTTTTAGGTGCAACATTCTGAGGATGTTTTGGGGATGTTGTTGAGGTAATATGATAGAATGATCTTCTATAAAACATTCCCACAATGTTACATGATAACAAAGGAAGAACAATCTCGAAGCAACATTTTGAAAATGTTGTCAGGATGTTATTGATGCATCACATCACAAAACGTTTTTCATAAAACATTCTTGTAATATGATATGTTGACAAACGTAGAGCATTTTGTCTGCAACATTCTGAGGATGTTTTGGGGATGTTGTTGAGGTAATATGATAGATTGGTCCTCTATAAAACATTCCCACAATGTTACATGATAACAAAGGAAGAACAATCTCGAAGCAACATTTTGAAAATGTTGTCAGGATGTTATTGATGCATCACATCACAAAACGTTTTTCATAAAACATTCTTGTAATAGGATATGTTAACAAACGTAGAACATTGTGTCTGCAACATTCTGAGGATGTTTTGGGGATGTTGTTGAGGTAATATGATGGTCTTCTATAAAACATTCCTACAATGTTACATGATAACAAAGGAAGAACAATCTCAAAGCAACATTTTGAAAATGTCAGGATGTTATTGAAGCCTCAGATCACAAAACATTATTCATAAAATATTCTTGTAATATGATATGTTAGCAAAGGTAGAACATTTTGTCTGCAAGATTCTGAGGATGTTTTGGGAATGTTGTTGAGGTAACATGATAGAATGGTCCTCTTTAAAACATTTCCACAATGTGACATATTAACAAAGGAAGAACATTCTCTAAGCAACATTTTGAAAATGTTTTCGGGAAGTTATCGATGCCTCAGATCATGAAACGCCTCAGATCATGTTGAAAATGTTGTCCGGATGTTTTTTGCATCATCAAAACATCGTTTTTTCATAAAACACTTGTAATATGAATGTTAGAACATTTTGTATGCAACATTCTGAGGATGTTTTGGGGATATTGTTGAAATATGATGGGATGGTCTTCTATAAAACATTCCACAATGTTACATGATAACAAAGGAATGCAACATTTTGAAAATGTTGTCCGGATGTTTTTGATGCATCACATCACAAAACGTTTTTCATAAAACACTCTTGTAATATGATATGTTAACAAACGTAGAACATTTTGTATGCAACATTCTGAGGATGTTTTGGGGATATTGTTGAGGTAATATGATGGGATGGTCTTCTATAAAACATTCCCACAATGTTACATGATAACAAAGGAAGAACAATCTCGAAGCAACATTTTGAAAAAGGATGTTTTTGATGTATCACATCACAAAAATAAAACACTCTTGTAATATGATATGTTAACAAACGTAGAACATTTTGTATGCAACATTCTGAGGAAACTGTTGTAATATGATAGAATGGTCTTCTATAAAACATTCCCACAATGTTACATGATAAAAAAGGAAGAACAATCTCGAATCAACATTTTGAAAATGTTGTCAAATCACATCACAAAACGTTTTTCATAAAACATTCTTGTGATATGATATGTTAACAAACGTAGAACATTTTGTCTGCAACATTCTGAGGATGTTTTGGGGATGTTGTTGAGGTAATATGATAGAATGGTCTTCTATAAAACATTTCCACAATGTAACATGATAACAAAGGAAGAACAATCTCGAAGCAACATTTTGAAAATGTTGTTGGGATGTTTTTGATGCATCACATCACGAAACGTTTTTCATAAAACATTCTTGTAACATGATATGTTAACAAACGTAGAACATTTTGTCTGCAACATTCTGAGGATGTTTTGGGGATGATGTTGAGGTAATATGATAGAATGGTCTTCTAAAGAACATTCCCACAATGTTGCATGATAACAAAGGAAGAACAATCTCAAAGCAACATTTTAAAAATGTTGTCAGGATGTTTTTGATGCATCACATCACAAAATGTTTTTCATAAAACATTCTTGTAATATGATATGTTAACAAACATAGAACATTTTGTCTGCAACATTCTGAGGATGTTTTGGGGATATTGTTGAGGTAAGATATGATAGAATGATCTTCTATAAAACATTCCCACAATGTTACATGATAACAAAGGAAGTACAATCTCGAAGCAACATTTTGAAAATGTCAGGATGTTATTGAGGCCTCAGATCACAAAACGTTTTTCATAAAACATTCTTGTAATATGATATGTTAACAAACGTAGAACATTTTGTCTGCAACATTCTGAGGATGTTTTGGGGATGTTGTTGAGGTAACATATGATAGAATGGTCTTCTAAAGAACATTCCCACAATGTTACATGATAACAAAGGAAGAACAATCTCGAAGCAACATTTTGAAAATGTTGTCAGGATGTTATTGATGCATCACATCATGAAACATTTTTCATAAAACATTCTTGTTATATGATATGTTAACAAACGTAGAACATTTTGTCTGCAACATTCTGAGGATGTTTTGGGGATGTTGTTGAGGTAACAAATGATAGAATGGTCTTCTATAAAACATTCCCACAATGTTACATGATAACAAAGGAAGAACAAAGTAACATTTGGAAAATGATCTCAGAATGTTTTCATGTTATTTAGGCCTCAGATGACAGATGACAAAACCTTTTTTTATATAAAATGTCTCAACCCACACCAGCTCCAGGGAAGCAGCCTAAGTTACCTCCCCAAAGCCAACCAAGACACGACCAAACACAGCACAATAACATCTGCTAATCCATCCAGACTCCCAGCCATCCTGGGGCTGATAAACTGGCACGCACGCATGCACACACACACACACACACACACACACATACACACACATACACATATACATGCGTACATACATACATACATACATACAATTACCCCCAAAATATGATAATTTAGGTGAGTATTTTTGTCCTTACCCTTGATGTTAAAGGAAAGAAAGGTGGAAAATGTTGACAATAATCAGTGTATTGCCTCATCTTCCATGGGGGGCCACATTTTGCGCGAGGGGACATATTTGCGCATATTGGGCATATGTGCGTCCATTGCGCATATGCGCTACCGTGAGGCGCACGTAGAGCACAATCAGCTCGAAGAAGGAGAGAACAAGAGACCTGTGATCTGACCGCGCATGCGTCACTGCAATGATTGACAGCACTCGACATCTGACTAATCAGAGGGCTGCGCCGGCAGGCACTTGCAGAGCTGCAGCAGGTGAAGAGATGTCGACATGTCGTCATAAAGACAAGTCAGGAGCATATATCCATGGTCAGGAGTGAGCAAGAGAGAAAAAAAGGCAAAACAAGAGGAAACTCTTGCTTCACTTGAAGGTGGGTATGTTGTTGAAATAAAACTTTGTGGCACAAACACCTAAGCTGCTACTCATTAGATAGGATCTCTGTCTCCAGTCTCTGTCTAGACTGGAGAAAAAAAAATCTGCGGCCCTGATTTACATTTATTGAATGTCCTGTTAACGCCCTATGCATTCACCTCTGTTGAAAAGGAGGTAAAATGACCAGTTGGTGGTCGTATATATTCATAAGCTATAAACTCACTCGGCCAGTTTGATCCTGGATTAGTATGTTTTCTTAGGACTGTAGTCTGTACATACAACAACAATAGTGATAATAATAATATAATAATAGATAGCAATATTTTTTTGTTAATATTAGTAGTAGTAGTACTACCAGACCAGTAGGCTACTAATAGTAGTAGTAGTAGTAAAAGTAGTAGTAGTATTTTTGCATTATAGTCAATAATAATAGATAGTAGAAGTAACAGTAGCCAAGTAGTTTATTATTATTATTATTATTATTATTATTATTATTAGTTGTTGTTGTAGTATTTGCATTAATTGCATTTGAATCTTTTTGAGGCTAGTATTTACATTAATTTAATTTTGTAGTTTACCATTAAGACCAAAACATATCTTAATCTGCTTGTATGATGGATTTCTTGTCTGGATTTTTACCATAACAGGGTCAATGCTGAAAATTGTCAGCACATCGCCAGGGCCAAGGTACTAACTTTATTTATTTTTATTTTGTAAAACCTCTTTTGTACCTCCTGAGCTCCCATAGTTCTGTTGGCCTTCTGTAGCCCCTCCCTTCTTTCCCTCACTGCGCTGTTAAGCACTGTGGAGGGTAAGTTGTGTTCCAAACGCTGCTCCGTAATTTTACTGTCTTCTTTGAAATTCAAATCATTTATGTTAAAACATTTGATGCACATAGTTTATTATCATTTCCGATACATTACCTGGCTGTTTTTGTGCCGTTTTTAACCACTAAAATATGTTTTGTGGATATTTTTATTTGTGTGTGTTAGGAACTGGGATTTAAGAGCCATTGTCTGTAAGGTTCAGGCAGGTGGTGATAGTCACCTTCTTCAATTTTGCTGAAACTTTGGTGGTTTTATGTCCCTATCCTGACTAGAAAATTCCTTAAATATTTTGGCCCTACCTGCACCAGTTTGGGTTTTAGGGGACAATCAAGTGCAAGCTGAAATAGGGCCTAAAATGCCAAATTACCAAAATTAGATTTTCGGGTTGCTCTTATTCACTGCGCAAACTTTATCCCAAAGTAAAAGTTGGAAAATTGAATTATAGGGGGGATGGTCAGTGGAAAGAGCAATTTTCGGATCTTCTTCGCGCAACATATAGAGGGCGCTGCAATATGGCCACAATCCATTTTTGTCACTAGTTTGCACCCCTTATACTCTGTGCGCGATCAGTGCCCCAGAACTTTTCCAGCTGCACCACAGTGGTATGTTCTTAGACTATTTGAGGTGAGAAAAAGTTTGGATAATGTATGCACACACCAACAGGTGGCGCCGAACATGGCAAAATACTAAAATTTGGCGTATTTCAGCACTACCTGGTGGTGTGCGCAGTTGATTGACAGGGCAAAGGTTTGTTGCATAATGAAGTATTGAGGTCACCCTTTTAGTTTATGAAAGCCATTTCTTGGGATAAGGACTACTGTCCATAATAGGTGGCACTTTACTAACAGATGTACTGGTACACACGTGAAGCAGTATCCACTCAAAATTGCTCATGATTGGTCCAGCTGAAATGCGCGGTGAAAATCCCAAGGAAATACTTTTGTATGAGATGTTCCTCATCCTTAAACTTGCAGTTATTGCAAAGGGAACAATGGGATCATGACTGCGCAAGTCAATACAAGGGGCGCTAAAATGCTACTTCTGTGGAACATGAAGAGTTGAATGGAGCATACAAGATTGTTGTTCATTTGTAAAATTTTGTTCTGAACCACTTAAAAATGGGTACAAATACAATAAAATGGAACACAAGAGCCCAAGCCTAGTCTGCATGCAAGTCTATCCACGTGTATAAAATGGGCCTGTAACTATCCAAGAAGTTGTTTTGTGAAAAAAAAAAAAAAAAAATACTAGTTTTCTATACATTGGGAATGTTTGCATATTCATCCAAGCCAGTTCTGGCACTTTAAGGGCGTTCACATACATGGATGATTCTGGATAAAACCTCAGACTGCAAAAGTAGCTTTTCAATAGTCTGAAACAATGGAGTAAACAGGAAGTACTAGTGGTGCCCTCAGTCAATAATTGATGTAACTAATGAAACCACACATATGCCAGAGATGGTTGAAAAATCAATAATCATTACCTGAAATAAGGTCAAGTCCAACACAGGGCCTGTTCTACTGGGATACACCATCGAAATGCACCTATAGCAGCTTATATTGACATGCACAAAGAATATCCCATGATTTTTGTCATTGGAATTTCATTGATAAAGGCTAAAGACATAATTCACTGCGCATTTCATAACTTGACCAATCATGAGTAATTTGGAGCGGATATTGCTTTACACGCGCACCTGTACATCTGTTAGTAAAGTGCCACCTATTATCAACAGTAGTCCTTATCCCAAGAAATGGCTTTCATAAACTAAAAGGGTGATCTCCATACTTCATTATGCAACAAACCTTTGCCCTATAGGTCGACCGCGCACACCAAGAGGTGGTGCTGAAATACGTCAAATTTTACCATTTCGCCATGCTCGGCGGCACCTATTGGTGTGCGCATACATTATCCCAACTTTTTCTCACCTGTAATGGATAGTCTCACTACATACCAATGTGGTGCAGTTGTAAAAGTTCTGGGGCACTGATCGCGCACAGAGTATGAGGGGTGCAAACTAGTGACAAAAATGGATTGCGGCCATATTGGAGCGCTCCCTATATGTTGCGCGAAGAAGATCCCAGGCCGAAAATCGGTCTATCCACTGACTATCCCCCCTATGATTCAAATTTCCAACTTTTACTTTGGGATAAAGTTTGCGCAGTGAATAAGAGCAACCCAAAAATCAAATTTTGGTAATTTGCCATTTTAGGCCCCACTGTATTTCGGCTTGCACTTGATTGACCCCTAAAACCCAAACTGGTGCAGGTAGGGCCAAAAAATTTGGGGAATTTTCTAGTTAGGGTAGGGAAATAAAACCACCAAAGTTTCAGCAAAATTGAAGAAGGTGACTATCACCACCTGCCTGAACCTGCCTGAACTTTACAGACAATGGCTCTTAATTAACCAGTTATTCTCTTATTCTCCCCTTTAAGAGTGCACGCCGTACTGACGCTGTACTTTCTGTGAGGGTGTGTGATAGAGAGCAAGCCTCCATCAGTGTCCGATGGTAATGTCTGAGACTTGATGGTTCCAGTGGAGTCTGACCATAACAAAGCCCTACTGGATTTATATTGACTGTGATCAATCTTGTAGACAAATGTTGAACAGAGACATATTTTGAGACTGATCTATACAGATTCCCAGAAACACTCTAGAACCCACTTTGCACTTTTACTACTGCTCATTCTACTTCTATCTTAGTACTACTAATACTACATGTGTACATTTTCGTAAATTAGTTTGATTTTAGGACACTAACAAATAAATGGGTTGATCTTCAAATTAAATTGGTTTGTCTTCACACTATATTCAAACTACTACATCAAATACTGGTTGAAATACTTAGGTTACTGACTCAGGTACCTCAAGTACTGTTCCATCAACAGCTGCAGATTAAGCCATCTTGAATTGCCTGCTTTTCCATGACCGGTCTTTGACAGATCCTTGGCATGTTAAACAAAGATAACAGAAACTTAATATACTCAACTTATAACTTGAACCAGTTCTTAGGCAATTTCATAAGCAAATCCTTTAACAATATAGATGTCCTTAGTTTTTCTAAAGCAGTGACCTTTATGGTGTAATAAAGTTCAGCCGACTGGCAGCTGAATGGCTTTTGGCTGGGAGCGGCAACTGAAGATGACTTCCACTGTACTGCCTCAGGAATTCATTTCAGATATTGCTTCAGTTAATTCAACTATGGCCTAAAGAACTTTTAAGTCCAACTTAAGCTACATAAAGTACTGCTTAAAATAACTTGACTGATCTGCTTTTCTATATATTTTTTTCTGTCTTCATCTTTAGAAGCCTGCCAGAAGAACCACCCCAAGACCCTGGAAAAAACCATCGAAATGTGCATATCGGATACTTTAAGATATGCTCCACACAGAGTGATTCAGGTCACTAAGAAATATTGCGATGTCACCCCAAGCACACAATTTGTGATGAGCTGTGAGCAGATATTACATGTTTGCTAGAGGTTAGGGCTGGGTTTTAAAAAATCCACTGACAGACATTACAGCAGTAACATCAACACTTAACATCAACAAGACGGAGCAACGTCATGAAATACAGAGAGTCGAGTTATTGAGCTTCATGAGCCTGACTGCACAGCTGTGTCTGACTCACTGACTTCAGCATCGCCCCTAAAACCAATGGTAGGGGAAACACTGAAAAAGTACACGATTAATGCAACTGCTTTGGGGTAAATAATTAACATAAACATTGATATTTTTAATTATGCACCAGGTTAGAGGGTTCCTTGCACAATTTACGGCACTATTTCTATGAGAATATTTCATATATACAGTGCCTGACAAAAGTCTTGTCGCATAAGGACACAGTAACTAAAAATAGCATATAACTTTATTTCTAACCAATCAATTGTTACAATAAATGGTCCATTTTAATGTCAAGGGCTTTCACATTAATAATTTGGTGCAAAATGAAACCGTCAAAAAGTGTTCTGATGTTCACAGCTTGGCTAAGCCCATAACATCTGTTTTTGCTAGGACAAAAGTCTTGTCGTTTCTTCAGATGATACAACAAATCGCAGATTAGAGTTTAACCTATGACAAATACTGTAATTAACACATTCCTAGATGTGTATAGAAATAACCCCAGCACACCAGACCTTCATATGAGGTGCGACTAGACCTCTGACAACATACTAAAGATTCAACCACAGACCAAAGTGCTGATCATCAAGAGCCTGAAGACTGAGTCTGCTGCTGAGGTGGCAGGCATCTTTAATGTATCCAAATGTCAAGTGGAGGGGATGAGAAAAAGATTTGAAGAAACTGGTGATGTTCATGGCAAGCGCAGGTCAGACAGACCCCGGTATAACAACTGTTTGAAAGGACCGTTTTTTGCTTCAACTGTACAAGGCTAGCCTTTCTTCAACTACAGCGAAGCTACATGAGGAAATGTCACCAAAAATCCCGGTGTCTACAAGAAGAGTTTGTCAAATTCTCTCTCAAACTGGTTTTCATGGCCGAATTAGTACACAGAAGTCTGCATTAACAGAAAACAAAAAACCTGCATTGCATTTGCCAAGGCCCACAGCTTGCAGAAAGGATTGATACTGGAAAAGTGGCTGAAAGTTTATTTTTCTGGTGAAGCATCCATTGGACTGCATGCCAGTTGCCGTACAAGACCTGTTGGAACCCTCATGGACCCAAGATTCTCCCAGAAAACAATCATGTTTGGTGGAGGAAAAATCATGGTTTGTTGTTACATCCAGCATGGGGGTGTGAGAAGATCTGCAGAGTGGATGGCAACATCAACAGCCTGAAATATCAAGAAGTTCTTGCTGCCCTACTTATACTGCTGCTCCTTCTCATTCTTCTGCCTCCATGTCACAGTTCCTGAAAGCGAAGAAGGTGAAGGTACTCCAGGATTGGCCAACCCAGTCACCTGACATGAACATTATTGAGCATTTCAGGGGTAAGGCGAAGGAGAAGGCTTGGAAGATGAAACCATGGAATCTTGATGAACTCTGGGAGTCCTGCAAGACTGCTTTCTATGCCATTCCAGATGATTTCATCATCAAGTTATCTCAGTCATTGCCAAGACGTATAGATGCAGTCCTCCAAGCTCATGGGAGTCATACGCAATATTAATTCTTTTTTCCAAGGCACCGTGGCTTTATGTTCTGATATTATAGTGGCATATTTGTGTATTCAAAATAAAGTGTATGTATAATTTCCACATTTTTTTTCAATGCGACAAGACTTTTGTCCAAGCAAAATCTGACCTTTCAGTACAAATTAAATTATAAAACTCAATCAATGACACAAAACTCTATCTTGGTATATTTCGCATAATCTAGAGGGCTTTGCCTTTCATATAAGCCATTTTTGATTCCAATTGATCAACTACAAGTCAGGTTATTATTTGTTGTTCCTACAACTTGGATAAGTGACAAGACTTTTGTCAGGCACTGTATATATATTCAATACTTACAATACTATTCATATATAACTGACACATCCCTAATCGAATCAATCAATTTGGGAAATCTGAATTGATACTCTGCCCTACTAGATGCGGTATGTGTGTGTTATGATACACACTGAGATGTCTTTCTGTCATTAGGCTTATGTTTGGGATTGCATTGTATGAATTCCAGTTAAAATTAGATATTTGAGCATATTGATGTGCAACAAATAAGAATGTATGTAATGGTGCAGTCGAGTTATTTGTTTGGAGGGAAGTTGTGTGTTTGTGGTATCATTGCTGCTTCACCTGCACATAATTTCCAATGAAACTACTCTTAATTTCATTATAATTTACATCAAAGGCACCTTGCCTGGGACTAGAATGGAGTTACTAGTTTTAACTGAAGTAATCAAGACAGAATCAAATAATGACGTGGCCTCCAGGCTTTAGCTATGGATATAGCAAATTACTAGGTGTGTAGTATGTGAACGAAGTGAGCCTGCAGGGGGAGGTCACATCTGACTGTCTTGTTTACTTGAATATTATATACTAATTTAGTGCTATTACTAGATATTACATCTATTTTACTTGGATATTCCTTGGTTATTTCCAGTGATTACTACCTAATTAATGGCCTGTAATTTAAAGGGTTACCAAAACGGCTTCTGATGAATCTGAGACAATTCTGGTTTTAAGTACTGTATTTGTTATAATGCAGGTGGATAATGCAGGTGGACCCTCTCTGGCTGAGGACACAAGTCTGTCAACTGTCCAGAGGGAGAGAAACAAAAGCCCCACATTGTTGTCTGAGGACTGGGACTAAATTTTTTTTTTTTTTACTTTTTACTTTACTTTTTAAAAAATATATATTATTTATGTACAAAACTGAAAGACTTGTTCACTTTGCCAGTTTTTGTTGTTTGGATGTTTTTGTTGTCGTAACAGAATGTTGTTTGTTAAGTTGGTAAAAAAAAAGAAAAAAAGTGTTAAAGCATTAAATAAATGAAGAAGTAATTCTGCTGAAAGACTGTTGAATATTGATGTCACTTTCACATGTGTTAATAGTCCAACTCCAATAGTTAAATAAATTATCAGTGATCCTAGTAACCAGTGGTCAGTCAGGAAATTTTAGGCTTAAGATGGAATGGGAATGTTGCCATAATGTTTAAATATTTTGATGAGATGTTACTACAAAACATTTATAGATTTTTTTTTTACAGCATGTTATCCAAAATAAAATAGCATCATTCTGAGAGCATTAAAAACTTTCAGCTGAAAACGTTTCAAGAATGTTAGGGGATAATGTTCTAGCAAGGTTTTCTGTAAATATTTTAAGGAAGTTATCACGCAACATTTCTCGAATGTTTTTAGAGAATGTTATCCTAGAACATTCTGGGAACTTAAAAAAAACTTCCCGCTGAAAACGTTTCAAACACGTTAGGGCGTAATGTTATAGCAATGTTGTCACTTAACATTCTAAGGAGGTTATCACAAAACATTTCTCGAATGTTTTTAGAGAATGTTATCCTAGAACATTCTGGGAACTTGAAAAAAAACTTCCCGCTGAAAACGTTTCAAACACATTAGGGCGTAATGGTATAGCAATGTTGTCACTTAACATCCTAAGGAGGTTATCACACAACATTTCTCGAATGTTTTTAGAGAATGTTATCCTAGAACATTCTGGGAACTTGAAAAAAAAAACTTTTTAAACCCAATGTTGAAAACTAAGGAGGTTTCAAACACGTTTTGGGTTATCGTAACATTATAGCAGTGTTGTCACTAAACATTCTAAGGAGGTTATCACACAACATTTCTCATTTCTCCAATTTTTAGAGAATGTTATCCTAGAACATTCTGGGAACTTGAAAAAAAAAAAACGTTTTCCGCTGAAAATGTTGTTTCTAAGGAGGTTACACAACATTTCTCCAATGTTTTTAGAGAATGTTTATTCTGGGGAACTTAAAAAAATGTTTCCACGTAATGTTAACATTCTTAACATTCTAAGGAGGCTATCACACAACATTTCTCGAATGTTCTTAGAGAATGTTATCCTAGAACACTCTGGGAACTTAAAAAAAACTTCCCGCTGAAAACGTTTCAAACACGTTAGGGCGTAATGTTATAGCAATGTTGTCACTTAACATTCTAAGGAGGTTATCACACAACATTTCTCGAATGTTTTTAGAGAATGTTATCCTAGAACATTCTAGGAACTTAAAAAAAACTTCCCGCTGAAAACATTTCAAACACATTAGGGCGTAAAGTTATGGCAATATTGTCACTTAACATTCTAAGGAGGTTATCAATCAACATTTCTCAAATATTTTTAGAGAATGTTATCCTAGAACATTCTGGGAACTTAAAAAAGACTTCCCGCTGAAAACATTATGAGAACGTTCAACATTCTCAGAATGTTTTGGGAACAAAAAATTGCTAGCTGGGTAGGTGGTGGAGGGAGTGCGATGTGCTGGTAATTGGTCAGCGGGGAAACCATGGGTCCGGGAATTCTGTCTCGCCCACGGAGGGAGAGGGGAGACATATTGATTTAGGCTCAGTTTCCGTTTGCGTGGGCGTTCCCACTTCATTTCTGGAGCGTAACTCCAAAACTGTTTGCATGATCTTAACGAACCTTTGAATGCTTACTACTCAGGTCCTGAAGTGGTGCCTTTTGGTGTGTGTGCCTGTCTGTCTGACCATCCGTCCGTCTGTCCGTCTGGTGGGTTAGGCAGGGAAGGGGGCTGGGGGGGGCATGAGACGTACATTTTTACGAGTGAAAACACATTCTAGTTCAAGTTGATGTCAGCTTCACTGAGCTGTTCTGGCGGCACAAGGGAGACCTACACAATATTAGGCAGGTGGTTTCATTGTTGCGGCTGATCGGTGTATTCATTCAAATCAAAGGTTTTCATGGCACTGATAAAGATTATTCTGTGATCTACCAAATTTAAAGCAGGATTAAAATGTAAGGTTCAAGGAAATGTATTGTGTCATTACATTACTTCTTGTTTCACTATGGTTTAAAAAGAAGGTAACATATATGTAAATCGCTTCGTCATCTAGGATAATGAGGAAAACAAAATCACTGGCTGTTATAAGGAGACACATGGGAGCAGACCTTCATCATTTAGGTCCATAAATATTTGTACACGGACAATGCTATAATTATTTTAGCTGTCGACCATAGAATATTGGATTTGAAATTAAATAATAAATATGAGCTCAAAGTGAGGACACTATGCTTTAGTTTCAGGGTTAACAAATCAAAAATTGGGTGGACGAGGTAGGAATTATGGCATTTTTTAAGAGGTCCTCCCTTTTCTAGGGTCCAACCGTCTTTGGAAAATTAGATGCTCATCTGTTCCACGGCCAGGTTTATCTAATTATATAATAATTTATTTTAAAAGTGAGCACATAAAAGGTCTACTGTTGATTTTAAGACTTACGTTTTCATTTGGAATCTGTTGCTGTTAACTCTAAATATGAAATCCAAAAAGCTGCCAGTGCCAGTTAAGTCCACAGCACACTGAGTTGGATGACAGACAAATTCCTTCCCTGGTTCAGAAAAACCCTTGACAACAGCTGGCCAGATCAAGAATATTCTCCAGGGGGTAAGCGTATCAGTGCCGAAGTCAGCCGTCAAGAGAAGACTTTGTCAGATTTAATACAGAGGGTTGATTTTAGCTTGTAAACTATTAGTAAGCCTGAAAGACAGAAAACTTGCCAAAAATCTCAAAACTCCTGAATAGTTCTGGAACGAAATCCTATCGATAAACAAGACATAAATTATCTTATACCAGAAAGATAGGAAAAGATGAAAATGGAGAAGCGAGCTGCTCACGATCTGATGCATACAACCTCATCCATGCAGAGTGGTTGTGTATTGGCATCTAAAGCTGTGAAATGAGCTCGTCCCCTTGTGATGAGACAGTTGACCAAATGTAATGGCCGGTAGTATACAGAGGCCAAGCGCAACAACAGAGAGAAAGAGAGTAGCAGGAACACAGTACAAGCACAGAGAATACTATGGTCCAAACGCAAGTAATCGCGCTTCCAAAGGACGTATCATAGTCCGAACCACGGAAGCAAAGCGAGATAGAAAAAGGGAGAAGAAACTCACTCTAGAAGACACTCTAGCGAAGGAGGCGTGCCGGACTTCCTACTTATATAGATTCTGGGAAAGCGCCGCCCCAGCTCAATCAACCAGCTGGGTAAAGAATTCGATGGCCCAGGAATTCAATATCGTCCCGGGACGAGAGCCGCAAAGAAAAGTCCAAACAACACTCACACCTCACAAACCATGACACCAAAGCAGGAGGATGTGTTTTGAATTGTAGAGGGCTATATTACAGGGCTCCAGACTAACTTCTTCACTTAAGCGCACTGGTGCTCCCAACCCAAAAAATCTGGGCGCACCAGCAAAAATCTAGGCACACCACTATAAAAAGGGGGGTTGGGGTTGCCCGGGGCACTTTTCAGACACATTCTGAGATGAGATTTTAGGCAGAATCATAACTGCATTTATGGAATAAAACACTTTAAACACTGAACATACAGTGTGCAACCTTAAGTAAACCATGTACTGTACCAGTAGTCATGAATGCATTCATGGAAACCAAAAGTATAGAATCTCAATCATATTAAGTTATTGGGGACATCATTAGGTTTACCAATTCATCATTTATTTGACACCCAATTCATCACAATCAGCAAACTAATTTCCCAACAACAAACTTTTAAAGAGTCTGCATGATGCTATCATCTGCTATCATAGGGACTGCCATGTTTCAAGGAACCCCTGCATAATGTGGCGTATCTGTGGACATAAACATTGCTGAGCCAATCACTCATATTTTCAACTTGAGTCTTCTTTCAAACTCTATCCCTAAAATTTGGAAAGCTGCCTATGTTCTCGCTTTACTTAAAGGTGGAGACCCTTCAGAGATGAATAATTACCGTCCTATTTCCAAACTCTCAGTCCTGGCTAAGATCCTTGAATCCCATGTAAATTTACAGTTAAAACCATTTTTAGTTGATAACAATATTTTAAATGATTTTCAGTCGGGTTTTAGAAGTGGCCATAGCACTGTTACTGCTGCTACAATCGTGACAAATGATATCATTGCTGCCCTGGACAGAAAACAGCATTGCGCTGCCTTATTTGTTGATGTCTCTAAGGCATTTGATTCAGTTGACTATGGACTGTTACTAAACAAACTAAGAACTATTGGTTTCAGTCCTCAGGCTGTAAAATGGTTCAAAAATTACTTTATAGATCGTACTCAGTGTGTTTATGCAGAAGGCCATAAATCTGAATTTCTTGAGATAACCAAAGGTGTCCCTCATGGATCTATTCTGTTTTCTATTTTCATAAATGATCTCGGTAAAGGCATTCCAGAAAAAATTCATTTATATGCTGATGATACAGTTATTTACACCCATGCCCCCTCCATAGTAGGGGCAGTGCAAGAACTTCAGGGTACATTTCAGACATTACAAACTACATTAATTAGCTTAAAGTTGATTTTAAATACTCAGAAAACAAAGTTTATGGTCTTCACAAAACCTCGCACACAGTTACCAGGTGATTATAGCATTATTACATCTGAAGGGAAATCCATTGAAAGGGTTTCCTCGTACAAGTACCTGGGTATATGGATAGATGACAAACTCTCATTCAATGTTCATATTACTACTCTCGTCAGGAAGCTTAAAATGAAGATTGGCTTTTATTTTAGAAACAAATCTTGCTTTACTTTCAATGCTAAGAAAAAACTTGTGGAGGCTACTTTCCTGTCTGTGATTGACTATGGTGACATATTGTATATGCATGCAGCCTCCTCCATCTTACGCAACCTTGATTCAGTGTATCATGCATCTTTACGTTTCGTTTCAAATGCAAAGTCCCTTACTCACCACTGTATTCTTTATGATTTGGTCGGCTGTACATCACTGACCATTCACAGACAACAGCATTGGTACATTTTCATTTATAAAGCAATATTGGGCAAACTTCCAACCTACCTCTGTAACCTTCTCTGTGTTAACTCCGGTAGTCACCAACTTCGCTCCTCTAAGTGGTTACTTTTCAATGTACCCCGAGTTTTAACTGATTTGGGAAAAACTGCATTTTCCTACTATGCACCGTGGGCTTGGAACAATCTGCAGAAAGATCTTAGATTAGAAACACACATATCCATTGATAAATTTAAGGGCATCATAAAGAATATGGTGACCAGTGGCGACTGGTCATTAGGGGCAGGTGGGGCACAGCCCCACCTGGTGTCACCAGAAAGGACCGTAGGCAAATTACATAATTAATTCTCAAACATGATCGTATTATCTGATTAAATGTATTATCTATAAATTTAGCATTTTCCTAAATTGCATGGAATTTGTGTTTGAATTAAGTTCATGTTTATTGGTCTCTGTTTTGCTGTTTCAGACCGATCTCCTGATCCATGTCCGCATGAATGGGGCTAGCCCCCCTTACGCAATGCAATGTTAATGATACGTGTGAAAATATAAGTACGCATGCTCGGAGTGTTGGCTGTATTAGTGGAGGTAGCACGAATTTGCTGGCATGTGGGGCTGACAGCCCCAAGCCGCACTACTGCGTCATTTCATCAGGCATCATAGACATATACGTAGACTTCGCATGAGTGGTGGAGAGGCGTGCCTACCGGGGGACCATGTTAGTACAGGGTTAGAAGTATCAAACAATTTCTACAAATCATTACTCGCTGAATTTTCGACTGATTTCCAAGCGGTTTGATTTGTTATAAATGTAACACATTTAGCTATGATCCAGGATGCCCTGATACTCTAAAATGCCGGTTTTACTACCAAAATACAACTTCGTATTCACAACAGTCGAGCACTTAAACTTCAATCTACACCAAAGATGCCAGATTTTTTGCTCTCCATATGGATGCTGAACGAGATATCAATAAAAGATCCTGTGGAATTGCCTTTCGCAGGTAAGATTTAACGACAGATTTTGATTGTATTTGTGTATTGTAACATTATGTTGAGAGCTACTGTAACTATTTGTCCACCAGCGAAATGCTAACGTAGCTAGGCTAGACTAGCCCTAGTCATGGAAGCTGAAGCTTTATATCAAATAAATCATAATTATAATGTATAGTTATCCGGGTATTTCTCCACACCGCCCAATTTTATTACAGTCCTATCTTTTCTTATGAGCGACTAACAAAGAGGATGTGATTGCATTTCAAAGCTGGTTACTAAGGCTGCCAGGTCCGATCCTAACGTTAGTATTAAGTTTACAAGATTGTTGTTGGCCCAGGTATTTTATACCGGTTGGATACAAAGAAATGCTTTCTTTTCGCAATTTCTCTATCATTTTTGTAATATGAATCTACTATCATTTTTAAATGATATTAAAAAGACTTGAAAAAATATGTTGCAGTTCATAGATATTTCTCATATCTATTTCAATATGTTGCAACATTATGACAGTAAGACAACGGTATACTAATGTATAATATCTTGTTATGCTGGATCGAGGCTAGATGGTGATGACAGTGTGTCACACATATGCAGGATAAGGTTGTTGTCATAATGCTGTCATAGAGTGGATCGATCCAAATAAGTTGTCTGTGCGTGCGGTTTGCTGTGGCACTTAGTGGTGTTGAGCGCTCTACTTTGTTTATGGCCTTGTAGGCTGTGAGCGTTGTGGAGCAACGGTGGCAGATGGCTTTAAACAAACGTCAATCTCCATATTGGCGAACTCTCACTCGCGTGCGCTCTCTCTCCCTCGTCTCCTCCGTGTGTGTGCGTGTGTGCGATAATGTTGACTTTTAACTAAAAGCTTGTAAGGTAAAACAGCGGCAGACAAACTAATTTATCACAAATTGTTGAATAGAAATCACCCCATACCCCTCGTTTACTGTGCCACCCCCCCAGGCCTGAAATACATTCTTGCCCCACCAAGTTTTTACACTTAAAAACGCCACTGATGGTGACGGAGACATGCGCTTGTTTCTCTTGAGAGGTCCACTATATTTTGACTGTTTTAATAGTTGTTTTTTTTTTATGCTCTACTTGTTATATTTAACATGTTGTGATTGGCTGATATCTTGGCCAGGTCTCTCTTGTAAAAGAGATTCTGAATCTCAGTGGGACTTCCTGGTTAAATAAAGGAAAAAGAAAAAAAAGAAAGAATAAACAATCTTTCCCTCTGGTCAACTTTTTGTGTTCAAATAGGCCCAGAAAAGGTCCGGGAAAGATTTTTCATCCTATTCCAGCTCCAGAAAATGGTTGGCTGCAATTATGGTGGAGAAGTTCAATCCTAATATTCTATAAAAATCATCAATGTAGTGAGCACTTATTGCCAGGCAAGTTTGCATACGATACCCAACTATGCAGGAATTTAGGCCAAGTGTGGATGTAAAACACTTCAGATATTAGTGCCCAGTTATTTTCAAATTTGTGCAGCATTTTAGGAACTAATAACCTATTTTAAAATATATATATATTTATCTTTTTTTTTTTTTGGGCAACAATTTCAACCTGGTTTAGACCAACGTCGGGTTCATCAAGACTCATAAAGTACCATCCTAGGTAAAGAGTTCAACTGCATAATTCTCACCACAAATAATGACAGCCCTGCATGAGCACTTCTGCCATTGCAACGCTATCTTCATGTGATGTATATGGTTTGAACATACAAAAAAAACGGATCTTGTTTTCTCAGCTGACTTTGCTCATTTTATCTGTTTATCGGTACGTCAATCTTCTTAACGTCTGCACTACCGTCGTGATTCATCTCAAAATCGCATGACTACACTTCACAAAATGCACGGGACTGACCAAGGCTTGACGGGCCGATGCACTCGTACTGTTCACGCCGTGTAGAGTTGTCATTTCTTGCTTTTTTCTTTCTAGTGCATTTCTCCGCCATTATGCAGGAAATTCGAGGAATCTGGTTTTAAAAAATCCAAATGATCGTAACTTCCCATCATCTCCCTCGTTCCAGAAACAAACTCCAAAGAAAGTTCACAAATATCACCGTCTCTCCCTGCTAGTGTTAACAACATATCTCAATGCAGCCTGACACGGCGGGCATCGAAATGCGTGCACTGCCAAAAGTTCGCTGTTAACACAGCAAAGAGCGTAATGTACAGGACTTCATCTTTGCACACGCGCGTCGTAGCCTATGTATGTAAACATCCTTACACACGTCCGTGTTGGCGATTTTAGTCATTATTTGATGAAACAAATATTATGTCAAAAGTAAAAAGTAAACGCTAGACTAAAAAATGTGAAAAATAAAGTGTGCGCAAATACAAATTAATAACTCATTGAAATTTATTAAAAGCGGTAGATTTCAATTGAAGGCGATTTCAAAATCGGTAGGTGAATAAAATTCCCCAAAAGCGGTAGTCTATCGCCAAAAGCGGTAGAGTTGGCATGTATGGGATCAGGTTCCGCACTAAACGCGTTGCGAACGGACTCTGAATTTTCGCATTGTGCCGAAATTGTCCCAAAGCGTAAATTGAATTGTCCTGGATCAAATTTTATTGTCATTTGGACAAGGGGACAATGTTAATTTCGCATCATGCTGAAACTTCTAGCCAATCATACGTAAGCTTGCTAACTGTGCATGTTGTTTATCTTTATCTACTCGTTGATTCACCAATTATGGTCAGCTTCCAGGTTACACGTAAGCAGCTGGGCGAATTGCACCAGTGCAGCACAGCTTCCGGGTTCCGCGTAATCATTTTACTGCTCGTGTCCTCTGGCTGGGGAGTTTACTTGATCACTTGTTTCTGCTGGCGGGGGGGTATGTTTTCGTGCGGGGTGTTGGAGCAATGAAGTTATATCTCCTTGGTTGAAGCTTGTTTTTTTTTTTTCAGCATTCATGTCAGCCAATGGCTTTGTTCTGCAGCCCATTATCTTAAATTTTTGTTAGGCGCACCCGGTGCGACCTTGATTTCAAAATCAGTCGCACCGCCCTAAATCTCGACGCATATGCGACTAAAATGCAGTGGAATGTTCTATCATAGACATGTCAGTCATATGACCTGAATTCAGTTGGACATGCATTTTACTTGCTGAAGGCAAAACACCCCAAAAACAAGACAGGAATTTCCCATACAAGTCACCATATATCCACAGTGAAATATTGTGGTGGATCAAGTGATTTTTGCGTCTTTTCTGAGGTCCAGGGACACTGTTTAAGATCAATGGCTTAATGGATTGCACCAAGTATCTGGCAATTTTGGCTGGCTATATGTTTACCTGTCAGAGGGCTGACACAAAAAAATTAAAAATGTGTGTCTCCACCTTGTAAAACAATACAGGAAAAGACTCCCTGCTGTCATCCTCGCAAGAGGTGGTTGCATTGAGAACTAATTCAGGGTATCCAATCATTATAGAACTCCAATTTTGGTGGGTTTTTTTTTTAAATTACTGAATAATTATTTGATTTTGGTTGGTTCCATTAAAACAGTGGTTCCAAAACTTGGTCCTGGGGACCCCCCGTATATGCTGATTTTTGCTCCAACCACAATTGCTATCATGGATTTTAACAAGCTGTTAATTTGTCTTAATTAGGTGCATTTATTGTATGTTCAGAGCAGCTATTTATTATCTTGAGACACATTTTGACAGACATGCATGCATGCAATGAAGAATAAATTCCATATCCACATTGTGATATGCGTTGTACAAGTAACAACTGAACTGAGAAGAAAAATAATTACCCAAAGTAAACAATTCCTAATTGGTGAAACTGAGGACACATGGTTGCATAAACTAACAATTTATTAGACAAGTAAATGACAAACCTGTTCAACCTGTTTTGTATTGTTATGAAGTGCAATCAAATTATTTTGAAAAAACTCTAAAACACTTGTGTTCAGCAACCTAATTTGATGCTTACTGATTTTCTCAGTGTCTAATTTGATTTGTTGAAAAATGTCATCTGTAATTGCTAGCTACAGAGGAAAATTTAAACAGTGGGCTCAAAAATCACTGGCATCCCTGACTGGCAATGCACAAAAAAAAATATATATATATATAAACAAGTAGTGCCAGGCACAACAAACCTCGCCCCTCGCACATACTTTCACCTACTTGTACGAAATTCAATAGGGATCTATTCTAGGTCAGTGGTAATCCCTAAACCGAATTTGGGGTGAATGTGCCCATTAGTTTTGCCGCTAGAGTGTTAACAAAAAAACAAACAAATGAAAGGTCATTCATAGAATGATGACTTGCTGGAATCATGCACAGATCTCTGAAACAGAATGAACGGAATGGAGTTGGTTTCGAGTATCTAGCTGTAATAATAGCAAAGTTATGAACCAAAATGTGTTTTGGACCTTTCTGGTGAGCTTGACCTTGACCTTTGACCTTTGGCCTCGAAAAGAGACCGGTCTCTAGCCACAAGGCTAGTCAATGTTGTTACCAAGTTTGGTGAAGATAATGTGAAAATTGTGGCCTCTAGAGTGCACACAAACAGACAGACAGACAGACTAAAAAATAAACCAAAATAGAGCACTGCTGAGGTGACCTTGACCTTTGACCTAGATTTACAAATAGTGCAATGCTTAGGTCAGATAACACAGGCCTTGAGTTTATCAACAAATTATGCACTTGGTTTGAAGTGTGTATGTGATGGCTGGTGTTTCGAGACGCCAAATGCAGTGGCTGGAACGAAAGGAAGTACAGGAATGTAAGAGAGAAAAACAGACAAAATGGAGAGAGAGACTCGCGCTTCCAAAGAACATAAATCTAGTCCGAGTGAAAAAAGGAAGCAGCAGGAGCTAGACTGTACGAAACAAAGGAAAAATCTCGGAAACCGAGATAAAAAGACAAAGCACCAGACAGTGCACAGAAAGAGGAAAGGGAAGAGAAAGATTCCCTTTACTAACTAACACTTTCCTTTTTTGCAACTAATTCCTCAACACTTCTCTAGGTAGAGATCTTGCGGGCTACACTGCAATGGTAACACTGACACTCTAGCAAAGGCAGCGAGGCGGAAATTGGATTTAAATAGAGTCCGGGCGCCGCCCACAATTGATGCCAGCTGGCCAATGAATCCGATTGTGGGCAAAACGACATTCTCCCGGACAAGAGTAACAAAGAAAGCTCGCCAGCCTCCAAAAACCATGACAGGACCCCCCCCCTCTAAGGGACAGCTCCAGAAGTCCCCAGGGAACCCCGTGCGCGGAACTCAGAAATAAGCGTTGGATCCAGAATATCCCGAGAAGGGACCCAGCAGCGCTCCTCAGGGCCATATCCCTCCCAGTCAAGAAGAAACTGGACCCCACGACCAACACGCCTCTCGGCAAGAATGCAGCGCACGGTCTAAACCGGCCCCCCCTCAACCATTCGCGGTGGCGGCGGGGGTGTGTCGGCGGGTGCCAGGATGCTAGTGCTAACTGGCTTTATCCGAGAGGCATGGAATGACGGATGGATGCGTAAAGATCTAGGGAGCTTTAACTGGACAGTGACCGGATTGATCTTCCGCACTATCTTGAACGGGCCAATATAGCGGGGCGCCAGTTTTCGGGATTCTACCTTCAAGGGGAGGTCCCAGGTAGACAGCCAAACTCTCTGACCTACTTCTATCAGCGGCAGATTTTTGTTTGAGCCCCGAGCGCAACAGAGAAGAACTTGGGTTTAAATAGAGTCCGGGCGCCGCCCACAATTGATGCCAGCTGGCCAAAGAATCCGATTGTGGGCAAAACGACATTCTCCCGGACGAGAGTAACAAAGAAAGCTCGCCAGCTTCCAAAAACCATGACAGTGTACAGTGTACACTACAGTGTAATTAGAAGCGAAGCTATGGCCACTTATGTGTTTTTGACATTTTGTGTGACCTTGACCTTTGATGTAGATTCACCAAAATAGTGCAGTGCCCAGGTCAAGTAACACAGACCTTTCGTTTATGAACAATATGCACTTGGTTTGAAGTCTATGACGATTAGAACCGAAGATATGGCTTCTTATGTGTTTTTGGCCTTTTTTTGTGACCTTGACTTTGACATTTGACCTAGATTCCTAGGTCAAGTAAGATAGACCTTTCGTTTATGAACAATATGCACTTGGTTTGAAGTCTCTACAACGATTAGAACCGAAAATATGGCTTCTTCTGTGTTTTTGACCTTTTGTGTGACCTTGACCTTGACGTTTGATCTAGATTCACCAAAATTGTGCAGTGCCTGCCCAGTGCCTGTCTTATGTTGATCATGAAATATGACCTAAATTGAGCTGAAACTGTGGACACCACAGTGGAAACAAACAAACAAACAAACCCACAAACAAACAAACAGATTAATATACTTGCGGAATCCGAGATTCTGGCAAGTAACAAACACAGAAACAAACAAACGCACAAACACACAAACACAGAAACAAACCGAACCAAACACAATACCCCTTGCCCCCACCCTTCGGGTGGGGCTGGGTAACAATATAATTATAGAGAAAGGGAATATACCGCCATGTGTGAAATACTTTACTAATGTTTGGTGGAAAAAACCAAAATCATAACAATCATTTAATACAAAATAAATTTCAACAAAATCAAGGTTTCATAATAATTGCCACCCTTCATTTAGTACTTAGTGCAACCCCCTCTAGCAATAATAACATTGTGGAGTCTTTTCCTGAAATATTTGATGAAGTTAAGGCAAATATTTGGGGGGAATTTTGGACCAGTCCTCTAAGCACATTCTTTCAAGGTCCTTCACATTCTTGGTTTTGCATTTATCCACTGCCCTCCTCAACTCAGCCCACAGGTTTTCAATTGGATTGAGGTTTGGGGAATGAGATGGCCATTGCACAATGTTGATTTTGTTGTCACAGAACCATTTCTGTGTGGATCTTGAGGTCATTGTCTCGTTGGAAAGTCCACCTACGGCCAAGTCCCAGCCTTCTGGCAGAGGCAACCAGATTGTCAGCCAAAATATCCTGATACTTGGTGAAATTCATGATGCCATTAATCTTAACCAGAGCCCCTGGACCTCTTGAATTAAAACAGCCAAAAAAAATGACTCAACCACCATCAGCTTTCACCGTGGGTATGGGGTGCTTCTTTTTGTATGCATCTCTGTTTTGACACCAAACGTGCTGATGCTGTATCTGACCGAAACGCGCAATTTTGGTCTCATCTGCCCAAAGTACCTTCTTCCAGTCATAGGTTAAATGACGTGTGGCAAACTCCAAGCGCTAGCTATGTGTCGTCTGGTCAGAAGAGGCTTTCTTCTGGCGACCCTGCCAAAGAGCCTGTAGTTGTGGAGGTGGCACCTCATGGTGCTTTTTGAAACCTGGTAGACCTAAGATGCCACCAAGTGTCAGTATCCTAGGGGGCAAAATGCTGTTGCGTCCTCTACCCTTGAGGTTTTCAACAGTTCCATATCTTTGGAATTTTTAATAATTGGCCCGACAGTGCTCAGTGGCATATTCAATCATTTGTGAATCTTCATGTAGCCATTATCAGATTTATGAAGGTCTTTGACCATTTGCCTGTTTTGAATTGACAGTTGTTTTGCTTTCATGATGGTGTCGGAAGACACAGGGATTTTGCATGTGTGTTACCTCATTTCTACACCCTAATGAAAATGGAAGTGAGGTAATGGCTCAATATAGTTCCTTACCACTTAGATAAAACCTAGATAAGTGGAATTTTTACCTGGTTTAATTTTGATAAATGTTATTTACAATAATCTTTAAGTGTTTGATTAATTATGAAACCTTGATTTTGAGGACATTGATTTTTAATTAAATCAGTAAATGATTTTGGTTGGTTCCATTGGAACATTAATATTGTACAGTATTTGTCTCATGTTGTTATTTAGAATTTCTCTATAAATGTACTTTGTAAAATTTTTTAAGTATTGTTTGTGCATTGCTTGTCAGGGGTGCCAGTAATTTTATAGCCCACTGTATATGCTTGACAGTTTTTTATTCTTTATGGCACACGGGGATATTTCCATTAAAATTTGGCTTAAGACAGGAAATAACTGCTTTAAACACAAAATAAACCTTATTAGGAAAATGAATCGCTTATTAAAATCCTGCAGTGGCAATTATGGTTGAAACGAAAACCAGCATCCACAGGGGCCTCCGAGTTTGCGAACCCATGCATTAGAACATTGAGTGCAAATTTTAGATCTTCGCAATTTGTATTAATCGTCATAATGTTATTTCTTTCTTTCTTTTTATCTCTGCGCTTCCAAAAAAGCGAGGAGATCTTGTAACACAGTTTGGCGTCTGTCTGTCGGTCCGTCTGTCTGTCCGTCCGAAACAGTAACTCCACCTAGGCCATTAGACCAATCAACCTGAAACTTTGGTGTGTGTAAGGTAGTGACGCAGAGGCGTGCACAACGCGTTTAGAATTTAAATTCATTTCCTCTTCTGGCCACCAGGGGCCTTTTTGTGAAAATTGAAAAATGGCCTTATGTATTTAGCTAGGACGCTCAAATTTTTATGGGAGGTGCATGGGATGACCCTTCATCACATATCAGACAGGTTTTCGATTTGACCTCACTTTGACCGTTTTCTAGGTCAAATGGCGTCAGGTGTGCCAATCATTGAAAAGGATGGCACGTTTTGTTATCGCTCAACGTAGAAGGCTGCAAATTGGTATGGATATGTATCTTGATGATAGCAACCTGCATGCCAAAAATTGCCGTCCTGTGATTCATATTATGGCCACTAGGAGGCTTTTTGTGAAAAAAGAAAAATGGCCATATCTACCTTATGCTTTGAGCTTGGATGCTCAAATTTTTATGGGAGGTGCAGGGGATGACCCTTCATCACAGCTCAGACAGGTTTTTGATTTGATCTCATTTTGAACGTTTTCTAGTCAAATGGCGTAAGATGTGCCAATTGCTGTACCGTACCTCCTTTCCTTTCATAATACTCTCATTTCAAAATGAAGAGTAATTTATGCCCTCAACAGGCACTCAGAAAGTACTCTATCCAACTAACCAACTATATCACATTGCTATAACTCAGTATCAGTGCTTTGTCACTGCAACAAGCAGATTATCATTTGTACAGCAGAATGCAAGTTTAGTGAATTGCCCTCTGACACATTATTACTACTCCAATAACATTGGTTGCGGAGCGTGGAGATTTGCGATGGCGCGCCATCGACATGCGTCTAGTTTTTTTTTGTATTTCCAGTCAGCGGTGCCAAGAGCTCATTATAAGAATGATTCTGTGATTTTACTGTTGATATAGTTTCACATTAGACTTGTATGTCAAATTAATTTGATCAAAATGTGAGAACGATAGGAAATAACCAGGTATGTTTGCACATCCTTTCAGGTCCATCATTTTTTATAGCTCCGAACCCTTTTGATTTACAACCCCAATTCCGAAATAGTTGGGAGGAAGTGTGCAATAAAATCAAAATGCAATGACTTTCAGATCACATGAGCCAATATGTTATTTACAATAGAACATTGATAACATTTCAAATGTTGAAACTGACATTTTACATTTTTATCCACACAATGAGCTCATTTCAAATTTTCTGGCCGCAACAGGTCTCAAAAAAGTTGGGACACGGGCAAAAAAGGGCTGAAAAGGTAAGTAATATATAAGAGAATCAGCTGAAAGAACATTTAGCAAGTAATTATGTTAACTGGCATCAGATGTGTAACATGATTGGCAATAAAAGAGATGTCTTAGAGAGGCTGAGTCTCTCAGAAGTAAAGATGGCCAGAGGCTCTCCAACCTGGGAAGGCTTGCATTAAAAAAAATTGTGGAATACTTTAAAAACAATGTTCCTCAATGTCAAATTGCAAAGGCTTTGAAGGTCTCATCATCAACAGTGCATAACATCATTAAAAGATTCAGAGAAACTGGAAAAATCTCTTTGTGTAAGGGACAAGGCCGAAGACCTTTACTGGATGCCCATGATCTTCGGGCCCTCAGACACCACTGCATCACTCACCGGCATGATTCTGTCATTGACATCACTAAATGGCCCCAGGAATCCGTAAAGAAACCACTATCTGTAAACACAGTCCGCCGTGCCATCCACAGATGCCACCTAAAACTCTATTATGCAAAAAGGAAGCCATTGTTGAGCATGACCCAGAAGCGCCGCTGTGTTCTGTGGGCCAAGGCTCATGTAAAATGGACTGTAGCAAAGTGGCAAAGTGTCCTGTGGTCAGACGAGTCCAAATTTAACATTCTTGTTATAAATCATGGCCGGGCTAAAGAGGAGTAAGACCACCCCTCCTGTTATCAGCATTCAGTTCAAAAAGCCAGCATCTCTGATGGTATGGGGATGCATTAGTGCATATGGTGTGGGACACTTGCATGTTTTAAAAAGCACCATGAATGCTGAAAGGTATATAAAGGTTTTAGAGCAACATATGCTCCCCTCCAGAGGACATCTATTCCAAGGAAGGCCTTGTGTATTTCAGCAGGACAATGCAAAACCACATACTGCAGCCATTACGACAGCATGGATTCGTAGTAGAAGAGTCCGTGTGCTGAACTGGACTGCCTGCAGTCCTGATCTTTCACCGATTGAGAACATTTGGCAAATAATTAAACAAAAAGTCCGTCAAAGGAGATCCAAAACTCTCCAGCAGCTGGAAGCCTGCATTAAACAAGAGTGGGATCAAAATCCAATGGCTAATCTCAAGAAACTTGTCTCCTCAATGCCCAGATGCCTCCACTCTGTGTTAAAAAGAAGAGGGAATGCTACACTATGGTAAACAGGCCTCTGTCCCAACTTTTTTGACACCTTTGGCAGCCATAAAATTTGAAATGAGCTCATTTTGTGGATTAAATTGTAAAATTTTTCAGTTTCAACATTTGCCATGTTATCTCTGTTCTATTGTGAATAAAATTTCGGCTGGGGGGTATTCCATCAACGTAGCTAAGAACATCCAGACTAAGGCGTAATCTTGAGGCTTGAATTAGCTCCAACTCCCTATATAGTCTCGACCCGTTCCATCAAGTCAAATAAACTAGCTCCAACTGATGCTAATTCGAGCCTCATCTGCTTAGCTGCACTTCATGCCCGTGCCCAGAGAAAATAAAAAGCCCACACTAGCCGAGTGCCGAAAATGTCGCAAAATGACTCAAAGCAAGGGAAAGGAATGAGCGGAGGCGTGCTCCTTTTCTTCTTTTTGGTTTTTTCAGGGTGGGTAACCAACGTTAAGGTGCATTACCGCCATGCACTATGGTGACGGAAGGTAGAAGCTAGTTTTTTCAACAATTTTTTTTTCTATTTCCCTAGCGCCTAACTTCCTCGAAACATGACTGTACCCTACACAACTAGTTATTTGTATTTACAGATTACACATATGTATTTGGCTCTCGTCAAAACCTTTCTCTAAAATTTCTTGGATTTCTCCCTTGACTTCCATTATTCCAAGAAATTCCCGCCCTGCACGGACCACCATCCTAATCCTTTCCGTCTTTGATTCAATTTCTTTTGCGCAATTAATGACCATTGCAATGAAAGCCAAAAATGTACCTAAATGTCTTCGAACTACAAACTGCAGCAACATTCTTGGCACCAGAAGCAATGAAGTGGTACCCCCTCATAAGCCCTTACCATATAACTCATGTAGTTCAAAAATATTCTGTCTGGTAACTTCTTAGAATTGAAGCAAAACCACCATGCTGTCTTGCTCCTTCCTGTCTCGATATGCGCCAGCCTGCGCAAACTCCCTCTACTGCCAAAAAAGAATCAACTTTAACAGAATAAGGGACACCTCCAATAACACCCTTTTTAGTTGGCCGCTGATACATTTTAAGACGTAATTTGAGAAAGATCAAATTATTTTAAGTGCTTTTCCCTTGTTTCGTCGTCCTACATTCAATTATCACAATTCCACTTCTACATTCCCCGCCATCCTTTACGTCCCCAGTTCCATTTTTGACAAACCTCTTGACAAAATGATCATCACTGAATACACAATTTTTTTCTCATCTATTTCCTACCACCTTCATCCCTACAACAAACGGCCCTTCATCAGTTTCATTGCCACTTCCTTTATTCCTTTTCTTTTTACCCCCTTCCACCCCATCACTCTCCACTTGTTCGAAATTCAAAATTTAAAGCAAAAGACAACTATCTAATAATCAAACAAAACGCTATACTTTCGAAATTCGCACCTTCCACTCTACCAGCGCACCCCGTCTCTGCACTCTCCTCAGCGGAGCAAACCCTCTTTATGGGGGTTTATGAGGTTAATCGGGAAATTATCACAAGGAACAGGAACACTTCTGCATCAACAGGGCGAGGGAGGTGGCCTGGCAGAATATCGCCGACAAGCCACATGCATAAGTGACACAAAGATCATTCAATACGTTGTATTATATAATAAAAATATCCCGCATGAAAGGAACAAAATGAATGTAGATAAGCTTACTGAAATTCAGCAAATTTATTAATTTATTTTCGAAAGTGATATGACATTTATCAACTGATTGCTGAGAAAATTTTGGATAATTTGCTAGCCAACTGGAATTTATTATTTTTTTGAAGTTTGATTTTGTCTTTATTGGAATGATCTTATTTATTTTTGAATAGTTATTGTTTTTTAATGAATCATATTAATGTTTCACATATTATTATCATTACATGACAGTTGTGAATGTGTAAATGCACTGGCAGAACTCTTTTGGGTGTCTGTTCCAGTCTATTGGACATTCTTTGAACATAGATGAAGCTAATCCTCACCTTAAACCTGCTACAGGGCAGGATTGCCCAGCAGCTTAAATCACCATGTTTACTAGGCTGGGATTCACATTAACCACCTTGATGGAACGGAGATGTGGCTCAGGTTGATGGAACAGAAATCTGAGCTTAGCTGGATGCATCAGGTTTAGCCAGAACCGTAGTTTCCATGGCTACTGATGTGGGGCTAATCTCAGCTACTTTGATGGAACTGAACTCTCGCTATGATATGCCGGACTTGGCCATTTAAGTCTGGATTTTCCTTTAGCCTGCTTGATGGAATACCCCCCTGGTGTGATTTGAAAGTCATTGCGTTTTGATTTTATTCACAATTTACACTTTGTCCCAACTATTTCGGAATTGGGGTTGTAAAAGAAAAACTGAAGAAAAAAAAAGATTCTCGCCCCTTAATTTAAGAAAGAAAAACTTCCTGCATTTGTATCAATTCTTTAATTTATTTAAATATATTTTATTTAATTTTTCTTGTTATTCAAACACTTTAATTCATTCTCAATACACTTCTTTTTTTTTTTTTTTTTTACAGTATTTACATATTGCACATTAGCTGGAGAATTTCTCAAAGTACAAAAACGCAAACGACAAGAGCTGGAACATTTGAATGTGTATACCACACTCAACTGAGTTTCACAGACAAGGCCATCTTTGTTTTGTTGCAAGCAGGTTGTAAACGGAAATTAGCCAACAGCATTGTATTAAGATCTTGCAAATTAATAATTTATCCAAATTTTTCAGTACAATCTCAGCATTTAGGATAGGCGACTGCTGTGATCCAAAAAAAAGCAGTTTGTCAGGTCTCGGCCACCGCTAAAAAGAAATAAATACACATTTTCAAAAATTCAACTAGGAATGGCATAATAGGCAATAACACATCTGCTGCATTAAGAAAATCCCTTTTCTTTTAAAAAAATTAGTACATTTTGGCAACAGGACTGGAACCCATTTCATCTTGCTTTTCTTTTTAAAGACTGTATCTTCACGTATCATTTTATTCTCATGCTATCTTTGTCAAGACAGGCAGTGAAAACATACCAATACATCTATTGACTTTAATCTTCCTTTTGACAAAAAATAAATATTTGTCATTTGAACTAATTTCTGTTCTTTAGTTCTCCAAGGCACTTTTTCTTGGTTCTTGAATACATCTGGTTTTGTTGAAATCTGAAATACATAAAAAAATGTAATTTAGTGCAGTTTGTACTTGGCTGAGTTTGACATTCTTCCCTTATCTCGTAGCTGTAAGAATTAAATTCTATGCTAAACAGATATGATGCTGAACTAACTAACTATGCAGGGTTTTTAAATGATGAGTGCATAAATTATAAGTATACAGCATTGGGACTAATTATAGACATTTTAATCTCTCGACAATGTAACAGTTTGATCCAACAGGGGAGTATCCAATAATAATATAAAATCCAGCCTGATGCAGTCCCTGAAATAAATATTTTCGGCAATTGATAACTTAGAAACACCTCAGTAATAATAATAAAAATAATAAACACGAGAAGAACAATAGGGTCCTGTGCCCAGGCATTGCAAGCCTAGGGGCTCGGATCCTAATAACAGCAAGAAGATATTGTCATCAATATTACCCCCTAATCATGACTAGTAGCATACACACAGGATTTCGTTCATCTTGGTCTATTAGTTTCAGAGAAAACTTGTCCCTACTAATGCAGACAGATGGACAAGTTCCATTGCAATATCCCCCCCCTCCACTTTGTGACAAGCAGGGGATTAAAAATAACAATAATAATAATAATAATAATAATACTAATTTCATTATTATTATTATTAGTAGTAGTAGTAGTTGTGGTAGTAGTAGTAGTATTGGTAGCAGAAGCAGTAGAAGCTAGCGTTACTTGTCGTATCAATGGAGCTGTGGTTGTTATTTTTATTTAGGACTTCAGCCACTCTTAAAGTACTTTATACAAGCAAAAAAATGGTACCACTCAATGAAGAAAACAAAATTCAAATTCTACAAAATTATAAAATACTTAAACACTAATACTGAACCAGTGTGATTGCTTGGCGAGTCATCAATATTATAGACATTTTAGCATGAATGTTACCCATTTTGATTAAATAGTGAACAATTTCATTCCCAATTAAAGGGTAGAATGCGCGCTTCTATAAAAATGCTAGAGAAAACTTACAGTTTTGCATATGCTTTCTATTTCTTACCTGCTTATGCTAGCCTTCTGTACATCTTGGACTCTCAGCTAACCTTAAGAGAAGTCTGGCACATCGTTTGTAGTCTGAAAAGGAAGACCCATCTACTTATGCAACTTTATCATTAGCCTCCCTCCCACACTCTGATTAATGAAAAACATGCTATGGTATTTCATGCTGGCATTCCAATCTAGCCGGACAGTTTCATTTTCAATACTTAGAAAACTGATACTGCTGGAGCAACACAATAAGATAATAACATGCAACAACAGTAATTTGGCCATAAAAAGCAAATTAATTTTTTAATCCAAGCAACTGCAGAAAACAAAAATGATCAGACTTACATGCTGGTATTGTACAGTCCCTAGTGTTGTGGTACAGCCTGTAAACATGTTTTCGGCACTTAGGACTGAAGTACAGAGGACCTAAAAGGGTGGAAAAGAAAGTGAATGGATGCAATTAAACCACTCCTTCCACCCCCCCCCCCCCCCACCCCCCATCCGTTTCCCCTCCCCACCCTCTTGAACAAGGCATATACACATGCAAAAGCATCTGCTAGGTTCCTTACCTGTAAAGTGTTTTAAAAATTTTTCTTTCTTTCTCAGATCTCTTGGGAAGATCTCTGGGGGGGAGGGAAACACATATTTGAGTTATCGGTGTTTTTGACGGATGATTTTATTATTTATTTATAAGCTTTATTACAGGGAAGTCCCCCTGGAACCGAGGTCTCTTTTGCAGGGGAGCCCTGATTACAAAATAAACATTTACGATGGGAGTTTAGAGACAAACAATACAGTTAAAAATTCACAAAATTCTCATACAGCAAGTGCAGATAATAGGGAAGACAAATCTTAAAAATAGTATAAAAAATAATTATCTATTATTCCTGAGTTGGCGATGTGCGTAATTTCACACACCTCCTCCGAAACCACCGTGAATAATGAGTCTGTTTTCCGCATACATCAGTTTTACTGTGTGACAAAGACGATGCGCCAGGTCTCGAACTTAGTTACTAAGTGAAAACAGCATTTTGAAGCCGTTTTTGCAAGTAAAACCGACTAATTCAATCAGCTGTAAAAACAATGCCCGCTCATGTAGCCCGTGCGTAGCAAGGGTATCGGCTGGTGAAATAAATAAAAAAAATATAAGGACATAGGACGGAGAATAATGACGTGTATGTCCCACTTTAAAACTAAAAGCAAGTACATCTGGCCTCTTTTAGTATCATATCCAAAACTAACTTCTTGTGGGACTCGAACGGGATAAGGCAATCTAGCTTCAGAGTATTCTGGCAATTATTCCACATACAAGGTGACAATGCGCAAAAAGTGGTACAGCCCAGATTTGTTCTAGTCCTGGATGCCTCTAACATAATCCACTCTTGCGATCTGATATGCTGACTTGTGCTTTTAATGGACAAAAGCCTTGTGAGATCGGAAGGAAGTTTGCCTAGCAATGCTTTATAAATGAATAAAATACAATGTTGCTTCCTTCTAAGTTGGATAATGAAGGGAAAACCACCCTACTGTACTATACAAAGCACAGTGATGAGTTCAGAAACCATCACCTGTGATGAAGCGCAGTGCGCTGTGATAAATTGCGTCCAGGGGTCTTAAGGCACTATCGGAGGCATGCATGCACATGATATCCCCGTCGTCAAATATGGGTAAGATTGTCTATGCCTGGACAATCCTCTTCCAGCTGTCTAATGTAAAACAGGATCTGTTTCTGTAAAGAAACCCAATTTTCATTTTAATTTTTTGGACAAGTTGGCCACATGAGTTTTAAAAGAGAAGTCATGATCCAGCCAGATACCTAAATATCTGTAGGACTGAACCTGCTCAGTTTGACCATCGGTCAATGAGAAAATGACGGCATTTGGCACAATTGTATTCCGTGCTGAAAATATCATGAACTTAGTTTTATCAGCATTTAGAACAAGTTTAAGACCAGCAAGAGCTTGCTGTATAACATTATAAGCATATAGTAACTATATTAGGTAAGAAATTATAAGCTGGCTAGCTGCAATAGTTTGGTATTCCCTTTAAATAATGCAATAACTCTGAGCCAGTTTGGACATTAATTGCAGATCAGATTGTTTCCTTACGGATTAACATCAAGTCGCCTCAATTTCCTGACAACTTTAAGAGCCATCACTTGGAACCCACAGTTACGCCCAGATGCTGATGGTGTGCTCACCAAGAATTTGATCCTCGTTATATGTCTTGTAATCGAGCACTTCCTTCGGATCGATTGAGTAGTCTTGTGTTTCTGAAGTATGCTGTAGTGGACATCCACTCATTCTCCGAAGCACTTTCGCATGTCTCACTATGTCCATGATCCGTTCGAAAAGGCTTTGGTCTTCCCGTGTGTCTGTAGGAGCAGCGTTCTCCTTGCAGCATCCAGCGGTGCAAATCAACAGTATTAGTCCAATGATCGCCGGCTTTCGCAGTCCGCTCATTGCCACTGAAAATAAAAAAGTCTCTTGTCGGCTAGCCCTGTAAGAATAATGGAAGGCAAACTGATTAATTGATCAACCTCTCATTATTTACGGATCTGTTTGGTTTTTGTTGAACGATGCGAAAATACATTACAAAATCGGCATTTTCGCTCCTTCCTGTTGGTGGTTTGATAAGTTAGTGTCCATTCAGCGTGAACAAATGCCAGGGAAGAAGGCCAATAGAGACACACAGAAACGACCATAAATGTACGGGTTTTTCTAATGGTCGAAAACATTGAGCTTGCTCATCGGAACAATTACGCTAGTGGGGCGTACTGACGGCTAACTGAAAAGAAATCAACTTTGAAACTAGATTGCAAGCTCGCAACGCGTCGACATGCAGTGAGTTTGGGTAAAAGTGAAAAGGTAGCTTGAACAACAAATTACTAAACGATTAAATTAGTCCCACCTTTGTTGTTGCTGGTTCCAGATGTACGTTCCTCTTTTTAGCGGTGAGTTTATTTGAAATGCTGCGCGAAGCGAGAAGAAGTCAATTTACTTTGCTTAGGCTATTGCTCCATAGGCTATATTGTAACATCCTTGTACTTGCTCTACACCACGATGCTGAATGTGACTTACATATGTAGACTGGATGCCAGTGTGGTCATCAAATCTTTGGACCGCACAGCATGAGAAAAATAATAATCTGTACATCCAGTCAGTAACTTCTGTGTGCACTGATGCGGTATCAGGTCTTTCGCTGAAGGCTAACACACTTTTTATTCTCAGTTGTGGACGTAAGGACCTGTCCCTTGTGGATTTCCTCAGTATGTCTTTCATTAGAAATGCGTTAAGAATGCTCCCTGCGGAAAGAACTAAACTGTTATATTTCCCCGATCATAGTCCCATTTCGCGCGGAACGTATTTCTCTTCTTTTCCGTCAGCCAGCTTAATTTCGGAGCAAGCCCGTGAACCAGTAACTTTTTTTTTATTGTTGTTGCTGTTCTGTTAAACGGGAAGCTCTTGTGCTAGCGCACTAGATGATGTAAATGTGGGACGCTTTAATCGATTCCAATACTTTCACTTACATACTGGATCGATGACTGGAAGTACAAACAGTAAATAAAGTTATGAGCAATTATTGTTTACTTATAACCTGTCTTTATGTTGAAGCAGAGAGAGAAAAAGTAATACAATTGCCACAACGACTGCTTTCTAATCACAAATGGGAAAGCATCCTTGGAGTTTTATTTGCCTCCACTTTACCGGTTTTATTTGAATTCACTGGTATAGAAGGCCTATACTCCATTTAAAGAAAGAAAATGTGCAATATCATCGGACAATGTTTTTAATTGCCGAACCATCTCAATGTAATCTGTATTGTTGGCATAACCTCTTTGATTTAGGACTCTAAAAGGCTGTTATCAGTGATGTACTGTAATATCGTTCAAAGTGCAGATCTGACAGGGTGTAGGTATGCCGAACCTCAATAAGAATAATAAGATCTAGCAAGATTTCAGTTTCAATTAAATCTGACCCCACTGAATTAAAATGTACAATATCAATCATATACAATGTTTCAACTTTTTAAAACTGCTGTGCCAGCACTGGATGTTGCTTGTTTTGTCATCATATGCAGTGTTGTGAAAAATCATTTTCCCCTTTCCCAGATTCATCAATTTTGGCATATTTGTCGCATTTAAACATCTCATATTGTCAACCAATTTTAATGCTGGACAAAGATAACTCGATTAAAAACAAAATGCAGTTTTTAAATGGTGATTTCATTTATTGAAGGAAAAATGTATCCAATACTACCTGGCCCTATGTGAGAAAGTAATTCCCCCCTTATTCTATAAATCAAACATATTTGACTGATAACTGTGTACAGTTTCACTTAAAACATTCAGGCATGATTACTGCCAGCCCTGTTGAATCTAAACATCATTTAAATAGAACCTGTCTCTCAATTTTAAGCAGACAAAAGGCAGCAAGTGATGCAGTGATGACTAGAAACACAAGAACAAATGAGAAACAAAGTCCTTAACATCTGTCAGTCAGGAAAGGGTCACAAAGCTATTTATAAGGCTCTGGGACTCCAGCGAGTCATGGTGAGAGCAATTATCTACAAATGGAGAAAATTTAGAACAGTGGTGAACAATGGGGGCTGGTAATTTTTTTTTTTTTTTTTTGGGGGGGGTAATAAACAAGTATGCCAGTAAAGCAGACTATAATGCACAGTTTTTTAAAAAAAAAAAAAAAAAAAAAAAAGAGCCACTTCACAGATGTACTTTCACCATGTATCACTAGTGGGGAGCAGCACGCCAATCACTTCCGTGACAGGGTTTCCCGCAGAAAATTGGTTAGTCAAGGTGGTGACCGGGGGGGGACAACAGCCAGCATTTATTTACTCTTTATAAATAAACAAAGCAGTTAAAGTGCAATAACAAAGTGACAAAGTGAACAGTCTTGTTACTTTATTACAAAGTTTTTATAGTTTATAACACTTGCTTGTACACAGTGTATTTTGCCTTACTGTAAGAGCTGAGCTGGAAATAACAAGAGCAAATATAAGCACACAGTCTTACCAAAATTCATGCTACATGCACGAACACAGGCAAAATTATTTAAAAAAAAAGAATGAAAACTCGCGTAAAATGCGCACAACCGTCCCAAAGGGTTAAACGAAAATTAATGTAAGAACGGAAAATTTATTTGTTATCCGTTTTGACTTCAATTCCCCAAATGCTTTGCGGTTGTGGTTATGTTTGGGGAGAGGAGAACGGTATTATGTATGGAAGCGCATTGTATTCACAGGATTAAAAAAAATATACACCTTATCTCGTAATTACGAGATCTTGAAAAAAGATTAATGCTACACTCACCCTGTTCTGTGTGATATAGCCAACCTGAATATTTGAGGGTCCACAGCCCACTCTGGGTTCCACCCACTACCTCGATGTTTAGAGGACTGGGGCTGTGTGGAGGTGGTGGGGGGTGGTGGAGCAGGAGTCGGCGCAGATGGTGAAGTAGGCTGGTGTTCTGACAATTTGTGCTGCCTTGTCAAAAAATGCTACTGTAATGCAAAGCGATTGTAAAGTTTTTGTTTTCGCCTAAATATTGCAATATGAATCAGTTTACAGTAGTAACTTTGTTATTTGTTATCTTATTATAACATAAGCAGATGTTATAATGAGTTGGGTAAGTTTGTTTAAAGATATATGCCGCATGCCATTATCATCCAATCTCTGCGTTTTAAGGAAAACCCAGCGTGTACATGCAAATATGTATACGCTTACAGGTTGAAAGGCGCACCGAAAAAAGACGTATATTTATGATATTTGAAGATACTTGAGATGTGAGCGAAGAAATGGAGCACAAGATTTTAGGTTTACGCAAGCGCAGAACCGCGAGGTAGCATATTTTGATAGGTGGCAACATTTGACAGAACACGAGCTTCTTTGAATAAAGTACCCTGATATTTTTGACTGCTTTTTCCCATCCATTACTGTACACTAGAGAAAACCACGTGCAATTGTCAAACATAGCAGAAAGCTATGCGCAAACACATTGGTAGCCTTGATAAGAAGCTAAACGAATTGCATATAGCCTATCTTAATGAAACAGAATATGTGGGCAAGCAGTTGATAGGAGAAACTATTCAAATGTTCAGTTTAGATGAATAATTATCTTAACTCCACATGTCCTTCCCACGACGACGACAGGTTATTGTATATCCGGATAATTAGCTTCTTCCCGACACAAAAAAATAATGTTGGCGTAGCAACAGGTGATAGATGGCGCAGTAACATATTTAACCAACAGATGGGCCGCAATACGGCCTCATCGCGATGCGGCCTTATTTTACTGTCTGTGCATGCGTGGATGCAGCAGAATTTTTTTTTTTTTTTTCGGGGACATAGTCAAGGGGGGGGGGGGGCATTTGTTGCCAAGGCGGCCGCCCTACCTATAAAGCGCTGCGGGAAACCCTGCGTGATTTTTGCTAAGAATTGGTGCTTCTTTTATTTTGGTATTTTGGTAGAGATTGAAATGACTCCGCGCCTTGGCGCTATTACCACCAGGTCCTCAGTAAAAAGCCCTTGGCCCCTCTATTTCCAGCTCGTATCTGGCATTATAAATAGTGCCAAGTCCCCTCCAATTTCAAGACAGTCGTCACTTATTTCCATCGGCCAAACTGACATTTGCAGTTTGGGGTAGGGTTACATTTAGTTAGGATTAGGTTTACGGCTGGGGTTAGTGTTAGGGGTTAGATTTAGATTTAGTGTTAGGGAAACAAATGACAACCCACATAAACTGAAGTTGTTCACCAGAGATGAGATGATATCATGTCAGTTTGACAGATAGAATTAAGTGACGACCTTTCAAGACACTCAAATGACACTTCACTTAGACCCTCCTCTTAACATCTACTGACGAACCCTACGCTAGCCACTAACCATAACAAGTGAGAATGCAGAAATTATGTGCCTATGGAACCTGCAGCTAGCTAGTAAAGTTCAATAGCAGATAATCCTCAAAATTTACAGGGCGTGTCAAATTTTTCACATTTATGAAACCAAAATGCAAGAAGTGAGATGTCGGACATGGATTAAACAGTGTGGAAGACCTCACTCACAACTGAATCCATTGAAAATAAATAAAACCTCATTTTCTTTGCTCTAAGTCAGTTAAGAAGCAAACTTACGTCAGCTGGCTTAGTGCACTGTATTTGGGAAACAAAGACGGCTAAAACCTCGTTTTTAGTCAGCCATTTGAGAATGAAAAATACCATGGAGAAGTAACACTAACTAGTTACTTTGATTGCAAGACAGAGACATGTTCCAGCTAACGTAGTTTGTAGAACTGTGCCCAAGTGCAGCCACTCTGTCAGTGAAATGTGCTGTTCCACGGCCCCCCACTTCCTTTTTCTGGCGATTTGCGGTGTGCTATCTTTAAACCCCCACTTAGAAGCTATATATAAAATTTCTTTTTTACACAGTCCTGCCTACACTCCTGTATGAAGTGGCCTGGACTTCCTCTGCTCCCAGTTCCTTCAGTATCCATTATGATCTACAAACTGGTCCTGACTCCTCCTGTTATGTTGCTTATGAACTTTCTGTGCCAAATGGTTGCATCACATTCATGGCTAATGGCTGACAATAGGTTTACAATTATGACAGGTATGATGTTGAATTATTCTGTCACCCAACTGATGAAATTCAACAATTGTACCCAGGAGTAAACATTCCAGGGGTCAGAAAGTAAAAGTCCGACGGTTTTTTACTTCCAGCTATGAGCTCAGGCAGCTGATTTCCCAAATTAGTTCAACCTCTGGGCTGAAGGTTTGCTGCAATTATTAGATCCAGGTGGTAGCAACAAAATACTGAGAAGGACTTTTACTTTCTGGAGCTGGATTGTCCACCTCTAATTGTACCATTTCGATGTGCATCTTGGTCATCCAACAACTTGGACTCCTTTGTCGATCCAGTTACATTCACAGAAGCTCCCATCAAAAGTTTGCTCACTCCCGGTCTGGTCACATCATTCCATCACTCCCGTCAGCCGCATGCGCGGTTGCTTCTCTTCCACGTCATCAGAGCACTGTCGCTCTAAGTACTAGTAGTCATGGAAACACCGCAGCACTGCTACAAATCGAGTAGGACGGAAAACGTGGAGTGGATTTCAGTTTGCTGCAGCTAATCCAGAGACTCAGTTTCATGAAATATCAAAGCTGAACTGTTTAATGCTCAAACTCTCACAAACAAATCCTGTCTCATACATGACTACTTCAAAAACAAATGTTTGTGCTTCATATGCCTCATGGCAACATGGCATAACCGGATGTTTTCTTTGCTCTAAATGAGACTGTCCTAGCTATCACTATCTCCAGAAACCCCGCAGTACAGGCTGTGGCGGTGGTCTGTCTGCCATTTACTGCAGTGATCTGGATTTGTACTCCCTCCCCCTACCTAAATTGTCATATTTTGAATGCCTGGCATTTAAATGTAAGCCCTCTTCTCCCTTGACAATATTTTTCATCTACCGGCCACCCTAACCAAACCCAACTTTCATTTCAGAAATGTACAACCTTCTCACCCTTCTGTACTGCATCTACCAATGTAATCGTAGTTGGAGATAATAAAATTCACGTTAATACCCTCCCTTTCCGTTTTGCAGCTGAATATCTTCAATTATTGGACTGTTTTAATTTCAAACAACATGTTGATGTCCTTACACACATTAAGGGGCACACTCTTGAACTGTTCATCACAGACTCTGCCCATTACAGCAACCTGCTTGTCTATGACCTGGGTGTGTCTGACCGCAAGGCCATCTCCATGGAATTGCCATCTCTGCCCCCCCCCCCCCCACATTAAGTCAGAACGCCAAATCCATTTTCGAAATTTGAAAAACATCAACCAAGACACCATGAGTGTGGAACTCCTGCGTCTTCTCTCCACAAACTTTTCATCAGCCAATGAATCCACGGATTTCTGCAATAACACCCTGAGCAGCATTCTGGATCTCCATGCTCCAGTCAAAATCAGATCAGTCAGCTTCTGCCAATCCTGCTTCACCAGAAAGCTGCAGAAAATGAAGGCAGCTGGGCGTGCTCGTGTGATGTTATAAAGCTTCGGGACTCACTGTTCACAAACTAACCTGTTAGGAATACCAAAAGGTCTACTCAAAGTCCCTTAAGGCACTGTCACACCTCTGCGTATCCTAATTCCTTATGAGTTGCGCATTGGCATTTCTTTCATACGCAGTTGTATGCACAATACGCACCTCATATGCATCTCAATCATTTTGTGTAAGTTTTATGTACGCCGGCATGCGCACAGTACAGCCCAGTATGCCTGATAGTTTTGGGCATGCTGCGCTGTTACGCAGGTCATAAGTTATAAAAACGCAGTGCATCGGTCCCGCATCGGTCAAGCACGGTACGAGCGCGCTATGCGTTTGTGGGGGATAAGCGGTTCATACGTGGTAATACGCTGATCTCCCGGCACAAGCTATGAGGTGTGTATATTGGATGTATACATAGCATACTTGCAGCGCAGATACAACGCACGCTGAACGAACTCATAGCGAATGTCGACGTATTGCACAAATTAGTACCGTTCATCCTGCGATCGCGCACCACGACCACCTCTAGCAGCTTCAGGAGCAAGAGCATTAGGAGCATCAACAGGGGGTTCAGCATCGGAGGAATCGCAGCCACGGCCAGCACGGGTAGTAGTTGATTCACGTTTCAGGCGGCCCATGATGACAAAAGGTTGATGTTCACGCTATGGAATCTGCACTGATAATGAAAACAGTGGAAAGCAGCTACCTTTTTAATAAATCGGGAATACGCTCGGAATATGCTTGGCATTCGTCGGAAGTGCGTCAGGCATGCGGTCGGCATAAGTTGGGTGCGTCCGGAATACGCTCGGCATGCGCACTGCATACGCAGCTTTCGCAGCAAGAAAAATACTGCTACGCGCCTCATACGCGATGGATGCGCTGAATTCGTTATTTATACGCTAGATGTGCGTCACACATAAGTCAAAGTAATCGAAAAATTTCGCAATTTTGAGCGTACAGCTGCGTATTTAAAAATTTTTATAAGGAACTCGTGAGGACTTGATATACGCAGAAGTGTGACGGGGCCTTTAGAGAGGCACGATCACAGTTTTACTCAAACATCATTAAAAGCAGTCTTGGAAATTCCAAGCAACTTTTTTCCACTATTAACCATCTCCTCAAACCACAAACTCACTCACTCATGGAAACTACAGAAGAGTGATGCAATAATTGTGTCACTTTCTTCAGTACGAAAGTCAACACCATCCACTCTGTCCTGCTCTTCCACTTTCTGTCCTGAATGTCAACCCACAGTTTTGGATCTCCCAGCCTCTCCGTTGCTTCCCTGATGTCTCACAGCAGGAGGTTGAGGACACCACCAGGAGGATGAAACCCTCCAATTATGCCCTTGACCCCTCGTCCATGAATAACAAAAGGTCGCAAGTGACATTCCGGATGAAACCTGTTTTTCTGCACCACGAAGTACTACAGCGGCTGTAGTACTTCGTGGTGCAGAAAAACAGGTTTCATCAAGAATGTCACTTGCGACCTTTTGTTATTCGTGGGACGCCCTTTCCTACAGCCTTGGTGAAGTAAAACATCTCTGCCATAAGTTCTCTGATCATCACATTGATAAATCACTCCCTGTGGACCAGTTATGTTTCATTAAAAAAAAAAAAAACTGCCTTAATCAGACCACATCTCAAAAAACCCACCCTAGACCCGGAAGTCCTTGCCAACTACAGACTAATTTCAAACTTTCTGTTTCTCTCTAAGGTACTGGAAAAAGTAGTTGCTGCCCACCTACAGGACCACCCAAATTTCAACATCATCCTTGAAAAGTTTCATTCTAGTTTTCACTCCACCCACAACACAGACAGAGCTCTGGTTAGGGTCAAAAATGACATACTGATGACAGCTGATGCTGGCTCAAAGTGTCTCCACATCCTCCTTGACCAGTCTTCAGCATTCAACACTGTGGATCATGATATACTCCTCAACCGGCTACATCACACCATCAGACTCACTGAGACTGCGCTAAAATGGTCTCTAACCTCACTGACAGAACAGAGTATGTCTCCATGGGAGGTGCAAGGTCCTGGACACACACCGTCACCTGCGGGTCCCCTCAAGATTTGGTCCGGGGCCTCACTCATTTCACGCTTTGGATGCTCCCCCTTGGCAATGTCATCAGTCACTATGGAATATAATTCCATTGCTATGCTGATGATCCATAATAATTCATATAAACTGACACACACCCCTCTTCAGCTTCACAATCGACTTCTCCATCATCTTCGCAATCCACAGCACCTGTTTGAAAGAGATAAAGGCGTGGGTGAGTCTCAACTTCCTACATCTAAATAGCTCCATAACTGAGGCAGTTTTAGTTGGCATCCAACACCAGATGCAGTCATCTTTCATAACCACCATAACATTTTCTGGCCAGGACATTCCTCGCTGCTCATCAGTCACCAACCTTGGTGTATGATTTGACTCTCAACTAACCTCTGTGGCTCATATTAAACACCTCTGCAAGATGTCCTTTCATAATCTCAAAAACATTGCCAAACTCTGTCCAACACTCTCCCTATTTAACCCTGAGAAACTTGTCCATGCCTTTGTCTCCTCCAGACAGGACTACTGCAGTGTACTTTTTTAGCTTACCGGCCCTGTGGGCCGATAAGCTGTTCTCGTGATGTGGCATCTGTCGTCCGGAACATTTCTTCATCTTTTTTTTTGGCCTGATGAATTTTTGTGTAAATTTGCCATAACATTCTACTAGACCATATATTGAATCATTTTTTGTCCGTTTTATTGGCCCTTGAAATTTTGGCCCCAATGTTAAAGATAGGACTGAGAAATTAAAAATATATATATATATAATGCTCAAAAACTGCAAGATAAATTTTTTTCTAAATCAGACAATCAACTTTTCTTGGTACCATCAATGTACAGTGCAAGTGCCATTTTGATTGAATCGACGGAAGTGGGTCTAGCGGGGGCACTGTACTTTAACATTGGATCCCAGAGAATATGCAGGATGGCCTGTGGAGGCTAAATGGTTGCAGATAGAGATTAAGTTTGTATTATCAACATTTAGGAAGTCATATATGACCTATATTTTGGCTGTGTTAAAGTTGACCTCAGATGACCTTGAAAGGTCAAACTTGAGGTCAAGCAAAATGATACAATTTTCAAAGGCTTCTAGGCTTGAAAATATAGAAGATTGGGAACATATGTATTGAACACTTATAGGAAGTCATATATGAACTTTCATTTGATGGCCTTGAACTTGACCTTCAAAGGTCAAACTTCACAGGGTAAAATTTCAATGAGGTCTATCACCAAAACTATTACAGATAGAGCTTAGGTTTCTATTGTAGGCAAATAGGAAGTCATTTATTAAATTTTATTTGGCGACCTTGAACTTGACCTTCAGTGACCTTCAACGGCCAAACTTTACAATGAAATTTCAATGACTTATATCAGCAAAATTGTAACAGAGTGTAGGTTTGTATTGGAGATGTATAGGAAGTCATATATGAACTTTCATTTGGTGACCTTCATATTGACCTTCGAAGGTCAGACTTGACTAGGTAAAAATTCAATGACTCCTATCGCTAAAAAGGTCACAGATAGAGCCCAAGTTTGTATCACAGACTTAAAGGAAGTCACACATGAAATTTCATTTGGTGACATTTGACTTGACTGTTGGTGACCTTTGAAGGTCAAACTTGACATAATGCAATGATTTGTATTGCCAAAACGGTCACAGATGGAGCCTAGATTTGTATTAGAGACTTATAGGAAGTCATATGAAGCCCATTTGCTGACCTCAACTTGACCTTCTGTGACCTTTAAAGTTCACAATTGATATATTGAATTTTCAATGAAATGTATCACTAAAACTGCTTCAGAGCTTAGGATCGTACAAAGTATTACAGGAGGTCTTATAAATGTCTGTGAACGTTTATTTAGTAACCTTGACATTGACCTTCAATGATTCAAAGGTCAAATTTCACATGAAATTTTCATAACTTGTATCATCACTATCAGATTGCTTGCTGGTAAGCTGCAGGACTCTTGGTCCAATTTATTTGTTTTTTTTTTAAATTTATTTTATTTAACCATGGAGGTCCTGTTGAGATTTAAAGGAGGAGACAGCACCTTGGCAAAGTATATTTCAGCAGAAAGTAGAATTCTTGAAGTGTCTAAAACGCATAGTTTTATAAATTTTAATTAGGTCATGATCCAGTGCGATGCATTTTTAAACCAGCGAGTCTTCAAATTGGCTTCAATACCAGGGGGCAGACATTTTCACTTGGGGAATCTTCTGGTTTTGAATTTGATCTTTGGAAACCTCTCCTTTAAAAATGCTTAATAACCTTAACCTTTCATATTTTACATCTCCTGATTAGCCACAGTTGCTAAGACTAATTGGTAAAAACCAACGACCTTCTAATTTACTTTTGATAGCATTGTTATGCATTGCACCACAAAATTATGAGGTGTCTTCTGAGCATAAATGACGACGTAAAATATCAATATGCCTTTATAATTTCAGTGCTAATGTTGCTCAGTAAGCAACACATTTGCGGAAATTAGTTTGTGAGGCTGCAAGAATCCATTCTATATTCTGAATGTTGTTACGGCTAAAGGGCGCTGTAAGGTTTCACAGCTGTGTGAAAATCCCAAGGACGGTGAAAACAAATGCTGCAAAGTCAGTGAAAGTTTTGGAATTACAATTTAATATCAATTATATAAATGTAGGCAATGGGAATTCACCTTTCATTACCATTTCTAATTATAGGTCATGTATTGGGGTCTTGGTCGCTCAGTTGATAAATTGTTTGATTGTTAGTCAGGTCAGCTTAAGTAAAAACAGCTCGCGGGCAGTCAAGTAAAGGGTGAGCTTACTGAAGGCCCTCTGAACAACTCCATGGCCCGGATGAAAGGAAAGAGAACAACTGACGTCACGAAAGAGAATAACTGACGCACAAGCACCGCGGCACTGGCGTTTCATTGGATAATGCGTTCAAAATGCACACTCACCGACTATACAGGGCACTATGTAGTGAATGTTCTACCTGAAAACAATATAGAGAGTGAGTGAGCGAGTGGACAAGTATGCATTCTGAACGCAGCCTTAGATTCCCCAAGTAAAAATGTCTGCCCCCTGGTATTGACACCGATGTGAAGACTTTCCGGTTTAAAATGCATCGCACTGAATCATTACCAAATTAAAATTCAAAAAACTATGCGTTTTAGACACTTCAAGAATTCTACTTTACCCTGAAATATACTTTGCTGAGGAGCTGTCTCCTCCTTTAAAATGCTTTTTCAAGGCCCTGGGGGGGGCGGTTGAGGAGGAGAGGGAGAAGACAAGTTGCATAGCCAATTCAATTACTTCTCATCAGGATCCCTAGAAAGAGTGTCCAGAGACTCCAGCATGTACAGAACAGCACTGCTTGGATCCAGATGAGAGTGTGAAAGTATAAACACATCACATACATTCTCCATTCACTTAATTGGCTTCCTGTCTCTATCAGGATTGAGTCCAAGGTTTCCCTCTTCACTCACCAGTGCATCCATGGCAATGACCCCCTTACTTGAAAGTACTGCTCAGCACACAAACCTCAACACGATCCCTCCGCTCTACATACTTGGACGGTATTCATCCCCCCAGGACTAAGTAGCACATCATGGGGATTGGGTCTTCTGTTCTGCTGCCCGTTGCCTGTGGAATGCCTTCCCTGACAATCTAAGGGCACCACAGACAGTTTAAAGTTTTATAAAAGGACGTAAAGCATTCCTATTCAGCAGAACCTATGACTTTTAAGTGGCCTTTTGTCGGGTGCTCTGCTTGTGCCCCTACGTACTTGTTTTTATGCTGATGCTCATATGTTTTTACGCGAATGCTCTCCCCTTGTAGCACTTTGAGATTTGTTTCAAACTTAAAGCGCATTACAAAGAAAATATATTAATAATACTATTAATATTATTATTCAGTGTGACACAAGTGTCTTTGCTAGTTTATGACAGATGCAGTTGTCGTCATCCCATCCAGCACCCAGTTTGCATTAATAGCAAATGTACTTGCGCTAAACTGTGCCCATGGGCGTGTGTTCAGGCGCTTTGATGGCGTGTTGCTATCTTTAGATAGCAGAAAGTGATTGCACGATCGACCAACAAAAACCTGGTCTAAAGTCAATTTTCAGTTTTTTGACTGCTAATTTAAGGGTGCATAGTAAGATTAAGTGCCATTTGCACCTGAGGGCACAATGCGCGTACACTCTGCTTGTTATTTTCTACACAGGGACGAGCAGCAACACCCACATATGCAAATAATTTTTTTTTTTAAGATTGGTTTTTTTTGGGAGTTTTTCTCCTCTATTTGACAATGCAGTGGAGATAGACAGGAAAGCTGGGTAGAAGAATGGGGAAGACATGCAGGAGATGGCCTGGGCTGGATTCGAACCCAGGCCACTGCAGGAAGGACTCAGCCTTAGTGAGGTATGCAAACTTGACCGATGTGCCACCGGGCCGCCCCTCACACATGCAAATGATTAAAAATAAAAAGATTATGATGTGAAAAAATATTGTCAAAATATTTAAAAAATACATGTCAGAATGGTTGGTGTGAGCGATGTCCAACAACAGGGCATGCCATTATGAAGGTTATTTAAATCATATGGAGCCTATTCCATTAGGTAATTTGCGATGCAACGTGAGGTTACACACGTAGGTATTTGTAAATTATCCTGGATAAAGCCAAGACTCCTTCATCCTGGCAAACTGTCTTTCCTGCTGTCTTCCAGAGGATCCCTGCTGGTGGGGTGGTTGTTTGGGGACAATGCTTAGCCTATTTATTAAATACATAGTATATCACGTCTAAAACAGTGTATGGATTTTTGTACCATTACACAAAACATGAACTGTAATATATTAAACATTTGAAGTTCTGAAAATGCGCTTCAGATGTTTGTATACGTCTGGTCAGAATCCTGCATGGGTCAACCTGTTACCTGCAATTATCTGAAAAATCAGTTCTAAATTTGACTTGATCCATTAATGCAATACCTGCAACCAATCTTTCCTGGTTCTATTATCAAATACAAAATTTTGCATTTCATTTGAAGTGTGTTTATTAAAACTATTATTTATAGTTTTGCTGACAAAAGAGCAGCCTTGAAAAGTGGCACTTTTAAGTAGCAGCAAAAGCAACAGAAGACATTGTTGCCGTGTTCAAAACTTAATCCAAATTTCTTCCATATATCCGACTTGACCTTCAATTGTCAGCAAAGCAGAAGCAAGTTCTTCTCACTCGTGCTGGATATTAGTCACAGGGTTACAGATACTAGTCACGGGGAAAATTAGATTTTCGTTTATTTCTCGCTGGCTGTTTTTCTCACTTATTTCTCTTGGTTGTCCCCCACTGTCACGTCTAGACTGAATTTCGCAGTTGACATGTCCCCTCCGGACCCAAATTCTATTCCATATTTTCCATCTATCCCACTTCATTACTCATCTCCAGCACCTGTATCCAGTGGGACTTCCCTATTTAAGCCAAAACTCCACACTCAGTCTTTGTCTGGCTTTTATCTCCTTGGCTTTTTTCATCTGAGCATTACATTCTAAATTACCTACTCTCTCGGAGACAAATAAGACAGCTATCCAGGTGGCTCCCCGAACTCTAAGATCCCTCAAAATAGTGCACTGTCAAATCATAAAATAATCATACATTTAACACAAATCAACTTTTGACGCATGAAACTCAATATGAATTTATGATTTTCTGGTTGAATTTAGCATGAGTTTAACAACATAGGTGCACTTGGACATCAGTGGTCACCAGTAACCTCTCCAATCACAAAACATGCCTTTTCTCCATGATAAAGTTTAGAATTTTTTCTTCAATTTTTTCATTTTTCTTCAGAGTCCCACAAGCCAGCATATATACTCATTAAAGGAACTACTTATTTAACAGTCAGAACATTCACCCTGCAATGAAAAGCCAGCAGTTCCCACTTCTGAGCTTGCAACCATATATAAACACTTTCCACTCTTTATAAGGAAGAAATATAACTCACTTACTCAATAATATCTGAAACATACCAGATTATTAGAACAGAACAGCCATTCCACTATCAGAAAAATCAGGCAATATTCTACCCTAGATTGAACAGAATGGTACAATGAACGTACCAGGGGGTCTACTGGAGTCCTTGAGCTGTTGGCGTAATAAACAAACCAAAACATCGGCATTCGATTTCGTTGAATACAGTATAAATTCCAAAACAAAAAGCCACATTGAGCAAAATGCAACCGCAGTAGCAGTATTTCTTCATTGAATCCATCCTCCAGAGACAGACGTATCTGGTAGAAGGAACCCTCCAGTCCTGTTTCATTCGGAATAATTCCCATTGACCATGTCTGTACCTCTTTTAAATCCCATAAATATAACTGAACACTTCAGGCCGGTTTTGGAAGTATTTTTTTTCTTTAAATCGTATCATTTTCAGCTGTGCAACTGTGCCAAAGTTAAAAGTAAACAACCTACCTTGCTCTCATGCAAAGGCTTATTTACTCTTCTGATTGTCCAATCAGTGTCTTTCAGTTACTGTTGAAAGTTTATACACTCTGGCATTGGATAAGAAATGAGTCAATCAAGACATAATTACCGGGGAAGCTTCAAGTGGGCGTGAACTGTAAGTGTGCAGTTACGCAGATGAACCTATGTAAAATAATCAACATGAGTACTTAGGAGGATATAAAGGAGCGCCGAATTTGTCGATGGAGGAATCTACACATAAATACACGGTAGGGAACAACGCGTTCTTGATATGTGATGACTATAATTGATAGTAGAATGATATCTATCAATACCATGTCGAATTTTTGCTTCAGAAAACAAATTTTTCTTAACTATTAATTGGGATGCCATTGGCTCACTGAAGCTGAAGTGCTTGTTACAGAGGACAACGATTTTTCCTGTCGCAAGAGATAATTTTTTTTTGAACTGCTGGATAGGTACTATGGGCAAGTATATTGAGCAGTTTGCACATCAGGCTTAGCTGAGGAGTTTAATTCCTGTAACTCCTGAAAAACAGGGATGGGGCTGAACTCGTCCATATTCTAAACCGTGTTTGAACTCAGCTTGCTTGTGAATATTCAATAAGTGATCCGGATATGCCACCTAGTAATCAAATATTATAACTGTGTGCATAAATTTGCAGCTCCATGTCCGCTGGCGGACACATCTTCAAAAAGGGGTTAAACAATCCATCACTGGTGTGTGGGCTTCTGCTCCAGGCTGGGGCACAGTTCTCAGCTACAGACAAGATGAAGGCTTGTGTGGAGATACGTAGTACCTTGGCGGAGGCACCCCAGGTCGTGCCAGCGAGGCGATGGATAAGCAATACTCTTGATGTAATTTGGCCCTCACTACCTCGAGATGTTGTTTGTAGGACAGCGTCCTGTCCAGGCGTACGCTAAGGTACTTTGGGGCCTGCTGGAACTCCAGGCGCTTGTTGTCCACGGAGACCTACAACTCCCTCTTCACTTCCCTGTTATTGAGATGGAATGCTGCTGGCACCGTCTTCCCAGTACTGAGCTGCAGGCGCCATCTGCGGAGGTAGGCAGCCAAGATGCCCATGTCCTGGTTTAGGCCCTCCTCCACCGCCCTCCACGTTGGTTGTTGCAGCATGATGGCTAGGTAGTCCGCGTACCCGTACCTTCTGGATGTTGTCTCCGGTAGGTCATAGATGTATAGTTTGAAGAGCATTGGTGAGAGGACAGACCCTTGCGGGACCCCATTTCTAAGCCTGCTGCGCTGGTCATCGCTGGTGTGAAGGATGAAGCTGCAGTTTGACAGCATCTCCATGATGAAATTCACCATGTGCCAGTCTTGGATGATCGCAGCAGCTTAAGGTGGAGTCCACAGTGCCAGACGGTGTCATAGACGGCTGTCAGGTCAAGTAGTACTACCCCAGCTTTCTCTTTGGCCTGGAAGCTGTCCTCAAGATCTTGTGTGAGCAGGGTTACCTGGTCTACTGTTGACCTGCCCCGCCAGAAGCCAGCCTGTTCCCCTTGGGAGCTGTGAGTCCACGACTGGCTCAATGCGGCTGTGGATCATCCTTTCCAAGATCTTAAAAGGGACACAGAGCAGCGAAATTAGTCTGTAGGCCTTGGGGTCTTCTGCAGGTTTGTTGGGTTTCAACAGGGCTATGACAGCAGCCCATTGCCATGACCTTGGGAGTTTGGACCTCCGGAAGCATGCAGAGAAGAAAGCACACAGCCAGGCAGATGTTGTTTCACTCTGGTGGATCACAAACTCTGAGTGGATGTTATCTTGGCCCGGTGCCTTGCCTTGCTTCAGTTTGGAGATGGCTGCCCTGAGCTCAGTTGTTGTAAAGTCTCCTAATAGGTTGGCATCGACACTGACCGCCCTTGAGAGGGCAGATACGTTGCGCGATGTCAGGCGGGCAAAGTCCTTATCTGCGCCTGGGAAGCGGCCGTTCTACAGGAGCTGGGCTGCAATGGCGCCTGCTGTTATTGGGCACTTGGGAGGCATTATGTTTCTTCCTGACAGCTGGTTGAGGGTCTGCCACGCCTCACAGCTGGAGTGGGTGAAGTCGATTGACTCGACGACCTCAGTTCATCTGGCTCTACGGTTGGCGTCCAGCTTCTCAACAAGTGCAGTGCTGTCGCATCCACTTCTAACCTTGATCCAGCCTGCTGGTGGGCTCACAGGAGGTGATTACACTCTTCATCCCAGGCTGGGATGTAGTTTGCATTGAAGCCTCGCGGGATGGATTTCTTCGCTGCCCCCAACAGAACTTCACAGTAGGCTGCGTACACGGCATCTACGTCAGTGTTGTCAGGGTCTGGAAGACAGGCGGATGTTCTCCCTGTCTCTGCTGTGAATGCTTGCCAGTTAGCCTCCCTGAAGTTCCATCTTCTGACAGGTTTCCCATTGACCGGCTGTACCAGTGATGGGATTCTGCTGACAGATGGTCGGTGGTGTGAGCGGGGGAACCTGTCAATGACTCTTCTCTCTGGCACTGGGCCATTGCTGCAGCACACAGCAAAGGCGAGGTCTGGGTTGGTGAAGGTGTCCCATATGGAGGAGTAGAAGCTTGGCAGCTCTTTGGGGTCAAACAGGAACTGGGCATTAGCTTTGGAGGCCCACTCACTCAGCGTCTCACTATCCAGTGTGGTGTAGGAGTATCCCCAGTCGGTATGCTGACAATTGAAATCCCTGGCGTATATGGTGGGTGCTGGGGCAATCAGTAGGGGCTGATGTGGACAGTACAGATGGTGGGGCCTTGTACACGTTGACAACTGTTGTTGCCTGTATCCTCGTGGACAACCACTTGACACTGGAGCTCGGTGGAGATTGGCCCGTGGCTGTCCAGCTGAGGTCAGACCTCACAATGGTGGCCAGCCCGTGTTGCCTTCTGAGGATAGACCCAGCGAGGTGGAACCAGGGCAGCCTGAGGGTGTCTCCATTTCCACAGTGGGTCTCCTGAAGGAGGATGGCTGCAACTTCATGCGAGTCGGCGAGGTGGCGTATGATGTCCAGTTTGGCGGTGGTGAGGCCCTCAATGTTCAGCTGGAGCACTGACAGACCCTGAAGCTCATCAATCGGGATTGCTGCCCGCCCTGATGTTGGCTTTCATTCCCCCAACCTCTTGCACCCTGTTCTGCCAGTGTGGATGTGACGATTGGGTGGCAACATTAGTTTCGTGATCTGGTCTTGCACCATTTCTCACTACTCGCTGGGGAGGGTGTGTGAAGGCTGTCGTCTTCTCCCCCAGGTCCTCATTTGATTAGTCGCCTTACTTAGATCTAACTTATCTGATTGCAGTTGGTAACTTTCTGTTAATTTATATACACAGTTAAGACGAGCTACGGTTATAGCTTGATTAGGCCATTTAACACGTTGACTGCCAACTAATGGCGGGTCAGGGCCAGCACCAGAATTGAAAATTCGGGGGAAATTATCCATCCCTTTATTGACAACAATTGGTCCTGGCTAATTCTAGATGGTTTTCCTTTATAGCACGTTTTTCTAATTCAAGAATAATCACTGGCACCTGTTTTCTCCAGCATGCGATCTAACAGCAAATAATGGGCTACATTCAGTGCAGAAAAAATAATTTAATTGTAATTAGGTCTAAAATGCGGAGGACTCTTGTCACCAGAATTAATTTTTTTTTCCAGCAAAGCTGAAAAAAAAAAAAAAAATTACTATTGCTGAGAACATTGACCTAATTATTTAAATTATTTTTCTGCATGAATGTAGCCCATTATTTGCTGTTAGATCGCATACCTACACCTGTTCAATTGCAGCCACGGTTGATTATTCTTGAATTAGCTGTTAGACTGGAAAATAAACGGAGGAAACCATCTAGAATTCAGCCAGGACCAATTGTTGTCAATAAAGAGATGGACCTAATTATAATTAAATTATTTTTCTTGAATGTAGCCCATTATTTGCTGTTAGCGCATGAGCGCGTGTCTTCAATTGACTTGATTATTCTTGAATTACGCTTATAAAGGAAAACCATCTAGAAGTTGGCAGTCAATTGTTGTTAATAAAGAGATGGACTATTTTTCTTGTTCCAGTATAAATACACGGAGGGGAATGGAACTTGTTATAAAAACACGGGAGGAATCAATTGTCCGCATGTCCGTCTCCGCTAGAGTAGGTAGCGATATGCCCCCTTTCAGCTTGTTTGTGTTGGTCCTTTTTCTGTTTGACCTAAATAATATCACAGACCTAACAGTCAGACGGAGGCAAACTGGTGGCATGGCGAGTGGCAAAAACATGGACAACTTTACGGCTCTGTACATTTCGTACGTGCTGTGTTCTATGCTTTTTCCACAATTGAGATTCACGCTATCCCTAGTGTTAGCCAAAGGCAGGTGGCAATGCTGTATGCTCCTGGAGTGCTCCAACAACGCGACCTCTGCTATGCTCCACTTTGTGCCCTCTCTTCTCCCCCAGGCTTCCTGTACATGTTGGATGCAGGTCAGGAGCAAAGACGGTCGGGAGAAAGTCGTTTTGAAAGAGTTTTCCGATGGCAAGTGGAAGGAAAATTTTCGGATGATGTGATAAATTAAGCGGATTAATGGAAGAAGTTATGAGCCCCCAAGATGTGACTGTTCATGCACTAACACCATTGTTGCCTCTGTTAGTGTTGTTACCGACTTGGTGTACCTATGCTGTTCGACTTCTGGGTCAAAACCCCGCACAATGAACTGTGGAGCATGCGAAGAGCACGCATTCCTGTTTGGATCGATTTAAGTGCATACATGGTGGAGTAATTTGACTTGTATATATCTCAGTGTGTTAGTCCGACTTTGGAATCATACTAAATTGAATTTCTCAGTCAGACTAACTTCTTAACAAGTATTTTAAAAGTCCGGTTTTGGTTGGGCTAACACAATAAATCGATTTTTTTCTGATGTCATGTAAAAGCACTGATTGGTGGCAGTGTTACAACTAATCAGTACAGCCTGCCTTATTTGCAAATGTTACTGCATATTTCTCCTTCTAAACAAAGTATTGTGTGTTAAATAAGGGCTATATTATTTAACTGCACCTGACATACCAAAAATAGGGAAAAGGGAAAGGGAAAAAACATACATGTAAAAGTATTTAAAATAAGGACAAACAAGGCGTGCAATAAAGAGAAAAAATTGAGCAAAATTTTGGTACACTTGTACTAAAAAATTAAAGATGCCATTTTGCATCTGCCAAATAAAAAGAACTCTTTCTTATATTTGTTAATTTGGGTGATAAGTAGAGATGGCAATTTCAAACCTTTGAATCAGTTTCAGAACTTCTGAAACAACCACTGTTTCAAAACCGTTCGAAAAGTTTCAAAACAGCATTTCTACCAGTAGTGCACAGCCTACTGGCAGAAACTTTTGATGCTGCCATTCTAAATGTTTTGAACTGAAAGAAGCATGGAAAAGCGCAAATAAGCCTCAAACCCAGATCGATATTACTACTGGTTTTTGCGACCAATATTTATAATGAAAGCATTTACAAAGATACACAATGTAGGTAACTGGTTTCAAACCATTTGCCCATCAGGTCAGCAACCAAACTCCCATCTTTATCAAACAACTCATGCATAGAAATGGTTTAATTCACCTTTATTTTATTAGAGGAATCAGATGATAAGTCAATTGTTTAAACCAGATGCTCTGCTTTGAGGGAAAAGATGAGATGGCCAGAACTTCCACAAATTTTGAAAGTTCACTCCGAAATGAGCCATGGTGAAGTTTTCATAATACTGGAACTGCAGCCCCAGAGATGTTCATTTTTCATGTCATATTAATTGGAGGAAAGCTTTTTGACCAGTGAATATCGGCTATTTAATAAAGATAGATATATACACGTTGGTAATGTGTATACAGGTTATGTACCTGTATATTTTAATCAAAATATCTGCGTATTTAACTCAGTAAATTAACAATATGTCTTTCAAATTTAGCCGCCAATTACAAGCTGTCTCAATCAGGCAATAAGACCATATATGCTCAACTGAGCATACACACCTTCATGTAGTGGTTTAGGACTCTTTCTCTGGGATGGATGTGACTTGGTCACGTGACTGAAGTTTCAAAATGGCTTGGTAAATCCAGGTTGATACCGGAAGTGTCAAATATTTCAAAAACAAATCATACTTAGGTGTCGAAATTGCTATCACTAGGGAATTTGGTGATTGCCAATTCTCAGCCAAGATGGAGGACAGTAGACTTCTGGGCCCAGTATTTCAAAAGTGATTGACAGGATTATCCTAGTCGGATTGGATTAAATCTTGATCTGATCTGAAAACTGTGTATTTCAACACAGATCCAGAGAATCCTGATCCTGAAGATCAGGATTCAGCTCTGGTAATCCAATCCTCCCTTTAATCCAGATAAAAGGCTGGACTTGGGTATTTCAAAAGTTAAGGCAGAGATCTGGATCAACTTGATACCAAAATTTCAGGATCATTTGGATCCCACCTCAGAGGTGGATTTGACTTGGATTGACAAAGCCTTAGCTCCACTTCTCCTAGATATTGTTACTCAAGATGTTCAATACACTTAATCTAAATTGTCAGTGTTTTACATTTAACAAATTGGAGTAATTTAAGAAAATTAAAGCATAATAAAATAGTGTTTGGAAATACCTTCTGAAACTGCTGTAAATAAGAGTAACAAATACAACCCATTTCTCAAATTCTAATATCACCAAACTTTGTAACTTGTGTGAACCAAAACATTCACCACACATTTGGAAGAGCTGTGCGAAATGCAGTGGTTAATCTTTATTTCTCCAATCAAATGGGTTAAACTATGAGATGTGTGCACTTGCATTTTTAATTGTCACAGTTTATATCATGCTGCACATTGAAACACTTTCCAAGAATTTTCAAGGTATATTTTCGTGCTTCTGATTTAACGAAGACAAATTTGACTTCAGTCAGAAGCTTAAAAATGCACTTTTAAAATGTTTGGAAATGGCTTGAATGTGATTTTAAAACACACAGCAATGTATTTCAGTAAGTGTTTATGTACAAACAGATTATTTTGCTTATCAAATCAGATGCCATTTTACTATAAATGACCATAATCATGTTTAGTGGAAGCCTTCTACATAATGGTGACAAATTAGGATGGAAAAAATGTTTAGAAATTGTGTCACTGACAAGCTATATACCATCCAAGTAATGCAATTACAATTTCAAGCAGTTTCAAGCACTTTATTCAAAATCCAATAACTTGAACCTTGAACGTATCACTACAATTAAAGCGTTTCCAAGGATTTCCAGCACTCATGACAACCCCGTTGTCCTTAATAGCTGAGTGGTCCGTGGCTGTGAGTGCACTCTGAAAGCAGAAGAAAGAAGTGTATGAGTATATCTTTGTCATCGTCAGGAAGCATGACATCACCAGCATTACCGTAGCACTTCTAAATGAACTGCATTATTGACACTCATACCGTGTAACGTTACGTTCCCAAAGTACTGCAGCAGTCTGGTCTGTACACATGTAGCCTGCTGTGTTGCCAATGACGTAATGCTAATAAACTCTGAACGGGTTGGTGTTAGTTTAAAGAGTTAAGGTATGATGTACGTCCGATTAGTTCCATTTTAAGTTAAACCATAGACCGCAAAATTCATCAACAAAGCCAGCTACCTCGCTAGCCCGCTAGCTACTTAACACACAAGTCAATGGAGCCGAAGTTAGCTACCGTTAGCACAAACGTGGCTAAATTAGAGATCGCTATGCCTGGTTTTAAGTAGCTGACAATTCAAGTAGTTGGCTAGTTTGATATGTCGGTTGGCGTCAGATTGCCTTAAAACCGCTACACATTAGACGACAGGAAACTTACACTTTTGACGTGACAGTTGTGCTCCCAGCTGCTCCTTTCGCGAAGTAGTCCGCCATGTTTCAAATCCGGAGGCGGAGACACGGGATTTGGAAATCCTTATCCGGCCAGGTAAGGATCACGGTGATCCAATCTGCCAGTGTTTTGAAATACTCAGATAAAGTCAGCAGGATCACCTTGATCCATGATTGAGAAAAGGTGGATTTCATTATCCGGATTATTCTGATCCAGATTACAAGTTTTGAAATACTGGGCCCTGGTGACTACAGCTCCATTAACTGAAGTATCACAACATAAGTTGCACAAAAACGTCATTTGCTACTCACTGGAAGTAATCAAGCTTAAATATTTCTCGTGCAGGTATGGCTTGAACCAGGGAACCAGACTAGCCAGGTAATTATGCCACAGCTATTATATTTTTTCTAAGACACTTAGATTTTAACCCCACCTTGATTACGCTTCTACTCAGTCCTCCTTCCACAGTGCAGAACTCCTTTTGCTTTTCGATTTGCACGATTAATCTGGGGTGTGTTTTCTGAAAGCACAGATGCTAACTTACGTAGACTGAGAATGGACAAACTATGTAAGTTGCTAACTTAAGCCCGTGATCCACTTACGCTTTTAAGGTCTCCGATTGTCCCGATTCTCCCATTCCGACCAGTTACGAGCGATTACGAGTGGAAATTTCTGTTACGCGCAAGACATAGGTGGATCATGACTTCCGACCTGTTCTGACCCTTCCGCGTGAATAAGACAGGTTCCGACTGGATCAGATCACGTGGATCCCTCTTCCGACAAAATCAAACCAGTTTGATTTTGTCGGAAGGTATGAGTTGTCGGAAGGATGCGGAAGTATCGGTTCGTCAAGTGCAAACTAGGTGGCGAATATTTCCTCGGCAATTAGCCAAATAGAAACCGTTTACAAAAACAACCGCCATATTTATTGTTGACACTGGCAAAAATCAATCGGAAATGCTCGCGTTAGTGGATCATAGGATAAAATTTTTTCCCCAATCACTCTGACTTTCTACGATTGTTTGCGCGAGTTTCGGATGGTTCCCGGCACTTCCAAAAGCTTCCGACTGGCCAGGATTGCTTGCGTGCGGAGGCCTTAAAAGCGTAAGTGGATCACAGGCATTAGTTAGCAGCCATGCTTTTGGGAAATGCACCCCTTGACTCCTTCCAGTGAGTAGCAAATGAAGTTTTTGTGCTACGTATGTTGTGAAACTTCAGCTTCGTTAACAAAGCCGTAGTCGCTGGAAGTCTACTGTCCTCCATATTGGGAGGGAATGGGCAATCACCGAATAGATTTACAGTACATCGTCGCTCACAAACCACTGGTCCCCACTACCAGAGGGTGCAAAGACCACTTTCTACTGCTCTGTGCTGCTCGGGGACCACATTTCTGGACTATACACTAGCCCCTTTTGCACAGAAGCCAAATTTGGCTATTTATGGGTTACCCAATTTGATGCTTTATAATTCAAGATTTAAGCTTCATAAAGAGGACGAATGTGGCTCAACTCAGGTAAGACACTTACAGCATTTAGAGTCCCAGCGTATTTTAGTTTATTTTCATGATTTTGGTAGAGAAAATGGGCTGCAAACATAAAAAATCTTCATGAGAATTCACCATTGAAATTGTAAAAAAAAATAATACTGAGGATTGAAAAATGGCTGGGGGTTTAAACTATACATTTCTGGGATAATAAACTCCTAGACCACAAGTACTCTTCATCTGAACATGAAATACTAAATTATCCACTTTTTATAAGCCAAATAAGACAGCTATCCAGGTGGCTTCCCAAACTCCCAGAGCCCTAAAAATGGCCACTGTCAATTCATAAAATAATCATATTTTTAACGCAAGTCAACTTTGTACTCATAAAATTCAATATGAATGCATCATTTTCTGGTTGAATTTAGCATTATCAATATAGGCACAGCTGGACATCAATGGTCACCAGTGACCTCTCCAAACCAAAAACATGCCTTTTCTCCACGATAAAGTTCAGAGTCTCGTCATTTATCTACAAAGCTGCATCAGCAAGCACACATACTCATTAGAGGAACTGCATATTTTATGGTCAGAACGTTCACTCAGGCGGAAAGCTTGCTGTTTACAATTCCAATCATCCAAGCGAAACGCAAGCTTGTAACAACCTTTTTCACATCCTATAAGGAGCAAGTACAACTAGCAACACAGTAATAGTTGTTCACATTTCAAACGACTGAAAGTTTAAAGGCATTGCATTTCGTTCAATAAGATATAAGTTCTAAAACAGACCGCCACTAAGTAAAATTGCAGCACATTTGTAACACCTCTGCTGCTGCTGTCTCCTGCTCTGCTCCACCCTGTGGCTGTTCTACCTCTGCTGCTGGTGTACTCCAGGGTGGCTGTTCCACCTTGGATGAGGTGCTTGCGGAGCTGAGAAGTCTGGGACCTGATGGTATACCAGCAAGGATCCTGAAGGACTGCGCTGCAGAGTTGGCTGTGCCTCTGCAAATGCTTGACAACCGGAGTCTCCGTTTAGGGGAGGTTCCGACTTAGTGGAAGACATCCTGCATTGTGCTGGTGCCTAAGGTCAGGAGGCCATCCAGGGTCAAGGATTACAGACCAGTGGCCCTGACCTCAGTGGTCATGAAGACCCTGGAGAGGCTCCTCCTCCAGCTACTGAGGCCACAAGTGCAGCAGGCACTGGATCCTTTGCAGTTTGCTTACCAGGTAAACATGGGTGTGGAGGACGCCATCTTGTACAAGCTTCACCGGACCCTCTCTTTTCTAGATGGTAACGGCGGGTATGTGAGGCTGATGTTTTTTGATTTCTCAAGTGCTTTTAATACCATCCAGCCCCTGATCCTGAAAGGAAAACTTGAGAGATTGAGGGTACATCCTGTTTTTATTGAATGGATCATCAACTACCTAACAGAGCGTCCACAGCATGTCAGACTGGGGAAGGAGGTCTCTGCAACTGTGGTGACCAACATTGGAGCGCCCCAGGGAACAGTTCTATCCCCTTTCCTCTTCACCCTGTATACATCAGACTTCGCCTACAGGTCTGAATCATGCCACATTCAGAAATATTCAGACGACACCGCTGTTGTGGCTTATGTGAAGGGAGGGGACGAGGTGGAGTACAGGAAGGTCATCACCGACTCCACCAACTGGAGCAGAAGCAATGGACTGGTGCTGAATACAACTAAGACTAAGGAGATGATAGTGGACTTTGGAAGGCAGAAAGGACATCATCTACCTGTGCACATTGGAGGAGAGTGCATCGAGGTGGTTCCCACACATAAATATCTGGGTGTCTACCTTGACCAAAAACTGGACTGGTCAGAGCATGTGAATGCGGCATATAAAAAAGAGCAAAGCAGGCTCTTCTCCCTCAGGAAATTGAAATGTTTTGATGTCTGCAATGAGATGTTGTACCCTTTTTATCAGTCAGTTGTCGCCAGTGCTGTATTTTTTGGAGTTGTGTGCTGGGGGAACTGAATGACTGTCCGAGATGGTAGCGGGCTGGAGAAATTAGTCAGGAAATGTGTGTCTGTGATGGGGAGGGGGGTGGACTCGGTTGGAGGCCTGGTGGAGAGGAGAATGAGGTGCATGATGCAGGCCATCCGCAGCAACAGCAGACATCGCCTCTATGACACTATGACCGCTCAGAGAAGCAGTTGTAGCGACTGCCTCCTCTCCATGCGCTGCAGTACGGAGCGATTCAGGAGGTCATTCGTCCCAGCCGCCATAAGACTGTACAATAGTAACTCCTAATCTTTTTAATCTATTTACCTATTGTAGTTGCCTGTGGGTTTTTTTTTTTTAAAAATATTGTATTATGAGTGCTTGGTTGTGTGTATCACACATTGTCTGCTACTGGACACCTGAATTTCCCCTGTCGGAGATGAATAAAGTATTTCTCTATCGATCTATTTATCTATCATTGCAGTATCGACTACTCTTGTTTCCCAATGTGACGAACTAGCTCTGTGATCATGGTGGTAAATAGAAATTAAAAAATAGCTGGCTAGTTAGCTAGCTGGCTAGAAGTACATACAAATAATTAAGTTTTACTACACCAAAAAAAACACAAGTTTACTCACAATTGCTCCACCAGTTGCACCCCCAGTCTGTTCCATTCAGTATAACTGCTATTTTCTATTTCAGAATCACATTTTCATCCCTTAAATATAAGCTCAACACTCCAGGCTTGTTTCTGGAAGTCTTTTTTTCCATGCAATCGCGTCATTCACAGCTGCGCAAAGTTGAGAATACAACCCAACTTCTATTTACGCAAGTGGTTCAATACATTTCTGAGCGTCTAAATCGATGTCTTTCAATTACTGATGAAAGCTTTCACTGTCTGGAATTGGATAAAAATCGTGTCAATCAATAGGTAATTACCAGGAGAGTTTCACGTGGGCGTGTACTACAGCTTTGCTGTTACGCAGACACCATTGAAATAACCATTGAAGTGATTGTATTTCCATGAGATCTTGTATGAAGCTCTAAAAGACAGCTGAATTCTTCGACAGATGAATCTATGCGTAAATCCACGGTAGGAAATTACGCGTTTTTAATATCTGATGACCATATTTGATCTGAGAATGACATAGTATCAATACCATGGCAAATTTTTTGCTTCAGAAAACTGATTTTTTAAACTACTGAATTGGAAAACAATTGGGACACTGTAGCTGAAGTGGTTGCTACAGAGGACAACGATTTTTTTCTGTTGTAAGAGATCATTTTTTAAACTGCTGGATAGATACTGTGGGCAAGTATATTGAGCAGTTTGCACATCAGGCTTAGCTGAGGAGTTTAATTGATGCAACTCCTGAAAAACAGGGATGGGAGTGAACTCGTCCATATTCTAAACCGTGTTAGAGCTTGGCTTGCTTGTGAATATTCAATAACTGATCCGGGGGTGAAATCTAGCGATCGAGTAGTATAACTGTGTGCTTAAATTTTCAGTTTTAATGTCCGCAAGCGTCTACATCTGCACAAAGGGGCTAGTCCAGTGGTCATCAACCCTGTTCCTGGAGATCTACCATCCTCTAGGTTTTTACACCAACTCTGGAAAAGTGCACCTCCAAAAAAAGCTGCAGATCCTGTTTAGCTGCTGTACAGCAAAATATTAAGACTTAATCTGGAAAGAGTGGACTCAAATAGACTCTGTAAGAGCAAATTTGACTCTGAAAGTCTGCCTCCTCAACTCCCAGTAGTCACACCTCAGACTCATACACACACACTCATCCACTGACTCATAAATACACACCAGTGGCGGCTGGTAAATGAATGATTGAAAACAGGACAAGAATTAGGCTATTCAAACGCATTTTAACTTGACAAGGAGAACTGGCGACACCTGATGGTGCTTAGGATTTTTGGAGTCAAGTAAAGTCAATTTTATTAAGATTGAAAACAGATAATGACCAAGCATTATTTTCAAGGGATGGTGCGTGCTTCCCTTATTGCCAGCCGCCACTGACACACACTAGCACTCAGAGGCACGCGGACACACACACGCACGCGCGCGCAGGCACCCACTCTGAATGTGGCAAACTTTTTTTGAACTATGATGTGCAATTTGACTTACAAATGCGACTTCTAAATTATTTTACTCAGAGTGGGCAATACATACTACTACAGGGTTTCCTCTGCTTTTTGAAAAATATTTTTCACTTTTTTCCTTGAATCATATTTAAATCAAATATTTAAATATTCTTCACTTTACCTTATTCTTTATTTTTTCTTCGTCAATCATGGACTTTACATAACTTCAAAAAAGCCTAGAAAGCTTACTAAGTGCCAAAAGCAAGTACAAGGAAAAGGTCAAAACCTCAAATATTTGTGGACAAACAGGCCTCTCCACTATATTTGATTGGATGTATAATTTAGGCTCCACTCCAGTCCAGCCTCCAATAATGGGCACCCTGAGCACCGTAAAAGCTAAATCCAAAAGCGTGGTATTAGGAATCCCTTTAAACCCTCTATTTCTTGATTTTTCTCTGCACTGTTTTATCAATATAACCAATTCTGGCATCCCATAATTAATAAGGGATGCAACTTTTAAGGGTATCAACTGTGTAATGAAGAGGCCTGACAAAAAGGCTAAATTAGACACGGGGTGAGAAATTTTGAGCAGTTGGATTTAGGATTAATAGAATTCTCAAATGTTTATTTTAAATGTTAAACTTTTGAGATTTCCATTAACTCTGATTCTAAATGGAATTTTTGGTAAGCTCAATGTTTTTTTTTTAAGATTATTTTTTGGGAATTTTCCCTTTATTCGATAGTTATACAGTGTAGAGAGACAGGAAAGTTGGGGAGAGGAATGGGGGAAGACATGCAGCAAAGACCCGAGCCGGATTCGAACCCAGGTCGCTGCGGGAAGGACACAGCCTTTATGGTACGCGCACTTAGACTGATGAGCCACTGGGGCGCCCTGGTAAGCTCAAGGTTGTGTGCACAAACAATTTGTTGGAATCAAAATAAATGGAAATCTCTAATGCTTAGGGTTTCAAACATTAAACATTTCAGATTTCCACTGATTCTGATTCCAACAACTTACAAGTCTCAGTGCTGGCACCCTCATCCACCCCAGTCTTCTCTCACAGGGGACTGCTTACAGACTGCTGGACTGTCCTCAGCCACCATGTGATATCAAGCAATTGGGCTTCAAGAAAAACAGTTTGGATTTTTTAAAATTAATTTGCGGTTTATTTTTATCTGATTTTCTGAGGGCATCCACCGCATGCAAGGTAAATCACAATGAAGATTGCGCATCTATTTTCTGCGTTGTATACATCCACTTCACCACAACCTAGAGCTTCACTGATTTCCGGAAGAAAGCCCAAAAATTCTCAATGGCAACTGAATGGTACTTTATGGCAAATGAATGGTATCCAATAGTGGGAGATGGCATTTAAAAAACAATGGTAAACAAATGGTTATGAACCATTAAGTAGTAAATTTAGTCATATGCTGTGGTACTGAATGGTAATATGCAACCTATGTTGAGGACTGAATGGTAACAGACCAAATCAATGGTATCTGCTATGGTATTGAATGATAACATGCAAATTGGACCAAGGACTGAACAGTAGAACCCAAATAATACTGGTACACGATGGTATCTGCTATGCTACTGAAGGATTTGAAATGTTGAATAGTAAATTTCATCATACATGTGTTATAATAAGAAAATACTAACCAGTACCATTCACTAGTAACAGATCAAGCTAATGGTATGAGCTACCATTACTTAGGGCAGCATTGTTTTTCAAAACTCTGGGGTGGCAGGGTTGGAGAGTATAAACACATTAATTTCAAGAGTATACACACATTAATGTTCATCCAAACACTCCACCTGCCAAACGTATGAGAAAACAGACAGATAACTTTTTTTTTCTGACAGATAACTGGTTGGTTCACTGTGATAGGAAAGTGTATACCATCTAGGCCTAGCTAAAAATAATTATGCAGTCTGGTGAAATGGACTATTTTCTGAATGTTTGGCTGATTTGCATGGATTTGGTGTAAGACAGGCAACATTTGAAGAATCATATCCTGAATTTTTATTTAATATCGCCAATTGTCTAAATTTCTCAGCAGTCAAGGGGATGATATTGGATTGGTAAGTAACTATTTAAGGTCATGTAAAATAGAACTTTTTATTGTTGCTAAATTAATAAATGTATTTTTAAAGTGTATCCTTTTTCTCATAAATATATTGCTCATGAATATTTTTTAATTAATTTAAAAGATTTTCTAAGTACCGACCCCGCCCTGCAAGTGGGCACATAATTAACATGTAAGGCCGGGAACTTGTTGCGCGAGTCAACAACCGTGGGTAGCTAATTAATTCTTTGATTCCTAAGAGTGGGCAAAAGTTAGTGAATTAGTGGCTAGAAACTACATTTTCCCTTTAAATGCCGGGAAGGTGTGTTGCACGACAAAGGATGGCGTGAGCCCTCACAAATTTCCACCAGATGCTGAATACCAGCGGTTCTATAGCAAAAGTAGCTAAAGCTGACCCGACCAAGGGGGGTTGCCGACCATCTTATTGCATTCTAGTGTAGATAAGTTTTTTTTTTTGAAACATAGCCAAGGCTAAGCTTTCAAATTTGCATGCATTCTGAATTGGTAGTGCAGCCAGAACTTAAAAACCGTGTTCACACAGAAAATCCCTTGACAACAATTATAGTCCAGACTTGTTCTCAATCTTTTTTTTGTCCTCAATTAATAATGCATTCACGCCGAAAACACCCTACTCTCAGGTGCCGGTAATTCTCCTCACTGGGAAAGACGACAACCATTCATTTGTACGCTAAGTCATGTGTTTCAGATTCAGATTCAGATTCAGATGAACTTTAGCTCCCTGATTCAAAATTGTACCAAGGTGTTTCAAATCTTTTTGTTTGGTTTTGTTTAAACAATTTAAATAGGTTATGCGGAAGTTCCAGAGCAGTTTACCTTTCGTTAACCAAATACCTTCTTATGAGTAAATTATTTTTCAGACCCTAATTTAGCTTATAATTGTTTTGCTCTTAGATCATATCAAGAAAGAAGCTGTGTCTTTAATTGCCAATCAACGGAATATTTATTTTTCAGCAAATGTCACGGTGTATTTCCGGAGACAAAGCCTGAGGATTTTAATTTGTAGATATGTTCAAGAAAAGCTGATAAATGAGACAGGTAGAGTGAACGGAACTAAAGTAAAGCAAAATTACACCAACACTATCTAAAAAAAAAAAGAATTTGTTTTTCAGAAGCTTATTTTTTCTAAGGGGGTCAATTTTTCTCTAGTCAAGTATCTGGTCAAGTAAGTCAGTGTTTTTTTAAACTCCCTATGGCCATATCATTAAATCTGCATTTCCTTGGGACATACATGTACACTACCGGTCAAAAATTTTAGGAAACCCCATTTTTTCCAGTTTTTTAATCGAAAATTATGCAGTTTAATGTCTCATTGTACTCTGGAATGAAAGCATTGACATAATTGAACAAATTAACAATCAAAGTTAAAAAAGAAATAATCATGGAATCAATTTATGAACCAAAATGTATTTTAAACTTTTGACTCAAAGTACCCACCTGTGGCAGATATAACAGCTGAACACACTGGTGGCATTCTTTCTACAATGGAAATCAAACATTCTTCAGTAAGTTCTTCCCAACTCTGTTGCAGAAGTTCCCATAAATGTGTGGCACTTGTAGGTTGCTTTGCTTTCACTCTTCTGTCCAGTTCATCCCAAACCATCTCAATGCGGTTTAAGTCTGGAGACTGTGCTGGCTACTCCGTGTTTTCAAGCTTACCATCTTGTTCTTTTTTCCTAAGGTAGTTCTGGCAGAGCTTGGACTTATGTTTTGGGTCATTGACTAGGTGCATACCAGAGGTTACTGCACGGCGCTGCAGAATGCTGTGGTAGCCGTTTTGGTTCAGGGTGCCTTTCACTCTAAGTCACCGCCCCTGGATCCAGCAAAACAGCCCCAGACCATCATGCTTCCTCCTCCATGTTTGACAGTTGATGTCACACACTGAGAAACCATCCTTTCACCTACTCGACCGCGTACAAAAAACCTTGGTAACCTTACCTTTTGTTTAAAACTTCTGACAGTTCACCACTTACCTTTGTACCATTTCAAGCTATTTGTTGGACTGGAACTGCATAATTTTCAATAAAAAACTGGAAAAATTGGGGTGTCCTAAAACTTTTGACCGGTAGTGTATGTAGCCCAACAAAATAAGGATTAATTAGCATCAGAGTTCTAGAGTTACCAGTGTGTATACTCTTTCTTTTGTATTGTTTGTAAGTCTTCGAATTTCAAACTTACATTTAAAGGATGACTTTTATCCAACTTTTTACCTGTTTAGTTATGAAGACATATGTTTTCTCGCTGTGATATGGTCTATCAATTTTCCTTTATTAACTTAGTTTAGCAATTATTTTCCATTTTTAACTGATAATTTTTTGAGCCACTACGCCCCGCCCCTAGAAAACGGCCACATTGGGTCACGTTATCTTATACGTCATCGGTTGAAATTGTTGACAGTCGAGGGTTCTGCCCAGGATGCTACGAGTGCTGGACAGAAAATTTCTGCAGTCTCCTAACCTGACAATTCGCCTTCCATGAGCTACGAAGCGTAAAATACATTATTCATTAATTATCTTGTCAATCATTCTCATACCTAAACTCATTTTGCTTTCTACCTGCAGCAAGAGTACTGCTTAAAATACAGGGGAGGAGGCCGAGAGGAGCTGAATAGCGGCACGCAGGAACACGAGTGAGGGCCATCTTGGTTGTAAAACTGTCCCATTTGCTCAGTCACGATTACTTTATGCACCAAGAATCCAACTCCGCTCCAACTCTCCTTCCAACTGAAACTCACACCTGTGCTAATTTAACTCCAGTTATGTTCTAATACTAATTGTATCTCCCCGACAACGATAGTTGGGAGTTACTATGGTTTAGTTCCGGGGCCGCCGCCGCCGCCATGCCTGCCACCGCCACGCCCGCAGAGATTTTCTGTTCCGGGCTCTGGAAGCGACAATTATTACAGAAATTTTTTCTAATTTTGCACAGGTGAAGATATTTGACAATGCTCAAGACCGATTTTCAGTCATTTTGGACGTCCAATATGGCTGCCAGTGGCCATTTTGTCCAAAATTTGGGGATCAGGGTGACACACGACTCGGTCCCTGTGGCGACCGAGTTATCTAGTTAATAATCAGTCATGCCAATAAATGTAAATGACAGATAAGCCCTTCAGTAAAATTGAACATAACTTTTTCTTCATAATTAATAGCAAACAATAAAAGCTTCAAATTTCAAAGCCCTTCACTACCTTGGACAAAGAGAAATCTCAAGCCAAGCATTAACATGATCTAAAATGCTGGTTTACCAATTTGTTGGGTTAGGATCAATGCTATCAGCGCTCATGTTGTCAGTGCTCACTGCCCAATATTTGCAAAACAGTACACGATACAGCGATACAACTATAAAACAAAGTGCCAAAAATCCCTTCGTACTAACGGGTTTAAGTCCATGCATCACTTAAGAGTTGAGACCGTTCTCTAATATACACCAAATCGCAATTTTATAGATTCTGAAAATGTAAGCAATGTTCTGATCATCTAGTCCAACGTTGGTCAATCTTTAAATCCAACGCGGGATCGTCCGGACCTCGACCACAATCATTTGCAGGTTTTTGTTTTTTTTTTTGCGCAATTAGCACTTCTGAAAATTGTCGTTGTCGTCATTATTTTTATATTTAAAACCTGTGTTAGTGGACACAGTGTACAGTGCTGTGAAAAAGTCTTTGCCCCCTTCCTGATTTCTTTTTTTTCTGCATATTTTTCCCACTTAAATGTTTCGGATCAACCAAATTTTAATATTAGAGAAAGATAACCCGAGAAAATACAAAATCCAGTTTTTAAATGATGATTTTATTTATTAAGGGAAAAAAGCTATCCAAACCTACCTGGCCCTATGTGAAAAAGTAATTGTGCCCCCCCTTAAGGGGTCTTCTGGGTAAAGTGTAGAAATAACCATAATAATGTAAAAACTAAGAAATAAACATACTCAACATGATTTTAACCTCGTAATATGTCGTTTTTTCATAAAAATTGACATGGTTGCCATGGAAACGGCACTTTGAGAAAATCTGAAAATATTTTGTGGCATTGATATTTCAGTAACCCATGGTCAAATTTTACTTAGTCTCATATGAAAGGTTTAAGATAGTTCTATGAAATGACGTAGGATTTTTTGTTTGGAACAGTTATGAGTATTTATTGAGCTCTGTTATGTAACCATAATGAAAATCGCTATCATCAACTTGCTTCATTTTCAAAATTAACCCCCTAGATCATAGATCTCTGACAGATACAACTTCATTCCAAATTTCAAGTCAATCAAATGAATATTAATAATTTTATGAATGCCACAAGGTTGAGAATCAGTCAAAATTGTGATTTTCGATAATTTGCATAATTGAGGCAGTGGAAAAAAATAGATTCTTGGCGTTTACTGGCATCTCACTGCATTCCTTTATTTGTTTTATTTATTTTATGTGAACATCAAAAATATTGAAATTTTTGAAAAAAAATTGAAATTTTTACCCTGAAGACCCCTTAAATCATGAATTAGCTGTGATTAACCACATTTTTTTAGTTCAATTTCACTAGCCACACCCAGGCCTGATTACTGCCAGACCTGTTGAATCAGGAAATCCCTTTAATAGAACCTGTCTGACAAACTGAAGTAGGCTAAATGATCTCAAAAAGCAACAGATCATGCTGCAGATGAGAAAAAGTCATTGACATCTGTCAGTCTAGAAAGGGTTACAAAGCCATTTCTAAGGCTTTGGGACTCCAGCGAACCACGGTGAGAGCCATTATCCATAAATGGAGAAAACTTGGAACAGTGGTGAATCTTCTTAGGAGTGGCCGGCCGACCAAAATTACCCCAAGAGCGCATGGACAACTCATCCAGGAGGTCACAAAAGAACCCAGAACAACATCTGAAGAACTGCAGGCCTCAGTTGCCTCAGTTAAAGTCAGTGCTCATGATTCAACAATAAGAAAGAGACAGGGCAAAAACGGCATCCATGGGAGAGTTCCAAGGCAAAAACTACTGCTGACCAAAAAGAAAGGCTTGTCTGACAAATGCCAAAAATCATCTTGATGATCCCCAAGACTTTTGGGAAAATATTCTATGGGCTGACGAGACAAAAGTTGAACTTTTTGGAGGGTGTGTGTCCCGTTACATCTGGTGTAAAACTAACACAGCATTTAATAAAAACAACATCATACTAACAGTCAAAAATAGTGGTGGTAGTGTGATGGTCTGCGGCTGCTTTTGCTGCTTCAGGACCTTGATGACTTGCCATACCAGAAAATCCTGAAGAATCATGTCCGACCATCAGTTTGTGACCTCAAGCTCAAGTGCACGGGTTATGCAGCAGGACAATGATCCGAAACACACCAGCAAGCCCACCTCTAAATGGCTTTAGAAAAACAAATGTTTTGGAGTGGCCTAGTCAAAGTCCAGACTTAAATCCGATTGAGATGCTGTGGCATGACCTTAAACAGGCTGCTCTTGCTCGAAAACCCTCCAATGTGGCTGAATTTAAACAATACTACAGGGCAGAGTGGGCCAAAATTCCTCCACAGCAATGTGAAAGACTCATTGCCAGTTATCACAAATGCTTGACTGCAGTTGTCGCCGAGGGTGGCACAACCAGTTATTTGGTTTAGAAGGCAATTACTTTTTCACATAAGGCCAGGTAGGTTTGGATAGCTTTTTCCCCTCAATAAATGAAATCATCATTTAAAAATTGCATTTTGTATTTACTTGGGTTATCTTTGTCTAACATGAAAATTTGTTTGAGAATCTGCAACATTTAAGGGGGACAAATATTCAAAAAAATATAAGAAATCAGAAAGGGGGCAAATACTTTTTCACAGCACTGCAGCTTGGTGGTTGCGTGATAACAGAAACACACATCGGAAACAGAAGTATATGATGGCAAAGTGATTTCAAATTACGCCATTATATATATTATAGTATTATATCTCTCCAGAAGTTTACCTTTGTCCGCAATGCGAGCACAAACATATTTACAATTTATTGGGGAAAGAATTACATTTTCAACCTCTACCAATATTGCATGAAATCAACCCCAAGCTTAAACCAGGAGCAGTGCCACGCAAAATGCACGAAATGGATTTTGCTGGAACAAGTTCCAAGGGGCGTCAAGTATGAGGGGAAGCTGAGAAAAGGAAAAAGATCAGGATGGGTCGATTGCTCTGTGCCATTTTTAGCTCACGCCGGCTGCTGCCGGCTTGCTGGCCAGGCGTGGGTGGGGTTGGTGGCTAATGGTGCACCACTCCTCGTCCACGGTGCCAGCTGCAGCTGCGCGGTGGCATACGATCTTCTACATCTACACCTACATACCGATGCGATGAAAACGAAACTGATTTTTTTATTTATTGTCACCGTAGCCAAGTGGTTCTCAACGTCAGTCCTGGGGACCCCATGTGTGTGCTGGCTTTTGTTCCAACCACAATTGCAATCGTAGGATTTTAACAAGCTGTTAATTTGTCTTAATTAAGTGCATTTAATGTTTAGAGCAGTTATTTGCCCTCTAAACCCACAACTTAACAGAAATATCTATTTACCATCAAGAATTTTAAAAAGACCATTCGCACATTGCAGTACATCGGAAGTAGCAACATAAAATGAGAGAAAACAATGTAACCAATCAAATTAATGATGTAGTTGGCTCCTAATTAGTGAAAACTACTTGGCTTATCATGACAAATGTAGTCCACAAACAAATGACAATCAAACCAGTTTTGTGCTATGTTGATCTGATTAAGTTCACCTGAAGCTTTTTGAAAGCACTTGAAACAGTTGAGTCCAGCAGCCTAATCTGGGGTTTACTGATTTCCTCAGTGTATAATTTGATCTGTTTGACATGTTATGTTACTTGACATTACTTGCAGTATTGCAATAAACACACTATCTTTAAGGGTATTTTATTCTTCATTGCATGTATGGATGTTTCTATGTAACATTTGACTAAAGAGATAAATTAACAACTCTGAACATGAAAAGCACCTAATTAAGACAGTCACAGCTTGTTGGAGTTCTATGATTGCAATTGTGGTAGGAACTAAAGCCAGCACACATGGGGTCCCCAGGACCGACGTTGAGAACCACTGCCATAGCCCTTTATAACATGTGTCTGTGGTCTGATGTTACTGGGGTAGAGGTCAGTATTTTTGCTGCCTCATCTGCTGAGAAGTCTCTTTACTAAAGAAGAGACTTGTGCTTTGTACAGGTAACTCTTGACAGATATGATTGTGATATTATTAATGTTTGTTTATGAATGCGGTATTGAAAGCATTCAATGGCTGAAGTAATGGGGTAGCTGTAGCGTAGGCACAGCAATGAATTTTACTCACACCAGAAATCACCAACACAATCTGGGTCTGATATTAATGAAAAAAAAAAAAAAATAGCCCCGCAAAGCCGGCGTTGCCCCACAGCCCCTGGATTATTTGGAATGAATATAAATTGACGAAGACGTTAGGAAGTTATCCTACGGAATACAAAATACAAGATGGCGGCTGTGGCAGCCATACTGAACATCCAAGCGCCGTGAAAATTGACAGGCTTATGTAGGTACACAAGACCAAGCAACACCGCAAAAATGGCTTTGATTGACGGAGGCGTTTTTGAGTTATCATGTGGAATGGAAATTGAAGATTATGGCTGTGGCAGCCATATTTGATTTTGGATCGCGACCGATATCGATAGGCTTGTGTAGTAACTGTACCCCAATGTCCTCACCAAAAATCATGATGATCAGTGATGGCGTTTTTCAGTTATTGCACGGTATCCAATGTGGACGGACGGACAGACAGACGGACGCCGTGTGTGATGACAATACCCCACGGCCTCTTTCAGGGCTGAGGGGTAAAAATAGCCGTGCTAACACGGGTGGGACCCCTCAGCCCCGTGCATAGTTGAAGTGTGTGCACCTATCGTGTTAAAATCTCCACATCAGCAACAGTGAAGATTCGTTTGCTGAAAGAGAGATTTAACAAAGAGGCAATTGCACAGCTGAGGAATGGAGTTTGCTGAATTTTACCTTTCAAGGAGTAATTACATCAGTGGCAGCCATATTTGATCATGGATTGCAACCAAAATCAATAGGCTAGTGTAGTAACTCTACTCCGATGTCCTCACCAAAAATCGTAATGATCGGTGATGGAGTTTTTCAGTTATGGCACAGAATGGAAATTAAAGATGGCGGCTCTGGCAGCCATATTTGATTTCAGATCGCGACCAGAAATGATAGACTTGTGTAGTAACTACCCTGATGTCCTCACCAAAAACCGTGATGATCGGTGATGGCGTTTTTCAGTTATTGCATGGAATTGAATGTGGACAAACAGACAGACGGATGCCGTGCGTGATGACAATACCCCACAACCTCTTTCAGGGCTGAGGGGTAAAAAACTCTGCTTCCTCAGAGTCGGCCATGGCTAGATCATTTACCAAGAAAATTGATTTACGTCAAAATCTGGGAGGCTACTATAGCAAAAATGAAAAAGAATAGGACAGCAATGCACGCGAACACCATTATATGTATGCAAGCAGTGTGAGCAATGTAAACCGATGACGTCACAGCGATTACGCAATCCTGTTTGCACCTGCAGCGCTTTTTTAGGGGAGTTCCCAATCAAATTATAAAAATCAATTTACTACATTAACCTGACATTTTACGAGAAAATAAATGCTATAAATAGATTTCTTGATATCGAATTCACATAGTAGCTTCAAATCAGAATTTCACCTTTTTTTGGCAAAAGGAAAGCTTTAAAATTACAATGCTATCAATGGGTCATATGGCCTTTGTTAGATTTTAGTGTTCACAGCACATATAGTGATATATGGCTTGCTGTTGGCAGTAATCTTGAATCTTCACAACCAGTTATTCTGTCTCACCCAACTACTTAATCAAGGCAGTTTCAGTCCACTGCTGGGTTGATGTAGTCAAGCAGGAACACACTGATGGGTTATGTACTGTATTCACTGAGACAATGTCATCTGTGTTTAACCCAGTGAGTTAATCAGGCACTATTGTTTCTGCACCATAGCGAAACTCCTGGGCCAATATCTTTTGTTCACAATGAATATTTAAACCCTGCTGTATCCCAATGAAGGCAGTCAGATCATAATTATACTGGACGCTGCGCTGGTCGAGAGGACAAATAAACTCAGTTACTTTTTAACTGTGTTTTCTAACACCGAATCTGACTCCGTCTCATCTCTTGAAACGCACCACAAAGTCGCGGCTGTTTTGTTTTCACGAAGAAAACAGAAGAATTCTTCAGTTGGAGGTTCTACCGAGATCGACGAAGATGACCAAGGCCCAAGATTTTCCCCGGCATCTGGAAAAACTTGAACTGTTCCAGTGGACTGTTAATCCAGCAACCAGAAGTTGCACATACCGGTGAAGTTTTGAGAGTTTCTTGGTGCAAATTACCTTCGCTCGATAAAAAACTAGCGATAGAATCGCGGCTGGGGTGGTTGTAATTCAAGGGAACGCCTCATACTGTGGTGATCAGCGCGTTCGTTCACATTTGTTTGTTTATTTATTTGTTTGTTTGTTGAATAAGTATATTGAGTTTGTGAAACTCACATTGTAGTATTTGCGGGGGCAAGGGTGTTTGCTTGGGGCAAGCATTAGAATATTAATTCTGTGAAGTCTGAGAAATTAATATTACTTGCGGGAGGCAAGGGTGTTTGCTGGGGGCAAGCATTAGAATATGTGACGTTATTCGTCAGGGATCCAAGTTATATGGGCGAACAAGGCACGTTCCTTTAATTGAAGGAAGTAGATTGAAGGAATCCTCCATTGAGCGGTCACTAGTTTTCAGAGGACTTTTGACTGCAACAGGGTGTCTGTGGCAGTGTTCATGTTTTAACGCTGGTGCAATACTTGTCTAACCCAGGGATCTTGGCCAGTTCGGGAAGCAAGGCACGCTCCTTTAATTTAAAGAAGTAAATTATAGGAATCCTCCATTGAGCGGTCAAAAGTTTTCAGAGGACTTTTGACTGCAACAGGGTGTCTGTGGCGGCGTTAGGGATTCAAATGCCGGTGAGCTACTTGCTTAACCCGTGACGTGTGGGAGACCTATTTGTGGTCCGTTTTAGCAGTGGTACTGCTCGGTTTCTGTGAACATTTAAGTGTTTGTTTTTGTTGTGTTTACCCTAAAAACCTAAGTAGGCCACTACAATCTGTAATAGATCCAGAGTGCTAAAATAAAATTGTGCCATTGGTGTAGGGTATAGAACAGGACTGTGGTTTGTTTCATTTCAAATTAAAACTAATCGAACGTTCTTAACGGCGTTATTTTTTCTTCCTTTGAATAGATAAGATAAATTGGGTTGTCCTCCTGGTAAGTGTCGAGAGGATAATTTCCATAATTTTATAAGTTTACAGTTCAGTATTGGTTGGTTCACTGACTAAGCAATTGAAATCATGTTTGGCAGACGCGACAAAACCCAGGTCCCTACTTCCGAGAAGGGTGGTAGAGCTGCACCTGAAGTTGCTAATAATCTCATTATTAGAGAGACTGAAGGTTTCACTCAGTCCCATTTGAAGTTGGAAAACGTGGACGAGTACCTTCGAAATAAATGCGGGTTTGAAGTCAATGAGAATAAGGTTTGGAGTTTGGAGGACATTAAGAAGGCTTTTGGCAAATTCCAACGCGTGCCCGATACACGTAAACTCCCCATTGCTCTATTCATTGTGAATAATATGCAAAGGCAAAATGAAATCCATACCAAGGCCGAAGCCGACCGCCTCCTTCACACTGAGAGAGAAAAAGTGAAGAGGCTGGCGATAGAACTAAAAAGCGTCAAAGCAAAGGTGGCTAAGAAAAATGCGGAAATAGCTGCTTTAAAAGATGGAGTCAAATTATTGCAAAACGGGCAGTTATTGGTGCCTGGTAGTGGGGTGACTGCAATGTCAGTTCCGCCCTCTGCTCGTAATGACGAGTGGACTAGTAGTGACAGCGAGGCATCTGACCATGATTTGGCGGTGGTAACCCAGCTTAGAGCGTTGACGCAAAGACGGGTCGAAGGCGAAATGCAGTGTAACCATAAACCCATAAGGCAGAGCAATTCTTTTTTTTTTTAAAGATTATTTTTTGGGAATTTTTCCTTTATTTGATAGTTATATAGTGTAGAGAGACAGGAAAGTTGGGGAGAAGAATGGGGGAAGACATGCAGCAAATGACCTGAGCCAGATTCGAACCCAGGTCGCTGCGGGAAGGACACAGCCTTTATGGTATGCGCACTTAGACCAATGAGCCACCGGGGCGCCCCAGGCAGAGCAATTCTGACTGTACTTTGAAATTCCCACTCGCACCAGTACACGAAACAATGATTCTACCCAGAGAAAAGAACTGCCGTGTTTTCGGGAATCCTGGCCACTTTGTCAAAGACTGCGAAGTTAACTGTGAGAGGTTTTGCGAAACGTGTCGGAAAGAAGGCCACAGAGAGGTCACTTGGTAGAAGCAAACCTCCCCCTTACTTTCTCAGACGACCATGTACATTAGACAGTGGGTACTCTTAAGAGCAGGAAAAAATGGGAGTCTGAATTTAAATTTGAAAAGGCAACCAAATTCTTCACAGAAAAGATGAGTCAAATTGAGGGACTGTTGACTCGAATCTTTCCAGCAACATTAACAATATGAATTGTACCACTCAAACATACTGTTGCCAACCTTCATTTTTGAAACGAGGACTACGATAAAGTTGATGCTTGATTGGTTTTGTTGATGTACGTTCTGCGTAATCAAAATGTTTGGCATTTTTTAAGTGTATGCTGATGTTTTATTGTTGTTGCTGGCACATGAGCAATGCACTTCTTAGACCGCAGGTTGTTTGTGTTGCATACACCTAGGCTGTGCAAGTTGTTAGAAGGCATATGTCCTCGATGCAATAACGGAAACAAAGCATTTCACTGGAAATGTGGAATATTTTTTTCTACTGTATTTGAAATGTTGAATATTTTTGTTTTGTATTTGAAATTGAGATTCTGCTCCTATAACAGCTCTTAAAGCACTTCTGCTGTCATTCACAGTGCACTATCATAGTAATGGCTGCTTATTGTCAATCAACGCATGGTTTTTTGTTATTTTTGGAGATTGCCAGTAATCCAGTTTTTGGTTTTGGTTTGTTTAAAATGTACGTTTCTTTTGTTTAAGGGAATCTTTGGGTCCGACGGCCCATTGCGAGGTTTGCCCGACAATTTCCCTTCTTCTGTTCTGTTTGGCTGGGATCTCCACTTTCCTTTTTGTTTCCATGCGTTGAACTCACTTATTTCATGTATTAGAGAAACCTTCAAATGCTGTGTTCCAGATGATACTGCTGCACCTCTCTCCCCTTGATAGAATACAGATGAAGGAGGACGGATCCGGAAACATGCACCCACCTGGAGCCGAAGTGTCACGGTTCGCAAAGAGAGACATTCAAAAACATATATAGCCCATTACACATCCGTGGACGCAAAAGACTCTTGCCCCCAAGGAACCAGGGACTATCAATTCATTCCACCGTGTTTATTTCAATCAGAGTTTTACGGGCAGTGTTTGTATTCCCATAGCTTACAATATACGTCACCAGTTTTCCGAACCTGCATGTTTATACATCTCTGTAATTATGGTTTGATCATAGATATGAGTGATCATATGATCAGAGGGGGAAACTGTTACATTTTAGTGTTCACAGCACATATAGTGATATATGGTGTTAGGTTGGCAGTAATCTACAAAAGTAGAATCTTTACAACCTGTTCTTCTGTCTCACCCAACTACTTAATCAAGGCAGTTTCAGTCCACTGCTGGGTTGATGTAGTCAAGCAGGAACACTCTGATGGGTTATGTACTGTTTCCACTGAGACAATGTCATCTGTGTTTAACCCAATGAGTTAATCAGGCACTATTTTTTCTGCACCATAGCAAAACTCCTGGGCCAATATCTTTGTTCACAATTAATATTTAAACCCTGCTGTATCCCAATGAAGGCAGTCAGATCATAATTATACTGGACACTGTGCTGGTCGAGACAACAAATAAACTACTTTTTAACTTTGTTTTCTAACACTGAATCTGACTCTGTCTCTTCTCTTGAAACGCACCACAAAGTTGCAGCTGTTTTGTTTTCACAAAGAAAACAGAAGAATTCTTCACCTTGTACATATTTTAATGTGCAAACCAATTAAAATTTGATGGGTTTTGATTTGTTTCAGACATTTCTATCCAAATGTCATTCCAAATCATGTACCATTCATTTCACTCAGTGACATACAATTCAGGTACATGCACGCGTATGGTAACACATTCAGGTATATCACAATAGTACTATTGAGATGTGCCTACAGTATTACCATTCAGTTTTACTACTGGGAATACCATTCAGGTACCATTGCAGTACCCAGTGGCGGAGCTAGAACTGGGAATTGGGGTGGCACAGACACGTCCCTTTATGACAACAATTAGTCCTGGCTAGTTCTCAATCATTTTCCTTTGTTGACGCATTTTCCTTTTATCCTAATTGGCAACTGAAGACACGGTTTCTCTCCATATGCAATCTAACAGAGATGAAATCATGGGCTGATTGCTAGGGCATTGCTAGGCAGTTGCTATGGCATTCTGGGTGGTTGCTAGGGCATTGCTAGGCGGTTGCTATGGTGTTCTGGGTGGTTTCTAAGGCATTGCTAGGCGGTTGCTATGGTGTTCCAGATGGTTACCAGGGCATTGCTAGGCGGTTGCTATGGTGTTCGGTGGTTGGTTGCTAGGCGTTGCTAGGCTATGGTGTTCTGGGTGGTTGCTAGGCTAGGGTTGCTATGGTGTTCTAATGGTTGCTAGGGTTGTTGTTCTAGGGTTGCGGTTGCTATGGTTAGGGCTAGTTGCTATGGTGTTCTGGTGGTTGCTAGGGCATTGCTAGTTCCCTAATGGTTGCTATGGTGTTCTGGGTGGTTGCTAGGCGGTTGCTATGGTGCTAATGGTTGCTATGTTGCTATGGGTTCTGGTTATTGGGCAGTTGCTATGGTGTTCTGGGTGGTTGCTATGGCATTGCTAGGCAGTTGCTATAGTGTTCTATGGCAGTTGCTATGGTGTTCTGGTTGCTGGTTGCTAGGCAGTTGCTAAGGTGTTTCTAATGGTTGGCATTGCATGGTTTTTGGTGTTCTGGGTGGTTGCTAGGGTGTTGTATGCATTTGCTATGGTGCTAGGGCGTTGCTGGTTGCTATGGTGTTCAGGCTGGTTCTGGGTGTTGTAGGGCGTTGCTAGGCGGTTGCTATAGTGATCTGGGTGGTTGCTAAGGGTGTTCTAGGCGGTTGCTAAGGTGTTCTGGGTGGTTGCGTTGCTAGGTGGTTCTGGTGTTCAGGGTGGTTGCTAGGGCGTTGCTAGGTGGTTGCTAAGGTGTTCTGGGTGTTTGCAAGGGCATTGCTATGCATTTGCTATAAGCGGTTGCTGTTGCTATGGTGCTTCAGGCTGGTTGCTAAGGCATTGCTAGGCGGTTGCTAAGGTGTTCTGGGTGGTTACTAAGGCGTTGCTAGGCAGTTGCTATGGTGTTCTGGGCGGTTGCTAAGGTGTTGTTAGGCCCTCGCTAAGGTGTTCTGGGTGGTTGCTAGGGCATTGCTAGGCAGTTGCTATGGTGTTGTGGGTGGTTGCTAGGGCATTGCTAGGCAGTTGCTATGGTGTTGCTATGGGTGGTTGCTAGGGCATTGCTAGGCGGTTCCTAAGGTGTTCTGGGTGGTTGCTAGGGCGTTGCTAGGCGGTTGCTAAGGTGTTCTGGGTGGTTGGTAGGGCATTGCTTTGCGGTTGCTATGGTGTTCTGGGTGGTTGCTAAGGGGTTGCTAGGCGGTTGTTATGGTGTTTTGGGTGGTTGCTCAGGTGTTTCTAGGCGGTTGCTAAGGTGTTCTGGGTGGTTGCTAAGGTGTTGCTAGGCGGTTGCTGTGGAGTTCTGGGTGGTTGCTAGGACGTTGCTAGGCAGTTGCTGTGGTGTTCTGGGTGGTTGCTATGGCGTTGCAAGGCAGTTGCTATAGTGTTCTGGGTGTTTGCTAGGCAGTTGCTATGGTGTTCTGTGTGGTTGCTAGGGCGTTGCTAGGCAGTTGCTAAGGTGTTCCTAATGGTTGCTAGGGCATTGCTAGGCAGTTGCTTTGGTGTTCTGGGTGGTTGCTAGGGCGTTGCTAGGCGGTTGCTATGGTGTTCCGGGAATACCATTCAGGTACCATTGCAGTACCCAGTGGCGGAGCTAGAACTGGGAATTGGGGTGGCACAGACACGTCCCTTTATGACAACAATTAGTCCTGGCTAGTTCTCAATCATTTTCCTTTGTTGGGCATTTTCCTTTTATCCTAAGTGGCAACTGACACGGTTTTCTCTCCATATGCAATCTAACAGAGATGAAATCATGGGCTGATTGCTAGGGCATTGCTAGGCAGTTGCTATGGCGTTCTGGGTGGTTGCTAGGGCATTGCTCGGCGGTTGCTATGGTGTTCTGGGTGGTTTCTAAGGCATTGCTAGGCGGTTGCTATGGTGTTCCAGATGGTTACCAGGGCATTGCTAGGTGGTTGCTATGGTGTTCCGGGTGGTTGCTAGGGCGTTGCTAGGCGGTTGCTATGGTGTTCTGGGTGGTTGATAGGGTGTTGCTAGGCAGTTGCTATGGTGTTCCTAATGGTTGCTAGGGCATTTCTAGACGGTTGCTATGGAGTTCTGGGTGGTTGCTAGGTCATTGCTAGACGGTTGCTATGGTGTTCTGGGTGGTTGCTAGAGCGTTGCTAGGCAGTTGCTATGGTGTTCTGGGTGGTTGCTATGGCATTGCAAGGCAGTTGCTATAGTGTTCTGGGTGTTTGCTAGGCAGTTGCTATGGTGTTCAGTGTGGTTGCTAGGGCGTTGCTAGGCAGTTGCTAAGGTGTTCCTAATGGTTGCTAGGGCATTGCTAGGCAGTTGCTTTGGTGTTCTGGGTGGTTGCTAGGGCGTTGCTAGGCGGTTGCTATGGTGTTCCGGGTGGTTGATAGGGTGTTGCTAGGCGGTTGCTATGGTGTTCCTAATGGTTGCTAGGGCATTTCTAGGCAGTTGCTATGGAGTTCTGGGTGGTTGCTAGGGCATTGCTAGACGGTTGCTATGGTGTTCTGGGTGGTTGCTATGGCATTGCTAGGCAGTTACTATAGTGTTCTGGGTGTTTGCTAGGCAGTTGCTATGGTGTTCTTTGTGGTTGCAAGGGCGTTGCTAGGCGGTTGCTAAGGTGTTTCTAATGGTTGCTAGGGCATTGCTAGGTGGTTGCTTTGGTGTTCTGGGTGGTTGCTAGGGCGTTGCTAGGCAGTTGCTATGATGTTCCGGATGGTTGCTAGAGCAATGCTAGGCGGTTGCTATGGTGTTCAGGATGATTGCTTAGGCATTGCTAGGCAGTTGCTCAGGTGTTCTGGGCGGTTGCTAAGGCATTGCAAGGTGGTTGCTAAGGTGTTCTGGGTGGTTGCTAGGGCGTTGCTAGGCGGTTGCTAAGGTGTTCAGGGTGGTTGCTAGGGCATTGTTATGCAGTTCCTATGGTGTTCTTAGTGGTTGCTAGGGCATTGCTAGGTGGTTGCTATGGTGTTCAGGGTGGTTGCTAAGGCGTTGCTGGGCAGTTGCTATGGTGTTCCTAATGGTTGCTTGGGTGTTGCTAGGTGGTCGCTATGGTGTTCTGGGTGGTTGCTAGGGCGTTGCTAGGCAGTTGCTATGATGTTCTGGGTGTCTGGGTGGTTGCTAGGGCGTTGCTAGGCAGTTGCTATGATGTTCCAGGTGGTTGCTTAGGCGTTGCTAAGCGGTTGCTAAGGTGTTCTGGGTGGTTGCTAAGGTGTTCTGGGTGGTTGCTAGGGCGTTGCTAGGCAGTTGCTATGGTGTTAAGGGTGGTTGCTAAGGCGTTCTGGGTGATTGCTAGGGCGTTGCTAGGCAGTTCCTATTGTGTTCTTAGTGGTTGCTAGGGTGTTGCTAGGCGGTTGCTTTGGTGTTCAGGGTGGTTGCTAAGGCATTGTTAGGCGGTTGCTATGGTGTTCTGGGTGGTTGCTAAGGCATTGCTAGGCAGTTGCTATGGTGTTGTGTGTGGTTGCTATAGCGTTGCTAGGCGGTTGCTAAGGTGTTCTGGGTGGTTGCTAAGGCATTGTTAGGAGGTTGCTAAGGTGTTCTGGGTGGTTGCTAGGGCGTTACTAGGTGGTTGCTATGGTGTTCAGGCTGGTTACTTAGGCGTTGCTAGGCGGTTGCTAAGGTGTTCTGGGTGGTTGCTAGGGCGTTGTATGCATTTGCTATGGTGTTCTAAGCGGTTGCTAGGGCGTTGCTAGGCAGTTGCTATGGTGTTCAGGCTGGTTGCTAGGGCGTTGCTAGGCAGTTGCTTTGGTGTTGTGTGTGGTTGCTAGGGCGTTGCTAGGCGGTTGCTATGGTGATCTGGGTGGTTGCTAAGGGGTTGCTAGGCGGTTGCTATGGTGTTCTGGGTGGTTGCTAGGGCGTTGCTAGGTGGTTGCTATGGTGTTCAGGGTGGTTGCTAAGGCGTTGCTAGGTGGTTGCTATGGTGTTCTGGGTGGTTGCAAGGGCATTGCTATGCATTTGCTATGGTGTTCTAAGCGGTTGCTAGGGCGTTGCTAGGCGGTTGCTATGGTGTTCAGGCTGGTTGCTAAGGCATTGCTAGGCGGTTGCTAAGGTGTTCTGGGTGGTTACTAAGGCGTTGCTAGGCAGTTGCTATGGTGTTCTGGGCGGTTGCTAAGGTGTTGTTAGGCCCTCGCTAAGGTGTTCTGGGTGGTTGCTAGGGCATTGCTAGGCAGTTGCTATGGTGTTGTGTGTGGTTGCTAGGGCATTGCTAGGCAGTTGCTATGGTGTTGTGTGTGGTTGCTAGGGCATTGCTAGGCGGTTCCTAAGGTGTTCTGGGTGGTTGCTAGGGCGTTGCTAGGCGGTTGCTAAGGTGTTCTGGGTGGTTGGTAGGGCGTTGCTAGGCGGTTGCTATGGTGTTCTGGGTGGTTGCTAAGGGGTTGCTAGGCGGTTGTTATGGTGTTTTGGGTGGTTGCTCAGGTGTTTCTAGGCGGTTGCTAAGGTGTTCTGGGTGGTTGCTAGGTGGTTGCTATGGTGTTCTGTGTGGTTGCTAGGGCGTTGCTAGGCAGTTGCTAAGGTGTACCAGGTGGTTGCTAGGCGGTTGTTATGTTGTTCAGGGTGGTTGCTAAGGCATTGCTAGGTGGTTGCTAAGGTGTTCTTGGGTGGTTGCTAGGGTGTTGCTAAGCAGTTGCTATGGTGTTATGTGTGGTTGATAGGGCATTGCTAGGCGGTTGCTATGGTGTTCTGGGTGGTTGCTAGGGCGTTGCTAGGTGGTTGCTAAGGTGTATTGGGGGTTGCTAGGTGATTATTATGGTCCTCAGAGTGGTTGCTAAGGTGTTGCTATGCGGTTGCTAGGGCGTTGCTAGGCAGTTGCTAGGGCGTTGCTAGGTGGTTGCTAAGGTGTACCAGGTGGTTGCTAGGCAGTTGCTATGGTGTTCAGGGTGCTTGCTTTAGGCGTTGCTAGGCGGCTCCTAAGGTGTTCTGGGTGGTTGCTAGGGCGTTGCTATGGTGTTGTGTGTGTTTACTAGGGCGTTGCTAGGTGGTTGCTATGGTGTTCCGGGTGGTTGCTAGGGTGTTGCTAGGCAGTTTCAAAGGTGTTCTGGGTGGTTGCTAAGGCGTTGCTAGGCGGTTGGCAAGACATTCCTGATGGTTGCTAAGGCTTTGCTAGGCAGTTCCTATGATGGTCTGGGTGGTTGCTTGGCTGTGATCAGAGCAGGCTAGAGTGTGGCTAGAGTTCCACATTCATTTTTAATGGGAAAATTTTTTCGGAAAACGTGGAATATCTCGGAAATTATGAATTTTTGGAAAATTCTGAATACACCCGATAATATCTGAATCGGGCTGAATAATTTGAAGTTTGAACGGTTTGAATATGTTGAAGTATGTGGAAGTAGTTAAGGTCCGTAAAACGGCGGAAGAGGAGGAATAATAAACAAAAAAACTGGTAGAATAACATATAGTGGGATTGCTGCATGCAGCAATCCCACTCAATAATCTGTGTAAATATGTTCAAAATTCAGTTTTACTGAGAGATATGTTATCGAATATTTCCGCTGCCTAGACGTCACAATCTGCAACTTACAGTGCCTGACAAAAGTCTTTTCGCATAAGGACATAGTAACTAAAAATAGCATATAACTTTATTTCTAACCAATCAATTGTTACAATAAATGATCCATTTTAATGTCAAGGGCTTTCACATCAATAATTTGGTGCAAAATGAAATCGTCAAAAAGTGTTCTGATGTTCACAGCTTGGCTAAGCCCATAACATCTGTTTTTGCTAGGACAAAAGTCTTGTCGTCTCTTCAGATGATGCAACAAATCGCAGATTAGAGTTTAACCTATGACAAATACTGTAATTAACACATTCCCAGATGTGTATAGAAATAATCCCAGCACACCAGACTTTCATATGAGGTGCGACTAGACCTCTGACAACATACCAAAGATTCAACCACAGACCAAAGTGCTGATCATCAAGAGCCTGAAGACTGAATCTGCTGCTGAGGTGGCAGACATCTTTAATGTATCCAAATGTCAAGTGGAGGGGATGAGAAAAAGATCTGAAGAAACTGGTGACGTTCATGGCAAGCGCAGGTCAGACAGACCCCGGTATGACAACTGTTTGAAAGGACCGTTTGTTGCTTCAACTGTACAAGGCTAGCCCTTCTTCAACTACAACCAAGCTACATGAGGAATTGTACCAAAAATCCCGGTATCTACAAGAAGAGTTTGTCAAATTCTCTCTCAAAGTGGTTTCCATAGCCAACTTAGTACACAGAAGTCTGCATTAAACAGAAAACCTGCATTGCATTTGCCAAGGCCCACAGCTCGCAGAAAGGATTGATACTGGAAAAGTGGCTGAAGGTTTATTTTTCTGGTGAATCATCCATTGAACTGCATGCCAGTCACCGTACAAGACCTGTTGGAACCCTCATGGACCCAAGATTCTCCCAGAAAACAATCATGTTCGGTGGAGGAAAAATCATGGTTTGTTGTTACATCCAGCATGGGGGTGTGAGAAAGATCTGCAGAGTGGATGGCAACATCAACAGCCGGAAATATCAAGTTCTTGCTGCCCTACTTATACTGCTGCTCCTTCTCATTCTTCTGCCTCCATGTCACAGTTCCTGAAAGCGAAGAAGGTGAAGGTACTCCAGGATTGGCCAACCCAGTCACCTGACATGAACATTATTGAGCATTTCAGGGGTAAGATGAAGGAGGAGGCTTGGAAGATGAAACCATAGAATCTTGATTAACTCTGGGAGTCCTGCAAGACTGCTTTCTATGCCATCCCAGATGATTTCATCATCAAGTTATCTCAGTCATTGCCAAGATGTATGGATGCAGTCCTCCAAGCTCATGGGAGTCATAAGCAATATTAATTCTTTTTTCCAAGGCACCATGACTTTATGTTCTGATATTATAGTGGCATATTTGTGTATTCAAAATAAAGTGTATGTATAATTTCCATGTCAAAAGAGTTGCGGAATGCAAACTGTGATCTTATAGTGAAAAGTAATTTGATAATCATTTGATAATCTCAATGTTGATTGAATATCAGTACTACAGAAGATAGACAGAGGGTTGAATGTTCTTTACTGATGTTTAATGGAGAATAACACTGTTTACATTTCACAGGAGTCATTTTTGACCACACCATGCATCTCGAAAAACATGTTAAATCTCTAACCCGCACATGCTTTTTCCATTTAAGAAATATAGCAAAACTCAGGTCCATTGTCACACACTCAGAACTGGAAATGGCTGTTCATGCATTTATAGCATCCCGGCTTGACTATTGCAACTCACTGTTCACCTGCCTCAGCAAAACTTCTCTGAACCGTTTACAACTCGTTCAAAATGCTGCTGCTAGGTTGCTCACTAGGGCATGTAAGTCATGTCATATTACTCCCATCCTGGCCTCCCTGCACTGGCTCCCTGTGGCCTTTCGGTTCCAGTTTAAAATCCTGGTGCTGACTTACAAAGCCCTCCATGGAGAGGCACCCGTTTACATCTGTGAGCTTCTCAAGCCCTATGTATCCAGCCGGTCACTGAGGTCCTCTGACCAAGGGCTCCTCATCATGCCTGCACATAGCCTCATAGCCAGAATTGCTGCCTGCGCATAGCCTCATCAAATGATTGGCAGCAGGTGTGTGTGAGATCTGTTACACCCCAAGAAGTAAGGGTCAGCGTGCATCCTATTAACTAAACGTAGTAATTTGTATCCACGTGACCATTTGCTATCATGAATTTACCCTCCACAAGGCTGGTGCTTGCTGGTGCTCGTAACTGATCAAATAAATATGACAAAGGCTTAAGCATGCATACTTGCGCTCTCATTAAGGTTTTAGCTACAGCTCGCAAATTGGATGTGGTGTGTTATGTAAGTCAGTTGGGATGAATTTATGGCTTATTGTGTTAGTTCTAGCACTTGGCATTGAATCCACCTCAAGAGGGGAGAGAAATTTCTTTGTACGGCTCCGCAATTAAAACGATCACCTCGGTTGCACTAGAATAGTCTCATCTTGTTTTATAGTGATACTTGTTGCCGTAAGTTATAACATCTTATGTTCGGCGGAACTCCGTCTCTGCGGCACCGGTCAATAATGGAAATCAAACATTTTATATCCAATAATTAAATTATGCTAGCTGTTCCCGAAATTGTTGCTCTTTAATTCTAAATGAAAACAATCGTGTTTCATTAATGTTGGCTTTGTTTTGCATTTCAGCATTAATGTGAGGGGAAACTCGTTGCTTTTTTGAAGTTGTTGATCTGCGACTATAGCAGGCAGCATTATGGTTGGCAATGGGACTTTTTTATGGTCATGATTATTATGCCGTTATTGGGATGACTGTTGCCTCATTTTGTCTAAGTGTTTCAGGACATACGGCCTTGCTTTTATAACTGGTCCGAATCGTAGTCGCATTGAAATTTTTTTTTTAATTGGCACCATGCAGCTTAGGTCCTCTTGGAATCTTACATCTTCTGCCTTGAAGTACGTTTGCTACAATCAATGTCTTAAAACCTGGGGAGAAGGTCACACATGCTTGTGTGAATAAAAAAGGAAATGGGACACGCTTGTTGCCACACATGGTTCCATATCTCATATAGTATATTTCTTTTGTATTAAGTCACTTTAGAGTGTCTTGCCGGATGGTCCTCTGTCTGTATTCAGCAGACCACTAAACTCCCTATACCCAGAGGAGAAGGTCATGCATGCTTGCATGAATTCAAAGGAAATGTGACACGCTTGTTGCTACACAGTCTCTTTTCATATAGTACATACTTGTCGCTACACACAGTCTTCCTATCTTACACGTATGTCCTTTGCACTAAGCCACTTCAGGAGTATAGCTGACTCTAAAGGAGTATTTTCCATGACGACCCTTGCATTGTAGTCATGTTTCCCTTTAGTCTCTTTTCTACGACTAAAGGTTGCCAGAGTGGTTATTTGGGGGGAGAAGTATATTTCTCTATTTCTGGCATTTAGTTGTTCGGCCTATTTTAAAGATTACTTTGCACCTCCAGTTGACTGGAGGTTTGCCGGTATGGTCGTTTTGGGGGGGGGGGTTTAATTTGCTGCTCTCCCTGCCTTGGGGCATTCCATGTGTGCTTATGGAAGGGCAGGGAGCTCCAGAACAGAACCATACAGCCCAAATGTATTAATGCCAATTCTAAAATTTTCTATGTTGACAAAGTTGTCCTGACTGAAACTGAGCATTGCGTCAGTTCAGACAGGCAACGGAGTCACACCTTGAACTTAAATCCCCTGGCCAATGGCCCATCTGGCACAGGTGATCGCATGGCCCACGCTGTTCAGCATAACTCGCCATTGGTTGAGGCAAGCGCCTCTCGCCCAGCTCGGGGCCCAGCTGACTGCCTCGGTTGATTGCACGGCCCAAGCAGTCTTGCCTAGCTCGCTCATTGGTTGAGGTAAGGGCCTATGGCTCAGCTGATTGTGCAGATCAGCTAACTACCCAAGCTTCCCGATGGGATGAGATCAAGTACAGCGCTCTATTTAAGCTACCTGCTGCCTTCCTATGCCTTTCTCTGCCAGAACTTTTGCAACCCACCCCCTCCCCATCTCCACCTTTCTCCCATCTCATTTGCATATTGTGATATCACTAGGCGGCGGCCTTATTGGATTACATAACTCTCAATAAAACTGAACTTTGAACATATTTACACAGTAGATTTTTTTTTTTTGTGATCTCATCCTCAAAATAAAGGAATAGGAATCTGATGGGAATAAATTTACTCATCTACAGTGCCTGACAAAAGTCTTGTCACTTATCCAATTTGTAGGAACAACAAATAATAACCTGACTTGTAGTTGATCAATTGGAATCAAAAATGGCTTATATGAAAGGCAACTAGGAGATATCTACACTTCTGGAGAAGGGTGCCATCGGAGGCATAGACCCGCAGACACAACGAGGCGGGTTCTATTCAGTTTACTTCCTGATTCCCAAAAAAGAGGGTGGTTTTTTCCCTATACTGGACTTACGAGGGCTGAACAAATTTCTGAAAGTGTTGCCCTTTCACATGCTAACTACTGCGGATATATTCCAAGCTGTAACACCGAAGACTCGGTTCACAACAGTCGACTTAAAGGATGCATATTTCCACATCCCGATATCGCTGCATCACAGACAGTACCTGCATTTTGCATTGGAAGGGCAGGCCTATCAGTTCAAGGTACTTCCATTCGGCCTTTCCCTAGCCCCACGGGTCTGCATGCGGGTGGCACTCACCCCAATGCAAGCCAGGGGAATGCAAATTCTCCCGTATTTGGACAATTGGTTGATTTGTGCTCTGAGCAAAGAACAGGCAGAGCGGGACACTAAAGCCCTTCTAAGCCATGTGTCACAGTTGGGTCCCACTGTAAACTGGGCAAAGACCTGCCTCATTCCCTGCCAAAAGGTGGTTTTCATTGGGATAACCCTGGACTCCCACCGCATGCTTGCTTTCCTGAGTCAACGGCGAATATAGGCCATACTCCAGCTGCTGCTCTGTTTCCAGAGGGGCAGCCTTTTGAGGTACAGCCTATTTCTCAGACTGATGGGAATACTCACATCTGGACACCAGTGGTGCTGCTAAGCCTCTTGCACTTGCGGCCATTTCAAGTTTGGATCAATGGTCCCCACCTAGATCCAAGTTCATAAAGATCCAAGAAAGTCAGAGTGTCCAGCCGGTGTCTCCTGACCTTACGGCCATGGAGGGAGCGGACACTCTTGACCAAAGGCATCTCCATGGGTTTAATCCCCTCACGCCGCGAGGTGGTGGTGACCGATGCTTCACCATCTGGATGGGGAGCGGTGTGGATGTGCAGAGCCAAGAGGGGGCTCTGGATTGCACAGGACACAGCAGAACACATATATGTGCTCGAGCTCCGTGCTATACATTTTGCGCTTCAAAGATTCCTGCCATATCTCAGCGGCAGGCGTGTCCTGGTACGGTCGGACAACAAGTCTGCAGTCTACCATCAGTCATCAAGGCGGCACCAGGTCAACCCAGTCGTTGTGAACAGCTCAACGTCTTCTTGTGTGGGCTTTACCCCACTTTCTCAGCCTCAGGGCTGTGTATCTGCCGGGGCCACAAAATGTGGTAGCAGATTTTCTGTCGCTCCAAAAACCTCCTTCACAGACTCCACCCAGAAGTAGTAGAGGCAATATAGTGCAGATATGGCATAGCAGAAGTGGACCTGTTTGCTTCGGAGTCCACGACACATTGCCCCCTTTGGTTCTCTCTGATGGAGACATCGAGTCCTTTGGAGCAAGACGTCCTGGCGCATCCATGGCCGGATCATCTCCTTTATGCCTTCCCGCCGTTTCCCTTGATACGAGCAACTCTGCAGAGAGTTCAGCAAAGCAACCACAGACTTCTGTTGGTTGCCCCAAAGTGGCCAGGGAGACCCTGGTTTCCGGTGATGTACAGGCTTATGGATGGCAATCCGTGGTATCTGCCCAGGAGGCGGGCCAAATCTGGCGTCCGAATCTGGAACGCCTACAACTATGGGTATGGCCCCTGAGGGGCCTGACCCACTCTTAATGGCATGTGACCAAGAGGTCGTCGCAACCATTGTGAATGCAAGAGCTCCTTCCACTAGGGCACTCTATGCAAACAGGTGGAAGATATTCGCGGAGTGGTGCACGGCTCACAGAGTGGTAGCCAAGAACACCTCTGTGCCAGTAATACTGCATTTTTTGCAGTCTGTTAAAAAAGAAGCTTGCTCCTTCTACCTTGAGAGTCTGTGTGGCTGCAATTTCAGCCAGACATGTTAGAATTGATAACCAGACTGTGGGTTCCCATTCTCCAGTGACTCGTTTTCTTAAAGGAGCTCAGCGGCAGAACCCGCCGTAGGTTCCCAAGGTTCCCTCATGGGATCTACCTCTAGTGCTAGAAGCCCTTTGTTTCCCCCTCTTCGAACCTCTGGGGGAGTCAGGGCTAAAGTGGCTTTCAACAAAAGTTGCCTCTCTGCTAGCAATGGCATCAGCGAGGAGCGAGGAGCGAGGAGCACAACAGAGACTGTTCTTTCTGAGGTGTCTCAAGAAATATGGGTTGTCCACAAATTCCCTCATCAACTTCTACAGATCAACTATTGAAAGCATTCTCACAGGAAGCATCCTGGTTTGGTTTGGAAACATTACAGCTCAGGACCATAAGCTTATCAAAAGGACAATTAAGTCTGCTTCAAGAATCATTGGATCACCACTGCCACAGGTAACAGACATTTACACCACTCGGTGCAGGAACAAGGCTCAGCTTATCTTAAAGGACTCTAATCACCCAGCACACAGCCTGTTCTATTACCTTCCTTCAGGCAAATGTCTGCGGAGCATCAGGGCACGCACCAGTCGCCTCAAGGACAGCTTTTATCCACAGGCCATAAGACTGCTAAACAACAGCACTTAGTGCCATGGGTGCATGTAATTAATTTTTATCGTTATTTACTGGTATTTATTGTCTTTATTGTGTTATTATTTTATTTATTCTTATTGCAATGTGAGGGTTGAGTGAGGGTGTCTGGCAAAATGCACTTCATTGCATCGACTGTACACTGTACTTTTAATGCATATGACAACAATAAACTAAATTAAACTAAAAGGAGCGCAAGTGAGCTTCATGCCTTGTCGGTGAGTGAAGCGTGTATACGCTGGAACCCAGATGGCACAGGGGTGGCCCTTTGGCTCAACCCATCATTTTTCCCAAAGAGACAAGCGCTGGCTGATTTTAATCAGGTCATCAAGCTGACTGCGTATGAGCCCTCCAGCGTAGGGGACGAAGTGGCTAAGTCAGCAGAGCTCCTCCGCCCGGTAAGAGCCTTGAGGCATTATGTACTGGCAACCACTGGACTTCGCCGCACTGATTGCCTATTTATTTGCTATGATGGCCATAGGAAAGGCTATGCCCTGTCAAAACAGAGATTGTCCAAATGGATTGTTGAAGTGATTGAGGAGGGATACAGGTCGAAAGGACTGCCTTTGCCTCTTATTGTCAGGGGCCACTCCACTAGGAGTGTCTCCGTTTCCTGAGCAGCACTAAGAGGGGTGCCTCTGAGATTTGTGCTGCAGCCACTTCGGCCTCACCATGCACCTTTGCCCATTTCTACAGGGTCTATGTCGCTGCTTCTCAAATGTTAGCGGTAGCCGTCCTGCAGGCACCCACAGGCCGTTCCCGGTAAGGTGGATACCGGATTCCTCATAACTATGTTGGGATTCCAGTGTTAAGCACTGCCTCTGACGGTCAGAAAGAATGAAATAGAACAAGAGTTAGCAATGTAACTACGGTTCTATGAATTCTGGATGACCGCCAGAGTTCTGTGTCACTTGGAATCTTGGCGAGAAGATTCTGTAGGGACATCTTGGAGGGTGACGTAGGTAGATATAGCGGGGGCTGCCCTACGTCATCCCATGTCACAGGTGACTTTGTTGATACTACATACTCGACCTGTGCATGCGCGAGACGGATAATATCCAGTGTTAAGCACTGCCTCTGGCGGTCATCCAGAATTCATAGATCCCTAGTTGCATTCGTAACTCTCTGTTTAAGTTGTTGGAAATAAAAGGTCAAAAGCTGCTGAAAATGAGTTTGAAGCTTCTGAATATCACAACAATTTTTTATTTATTTGGGATTTTATCATTTATTTGTGATAGGAAAAAACAAAACAAAATTAAAAATGAGGAAAAAAATCTCCATACTTTAAAAGGAATGAAAATGCCGAAGGAAAATACTAGTTAAAGGGACGTTATCATCCAACACAATTTGCCGCTTAAATCATTCCCAGATAACAATACAGTCAACTTCTAACCTTTTTTATGGCTGATTCAACCCCCATGTAAATCAAATATCGAACAAAGGGTGCGAGCTAACAGGCTATTCTCCCTTGAATGGGGCGCGCCATTTTATTACAGCAGTCTCTTTATTGGCGCTTAGCTGTGACGTCAGGGTTCGACCTTTACTTTTTCAGCTGTCAGCCAGCTGGGCTGACAGACCCCAAATCTGTCAGCCCGGCTGAGTTTTTGTCAGCCCTGATTTTTTCAAATGCAAAACCCAAAAAAAGGGCACCTTTTTGTGAACAAAACATTTATTTCTCAGAATATAGCAACAACGAGGTCTTGTGTATCATTTACATAAGACAGGATTTTTAAAAGTCAAGTGCTGAGGCAGCTAGCAGGCTATCTTCTGAACAGACAACAAGACAACCAGATTGCAAACCCTCGCCCCTTTGACATTTGTTTGTGACTTTGATTTTTGACCTAGCAGTCTGATGTGAGAGGAGGGCCGAGCCAGGGGTAGGACCTTTCTGTTGTGAAAGTTTCATGTAAATCGTGCCAATAGTTTTTAAGATATCAAGGGTTTGGAGCACAATGGTTATGTCCAAAATTTTTGGTTTTGAGATTTTTATGCCCTGTCACAGCTTTCTATCAGCTAATCCTTGGAGCACAATAACTATATGTCCATCTGCATTCATTTTTAATAAGAATTCACGTTTTCATTTTGTGATATGTCCAACAAAATCTGCTTTAAATGAATTAAACATTGACATTTTGATGAATAAACATAAATTTTATTACAGAATAGTCTGTCTTCCATTGCCAACAAACTTACCTTCAACCAATCACCATTGTGTTATGCCACATCATGTGCTAGAATTGATGGAGCACTGAGGTGACATGTCCATTTTTGGCTATTTTGACCATGATGTTGCAGTTACACTCCTCTGAAAACTTAGATGTTCACTATACTTCTGAACCATGCAGCAAGAGTGACTGGTAAAAAAAAAAAATTATATAAAATACCTGATTTAATAGAACACTTGGAAACCTAAAAATCAATTTTTCTCAAAACCTCTAAATTGGACATTTAACCATTGTGCTCCAAACCCTCGATATGCGTCCGGACAGACAGACAGACAGACAGACGGACCCAATTACAATGCCCTTGCTGCCCCTTCAGGGGAGCCTTTTTCTCTTCTCCTTTTCATGAATCTGAGATCCTTCTCCATCTTTCTTCTTTGCCGGTTCTTCTTTGCCCAGCCACGACATTAACCATCCCGCTCGCTTCGCCATGCTAAACTCAACTGTGCAGAATTATAGAATGTTCTTGGTTAAAGGCTCGGTAGGCAGGAATCCTAGAAAAATGGTGATCGTTGAGTCTACACGGGTCTCATCTCCTCATCTCTGACCTGAGCTCCTCCCACCAGACAAGCACGGGCATCTGATGCACGCGCTTCTTACACGTATCCGACAGTCCCTGCCCGAGGCAATCGCAAATTAGACAAACCTTTTTTGTACATTATCCTCCATATAATAATGTCTGAGTCACAGGTAAGAAAATACTGTTTTTGAACATGAGCGATGGTAAATAGTATTTATATGTAGTGTAAATTAATACGAAAGACAGACGACTGCAAAGGCTAAAGTAACGTTAGCCGACAGGTTTGACATCGGGAATTATTCAGTTATAACTTTGAGCAAATAAAAGCCGTTCTTTATTTTTAAGACTATTGACAAGCTAATGGTTTGAAGCAGTGTAGCACATTTTATTCAAACTATAGCAGTGTTTCCTAAACTTTTCTATCTCGGGGCACACTGTTTACTATGAAAAAATCTCACGGCACACCGCTATGATATTATAGCGTTCCGCTCGCGCTACCTACCCCGCAGCGCGACCTAGTGACGAGACAACCACTCGAGCTTTCCAACCAGGTTTCAGGCTTTTATGCAATCATAAAATAAATGACTCTACGCAGTCTTTCCAGTTCAGCCTCCACTTCTCCCGATACTCAGATGTCACTCGAAACACTTCCTCACCTGTAGTTTTCTCCGGCAAAATTTGATTAAAAAAAAGTAATTTTCTTTAATTGTCTCCCCATAAACATATCTGACATTGGCCAGTAATTGTGCTTGTCCACTGACATCGGTTGTTTCATCCACCTGCAGCGCAAATTTCCCACTTCCTTTTATTTTCTCCATTACAACGTCCTCTATATCTGCTGACATTTCTCCTACTCGTCTGCCAATTGTACAGTACATTGACCGGTTCCGCAAACGGAATTTGTCTGTAGCGTCTGGTATCGATACAGCATTCGATGGCGGAAAGTTATCTGTTCACGAATTTGCGGAAATTACTCACGCACTTTGTGGATCAATTAGTTTTCTTCAGTCATTAGGAATAAAGCCTTGCACAGTAATTTTTCAGTGGCACGTCCTTTTACCGGTTCCGCAAATAATTTCTAGTTTCGCAAACAGCACCCTCTGTCAGGCCAAACTTATGATATTCTTTGTTTATTGGCATAATTGCGTGCCCCTGGCCACAAAGGAACAGACACACGTATTTTCCACCAATTTTAGCCAGCATTACTCTGCCGGGTTTATCATAATAATTGGTCAAATTTATGGATAATTGTTCCATGTGTTGACATAGTGTCAGCTGGAATCCACGTGCGCTGGCCTCAGTTCAAGACGATTTGTAGCTACATCCATCGATATTCAACTGCTATCAGCGACTATGGATGATTCGTTCTACTCTTTCCAATTCGAGTACATACCAAGTAGGCCTATACATTAAAATTATTAGGATGAGACCACAAATTCAGATTAACACAGGACATGAGTAATTATCAACCAGTTGAGCCACAGAAAAACAGTTATGGCGGGGGGAAAGATGTTTTATTTCACATTGACTACATTAAACTTTAATAAAATTCTTTCAGAAAAATAAACAAGAATAAACATGTCTCATAAATTACAAGTTTGAAAAACTACAAAATGGCGTTTGCGGAACTAGTCAAACGACAAGCAGTCACTCTAATGGGTGTTGATGAAAAAGTATCAAGAGTACGAAATTGGGATTTATATGGTCAAATATACGATAATTTCCGATCGTAATGACACTAATAAAATGCGATGAATCCCGGGAATACATGTGTTTAACGGCCACACACTGCACAGTGCGCCTTATCGCAAGCGTTGATTTGGTACTGCTGCAATGGCATGCAACAGTTATCGGGCATTTATTTCTATATCAAGCCGAGTATCTCAAAACGATAGTTAAGAGTTAAATCCACAATAATTTACTATTCCAGGGGTGACAAACTCAAGGCTGACAGCGAAGTCGTTTTCCCGCAAATAAAGTTTGATTTCTGCAAATTGCGGAATCGGTCAAATTGCGGAACCGGTCAACCCACTGTATTGTTTGAGAGAGGAACCTTCGATATTTCATTGGCAGCATTTTGACCCAACATGGTCCTGACGATAGCTTTGCATGCTGGCAGGATAAGAGATTCGGCAATTGTGTGAGACGTCTTTGATTTTGCTACTAGAATTTATCCATTTTCGTTGTTTCGTTTCAAATAACCTACACTGCTGTTTTAGCTGAGTTTTACCGGGGAATGTTTAATTTTTCGCTTTAGACGATGTGTGACTGGCCATTCACGAGAAGGAATTGTACAGTAGAATACATGATCGGAAACATCGAGAAGGAATTTTAAATAGGCATTTTAATAAACTGAATTGAATGAATTGATAATGACATGAATTGTTATTTTTATATCCTGTAAGTTCAGCTGTTTTATATTATTAGGCTATCGGGAAAAAAAAACAGTAAGTGGGTTTTCTCGCAGCACACCTAGGAAGCTCTCACGGCACATCAGTGTGCCGCGGTACGCAGTTTGGGAAACACTGCACCGAAGAGACGTGCACGCGCATCTGCTTCAGCAGAACAGCCAATCACAGGGCTTGCTCTCTCAGCTGTTCTGTGATTGGTCAAATTCTTCCGTCACGGGGCAGATTTTTTGCAGGCTGAAAACAGAGTCCAGAGGTGATGCAGAGGTCTGCTCTTCTCTCAGATCACTTCATTTACACTATGCTCAAAGGTTAAATGGTAGTTTTTGCCCAATATTGCCAAAAATAAGCTGCCTACCGAGCCTTTAAGACTAAGGCAGAACTAGGTAACATTGCAAAAATATCTCCGTATTAACTTTCATACACGAAAAGACGAACTCGAACCTTCGGTCAACAAAGTAAAGTGTATTTTCACTGGCCAATATTTAGCAAATGTATTGAATCCCATTTAGTCACATAAATTGATGCAAAGTTCGAATACTCGTTAAATTGTGTGAATAGATGGCTGGCAGCATATTTTGTATTTACAGCACAGCGACGGGTTCACACAGAATTGCAACATTGTGAACCTCCGCGAAGGGTTCTCTCGCGATTATGGCCGTATATGTGATGCAAAGAAATCAGTGGATAACGGTGAATAATTACTTTGCCATTTAGTTCGCTACCAAGCATTTACATGCACCGAAGCAAAATTGGCAAAAAGCTTTCTAGCTTTCCAACGTTTACTAAATAAACCAACAAACTTGCTTGCAAGCTAGTTCGCCTGCTCAGCTAGCTTTTTGCGGTGCATATAAATAAATAAAAACAGTGAATTGCAATCATTCCGCTACTTAATTAGTCTGATTAACGATGAGAATTACGAATAAGGAGCCAAGTTTAGCCTCGTGTCAGATTAGTAAGGAGTCATGAATTAGCTGTGTTGCTAGGTCTGTTACACATTGAGGAGACTGATCAGCTCGTGCGCTGGCTGCAGAGTTTTTACGCGAACTAATGTTTGCCAAAGATACTTGGCTATTCATGTAAATTGGTACTTGTCGCAAAACTTGATATCTAGCAAGGTAAGCCGGAATAAGTATGTTAGACCTTGCAGTAGATAACAAATTAGCATAGTCTCACCTGGCTAAACTATCAAGTTAGTTTCGGCAAGGCATAATTTCTAACCTTTAATGTAGGTTTCTTTAGTCAGTGTCCGTCGGCAAATCTTTTTTATTTAGTGCATTTTAATGGCAGCTAGCAAGCTAAACGCTTGCGATTCAACTCTAGCTAAGTTAGTTCGCAAAATAATAGCTATTCACTTTTTTCCTTTTGAATTTCATGCGTCAAATAGAACTGTTGGCTAGCTAAGCCAGCAAACTTTCTAGCTGAGCAAGCGAACTAACGTTAGCTAGAACTATTGATTGCTATCCATTGCTTCCTATGCCTGCCATGTTAAAGCCGTAATCGCATGCGAACCCTTTGCGCATGCTCATTAGGTTACAATCCTGAGCGAACCCTTCGCTGTGGTTTAAATACAAAATACGCTGACTGGCTTTACTCGAGGTGGCATCATTGGCCATAATGATGGATAGATAGAGTGAGCTGGACTCGGAGATTGTTGTTCCAGTTCAATGGAGCCAATTTTGCGGCTAAAAAATGCTGTCGGCCCACCGGACCGACTCACCCAGAAAATTGTTGGCCCAAAATGAAAATCGTTGGCCAATGGCCGACGGACCAGCGTTAAGGTTGAACACTGGATGTTACTCTGGCTGCTCTGCATATACACTGCATACAGCATACACACAGCACAATCGCTGTCTTTCCACTGCGATTTTTGTGAAATGAGCTCGCTAGCCAGCGTGCATGGAGTACCTTTCCATAACCATTATGTAACAATAGTTTGTTAGCTAGCTGGCTAGTCAGTGTTGACTGCGAATTTAAAAACCATGGGAATTTCAACCGTGGTTGTCTGTGACTCACTACAGCGTATCAGAGTGATGTAGCACAGTAAAGCTTGCAACAAACACAAAATTTACTCAACCCGTTTCATAATTTTCATATGACACATTTACTCGTGTAAGATCCTCTATATCATGTTTATCCCCCGGGTTGGCTACCGTACCGCAGTGAATTTGTGTCATTTTTCATGTACAGGGCCTGAAGTTAACTTTTTCAGCCACCAGCCAATGTGGCAGATGGATTTTAAAATCCACTCGCCACACAGGCTTTTTACCAGCTAATTTTTTTTTTGGCCTAAAAATAAAGGTGAAAGACACAGGAAATGCACAGATGATTCTTGAACTTGTTTAAAGTACACGTTAAAGTCCTGTCAAGTTATTACCCAAATGAATGCCGTTAATGACCATTTAAAAATTGTTCATCTATTTATTACCTCCGCCAAGGAGGTTATGTTTTTGCTTCCATTTGTTTATTAATGTATTTATTTGTCTGTCTGTTAGCAGGATATCTCAAAAATGGTTGCATAGATTTTAATCAAACTTTGCAGGATGTTAAAGTAGCACAAGAGGAACAAGTGATTAAATTTTTGCATATCTAGGCCAAAGCACAGCTGAGACATGGGCCAAAGTTCCAACACAGCTATGCTGGCAGAGGTATGGGCTCTCGCAAGTCCAGCTCTAGCTAATTTATTGATTTCCGAACAAATCATACAATGTGACTAGATCACTGTAATAAAGAGCAAGCAAGGTCCTTGAAGGACTTCCAGGGGGGTCCTGAGCAATATAGGGACTGCTAAAGAATTTCACTTTCAATGTAAATCAAAAGAAAAGGTTATGGTACAAAAAAAGTAGAGTGATTTATTTTAACATTATGTCAGTGTTCAATATATCAAACAATTGAAACAGTCTTCCCAATTCACAAGTTACTTTATTAGATAATGGTATGTTGTATTATTAGCGAATGTTACAATCATTACATATTAATTTATTAGCTAGTGTTGTAGGAAAATACTTTGTCCGAGCAAGTGGACAAAGTGTTCAACTGACCCATGCAAATCTATCTCCAAAAACTAGATACATTGTCCAGAGTCTGATGTAATTGGGTTTATTGTAAATCCATCCAGAAGAAGCACAAAGAAACCCAGGCTGGTCCGCGCAAACCACATAGCATCCATTCTTCATCAATCATCCCACACCGACTGCCCTCAGGCTGTCCGAACCCTAATTTTTATTGACCTTTTGGCACGTTTCTTCAGGTGGGATTAAACGTGACTCTCTCCACCTTCCCTAATATTACTCATTTTGATTGGTAAATTGTCCCATGTCGACCCTCCTCCCTTAGCAACAGGTTTGCCATTACATCATAGTGTACCTTCATTTTAAGCCTCCAGGGACGCTTGAAGACCACATATGAGCCTCGGAAACCTTGAGTTCTCCTAAAGTTTAGTAAGTTATCTGAGGACATGGATGGTTCCAGAACACTCAGGTGCGCATGCTCAGGTACTGGGACCGGCTGACTGATATGGTCATTCCAGAAGGTTAGCTCATTAGGCCGGCCTTGAGGGTTCGCAGGAGCGTCTTTATCAGGTTTTTTTGACAGATTAATGAGTTTTTGCCTCTCAGTATTTTTAAAGGGCCATATGAACATGGCTACGTTCTGTTGAACTGTGATTGTAGTAATACTTCGATTTTTACAGTATTTAAGATTTTCCCACCACACTAGCTATAGCTCGCAAGCTAGCTAGCAAGTGATCTAACATTCGTTGCATTCTGAGGCCAGCCATACAATTAATGGCTGTACAAATCAGACCTGGAAATGCCTAGCGCGGTTTCTGTGTCACCCAACATCACACATGGCAGCACATAAGTTAGATAACAGTTTTAACACCAAGAATCTTTTTGTAGAACCATTATTTGGTGTTCTCAGACAATCCCAACTTAATTGCTTGAAGCATAAGACTCAAAATTTTCTTTATTAAACGCATTCTTGGAGCCTAGTTCTTCATCAAAATCGGAGTGCTTGCTAGTTACTCACGTCCAGTTGCCGACTTTCTTGCGCAAGCGATATGTTCACGCTGAAAACGATGCAACAGCTCATCTTCTTCTACACTTTCTTTTTACTCCCATTTCTTTGTTCGTTCTTTGATGACTGCATTTTCAGTGAAGTCAATTTCATCTAGGGATACTTTCCATAATAAAAACAGAAAATTTGCAGCCAGTGCACAATCAATTTCAATTAAAACAAGAGGCCCATGGGCCTTAACGGTCACCTGAGTTGTATAAAAACTGATGTTATTGATGTGAATGAACCAAATATACCCATCATTTTCCTATATAAAGTATAATAAACTTCATCCCCTCCCCAGGGGCAAACATGGAGCCTGGGGGCCATGAAATGAACAATTTTGATAAAGCACCTGAAGACCCTTCCATCTATAAGAGTATTGTTTTCCAGCATATCCAGTGATCAGATTAGGCGGATTCGCATCGCAAAATGCGAATCAAATTTCTGCAGTTTTGAAGAAATGCTAATCATCGTAACAATCCCTTCGCAAAAAAATGTGATTCAAAAAATCATAATAAGATTTCATGGTTTCCGACTCACTGGCCTGCGAACTTCCAAATTCCTGAGCCACATAGCAATAGGAGAAATTTTCACGACTTTGAATGGCTGGAAAATGATGTTCCTCATTTGCATACCAACCAATCAGCTTCTGGGGAGCGCATGCATGCTCTTGGGATTCGGGAGGCTTTCTGGTACGCTCATACGCCCTATCATCTTTAGTCGTGATGGCTGGACTCTGCTATATGAGCCATTCGGAGACATTGCGTATTAAATTACATTGCTTTTTGGATATAGCCACCTTGTTGGCTAGTAAGGCAACTAATGTTAACAAAAGTAAATCTTTGTAAATGATCATCATATCAAGGCGATATGATTTGTTTCTTGCCCCAACTTTACTAACTTCGCCAGCTGTCATAGGCATGAACTTATCTGAGGTTTCGCGGCAGTTTCGTGCGACCCAACTGAACTTGTCCCATTTTTGGGACTTTAGCTAGTTTGTTGGCGAGTTCAAAAGCAATTGCTTAGGTACAGATAGCTGGCTAGTGAACCTATGGTAGCTATGATGCCTATTGGAGAAGTTTTTATAGCTCTGATTTGTCACTTTCAACGCCATGGCATGCAGATGATTTCTTTCAACATTGATGACGCGCTTATTTTACCTAATGAGCAAACAGACAGTTCGGGCCTGACACATGTTATTTCATGGCGAGTTTAGCTGCATTATCCTGCTATGCATGCTATCGCGTATTATGTTACTCTTCAGATTATAAAGCTATCTTCCCATCTTGCTGACGCTAGTTAAAGGGAATCTTTGTAATCATTGTTATACTAAATCGATGTGACTTAGTTTTAGTCCTAATAAAAAGAATCCCGGATCAGACCTCCCCTTTCGGCTTTAACGCTGGATCGCCTTGACTGGATGTACGCTTTACGTTTTTACACATCCGAATGTTCCTCCAGCCACCCAAACATCACGGTAAGCCGATCAAAGTCAGTAAAACTTGTCCCATTGCTATGTGGTTTAGGGAATCGCAAGTTCGCCAGCCTCTCTCGAAACATGCACAATGATCTCTTATTATTCAAATACATGATGTTGTGATGTCAAAATGTGATTGAGTTGGAGAGTGTCTTGTGTTACAGGATTTTAATGGGAATGGATCCTCTCACATCTCTGATCAGGCGTTAAACAACATTACGCTACAGTAAGGTGTAGATAAGACAGCTGTACTGCGGGTTACAAGTAGTTTACAGAAATTTCATTGGGAAACGGAAGTGCGCTGTATTAAATTATGATTGTTCAGGGTAAAATTGATGCCTTTTGGAAATAATTTGTTTTGCTTTCAGGGTGGAGTTGTATTTCTCTTGTAATTTGTCATTAGGAAAGAATAAAAAAGCCCTTTTGTCATTTAAAATCTGACATACTGTTTTCTCATTTTTGCTAATCGTTTTTCACATGTGCTAAACAATTGCTAATCAATTGGAATAATGATTAGCAACAAATGCTAATCAATTTTTTTTCCTTAGTTTGATCACTGATATCTGGGTCTGGAGGAGAGGAGTTTTAAAATTTCAGCCAATTTGACAACTTTTAGCCCCGCCCCTCAGAGCACCTGGGGGTGGGCACCATATAATTCACAATTTTGGTGCATATTTGACCAAGGAAGGTTCCTGCAAAATTTAATTGAAATCGGATCAGCGGTTTCTGGGAAAAGAGGAAAATGTATTGAGCACTTTTAGCCCCACCCCTCAGAGGCCCTGGGGGTGGGCACCATATAATTCACAATATTGGTGCATAATTGACCAAGGAAGGTTCCTGCGAAATTTTATTGAAATCGGATCAGCGGTTTCTGAGAAGAGGTCGAAAATGTATTGACCACTTTTAGCCCTGCCCCTCAGAGTCCCTGGGGGTGGGCACCATATAATTCACAATTTTGATGCATAATTGACCAAGGAAGGTTCCTGCAAAATTTTATTGAAATCAGATCAGCGGTTTCTGAGAAGTCCAAAAATGTATTGAGCAGTTTTAGCCCCGCCCCTCAGAGCCCCTGGGGGTGAGTGCCATATAATCCACAATTTTGGTGCATATTTGACCAAGGAAGGTTCCTGCAAAATTTTATTGAAATCGGATCAGCGGTTTCTGAGAAGAAGTCGAAAATGTTAATTGTTTACGGATGCACGACGGACGACGACGGACCAAAGGCAATTAGAATAGGTCACTTTGAGACTTCGTCTCAGGTGACCTAAAAATCAATTATCACATGTAGGCTCTATCATATTTACATAGTTATTAAACATAATTAACGTATTGAAATCTTAAGAATGTTACCGCGAACGACTGAGATTTATTTTTCTTTGCTCACATTTATTATTCTAAAACATCAATATGGATGATCTACAAGCAGCTCATTAAATCACTTGCATGTATCCTTGTTGCTTGTTTACATTACGTACTTAATGTCCTTCATGGCAATCATATCACCATGGAGTTTAAACGGAGCCCCATCGCTCGTGGGCTACAGTGCAATTGTACATTTCTGTATTTCTGCCCTGATCATCAGGTACTTGAATATCAACTGTTGTTTAAATTTCTTTCACTTGCCAAACCCTTACAAAAAAGAAGTGTATTTGGGTATACTACTAGTATACTTCTTTTAAACTAAAAAATGGGAGAGTATACTTTGAGTTTACTTTTTATGAACGATATACTTAACAAAATTATACTAAAGTGTACTTGGCATAAACTGAAAAGTATATGGCTACCCTTGCAAAAAAGAAGTATAGTTCAAGTTCATTTTTTTAAGTAAACGTCAAGTATATTTTCCAAGTACACTTTATGTAGCAAATGTACTAGTATCAATATACTAGTAGTATTCATGTAAGTGTACTAATATAAATACTTATTGGGAATAAATTGGCCCACTTTAAGTTTATAAAAGTAAACTTTTACATTTACTTCTAGTTTAAGCAAAGTATACTTAGGGTGCTTTCACACTAGAGACTCGAGCACGGATCCGAGTACACTTGACCCCAAAGTCCTGTTCATTTAATAAGTGTGAACACAAGCGTACCATGCCCGAGCACGGTTGGAAGAGGTGGACTTGGGCACGATTCATCCGTACTCGGGCACGGTTCACCCGTTCGCGTACCAAATGTGAAAGCAACTGTACTTGAGCACAGAAGATTACTGTTATGTGTTACGGCTCTCTTGTTCTAACAAATACAGCAACGAAAAGATATCTCCATCCAAACGAAGAAATTCTATGCTTGCTCGAAATGTAGGCGGACGAAAACATACTGTCACAACTGGATACTACACGCAAAACTCGGAGATTTGTGGATTAATTTGTGAGTAGTTAGTAACATTTGCATGGTTATCACAGAACAATAGATCAGTGCCGCGATAAACTAAAGAAAATGCGGCTGCAATATTTCAAAGTGCGGGACGCGGTGCGAGAGTCTGGCAGCTCAAGTTTACGAGACAGATAAATTTTCGTGGTATGAGGCAGTGGACAGCATTATCAGCCAAAAACGTGGGAACAAAAATAGCTAAAAAATAGTTTAGTGTAACAAAAACAATTTTAATAAGTAATAGAAGTTATGAAAAATCTGAACAGTGAAGAAATTATACAAGCTTAATGTTGCCTCCTTAACTCTGTGGTAAGGGAGGGCTTTGTCTCTCTCCTCCTGCCTTGACCTGCATGACCCTCTGTTTTAAAAATAAAAGAGGCGCACACGTTCAGATGGCGTTAAATCGACAGCAGGATGATTTATTCTTCTCTTATTTTTCAGAAACAAACTTCAGGTATCCAATAAAATCATTACAGTTCTGTCACATGCTCAGCAAATGGCCATTTGACTGGACAGTAACTGCTTAAGGGAATACTCATTTACCACTATCCAGCAATGACTCAGTATCTCAATACTCTACAAAATAATCCATTCACTCAAATGTTTGTATACCTAAATAATGACAATTAGGCTATTTCAACCCATTAAACAGATTGTCAATATTCATATTTTCTCAGGTATCACATAAATTGACCATAACGTGCCGCAATAACACGGAACCAGAAATATACATTTCCTTTTTTTTTTCGATTAGTTGAAATTAAAATGATCAAATGCTCCACAAACAAATGTCACCAGCTGGCGCTGTTGTTGCCATTCACCAAGACAGGAAATGGTGACTGCACCACGTGTATAAATTACTTCACAGTGACATTTTTTCTAGTTCAAAAAGAAACCGCGAATACGTCTGTTCAACTCACAAAAAAAACCAGGATTAGAGTAAAACTTGAAACTGCATCGTAAATACAGTGCTTTTTATATGATTCACAACTTTTTTTTTTTTTTTACATTGTTTTAGGCTTGTTTTCCCCACATGCATGAACTCACAACTCAACGTTCTCTATACAAGTTCGAAAGCATTTAGCTGGCTCGCATATAGCCCTCAGTCTCTATAAACATCAAATTCTCCAACAACTTGCAAATCACAACGATTTGCAACTATACATATTCAACTCTTAAAATATTGCACGTACACTCAGTTTAAGGCACATTTACTGACCTGTTTTAAAAATAAGAGGCGCACATGTTCAGATGGCGTTCAATTGACAGCAGGAGGATTTATTCTTCCCGTCCTTGCCGAAAATACGTTTCAATGCCATTCTCGCGTAATGCGCCATCTAGAACCTTGTATGTTTAATCACAGTGTAGTGTCTTCAGTGGGTCTAATGAAATTGTGTGAAATGTCAAAATGAATGAAAAACGGTTTAAAGCTGATTTTTAAAAAATATGAACAATGTCTTTTTTTAATGTAATTCTACTTTAACTCAATTTGTCACTGCTGGAGCAGTTTTCCATTACTAATTCCCCACTTAAATTGTGATCATCCGGACATACAGAGACATTTTGTGTTAATCTCAAATGTACATATCATATTCATACCATTATTTGTGGGAAAAGTGCCTTTGGATCGCTTTTTTGATGATTTTTTAAGCATCACTGAAAGGCAGTCCGAGAAGACAGGCGAGTTCCCTCATGAATATCCAGCGTTTAAATGAGCTTCGCTGATTGGATAGTTCAGCTACATTCGTGAATATTCAAATGTGAACATAGTCAACGCCATACTGGCCCAGAGCCTAGCTAGCTACAACCATATACGGTGAAAGACGGCGATTTTTTTACAGGTAGCATGGCGGCTTTTCAGCTGAAACAATGGCTACACAAAGTTCAAAATATTTATATTCCTAATATATATATATATATATATATATATATATATATATATATGCATTTCAATCTGCAGAGGAGGCAGTCCCAATTTCAAAATGCCATCAACATGTATAACAATTAACGTTTCATAGTGGTAATGTTACTAGCCTATCTAACAAATTAGACAAAATGCCTCACAGCCCTCTTGATTGCAGAGCTGCCAACTCCAACGCATTTGGCTCAAGTCTCACGCTTCTTAGTGGCATGTCTGCGATTGGTCGTATGCAGCAAACACTGCCCTTTTTATGTGAGCGCGCACAAAACTAGATTGGAAACTCCTGGGTTCACTTAACGAGTTGATAACCGGCTTCGTGAGACTGATAATCAAAACCGCGGATGTCTGGTTAAGTGCAGCTGGGTAACTGAGGGAAACCCCAGGTATGTTAATCCAGCTTCGTGAGACAGGCCCCTACTTTACGATGGTGCGCATTATCGTCTACATTCATTTTCAATGGTAGAAAAGAAGTTCCTAAACCAAATGACACCCAAACTATCAGGCGTTCATCTGCCGAAGGTAAACTAAAAGCCGATTGAAAACATAATAGACCAGGCTTGTGGAAAGCAACTTCCGCGTAAACGAAGTGTAAATAAATTCATTAATGTTAATATGTATGATGTTAGAAATTAATTTTTGAACTTCATTTCGAAACCCCAATATGTAACCTATCATATACAGCCATAAACTCACATCTCACATCTTTGTCACTTTTTATCACAGGGACTACTTGACAGTCTTTATCTCAAAATTAGATCAGGCGAGTTTAGCCGTGTTTTCATGGGCGGAGTCACAAATATTAAATGCTTTTTTTCAGTGTCACAGTATCACCCCAATCTCCAAAATAAGCGATATTTTGTTTGAAAGAAAAAAATAAATTTAAATAGCCGTTATTAATTTTTTTCAAAGCTGCAGGGAGCCACTGTAGGAGGGCCGAAGAGCCGCACGCGGCTCCACAGCCGTGGGTTGCCGACCCCATCCGTAGACTGTGAATAACGCGTGATAGTTGGCACGTTGCTCAAATCTTTGTGTGGGCGGTTACACTCCAGAGTGGGCGAGAACCGGCGAGAATATGAATATTCAATTTGCAGTGTTTCCTAACACTGCAACACGTTTTTTATTGACGTAAATTCTCCGCCTATTTCCTTTTATTCGCAAAAACCAATACTTTAAGTGGTGTTGGAGTTCAAGAACCACGACATGTCACAAACTGATTATGGACCTAGCATATTCAAATACTAACAGATAAGTCCATTTTCTAGCGGAAGTGGCACTTTAAAAGAATGTCTCCTGACATTTGCTATCTTTTAGCTATCTTAATGTACGAGAGTGAAACAATTGTAGCAGTATGGCTGGAACTGAATAGGATAAGGGAAAGGGGCAAAGGTCTGAGCCATTGTGAGGGGTCGATTGGGTAGGTGTGTGCTCACATTTGCACTCCAAGGCCAGTTAGATGGTTGACCCATAATATCATAGTTGAGCCTTTCTGTTGGCTTCTCTCTCCGCTGAGATCTTCTCACCTCTTCCCTTTCTGCTACATCTCTGTCATCCAGCTCTTCCACATGGTCAGGCATTACTTCCTCTGACCCAGGCCTTTCCTGAACCTCCTCCCTGTCTGGAGTTGTCCGAGCTTCTTGTTGGACAGCAGGAGAGAATTCTCTAGAGGTTGCATGAAACCTAGGCTGATTTTGAGGATTCTGTTGTGGTGTGATAGGTCCTTGTTGTGGAGGCCTAACCAGTCTGTAACATGGGATTCTCCTCTGAAAGTCACAATGGTAAGTATACTATTCCTCCTCATCCAAGCTATCTGTTGCTGGTCCGTTGATGTCTTTTTCAGGTTGTCCTTGTCTTTTTGGTCTTCTCTTTTCCTCCACAGGGAGCTCTTCTTCAAGAAGCAGATTTACTGGCAGCAGTAAGTTCCGGTGAAGCACACGCAGGGACTTACTACCTCTTTCTGGCTGAACTTTGTAGACTGGTTCGTCTCCCAATCTTTCCACAACATGATGTACTACTTTCTCCCAATATGCGCGCAGTTTCCCAGGGCCTCCTCTCTCTGACAGATTTTTCACCAGTGCCTGGTCGCCAGGCTGAAGAGTAATACCTCTCACACCCTTGTCGTACTGTTTTGGGCTGGGCCGAGCAGCGGCCAGGCCACTATAAACGCAAATGTCGCTGAGTGAGTATCTGACTGACCGACTGGCTGACTGGCTGCCTGAGTGATCAAGTTCAACGATTGGCTGGCCGGCGGGGAAGAAGTTCAGCAATTGGTCAGCCAGCGGGGAAGAACTTCAATGATTGGTTGGCCGACGATCGGCTGGCTGGCTATTCAGCGATTGGTCGGCCGGCGGGGAAGAACTTCCAACTATTGGTTGGTTGACGATTGGCTGGCTGGTTGGCCGGGCGTTCACTTCACGTTGCTATTTACTAGTCTGTGGATTTGCATTATAAAGACATGGGTCTTGGAATTTCGGCTTTGAGACATTGCAACAGAAACTGAATACTTTGCTTTTGTTGGATCTTGGATTTGAGAGATTGCAGCAGAAACGGAAATTAGAAAGTGGAAATGAACGCGCTGCACTCATTTTTGTGTGTAATTATCCCGTCCTTTCTTGTTTTGTCTTTCAGATTGGTTGGTAACATTACGTGAAACATCCCTCAGTCCAACATAGGAACATACACGATGTTAGGGAAAATCGATAAATAATGTTACTATGACTATAGCTGGACTATTTACGTACACGGTGGAAGTGGCGCTGGCATCATTATGTTTCAGTATTTTCAAGAATACCGGTATGATGCCCCAACTGGTTTCCAAATTAACTTATACCCTTGCACGTTCATGAGTTGGTTTGCTTGAATGGAAGCAGTTGTGGTGGCCACTTTGATGAGAACGATTTTAACCGACACCAATGAAAACAAGAAATTTAAAGGGGACCTCGGATGCCATATTTCCAAGGTTTCTATTTTGATCTGGACTCCCCTAGAGTACTCCTGATCGTTCAAAGCCCAAACAGGGTCCTTATTTAGCTCATACTACCATTCTCAAAAAACCCCATTTGTAGTCCATTGTAGTCTCTACCTGAAACGCCTCATTGGGGTGGCTCTTCCGCTATGGCCCCCACTCCCCGTGTGCCCAGTTTCTTCTGACTGGCCAGCTCTGTGGAGGGCGGAGTTGGGTGGGATGAGGCTGCAGAACGCAGTTTTCAGGGTCTGGCTCACCAGAGTGAAACGCGGGACACATCTGCAATCTGATAAGGAAGCGGCGGGAAAATTCCGCAATCTAACCTGATACTTGAATATAGATCTAATGAAATGAACTTGTTCTAACAAACGCAGCGGCGAAAGTGGAGGACGCAGTGCGAATATCTGGCAGCTCAAGCTCAAATTTGCTATCGGCTACAGTTTGCTACAGCGACAGTGATGAGTTACAGCGGTTTTTTTACTTTATAGCTAGGATTGAGGGAAAGCTAGAATCCACCCCATATAGACACATTTGTAGAACGGGTCGACATGCCCAAGTGTAGACCGGAGACGGTAGAAATCCGGTGGGTCTGAGTTTAGAGGGAAACATGGACAGTGAGGAGCAGCTAAAAGTGGACCAACAGCTTATGGACTGCTTCGGTGTGTATTAGGACCCGCTGGTTCGTGTGCATCGCTGTGGTGTGTTGTTAGTGTGGAGAAACGAACAGCTTCTGCGCTGGTATATGACGGAGGGGCGAAAGCTCCAAGCTAAACAGCCTTTTCGGAAATTGCCCGTGGTAATGGTTTACTTATTGCTTCGGAATGACCAGCTTTTCCTCGCGGAAAATGGACGCATTATGGATAGCGTGCGAGAGCTAGATAGAGCTCCGGTTATGTCATGGACATAATACAGGTTTTACAGACCATAAGTTCCGTCTGCGTGAACCGTTGCTTATGTGGAGCTAGCGAATCGATCACTTTTACAGGAAAGAATTTAATATTTAATCGATGGCAATGCAAAGAAATTGTTTGTTATACTGGACAAGTTATAGCCTGTACGCTTCCCTATTGCTTTCACCGGTAGCATCAGAGAGCTTGCCCAGACATTGGAGATGTATCAGGCTGACCCCGGTCATGGATAAGTAAAGCGATCGTTTCATAAGCACCCAAAAACGCACCCCAGGCTCTGCAAAATCTACGTCTGGTCTAACTGCAGCCCAACTCGGCAGACACATACAGCACCTCTCCGTTTAGCTTCAACTGTAGTGGCTACAGTCAGGCAACGTTATGATGAAACTGTCACATTGATGCTTACCAAAGTAACACAAGCATACTGATCATAATTGCTGCATATAAGTTAACCAGAAGCATTTTTAATTTGCAGAGCACGCAAACTAACATGTAGTAGCTGATAAGCGGTCATGACTTTGAATGTAATCTGTCGCGCGAAAAATTCGTTTGGTGTCTGATGTGAAAGCAGCTTTATGGATAGTACGCGACAGCTAGAGAGCTCGGTTATGTTATGAACATAATACAGGTTTTGCAGACCGTAAGTTCCGTTAGCGTGGACAAGTTGCTTATGTGGAGCTAGCGAATCGATCACTTCGACAGGAAAGAATTACCTATTTAGTCTCCGCCTTTTTCGGCTTTTTATTAGCCACAACAATTTCTAAAGGGGGATGAAATTATCCCAAGATAGTGCAGAGAAATCATTTGTAAACCGGTAGAGCTTCTGCGTTTCGCATTGCTTTCACGGTAGCACCAGAGAGCTTGCTTAGACATTTGTTAAGTATCTGGCTGATCCCGGTCATGGATAAGTGAAGCGATCACTAACTGCAGTGGCTACAATCGAACACGCGTTATGATGAAACTGCCACATTGATGCTTACCAAGTAACACAAGCATACCGATCAGAATTACTGCATGTAAGTTAACCAGGAGCATTTTTAATTAGCACGGCACGCAAACTAACATGCAGTAGCTGGTAACTGAGCGGTCATAACCACAGAGACAAACCCTTGCAATACAGGTTTTACAGACAGCAAGTTCTGTTACTGTGAACAGTTGTACCAAGCATCCAAATTACAAACAAGTATTAAAAGTTAGCTTCAAATGAGGTTTATGTTCACACACCTTCTGTAGAATTTCCCCTGATATCACTCTTGCATATTTAGGACACAAACATTAGCAACAGTAACTTGGCTACATTAGCCGCTGTGCTACAGCCACAATCAACTGGCTATCACGTCAGGTTGGCTTATGCAGTAAAAGCAACTTACAGCTTCTGTGTCTGTGAGTCACGGACAGTCGCGACCGATACAGGCTTTATCTTCAGATATTTTACCAAGCCTGCGTTTGAGGCCAGTTGTTAGTGCTAACTATCGCTAGCGGTCCTGCTAGCCACCCGTAACACGTTAGCTTCACTTACATTATTTGCTGTTATATGGTTACTTACTGCTTGTGGCTCCGAGCGCTTGATCGATGCAGCTGCTTCAGGTTTGAGAAGCAGCTGAAACGCTTATCCTGGGTCAAATTATCCTTTATTGACAAAGCTGTCTTTGGTAAAATGCTGAGCACAAACAGCTAACGTTCCCTTTGGCCGTGGCCGTTTGCTGCCAGCAAACAAAAAAGCTACCCATTGATTTCTGGTGGCATTGTCTTTTGGAAGAGAAATATTTCTTTTTCTTCGCGTCCAAAAGTAAACGGACAAGTAGCTTTGGGAGAGATACTAACAAAATTGCACCTCAAATGATCTGCGGTTCTTCTTATGTATTTCCAAAAGTGTCGACGCTACTAAGGCATAGTATGATCTGCCGTTGTTAGTGCCTGCTAGAATCGTTTCCGGTGTGGGCAGGTCCAGCGCAGTGGTTGGCTCTGGCTAGATCTGTACTAATTGGACAGCACAACCTGACGTCAGGTTTTGCCCAGATCTCATGAAGATCTCGGGAGGAGCTGTTCAGAGAGGAAATCACGCTCACGAAATCACGTTCTTGGATTACGGCAAGACCCCTGTATCTTATGTTTAGAAACTTTTCAGAGGTTGAGCATGGACAACCAACATTATAACATTACTAATATGTATTAAAAGAAGGATCAGCATAATAGGTCCCCTTTAAGAAAATATTAAGTTTGAAAGATCGCGCCAAACTGGATTCGACACCCCATTGAGGTAGCTTCTTTTGTCTTCTCCACTATGTTGTTGTACTCACTAAGCCACTGCAACACGATCAGCATTTGAATCCAGTCTAGCAATTGACTCAATAATCAGAAATTAATGTACTGTGAAATTAAAACACATTTTTGTACATATAGAATGTTCGCAATGTCCAATTTTTGACACCAATGAATGTCACTTGACGATATTGGTCGCCATTATACAAAAATTAATTCGTATTTTCTTCTAATGAACAGCAAAAGGTGGATTAAATATTAATATAGCAGATGCATATGCTGCGCTTGCCCCAGCTAGAATCCTGGTCTTTTAAAAAATTCCATTCGATTTTGCTGCATTACCAGCACAATCCGAAAATTATTAGGCTAATCTTCTTTTGCGCTGGATTGGTTCGGTTTGTTTCTGTCCTGCTTGTTTTCTCTGGTACCAGCTCCGAGATTCCATAGAGATAGAGGAATGTAACACATCGTACAAATCTAGCGTGAAAGAATCGTAACATGGTCGGAATGTGTTTTTAATTTCCCTATTCAATCTCGCAACCAATACCACAGTTAACAAGCATGGAGGACAGTATTTTGCAGCCGGTACCAGGATTATTTCCTTAATCTTCCCATTGAATCTCGCTACCGATACAAAAGAAAAAGGGTACAATGAAGGGACTTGGGATACATTTTCATATTAGCTATGTGACAAAGTGCATTACCCGGTCAGGCTGTAACTGTCGCTTATGAAAATCGTTCATGCTTTCTTTCCTCAACGCTTGTATTTTATTTCATTTTTTAAAACATTGATTATATCATTTTTTGACTGTCTACCATATGTGAGGTAAAATTGACCAAAATTACTCACTTCGCAACACACTTTTTTTATCTGCAGCGACTGAAATAAATACCAAACAATTCGCTATTTGGGGGCACTATAAAATTCCAAAACTTTCTTCTTTCTCGGCCAATTCTCATGATCTTGGTGTCAACTACAAGGCCTTGTCGAGAGCTTTCAGTTGGTCATAAATTCATTGAAATTCATTGCATTTCAATTTTTTTGACACATAAATTACCATTTTCAACCATCACCAATATCGCCTAACGCTTTATGTAAACACATGGCAACTCCTTCACTCGAAAATATTTATTAAGCGGTGTTAGGCTACTCGAAACTGTGGATTCTTTGTCCTTATACCATGGTCTGGGTGAATACTCTTTTCTATTTGGCTGGCAGGTATGGATGAAAACCAGAACTGCACAGGTAGTTCGGCTATGGTAGTTTCACCATTCGAATTTCATCCACTAGCCAACCTGTAACCTCAGCAACGTTAGAGCTCTGGCATTTGGCTAGGTATAACAGAAATCTAGCTGCTCATTTATCTCCAGTAAATTTGGCGGCGTCATATAAGTTGCGTCCTGCGGGGCGGTTAACAATAGGTACTCCAGCGACAATGACCGTGAATATTATAGCAGCGAAGTAATCAGGCTTAATTCATTAAATGATAGTAATTGTGTCCCGTTACAAAGGAAGCTAACGTGTCCACTTGATGTATCTGCAGCTGCTGACAGTTCGCTAGCTACGTGCTATGCCAACAGACTGATTTCAGTTCGCTGGCTCTACGGAAACCGACATAAATTCATTGTAATTGCGGGTAGCAAGTTAGCTACGGTCTGCATTAATCGCGCATAATGTTGCGTTATGCATAATCTCAGTTTCAGCAGGAATCTGTTACCAAATCAACAGCTGGGAAACAGATGTAAGCGTGAGCAAAAAATTCTTTCTCCGTGAACGTAAGATGAACTAAGATAGCTGGTTCATTTAGCTTAGCCTATAGTATTGGGTATGAGAAGGCACGGCGCCTATTTAATAATTAACAGCTCGTTTTTTTACGTGCAAAACTTTCATAAAAATTTCTGAATGTATGATTTGATATTGCTGGCAAATGACCATGGTATAAGCGTGATAATCAACTCGTGGGTGTGCATTACATGGTTTAAAGGCACTTCGCGGAGGTAAGCACCCTCCGCTTTGCGTTGGGTGGTTATTCGCCTCCGCGTCGTGCCTTAAAACCGTGCAGTGCACGCCTACGAGTTGATTATCCCTTATATAACATGCCCTAAGACAAAACATGGAGGGAAAAAAGGAAACCTTGAATTTCGTTCTTACACCCTCACTATATAGGAACTGCCATGTTTTCACGAAAGTGACGTCACGTCCCCGATTAACACAACTGTAACGATAACGTTATTGTTTCATTACGATTCATGAAGGTACATACATACTTTAACTGCTATCTACAAAATACATCTGCTGCAGCTGTCTCTCTCAAATTGACATTCACAAAATCAGTAAGTGCTACCCTTACTCTAGCTCTTTGTCAATTCAAATGTATAACTTGCTTTTGATAGGTTTTCCTTACTCAAGACCCCTCCCTCACCTCCCACTCCCACGCCCTCACACATTCTCACTCTCATTCACTCCCACACTCACACACTCTCCCCACCCACTTTGTCAATAATTTATCGGCTCCAGCTCATTACTAAACTTGCACTTCATATAATTGCGTGAGCTTTGCCTCATTTAGCACCCTTTTCTTGCACCCACATTCTCTTACAGCACTTGGCGGCGCAGCAATATACTAGGTTGCACCTAGTCTTGTTTACCTTAAGCTGAGGAATTCTGGCTGTTGTCGGCAGCTATTTGGTAAGCAGCTCGCATCCTTTCTGCCCACTTCTGTGCAAAGGTCTGGTGATTGCATGCCTCAGTCTCTCTTCTGGGACTAAAAAGTAAGTCGACCGGTAACCGAGGAGCTCTGCCATATAAGAGGAAGAACGTTGAATATCCTGTTGCTTCATGCCTTGTGCAATTGTAAGCATGGATGATATGAGGCAGGTGGTCTTTCCATTGACTCTTTTTTTCCTCTTGCAGGGTGTGCAGCATTTGAAGGAGAGTGCAATTTAGTCTTTCCACTGGGTTGCACTGGGGATGATAAGGAGTAGTCCGTGAATGAGCAATTCCTGCCAGTTGTCGTAATCTTTGGAACAGGCTATTCTCAAACTCACGTCCTTGATCATGATGAAGTTTCTCTGGGTATCCAAAACGAGGGATGAAGTCCTGAAATATCTTTTCAGCTGCTGTCTTTCCAGATTTGTTCCTCATTGGATATGCCTGAGCGAAGCGGGTGAAGTGGTGAATGAGCACAAGGATATACTCATATCCTCCTTCGCTTGGCTCCAGATGTAAATAGTCAACAGAGACTAACTCGAACGGTGCGCTGGTTGTGATGGACCCCATCGGGGCTCTCTGTGGGACATTTGGACGTTTTTGTTTGATGCAAACACAATTCTTAGTCACATAATCCTCAATATCTTGCTGCATATAGGGCCAATAAAACCTTTCACGGGCGAGATGGATTACCTCATCAGCACCTACATGCCCCATGTCATCATGCAAGCTCTTCAAAATTACAGGTTTTAGTTTGTCAGGGAGGACCAATTGTCGGTATAGCTCTGTCTTATGATAGAGTATTCCATGCTCAACCTCTAGCTTGTTCCACTCATATAGTAGTCTTCTTGTCTGTCTCCCCATTGCTCTTTTCTCTTTTTCGTTGGGATTCCATGCATTGAGTTTCAAGGACACCACTTCTCTGATTGCTGGATCATCTTGTTGAGCAGCTCTAATGTCCTCGGGCGTGACACTTAAAACACTGTCATCTTCACAGTTGAGCTGCAATGCTACCACCCAAGGTACATAATTTTCTTAGATTGCTTTACTTCCCTGCCACACTGCAGACACTACTTCTGGTGACACAGTCTTTGTATACTTGCCCATCTGGTTTGGAAGCTTGACTGGGTATCTGAACAACATATCCGCATCTGCGTTCACTTTCCCCAGCCTATACTTGAAGTCAAAATGGAAGTTGGCCAACTCCCCAACCCATCTGTGTCCCACAGCATTTAACCTTGCAGTACTCAGAACATAGGTCAAAGGGTTATTATCTGTATAGACCGCGAAGGTTGGAGCATAGTACAAATAATCACGGAATTTGTCACAGATGGCCCATTTGAGCTCCAGGAACTCTAGTTTACCAGAGTGTAGGTGGTAATTCCTCTTGGCAGGTGTTAATGTCCTGGGCCCGTACCCTATGACTTGCATTTTGTAGTCCTGGCGTTGGTATAATACTGCTCCCAGACCTTCGTTTGACGCATCTGTGTGCAATACAAATGGAAGATCAAAATCTGGGTAAGCTAGAATGGGAGGGTTAGTTAGCATCTCCACAAACCTTGATACCACACTCTGGTGTTCTGTAGTCCAAGTAACGGCTGTGCGAGAGGGGAGTTGACTTTTAGTTCCCTTCCTCACTTGACCTTTACGCTTGAGTGTCTGGGGTTTGGTGGCATCGCTCATCTCAGCTGGGCACTGGAGAAGTTCGAACAGGGGTCTCACCAGTCGTGAAAAATCTTGGATGAACGGCCTGTAATAACTAAGGAATCTAAGCAGTGTCCGGCCTTCTCCAACTGTGCAGGGATTTCTCTCCTACAGGGCAATCACCGCCTCCAAATCCTTAGGGTCAATCTGGACCCCGTCCCCTGACACCATCCATCCGATTGTAACAGATTTTCTTTTTAAAGAGTTCACATTTTGTTGGTCGCAGCTTGATGCCGTGTTCTCTCATCTGAGGGAGCACTTGTCTGAGGTGGTCTACAGTGCTGGGTATCGTATGGATGATACGATACGATATATCGTATCATATCATTGATACGATACACGATATTTATCGCGATACATCAACATACACAAACCTTTTTAGAACATAGTCTTTATTCAGATAATACATATAAATCCATAGAAGTTAAAGTCTTTTTTCATTCTTTATTGTTTTATTCAGTAAGATAAATCCAGAAAACCACTAGTTGAACAATAGAAATGGTTAATTTTTCTTGTATATTCATATGACCTTGAGTCAAGCATTACAAATAGTCCATATTTCACTTTTATTATCATGACCAATTGTCTCTTGCAGCCATGTTGCTTCATATTTTTTCATGTTGCTTCAAATATTTGTTTGTACCTTTCAATTTTGAAGATTCAATAATGAAAAATTCATAGTATTTGCTTTTAATTTTTGTTGAAAATTCGTCCCCATAAGTTAATAAATAACACATTTATTTCTTTTTTATGAGGCATTAGCCCAGCTGTATTATTGCCAGCATCCCCCGGAGACATAAGTGCTTAAATATTACTTACGTTCTGGAGTCACATTTCGACAAGCTAACACAGTTCACTTCAGTTCAGAGTGCGTCATTGTAGTGTGATCCACGGCCCAAATATTCTTTGCTCAGATTAGCGCTAGACTACCGACAGAGGTCTTGATTATAGTACTGTGTAACAGTCTGATATTTCCCGGAATACTCGTTTCTGACAATATGCACAAGGAGAACTCACAATAGAAATTTTATGAAGCCGATTGTCAGAAAGAAAGTTGATAAAACTCATCGTTATTGCCATGGGGAGTCCCTGGTATCAAAGGTTAGACAAAACAATTTTCGTCGAACTTTTATTACATTTGAACCGGTTTTGTTATGAATGGTCACGACGGAATGACGAGGCTTACCGACTACAGACGGATGTGGCTGCACTTCAATTTTGTGTGTACGGCGCAGGTGGCTTGCGAGGCGACTTGTGTTTCCTCCCTTGCTTGAGACATCTTTGTCACAGTGGTTGCATTTACCACCAAGAGGAGTTTTTGCAAAGTGATTCCACAGCTTGCTTTTGACGGTAGGCAGCATATTTGCGATCTTTGCGATTTGTATGATACGGAATGACACAGCCAGGGGATGACATGCAGTCTCGCCTTGTGGGAATGAATGGTAGCGGACCCTGCTTGCAACCACATGAATGCCAGGCATCCCGGGATTAGTTACACCAAGGTTTTTGTCGGGGTATAGGAATTTCCTCATGAAATGTTTCAAATTAAAATTCATATTGTCCATTATGTGGACTGGTGACACTATAGACGCAAGTATCGCTCCCATTCTCGAACGGGTGAGCAAACAACATGCACACCATATTCCGATCAAGGTCCATATTCGGGTTAAGGTAATATTCCGAATAAGATGTTTATATGCGCTGAGCGATGGGAATATTCCGTTTACATGTTAATTAGCATATGGGCAAGGCTCATGAAAATGACTCCACCCCAGACCTCATTTGAAAAAAATATTGCTTTGCTAGTATCAAATAATTAGTTTCTATGTGTAAATTAGAGATGTTTACAGTTTATGTGCAAAAAAAATTATCATCAAATCACCAATACTTGTCCTGCAATGCATCATGAAAGAACGGCATGTCTGAGTACGTTATCCACTGACACACCTCTCTTCAGAGTAGTCTGGTACATACTAAATCTCTTTTTAATCAATTCTAGCTCCTTTTTTATACTTTATGATGTTTTGAGAAAGGAATTCATACCCCAAAAAAGATGTCCACCTATTTTTTGACCTTTGGCAGGCTTGTGAAAAAAGTCTTGAAAATGAGCATCAGGATTTTAAGCGAAACATGGATTAAATGTATACTTTCATTTCATGTGGCAGTTCCCCACTCAGTTTAAATTAATTTTCTAATACCTTACCACAATCGTCATTATTTTCTGCACATTTTGGTGTATAATGATCCATGTAATAATAAAAAATGGTGGGAGCAGGAGTCCAATTTGCAAAGGCTGTCAGCGGATAACGTACACAACACAAAATGCTGTCTTAATGAATCTGCATAAACAAAGCTTTTTCTGATAATTTCAAGTGTCCAGAGGCCCAAGGCAGTGGCGTTGCCAAGGCATCTCTTGCCCCCCATGTGCCCCCCCATTTAGGATACGTAAATAAATAAATAACACAGTGTCTACGTGTCCGAAAGTTGGACGGGGTTTTAATATAACTCCGTGTCCGACAGTCGGATGGTTTCAATTTAACTCCGCGTCCGACAGTCTATTATTGTTTTTAATTTCTTCAAATCTTCTGAATCTTTTAGATATTAAACGTGAATGTTTTGATAAGAGGGCTCAGTTCTTCAAGATGAGTACCGAGAATTTCAATCAATGTTTCTGTTTAAGCTCTGCTCAATAAAGTGAAGCGACATTGGCGCGGGACTTTGCGCATTTATGAAGAATTAGCGACTCTCGGACAGAGATCCTATAATACTCCGCGTCCGAAAGTCATAAAAGTTCAAATTTTTCGAGTATTCCAGCAATTATTAGACGTACAAACTTGGCCATGTTTTTGTTCGACCTTCACAAAATGCAAATTGATAGCTATCGACTTTTCTTGGTCTTTTATTCATCTGTTTTCTACCGTTGAAGATAGACAACAGTCTTTACCCGGTCTCTCTGGAAAATTAGTCAGATGGATCGAACAGATTCACGCTTTATTTCCTCACCAGAGATAAAATAGTGCTTGTAGTCAGTCAGCAAATCAATTCCATGACCATTGACATTGTGAATTAAACATCGCATGCACGATCAAGACTGTCCGAGGCGAAATGCAAAATACTCCATGCCCGGCAGCCAGCAGAAAGTAAAAGTATTGATATGAGAGCAGATTAATAACAAAATAAAGAATGAAATATATCACCAACAATCAGAACATCCAATGGGCACTGCAATCAATTTATTTGGGCCATTTTTATAAATACAACGAAGTCCATACAATGCCGGTCGGACATTAAATGCTCCGTGTCCGACAGTCAAAAAAAAAAAAAGAGGTTGATTAGAACAGATTGATAACGAAACAAAGAATAAAAAAAAAACATTTTAACAACAAACAGAACATCCAATGAACACAGTGATTTATTTATTTGCGGGCCATCTTTTTTGGATGTTCTGTTTGTGCCCCCCTTGTGCACCCCCAGAATAAAAAGTCTGGTGATGCCACTGGCCCAAGCTATATGTTTTTCTCCTCTACACAAATTACTTCATTGACAGGTACCCCTACCTTTATCTTCCCAGCCTCCATATATTATTTTCCAACCTTAAATCTAAGAAATCAAAGAAAAACAGCTTGGATTTCATGATAAGCAACACCTAATTTATTTATAAGCAGTAAATCCCCCCAGAATTATCACAAATACCTGAAAGGAAGAGATATCAGTGAAAATAAATCTTTAGTTTAAGTTAAATAATGGGAAAAACAGAGCGGATAACGTACACAACATTGATAACGTACACAACGCATGCCGCATAAAACAACACAAAATGGAGATTTCACGTCATAATTTCAAAAAGGGTTCATATAATTATGTCTTTCACACTTTTTTCAAACTAGTTTGGATGTATTTTTAAGGATTTTACAAACTAGAAGTGCGTGATTCATTGAGTCTCGCCATGACACCGATAACGGACACAACAAGCTTAAACCATACGGCAAGGAAGTTTATGTTTGTGTGAGTGTGAAGGTCAGGGAGCCAACAATACATGAAAAATGGTTTCATTTTGTCAAAATATGAATATTTTCGGGCGGTGTGGACCCTTAATAGTTCCCTAGATGCTAATTAATTATTTATTTATGACTGGTCGTAATCAGATCACGTACACAACGGTTTTTTTGGGACAAGTTGTTGATGCCTGTGTGACATGGATCAAGTGAGATGCACACAATGACTTGGCTCCCAAATAATAGTTCAGTGTGTGTTTTATACATTTAAAAGTAGTTTAGACTTTTAGATTTTAATTTATTCTATGAAACATAATTCAAAATTTATATATCTGTTTTGGACATAGCGAAATGTGGGAAATTTTAAGGTTTGCAAGATTTTAGGTGCCCATAATGCGGTCAAAAAATGGTAAGAGACCCATAAAAGTATACATTCCTGTGTAGCTCTCATCATGCTCTTTATGATGAGACTGTAATAATAAAAAAACTCCCAATATTAAAAATATTATAGGCATTGGACAAACAAAAAGGGGGTGGAGTCATTTTCGTGAGCCTTGCCTATATCCACCACTTGTACATCGACTCCACGCTCTTGGCGATTGCCATCGCCAGCGGTCTCTGTCCCAGAATTTCATCCATGACCGCAAAATAAATGAAACTGGCTGGATTAGGCCGCTGGTATTTTGTTTTTGGCAGTGGCTATTTTTTTCGCCAGTCGTAAGCTTACTGTAATTTACTATTCTTACGAACTCCCGTATCCGCATGCACAATAGGAAATTCCGCATGCACAATAGGAAATTCGGCCTCGGAAAAAAATCGCTACTCAACTGGGTTGAAAACATCCCGCTTTCGCTGCGTGCCTTGTGATTATCATTACTAGACCGGCTAGCCGTCTTACACTTTAAGTTACAGTCCGGATGTCCTCTACTCAAGTTAGGTAGGTAGGATTAGTTATTAGCCAGCTAACTTTGCCAGCTTTCCATCTAACTCATTAGCCAACTCGTACTCTAAATTTTCTTGCAAGGACAAACTTAGTGCAGCTATCAGCTCTTTTACACGACACTAATCACTACTGACTATTGATTATGGAGAGTGACGACCTGACAGTTCCCCAAATATTAGGGAGCAAACGTTGAACCTAAAATTACACTCTCATAACTACCTAACCCGTTAGCTAAGTTAAGCAGCTAGAAAACATAAGTAATGTTACAGCCGTCCCGCTAGCTAACGTCAGCTGATACATTATAGTTAATGCCGTGGTATAAGCATAGACTGTATAAATCAGTCTATGGGTCCAAGTCCAGATTTCCTACATTGTGCATGAACATACGGAAGCTCGTAAGAATAGCAAATTAGAGTAACATTACGACTGGCGTAAAAATAGCCACTGCCTTTATTTTTTTTCGCTTGGGAATATGCCGCCTTCAGAGTTTTCCAGCAGTGCTTAACTTGGTTGGCAGTTAAGACAACATCAGCCTCTCTCCACTTTTCGCACACCTTAAAGATATCGTTGTTACGGTGCTTTCGCCCATCGATACATTCCATTATATTCCTGCCTTTCATTATCTGAATGCACACAGTCGTATCCTCTTCGCTCTAAAAATGCCAATTCCTTGCGAATTGAACAAGCGCAGACGTAATCGAATATTCTGTTCTGGGGCCTTTTCCGGTTATTGCACGTGTTTACATGAAAGGTACGCAATCGGAATATTCGCACATTCCGATTAATACAGGAATATGGAGTGCATGTAAACGCAGTCAATGTAAAATAATTTCGATGATGCCTCTGGAATAAGTTGTTTGTTGCGTTTTTTGCGTAATGACTCATGTGTCGGCATGCATAAATTATGCGCGGCAGGGTCGGCTTTCACTCGGCTGTTTCCGGATCGGAGTTTCATTCATAGTTTTACTACATGGGAATTTATAGTAAACAGGCGAACCAATCGTAGTGCAGAGAGCGCGCATCTCATTTGCATTTCTCCGGCCCCAGATTGGTAACCATGGTAGCGCATGACGAGGCTGATTTTAACTTCCAAATATGGTCAGGGACCCCTTAACAGCTTCAGCTTGGATATGCCGCTTCTTTCGCAACAACGGTATCGTTTCTGGCGAGATTCACTGAGAGAAAAACAATGTATATGACAGCAAGAATGTTTCAGATCGTAGTTAGATTGAACGACGTTAAGTTTGTTAGTGTCATTGTGCACAGTTCAGTCACCAGCGTGGCCTGCAGTTTTTGGAAACTAGCGAATGGTAGGTGAGAAATGATTCGATATGTGTATCATTTCCGCACGAATTTGACAACCGGTTATCTTATTGCAACGTTGGTACCGGTGACACGGTATACCGCGTACCGGTACCCAGCACTAGTGGTCCACATGCTCATCAAAGGATTTTGAATATCACAGAACATTGTCTAAATATGGCACACAGCACTCATCTCTAAGGCCTTCTGACACTCCCTCCATACATCACTGAAATGCAGCGGATGCATTAGTCAGTCCGAATGGTATACACACCCATTCGTACAACCCCCAGGGGGTGTTAAAGGCTGTCAAATGCCTAGACTCCTCACTAACAAAACCCTGATGATATGCACTGCCTTGATCTAGTTTGGAGAACCACAAATTGCCTCCTAAGCAATCCAACAAATCCTGAATCCGCAGTAGGGGATGACGATCGGGTATGGTCTTACGGTTCAGTTCACGAAAGTCTACACAGAGGCGCAGGCTGTGGTCTTTCTTATGCACACAAACCACAGGGGAGGAATTAGCCAACACCGATTTTCTGACCCAGCCTCTATATAGGAGATTTTGTACATAGTCCTTTACCTCCTTATGTAGGGGTCTTGGAATGGAGTTGTAACATTTCTGAACAGGCTTGTCATCTACAGTACTGATTTTCAGCATTAATTTAGGAATACAGCCAATGTACCCGTCCTCCCGAGCGAACCCCTCAGATTCGTCAAAGAGCATTTGCCGTATGACTTCCTGCTCTCCCGCAGTAAGATGGTCTAAATCTACTGGTGGGTGCCATTTTTCCTGGGGATGGGATACCCTGTGGACATCTTTGCTCCCATTTACCTTATCAGCAGCAGCATTTGCTTGAGTTGAGCACAAGAGAGCATCATTCGTCTCACTGCTGGACATCTGGGGAGGTGGAAGGATACTCACTGGTTTGAGGTCTGCAATCTCTTCAATAAGGCCAAGAACCGTTTTAGGGGGTAGGAATATGTCATGCTGTGTGGAATTCTGAATTGGGATTCTCACAGTTTTTGAGGTACCAGCAGGCACATCAACAAGGGCAGGAAACAGCTGCAACCCATCAGGTAGGCTGTTCTCCACAGCTGGCTCCAATAACATGGTCCCTCCCTCTGGACACGTTCTGATGAGACATTTCACCTCACAGATTTCGCCCCTATAAACTGTGAGTCCTTTCCTATCAAATCTCACCACCGGTCTCACTGGTTCTTCCTGAAATGACATTTCGTTAAGAGCAGAGACAATATTTTCGATAGTATGCCTTCGGACACTCATTGCTTCTGACAGTAAGTCCAGTACACTGATGCAACTCGGGTATTCAGCATTTTCCATGATGATGGCCTCTATCACATTAAAACCTAGCAGTGGGCTTGTCACACAGCTTCTACTAACTAGCATTGGCACATGTATTGCTACTCTCCCATGTTGTTGACTTTTGATCTCTAAAAGGACTTCAATCCACCCATCAAATGGCACAGCTGTCCCGTTAGCGGCAGTGATCTTGATTTGGAGGTCTGACAGTCGGCTTTCAAGGGGTTGGATTTTAGCATTTGGTAAGGCTTGTTCCACCTATGACTTGTCCACCATGCTAACCTGCGCTCCGCTATCAAGTAACATCTGAACTTTGACCCCATTCAGGAGACAGCTGAGCATACATCTACCACTAATTGGCGACACGTTTCCCTTTTGCTAAACTGGGTTGTTTGTGTGACTGGGCAGCTGGTTGTATTTTGTCTTTTAGATGTGCGTTTACTAAAACGGGACTCTTCACTTGCTAAGGTCACTGGTGGTCCCTCCCCAGTGACCTCACCCAGTTTCCCGACGAGTTATTTTTCAGGAGACAACCGACAGCTCTGTGTCCCTCTTATCCACATTGAAAACAGTGGATGGAGTTGTCATTCCCTTGCGTCCCAACCTAGCTCCAGACTGGGCTTAACAAAAAAAATTGTCAATACTGCCATCTAGTGGCTTTTTTTTTTCCCCATTACACCTCCATTCCAAAAGGGAAAAATTTTGACTCATAAAGGCGAAATTTTTCTTTTCAATACAAAAATGGTTAAGTAGACACTGGTATATATATACATATAATACAATATGTTAATAAACACGTGATATATATACATATACTCAAACACGGGATAAGCAATCAGCCATTACATTGTCAGTACCCTTTACATACTTAATTTCCAAGTCAAACTCCTGTAAAATCTAACTCCAATTCAACAATCTCCGATTCTTGTTTTTCACCTTACTGAAAAACATTAACGGATTGTGGTCAGTATATACAATCATTGGCTTTTGCCCTGTACAAACAAAAACCTCAAAGTGTTGTAAGGATAGAACCAGAGCCAACAGCTCCTTCTCAATTGTGGAATAGTTCTTTTGGTGGCGATTGAACTTCCTGGAGAAGTATGCCACGGGATGCTCAATGTCATCAGAGTCACTTCTCTGTAGGAGCACAGATCCACAAGCTTGGTCGCTAGCATCGACCGCCATGGAGAACGGTTTGTTGAAGTCAGGAGATTTGAGCATGGGGAAGTGACATAGCAGAGACTTCAGGCGATCGAAGGCTCTTTGGCATGCTTCATCCCAAGTGAACTTTACGCCTTTCTTCAGTTGGTTGGTGAGACTGAGAGCAATCTCAGCAAAGTTCTTGCTGAACTTGCGGTAGTACCCGATCATTCCAAGGAAGTGGCGCAAAGCTTTTTTGTTGTCAGGAACTGGAAAGTCCATAAAGTCCATGGCTTGGACTTTAGCATTTATGGGTGCCACCTTACCCTGGCCTATGACGTAGCCAAGATACGTGACAGTAGCACAACCAAAGTCACTCTTGTTCAGGTTAACAGTCAGGTTAGCCTGGGTCAAGCGCTGGAACAACGTCTCTACATCTTTCAGATGTTCTTCCCAGGAGTCACTCCATGTGATCAGGTCGTCAATGTACGCACCCGTGTGTGGCAATCCAGCGATTGTAGACTGTATCATCCTTTGGAACGTGGCTGGGGCATTTTTCACGCCAAAGGGTAAGACTTCATACTGGTATAACCCAGATGGTGTGGCAAAAGCAGAGATGCTCTTGGCCCTCTCAGTTAAAGGCACACACCAATAACCCTTCAATAAATCAATCTTCGTCAGAAACTTTGCTTGCCCTACTCTATTGATACAGTCATCAATCCTAGGTATTGGAAACATATCAGTTCTAGTTACAGCATTGACTTTGCGATAATCTGTACAGAATCTAGTACTTCCATCAGGTTTTGGAACTAGAACACAGGGTGAACTCCAATCTGAGTTAGACGGTCTGATAATATCATGTTCTAACATGTACTCAACCTCTTTCTCAGCAATCTTTCTCTTTTCAGGATTCATCCGGTATGGATGCTGTTTTATTGGTTTGGCATCACCAACGTCTACATCATGAGAGGCTACAGAAACTCTCTTTGGAACATCAGGAAATAGATCTTTATATTTCTTGATCAATCTCTCAAACTGATCTTTCTGTGAGGATTCTAAGTGCTGGAGTTTTACATCAAGATTTTGCAACACTTCAGAATTTGACTGCAAGGGAAACAACACAAGGACCTTGTCTCCTGGTTTAAACTCACGGCTTCTAGCCTTATGATCATACCAAGTTTTAATTTTTCCCTGACTTGATTTCAAGTTCTCTTTGGCTAGGTCACAAGCTGCACGCAGTCTTTCCTTGAACTTGCTAACATAGTCTAACAGACTGATATGCGGCTCTTTCTCTTGCCATTGTTCACTCAACAATAGCAAAGGTCCTCTCACTTCATGGCCAAACATTAGCTCAAACGGACTGAATCCAGTAGACTCCTGCACTGCTTCTCTAGCTGCAAACAACAGCAAATGAACACCTTCATCCCAGTCTTTCTCATGGTCATAACAATAAGTCCTCATCATTGTCTTGAGAGTGGAATGAAACCGCTCTAAGGCACCCTGACTCTCTGGATGATAGGCACTGGAAAGAATCTGCTTTGTACCTAGTTCATACACAACCTGCTGAAACAATCCAGAAGTGAAATTACTACCTTGATCTGACTGAATTTCCCTGGGAAGGCCAAACAATGTGAAGAACTTTATCAAAGCCTTCGAAATTGCAGTTGCCTTGATGTTGCATAGAGGGATGGCTTCAGGGAATCTGGTAGATGCACACATGATTGTCAACAAGTACCGATTTCCAGATCTATTCTTGGGTAATGGACCAACACAATCAACAATGACCTTGGAGAAGGGCTCCCCAAATGCTGGGATAGGCTGCAATGGAGCTACAGGTGGGTCTAACTGGTGTTTTGCAACTACCTGACAAGTGTGATAGGTTTTGCAAAAGTTGGAAACATCTTTCCGAAGTCCAGGCCAGAAGAAGTGTTTCATGATCTTGTCAACAGTCTTGTTAACACCAAGATGACCTCCTAAAGGCAAACTATGAACCATTGTTAAGATCTCATTCCTGTAGACCTTCGGAACAACAATTTGCTTGACCACTGCCCAATCTGCATTGGCAGGGATATCAGGAGGGCGCCATTTCCGCATCAACACTCCATCCTTGAGATAATACCCAACTGGAACTGCGTCTATTTCTTCATCAGGAAGGGCTCTCTTCTTTAGTACACAAATTTCAGGATCATTGGTTTGCTCCTGAATCAACTGCTTTCTGGACAGAGACAAGTCTCCAGACACATCAGAATCACCAGACCCATCTGGCTGGCTGAACAGAGAACTGATAAAAGTGTCTGATAAGTCCTCAAACGGAGAAACCATAGTAGGCTGAACAGAGTCATGAGGCGAACCACCTGAGTCATGACTATTCAATGTGCTGGACGGCACCACATCATCTTCTTCTTGAGCCTTCTTGGCCATAGCACGAGTCACTGCACAGGAAGGATACAGAGATGGGTCTTCATCGCCATCTTCAGTGCTCGGCTGTGAAGTAAGATGAACAGGGGGAACTACATTGCCCCCAGCCAGGTCATTGCCTAGCAACAGAGAAACACCCTTGATAGGTAGACTTGACATAAGTCCCACCTTTACCTGTCCTGTAACTAAATCTGACTTCAAGAATACAGAGCGCAGGGGTACAGATACAGTCCTCCCTTCGATACCTTGTACAAGTATGAAATCCCCAGAAGCGGTCTCATCACGTAACTCCAAGGAGTCCATCAACAAAAGTGACTGAGAAGCTCCGGTATCCCTTAGGATATATATGGGGACAGGAGGAGAATGCTCATTCAGAGCCACAAATCCCTCTGACACAAATGGAGGAAATTCCTCCCTCACAAAGTCAGCAGTATCAGGCTTCTTAGCCTCACAAGGAGCAGGCAATTTAGCAGATCGGTTATCTACTACAGGGGTTTCTAACCTTATCCTCACAAAGGCATTGGGTTTGCCATCCTTTTCTTTTTCTTTCTTAGCTTTAAGGAACCAACAGTTAGTTGTAACATGACCAGATTTCTTGCAATAATTGCAAACTAGATCACTTTTGTCACTGTCAGCTTTCACACTTTGATCAGACCTTTGACTGGATTTCTGAGCACCATCACCAGATTTGTCTTTGTCTTTGCGTGAGGAATCTTGGGTATCACCATTACCTTTCTTCTGAAATCTATTTTTACTGCTAGACTGAAATTTGGACTTATGTGTGAGAACATATTCGTCTGAAAACTTGGCAGCTGATTGCAAATTCAGTGCTTGCTTCTCATTAAGTTAGGTCTTAATATCATCCTTGACACAGTTCTTGAATTCTTCAACTAACACCATCTCTTTTAGTGAGTTGAAATCATCCTTGACCTCCATAGAAGTACACCAGCGCTCAAAGCAAACCTTCTTCTCGTTAGCAAATTCCACATAAGTCTGATTGTCAGATTTCTTCAGACCTCTGAATTTCTGTCGGTAAGCCTCTGGAACCAACTCATAAGCTGCCAAAATAACCTTTTTGACAACCTCATAATCAGAGGAATCATCTGCAGACAAAGCCGAATAGACTTGTTGAGCTTTACCCTTGAGGACAGTTTGCAACATCAGAGGCCAGTGTTCCTTTGGCCACTGACAACTCTTAGCTACCTTCTCGAAGCACTGGAAATACTTATCAACCTCCTTTTCTGAGAATGGAGGCACCAGCTTTACCTCCTGGCTAGCCGGAAATTTGTTTTCAGTTTGCATTTTGATTTTTAGTAGCTCCATTTGGAGCCTTTCTTCTCTATCTAATTTTTCTAAATCGAAATCTCTCTGAATCTGTCTCTCTCTTTCTGCTCTTTCCTCTTTCTCTTTCTTTTTTCTCTTCTCTTGCTAATTTTCTAACTCAAACTGCCTTTGTTTTTCTTTTTCCTCCCTTTCAATCTCTGGCATTTTTAATTTAAGTTCCATTTCTACATTTGGATTTTCCACTGGAAACTGTTCCAGATCTCCTGGTGCAAACACATTTTCATCAATGTAATATTCAACAATCTCTCTAGCCAGTCTTGCTTTTCGCATGGCTGGTTTTACATCTGTCAGCTCTAACTGTCTGCATATTTCTAGCAGTTCTGTCTTTTTAAAAGACTTCAAAACCTCTACGGTTGTTGATGCCAAGAAATCATCCATTGCTGTTGATCTGCCAATATATATCTAGGAAAATTCAAAAAACAATTTCACAATTTGAAATTTTAGATTTTCAATAAATGACTCGCACAATGGTCTATCCCGGACCCGAGCCCCCAATTTGTTATGGCCCCAATTTGTTATGGCGTCACGGATAGCAAGGGATGACAGACAAAATTCTTCAACTTCAACAGATTTAATTAAACAAACACTTAGAACTAATCTACACTCTACCCTACTGACTAAGATTGAAATTAAAAAAAAGATAGTTACAGTCCCTTGGTAATTGAGATGGGCTGCTCTGTTGCGATGTCCTGGGACAGGAAAATGCTCCAACACAGGCAAAAAATCCAAAAAGCTTCACAGGTCTTGAAAAGAGTGACAGGTCTGGTCAAATGTATCCTTCCACAATTTCTCCTTGCAATTTCTCCTGCTACCTTTCACTCTCTCAATTTTTCTCCTTATATACTCTTTTCCAGCCCCCTCTGAGGCATGCCCAGGACATGCCCAACCTAGCTCCAGACTGGGCTTAACAAAAAAAATTGTCAATACTGCCATCTAGTGGCTTTTTTTTTTCTCCATTACAATTTTATCCACAAAATGAGCTCATTTCAAATTTGATGGCTGCTACAGGTCTCAAAAAAGTTGGGACAGGGGCCTGTTTACCAAGCTGTAGCATCCCCTCTTCTTTTTAACACAGAGTTGAGGCGTCTGGGCATTGAGGAGACAAGTTTCTTGAGTTTAGCCATTGGAATTTGATCCCACTCTTGTTTAATACAGGCTTCCAGCTGCTGGAGAGTTTTGGGCCTCATTTGACGGACTTTTCATTTAATTATGCGCCAAATGTTCTCAATCGGTGAAAGATCAGAACTGCAGGCAGGCCACTTCAGCACACAGACTCTTCTACTACGAAGTCATGCTGTTGTAATAGCTGCAGTATGTGGTTTTGCATTGTCCTGCTGAAATACACAAGGCCTTCCCTGGAATAGATGTCATCTGGAGGGGAGCATATGTTGCTCTAAAACCTTTATATACCTTTCAGCACTCATGGTGCTTTTTAATACATACAAGTGTCCCACACCTTATGCACTAATGCATCCCCATACCATCAGAGATGCTGGCTTTTGAACTGAACGCTGATAACAGGAGGGGTGGTCTTTCTCCTCTCTGGCCCAGAGGACACAACGCCCATTATTTCCAACAAGAATGTCAAATTTGGACTCGTCTAACCACAGGACACTTTGCCACTTTGCTACAGTCCATTTTAAATGAGCCTTGGCCCACAGAACACAGCAGCGCTTCAGGATCATGCTCAGCAATGGCTTCCTTTTTGCATGATAGAGTTTTGAGTGGCATCTGTGGATGGCACGGCAGACTGTGTTTACAGACAGTGCTTTCTCGAAGTATTCCTGGGCCCATTTAGTAATGTCAATGACAGAATCATGGCGGTAAGTGATGCAGTGGCGTCTGAGGGCCCAAAGATCACGGGCATCCAGGAACGGTCTTCGGCCTTGTCCCTTACGCACAGATATTTTTCCAGTTTCTCTGAATCTTTTGATGATGTTATGCACTGTCGATGATGAGACCTTCAAAGCCTTTGCAATTTGATGTTGAGGAACTCTGTTTTTAAAGTATTCCACAATATTTTTACACAAGCCTTCAAAGGTTGGAGAGCCTCTGGCCATCTTTACTTCTGAGAGACTCAGCCTCTCTAAGGCATCCCTTTTATAGCCAATCATGTTACACACCTGATGCCAGTGAACTTAATTACTTGCTAAATATTCTTTCAGCTGATTCTCTTATATATTAATAGCTTTTTCAGCCCTTTTTTGCCTGTGTCCCAACTTTTTTGAGACCTGTTGCAGCCAGAAAATTTGAAATAGCTCATTTTGTGGATAAAAATGTAAAATGTCTCAGTTTCTACATTTGAAATGTTATCTATGTACTACTGTAAATAACATATTGGCTCATGTGATCTCAAAGTCATTGCATTTTGATTTTATTCACAATTTACACTTCGTCCCAACTATTTCAGAATTGGGGTTGTAAATAAGTGTATTTTATGAGAAATCAATAAAATTTATGCTGTGAAATATCAAGTCATGTTCTGTTGTATTGTTTTTAAGATGATACAGGTCAAAGATAATTTACAAATCACTGTTTTCAGGTTTACTTTGACATGCATCTCGACCTTTTCTGATTTGGGGGTTGTATTTGATGTTGATGAAGTGAATGTCAATTCAATAGATGAGTTTGCTATTGCAGCAACAGCGCTTCCTGCAGCTGCATAATTTTTTGCCATCTTCCGTCCAAGAAATTACCCTTCCTTCATCTGGTTAGATTCAGCCATTTGGCCCGAACAGGCTTGTATAACTATTAAGTTTGTGTTGTGGATTTTGGCACGCCTTGATTTCGGTATGAAGGAAATTTTTCTGGTTCAAAATACAACTTCGTGATCCTGGACCAACATTGTGATCAACCAGTCACAGAAAGACCTTTGACATCGTAAATGTGTAACTCCTCTGCTGCTTTCAAAATTCCTTAGTGTATTGAGCTGTTCCTCTGGTCCTTTAAAAAGTCATTTGTGCTTCTTTAGAGATAAGCTAAGTTTTCCAAACTGAAGCTGGTGCAGTTGAACAAAATTCTCAGTAAAACTGGGGAAAAAAAAATCCTTGCCCACATCTCTCAAAGTCATTAATACGTAATCTTTATGGTCTAGTACCTACCGGGATTACAAATCATTCTGGTGCTGTCAGCAGTTGATCGCAATGTTTGGTGCACTACAGCAAATTTAAAGGAACTTCCATTGGAATGGAATGTATTCATTTTTGATCTATAAGTTTTGAATTGCTTCTGCCCTTGGATTAGATGCATGTTTTTTTTTTTTTTTTTCAGATAATCTGGCTCAGAGCCATGTTGGCTGGGGCAATGTGGTTCCTCCCATTCCATTACAAACAACAGCTGTTGTCTGAAAGCAGGTCTCTTGCGCAAGTAACTGTCTAATGCAAGCTGGGAAAAAGAAGAGCTCCAGGAATGCTCACTGATAAATTATAAAGCTACACTAGAATTACAATAATCAATCTTGCTGCCTCTCCAAAGCCATGTCATCAAGATCATTATTATTACAAAGTAAATTCATTTTTCTCAGGTCCACATTTCTCTGAATTTGTAAACATAAACTCTTGTTTATTGACTTGGGAGTGGAAAATCAGGAGTTAGCTTTGTTTCTGGACAAAGAATTCTGAAATAGGCTCCAAATATCTTTCTCAGTAAATATTTTGAGGAAAGATTTCATCTAGGAAGACTCGTGGGAATTTGTCTTGATCGTGTAAATACACAGATGCTGTTTGTCTCATTGGCAGGCATACTCCAATAGACTGAAAGTCAATGTAGATTCCTCATTATTCTGTGGGTGGTCCCAAGACTTGGTGCGTAATACTGCTGCTGTAACAATCTAACAGCTCTTCAATGTAATTCTAATGACAAAGAATATTTGGGAGAAATTTTCATGCCCCGTTATCTCCCCAATATGAAAGAATATGAAAGAAATCCTACTATAAGAACGATGTAAGCCAATATATTTGCCTGTCTGTTCTAAATTGAACAGTGCTCAAAAAAAAAAGCCATTGCATCGCCACTTTCAGCCCTTAGGTGAATTTGTGTGTGCCTGTATGTGTGTGTGTGTGTGTGTGTGTGTGGGGGGTGGGGACGGAAGGCTAAATCTGACCTGCGAGAGAAGCTGCAGGCCTCCCCACCCCCCAGGTAAGCAATTTCCAACAATTTTAAGTATACTTTCTTCATCTGGTTCATATACTCCGCCAATGAATGATTCTTAATGCTACATTACAGGACCGAATGACTTGAAGATATGAGACATTAAATTATCTTTACTTTTTCCTTCACCATGTTGTATGTTGTATGTTAGCAAATGCAGAAATGAAACAATCACCTTGATTTTTACTAACAATTATAGCACATTGCAATAACATACTGAGATTTAAAGATAGATATTTTATTGATGTGCATCTCAACATCCATGTACACGGTTAACTGTGCATGAAAATATTTAGAAATTCATAAGCACAGGAGAGGTGTCACCAAATTCACACACCTCAAGAATGAACTTTCTCTCCTTTCTGGCAGCTTTCTCTACTCAGCCATGCTGTCAGATAGCAAAAGACTGTAAGTCTGGCGTGAAATTGTCAATGTGCCAATCTCAATGTCCTCCATGTCTCCCTAAAATAAACAATGACTATGCGAGCGTCCATCCCATGGGCAGTAAATTAGGCCCTCTAATCGCGAGGTATGTATCAAATAACTCCCCAAAGCCCAACGTTCCCCTGGCGGTAGCGCTGGCGTTACAGGATGTGCCACGAGCCTCGGACCCTTAAACACGTAATTGCTTTCAAGATGTTCCAGTTGGAAGTGAATCTGCCATCCTATTTCCAACTGTTAGAAAAATGATAGTTTATGCTCTTGATTGTCAAATGGCAGGAAGAATGACAGAAAATGCAACATTAAAGCACTTAAAACAATTTTACATTTTATCACCTTATATTCCCCAATAGGCCTATTTCACATTTCCGGGTATACAAACCGGATAGCAGGTAAACTGACTTCCGCCAATTTATGCTTGCTTGATGCTCCGTGTATTAACAATGGCAGAGTGTTAGTAGTCAGGTGTTCCCGGTCCTGACTGTTCAAACTGTAACTCGAAGAAGCAAGCTGACCTCTCTTTTCTCGGTTTGCCCATCGAAGACGACGTGAGGAGATGGATTTTGTCCATAAGAAGAGATGACTGAGGAAGATTTACGATTATGAGATGTAGCCACTTAGGAACCTGAGTGTGCAATGCTCACTAAGCTGTCCCATTCAGATCCATGTGAACTGGGGCTTGAAAAATACGAGTGACGGCAACGGCGAAGAAAGGGGTCTGCGATGGAGTTGGGTTGAAAAACCGATAAGAAAACGGATTCACCTGGTGCAGAACTTTTGGAGCATTGACTACGATTGCTGTCCTCCTGCAGGTAACTAGCTATCTTGCTGCTTCTTGCAAATCACGCAGCTTACTTTAACCATGCGTTTAAAAATTGAGGCAAAAAATAGGATCTGCAAAGCCAGTTAAACCGGAAAATTTTTGAGTTATTGGCCAATTGACACAATATAATGGCATCAACAATTAACTTAATGGAACATAAAAATACTAGCATTAGCTTGCTACCTATCGTTCATGCTGTAATCCGTGGCTAGTTTGCTAGTCTTCCGTGTTCGCTCGGACTACGTTAGTATCAAAGATATCTTGCACCATTTAGCTGGCGAACATACATCTATGAATTTGTTTTCTAGATATCACGTCTCCAAAGTTGCTTATTACCGGCTTAGAAAACGTCAGTAAGCTGTGGTTGAGAATGGCTTGCGTGGGTAACGCATTTGTACCGACCAGTGTTTGATAATTATGCTTAATAAAGTTTTCCAAAGATTAGAATAATCCTTTGGCAGTTTAACACTCGTCATTCTTTCTGCAATGCTGCAACGTGGTAAATTCAACTAAGAACATAGTTTTAATTACGTAAATAAAAAAGTGAAATAAAAAAACACTACTCTGAACTTCTGTGCTCACTTTTGGCACATCCTGCAATGCAGGCTATCCAACTGGCGCTTAATATTTTCAGTCCATTAGCCACCGCTTATGTAGATGTAAGGGATCAATTTGTTCAACTTCTTTTGTAATTTCATAAAGACACAGTGACAACCTTTAGCTGCTTAATTATGACTTATTGGTACTACTTGCTTCGATCTTCGCAAATTTACCAAGGTGTTTTATTAGTGTTTAGTGGTCCTTTGCACTATTACCTTGTAATATACAGTCCTTCGGATAGTACTCCAACTATTCATTTACTATTGCTTTTTTATTATCTAATCTCCTTGGGTTTTTACACTGTCTTTGTGCCATATTTCTTATTAAAGAAGTTTTAGTTTGATTGTACAACATTCTATACATAAATCGCTTTGCCTTTTTTTGTTGTTATTTCATCAGGTGCACTTGCTCACCTTTGGAAAGGATCTGAGAACTGGAGGACATGGGGTACATCTTAAATCTTATTTGATACTTCCTTGCTCTTCACTTGAAGCAGAAGTTTTCATGTATCAGTCATCTTGCAGGTCATATCAAAGCTCTCAGTTCTGCTGCGAGGAGAGAGCTCTGAGGAGCCATGAGTGAGTATTCACAAGGGCAGCCTTCCTGAAAGACTTCAGCTGAAAACCATGTGGTCAGTCCGTAATGACAGACACTGGCAGCAGATCCAGCTGTGTGCCATCATCAGAAATGGATGTGGATTCATGTGATTCTTCAGAGGAAAGGATTCCTTGTTTCTTCCCTCATCGCATAGTTTCCTTGCATCTCTCCATGGTGGGAAGGACTGAGACGCTAGGAAAAGACTAGTGAGGGAAACATGGATGCTATTTAAGAGCATTGAGACGTACCCATGATGTCGCATCTTATCCACTCAGGACCCCTTTTTGGAAAGTCAGTTCAGTGCTGACAAGCCATCGCTAATCTTTGCTGTAAGCAGCTGTGGTCGAAGGCCAATTATTGATGCTGTTGCAGTCAAGTTGTCCTTGTTAGGCAGTGGTCCAGAAACATTTGTGTGTGAAGTTTATAGTTTTGCAAATTTGCAGATTTGGGATAGTTAGTTCTGTAGTGTTGACTGCACAGAATTTGTACCTGAGGCTGTAGAATTGAGCACTACAAGTGCACCAGCTGGCTCTGAAGCAGTGACCTAACAAAGTACATTTTTTCATATAAAATTGGTTTAATTAAAGTTTTTCATTTTCATTCATCTTTGTCCGGTAATGACTTGAGTTACTCCCTTTTTACATAAGCATGGGGCCTGTGCCAAATCTGTTGTATGCTCATGTAAGCAGCAGCAGGGACATATTTGAAACCAAGGGTGCTGTAATGGGCTATGATGTAAACTTTGTTTGACATCTTAATTTCACAAGTCCTGGAGATTCATTGAGTACACCCGGGGTAAATTTAATAAATAAGGTGGCCAGACTTCTTAAGTCTTAGACTGGGACACCTGGCAGTTTACGCGTGCCACCCAGTTGGGCTTGCTTAGCTTACTCATGGATTTTACCAACGAGTTACGATTTCATTCATTCACTGCTGTTAGATGTCTGGATGTGAAAAACCCATGGGTGTTCAATTTCCTTGATGGGGCCTTTATTTCAGTATGTCTCACATATGATACCTGACTATAAAAAAAAAAAAAAAACACACATCACATGAGCAAAATAAGATTTACTCTTGATTGACATTTCTAATACATAAAGGGTAGTAAAACGTAATTTTGCTTTTCATTTTTGCAGTATCTCTGTAGTCTATATTACAAGGTACATCAATTACACATTTACCAAGTAAGCAATAAAAATCATTATCACCGTGTTGTTCCGAATATAAGAGGATTTTGGATGTAAGACGACCCCCCTTTCTCAAGACAAATTTTTGGTAAAAAGGGGGTTTTCATGACATCTTGTTTTAATCACGAATATATGTGTATGAAAATACTGATCAAACCTTGAGAAAAACCAATATAAAACAAGGCAGACTGTAGTTCAGTGCCATCTATTGTTGTCAACGTATGTGGACTATAGACTAAAATACGCAGAATCACTGATTTTGACTAAAAAGCCAAGTCCCCGAAAATAAGACGAACCCACTTTTTCAAAGGGGATTTCCCGGGAAGAAACATCGTTTTATATTCCGAACACCACGGGTAAATTTTTTTTTTTTTTTAGTTCACGGCTACACCTTAACCAACTCTGCGCAGGTATGGTATTAATTTTGTTGATAATCGGTGCCTTGACGGAAAACTGCATTTTTGCCTTTTTGGGAATACTGCTTCTGGAGAAGAAAGCGCTGAGTTGGGGAAGGTTACTGGGCTCTCACTGGCTGCCCCAGACGGAATGCCACGGTGTCTGTCGCAAGTCGCAGCAGCTGCAGTAATCAAAAAGAAACGCCAGGTAATGGTGGTCATTAGCCAGCATGCATTTGCAATATCTTAATTTACTAGCTAGCTAGCTAGCCAGCCATCTACTGCGAAGCAAGTTACATTTAACCAGACTTTCTTTGCATAAGCTGGCGGGGCAAACCTCAAGCTCCCTATCAGACACCATTGCTAAGCGTTCTAGCCTGGCTAAAACCGAGCTATGTTCGTGACAAAAAAAAAAAAAAAAAAAAATAGCTTCAGGCCAAACACAACTCACCTAGCTAGCGAACCCCCAATCTCGCCTCGCTGGAGCTACAACCTTGGTACAATTAGCTAGCTTCCTCAGTGACTGAACGATATAACATCCAACCCAGCGACTACTATGCAATGTCTGAGAGTAGACATAGCTAGGTAAAGTGAAAAACAAACATACTAACAGCGAATTTTACGAACACAGGCATTTAATAAGTCATAAAGTCGTATACTAGCAAATATTTTGACAGGCAAGCTAGCCAAATTATCTGAAATGCCAGCTATCATAAGCTATACCCATACAATCAAAAACGAATTAAGAAAAGGCTAACCTAATAACCTTAAACAAATTTATACCTCCTCACGCTACCCTGTAATTCCAAAATACGGACCACAACTGTAATCATCTCTTGAAATAGAGGAGTTTGCGAGAAGACAAATTAACAGTATATGCCTCTAAGCTTCTGTCATAGTAGCCACAGGAAGTGTTTTTACATGCTTTCCGGTAGGCGTGGCCATCTTGTGAAATAGGCTAAACAGTGCTGGCCATAGGAGGAAGCGAAAGTGACATATGAGCAAAGGTTTCCTAATAGGGCTCCCCTTGCCTCTCACTTGAGTGGATGTAGACAAGATTTTTTTAGCCTGTACAAAATACTTCGGAGGTGTGTGATTTTCACTCGTGATGAAGGAATCAGGCCAGTTCATCTATTTCTCATTTAGCCAAGTTGAATTTCTGTTGTTTGGCATTTTCTATGGAGCCCTTAGCCTTAGATGTACAACGTATGAATCCCAGCTAAACCTGTCTACTGGGGGGGAGGAGGGGTATGAAACTTGAAAGGACCTCATTTCCATCGCAGCTTTCATGGCTGTGTGGTGCGCACACAGTCAACCACAAAATATTTAATGTTAGTCCGAAAGGAAGAGAAAACAGTTAAGACGACCGAGATGCCACTTTTTAAAGATTCCTGTCAAAAAAAATTTCCTAAGAATTTCTCTTTCAGTATATCTCTGTAGTTTTTCATGGAAACGAATCTGGCAATTGTTTCCCTGAAATTCCACCCATTTCAGAATAATCACAGGATTGAAATCTCCTTTGGTAATGCCCGTTTGAAATTTGGCTTGCTCGCAATGAAAGTGGTTTGTACTACAGCTGTCAATAGGACGTATCTAAGGACGGTGGAATTGATGAGACCAAATGCAGCGACTTTCTGGCAAAAGAGAAAAACCCAGCCACTGGGCTATAAAGGAGAGACCCAGAAAATAACTCTCGCAACCCAGTACTCCAGCACAGCCGCTAAGAGGCGGGGCTGTGTGACGTAGCGTTCAGGAACCACACGCGAGAGAGGGAAATCCAAAAAACGTATGCATTTAATGAAGTCTGAGTCAAAGCCAAAAAACACAAGAATTGCCAAGCCACAATACGAAATCCAAAAACAGTGTCGATTAGACGGGCAGGGGTCAGAACCAGGAAGGCAGATGAGCAAAGGTACATAGACAGTAGGCAAAAAGTCGTAGTCGATGAACAAAGCCAAGGGTCATACACAGGGCATCCAAACACAGAAATCGTGGTCATACAAAAATAGGTCGAAATCCAAAAAGACAAAACAATACAAGAAGGGCTATGGCAAGAATTGTAGTCGGACAAACCAGTCGAAGAAAAACAATACTCAATGGCATACAAGGCGCTCTGCACAAAGAAATATTGATCAACGTTCTGACAAGGAGCTGGCTGTGAAAAGACTGCTTAAATAGACGGGAGGAGAGTCACATGCTATGCAGGGAGCAGGTGTACTGGATCAGACTAATTACAACGGGAGAATCACATGAGGGAAACCCTAACCACGAAAATTGGCGAACGCCAAGACACGGATGGGAATCACACAGACAGCCTATGACATTTAAACAGCTCCGGTCAAGGAGTTCTAAGTGCACAGATAACGAGTGCAGGAAAGTAATTAAGCACGTGCGAGAGATCAGAGAAACGCAGGGGAGATAGTTAAAGCTGAGCAAGAGGCGGAGACTAGAACAGGGCGATTGCGAGAGGGAATTAGTATTAATTAGTAGCAGTGCAACTTTACAGATTTAACTAGAGTGCTCATTAGTAAGTTAGTAATCTATATACATGGATTAGTTGTGTTAGTAGACTATGATACAAAATACAAACGTGAGTTTTGTTAGTAGTCAGAACAGTAAGGCGAAGGAAGTAAACGAGAATCGAAGGAATACGTTAAACACCAGAATACATTTAAATCACCCGAAGTAAGTGAGCACACAGATCGGGAAGACGGACTGAACCAACTAGATCACAAGACAGGGGAGACAAGTGCAATGGAACTGAGAAATGTAATGAACTAAAAACCTGAGGATTACAATAACCAAAAAGAATAAATAAAAGACAAAATCGTGAACACTGAACATGAACATAAACATGACCAAAAACCATAACCATGACAGGCTGAGCGAGAGAGAGAAAACTATAATAGAACGAAGCCAGGAGCTTCACAAATAAATCCGTCCAAACGGACGAGAAAACTCCTAAAACACCAAATAAAGGTGCAAATAAAGGAGAGGGAAAAAGAAAAGAACTTAATAACAAATTCCCGAAGAACACTCTAAGAATAACTGCGAAAATAGTTCGCTAACAACTAGAGTACACCTTTCTTGGCTTGTGTGAACTCAACAGATCAGACACTCAAGCAAAGAGGCGCGGCGAACTTCCGGCTTAAATAGAAACCGAAACAGATGTCGCCCATCTTCAATCAACCAGCTGGTGTAAGGAATTCGATGTTGTCCCGGACGAGAGACACAATGAAAGCCCTACACCAAACACAGTAAAAACCATAATTGTATCTGGAGGAAGGCAGATAGCACTTCCGGGTTCTTACGAACAGCTTTCTACGCACAGCTATATTAGTATCATCGCTCTTGAAGTCTGCAATTTTACCACTTTTCACAATGGATTCTCCTCTTGGGTCTGATTAATCAGAGACAGAATATTCATCATTGGGATCAGACCACTCTGATCATGAAATCGAGGCTCATGATGTGATTGTACCGTATCGGTTTGAGCCACCTGCTGAGGAGGCAAACGCCGAGGATGGTGCTGCTGGTAACAGGCTGCATTTTATAAGATGACAACATCGAAGGACCACTAGGGAACAGTCGCTGCTAAGTGCTAGCAAATTAACAGTCGTTATTTTTTGATCAATTAATATATCTAGCCTTTCTCTGTACATAATGGTAGTACATGTGCTTGTACATGTGATAACTGGATGGAAAGATGAGAAGTTAGAACCTACATTTTGTTCTTGTCACTGCCCCAGCATCCTACCCTGTCATGATAATAAGGGCTACATGCACACGTCATTTGTAGCTTATCACTATGAAACATTTTTGCCATTTTTCCCAGTTATATATGTATCACATTTTTCTACAACTCCTAAAGAATAAAATCTATTAAAAATTTCCTCTCTGATAGTGCGCACACTCACCCTGTCAATCGGGATTGAAAAATGGACGTAATCGCACAGTTACAAGGGTGGGCAGATATGGGGCACAGTTTAGTCCTTGCAATTTCGCATAGTTGCAGCACCCAGCAAACTACCAGGCCTGTACTATAGTAGACCCACAAGTCTAAACTGGGTCTAAACTAGTAAACAAGCTACGCCTACATCGGCAATCGATCTACCTACCCTCGTTTTCCTCCATTTTTCCGCAGTCGGTCTCGATGTCAAGCTTGTCCTTTTTGGAGGTCTACCTGACTGATTCTCCAACTTAAAGGCGCACTATGCAAGTTTGTTTACTTTCTGCGCGATTATATTTTTGTCTCAATTCGCCGACATCTCTCCACAATCCGCTAGCTGCCTGCCCCTAAATTCACTGTAAAAAAAACCCGAGCTCTGGAGACCGCACAGGCGTCACAAACTGCAAATAAACACAAGGGGCACACGCTGTGCCCCGTAACATAACAAACCGTCCCGGCCGATCACCGTCAAGAGTTGACAGTTATGGAAGCATGGGAAGGAGGGAACTATGGGAGGGAGGGGCGGGCTGCCTCTGTTTTGTTTGAATTTGAATGTCAACAGAAGGGAAAGTAAACAGACTTGCATAGTGCACCTTTAAGGGGACCTACAGCTAAGCAAAATGCCAATCTTGGTTAAAAATTTCAGTTTTGAGGTAAGAACATGAAGTGGTCCTTCAAACAGTCCATAATATGGAGTCATGTTCCAAAGGAAACATTCGTCATGAACACTGTCTTCAAGGCTGGAACAGCTATGAGTGTGGCGACTTTCAATATTGCGGCTTTTCAAACAATTTATTAAATAAAGCCATTGTTGATCGGGGGTTGGTGTTGCAGTCTATTGTTAATGAATACTCGCGTCTCTTCTTGTTTTCAAACAAAATAGCGAGATCGAAGTTGCGTCAGTCAAACAATATTTATTCAGCATTACTCCGTCACTTAACATAAACTTAAAATTTTCACCATTAAACAAAAAAGAGCCTGCGCGGTCAACAAACTGTGTCGCTTCCCCGTCTCACCTTCTTTTTTTTCTCAGGGTGTCACCCATTACACTTATCACTCATTCCACACAGGTGCTCTGCACCCACAAATCATTCAATGAACGGGGGGAGGTGGCCTCTAATCAATCCATCACCCAATTCATACTCAAATAACAATTTTCTACAGCAGGCAATAAAATCAAAATAAACACAATTAATATAAAAATAGAAAATGGCTCTAAGATTCAATGATGGCCAACGAGGAATTGCCTTGATTCTTATGAAACTTAGCATAAAGGCAGGGGCACACTCAATGAAAGGCTATCACGAAATGGACAGAAAACGTGTGAAACAGAGTGAAAAACGCGCACTAGAACTTGAAAAAAGAAACGAATAGACACTCGAGAAGCACATAAAACTAGGGAAGAAACACAGATTGAAGAAGAGGGAGTTACTTATGAGGCTGCAGGGTTCCCCCTGAGTTCTGAAAAATATTCTTCACTTTCTCCCTCGAGAAACAAAGTCAAAAAAAATTCTTCACTTTATCATAGGTGTCATTTATTATTAGTTACTCATGGACTTTATAAAACTTTGAAAAGCCTTCAAAGCGGACAAAGTTCATGCAGCATGAACAAGGTCAAACCTCAAACATTTGCATTATAACAGGTCTCTCCATTATAATACTTTGGATTGTATATATCGAGGGCTGACTGCAATAAACAGTTATGTCCAATATATAACATCTGGACATAACTGTTTATTGCAGTCAGCCCTCGATATAATATTGGGTCCATTCAAGTTCAACCTCTAATAATGGGGACCCTGTGAACCATAAAAGCTAATTTAAAACCTCTTGAGCATTTAGCATGGAATTTATTCAATAGACTGGCAATAGAAATCCCTGTAAACCCTTAATTTCTTTATTTTGTTCCTTAACATTTTTATCAATGCAGCCATTTTTGGCATCCCAAAATTAAAAAGGGACACACCCTTTAAAGCTGCAGTTGGTAAGTCTTATAAAAGTAACTTGTTGTCATTTTTGCTAAAACTGTCACTGAGTACAGACAGTGTTACATAAAACTAGTACTCCGTAATTAAAAAAGGCTCCTTTAAACCCACCCACAGCTCCTACTGCAATTTAAAAGAATCGTTCGGTCCGACCAAAAAGAACCAATTATAGCCAGAATGGTGTCTGTCAGCCGTCAAACAGTGCACATGCACGCGCTGCAGACAGCCTCCTCCTCCTTCCTCCTCAGTTCATGCCAGTGCTCAGGCAAGCTCAAATCTCCGAGAGAGGGTTCAGGAGCTTAGAGAAACTAATGGCGCAACAACAGCCATCAGCGAAGAAAAAAATACCGATACTTCCGTTACTGACAACAGCACACACGGCTAAGACAAGTAAGAAGAGGAAGCCAGAAGAAAAAAAAAGCACAAAAGAAAGAATTAGACAAAGCCCGGGATAAACAAGAGTGAACATCGGAGTGGCTTTTCAGAGGTGGAGGGAACTCCTGGATCTGGAAGGATTAAAAACCGACGCAGAGTTGGCAACTTTTCTGCTTGACAGGTAAACCCCTGCTTTATTCGTTGGTTCATTTTTGCTCCGCAATGCTCTGCAAATTAGTGAGTTGGCGTCGCTCACATGCACAGCTGGTAGGCTACTAACCCCAGCCCTAACCGGCATCAATTCAGTTTCGCTCTGCAAATAGCGAGTGAACGTCGCTTACAAGCACAATCGCTGTTCCAATAGCCAGCGTCTTGTAATTGTTACAGTACTCCGTAGTGCATGTGATGTTACTGTGATGTTGCAGTCGAGCTAACGTTAGCTTGTTTCAGATGCTAGGGATAACGTTACTGGCGTCGTTTTATTAGAAAGTAGCAGAAAATATCTTTATGAAGTGACCTGGCAGTCTCATCGGTTGTGTTGAGGCCCTCATAAATATGTGTAACGTTTCTGTGCTCTCACAGCTAAATGCTGTCATACATGGTTTACTGGCCATTCAGCAGGATTCACGACAGTTTCTGTTCTCAAAAAAGCGGGTAACTTACTGAAATAAGCGTGTGCTGGGTTTTTACTGAATACATACTGCTGTAGATTACTTTTCATGTCGACATGATTTATTTCTGCTTGTTTGTTGGCCAGCAGTGTTGACTGTTCACAACAGTAATTAGCCTCGGCAACTTGGTCGCATGCATAACGGCTCGCCTGCCTTCGCGTGCACGGCAGCCTTCTGGGGGAGGGTCTTAGGGCAGGAGTGCAGTGGAGAGGGGAGGGGGAGGGATCTGAAAGTTGCATTTTTTCACATTTTTATGCCAAGTCCTCTCTCTCCTCAAAGTTACCAACTGCAGCTTTAAGGGCAATAGAGAGGCCTGACAATAATGCTAAATTGGACTTGGGGTGAGCTCAAAATTTTGTGCTGTCAAATGTTCATTTAAAATGTTTAACTTTAAAGATTTCCATTAACTGATTCCAAATTGAACTTTAGATGAGCTGAATGTTTTGTGCACAATTTATTGGAATCCTTAATGTAAATCAAATGTTTAGGGTTTCAAATGTTAAACAACTCAGATAATCACTAATTCTGATGCCAGCAACAAAGAAGTCTCAGTACTGGAACCCTCATCCACTTCTCTCAAGGGAGCGCTTTCTGGTTACTGTACTGTCCGAAACCACCATGTGATGCTAAGCTGGTGAACCAAAAGCCCCCCAGCGGTAGCAAACGCCACGGGATTTACATAATTCAGTCAAAAAAAAAAAATCCGCGTATATTCACTCCCTCACATGACTGACTGCCTCATTACATCATTCGGCTTTTCAACTCCACGGAGACCTGTCAGCCAATAAGACAGCATTTGGATGTACGTTCCCGTAAAACCCCTCTCTGATCGGTCTTTCTTGGCTCTGTTCATTGAAGATAAAACAATACGAAAGTGCTGTTCTGTTTTACGGACATTCAGTAGCGTAGTAAACTGCCCGAAGTGAATAACTATTCCGGACGGCTCGATTCTTTATTTTTCAGAACGTTCAGAGCGGAGGACAGATAAAAAAATAAAGATCAGTAGCCTTCCAGGAGGCGGCGGGCGGAATGAAAATAAAAATATTTTTTTAATTCCATTTTTGGGATTTTTCTGAGCGGCGGGCCCGAGGGCATGCAAAAAATAAAATTTTATTTTTCTCTGTTTCGGGCAATTTCCATGGCGGCGGGCCCGAGGACCAAGGAATTAAAAAAGCCTGGCCTTAGAAATTGTCACCATCATTTTTTTCTCGCCAAAGTGGCGAGGGGGCGTCTTTTAGCTTCATCACTATCACTTAAGTTTTCGTCAGTGACGAGAGTGACGAGCGGTAGCAGGAACCCTGGGCTGGTGCCTTTTAAAGAGGTAAAAAAAAATCCTAAAAACCACTAGAAACTAAATGCTAAATGTAGAAAAAACTTTTACGTGGGCACTTCAAAGAGACTACCCAAAGTAAGACACTGGAGCACCCTTACAAGTCTGCATGTTTTATTGCAGGGGGTAAATGACTGACGTTTCGACAAAAAGTCTTCCTCAGAATCATCAGAACACAGGAAGAGGTGGGGTATATTTACTCATCCTCGTAATGATAATTGACAGCCATTATTTGGGGGAAATAATTACAACATAAATCAAAAAATAATACATAGAAGGCAGAAAAGTGAACAAAAAATAAGGCATTCATGTAGACCAACAACATTACCCCTGTGACGAAAATACAGTGCGTATATTTACATAATATGTGCATGTTCTGACTACAATAGATATTGGACCACAGTAGCCTATCCAAAAGAGAGATCAGTTAGAGGAAGCAAGATAAACTAGGTTGGTCAGTAACTTCCCCAGAATCTGCTGCATTAAGGGTATGGATCCAAAAAACTTCCCTACGAAGTAATTTGTTAGTGATATCGCCTCCTCTTGTGGACAGCATAACTTTTTCAATACCTAAGAATTTAAGGGAAGAGACCGAACCGTGATTAGCCTCCATATAGTGGCGCGCCATAGCATAATCCATATTTTTATCCCCCGCCACGAAGTGTGAGGGGGATATAGGTTTGAGCTCCGTGCGTCCGTCCGTGCGCCTGTCCGTCCGAGATAAAGGGGACAGCTTTTCTAAGAAACTATTAGAGATAGGACAACCAAATTTGGTGTGTAGCTTCAGACCATAAAGGCCTTGATGGAGTTCGAAAATGAGATACGCGCAATTTTTTTCCCCGCAGTTATTGCCCTTGATCCGTATTTTTGGACTCTGTCCACGGTATCTCTAAAGGGGACAGCTTTTCTCAGAAACTATTTGAGATAGGATAACCAAATTTGGTGTGTAGTTTAACACCATAAACACCCTGATGGAGTTCGAAAATAAGAAGCACGATTATTTTTCCCACAGTTATTGCCCTTGTGGCATTTTTGGGAGCCTCATAGCATAGTTCATAGTATCTTTAAAGAAGGCATTTTGGCGGTGGATGTTGTTGACCATGTCTACTTGTTGTTCCATATGGCAGTTTTGTGTTCGCCAATTCTAGTTTTAAGTGTCCGTTTTGTCTGGCCGACATAAATTAAACCACACGGACATTTCAACATGAAAATGACGTGAGTGGATTGACAGTTAATACATTTTTTGATCTCATATTTGGTGCCATTGAGAGGATGGTAAAATAATTTAGCTTTATGTGAATTAGAGCAGCGGGCGCAGTGGCCGCAACAAAAGAAGCTGGCAGGTGGACCCAGTAGCCAAGTGGTGGATGATGTATCTTTTAAAAGATCTCGTAATATCAGAGATTATGTTGTACATATTTGTACGCCTCCTACAGCATCCAGCACTTGGCTACCAGCTCCACCTGCTGGCTTCTTTTGTTGCGGCCACTGCGCCCACTGCTCAATCTTTTGCGATCCTCTCATTGGCACCAAATATGAGATCAAGCGATTTATTAACTGTCAATCCACTCACGTCATTTACATGTTGAAATGTCCGTGCGGTTTAATTTACGTGGGCCAGACAAAATGGACACTTAAAACTAGAATTGGCGAACACAAAACTGCCATACGGAACAAAAATGTGGATTATGCTATGGCGGGCCACTATATGGAGGCTAATCATGGTTCGGTCTCCTCCCTTAAATTCTAAGGTATTGAAAATGTTACGGCGTCCCCAAGAGGAGGCAATATCACTAACAAACTGCTTCGTAAGGAAGTTTTTTGGATCCATACCCTGAAAGGTGCACTATGCAAGTTTGTTTGCTTTCACATCTGTTGACATTCAAATTCAAACAAAACAGAGGTAGCCCGCCCCTCCCTCCCATAGTTCCCTCCTTCCCATGCTTCCATGTCAACTCCTGTCGGTGATTGGCCGGGACAGTTTATTATGTTATGGGGCACAGCCTGTGCCCCTTGTGTTTATTTGCAGTTTGTGACGCCTGTGCGGTCTCCAGAGCCCGGGGTTTTTTTACAGTGAATTTAGGGGCAGGCAGCTAGCGGATCGTGGAGAGATGTCGGCGAATTGAGAAAAAAATATAATTGTGCAGAAAGTAAACAAACTTGCATAGTGCACCTGAAATGCAGCAGATTCTGGGGGAGTTAATGACCAACCTAGTTTATCTTGCTTCCTCTAACTGATCTCTCTTTTGGATAGGCTACTGTGGTCCAATATCTATTGTAGTCAGAACATGTACATATTATGTAAATATATGCACTGTATTTTTGTCACAGGGTTAATGTTGTTGGTCTACATGAATGCCTTATTTTTTGTTCACTTTCCTGCCTTCTATTTATTATTTTTTGATTTATGTTGTAATTATTTCCCCCAAATAATGGCTGTCAATTATCATTACGGGGACAGTTATATATACCCCACCTCTCCCTGTGTTCTGATAATTCTGAGGAAGACTTTTTGTCGAAACGTCAGTCATTTACCCCCTGCAATAAAACATACAGACTTGTAAGAGAGCTCGTAGTCTCTTTGAAGTGCCCAGGTAAAAGTTTTTTCTACGTGTATGGTCCTACACTGTTGAGCACTTTTTTGTGCGTTGGACTTTCGTGTACTCTAAAATACCAAATGTTTTCCTCCTGAGAACATTACAGTTAAACTTTGATCACATTATTACTGCCAAACTAAAATCACGTTTTTCTAAAAATACAGATTTTCAACAAGAAAATACAGATTTCTCAGCAACTGTACATCCAATTAACTTCATATTTGGCAGTTTTCTTCATTTTGTTATGATCTATGTCTGTACAGAGCTCTTTTTGCAATATGTACCTCTGAATATGAGTAAATGAAAATATGCATATTTAATTAGCTGTTTCCTGCCGAAATTGATTTAGGGGGGTCAAAATCAAAACTAGAACATAGAACCCTGGAAAAAAGCTCTGTAGTGACATTAGGAATGTTTATTCCTTCACATTTCAGCTGAAATTATAACCAAGCACTGTTTAGTTATCTCAATAACTGTGTTTCTCTAAGTATCTATATATTCATTAAAACAGCCATTGCCATGGCAACCACTGATGTGATGCTTCAGAAACTCAGTGTTTAAAGTTGCAGTTTCTAATAGAATTAATTTGATAATTATTCTTAGTTTAAAAAGTGAATATCTTAGAAAAATGTTTGCTTAACTTTAAGTCCCCTTATTAGTTGGAATTGCCCCTTCTTCCAATTTTCGAGCAAGTTTCTTCGGGTTGAATGAAGCATAAAGCCCATTGTCAAAATCTTCATCTCTGAAATGGGTGCTGTATACTGCACTTGACTCAGTCAGACCACTTTCCCCTTGTTAGTTTCACCCGCTGAGTCCAAACTCTTCTCAACTCCTCTGGCTTGGGAAAGAAATGTAGACTTAGTCCATCATTCGATGTGTTGCTACACCCAGCAACAACACTCTAGTCGGCATTTTGATCAAAAACTTTCTGAAACCTCTGAAAAACTTTAGAATCGATGAGTGCTAAAACAGAATAGACTTATACGCAAACAATACTAACAAACTCAGTTGAGCCTCTTGCTCTAGCTCTCACCTTCCTCATGTGACGTATGACATCACGTGACTGCACTTTACATCTGATCGAAAAACCTTCTGAATTTTTTAGGGGTGGGGCTTAAGTGGGTATGATGAAGCCTCTTTATGAGAGAAAATGGGCTTTTTTGGTGATGTCTGACAGGTTTCAACTTTTTATGCATGGGAACATCAATTTTACTGATTATTTAACCATTAAAACCACCCTTTGACTCAAGTGTCACAAAACCTTTAACATACCTTTTGACATTTTTCAGTCGCATCAAGTCAACAGCTATGCCAGAAGGCTGGCTAGAGACAGCGGTGCCTTGGTCACTGTCACTCTCGGTGTTTTCATTGTCAGCTTCTGATATATACGGCTCTTTCAAATACAGTAAGTTTCCCACCATTTCCTCCATGCTGGCATTTCCATTGGTGTCTGAATTATCTATTTTGTACAAACTTTCTGACACTAACAAAACCAAACTTTCTTTGTTGCTCGAGCTAACTGTCATAGTCTCCAATGGTTGGAGTTGCCATGGAGTACTCGCTGTGACGACGTTGCTAATAGTCGCGCTGTGCTGCGGTTACGTGGTTGAAGCTTGGCTACTTTAATTTTAAAATTAAAATTACACCATTCTGAATTACCTTTTTGATATTCTTTTGTGGTCTTTACAATATCTTTAGCATAACCATTTAAAAGATTCAGTAAATCGACCACTTGGAAATGTGTGACAGATTCACTTTAAGATTGCTTGATTAATAATCACACAATTTATTTGCAGTATAATCAACAGCAATATATAAGCCTGTAATTATAAAGAAAGTATGAAGAAATGGCAGATCACTAAAGGGCTTAATTGACACTGTGTGAGGTCAAGTGTCAGAGTGAAGGATTCAGTTAGGATTAGTGTTATTGTTAGTGTTAACCCAAACTGTAAACACTTGGATAATCCTTTGAAGGGATTAGCATATGAATAACACTGAGATGACACGAGTGTTACTTGGGTGTAATCCAACGCATGCGAAACTGATAAATATCCACGCACAAGGACTTCAATCCACCTGAGAATCTCTTACAAACGCGCTGATTGAATAATTGCTGAGTACGGCATGGGAACGTGAATATGCCACTAAATCTCATGGTGAATGCATGAGAATGGGTGAGGTCAAGTTTTAGGATTAACTAAACAGCTCGAGTAAAGTTAACACCCGTGTAACACTAATCCCCAGATAACACCTAAACTTGACCTCAACAGGAAGATTTAGTCAACCTGGTGTTTACTGTGGGTTTACACCGAATTAACACAGGACTAACCCAACTTCTGTGCCACAGTGTTATCTCAATCCCAGAAAGCTGCATAAACACCATGCATACTCATTTAAAATGTACAGGGTGTTGAGTTGATCTCAGTAAAGTGTTTGAGGGTGAGTGGGGCGCCCCGGTGGCTCATCGGTCTAAGTGCGCGTACCATAAAGGCTGTGTCCTTCCCGCAGCGACCTGGGTTCGACTCCGGCTCAGGTCATTTGCTGCATGTCTTCTCCCATTCTTCTACCCAACCTTCCTGTCTCTCTACACTATAACTGTCAAATAAAGGAAAAATTCCCAAAAAATAATCTTTAAAAAAAAAGTTTGAGGGTGAGTGCAGGGCTGCCAATTCTCACGCATTCGCCATGAGAATTAGTGGCATATTCACGTTCCCGTGCCGTAGCCAGCAATTATTCAATCAGCCCGTTTGTAAGAGATTCTCAGGCGGAATTGAAGTCTTTGTGCATGGAGGTTTCACATGCGTTACGGTGTCATCTCACACCCAAGTAACCCTTGTGTCATCTCAGTGATATTCATATGTTAATCCCATCAAAGGATTATCCAAGTGTTTACAGTTCGGGTTAACACTAACACTAACACTAATCCTAACTGAATCGTTAAAGGGGAGCTATTATGCTGATCCTTCTTTTAATACATATAGGTAATGTTATAATGTTGGATGTCCATACCCAACCTCTGAAAAGTTTCTAAACATAAGATACAGGGGTTTTGCCGTAATCCAAGAACGTGATTTCGTGAACGTGATTTCCTCTCTGAACAGCTCCTCCCAAGATCTTCACAAGATCTGGGCAAAACCTGACATCAGGTTGTGCCATCCAATTAATACAGGCCTAGCCAGAGCGAATCAGGCGCTGGACCTGCCCACACCGGAAACTATTCTAGCAGGCACTAACAACCGCAGATCATACCATGCCTTAGTAGCGTCGACACTTTTGGAAATACAAAAGAAGAACCGCAGATCATTTGAGGTTCAGTTTTGTCAGTATCTCTCCCAAAGCTGCTTGTCCGTTTACTTTTGGATGCAAAGAAAAGCACCTATTTCTCTTCCAAAAGACGATGCCACCAGAAATCAGTGGGTAGCTTTTTTTGTTTGCTGGTAGCAAACAGCCACAGCCAAAGGGAACGTTAGCTGTTTGTGCTCAGCATTTCTCCAAAGACAGCTTTGTCAATAAAGGATAATTCGACACAGGAGAAGTGTTTCAGCTGCTTCTCAAACCTGAAGCAGTTGCATCGATCAAGCGATCAGAGCCACAAGCTGTAAGTAACGATATAACTGCAAATAATGTAAGTGAAGCAAACGTGTTACGGGTGGCTAGCAGAACCGCTAACGACAGTAAGCACTAACAACTGACCTCAAACACAGGCTTTGTAAAATATCTGAAGATAAGCCTGGATCGGTCACGACTGTCCCTGACTCACAGACGCAGAAGCTGTAAGTTGCTTTACTGCATAAGCCAACCTGATGCGATAGTCAGTTGATTGTGGCTGTAGCACTGCGGCTAACGTAGCCAAGTTACTGTTGCTAATGTTTGTGTCCTAAATATGCAAGAGTAATATCAGGGGAAATTCTACAGAAGGTGTGTAAACCTCATTTGAAGCCAATTTTTAGACTTGTACCAAGCATCCAACTTACAAACAACTGTCCACGGTAACGGAACTTGCTGTGTGTAAAACCTGTATTGCAAGGGTTTGTCTCTGTGGTTGTTATGACCGCTCGGTTACCAGCTACTGCATGTTAGTTTGCGTGCCGTGCTAATTAAAAATGTTCCTGGTTAACTTATATGCAGTAATTCTGATCGATATGCTTGTGTTACTTCGGTAAGCATCAATGTGGCAGTTTCATCATTACATTGCCTGATTGTAGCCACTACAGTTGAAGCTAACCGGACAGGTGCTGTAGGTGTCTGCATAGTTGGGCTGAAAAGGCTGCACTTAGACCAGACGTAGGTTTTGCAGAGCTTGGGATACGTGTTTGGGTTTGTTTACGGCTGCTTGTGATCGCTTCACTTATCCATGACCGGGGTCAGCCGGATACTTCACAAATATCTGGGCTAGCTCTCTGGTGCTACCATGAAAGCAATCGCAAAATGCAGAAGCTGTAACGTGTCTGGTATAACAAACGATTTCTCTGCACTACCGTGACATAATTTCATCCCCCTTTATAAATTGTTGCGGCTAATAAAAAGCCGAAAAAGGCGGAGATTTAATAGGAAATTCTTCCTGTAGAAGTGATCGATTCGCTAGCTCCACATAAGCAACTTGTCCATGCTCACGGAACTTACGGTCTGTAAAACCTGTATTATGTTCATAACATAACCGAGCTCTCTCCAGCTGTCGCTTACTATCCATAAAGCTGCTATCACATTGGACGCGAAATGAATTTTTCACAGGACAGATTACATTCAAAGTCAATGCAAAGACGCGAATACACGAGTTATGGGTGCGTTAAGCCGCTTTCACACCGGATGCAAAACGAATTTTTCGCGCTACAGATTACATTCAAAGTCAATGCAAAGACGTGAATACATGCGTTATGGGCGCGTTAAGCAGCTTTCACACCGGACGCAAAACTAATTTTTCGCGCGACAGATTACATTCAAAGTCAATGCAAAGAGGCGAATACGCGTGTTATGGGCGTTGCCTTTCACATCGACATAAAAAAATTTTTTGCGACCGATTACATTCAACGTCAGTGCATTGACTTTGAATGTAATCTGTCGCGCGAAAAATTTGTTTCACGTCTGGTGTGAAATCGGCTTATCGCGCCCATTTTCCGCGAGCAAACGCTGGTCATTCCGGTGCAATAAGTAAAGCATTACCACGGGCAATATCCGAAAAAGCCGTTTAGCCTGGAGCTTTTGCCCCTTCGTCATATACCAGCGCAGAAACTGTTCGTTACTCCATGCTAACGACACATTACAGTTATGCACATGAACCAGCAGGTCCTTATAATACACACCGAAGCAGTCCATAAGTTGTTGGTCCACTTTTTGCTGCTCCTCACTGTCCATGTTTCCCTCTAAACTCAGACCCACCGGATTTCTACGGTCTCCGGTCTACACTTGGGTATGTCGACCCATTCTACAAATGTGTCTGTGTGGGGTGGATTCTAGCTTTCCCTCAATTCTAGCTATAGAGTAGAAACACCGGTGTACTCACCATAGTAGCCGTAGGTAGATAACAAATTCGAGCTTGAGCTGCCAGACTTTCGCACTGCGTCCTCCACTTTTGCCGTTGCGTTTACTAGAATAAGTTCATTTCATTAGATCTATATACATGTACTGCGTTTGATTGCGGAATTGGTCGGTCGATTCCTTCTCAGATGGCAGACGCGTCTCAGTTTCACTCTGGGGAGGTGGACCCGGAAAACTGCGTTCTGCTGCCTCATCCCACCCAGATCCGCCCTCCACAGAGCTGGCCAGTAACAAGAAAATGGGCATACGGGGAGTGGGGGCCATAGCGGAAGAGCCGCCCCAACGAGGCGTTTCAGGCAGAGACTACAATGGACTACAAATGGGTTTTTTTGAGTATGGCAGTATGAGCTAAATAAGGACCTTTTTTTGGAATTTGAACGATCAGGAGTACTCTATGGGAGTCCAAGATCAAAATATAAATTTGGAAATGTAGCATAATAGGTCTCATTTAACTGAAAACTTGACCTCACCCAGTTGGCAGCCCTGCACAAACCCTCAAACTTGACCTCAGTAAAATGTTAACCTCTAGAGGTTAACTCAACACCCTGTACATTTTAAATGAGTATGCATGGTGTTTATGCAGCCTTCTGGGATTGAGATAACACTTTGGCACAGAGGTTGGGTTAATCCTGTGTTAATTTGGTGTAAACCCACAGTAAACACCAGGTTGACTAAATCTTCCTGTTGAGGTCAAGTTTAGGTGTTATCTGGGGGTTAGTGTTACACGGGTGTCAACTTTACTTGAGCTGTTTAGTTAATCCTAAAACTTGACCTCACCCACTGTACTTCATAATGATATTGCATGGATGGAGGAAAAAAAATAAATAACCCAGTGCTTTCCCTGAATTCCATCTCCCGTTCTAGAATTTTTTTCAGCAGTGCAACCTAATATATCATCAATTAAAATGTTTTTGGCATTCAAAAGAATAGGCTGCATTTGCCAGGATGTGTAGTCGCACAATAGTTGCCGCGCTACTAGTGATAATGATTAATGTATTAAATTACCCGCACTTCCTGTGTTGAAGTGTTTTACTTGAATAATTCAGTAAATTGGTTATGAGTGCATCCTGAATGTGCGACAGATGGCATGAATTTAAAATCATTCAAAATGCATGCCATGCATAGTATTAGCCAGAGACCCGTCTGTTAAGACCCGGTCTAGGTCAGACCGTAACAGGTGAAAAAGGAATAGTGTGAAGGTGGAGGAAATAGAGAAGAAAACAAAAACTGCGGGCCGCTGTACAACCACGGTCCCTGCTGCCTGACCAAAACTGCCTTTTCCTGACTCGTCTTCGAGGGTTACTGAGTACGAGGCGATTTTACACACTGAGCTTCAGAGCACAGTGTCTGCAGGCTGAGACGCAGTGTCTGAATCATGTAACCCCCACCGGAAAGCGAATTTCCACCCAGGATAGCCCTCAAAAATAACAAAGGAAAAAGAACAAAGCAAAATAATAAAACAGTGTCCTGATGGAAGGATTTAACAGAACCCAGCTAGGAACACTCTAACTAACCGAGGTTGCAAGCGACAAGCAGGGGAGCAAAGCCAAGTCGAAGTCAGATAACGAAGCCAGAGTCAAAGATGGAAAATTTCTCTGGGGCAAACAGACAAGGGGATAAGGCAAGAATCAGAGTTGAATGGGCGAAACAAATGGTCAAACACGCAGTCCACTGATAAACAAATCCAAAAGAGCAAAGCAAGAATCAAAGTCAAACAAAATGGTTCAGTCACAAGTCAACCAAGAACAGCAATCTGCAAAATCCACAGCGCAACCACCGAGTTCGAAGAGCTAGTCTCCACAGTTTGACACTAAACTGCACTTTTTCAAATGGTGAACCGGAAACGGAATTGTCAGACCTCAGGCGAACCAGAGAAAAGCAAAGATAATCGATTTCACAGCAAAGATGCACAAAATGTATGACAGGGGTCATAACACCCCCGCCCTTAAGAGAAAACCTAGGGTCAGGGTTTTCTTTTTAAGTTAGCAACGTGAAAGGGCATCAGCAACAATATTCTGTGCACCTTTCTTATGCATTATTGACAGATTGAAACTTTGCACAATTAGGGACCAACGCATGAGTCGGTGATTAGAGTTGCACATGGGTTGAAGAAAAACAAGGGGGTTGTGGTCTGTATAGACCTGAACAGGGTTTGAGCTTGAGCCAAGGAACACTTCAAAATGCTGGAGTGCCAGAAGAAGTGCAAGAGCTTCTTTTTCTATGGTACTATATGCAATTTTTTGATTTTTTTTTTGGGGGGAATTTTTTCCTTTATTTGACAGTTGTGCAGTGTAGAGAGACAGGAAAGTTGGGGAGAAGAATGGGGGAAGACATGCAGCAAATGACCTGAGCTGGAATCGAACCCAGGTCGCTGCAGGAAGGACACAGCCTTTATGGTACGCGCGCTTAGACCGATGAGCCACCGGGGCGCCCCCTATATGCAATTTGATGACGAGCAAATTTCTTTGAAAAATAAGAAACTGGATGATCAACACCAAGATGGTCCTCCTGAAGTAACACAGCTCCAACATCAGAGCCACTGGCACCCACCTCCAGTTTGAATTTTGCATAGAAGTTTTGGGCAGACAGAACTGGAGCACTACACAAAGGGCTTTTTACAGGATCAAAGGCTTTCTGACAAATTGGAGACCAAATAAAATTCTGTTTTCCGAAGAAGATTTGTGAGAGGCGATACTACATCAGAGAAGTTTCTGCGAAAACTGCGATAATATCCAGCCATGCCAAGAAAGCAGCACAGTGCTCCCTTTATCTTAGGAGGTGGGAAGTTATTAACCCCTTAAGCCCTACATACATACATACATAAGCCCTAAATACAGCATGTTTCCAAATCGCAACGTTGTCATGCGGCATATCCACATTTCGCGAAGAAACTAGGCAAAAAGCTCATGTAGATCATTTTTACCCCAACCGAACACAATTCAAGCACCAAGCAAGTAAATAAGCATGTAGCAAAACATAGGATAAAATCATATCAGCGCTGAGTCGCTAGAATTTCTCCTGAATTTATGCTATGCATAAAAACGATACCTCAAATGAAACAGGAAAGTCCACAGAATCCAACGATATGAGCCCTGTCATTTTAAACCGACACCACACTCAAAGAAAAGCAGGCATATACTTTACAGTCTACAGAGATGAGCAAAGAAATTTCTTACCTTTGATATTTTGTAATTAAAAAAAAAAAACTTTGAGGGTAAATCCAAGCTTGCTATTGTTAGCTCAATGTGTCTGTGTTATAACGAAACTAGATCTGCGAGTCTCAAAGCATGTTTTTCTTCTCGAGCATTGCTTCAAAGATCTCAGTTCCTCAGCATTCAGCTTGCTTGCAATGTATTTTCCTCGCTGCGATCGGCTTGTGATGCTGTCAGTAAGACTTTGCCATAACCATTTGATTCTATGGCTTTTGACGTTTCCAACGAGCCCTAAAGCACCTTTATCGCACAAAGCTAGCCTGAGCTACAGCCTTGTGTTCCTAGTGCGTCAAACCGAGTCCATGGGCCATTCGAATGTACTTAAATAGCGTGACAATATAAACGCTTAACAGGTTTGTTTGTGGTATTTTCGGTATAATTATCCGCTAAATATTCAACTGTCGTTTTCAAAGTCGTTTTCTGACAGAAACGTGTGAATACTGAGGGCACAACAGTGCAAACAAGGTGAGTGACTTGTTTTTTTTTGACTCATTCTTTATATGGGCGATTTGAGAGTGATGTTACTGTCAAATGATATAGCCTATTGGTTAGGGTATAGGGCTACAGCGCAGGCGACCAGATTCCGAGTCCCTGGTCAGGCATGCTTTTAGTAAGACAATAGTACCATTTTGCTTTTATAAATAATTGCTGGGGTTTTTATTCTTTTGACTTTTTTCCTCATTTTTTAACCCTTTTTGTATTCATAATCTTATAATTAGCTTTTTTAAAAAATAAATAAATAAATAAATCTGCTCCAGTAGAGCCAAACTTCATTTTCTTTGTATTTATTGTCTTTGAATGGGAAACTGTACAGGCTATAGGACTGGCAGAAAAAATAATTTAAAAAATTATAAATTCTGAAAATTTAAAACTGGTTGTATTTGGGTGGAATGTATGCCTGTAATGACATATAAGTGAAATTAGATGAGTTTTACAGTTTAATATCTGAGAAATCTGATTTGGCACACAAGGTACCTGAATTGCCAATTTGGAGAAGCCACCCAGACATTCCTCTCTAATTTTGTTCTGATTACTTGATTAGAATAAACTTTGGCACAGATAATGGTGGGATTCTGTGCTGTAAATTTTTAGAGGTTTCAGACTGCAACTAATTAAGTTTACAAGCATAGAAGTAAACCTTTGTTTGGTGCAAAATGAGGTCTTTGATTTATACTGTGTTCCATCTTCATTTACTCTGACTCAGTGACATATACACTGATTTTTACACCATGGCAGAAATCCCAAACCTTTATTATGATACCAAGATCATTCAAATGGACCAAACAGTTGCAGAGATATACTCATTTCATTTTGGGCTTGCCATTTTCGAAAAAGAGGCTCAGGGCTTAAGGGGTTCATAGCCTGAACCTTTGCATCCAATGGACGAACGGCTCCCTGTCAAACCTTCTTACCTAACGGTTCCATGGCCAAATTCACACTTAGCTAGATTTAGAGTGAGAGAAGCATCCTGAAAGCGTGACAACAATCAACACCTTTTTTAAGGTACAAAGGTGGTCCTCCCATGTTGCTGAATATATTACAACATCAACCAGGTAGACTTTGCAGTTTTCACTATTAGCCAGAACCCAATTCATCAGCTTTTGAAATGTTGCTGGGGCATTTCGTAATTGGAAGGCCATCACTGTGTACTTCAGGAAGGAGTCAGGTGTGGCAAAGGCAGAGACCTCAGAGGCCTGATCAGTTAACGGAACCTGCCAGTAGCCTTTTAAGAGATCCAACTTCGTCACATAGTTTGCATTCCCAATTCAGTCGACACAATCTTCAATGCTTGGAAGAGGAAATGAATCAGCTTTGGTCACGGCTTTAACCTTTGTACAATCAGTGCAGAAACGGAAGGTTCCATCAGGTTTTGGCACAAACAGACATAGTGAGCACCAGGGGCTCGAACTAGGAACAGCGAGGCCATTAGCAACAAGACACTCAGTTTCTTATTTCATGATGGCCCGCTTTGACAGGGTTGCCCTGGATGCTTTCTGTTTAATTGGAGGATTATCCCCAACATCTTTGTCATGTTTTAGGACTGTAGTTCTGGATGGGGTATCTTAGAAAAGTTAAGGGTATGTCTCAATTAAATGCAAAATATCTGACTGTTCAGAACTTAACAAATGAGACAATTTAGTGGAAAGAGCCAACAGCGTCTCAGAATTAGGTACAGTGGGATGCAAAAATTTGAGCACCCCTGGTTTAAATGTATGTTACAAATAATCTCCAAGTGATTGAAAGCAAACCTGAACACTAAATGCTACAAAGCTAAACATGACACCTTTCTGCAAATTTAAAAGCAAGGTTTCTTTTTATTCAAATTTTTCTGAGTTTTTAAATGATAAGAAAGGAAAAAGGGCCCTGTGCAAAAGTTTGGGAACCCTTTTGGATTATTCTTTGTTACCTTTCAAGAAGATAATTACTAAGGCCCAGACCCAGGTGATTTACTCGTTAGGGCTTCAGTGAGTCAGGTGAATATAATTCCAGGGTTGAACTACATATTCTGAAGTAACTTCATGCCTTCTAAAGTATCCGACTGTGGTGGCTGTTGTGGCTGGTGTTAAAAACCATGGGTTCCTCTAAACAGTTGTCCAAGGATGTCAAAATCAAGATAATTCACTTCCACCAACAAGGAGAGGGCTACAAATAACTCCGCAACGTTTCAAACTACCCATTTCTACTGTCAGAAACATCGTAAGAAAATGGAAAATAAATAGATACAGTCGGCAACAACGGGAATTCCCACAAACGTCACATCTGGTCAGAACCGAGGGGGAAATAATCCTTCAACCCCGTCCGCTATACTGTAAAAACGCGGAATTTAAACTTGTCTTGCTAACGCTAAGAAGTTGTCATGACGTTCTTTGAGTCGCTACTGCCTGCTGACAAGGATCGATATATTAAAAATTTAAATATATTGGGGTTGGATTGTTGTCCATACGTTTTAAAAGACTGGGCGAATGATCCGACTCAGTGGCCTGCAGACATACACGTTCTGTTGTGGGGTCCCGCCATAATCTGCCAAACTCGTCCTCTCTTCTGATAGCTTGAAGCCATTTTGTCCTCCTTTGTGGTTCCATTTTATTATTTGGAAAAATGTAAAACTTTAATTGGTGATTTTTTTGTTTATTTGCGGTGCAAAAGGGCACACAGCAACTCTTCGGCATTATAGCTAATGGCAGAGACCGGTTTGTTTTCCCCCCGGGCTCTACTTTTGTGGGCGTTCCCTTTGTTGCCGACTGTATCTATGGAACAATTGAAGTCAAGGCAAGATCTGGAAGACCAAGAAAAATTTCATATAGAATGGCCTGAGATCTGTGAGAAATGCTCAGAAGAACCCACACATCACTGCAAAAGAGCTGCAAAAAAAGAGTAGCTGACACAGGTCTAGTTGTTCACAGGACAACAATACAGCATACCTTAAACAACAAAGACCTACATGGCTGAGTTGCGAGAAAGAAGCCTTTCCTATGACCTCAACACAAAATTAAGCGTCTGAAGTATGCAAAAGAGAACCTTGAGAGACCTCAAGCCTATTGGAACAATGTGCCTTGGACTGACGAAATCAAAATTGAACTTTTGGGTCACAACCAAAGAAGGTATGTTTGGAGAAAAAAGTCTGAAGCATTTGGAGAGAAGAACATGTTGCCAACTGTTAAGCATGGAGTGGGATCCATTATGCTTTGGGGTTGTGTAGCAGCTGGGGGCACAGGCAATATTGTGCGGGTGGAAGGAAGAATGGATTCCACCAAATGTCAAGACATTCTAGAGGCTAATGTTCAAAGTTCAGTCCAGAAATTGAAGTTGAAAAGACATTGGGTATTCCAGCAAGACAATGACCAGAAGCATACCTCAAAATCCACCATGAAGTACCTCCAGGAACGACGGATGAAGGTTTTGGAATGGCCATCACAGTCCCCAGACTTGAATATTATTGAAAATCTGTGGAGAAACCTCAAACATGCTGTGCATGCAAGAAGGTCGAAGAATATTTCTGAGCTAGAGGTGTTCTGTCAGGAAGAATGGGGAAAAATTCCAAAGACAAGAATTGAAAGAATATTAGCTGACTTCAGGAAGCGTTTGCAAGCTGTTATAGCTGCCCCAGGAGGAGTTACAAAGTACAAGCTGACAGGGTTCCCAAACTTTTGCACAAGGCCTTTTTCCTTGTATTATTTTGAAACTGTAAAAAGTTAAAAATAAAAATTATTCTTGCTTTAAAATGTGATGACATATGTCATGTTTAACTTTTAGTGAACATTTAGTGTTCAGGTTTGCTTTCAATCACTTGGAGATTGAAATTGTAACAGACATTTAAACCAGGGGTGCCCAAATTTTTGCACCCACTATAAACGGGGAACAGATAGAGAAGTACTACCCCTGATTGAGGCCATCCAGCTCTGGAGAGTACACAGACAGAGACACTTCAGCAGAAACCAAAGCAACTGGACTAGGAATTTAGGGTGAAGGGGTTTCATTTTCAGAGCACGAGATATAAGATTTTAACATAGGTATTTATGTGGCAAACATGAGATTTCCGCATTCTATATAGTGTCGTTACAACATAATTAGTATCACTTAGCTTTTCTGCGATAACATAGGGCCCACAGAACTTTGCCTGGAGAGCAGAACCAGGCACAGGTAGCAACACTAGCACTTTATCTCCCACCCTAAATGAGCAGTGTACAGACCTCTGATCGAAGTGAAGCTTCATATTATCCTGAGAGGAACCCAAAGAGGATTTAGCAAGATCCCACGCAGCATGTAAACGTTTATGGAATGAGGTAACATAATAATGCACACTTTTTGTAGTAGATTGCTCCTGATCTGTTAACAACAAATTCTCCTGAAGTATTTTCAATGGGCCACGAATAGTGTGACCAAACACCAACTCAGAGGGGCTAAAACCAAGAGACTCCTGTACCGTAGTACGTGTAGCAAAAAGCAGCTAGGGAAGTCCCTCCTCCCAGTCCTTACCCTGGGCAATACAGTACGTCCGTAGCATGGATTTCAGTGTCTGATGAAAGCTTTCCAGGGTTCCCTGAGACTCTGGATGATGTGCACTTGATACACCATGTTTAATTTTTAACTGCTTAAGGACCTTGCCAAACAACCTCGACATAAAAGTGGAACCCTGATCAGACTGGATGAATTTTGGTAATCCAAAAGCAGATCAAAATTTAATTAAAGCCTTCAAAATGTGTAAAGGCCGATAGAATCGAGAGGCTAAGTGCAGCGGTAGGAGAAAACCAGAGCAGCATGGACTTAACACTCACAGAGAGAGATACAGACCAAACAACAGAGACAGCTCTCGCGCTTCAAAAAGGACGCCCAACCATCCGCAACAAGGAAGCAAAGTGAGAGAAAGAGGAAGTATCTCGGGAACCGAGAAAACAAAGCACCTAAAATGGTGCAACTCAAAGGTAAGAGAGGGAAAGGAGAAAAGGGAATTTCCCTGGAGAAATAGGAACCACAAAAATAGTATGAAGATATATCGTCAACAATTCCTGACTACAGATATCTTCAGGCTGTTGTGTTAGCTAAAATCAGACACTCCAGCGAGGGAGGCGTGGCGGACATCCGGCTTATATAGACTCAGAGGAAGGTGCCGCCCACGCCTGACGAAACATCTGGAAGGAATCCCAAAATTAAAGGAACAGAAGTGGTTCTGAAAAGAGCCACAAAGAGAGTCTAAAAACCACAAACACAGTCAAAACCATGACACAATGACACGAGCCTTCAGTGTGCGCAGTGGTACAACTTCAGGGTAACGCGTTGCAGTACACATTAAGGTCAATAGATACATGTGACCAAATTTTGACCGTGGAAGAGGACCAACACAATCAATTATAATTATTTCAAAAGGTTCCCCCATGACAGGAATGGGCTTGAGGGGAGCAAGGGGAATTATTTGATTGGGTTTCCCAGTAATTTGACAGGCATGACAAGAACGGCAATACTGAGAGACATCTGACTTCATACCAGGCCAAAAGAAATGTTTTAACATTCGATCATAAGTTTTCCGAACGCCAAGATGGCCAGAGAGTTCATGGTCATGTGCTACACATAGCACTTGTTGTCTATAGTATGATAGAACCCCACTCGTTTTCAGAGCGAGGGGGAGCCCATTTGCGCATACGCACCTCATTTTGAAAAAAAAAATGTCACTGATGACTGTGGCCGCTCACATTTGTCTTTGGCAGCAGAAAAACATGAGGACAAAGATTCATCAGCTCGCTGGGCAGCAGCTAGCTGTTGTCTCCCAAATGGCAACTGAGGATTACAATTGTCCACAATAATTTCACTTCTAGAGACAATGTCAGAACCAGAATGACCAACATTGGCCACCGCAGTGCCAGAGTGAATCGCCACCTTTTAAGACACAGGATTATCTCCCAGAAAAGTCCCGGTGAGATTGACCGTGTCCTGAAATTTGCGAGCCTGAGCGCGAGTCACTACACATGCAGGGAAAACAGAAGGAAACGCCATAGCCACATTATCAATAGTTTCGCGCATGCTTGGCTCATCGATAACTTCTGGCAGAGAAAACAAATTTCCCTCTGCTAAATCATTAGCAAGAATCAACGAAACTCCTTTAACCGGCAACTCCGAAAAAAATCGCTACTTTCACAAAGCCCGAAACCACGTCAGACTGCAGGAAAACGGTATGCAAGGGAGCTTTCATTGTGCTAAGCGCAATACCCTGAATCAACGCATCAGCACTGCAACTGCTGTGCACCGAAAATGGCAGTACACTCTCAAGAATGAAAGACTGCGCAGAGCCAGTATACCGCAATATTCTAAGGGGAATTAAGGTTCCCTAGTCTGAAAGAGATACAGCTCCATTTAGAATAAACGGTTCGAATGACGTATTAACGCCTTTCTGCAGATCTAGACGCCTGCGGACATAGAGCAGCTCTTTTTATGGACACAGTTGCACTACTCTATCACTAGATGGCACCCCCGGAACAGTTATTGAATATTCACAAGCAAGCAGAGCTGGAACACTAGAATATTGACGAGTTCACTTCTATCCCTGTTTTTCAGCAGTTTCAAGAATTAAACTCCTCAGCTAAGCCTGATGTGCAAACTGCATAATATCCTTGCCCATAGTATCTATCCAGCAGTTTAAAAAAAGATCTCTTGCAACAGAAAAATTTGTTGTCCTCTGTAGCAACCACTTCAGTTACAGTGACCCAATGGTATTCCGAGTAGTTAAAAAAAAAATCAGGTTCTTGAGGCAAAAATTCGCCATGGTATTGACACTATGTCATTCTACTATCAATTTCAGTCATCACATATGAAAAACGCGCAATTTCCTATCGTGGATTAACGTGTAGATATGTCGGTTGGAGAATTTAGCTGTCTTTTAGAGCCTCATACAAGCTCTCACGAAAATCCAATCACTTTAATGGTTATTCAATGGTATCTGCGTGAAAGCCCAGCTGTAGTTCACGCCCACGTGAAATTCTCCTGGTAATTACCAGTTGGTTGACACGATTTTTATCCAATTGTAGACAGTATAAGCTTTCCTCAGTAAGTGAAAGACATTGACTGGACCTTAAAAAACATATTAAAATACTTGCGTAATTGGGTTACGCTGTATTAAATAAACTTTACGCAGCTCAGACTGACGTGGTTGCATGGGAAACAAAACCTCCAGAACTGAGCCTGGAGAGGTGAGCTTATTTGCGGGATGTAAATGTGATTCTGAGATGGAAAATAGCAGTTATTCTGAATGGAACAGACAGGAGGGCTGACAGCATTGATACTTTTGAGAAGCAGCTCAATAATTCTTTTGAAAAGTGAGTAAAGCTGTCTTTGTATGGAGTAGCTATATCTTACTTTTAGCCTGCTAGCTAACTAGCCCGCTATTTCTTATTCTTGGTTTACCACCGAGATCACAGAGCTAGTTTGTCACATTGGGTAACAAAAGAGTAGTCGATACTGCAGTGTGCTGGCATTTTTCTTAACTAGTTTTAGAATTTATACCACATTCAATGAAATGGAATGCCTTGCATTTTCGCTCTTTTAAAGTGCGAACAGCTATTACTGTGACCTGAGTTATACTTGTTCGATAGAGGGTGTGAAAAGCGCTGTTACAAGCTTGCGTTTCGCTGGGATGATCGGAATTGTAAACAGCAAGCTTTCCGTCTGAGTGAACGATCTGACTGTAAAATAAGCAGTTCCTCTAATGAGTAACTGTGCTTGCTGACGCGGTTTTGTAGATAAATGGACGACACTCTGAACTTTATCGTGGAGAAAAGGCATGTTTTTGGAGAGGTCACTGGTGACCATTGATGTCCAGCTGCGCCTATATTGATAAATTCATGCTAAATTCAACCAGAAAATCATCCATTCATATTGAACTTCATGAGTACAAAGTTGATTTGCGTTAACAATATGATTATTTTACGAATTGAAAGTGCGCCATTTTCAAGGCTCTGGGAGTTTGGGGAGCCACCTGGATAGCTATCTTATTTGGCTTATTAAAAGTGATAATTTAATATTTCATGTTCAGATGAGGAATACTTGTGGTCTAGGAGTTTATTATCCTAGAAATGTATTGCTTTAACCCCCAGCCATTTTTCAATCCTCAGAATTTTTTTTTTTTACAGTTTCAATGGTGAATTCTCATGAAGATTTTTTATGTTTGCAGCCCATTTTCCCAAGTGCATATTTAGTCTGAGCAAATCTGCGACGGCAATAGAATATTTGACCCCTTATACTATTAACAACATAGCTTCAAAATTTTGATGCCATGCAGCCAGGATAATGTTTTATGAGTTTTCATGTACATTCAAACTGCTTCATTTTAAGGAATAACACGATTATACTAGATAGAAACTCATTGTTTGAGTAGTTAGCTATCACATTACTGTATCTAAAAAAAATGTAGACCTAAATTAGACTAACAGTGGAAGGAGTAAAGGAATCTTAATGTTTTGACCTTATTCTCATAAAATAACCTGTAATGAATGCGGCTTCTCTCGCTTCCTCATTGAAATAAAACACCTACACCTGACGACAACCTCCTTGTTTACAGTGGTAGACACTGACAGAGAAGTACAATCATGATCGCTGATGCTAGATCATCAAACACTACAAAGCGTATATATACACAAAAACAATGTCTAACGTTAACATTCAAATAAATATCTAAGTCATACAACACTAGATTACAATAAAAAGCTAGCATTTAAAGGAGTATTCCACCACTGGAAAGAATGGTCTTTCCATAGACCTTCACTGTATATGAGGTAGAAGGACAAAAATTTTTTTGGAATTGGTGCTTCATGACCTGAGAAAACAGAAAAAATGGGCTCTGGTATTTAGTTTTGCACAAAAGGTAGAAACCGTACAATGACCAGAACTGTACGGTTGCTTTCCCAGAACATCATTATACAACAATTACTATTGCTGACTCGCTCTCGGTTATTTTCCTTTATTAACATGTTTTCCATTGATAAGAATAATCCATTCAAGACAGATTTATTCTTAATGTGATCTAAGGGCGATTAAATAACAGGCAATATGCAGTTCAGAAAGACAATGAACTCTGAACTAGGCCTATGCTTTACGGAAGGTAAACTGCTATGGAACTTTCGTGCCACCTTGTTGGCAGATGCTGTGATCTAACCTGCACCTTATGATAGTTTACATTTTTTTCTTAAATTTGGCATCTCCAATGCCATCCGAATCTGGAATGCCCAATTCGAGGACTATGTACAAGGCTTGCTCGTATGCGACCCCATGTTGCCAGCTCAGGAGAGAGAGACAGTTCACGGCTCTCCTCCGAAGCACACGCCTGTCAGCCCCTGCATCTTTACACTCATTGATAGAAACTTTCGCAAGTTCAGAACGAGGGTGGAGGATACCTGAACATGAACAAGCTTAGAATCTCACTGACGAGCGCCCAGCTGGCCAACAGGAGGCGCTTGAGCAACGAACAAGGCAACCCCCTTCCCAGCAGTCCCTTCCCAATTTGCATCCCTGCAGTGCTTTTAGCCAATTGTGCGCTGCACTGAAAACGCTGCCGACCACTGCCGATTTGTACGACCAGGGATCGAACCCGTGCCGTGGTAGTCACTACTGCTCCGCTAATGCGGCGCCTTAACCGGGTGAGCTGACCCGGCAGCTATGATAGTTTAAATTAAATCAAAGACAAAGACACACCAAATTTTGCATCCAAATTTATGATTATTGTCTTACCGTAATGAGGAGAACTTGCAACACCTGATAGAGTGGTGTTTTTGGAGTGAATGTACTGTTAATTAGAAAAAAATGATTAAAAACAAGTCAGCACTGATAATTGTTTAAAGGGGATATTCTGTGTCTAGCCAATCTTCAGTGGCTCCCCCAGAAAATTTTCATAGGGGTGGCCAGATGGGGCCAGAAAAAATCTTAGGGTGGCGCACCAAATGGGTCCTCCTTGTGGTAACCAAGATTCATTTCCTGCAAAAACCCAGCAAGCCAATGCACGTCTCTTTGACTCCACTTACATGGGCACTTGACTTGTAAAAGGAATCAATCTTCATCTGCCTTTTCCTTTTGTGCATTTCTGTGTATCTTGCACAACAGAAAGGGCAATATCCATTTTGAACAATGAGTGCAAATATATGGACAAAACTTTTCCTTCAGAATATGACAACATTGAAAATTTGATATAAGTAATGAGAACTGCATGTTCCCTTTTGATATTCAGAATTAATCCTTAGTCCAATTTTCCAATTACATGGGATGTGCTGAAATTATTTGAGTTTTAGGAGCATTCTTTGGGCGTGTACAGTGCCCTCAGAAATTAAAGGCACCCTTACTGATTAAGTCCAAAACAGGAAATGAATAAAATGTCTCGGCTGTTTATCCTCTTGTTGTTTCACTCAAACTATTCACAAACATCTTACCCTTTCATTGAAGTTAATCATTGAAAGATAAAATTTTGACATCAAATAAATATTTTTCTCCAAAACGTGTGCTGCAGCTATTGGCATCCATATAAAATCCTACGATTAAATTCTAACAGAAGTATACTTCCATTTATTTTTTACACGTTAAAGTTCACCAGTTTGATTATGAAACACTTTAGTTGTCATGCATGACTTCATGTTTCACAAGGGTATAAATACAATGTGACATTAGCCAAATTTCCTTTCATTTATCAATATAGGAAAGACCCTCAAACCATAGGCGGCCTTACCTACGAACTGTATGTTTCAACCGTTTCAATTGAAACGCCCCGACCTCTTGGTGGCCTCTCCCCCAACTGCCAGGCAAGAATTAACATCCTAAACCAACGCCTAAACCTTAACTGCATTAAAATATGCAGAGGCGCACTGTCCGGAGAGGCAAACTAGGCAACTTTTTTTTTTTTGTTCCATATTATGGGTAGGACATTTGTGTCTTTATTATTCAATTGCAAAAAATATCACTTAAATCAAAAAATGTTTTCAAAGAAAAAAAGTGTTCAAATGAATTTTTTTGGGGCTTAATTTTATTTTTGCATTCAAACACTTTTTTTCTTTGATTGAAGTGAAAAAAGTTTTGGAGTCTTTTTTTTATTGAAGTGAAAAACGTTTTGGAGTCGTTTGTTTGATTAGAGTGAAAAGTTTTGGAGTCGTTTTTCTTTTCGATTAAAGCGAAAAAGTTTTGAAGTCTTTTTTTTCGATTGAAGTGAAAAAAGTTTTGAAGTCTTTTTTTTTGCAATGTACAGGTACGCGGTGAAAATCTGTCTTCCGTCCTTTCAATATGCACAAACTTTTCAAACAACGGCGGCGGATGGAAAAGCGCACAGCAGTAAGTTGTAATTACCGATACACTACTGATGTTTAAATGCAGTTTCAAGTGTGTCCATTCGTAGTTTAAACTCCAAACCCATGGGCAACATATAGAGCCCACTTGAATGTAAGGTCTCAAACTGTGATAACTGGGAAGCCTCAAAGATGACCGCACTGTAAGCGCTCAGGCTTCCCCACTGAGAGCAGCTTCTCTCGGATAGTCCCTTTGAAACTTGTCGCTGAACATCGTGTATGTCTGTAGTGGTTAGATATGAAATGTAATTCCTTTTTGGTACATCTAATGCAATGGGTCTCAACAAGGGGAAAGCGACCCCCTCCTGGAATGTCTTTTTTTTTAGACTACATCACCTGCAGTCATATAATTTGCCTTAAAATAGATTTTATTGAGGGTATTTGTGGGTATCAAAGCATCAAAGTGTCAGCAGCATCAACAACAGAGAAACGTAAGGTGCCACCGGCGGGTGAAAAAGTACCCCCGAGCTAAGCTTCCGAAATAAATTTATCAAGAGGACGGCTGCTTCTCCAAATCTGGACTGTGTGTACAGTTTATGCAAACACAGAACATAACATTAGATACCGACCGATCCTGTCGCACGTCTGGATATTCAAATAATCAATGAAGTGACGGTGCTGTGCCTCGTACGTAAAAGCACAGAGACACGCACATAGCCTATTATTTCTGCTGCAGGAGGATCCGCGCAGCAGGCATTTAATAAGCCAAACAAAGACATATTTTCTTGGAGGAGTCCTGTAGCTACTTTCACTTCGTGCACCTGCAGATCCGTTTCCTCTGCACAAGGAAAGAGAAGTAAATCCATATTGCAATAAGTCAGGGCGATATTTCCGAAGCTTAGCTCGGGGCTGCTTTTCACCTGCCGGCACCTTACTTTCAGAGGTGTGTAATCCAGGAGTCAGAAAGTAGAAGTCCTGCCATGTTTTCATTCCATTCAAACTCCTGCCAGCTGATTCCACTTGTTAGTTCTACCTCCTGGCTGAAGAACAGTGCCAACTGACGAGTCATTTGTGGTTGGAACAATATTCTGGGATGAACTTTTACTCTCTGAACCTGGATTATACACCTTTGCTTACTTTTCTCCGTTGTTGATGCTGCTGACACTTTGACACCCACAAATACCCTCAATAAAATCTATTTTAAAACAAATTATATGTCTGCAGGTGATGTAATCTAAAAAAAAAGACATTCCAGGAGGGGGTCGCTACCCCCTTGTTGAGACCCACTGCATTAGATGTACCACAAACAAATTACATTTCATATCTAACCACTACAGACATATGCAGGGACGTGCGGTCAGGGTGGGCAGTGACCTCTCCTTTTTTATCGCTAGATTTTGTCAACCTGTCTCCACGTACTATGCCTGATTGTCAATCAATCCATTTGACCTTTTTTCTGATCAATTAAGCCTGTAATGATTAAGAGGTGATAGTGACAAAAAGATTAATTTACATTTATGCTTTGATTCGAGACTGCAAGTGTTACGGAGAGGTCAGGTGGACACCAGGTGCAGGATCCAGAAGTGTTTATTAGACAACACAAAACACTCGGAGGAAATAGGCACACAGGCCAGAAACAAAACACCGTGCACATGCACTGAACAACAGGAGAAACTGAGGTACACTGCCCAAGGCAGGGGGAGACAGAAGTACACACTCCTAGAGTGGCTAGACTCAAAAAACAAAAACTGGACCTGACTAACTGATGGGAACACTGGGAGACTAGACAAGGGGCAGACAAGACGTGGGCGCAGAGAAATACAAGACTCAGGAATTAAACTCAGGAAGGCTCAGGAGAAACAAAACAAAGTCCCGTCTGACGGTCTCAACTCTCTTCCCTCTTGATATACGCGTGGGAGGAGGCGGGGATTCGGAAGGCAATCTCAGGTGGAAACAGAAACACATGGGATTAATAAAACAATTACAAGAGAACCGGGTTAACAATAATGACTCGAGACAAGACGCTAAGACAATCAAGCTAGCCAGTTTAGGTAATCGAGGTAATTGAGGTAATCTAAACGTGACAAGTAAAAAGCACCACGAGAGAAGCAAAGGAAAGCACAGCTTTAAATGCAGTTAATCAGGGAAAGCTTAGGCAGGAATTACAAAAGCTAGAAACACTCGCACTCGCTAATGCGTTAATAAGGTTAATACTATGTGACGAAATATATACAAACACCCTTAAATAAGTGCTGGTTAGTACGGGTTAGTAATGGCCCTATCAGAGAACGCATTCTCTCAGAGTTTTGCGAGACCCAGAATAAGCACAGGTGGAAGCAATCAATGAAATACCACAGCCAAAACCGAAAGAGGAAACGTGATCGGACCACGAGACTCAGGCATACTGAAGACTGTCACACGACACCACAGGAGTCAGGGCAAGAGGGAATCAATGGTCAGACCACGGGAAAGGAGCTGAAAAACAAATCAAGAGAGGCACAGGGGAAAACGCACAAGCACAAACAAGCACACGAGGCAGAACCATAACAGGAAGGAATTAAATCTTGATAATTAATTAGGAAAAAAATCACAACTCTCTCGGTAATTCCATATATTGTTTTGATCTTTTGTTTATCGAATTATGAAAGACTGAAAATAAACTCCCTATTTTTTAAAAAATGGCATTAAAAAGTACATGTTTAAGGGGGGAAATATTCTCGTAAACATATTGACCACACATGGAACGCCGCATAAGAAACAAACTTGCTTTCTCGTGAGCATTTTAAGTTCGATGCACTGAGCAATAATGTCCTGGATGGAACTAGCATGCCATTCTGCCGTTTAGTCTTGTAAATTAGTTAATCAATCCTCAGATTACTAATCAAGCAAAGTAATAGAGTTAGCGTTTGTTTAACGGTGAGGATTCTGCCTACCCTAACTGACCTCCGACGGCACGTCACTGGACATATGATGTTCAGCGACGAATTTCAAAGGAACTGTCTGAGAGAAGCTGCTCTCGGTGGGGAAGCCTGAGCGCTTACGCTGCGGTCATCTTTGAGGCATCCCAGTTAGCGCAGATTGAGACCTTACATTCAAGTGAGCTCTATATGTTGCCCATGGGTTTGGAGTTTAAACTACAAATGGACACACTTGAAACTGCATTTAAACATCAGTAGTGTATCGGTAATTACAACTTACTGTTGTGCGCTTTTCCATCCGCCGCCGTTGTTTGAAAAGTTTGTGCATATCGATAGGACAGAAGACGGATTTTCACTGCATACCTGTACTCTAAAAAAAAATGTTGGGTTGAATATATCCCAAATTGGGTTGTCTGTTACCCAGCACCGGGTCAAATATGGACAAACCCAATGCTTGGTTAATTTGACCTAGCATAATGGGTTGTACAATCAACCCAACTGCATGGGTTCATTGTACAACCTAACTTATGGGAAGTTATTACTCTACACTGGGTTAAGACAACCCACATTTAAGTTGTTTTTTAAAATACTGGTGTTTCTGAATTTTTCCTCCCCTATTACGACTTGTATACATTACTGACCAAGTAACACAGTGGCTTGCATATTCTGACCTTTATTTCTTCATCTTAGGCAACAGATGCTTCCCATTCAAGCAGGATAATATTGAACTTGCAATATTTCTAAACATACTTGAGTTAATCGCAATCATTAAAGCAGACAAGTTGAAGCATCTTTTCAAATGATCAGTGTATTTTCTTTTTCAATGAAAACAGTACAGCATTATCCATGAAAGCAAATCTCCATTCAATTTCTTGGTCAGAAGTCTTAAAACCTTACGCAGGTAGTTATATACAGTACAAGTGAAAGTTTATGTAACATTTGGGTCAAGACAGCCATATAGTATCACGTGGTTAAAATACTGCCTAGGCAGACAAATGAAGAGCCTTAAGAACACACACACACACACACACACACACACACACACACACACACACACACACACACACACACACACACACCTGTTTGTGGAAAGAATGTCCTGTACATTAAAAACTTCACACAGTGAGTCCACAGGATCGAGGAGAGTGGGTTTGCTGAAGTGCCCATCTTCTATAAACAAATACTTGAGAGCATTGGCTGTGGTCTTTAAGGGCAAGGAAGAAAGCAAAGGGAAAACATGAAGAACCACAATATTGAACATTAGACAAATAAATCTGAAAATATAAAATATCTAAACACAGGGTGTAAACTGCTTCTGAAGATTTCAGCCACATCTTGCGGCATTTCTCAGTGGATGGAGTAGCTCAGTTCTTAAGATGGTCTGATGTTGGATGTAAATGTCCTTGAACTTTCTTTGACCATCCATGAAATCAAGGTTGATGACCTTTGACCACTTTCCAGTAGATGGAGTGGTTAGGTATGGTCTGGTATTCTGACACCTGATGTGTTTCCACAGCCCTTTGTGTTCCTTCGGCAAAGCTTTAGAAAAAGAGGAAAAATTATAAAGGGATACTGTAGCTCAACTTACTTTGTGAGGTATCATTCAGGAACCAGTCGCGAGAACCAGGAAATGCAAAATGTGATTTTTATTAAGCAAGGGGGTAAACCCCCGCAGGACCGAAGGCAATAGTACAAAGTCCACAATCCAAAAAAAAAAAAAAAAAAAAAATTTCACAATCCCAGGGGCAGAATCCAAAGTCGAAAAACCAGGGCAGCAATACAGTAATCGTAGTCAGACAAAAAGGGTTCGATACACAGAAGCAGATAACAAAACCAAATCAGAGCCAAAAATCGGAAGTCGGACAGTCCAGTCAGAAAAGCAACACTATGAATACGAGGCAAAAACGAGAGCAGCACAGGTAGACAAGGGAAACGTTCTGACAGGGATCTACTGTGAAAAGACTGCTTAAGTACACTCAAGGGAAGTCACATGCTATGATCAGGGACAGGTGAATGGGATCAGACTAATTACGTGGGAGCAAACACAAGGGAGAACCTAACCACTTGAAATTGGCAAAAGCCAAAACGCGGACAGGGATCACAAGACAACCTACAGACAAAACATACAGCTCAGGTTAGGGAGTTCTAATGTGCACAGATAATGAGAGGCAGGACAGCGTAGAGCAGGTGCGGAGGATCCGCTGAATTGCAGCAAAGACTAAGAGAAGGAAAGAGGCGGAGACTAGAACAGGGTGAGTGCTGAGAACTTGTTAATCAATTAGTAAGTGCAGCTATACAATCCCTGGTGCTCGTTAGTAAGTTAGTATTATATACAATGTTAGTCTTGGTTAGTATCTAAACAAAAGTAACAAACTGTTAGTATGGTTAGTAAAATAGAAATGCAAGGCGAAGGAAGCAAACGAGATTAGAAGGAATGTTTGAAACCCAGAAACCATGAAATCACCTAAACATGTGACACGCAGGACTTGGGGAGAAGCTGTAGCTTAACAAAAGACCAGACAGGGGAGACAAAGTGCAATGAAGGGCATGAACAAAGACATGGACCGGAATCAAACAGAATAATGGATCTGGCATGGCAAAAGCAAAAACATGGCAAAGTACTAAAACATGGCAAGAAACAGAACAGGCATGGGAGAAACATAACAGGGCATGGCAAAAAACAGAACAGGCATGGCAGAATCATAACACTTTGTCTCAATAGGCAGGTTATGGAGGCAGAAGGAAAATCATTGCTTTGTCTAGATTACCTTGTGAATCACAATACACCACCGAGTTAGTGCCAGGGCTTGGTGTTATTACCAAAAATAAAATGAAAATGTGTTTAATTACCTCCAAAAATATTGGGTCCATTTTGTTGAATGCTGAGTATGCTCCAAAAATTGTTCACAATAGGCTATGGGCTGATGCACGAGACCCTCCCCCCTAAGGGGGATTTTTGGAGACAGGTATTTTTGGAAACCTTACCCATTGAAGTTTTGAAATCAGGTTGTCTGCAAATTGGCCAGCGGTGGGTGAGCCGGTGAGGGCGCTTTGTTCAAAATGGCCACCAAAATCACTTAAAATCATCATAACTTGGTCTGTGAAGCTCCTAGCAGCACAACTCTGATGTTTATACACATGTTTTCAAGGTCAAGGAATCCAATAGAACCACTTAGAACATCACAGGACCTAAAATACCAAGATGGATGCTAAAATTTCAAAATGGCCACCACTGAAAATGAATATTACTTATATCTCGGTGCCTGAAGCTCCTAGAAGCATGGTTCTGATGTCTATACCTATGATTTTTGGGTCAATGAATCCAATAATTCATGAAGGAGATCCTCTAGAAGATTCCTTGATCATTCATTTTAAGATGGAGACCAACATTTCAAAATGGCTACCGAGGGAAGTCTACATTTTTGCCATATATATGAATATCTAAGATTCATAGGAGACTGGTTCGAATTTAGGGTCAATAAATCAAATCAATTTTGATTGGTTTCGAGTCGAGCGTGAGCCCATTAGCCTTATAGTACCCAATTCTAGTTGTGTTTCAAAATTCATAACAAGAACAATTCCTATACCAAATAACAGTTACCCTTGCCATAAAACAATTGTCAGTCTTTTTGATATCTTCATGTGCTGCTATTTGAAACAAATCATTAAGTCATTCAAACACAGTGTCTCTCATATTGGCAATTTCATAGCCCTCCTCCTCTTCCTCTTCTTCATCGTCTTGCTCTTCAGGTTGCTAAACCAGAATGTCAATCAACTCCTGCAGCATTAAGGTACATAAGGTATTACACCGCTGAGTCAGTGTAAATTGTTGCTAGATTCTTCTGCCTTACTGAAGTTTCCTAGTCAGCTCTTTATCTCAAGTCCTAGTGCTCTCTATCTTCAGTTATCTAGGTAGAAGTAGTATAACTGATGCAACTAGTGCAATTTAATAGGTACAGGCTCTCCCTGGACCCCACTCCCACACAGGCACCAGTGGATGCCTTGTTCTGCAGGCGTTGCAAATCATCTTGACCACCCAACATCTGACCCTGAGCTGTTGATGAACACGGTGTAGAATCGCCGTTTCTGACGTTGTTTGCCGATAGCCTGAACTGGACTTACTGACCACTGTTCCAGTCTGTGCTCCTGTCACAAGTTGTCCTTGGTGTTATGAGCTCATTAAAGGCCCTGGAGGCATATTCTGCTGATCTGTGCTTGGTCTCGCTCATTGGCAAGCTTTGAATTATTTTATGGCTATGCATTTAGTGAAGGTAAAGTGAACTGAATGAAAATGTAACATAAGTTTAAATGTAATTACTTGGTAATAACAGTCTGAGATCATGCATGGTGACTGAGACAGCAGTTGTGTAGTTAGATATCTTGGGTCTCTTTATGGTTAGGAAACCGGTGTGCAGCACTGCAGGCTGTACTTACATGGTTTAAGTCAGTGAAAGACCTCTTGTTTTCTTCAAAGCTTGGGTCACATACATCTTCCAATTTCTGTTCGTCCCTTGAGAATCAGCTGGTTCTATGTCCACTTTTCCTCATTTTGAGAAAATGGAGTTTGAAAATTTCAACTGTCTTATCTCTGATATTTAGAGAGTTATCAAAATTTATTTTGTGTGGAATATTGTTGACTGTGGAAGGTACCCTAAACATATTGCAAACATGTTCAAAATCTCCATAGGCTTGGAGATATAAGCAGTCAAAAATGGACATAGAACCTTCTGATTCCGAGGAACGTAAGTTGCCCTTGGTCAACAAGTTCTATGTCCAACATAGGACCTGGTGCCTTTAGTGGTTTTACGTATGATCGGAATCAGGAAGTTCTATGTCCATCAGAGTTGTTTTAAAAAAAGTTATGAACAAACTAAGAACGTTTTAGTCAATGAATGGTTACCTGTATTTTATACTTATTTCACAAAAAATGTACTGGGACACCATGAACGACGTTTATAAGACTAAGGATTAATGAGTATTGAAAATGCTTCATACACTCATAGTTTTACATAGATACAATAATAAATCAATGGTAATGTTACCCAATTTTCATAATTATGTATGGAGAAAATTAGGTGGTGGTGGGGGGGTCGGGTATCCCCCCCGATAAAATTTGATTTTCTGTGAAAATAGCATAGGCCTATGTTCTGTAAAATCAACTACAATATTGGGGTAGGCCTAGCTAGGGCCTAAATGGTGGGTGGGGTGGGGGTTTGAGTGGGGCAGGCGAGTGGGCGGGGGAGGGGGTAGGGGGGTCTCCCCCAATATCCCTGGGTTGCCCCGATGTCGCTGACAAATTGTATATTAAGTGCACTGTACATTAGCACACTAGGCCTAGAGTTGATCGTTTGAGAATTAAGTAGTTCTATGTCCATGCATATTGACGAATGTGACTTTTCCACACCAGTCCTAACACGACAAAATTAAGATTTACAGTGTGTATACATTGTTGGTGAACAACTTACCCATCAAAATAATCCATTAGTCTTTCAGAAGGGATCAAAATCGAACATTTTTTCTGAGGAGTTCTCATTTTGTGCTTTACATGTGCTCCTTGGCCATTTTGAGCGAATGTCACATGATCCAGGTACGGACCCTGATTGGTTCCTTGGACATAGAACCACCTGATTTGAAACGAGCCCCACTCAGAATATAGAACTAAATGTTTCTACGTGTTAATATGGTGTAGACTTTAGGTTGGAGCTAAGCACTAAGTGACATAAACCTAACTGATTTTAGAATGTCCTGGTATGCTTAACTCCATTTCTGCGAAAAGTGGACATAGAGCCAGCTGATTCTCAAGGGACGTTATGATGAGCACCCCCTGAAAATAGCCTTGACGTTCTTATTTTCCGACCAAAAAGGTTTTATCCTACCTTGACATGTTTAACAAGCACTACAGGAATACTCCGTCTTTTTCAGAAGAAAGTCACTGATATTACGGTCCGCGTGTCTTATCACGCTGATATTAGCGGCGTGGCGCGCCCTGTCAGATTTGACAGGACGGCCCGGGGGCTACATGCTTTCCCGCTCCTCAAGATGGCACTCCAGGTGTGGGAAAGCATGTATGCCCCCTCGTCGGTTCATAGTCCTGTGGATAAGCGCTTCCTGATTTCAATTGCCTCCATGATCCAGCGTTCATGTCGGTTGTTCTGAGTGCGGATAATTTTGGCCTTGTCCCAGTCCATAATATGATTTTCCCTCTTGCAATGGTCTGTGATTGCTGATTTAAGGTTTGCCTTGTTCTTTAGTGCTTGTTCTTTAACTGGCGTGTCTAACCTAATCAACTGCACTACACTGTAACATCTGTGATGGCTCATCAAAAGGCTGTGTCCTTCCCGCTGCGACCTGGGTTCGATTCAGTTCAGGTCATTTGCTGCATGTCTTCCCCATTCTTCTCCCCAACCTTACTGTCTCTCTACACTGTACATCTGTCAAATAAAGGAAAAAATTCCCCAAAAAAATATTTAAAAAAAAAAAAAAAAAAAGGTAGGATAAAACCTTTTCTGTCAGAAAATAAGAACGTCAAGGCTAATTAGTTACTACAGACAGTATGAACCTTTTTGGACTATTACCCCCTGAAAATGTTTACTTTCCATTATTGCTATATATACAGACAACAGAAGAGAGAGAGCAGATTTCATTGATAAAGCATTTAAATACATTTTTATCCTCAATGAACAATAAAATGGCATAATATAAACTGGAAAGTCACCGATCTTCTGATCACAAATCTTTTTAAAAAATTATTACTTCTCAATCCATCACCATTCAACCAAATTCAGTAGACAAGACTTTGAAAAATAATTCAACAGCTTCTCAATTCTGTTCAATTAATCCACTTTCTGTTCATAAATCAGGATTTTTATTTTACAGTTATAGCTTCCTTTCAGCAGAACATCAACATTGGATAAATAAGCTTAATAAACTAAATGGCCATGTTTAATTCTTTCCACTATCTCAACTTCGTTCCCTCAGCCAAAAGCGTTGACGTCATTCATCATAAAGTGCTACCTAACAGTTTGAAAAACTGAAGTTACAGAGATGCCAAGTGTCACGCATTTGGCGTAGGTCTCACGCATTTTTTAGGTTTATTCACCGTAGTACCCAATTATTCATTGATCGCTTAATGAGATTCTCACACGGAATTAAAATCCTTATGCATTGCAGTTTCAGTTTCACTTGCGTAAAGGTGGACCTCACCACAAGTAACATTGAAAGCGATTATGACTCCGGACTTCTCGTGCTTCTCTTTACTCAGGGATTGGAAACAATGCATGTGTTTCATGATAGTATAAATTGTTTTAATGAAATAAGACCATCTGAAACGTCTTTTTGCAATTCCATTTCTTTCAATCCCTCAGTAAAGACAAGCCTGAGAATTCCCGAGTCATAATCGATTTCCGTGTCACTAGTGGGGAAATCCACCGTAATGCACGTGAAAACGATTAACTTGATGCACAATGACTTGAATTCCGCGAGTGAATTTCTTCAGTGCGCGTTGATAGAATAATTGCTGACTACGCCACAGGAACATGAATGCCACCAAGAGGCGAGACTCATGCCTAATGCGTGAGACTTGGCATCTCTGAAGCTACCAAGTTAGCTAACATTCAGGTCCTACAAACACACAGCCGACTGAAGACTTTAATGCAGTGGAGCAACTTTGCTTGCTAGCTAACTTAGCTCGCAACTTAGCTACTCAGACAATCGCCGCCTTACACAATTCCATAATAACGCACAGTTCGGTCATTATAAATGTCAAATTTAGCTGCCCAGCCCCATAAAAATCCCCCACTTCGAACAAACTTATGGCAGTAACGTAACGTTAATGCTAACTAGTTTGACATACGCTAAATGCAGTTGGCCTGACAGGGGATTACTAATCCTGTTTGCATTGGCTTTATTTTCCTTACGGTAGGAACACACTGCAGCGGCGCGGCGCGAAATTTCGTACCGCTCCCATTCATTTTCAATTGAGCGCCTTCGCAGTGCATTATGGGACCAGTAGAAGAGCGACGCGGTGAGAAGTAGGCGAAGCCAGCGGCCAAAACCTGAATCTCATTCAAATGAGGAGCGGCGGCCGCTCTGCTCTGGCCAATCATGTTCTTTGGTTGTGGAGCAGGAGGCGGGCGGGGAAATTAACATCTGGAAATGGAGGAGAGCCTTCGGCGGTCTCGGGTTTCCGATAGACCACTTTATGATTGCTCACGCTTTGAATATCGGGACATAAAAAATAAAAAAAAAATAAAAAAAGTCGCATGGAGGAGAGTCGCTGAGATTGTGCGAGTTACTGGTGGGTTGCAATATTCAATTTAATGATAAAACACGTTTATCGAGAAGTTAATATAAACGCGAAGTGTGCCTGAAAACTTCCTGGCCATTTAAGCTAGCTAGCTAGTAGGCTAGTTGTCTGATAAGGTAATTCAAAATAATAAAAATTAATTGCCTACACAACGTTCGGATGTAAAAGAAAAGGTTATAGTGTATGTTTGCGTTTGTCTCGCTACTGACTGCCTAGCTGGTAGTTGTCATCAAATCGCTGTTCCTGTATTCGGCTCGCCGTCAGAAGTATTCGCTGCCCTGGGGCATATCACAGTACGTGTCCCGAGCTCCCATTTGCGAACGCATTTAATCTGGACAACTGAAATGGCGAAGCTCTTTGACCACAAAAAGGTGGATCGCCAACAGAACTTTTTATATTTGTTTGAAAAGAATTAATGTATTTCTATAGAATAGCCTACCTGTTATGTGAAATCATGTGTAAACTGCGCAACTGAAAGTCAGTTTTACACGTGTACAGATATGTTAAATGATATCGTATCAGCTGTTGCCCGCATTTTTGAATGAAATGCACGGAACTCCCGCTAATCAATTAAAGTTAACGAAATTATTAATTTTCACGTCACGTAACTTTAAGCTTAACTTGAGTAACGGCAGCTTTTTTTTCCCAAACCAAGAGAAGCTACTGTATGTCTTACTAACAAAAGCACATTGTGACATCGGAAATGGATGTGCATTCAGTGCGATTTTTAGAAATACAAACCATTTTCCTCGCCGCAATGTCAATGTTGAAATTATTTTCAACATGACTCTTGAACATCATTATGTGAATTTAAATCAAGTCACAGTAGCCCGCATAAAGATCGTCATCAAGATCTTTGACTTGTTTATTTATACTGTATACCCGAGATGTAGGTCTATGATATTTAAACCACTGTGCTCCCCTGCTGTAGGTAGGCTACTGTGGTGCATCGACAATTTTATTATTGTCACTAAAACTGAATCCGAGGACAAATAGCAAGACGCTCAGCTGCACCGATGGCCTCTCGCAATGCAGAGCGCCTCGCAATCTGCGGTCCCACGTGGCTCAACAGATAATCAAATTCCCCCTTCTGCTGTCTGAAATACTACTGGAAGGCAGAGTCGTCCAGCCGCAGCTCTTGGACGAGACGGTGGTACTCTCCGTGCTCTTTCCGACTGTGGCGCATGGGATGCACCCAGTATCTTCTCCTCTTCCTCCGGGATTGCATCACGGCAATCTTCACAATTGCTTGCAGGGCTTCCAGCTGATCCATGGTCTCTATACTGGCCTGGCTAGCGAGGATTTTGATTTCTATATACTCAAAATGAACGGGAGTTTTACTTTAAACCAGATATGTCCAGAAAGTTAATTTATGCCAATTCTGAAAACGAGCGGGACATAATAATTGACTGAAGAGGCATGATTTGCGACCATTCAAACACTTGTGTCCAATTTATTCAGCCTGACTGGACAATGATATTTGAATATACCTACATACTACACCATAGCCAAACTAACTATTGATAAGCCCATTATTTTTGCTGTCAGAGGTTTTAATTTTACTGTATGATGATTGGATATGTGCAAGGTTTTCTAATGTCACCTTTGCTATACATTGCACTTCAATGTGCGCTCACCATTATTAAAAGTCCAACGCTTCCGGCATTCCAGAGTGGGGCGTACATCTGGTGGAAACACCCATAAGCGGCCGGCGGCCATGAGCGTCAGCGAATTCGCATAGCGCCGCGCCGCTGCAGTGTGTTCCTACCGTTACTGTTACCTGATGTTAGCTTCCATCTGTCCTCATACTAGCAGCAGTAACGTCATGGCAGCAAGCCATAATTTAGCCAGGATGTTAATATTACCGTTATTAATATTAACAGAACTAACGCTAACTTCAGGACATGATGGTACATTTAGCTTTCCTTTTTAAACTCGTCACCTTTCTCAGAAGTAAAACAAAGATAAGCTGTGGTTACCGTTACCTCCTCTAGAGCATGAGTGAGCCAACTGTGGCAGCACCGATGCTTTTAATCAATGGGAAGGAGCAAAATGAAGCACCTAGCTGGCCAGCTTACCTCATTGAAAACCTATATTTCCACTACTCCATTACGCAGCAAAAATTAACCCACGTTAAATAATTTGTAGTTAAGTAACTAACATACCCTTATAGAACTCTTTTCTCAGTTTTTAACTTGAAGCTTCAGTAAACGCTAACCATTATTTTAGCTGGCTAAATAGCTGACGCTATGCAAAGTTAGGAAAAAATGACGGTGAACTACGGTTCTGTCGATGTAAATTAGTCTAAAGATCGATCTAACGTATACATAATGCCACCTATGTTAAGCCTTGCATCCCTTTTTGCAAAAACTAATGAAAAGAACACAATTGAAATATAAAATACTTTCATGTTTTTCCAGTAACTCTTTCCATTGCTAATTTTGCTTCCACGGGAGACCTCTGAGTGGGAAGCACCAGGCGCGTGAAGAACAGGCACATAACTGTCACTATGACAACCCAACAGTAGGGTTAGACCAAATTATCCAATATTTCAGAAAACAACCCATAAAATTTACCCAACTCAAGCAATCCTATGGTTGAGTTAAAAATCAACCCATCATTTTTTAGTGTGGTACATTGCAAGTGGTGACTTCCTTGTTCTAGAAAGAGATTCCTATTTCAAACGTCATTGGTGTGGACACTTGTCACTCAAACATGTCTGACCAATGGGGAGGCATCTGCCCACTGCAGGATAAAAAACAACTTCAAAAGTTTTTTTGCTTCAATAAAAAAAAAACCACTGCAAAACTTTTTTCACTTCAATTAAAAAACGACTCCAAAACTTTTTTCACTTCAATCAAAGAGAAAAAGTGTTTGAATGCAAAAATAAAATTGAGACCCCAAAAAATTCATTTGAACACTTTTTTTTAATTGAAAACATTTTTTGATTGAAGTGATATTTTTTTGGGATTGAATAATAAAGACACAAATGTCCTACCCATAATATGAACAAAAAAAAGTTGCTTCAACCAAAAAAATACTTTCAATCAAATAATAACTCACTTCTGTCATGGTTCTGGTTTTTGTGTTCATGTTTTATGTTCATGATTATGTCTTTTCTTTATTCTTTTTGGTTATTGTATTCTCAGGTTTTCAATTTATGCCATTTTCAGTTTCATTGCACTTGTCTCCCCTGTCTTGTGATCTAGTTGGTTCAGTCCGTCTCCTCAGTCTGTGTGCCTACCTGCTTCGGGTGATTTCAATGGTTTCTGGTGTTTCATATTATTACTTCAATTCTCGTTTACTTCCTTCGCCTTGCTGTTCTAGATTACTAACAAGATTGACATTTATATTTTGTATCATAGCCTACTAACCCAACTAATCCATGTATATATTACTAACTTACTAATGAGCACTTTAGTTACTCTGTAAAGTTGCACCGCTACTAATTAGTACTAATTCAGTCTCAGCAATCGCCCTGTTCTAGTCTCCACCTCTTGCTTGGCTTTCCCTGTCTCTCTCTACGTTTCTGCGAGATCTCTCGCACGTGTTTAATTGCTTTCCTGCACTCATTGTCTGTGCACTTAGAACTCCCTGACCGGAGCTGTTTAATTGTCATAGGATGTCTGCGTGAATCCTGTCCGTGTCTTAGTTTTCGCCAATTATTGTGGTTTAGGATTTCCCCATGTGTACCTTCCTTTGTAATTAGCTCTCATCCCATTCACCTGTTCCCTGCATAGCATGTGACTTCCCTTCTGTCTATTTAGAGTCCTCACTGCTGTTCTGACTTTGTCAGAATGTTGATCAATATTTCTTTGTGCAGAGTCTCGTGTATGCCATTGATTATTGCTTCTCTTCGACTGTTTCGTCCGACCAAGAATCTAGCCATAGCCCTTTTTGTCTTGCTTTGCCTCTCTGGGTTTTTGACCCATTTTTGTATGACCACGTCTTCTGTGTTTGGATGCCCTGTGTATGACCCACTGCTTTGGAATTCGACTACAACTTTTTGCCTACTGTCTATGTACCGTCGCACCTCTGTTTTTCTGGTTCAGACCCCGGCCTGTCTAGTCGACTTTGTTTTTGGACTTCGTTTTGTGGCTTGGCAATTCTTGTGTCTATTGGTCTTGACCCGGCAGGCATTCAATAAAGGCATACGTTTTTTGGATTTCCCTCTCTCGCTTGTGGTTCCTGAACGCACGTCACAACTTCAATGAAAAAAACCTTTTCAAAGAAACTGTGTTCAAATGCAATTTTTTGGGTCTCAATTTTATTTTTGCATTCAAACTATTTGAAATTTTTTTTTTTTTTTTTTTTTTTTTTTTTTTTTTTTTTTTGAATAAAGACACAAATGTACCTTATTTGCGCCATTCATATTTTAGGCGGAAACTTTTGCATTTCAAATTCAGTGACGCATGATGTACACAAAGACGTCCAGTTTGCAGGGCAACTAGCTTATTGGACCGAGTTGCAAATTTCAGTTTTGGAGAAAATAATCGCATTTATCTTTTTTATTGCCAATATTTTAATACATCATGAAAAACCAAGTTTCAACCAGAGAAGTCAAAATTTCACTGGATAGACTCAGGTGTAAGCTGTCATCCAGCAAAATGAAGCAAACATACCTGTCTAGACACGAGAAAAGGAGGACAAAAGACACCAGGACAGTGATACAGAAATAAAAACAAATGGAAGTAAGTTATATTTCTAAGTGATACAAGTGTGCTGTGTCATTGATAGAAAGAATGCATTTTAGATGGGGTGGGGGGGTGCTCAATGGCCTTGTTTGCCTAGGGCTCCCTGAAGAGTGTAGGATCACCACTGAAAATATGCTCAAAGCCACCATGACATCACCTTGTCTTTTTGAAACTGGATGTGATTCCTCATCAAAAACATGTTGAGAGTTAATCTGCAGTATGGTAATGTCACTGGTTGTAGACCTACTTCTATTTCTACATGAGGAAACTTAACATACAGACCTGAGTCAGCAAAACTACATTTTAAAAAAAGTTTTATGCATGTCAAGGCGCCGGACACTGACACAGAAAAAAAAAAATATATATATATACAGGGTGTTTCAAAAAGGTGGACCCAATTTGAAATCGCTATATCTCTGCAACTACGAACCGCCCGTAAATGAAACACTCACCAAATGAAAGGGCAGGGCATTGAGTTTTAAAAGACCACCACTAGATGCCGCTCCCAGTGCTCCAGCCGCCTCCTACCTCAGTCGTTCGCAAGATGGCCGCCCCACAGCACAAGGCGTTTTGCAAGACTGAATCTGTACTTGCAGTGCAGTGTGCGTTTCAACACCATTTTGACATTGCTGCACCACTGGCAAAGAGCATTCGTCATTGGTACCGAAAATTTGAGGAAACAGGCTGCCTGTGTAAAGGAAAGAGTCCAGGGAGACCACGCACTTCGGAGGAAAACGAGGAAAATTCAAGAGAGCTTTCTCCCGCGCAAGTCCACTCGTCGTGCCAGTCAAGAACTTGCTATCCCTCATACGACTGTCTGGCGTGTGTTAAGGTGACATTTAATCATGAGGCCATACAGGTTGCAACTGGTACAAGCTCTTTGTGCAGGTGACAAGGAAAAGTGTGTAGAATTTAGTGATGCGATGTTACAGTATATGGAAGACGGGAGCTTCTTACCGTGTTTTATTTTCAGTGATGAAGCAACCTTTCCTCTAAGCGGTAAAGTTAACCGTCATAATGTGCGCATATGGGGACTAGAGAACTCACACGAAACTTTACAGCATGAGCGTGATTCCCAAAAGTGAACGTGTTCTGTGCCATTTCTCAGAGAAAGGTTTATGGCCCTTTCTTTTTCGAGGGAAACACAGTTACAGGGTGATCTTGAAATGCTGCAGCAATGACTTTTTCCACAACTTAATGAAGATTCCAATGACTTCATTTTTCAACAAGATGGAGCACTGCCACATTGGCACCTGCAGGTTCGACATTTTCTGAATGACACACTGCCTCAACCTTGGATAGGTCGCATGGGACCCCAAGACTTGGCGCTACACTTTTGGCCCCCAAGATCCCCAGACATTACACCCTGTGACTTTTTGTGGGGATACAGCAAAGACCGTGTTTTTGTGCCACCTATTGCAACTTACCTGGATGACTTAAAAAACAGAATCAAGGCAGCGGTGACTGAAGTGGACGAAGACACTCTGAGGGGCGTTTGGGACGAATTCAACTATCGTCTCGATGTTGTTCGTGCAGCAGGTGGAGGGCATTTAGAGCATTTATAAGCTTCGAAAGTCATAGACGTATAAATGTGGGTAGGAAAATGCTTTTTAGCTTTTGCAATAAACAACAATCCAAGCCAAGGGAAATGGACAGTAATTCTATTGATTGATCCTGTTACATTCTGCATTAGCTGTTATACAACTACGCACCAGTAGAGGGCCCATGACCTTTAATTTTGCTTGTCTCTCTTTCTAGATGACAGGTGAAGTATACCTGTGCTGACATGGCGCAGGATCAAGAGGGCTGAGGTTAGCCTTCCTAGGGGGGGGAAGGTTGTCAGGAGGTAATCGGTACACCAGTTTTGGGGAAGGGTGGTTATTCTGGCATGAAAGATATTACGACTTGCGGTCTAAGATCTCTCCTACGGCAATAATTAATTGAGTAAATAAAATTCTTGAATGAGCCATATTGTGTGTTTGTCCTTTATGTTGCGACTGGTGAATCTGGTTGTAACATAATTGGGGGCTCGTCCGGGAGTTTTAAGAATTATCGGGATTTAAGTGTATAGCCTTCAATTGTATAGTGATTTGGTCTATTGTAAGAGTGTTTCATTTTTATACATTATCTGTATTGGCTGGGTATTTTGTGCACAATCGCAGATTTGTGTGTTTATAGCACACCTCAATTAGAGAGGCGCTTGGCAATTTTATAGTATTGCCTTTATTGTTATCGGTCTTTTTTATTTTTGGTGGTGATTCTGAGTGGGGGTATGCTTACATGTGCTGCAGTTGGTTTGCTTTGGCCGTCTGTGGCGTTTGAGAGGCCAGCGTTTAAAGGGGCCTTGAGCTCGGCAAGCCACTGAAGATAGTTAATCATAGCTAATGAATCTTATTAAATAGGTAGATTTTGAGGTGTGCTCCTTTGGTTTACCCAGTCATATTGTCTTGAATTGATCGCTTTCTGGTGTACAGGTTGCCTCGAAAGTATGAGTTGTTCATGGTGATTGAATGATCGTTTGTATTTCTGTTTATTGCATGGAAGTATGAAGTAATTTTCTGGTTCGTTTGGATCGTTTATTTACTTCCTTTCTTCCCAAAGGGGGTTTTGCATTATTTCAGCAAGGCTAATTCGTTAGTTCGGGGGATATGGCATCAATTGACGAGTTCGTGAAAGATCCTTCTGTAAAATCTTTAAGTAATTTTTCGAAGGACCAGTTAGTGGCACTAGAAACTATATATGGCATAGATATTTCCAGTGGTGATAAGCGTTTAAAAGAGACCACCAAAATCTGCTGTTATATCTGCTCTAATTGATATGAACATTTTACCCGAGCTAGAGGAAGAACCCGACTTAACAGTATCTCGTATGGACGTAGAGGTTCAGTTGAAATTGAAAGAATTGTTCTTGCGTGAAAAAGAAATTGAGTATGAGACAGAGAAGTTGAGGGTGAGGGCTAGTGAGCAAGAACTGGAAAATCAGCCGGCACTGAAATGGCTTGAACTGGATGCCAGGAGAGCGGGTTTTCAGTTGGACGCTCCTGATGAGAATTTATTTGATATCAGCAAACACATTCATATGGTCCCACCATTTATTGAAAAAGATGTGGAGAAGTATTTTCCGCATTTTGAGCGGGTGGCCAGCACTTTGAATTGGCCGGAAAAGGTGTGCACACTTTTGCTCCAGTGTGCATTGACTGGGAAGGCTCAAGATGCTTATTCTTCTTTGACATTAGAGCAGAGTTATGATTATAAAACCGTTAAAGCTGCAATTCTTAGAGCCTACGAACTGGTGCCTGAGGCATATAGGCAGCGTTTTAGAGGCTACACAAAGGCAGAGGGGCAAACTTTTGTGGAATTTGCCAACGAAAAAGAGACCATGTTTGACAGATGGTGTGCGTCACAACAGGTAGACACTAAAGAAAAATTACGTGATTTAATTCTCCTTGAAGAATTTAAAACTTGTATACCTGATGCTATTGCTACGTACCTCAATGAACGCAAACGTGCTGAATATTCATGAAGCAGCCGTCTTAGCTGATGAGTTCGTTTTAACCCACAAAGTTGCATTCCAAGGCAAGTTGCGTCAAACATCTCATTTGGCCCAGTCAGAACCTGCTGCCGAGGGGAAAACAATGCCCGAGAAGGATAGACTTGAAAACAAAAGTCCTGAGAGGACGTGTTTCTATTGTAAAAAACCCCGACATATGGTGGCAGACTGTCCGATTCTTAAAAAGAAACATGCTACCAAAACTGTTGGTTTGTTAACATCTGCAGATCCGATAAAATCTTTGGGGCTTAGCCGTTCTGGTGAACAAACTGGGTACGAGCCTTTCCTTATGGATGGTATGGTCTCTGTGCCTGGTCAAGAGAAGGCGGTTGCTATACGTATTTTAAGAGACACAGGAGCTGCGCAGTCCGTTATATTAGAAGGCGTTCTTCCCTTGTCTGATGAAACCTCAACAGGAAGTAATGTGCTTGTGAGAGGTATTGAAATGGGTTTTACTGAGGTTCCTTTGCATCGGGTTAACCTAAAATCAGAGTTGGTCTCTGGCAGTGTTGTGATAGGTGTTCGTCCCTCTTTGCCGATCCCTGGCGTTTCTTTTATCCTGGGTAATGATCTAGCTGGACGAAACATGTGGAAGGGCCTCGATGTTCCTGCAGAGGTGGTTTCTGAGCCAAGCCATCTGATCAGTTTGATGTAAGCAGGCAGATTGCCTTGGTTCCACCATTCAGAGAAAGTGAGGTTGATTCCTACTTTAATGCCTTTGAACGCATCGCTGCTACTTTACGTTGGCCCAAAAATGTTTGGAGTTTACTGTTACAGTGTAACCTGTGTGGAAAAGCACAAGAGGTGCATGCGAGCTTGTCCATTGATGAAAGTCTGGATTATGACGTTGTGAAAACTACGGTTTTGAGAGCTTATGAACTTGTCCCTGAGGCGTATCGCCAGAAATTTCGTGCATGTGAAAAATCTGCCAACCAAATGTATGTCGAGTTTGCACGTGAAAAAACTGTTCTGCTTGATAAATGGTGTACAGCGGTCAAGGTGAAAACCTTGGCTCAGCTTCATGAGCTGATTCTGATGGAGGAATTTAAATCCTGCCTTCCTGAGAAAATTGTTGTCTATCTGAATGAACAGAAGGTGGAAACATTATCTAAAGCTGCTGTGCTTGCAGATGAGTTTTTTTTGCAGATGAGTGCGTGTTTTGACGCACGGGGGTGTTTTTCCTTCCATGCGCCGTGAACATATTCCAAGTGTTCGTGTTGAAAAAGATTCAAAAGCTGTGTCCAAAAATACGCAGCATCCAAATACATCTTCCCCTGAGACACGTGAATGTTTTTACTGCCATGAGTCAGGAAACATGATCGCTAGTTGCCCTGCTCTCCAGCGCAAAGAACAAACTCGTAGTCCAAAAAAGCCGAAAACAGTTGGTTTTGTTCAGTCTGCTCTTGCTCTAACTCCTGCTAGCTCAGACGAACCTGGAGAAGATGAGGTGGATGAGTGTTACAAGCCGTTCATTTCAAAAGGTTCAGTCTCCCTGACAGGAGAGGACAAAGATCAGGTGCCAATCATGATCCTGCGTGATACGGGAGCCAATTCGTCACTTTTGCTGCACAGTGTTTTGCCTTTTTCAGATAGCTCCTTCAGTGGTTCTGATGCTTTGGTGTGCGGTGTGAAAATGATTCCGTTGAGAGCACCCTTACATACTGTGTTTTTGCGCTTGCCTTTCATTACTGGTCTTGTGAAAATTGGTACATGTGCACGCTTGCCTGTGTGGGGTGTGGCTCTCATTCTGGGGAATGATTTGGCTGGGAAAAAAGTTTTTCCTACACCTGAAGTTGTTGAAAGTCCTGTGTTTGATTCTGGCGCTTCTGCCTTCCCAGCAGACAGTCCGCCTTCTGTGTTTCCTGCTTGCGCTGTGACTCGTTCGCAAACAAGAAAATTTGCTGATGTGTTCAATCTGGCTGACTCGTTTCTGTGCGCTGCTGATAAATCTGTGGAGGCAGATTTACCTGCAGACAAACCAGAGGAACAAGTGCTGGGTAACTTGCTGCCGGCGGGGGCGGAGCTGGCGTTTGAAGTAAATTGGAGTACATTCATTAGTGTGCAACAGAATGATCCGACTCTGGCCTCATGTTTTTCAGCTGCGGCAACATCAAAGTCTGAAACCCCTTGCATGTATTCTGTTGTTGACGGCATTTTGATGTGAAACTGGAATCCTCCCGCAGTTGGTAATTTGGGGTGGAATTCACTTCAGCAGGTTGTCGTTCCCAAGCAGTTTCGATCTCAGGTTCTCAGCCTTGCACATGATAACTTTGCTGGTCATTTAGAAATAAAGAAAACATACCATCGTATTCTGCGTTATTTCTTTTGGCCAGGTTTGAAGTCCGACGTGACTAAATTTTGCCGTTCCTGTCATGTGTGCCAACTTAGTGGTAAACCAAATCAGGCCATTCCTCTCGCTCCTCTGCAGCCCATTCCGGTGCTGGGGAAGCCATTTGAACACCTCATTCTTGACTGTGTAGGTCCACTTCCCAAAACAAAGTCTGGCCACCAATACTTGCTGACTTTAATGTGCGCTGCCACTCGAATCCCGAAACAATCCCACTACGCACATTAAAGGCTAAAGCTGTTGTTAAAGCCCTCGTTAGTTTTTTCTCCACGTTTTGGTTGCCGAGATACATTCAGACTGACCAGGGAACAAATTTTATGTCCAAACTTTTTCCTTGCCACTCTGTCTATGAAACACAGAAAATCTAGTGCTTATCATCTACAGTCTCAAGGCGCAGTTGAACGTTTCCATCAGACACTCAAATCCATGATGAAAAAGTACTGTCTCGAGACTGGTAGAGACTGGGATGAAGGGTTACCTTTCCTTCTCTTAGCTGCCAGAGAAAGTGTGCTGGAGTCTACTGGTTTCAGCCCTGCAGAGCTTGTGTTTGGGCACACGGTGCGTGGTCCCCTTCATTTGTTGAGAGAGAAATATCTGTCTGAAACTACTAGCTCCACTGTTAATGTGTTGGACTATGTGAGCAAATTCCGCGAAAGGTTGCATACAGCTTGTGACACGGCGTGCAGCGCACTGACAGCATCTCAGAGGGAGATGAAAAAGAAATACGATGTGAAATCCGTAAAAAGAGATTTTCAGGTTGGGGATAAGGTGTTGGCTCTTCTTCTAATCACCAGTTCTGCCCTTCAGGCAAAGTGCTGTGGCCCATATTTGATTGAAAAAAAAACTGAGTGAGACTGATTTTGTTTTGAGTACTCCAGATCACCGCAGAAAAGCTTGTGTGTGTCATATAAATATGCTGAAGCCATATTTTTCGCGCAGTGATGCTGCTGTTGCCTCCTCTCCTGTCGTGCCCCCTGCTGTAGCCACTGTCACAGCTGTAGCTCCCTCTCTTTACACTCCTGAAAGTGATGGTCTGTCTGTGTCCAGTTCTCTCTCTTCTCGGTTGCAAAACTCTGAGTTTTTGAAAGACTTATACGGTCAATTACAGTATTTGAACGCTTCGGCCTGTGCAGATATAATCCATTTGATTGACAGCTATCAAACTCTATTTTCAGATACTCCATCCCCCACCACTGTTCTCTCACACAACATCAATGTTGGTGACCACCCGCCCATCAAACAGCATGCATATCGGGTTAACCCCACTAAACGCTCCCTACTTAAAAAAGAGGTCAGCTACCTTCGTGAGAATGGGTTGGCTGTTCCCAGCTCCAGTGCATGGAATTCTCCTTGTTTGCTTGTTCCAAAATCTGACAAAACTCTACGTTTTTGCACAGATTTTAGGAAGGTAAACAATGTAACAAAACCTGATTCCTATCCTTTGCCCAGGATGGAAGATTGTGTGGACCGAGTTGGTGGTGCTTCATTTGTAACAAAGTTAGATTTGCTTGAAGGGTACTGGCAAGTCCCATTAACTCCTCGTGTACCCGAGATATCTGCTTTTGTGACCCCTGACAATTTTTTGCAATACACAGTAATGCCATTTGGTCTCAGAAATGCACCAGCCACATTTCAGAGGCTGATGCGTCTTGTGTTGGCTGAGGTTGAGCACTGTGAGGTCTATCTTGACGATGTGGTGGTCTACTCAGACACGTGGTCTGAGTATATCAGCACATTGAGAACAGTCTTTGAGAGACTGAAAGAGGCCACCCTCACTTTGAACCTTGCAAAATGTGAATTTGGCAAAGCCACTGTCACCTACCTGGGAAAGCAGGTGGGTCAAGATCAGGTGAGGCCTGTTGTGGCAAAAATTCAAGCCATCATAGAGTATCCGATTCCCCAAACCAGGCGTGAGCTCCGCCGCTTCCTGGGGATGGCGGGATACTACCCCAGCTTCTGTCGAAATTTTTCTGAGGTGGTAGCTCCTCTGACTAGTCTAACTAGTGAAAAGAGAACCTTTGTTTGGTCACCAATCTGTCAGCATACTTTTGAATTGTGTAAAGCTCTCCTCTGTAGCTCATCTGTCCTCGCAGCTCCAGACTTCTCCCGACCATTCAAACTGGAGGTGGATGCCAGCACCAGTGGGGCTGGCGCTGTGCTCCTCCAAGAGGACCACCAAGGTATTGACCATCCCATCTGCTATTTTTCCAAAAAGTTTGGTCTCCCCCAGGTGAACTACAGCACCATTGAAAAGGAAGCCCTCTCCCTACTTCTGGCGCTACAGTACTTTGAGGTCTACATTGGGTCCTCTCCACTCCCTGTCGCGGTCTACACTGACCACAATCCACTCGTCTTCCTGTCCCGCATGCTGAACACCAACCAGAGACTGATGCGTTGGTCCCTTATGATTCAAGATTTTAATCTGGTAATCCATCACAAAAGAGGTACTGAAAATGTGTTGGCTGATGCCCTCTCTAGAGGTTCCAGCTAATTGTGAAACATTGTTTTTGGGGAAAAAAAAGGTTTTTTTTAGGAAGGGGGGTGTTACGGCCAGCCGTTTTGTATTGTGTATTGTTTTGTTTCTGCCCCCGAGTGTAATATCTTTTCTTTTCTGAGGATCTTTGTCAGATGCTGCTCTCCGGATTTGCTGACTACTCCAGTGTCGGGGCCCCGGTGATTGGCTGTTGCGGGGATTTGGCCTAGGGGGTTGGCCTTTTTAAACTTCCGGCAAGCTGTCAAACTCCCGAGGGACGCTGCCTTGCTGTAGCTCCATCGCCTCCTCGCCTGCCTGCAAATTCGTTTTGATTATGTTATTGTTTGTGACAGTTTTGTGTAAATTGCGCATCCACAGTGTGGCTAGAGTGCTAGCCTGCCGTTGCTTGTTTGTCGTTGTTGTATATTCCTGTAAATAGAACCATTGTAAAATAGACACGAAGCAGTAGGGGTGAACTGCCTTTTAATTTTGGTGCACTTATCTCCTGTTTTTCTTTAATGTAGGGAGTTAGGTTTATTCTTGTCTTTTGTTTATTTTATTTCACTAAGGGTTTAGTTAGCATGTTTTGGGGTTAGCGCAGTTGGTGTTTGTTTATTATTTTGGCCTGGGTTCACCCTGAAGAAGTTGCTTCACTGTGCACATTGTAAATACATTTCGCACTTCATAAATAATAAATTGTCACTTCGGTTGCACTCTCTGTCTGTCTCTGCCTTTTTAACAGTGCCACTAACACAAAAATTCTTCATGAAAATTCAGCAATGAAACATAACGCATTGCTGAATACCCCTCGGCCTATACAAGATTTCCTTCCTCAAGGTCACAGCGCTTAGATGAAAGGTGAAATCCAGCAAAAAACATGGTGTTGCACATCTATGTGTCACAGTGAGTTACCATACCAAATTTGGTGAAAATTGCTTCATGAAAATTCAGCAATGAAACATAAAATAACGTTGCACATCTTGCTGAGTTACCGTACCCTGCGATCCTATGACCAAGATTTCCAGCCTCAAGGTCAGAGCGCTTAAGGTGAAAGGTCAAATCCAGCAAAAAACCTGGTGTTGCACATCACCAAATTTTGTGTCACATTGAGTTACCAAATGACACAGTAAGTTGACATAAGGCAAATTGCTATTTTTCTTTTACAGATTTACAAAAATGCCATGTCCAGAATTATTCATACCCTTTTCTCTGGTGGGTTCCACAAGTTTCTACACATTTCCAAAGCCCCTCCTCGCTCTCCTGTGGTTGCTGAGCTTGGTCTTCAGTTTCCTCCACAGATTCTCGATAGGAGTTTGAGGTCAGCTTAAATGCAACGTTGCACATCTATGTGTCTTGAGGTACCAAATTGGTGAAGCTGCGATCAGTAGTTGCTGAGTACTGACCTGTACAAGATTTCCAGCCTCAAGGTTTGTTGTCCACTAACCATTTCTTGCAAAAATTTGGCCATGTGTTTAAAATATTATCCAAATTTTGGGTTGGAAGATCAAATTTCCTGCCAAAGACCAAGTTTTTTCAGCAGAAAGTACAGTTGACAATTTTTCACTGAAGATCTGGATATCCTGGTCCTGTTTCATAATGCTTTTCTCAGTAATTTTAACAAGGCTTTATTCCCATTACAGCCTGAAAAAGCAACCTGTGGTTGAGCATGGTTACTACCCGCCACAGGGTTTGACCCTCTGGGACAGTTTTCTCAGGTTGAACATTTCAGGGTTTTCTTACATGACCTCAGACTTCTCCAACCCAGACACACAAGAACTAGCCTAGCTTTCGCAAAAGCTCACCTGGATGAAGATATACCATTTCTGGCTGTCAATGTTATCCTGTTGGAGATCCGATGAAACAAAGATGGAGCTGTTTGTTTCATAATGCCATTCACAGAGATGGGGCATTTTTGTTCATCTGGATGAAGAAAGGTGAAGTGTTCAACCTGAAAAACACATGGTCCCAACGGTCAAAGAAGGTGGCAGGAGTATCATGCTCTGGGGTTGCTTTTCAGCGATGGGCCTGGTAACCTTGTTAAAGTCAATGGCATTATGAAACAGGACCAGTATATCCAGATCCTCAGTGAAAATATCAAGCAATCCGCCATCAAAACTTGGTCTTGGGCAGAATGGATCTTCCAACAGGATAATGATCCTAAACACACAACCAAATCCGTCAAGAAATGGTTAGTGGACAACAAAGTGAACGTTTTGGAGTGACCAAGCCAGAGCCCCAACCTCAATCCTATCGAGAATCTGTGGAGGGAACTGAAGACCAAGGTCATGTCAAGGAAACCCTCAAGCCTTAAGGACCTGGAGAAGTTTGCCTAAAAAGGAGTGAAGGCCAAAATCCTGTGGAGAGTTAGAAAATTTGTGATCAACCACAGGAATATTTGAAGGCTGACAAATTTGTGAATAAAGGCTTTGCCATCAATTACGTTGAGAAAAGGGTATGAATAATTCTGGACATGGCATTTTTAGTAAACCTGTCAAATATAATAGCAATAAGTATTGTATTTCTTGAAAAATTGTGTTACTGTACTTCTTACAGCCTTATGTCAACTTACTGTGTCATTTGAGCAAGAATAAATTTGAATTGTCAAAAAAATTCTCAAAAAAACCCAACATTTGGTAGGGGTATGAATAATTTTGGGCACAACTGTATGTGTCACAGTGAGTTACCATACTAAATTTGACGAAGCTGCCATCAATAGTTACTGAGTACTGGCCCGGACAAGATTTCCACGATCAAGGTCACAGCGCTAAGGTCAAAGGTCAAATCCAGCAAAAAACCTGACCTTGCGAGATCTATGTGTCACGGTGAGTTACTATACCAAATTTGGTGATTTCAATCATAAGTTGCTGAGTACTGACCCGGACAAGATTTCCAGGGTCAAGGTCACAGCGCTAAGGTCAAAGGTCAAATCCAGTGAAAAACCTGACATTGCACATCTATGTGTCAGTGAGTTACCATACCAAATTTGACGAAGCTGCCATCAATAGTTACTGAGTACTGGGCCGGACAAGATTTCCATGATCAAGGTCACAGCGCTAAGGTCAAAGGTCAAATCCAGCAAAAAAACCTAACGTTGCACATCTATGGGTCATAAATTTGGTGTAGCTGCGATAATTAGTAGCCGAGTACTGACCCGGACAAGATTTCCAGGTTCAAGGTCACAGCCCTAAGGTCAAAGGTCAAATCCAGCCAAAAACCTGACGTTGCACATCTATGGGTTATACTGAGTTACCATACCAAATTTGGTGAAGCTGCAATTATTAGTTGCTGAGACCGACCTGAACAAGATTTCCAGGGTCATGCACTCATAGCACTAAGGTCAAAATTCCCTTCCAGCACTCCGATGAACAAAGGCAAACTAGGCTGTTCTCCAGTCCAGGTCCCTCTGCAGAAATCCAAAGCTAATCCTACCCCCAGCTGCCAGTGCCCAAAAGACCAGCTCTTCTCTTCGGGTCCATGGCCTCCTCAGTCCCCCGAGGCTGGCGTGCACTGTTGGACCGCCGGCGTCCCTCCCCAAGCTCCAGATCCGGACAACCGGCAAACTACTAAAAGCCACCCCTCCATAAACCAGCCCAGTCCCCCGTGCCTGCTCCCTCTGCACCGCGACCTCTTCCGGGCGGGTCTCTTTTCCAAGCAAACCAGCCAGTCCCCTTTTTTCATCCTTGTGCCCCTTTTTTCATCCTTGTGTCCGCAGGTTGCACTTACTTCCCACGCACATACGTCCCATTCCCTCCCTCCCCCTACCCTTCCCGCCAGACAAAGCCCGGCTTCTGCGGCTCCTCTAGTCTCTAACCCTATTCTCAAAGGTTCCAGCAGTTCCGGCGCCCGCAGTGGCGTCATCTGCTCTCTTTCCCACTGTATTATCTCTCCCCACCTCCTTCCCTCCCTCTTCCCCGTTCCCCAATGTTGCTAATCCTGTGCTTCCTCCGACAGGTCCGCCCTTCCCATCAACGACGCCGACCGGCCCCTCGCAGTTTCTCCCACCACAACCCCAATACACACTAGCCACCGCTCTACCTCCCGTACGTCCCCCGCAGCTCACTCCAAACCCTTCGCCATTATCCCCCACACTTAGACAGCAGATTTTATCCGGTATGTATGTCGACTTGGCCCAGCTCATTCAACCATCCTTTCCGCATTCACATTTCAGCCGCGAAATTCAAACCACCCTCGTCCCCGCCCAGCTCAAACACCCGACCCCTGCTCATTCTAAGGAGCTTACTCCTACCGAATTCGCATTCGCCTTTTCACTCTACCGAGACAGAATCTGCCAGTCCTTTCCTCATCGAAGGCAAGAACTGGATCATTACCTTACACTCGTTCTCGATCTCACCTTATGTTTCGGCGGGACGGGTTTTTACCAATACCACGTACTTTTCGCCTCTAAAGCAGCAGGTTCGATTCTACAGTACAATCAGGGAGTCTACTGGGGCATTTTAGACTCAGAATTGTATTGTCGAGTGTTTGCTGCCCAGACTTTGCTTGTATGTGAGCTCTGCGGAGCCCTCTCCCTCCCACCCCGCCTCCGCATAAACTATTTCAGTGCTTTTACCTAAAATGGCGAAAGCCTCTACCTCTAGCAAACCACCAGTACTATCTCGTTTGTCCCCCGCCGCACCCCACCTCCCTCAATGCCTGTTTCCTCCATTTCTCGCCCCTTAACATGTCCTCGTTCGGCGAAACCGATAAGAGAGGGAGGCCTATCCTCTTCAAAGGGGGGAGGATGATTTGCAATTATTTCAATAGCACTGGGTGCGATATCTCCAGCTGCCGTTTCCTACACTCCTGGTCCTTCTGCGGGGGTGCCCAAGCGCGATCCTGTTGCCTGCACAACCCGCCTAAATGACTACTAAAATATCTCAAAACTCCCATACAGATCGAATCACTCTCCTCAGCTTTATCTAACCATCCCAACCCCGACTTCGTCCGTTTTCTTAGCCACGGTTTTACCCATGGTTTCCACCCCGGACTAGTCGCTATTCCCGATCACTCTCTCATGAGCACTAATTTACAATGCGCTCTAGCAGAGCCTGGTATCGTCGACAAGCTTATACAAGACAAAGTCGACGCGGGTTTCATGATTGGACCTTTCACCGAGCCACCTTTCCCTGTTTTTTCGCATTAGCCCTATCGGGATAGCTACCGGTAAATACTCGGGGAAAAAGCGGTTAATCGCAGACTTATCATTCCCACACGGTTCTGCCCTCCCCAGTATCAACAGCCTTATCCCCAGCAATGATTTCTCCATGCTCTACTCCTCCGTGGACCAGGCTATCACTCTCATCTGTCTTGCCGGCCGCGGTGCCTGGTTGGCTAAAGCCAATATCACAAATGCTCTTAAGGTCGTCCCACTCAACCCACTTTTTCGGGGATTTTTTGGCGTTTCCTGGAAGGGGCGCTACTACATCGCAGTTCGCCTTACTTTCGGCTGCAAAAGCAGCCCTAAGATTTGCGATTCCCTATCAGAACCATTGAGCTGGATTTCGTGTAATAACCATAAATTGCCGACCGTCTACCCCTGACTCGCAACTCGAGCCATTCGCCGCTTTATGCCAAGACGCCATCCAAAATGGGTTTGCCCCTTGCTCACTTTCCTCACACCTCGCCGGATGGAAGCAATTTAAGAAATACCACTCAGCCCTCCTACTGCCAATCCCGGCACTCGTCTTCGTTTCCATTACGAGCTTCATTACGTACGTTCACTCCATACTCCACTTTGACCAGCTTCAATAAGGGTCTTCCTAAGCGACATTAACTTTGTCAAATTGGCCACTGGCTATCCACGCTCGCCTATTTCCCACTCTCATGCGTATACACTACTGAAAGGTTTACTTAGACAAGAACCTTCTGCGCCAAGCATGCGTTTACCCGGATGGCAGATCTCCCCTCTCTCTGCATCCAGACGCTGCGCTCAGGGTACCATTCTCCTCCCGTGGATTCCTCTCTAGGAGCCCCGTTGCTATTGGCCGCCTTTGGTCTTGAGACGTGCCGAGTTCACTCCGCTCTCCGTTAACTATGATCCTTCCCGCCACACCAGCCTAAACGAAATCTTACTACTCCTCCGACTGTCTCACGTCCAAAATAGTGGTAAAACCGATCAGTTTAGCATTCCCCAGCCTATTCATATTTCGCCTAGCCTCCGCCTTTAGCCTGTTCGAGCCAATATCATACCACAACACCTCAAGATACAATAACCACGCTTCTCCCCAAGACCCACTATTCACGACCGACACCGGAGCCGTGGCCACTCGCCACTGGTTCCTCTACCACTTCCGTCACGCCCTAGTTAGAGCCAACATTCCAACCAAATACTTCTCCGGGCACTCATTCCGCAACAACGCCGTCACCACAGCATCCAAGCGAGGAATGCCGGACCACCTGATCCAAATCCTCGGCCGCTGGACATCGAATTCGTATGCAAGCTATATTTGCAATAACATCGACGACGTATGTAGAGCTCATCTCTCACTGATCCACTAACACCTTTTGGGGGCTAGGAGCCACACAGACTCCGACAAGAGATGCCAGCCCCACCCTGAGTCTCGCCACCTGGGGACGCCCAACGTTCACACAATCACAAACCAAGCCCTACATCACATTCGCCCCTACTCCCTATCCGCAGTTCCACCCAACACTCTCCTCCACTTTGGGAGTGGTCGAGAATTCATCAAAGGGAGTTCCTGATAACATAGGTTAATTAACAGGGCCGCTCCCAAGGCACCTCCCTATTTGTCCTTACGCCTATAAATACCTCCTACATTCCAACTAACCCCACTCGGCTTGTTTCTACATCCCACCCTTCCGCCCCTCTTCAAGAAGGAAGCAAGAAACAGCCACCAACTAGGACCCCGGGGGGCTAGGAGCGGCACGGACTCCGACTAGAGATGCGAGCCCCACCCTGAGTCTCACCACCTGGGGACGCCCAACATTCGCACAATCACAAACCAAGCCCTACATCACATTCGCCCCTACTCCCTATCCGCAGTTCCACCCAACATTCTCCTCCACTTTGGGAGTGGTGCAGAATTCATTAAACAGCGTAAAAATTAGAATCTACATCTCTCTCAGCAATCAGAGTTAACTTTTAACCCCTTATCACTTCGGTAAAATTTGCCTAAAATGCCTATCCAATGGCTTCGTGCTGTTTACATGTGCTCCAGAGCTACGACTACAAATACAGCGGACTTTGTGGATATCCACTGGCTCATTTCAAACGATGCAGCAGCTGTTCGTGGATATTTACCGGTATAATAGTGTGTTTTGGACTAAATACTTTACTGGATTGGATTTACTGGAACTTTGTGGATGTACCAAGACCATGTTTGAGGGGATATTTTCGACTGGAAGAGTACTAGGAGGCTTCATTGGTGAGTTACATCAGTTTTGTAACTGTTCGTTTGTTTGTTTGTGGTCTGACACAGGCGTTGATTAAAGCTGCTGTGATGATTGTATTTTGAAATGGTTGGCATCAACTGAATCAAAAGAATCTTAGCTTTCCGAAGATATGTGGCACGAGTATCTCACGTTACATACAAGCTGTGTAAATGACGTAGTTTGTTTTTAACTTCCCTGACGGAAGGGGTTAACCTGCCACGCAGAAACCTTCCAACTCGTCATGCAGTTTCATGTCTCAGCGCTTTACCTTCTTTACGATGGTGCGCACTGATATAATGGTCTACATTCATTATGCCTTGGTGCGCATGCGCGCAAGCGGGGCATACGGTAGTTCGTTTGTGGGTCTGTCATTCATTCTGTCTGTTACCGGGATAGCCGCTATGCCGGTCAAAATCAAGTCCTAGAATATGGCTCTATAGGTTAAATGCCATGATATCTTGGATTTAAATTTGCCAGATTTTTGAGATAGAGCTTTGTTTTCGACTTATAGCACTATTTGACACTTCCATAGACTTCAATAGGAATCGAGAAATGCGGAAGTAATGCGTGTCATGGGGAAAGCAATTGTTCCAAACAATGAATAGTTCCAGCACTGACCTCCATTCATTTTCATTGGAACACGCTTGCAGGTAAGTTTATCAAATGACTGCATTTTTGGGAAATTTGTCGCATTAGCTGACCCCTAATGAATTTTGTTGTTAGCGTCATTTTCTGTACCCAGCTTTAGTTAATGTTGATCGCATTTTATGGCTAACTAGTTAATTTTGTTGCCTACCACACTACTTCTGTTCACTCGAAGGTTCTGCAATTCAGAACGAAAATTGGAAACAGCTTAAAATGTCAGAAATCTACTCGATACACCGATTTGATCATATAGTAGCAAGTAACGTCATTACGCACAAGTTTTTATTCGCTTTAATGCTGTTAGGTGGAAATGCATTTTCAGCGCCTTTATTCGCATGAATATTTTTGGCGAACTTCAGGTAATTCGATTGACAAGTGGATGGAAACATAGCTTATGTCAAGCATAGATGCACAGCTAGGGCACTCGGACATGTCCACACAGAATTTTATAGCTTCATTAAGGGACATAATTGTCACTGCTGTAAGCACCGAGGCATCAGCACCTTCAGTGCTTTCATTTTCAATGGTAGAAAAGACGTTCCTAAACTGTAACAACCAAACTATTGGGTGTTTACCCGCCGAAATTGAAACGAGTCTAGTGGAAACGAACTGCCGGCATTTCTCCAAAAAAAAATATAAATGTTGAGGCAAAAAAATCATTAATTTCAATATTTATGATGTTATAAATTAATTTTTGAACACTATATTTTGAAACCCCAATATGTAACCCATCATTTACACCAATAAACTCACATTTCATGGGGGTACGTGATAGTCTTTATATCAAAATGAGATTGCACGGCTTCAACCGGGCTTTCATTGGCGTTTCACGTTTCCCGTAAACAATAGTAATGCGCATTCATGTAAGCAAGCATGTACAGTGCGTACTGTCCTCTATTTTTTAATATTACGACCATACATGAGCCACCGCTGCATGTCGACTCAGGTCGACATTGGCAGGTCATGGGAAGTCGACCGGAGTCGACATAGGCAGGTTAAGTGTTATAAGTGGTGAAACGACTCTAAAAAGAAAACGGAGCGACTGAAGAGTTCGGCCTGCATAGCATATAGGTAACCTATGGGAAGCTTCATTATTACCAAGCTGGCTTCCCGTTACGTTAGCTAACTAGCCTATAATAAACGAGTCCCAATACTGTAAATTAGTCAGCTTGGTTTCGTAAACTTAGATTTGCGGTGCAGGCTGTATTCTTCAGTCGCTCCAAGAAAAGGATGTAAGCGGGACTGTTAAACGTAAGATTCAAACCTCTTAGGCCAAAAGGAAACAAATCCACGTCTTCTCTTATTTTTTTCATATGCCTCCTTGCATTCCTCTTCTCTGCTGCAGTTTTCAGCACTTTCGGTGCTTTACTTGGCTTTTGATCTTGTCCAGGTGGTTTCAGCCAGTCCATTTGAAAATTTTTGTCTTCGTGCACTATTTTCTAGTCTGGCTGCAGACATATGGGGAAAGAGGAGCTCCACTCCAGAACAGAAATTTGCCAAATCGCGCCGGGGACGGAGCTAGTTAGGAACCTGGCTAACAAGCTACGTAGCAACCTAGCTTGCAAGCTAAAATTATATCGAACTGTATAATGTTATAGCTAGTTAGATACATAAGTGGAGGCGACGTGTTTCCATTCTGTACAGATTTTTTTAAAAATTGCACCGGGGAGGTGTGTCATATGATTATCCAATCAACGCAAAGTGGAGGTCACGTGTACCGGAGCGCCACTTTCCCCTTGCATCTGCAGCCAAATCGGAGAGGATTTTGTGACATTTTGCAAGTAATAAATATGACAAGGCCCCGTAAGCATTTGTATTTTTCACTGGCCCGATCGGACCAGCGAAAAGATAGTTTGGTGGTCAAAAACACTGTCGGGCCATCGGGCCAGTATTAATATCGACCAGTGCAGCAAAAAACCTGATGTTGCACATCTATGGGTCATAGTGAGTTATCATACCAAATTTGGTGAAGCTGCAATCATTAGTTGCTGAGTACTGGCCCGGACAAAGTCATGGACGGAAGACAGACAACAGACAGACACGCAGGTGATGAAAATACCCCTCTGGCTGAAGTCAGCCGAGGGGTAAAAACTAAGAATTGAAAAATAGCTGGGAGTTATAACAAAACATTTCGGAGGTTATAAACTCCTTGACCACAAGTGTACTTCATCTAACAGTGATTTTTATAAATGATCTGCCATTTAAGAGCCAAATAAGATAGCTCTCCATGTGGGTCCCCAAGCTGTCAGAGCTCTCAAAATAACGCGCCATTAAATCATAAAATAAACATTTATTTAACAGAAATGAACTTTTGAGTCATGAAGTTCAATATGAATTAACGATTTTCTAGCAGAGTTTATCATGAGTTTATCAATACAGGTGCAGATGGACATCAGTAGTCGCCAGTAATGTCTCCAAACCAAAAATATGTCTTTTCCACACGATAAAGTTCAGAATTTGGTCCATTTTTCTACACAGCCGCATCAGCAAGCACACATACTCATTAAAGGGATCGCTTATTTTACGGTCAGAATGTTCACCCTGCGACAGAAAGTTTGCTATTTACAATTCCGACCATCCAAGAATAATGCAAGCTTGTATAAATGCTTTTCACACCTTATAAGGAGCAAGTATCTGAAATATACCTCATTTTAACAAAACAGACATTCCACTATCAGGAAAAAAAAGCAGACAATATGCTACTCTAGATTGAACAGAATTGGTGTAATGAACGTAGCAGGGGTTTTACCAAAGTCCTGGAGCTGTTCTTATTTTAAATGAATGATAACCTAAGCATTTGATTTCTTTGAATGCGGTATAAATTCAAAAACATCACCACATTGAGCTAAATGCCGTCATATACAGTATTATTAGCAAAGCCTAACGGTTACTCATTCTAACCAATGTGGCAAACAAGCTCTGTGATCATCATGGCTATGGTAAAATGACAATAAGAAACAGCTAGTCCGCTAGCTTGATAGCCATAAGGATTGCTTATTAGTTCATTGCACTGACTAAAAATGTAGCAAAACTCTGCATCATTGAAGTCCTCCTCCAGATAAACAGAGCAACAGAGCTTTCTGGTACGAGGAACACTCCAGTACTGTTCCATTTGGAAAAACTCCCATGACCCATGTCGGTTTCAAACTGCCATCTCGTAAATGTTACCTAGGCACTTCTCAGTTGGTTTTAGAAGTCATTTTTCTTTGTACTCATGTCATTTAGCTGCGCACAGTTCAGAGAATACAACCCAACTTGCTGTTACACAAGGGTTTAAATACTTTTCTGAAGGTCCAATCAAAGTCTTTCAATTACTGTGGAAAGTTTATACTATCTGGAATTGGATAAAAATATGTCAATCAACAGATAATAACCGGGTTATAGTTCAGGTGGGTGTGAACCATAACTGTGCTTTCCGCAGATAAGCCTGAGCAAGCATTAGAGAGACTGAATATCAGTTAGGCAATGTATGAGGTTGTTGGGAACCACTGAATTTATTGTGGGATGAATCTATGCATAATTCAATGGTAAGGAATCATGCGTTTTTAATTTCTGATGACACTAATTGATTGTAGAATTATATACAACGTAGAATCAATACCATGCTGAATTTTTGCTTCAAAAAACGGATATTTTTTTCTCACTACTTAATTGCGATACCTTTAACCTATTATGGCAGAACTGGTTGCAACAAAGGACAACAATTTTTCCTGTCACAAGAGATAATTTTTATTAATTGCTATATGGATACTATGGGCATGTATATTTGGCAGTTTGCACATCAGGCTCGGCTGAGGAGTTTAAAGGTCCCCTATTATGCTTCCAGCTGCACAGCTAGTCAGCCATTATGAGCCAGTTCAAAATCTCCCCTTCCTGACATCACAAGGGGGAGTGACCACTGAGAATAATGAAATTTTATTGACTGCTTGGCTGAAGTTGATCAGTTCTTCTTGCCTCTGGTTGGTTACCTCCCCATGTGATGTCAAGAGGGGAAAGATTTTGAAATGGCTTGTAATAACTAATGGCGCTTTCCCACTACGCAGTACCGGCTCTACTCTACTTGCCTTTTTTGCTTTTCCATTAGGAAAAAGTACCTAGCTTTTGAAAAAGTACCTGGTACCTGGTACCACCTTTTTAGGTACCTGCTCTCCTGGGGTTCCAAAAAAAGCCGACCGGGTATTAGTAGTAGGGATGTGAATCTCCACCACTGAGCCGATTCGATACGCATCTCGATACGCTGCCAGCGATACGATACGTTAACGATACAGTGAAGCCCCTTGCCGATACGATGCGATACGATTCACCCTTGTTCACGATTAGATGCGATTCGGTTCGATACGATTCGATTCAGCACTATGCAAATAATTTATAAGCCCACATTTGGTTTCTTACATCACCAGCACAATTATTCTTTCCTCTCTCTTTCCTTGTCAGGGATGTATTCAATACTTGATTGTTTTCTATTACCCAAACCAATAAATTCAATAAAATAAAATAAAAATGCAATTCAATTGGTACAGACAGAGGTAGACGCAATTTATTTCTTATCAGCACCATAACAAACAACGTGATTTTCTTCATGAAATTTTCTTTTTAGGCTCTTAAAAAAACAGACTACAGGTACTCAGTCCTTTCACAAGAAAAAAACAACAGACTACTCACAACTAGTACTAGTATAGTGTCATCTGTCTGTAAATTTTACAACACTTAGGTATAAAACTTTCCTCCATTAATTAAATTATATTTTACAATTCTTCATATTATAAACTAACGAAATTCGTTAGGGCAAGTAGTTTGGTGCTTTCATAGTCATGGTTTTGAGCTCAGTTAGATTCCATAATCTGCTCGCATTCAGACGCTATGGTGGCCGCACGGTGTGTGCCACGGTGTCAGACTTTCGGCTAAATAAAGTCAGCGATCACTCAAAGTTAAAAGGCAAAGTTATAAAACGCATCCACTCACTGGGTGGGAGGTTTCAGATGGATTCAGGAGATTTTTCTTTATTCAGTGAGAGCCCCATTTCACTAAAGCCCGCTGCATCTCTGTCTGAAGTGTTTTGCATGAAGTATGAATCCAGTGTTCTTGTAGTTTTGAGCTTTCACCTGGAGTTTTGTCTGAGATTTTAAATGTTGCAGTGAGCCGACTGTTGAGCCTCAGTCTTGCGCATTTGATCCCTCCCTCAGACAGCGCAGCACGTCCTCATTATTAAATATTTTGAAGTAGGCTATTATGAAGCATTTCCACTCAGAGCTGATGTCAAAAATCGTGTTGTGTTAGTCTAATTCAGATTATAGACCCACAAGTTACTTAACTAACTGCGTTAACGGTCAGAAGTGTTTGAATTCAGGGCGTTTTGTGATTGTTAATCAATTAAGGCCGATGTTAATCGCGCTTATACGTGTGGCCAATGCTGATTTTTTTTCTTGGCCACACTTACTCGCTGCACCTGTTGATGACCATTCCAGTTTTTAGAAAGCACCGCTTAAAATAGCCTACGTTTGGCCAAGAAAAAAATTTTGCCTTTGGACACACTTATTTTAACCCGTTTATGCCCAGATTTTTTTTGGAGTTGTAAGTCATATAATTTTATCAGTTGAGTCCCTCGGAATCATGTTATGTATTTATTTTTTCCATTTTGTACTTTGTTTTGAAGAAAATAGCATTTTTATCACTGGCAACAATTGTTGCCAGTAGTCACACAGCTTGTCACTAGGTCAAATGTCACCTAATAATAATATAGAAATAATAATAATAATAATATAGTAATAACAAAATAATAATATAGTCATAATAAATAATAACAAAATGGTGGAGGGGGTTGGGGGGTGTAAAACAAAAAAAAATATGTAAAACTGTACATGGATACCAATGGATATTATCATCCCAGGAAGGTAGCTCATGATCATGGCTCAAACCTTGGTTCCCCCTGTATAAAATTCAAAACCACAAACAATTTGAACTGGTTTCTTTATTCATAAATAACCCTTGTTTCAGATATACATCTCAGACCAAGTCTGTATGATATAAAAGCAATCTCCAGCAGGTTAAAACATTACAACAAAAGGTTTCAAACATTGAATTCACGCTGCCAATCGAAAAACCGCCAAACAAGTGTGGGAACAAGTTGGTGGTGGGGGGGGCAGGTGTAGAGGTGGGGGGGCGGGGGTGGGGGTTGTAGGTGTGGGCATTGGCTATGGTAAGTACTTGTGTGTCAAGAAAAGTGCACCTCCAACTGCACATTAAAATTTTTTACCTCAGTGAAACACAAGCTAATGTCAGCTAACAGAGAAAGATCGCTTAGCAGCTAGCAAGAAAATGATGTTGGTAACGTATCAAAATCCTATAGACACAGGCCTTGAATACCTGTGAATTTATTTAGCTAGGAAGAGTATTCTAAGAGGACTAAAATGAGCCATTGTACATCATTCTACAATTTGAAATAAGTAAATTATGAGCAATCCTGCAGACAGTGTTTTCCTTTAGTTAGCGACAAGCTATGTGCCCACTGGCAACTTTTGTTGCCACTCACAGAAATAAGCCCATGAACAACAAAATATATATCTCAGGTACAATTTTTTGGGGGAGGGTTACTCTAGAGACTTGAATGATTAAATAATTATAATATGTTTGGAGGGAAAATCATAAGAAATTTATGAAAATTACCTCTTTCCAGGAGGATTTGCATTCGCCATGTCTTCAGCCGGAAGGAGCAGGAAGCAGATGATGTCATGTGACAGGAAGCACTTGGAAACTATTTTTTATAAACCAAAACCTTTGTCTAAGTTGTCTACTAGCATATAAGTGGAAAAAGTTGCATTAGTACCTTTGAGATGTTTTATTGTGAGAAGAAAATGACAGTGATACACTTCGGCAACAATTGTTGCCAGTGGGGCAAAACGGGTTAAGTGTGGGCATTGGAGTAATGTGCATCTTGGCCACACTTACAAGTGCGTCTAACGCGAATTTCGATCAATTTTTGTGCTTGGACGCATTTAAATAAGTGTGAATAGTCAGTTCGATTAAGTTAATTATTCTCTTCCCCTGCACGCATACACACACACAGCTGTTCCGCCTGCGCACACACACAGCCGTTGAATATGTTTTAAGAAAGTAAAATAGGCCTTAATATTTTCTAAATTTATTCCATTATCTTATGAATATTTTTGAAAATGTTTTTTTTCCCGGTTTCTCGTTTTTCTATTTCCCGGGAAACGGGAAATGGTTTGGAGGTCAAATCCCGGGAATCCGTTTCCGGATTAAACCCTACATTCAGGGCGCCTCGGAAACACCTGAGCGAGGGGAATAAAACTTGAAATAATCGTGTAAACCACATGTTTTACCGATACAGGGACGTTAGGAACGATACATTGCGAATCAGCTGGCATTTGTGACCGATACACATTGAAGCTACCGATGCAGTCGCATCGCAAACGTTTGTATCGGACCACCGATACGCACCGGTGAATCTCTCCATCCCTAATTAGTAGGTTCTAAAATGTGACGCGACAACACTGCAGCCCACTGATTGGTCAGAGAGAATCATCACTGTGAAAGACGATTCTGTAATCGACCTCGGGACATGTCATTCGAGTGAGATTGACGAGTCTCAAGATTAACGTGCACAGCAAAAACTGGAGTGCTGAATCAACTCCGACAGAGTTGATTTCAACACTTTTTCAAGGTTTATATAGCTCCACGCTCTCCAGAGTGAAATCAACATTTTCAAAATATTTAATCATTTAACACTATGTCAGAGTTCCTTCTTTAACTCACCAAACTGGGTTAAATTAACACTGATTAGAAAGATAGCACTACTTAAGAGTTACTTTTTTTATTCTCAAGGTAGTGTTACTTTCACTCCTTAAATTTAATATTTATAATAAATTAAATATAATAATTCAATAATATAATAAATAAATCACAAAATAAAATTATTAAAATTATAATACTGAACAATTAATTCCAATACACACAATACATTTTCAAAAAATAAAATTTATTTTGTCTTTTCTCCCATGCAGTCATTCATACAGTTGAATCAAAACATTATAAATGAAGGTATAATGTACAAACTTTCATCTGCAGCATTGTACGAGCTTTGAATATCAAATGGTTTGTGAAATTTAAGCTCAGTTATTTTTATGACACACTTTTCCTCAGTTCACAATACTCTGAATACGTGATGATGGTCATCAAAGTTCTCTGTGAACAGCTTGTGCGTCAATAAAAAAGATCATTCTCAACCAGAAGTACATCACTAAAGTGACAAAAGACTGGCTTGTCTTCCTCCATTGTACTGCAAATAACAAGTCCAGCTTTATACTCTATACCATCAACTCTAACCCAACTTGTTAAGAAAACATCTCTTGACAACAAGATTCAAGCATTTTTCTGTTGACCACATTTTCATCCCTTAAAGGAAATGATTTAATTGGCCCATATTATTTTTGATTGAGGGTGAAGGTTTCCCAGTGATAAGCAATAGCCATCTGATGCTTTTTTGCTAATGATTTGGTTATGTTTTTGAAATTTTTAAAAGAATCTTTGCACAGCTTATGCTTGGCCTCAAACCTCATACTCCACACATATAATAAAGGGCCAATTTTCCTTACAGAAGATGGGTAATGGATCATAAAATGATGCTTAGGTATCAAGTTTCTGTGTGGACACAAGTGCTTAAATAGTTTTTCGTGGTCAGCAATCAAATTCTTAAGATAAACGGTCAAACCTAGAGTGAGAGAAGGTGAAAAAACTATGTTCATTATTTGAAGTAACAACAGTAACAAATTCCAGTTTTTGTTTCCTGCAGGAATAATGTCACCAAACAACAGTGGGATGTTTTTCATGAGACACAATGTCTGAATAGAGTTCAAGCCAATGCCATTGCCAGCACTCTCCAATATAATCTTTTTGGGACGGTTTTTTCGTTTTAAAAATCCATAATCAAAACTAAAAATCCTGGAAAGCAAGTCCTGTTCTGATATTAAGTGTTGTATGAGATATTCAAAAAGCTATTTGATCTCGTACTGAGCCACACCTTCAAGAAGATCGTGCATTATATTAAATGAATAGTTATTGCAAATGTGGAAATACTACAATGAATTAAGTGTAGAATTTATTTTCAAACCATATAGTGACTTCAAGTGTAGATTTTCCAGAAGAGACTGGCATGCATTTCAAACATATCTTTTTCACGAAGAATCACCTTAGGATCATCCTCACTGTACACTGTTTGACAATCATCCTTCTCAATCAAACAAAGGCAACAGAAATGATGACCACTGAATGACTCCTTAAAAACAAGAATTGAGAGCACCCCAAGATTATCCCCAGTGATCTGTGAGATTGTACCATATACCTGCTCATCAGAAAATGGAAGACTTAGCCCTTGGCTTTCCAGTTGTTTCACATTTTACCAATGGTTCCAGTATAACATCAAAACCATACTTTTGCAGATCTTGTGTGTGGAAAAGTGATACTAAATGAATGTTCATAAAAACCGGATTAAATTTTGGAGGCAAGTTTCTTATAACAAAATAAAGACAGCCAATTTTGTGAATTCCACGTTTTGAGCCAAGAAGATTGGCTGTTTCAAAATCATCATAGTACAGCTGAATTTGTAATGCATGTATTTTTGCTGAAAACGAAGGGTGAGTTTTAAAGGAACTTCCATCACAAGAGTCAGAATAAGTGTCAGGCTCTGATCTACACTCTTTCTTTAGGAAAACACAAATGTCGGAATTTCTACACATGAACCTCAAGGTTTATTAAAATAGGCACATATATGAAAGTATCGCTCACAGGTGCTTGATCGTAAGTACCATATTTCTGATTTCGCCTGTTGTCATATCTCACTCCAAGTGTTATTTCTATAGGCTCAACAACTCCCCATTTTAGGTTCAAATATTTATTCCGTTTCTGCTCTGTAATCAGATTTGTGAAAGGGTTTTCAAATTTTTCAAAAGATTCATTTATCACAGATATGCTGGGGTCAGTTGAAGGTAAAGCAGAAATAATGGTATGCTTTGCTTGTGAGCGAAGCTCACTGGTTAATTCCTCCAAATGTCCTACAATCGAAGATACCAAACTGTTGGAAATCCCACTACCTTGCAATTTGGCCACGATGGATGCACACATTCATGAATCACTGCTCTCTGGAACACTGGAAGAACTCGACACTGGAAGAACATTGGAAGAACTACATTGATTTGGGGAATTAAATTATTCCTCCAGAGCATGTGCCTGAGATGAAGTTGCAACTGGCTCACTTGAGGAACATGCTTCAGCTGAAGTTTGAGCAATTTGCTGAACATTGCTATGAACACTATTAAGGTGCTTCCGAAGGCCTGCATATGTTTGGAACTGAAGCTTGCAGCTTGGCTGAGAACAGAACAACTTGAACTTAGGTCCAGGATAGTAACCATGTTCACCTCTTAACCCTTAAATGCCCCCTGTGACAAATTTGTCACACGATTTTGGGGGTTGTCAAAACCACTGACCCTACATAAATTTTGCAAACTAATGCCCATAGTGACATATTTAGACCATCAGTGCTGCCATCTGATGCATAAAAGTGGAACTGACACTACACTGGCTGCACCAGCTAACCTTTCCAATATGGCCGCCCCCATGGTGGAATCCACACGATAGATCAGCACCCATTCATCACTGGATAAAGAAGACAAACAGGTAAGCTAATGAAAAATAAGCTATGCCTAATACTTCAGCCATATGTCAACTGTTTTATCATTCAAGTCATTTTAGCAATAAGGTCCCAGAAATGCCCATTGTGACATATATGTCACAAAACTAAAATGGGGTCAAAGGTCATCAAAAATTAAAAATTGCTATTGGGTTGTTATTAGCCCCTCCCCAGGACATATTAATAGAATACATAGATTTTTCTTTCAACTTTTACTATAGTTGGGCATTTAAGGGTTAAATGTGAAATCAACGGCTGACTGCTGGGATAAAGTTTTTTGCACATAAAACATGACAGCATTGTTACTCACAATGCCTTTTACTTAGAATATAACAAGTACTTCCTGGTTAAGCAGTCTGGCTCTCAAGTCTTGAAATCTGGGTGACTCCTTAATTTTCCCCATATCAATATTGTACACTGTTGTCCGCAGCAATGTGTAAAAATTCACAAGTGCACCATCATAAGACACATTAAACACAAAATGTGCCTTGAAAAGTTCATCAAATGCCCCAAGGGAGCGGTTTGCCTGGCATGGGATGAGACACTTATCCATGGAGATGTAGAAGCTGTCGATCTTGCTCTTCTGACGCTCCGCAGCCAGGAGGTACGGCTGCCGACCCTGGTGACTGCGGAGATGCTCCTCCAAACTGCAGCATGACTAGGGTTGAGAACAGGAAATTGGACATTAGACACAAGAATAAGTCACACAGAAAACTGCCTCTACACCTTTCCTGACATCAAATTCAAGACTTTTTCCAAGGCTTTTTCAAGACTCAAATAACAATTTCAAGCCCTATTTCACAGTAGAAGAACACCCGTCTGCTCAGTCTAATCTCTGCCTTCTGCCTTCTTCTGAGGCCTGGAGAAAATGACTGTTTTTAATACTTTTCAAGGGCCTTAATTTTCACTGTAATGATTTATCAACTTTTAACACTTTTAAAGACCCCCCCGGACACCCTGGAATAAAAATACTATAAATATTAAATTACCTTATGAAAGACTACAAGCCTCTCAACTGCATCACATGTGCTGATTTTTGGAGACTTCGGTCCCCCTGGTGGTGGCGGAAGGAGATGTAACAGCAACAACAGGGAGGCCATAACTTGGTCATAGACTATGGACAAAGAGTCTCGAGAATGAATTAATTGAAAACTCTCCAAAAATTGTGCTTTGAGTTTGAATGAGAACAAGTAGGCATTATGAAATGTTTTTTTTAAACAGTCATTCATCTATTTTTCTTATTTATCCCAATAATCAGATCACCGTTGAGAGACACAGAACACACAACTTAAAAAAAAACTATTTATATTGGTCTCGTTTCCTAATTTTAATTATATAGTCATGAAAATATTGAATGAAGTTACTAACTGCATATAACAATGCTTTAAAGCAAACAACAAATGCAACTCACTTGTTGCCACATCAAGATCACTTCCTGGTGGACTCTCTGCTGACTGCACCAACTGATGCAACTCTGGTGTTGAGGTGAGCTGCTTAGCCTCTTTAATGACATTTGACCTGAAGATCGCATCCCATTTCTGAAGCAGCCTGGTGGATACCTCATCATTGAACAGGAGAGTGAAGTCTTGATTCACCTTTAAGTAAAAAAAAAAATATTATACTGCTACTAGTACATTAAGCACTTTAAAATTTCAAACCATTCTAAACATCCCATTCCATACTTACCAATCCTTTTGTATCCAGGAATCTTGGGAAGATGGAGAGGATATCAAGACCTCTGTCTGGGTCATTAACAAGCTTCTGACGATGCTGGAAGGTCTCTCTCACTTTCTGGAAAATCAAGGAGGTGTCTGTGGTATGATTAAGCAAAGAGATGGCTTCGTGGCAAGCATCCCCATGAAGTTTCTTTTCAGCATTAATGGTCCTTTGCAAATTTGGCCCGCTGGAGAAAAGCGCATGCATGCATGCATACACACACACACACACACACACACAGTGCACACATTAAAACAATGAAGCATAGGTGCTGGACTGAAAAGCAAATAAACATAATTGAATAAATAAGTATGAGTAAATGTTAATAGGAGCATTATGTAGCGTGTGGACAGTTACTTTTCTACCTCCTGGAGAAAAGCCAGTGGGGCTACTTGGTAGCAGTGCAGACCCCCGTCAAATCTTCCTTTGGACTGTCTTAAGATGCCAGGAAATGTATCCTGTGCTGCTTGCAGCATCACAGAAGTGTTCCTAAAATGGAAATACATTTCAAATTAATGTGTTGTCATACTTGGCTTATAAGAAATCTCAGAGAATTTAAATGTCAGTGTAATGCAGACAGATTTGGGTCACAACATGAAAGCATGACATGAAAGTGTCATGCAGGAATGATGACTATACGTAGCCTTTCTTGGAATACGGATCTTTGAGGGAAGGGAACGCCGTCATTATCCCGAGAGCATACTCTTCTCTGACTGCTTTTGTGGGAAGGTGCCTGAGAAGAGAAATCAAATTAGTATTCTAAATTTAGGCAATGACCATGTAGTTATTTGGCATAAATAAAAATTGTACACATGAATAGAACACACATACCCATGTCAACCCTTAATTGCCCAACTATAGTAAAAGTTGAAAGAAAAATCTATGTATTCGGTTAATATGTCTGGGGGAGGGGCTAATAACAACCCAATAGCAATTTTTAATTTTTGGTGACCTTTGACCTCATTTTAGTTTTGTGACAGTTTAAGTTTCTAGGATATAAAGAGAACTTTTTTCCATCATTGTTTTGGTAGTTGACATACATCTTAAGTATTAGGCATAGCTTATTTTTCATTAGCTTACCTGTTTGTCGACTTTATCCAGTGATGAATGGGTGCTGATCTATCGTGTTGATTCCACCATGGGGGCGGCCGTATTGGAAAGGTTAGCTGGTGCAGCCAGCATAGTGTCAGTTCCACTTTTATGCATCAGATGGCAGCACTGATGGTCTAAATATGTCACTATGGGCATTAGGTTGCAAAATTTATGTGGGGTCAGTGATTTTGACAACCCCCAAAATCGCGTGACCGATTTGTCACAGGGGGCATTTAAGGGTTAATCAATCATGTGAGCCACCAGTATGTTCACCATTTTTCTTCTTGTGGCATCTGTTAAGGTTTGTGTTGTTTGGTATTCCTGTAGTACTTCTTCACCACCAGAATTGCTTCTTAGCACAGCTTCAATCAACTTATTAAAAAACAACAACAAAAAACAGCTTTTTTAGAGACTCAGGGCTCTATCTTTCATACTGCCCTACCCGTTGCCACTACCCGCTACCCGTGAATTACGCATTTAGCAGCTTCCACTATCCCCAAACGGTATCTTGCGGCCACACTACCCGCTATGCATTATGCCAACTCCCTTATTTGCGCCTGGAGGTGTGCCCGTGGGCGTGTTTATGCGCATTCCCTACAATTGCTATCTTGACCACACACGTTAGGGAAAGCGTATAGCGGGTCCTCAAACCACCCGCTACCCATTTGGGCTTTTACAAGAGTGCACCCAGGCGGCTTCAATGCGCGTCCACTTGGACACATGTGGACGTGCACATGCGGCTCCACTTCCTGAATTAACTCGCCTATAAAAAGCCACCTTGCTTTAGCCTCAGTTGAACCCCTGAGAAAATGGCAGAGATGGTACTAAATCACCTTGATCGCCAGTTAAATAATAGAAGATGCCCAGAACGCGTGTACCGCCAGCGCACCAGCTACCTGGGCCTTTCAGGTAAGTCTATATTGTTTGTATTTTGTATCAATCATTTTTTCCGCTTTTATAATAGTATATAATATATATATATATATTAATGATATATATTATATATAATATCAGGGCCGGCGCTAGACCTGAAAATTTGGGGGAAAATATCCATCCCTTTATTGACTACAATTGAAGACCTGTGTGCAAGAAGTACTTAAGTCACATTTTGCAAAAAATGAGCTGACACCAGTATTAAAAGCCACAATGGCCAGAGCATCATCTGATACCAAAGATTTCTGCAAAGAAGCGCTCAAGTCTTGTGTATTGGTGCGTTTCCATTGTCATTGTCATGATCTGCAATGTGTTTTGAAAACTTTGACCCCCAAAATCTCAAAAGTATTATTTTGTGACAGGTACTTCTTGCACACAGGTCTTCAATTAGTCCTGGCTGATTCTAGATGGTTTTCCTTTATAAACACGTTTTCCAATTCAAGAATAATCAAGTGGCAATTGAAGACACGGCTTCTCTCCCCCATGCGAACTAACAGCGACAAAATAATGGGCTACATTCAGTACAAAAAAGTAATTTAATTATAAATAGGTCTATGCACTGGCACTTAGCAACGGTAATTTTTTTCCAGCGAGAGCAGCATTTCAGAACTCTCTTGCGAATGAAGGTAATTTCGGCGACAAGTACGCACAACTGTTTTTGCAGCACGGTCACACAACTTGCTGTAAAAAATAGACAGCTGTCCGATTGGAAAATGTAAACGGACAAAACCACGTACTTGTCACCAGAATTACCTTCATTCGCTGAAGAGTTCTGAAATGCCGCTCTTGCTGGGAAAAAAGTTACATCGCTGAGTGCCAGTGTGTAGACCTAATTTTATTTTTCTAAAATGTGATTTTGTTCTATGCTTCATTTCAGATGGGAGAGGGAGTTGGAAGTGCATAGCGAAATGCATTTTTTCTTTTTCTTTTTTTTTTTTGAAGTTTCCATCACAAAAGGGGTAGGCTTGATGTTTTGTTTTTAAATTACATACCAAACATTAAACAATATGTCAATGTCAAATAATAATAATAATAATACAATTCATGATTAACTTAACAAAAACAGATCCTCTCCTGTCTGGATTTGACCTCATGCACGAGCAATTTAACTTCGTCTTTGGAGAAACATGGCGACCTTCCTCTCTCCATCACGGGTGTCGGTTTGAGGATTTGGGATAGCGCAGCCTGCTCCTAAAGGCAATGGCACCTGGCACACTGATTGGTTTAACTGGCGTAACGTCCAAACCACGCCTATGCATAATATAACGGGTAGCGCAGGTGTTTTAGGGATATAGGCAGGTGTGCAAGATAGCAACTTTTGCGAGGGAACGCCTCTTACGCAATGCTAAATACCCAAATAATGAGTTTAGGGACTCTGGCGTAAGATAGGGCCCTCAGAGCCAAAAATGTCAGTCTTAAGAAACCTGTGAGAATTGAGCTTTATCACAACCTTTTTAGCAGAAGCTGCATCAGGTGTATCCCCAATTCTTCGTTTCTTGCTGGGGACCTCATCTAAGTTTACAGTTGATGCACTTAAGCTGAAGCTTGAGTCAGAGAACTCATGCAGAAGACAAGGAGCGATCAGAAAATTCTAAAAGAAAAAATAAATAAATGAATATTTTTATTCTGAAGGAAGGGTGTAGAGCTTGATAATATTTGCCTTTATATTTCTCACTGTCATTTGAGAGAATGGTCAGCACCACATTGCCTTTTCCAACAAGGTCACTGAATATTTCTGCATCAACTTCTGTCCCTGTTGCATCCTTGTATACAACTTTTGCATCAGGTGGCAGGCAAAATCTCTTGTTATGACTTGAAAATCACAACAATGAAAAACAAGCAATGACAACTTAAACAAATTTATTCTTCACTGATCAGGTCCAAAAATTTCTACAAATAATCCACTGTTTAATCTTATAATAACACTCTAATGCCACTATGTAACCTCTCCCCAACTGAGCAAAATCACAGAATTTATAAAGACTAGGATTATTCTGGAAAGATCTACAGGAGTCCTGGGAGATCCGGCCCCCTCCAGGCAAGAAGATGCCAGAAACCTCTAGAAAGCAGTAGTCTATTTCATCACAAACAAGTGGTATTGCATCAGATCATGTTTTTCTACAGACATACCACCAGAGGGTGCTAAATGATGAACAAAATAAACAAATAGCTGACCAGTAAGGCAGCACAAATAGTATGTAACAAATCTCCATTTACAAAAGATATACAGTGCTTTACATGAAATACTCATACATGACACTCGATGACTGGAAAAGCTAGCAGGATAAAATTGAATGTGCTTTTAAAGCCAGCAGTTTCTTACCTCACAACAAATGATTTCACATTTAATAAATTTATCTACCACAAACTTGGATAAATTCCCCCACGCAAAATCCATTCCCTTTTAAGTCCAAATTTTTAAGTTGAAGTTTTTTTTTTTTTTTGACTGTTTGGGTGAATGTTATGCTTTACACTGTGGGGCACACATTGCAGATCTGAAAATGTTTAGCATTAGATACCCATTTATTAAAAACTGTCATGCTGTAACGACATCAGTCTACATTATGGAGCTTGCAGAATGGGGTTTTTAATATGGGTCCATAAACCTTCTTCCTATGCCAAGCTAAAGTAAAATAAAACAAACCTTTTTCATGGAACTGCAGAAAGGCAAACCATCCTGCAATGTCATCCAACTTCACATATTTCTGCTGTTGGTTGTACTTCACCCGGAACAGCATTTTACTGAGACATGCAAGAAATTTTGACAAAGTAATAAGCATTTAACAGGAAAATTAAAGTGAAGCAATTTAAGAAAAAACGATTATAACGCTCAAACATGCCAGGCCAGTATCGGTCACATCAAACACTGCAAGCAGTAGTAAATGCGTTGGTCACTACCTGGCTACGTGATTGCGGTGTCATCCGACCCAAGGGGCCACCTTGTCTAAGTTTATCCATATGGAGCAATTACTGCCAATATAACGCGACTGCGACGGCCTATCTCCAGTTTAACGTTAGTGCTAACAGTGAGGGGCAAGTCCGGACGTGATTTCCCACACAGGAGTTCATGTATGAAAACAGCTAGCAGTGTCACACACACAGGCATATATATTCAGAGCGGCATCCTTTGAACTAGCGTAGAGGTGGATTATAAATATTGGGCACAATATTTATTCGCTTCTACATGGTGGTGTCACGTTAATGATTAGCATTAAGTAAAGCAAGGTTGCCTTATAAACATGCAATTAAACCTAACAGTAACGTTATGAAACAAACCAGTCGCTGGCCATGCATACAAGTTGAGGTCATCGTGTGGGCAGCTTAATGTTAACATTAGCATTAACTAACCAGCAAAACTGAGTTTTGAAAAATCTTCACCTTGGAAAAATGTTCGTTTTTAGTGACCTAAAATGCCGTTGATGTGGGGATGAAACTCCAAACCGCATCGGTGGAGGACCATTAGCTAAAGTTAGCTAACGTTAACGTTAATCTTCTCAACACATTTGCCGTTGAGTCCAAGCAAAAAAAAAGATTAATGTTAGGCTTAGCAGAGTACATATTCTCCGTAGATATTTCATTTTACACCACACGTCTCATACAATCAATTTATCATTGTTTCAGTAAATTGGAATTGTCCTTACCGTCTGTGCAGAATTCTCCTCTCCATCCAAGGTAAACCAGCTGAGAAGGAAAAATGGCGCCAACTTGTCTCCCTTGTCCCTAACTGAAAAGTTTAAGTTAATGGGTGGAGTCCAATTACATCTCTGCAGGGTTAATTGGCTTGGGCTGACCTAACTCTGTTCAGTAACCCCAACACTGAACACCATTTAAATCCGAATGTGATAAAATTACACTTAGAGAGTGGAAATCAACTCTAAAATGTTTAACCCAGAAATGTCAACACTCCAATTTTTGCTGTGTAGTTATTATGATCATCAACTTATATTGTTTTAGGCAACTTGTTCAATATACTGTACGTTGCCTTACCTTTCAAACACGGTTTCGCTTGTTCACCAAAGCTGCTACAGTGAATATGCAGTGAATATTTCCAAAAAAACATCAAATATCTTGTCTCTCAGAAGTGACTATCACGGCGCGGGTTCGAGCCCCGGTCGTGCCAACCACCAGTGGTCGGCAGCTTTTTCAGAGTAGCGCACAATTGGCCATTGCGCTACAGGGATGCAAATTGGGAAGGGACTGCCGGGAAGGGAAATATTAAAAAAAAAAAAAAATTTGCTTTGTACATTGCTCAAGCGCCTCCTGTTGGCCAGCCGGGCGCTCATTAGGAAGATTTTAAGCTTGCTCATGTTCAGGTATCCTCCGCACTCGTTCTGAACTTGCAAGAATTCAACTAATGAGCGTAAAGAAGCAGTAGTTGACGGGCTCTTGCTTCGAAGGAGAGCCGTGAACCGTCCCTCTCTCCTGAATTGGCAACAGGGGGTTGCATACGAGCAAGCCTTGTACATAGTTCCCCAATTGGGCATTCCAGATTTGGGTGAGATTGGAGATGCCAAATTTAAAAATAAATAAATAAAAATATCTTGTCTTTGTAGTGTACTTAATTGAATATAGGTCGAAAAGGATTTGCAAATCATTGCGTTCTGTTTTTATTCACGTTTCACACAACATCTCAACTTCATTGGAATTGGGGTTTGTAAACACGAGCCTCACACTTAGTGCAAAGTCTCGTAAGCCTGTTATTAAGCTCTAGTCTGTATAGACTTAGTATCCCTGTATTTGTGTGTAAATATAAAACCTCTACTTTAGTGCTGTTACTGAAACATATGTTCAGCGCATTACTACAAGTTTAAAGGAACCTCTCTTCCTATTTTGTTTATAATACTTCAGCGCTGTTACTACTGTGAAAAGTCAGCACATAATTATTATAATACAACCCCAATTCCGAGAGTCCCTCAGAAGGAAAGATGGCCAGAGGCTCTCCAACCTGTGAAGGCTTTTGTAAAAAAATTGTGGAATGCTTTAAAAACAATGTTCCTCAACATCAAATTGCAAAGGCCTTGAAGGTCTCATCATCGACAGTGTGTAACATCATCAAAAGATTCAGAGAAATTGGAAAAATCTCTGGGTGTAAGGGACAAGGCCGAAGACCTTTACTGGATGCCCATGATCTTTGGGCCCTCAGACGCCTATGCATCACTCACCGGCATGATTCTGTCATTGACACTACTAACTGGGCTCAGGAATACTTCAAGCAACCACTGTCAGTAAACACAGTCCTCCGTGCCATCCACAGATGCCACCTAAAACTCTATCGTGCAAAAAGGAAGCCATAGTTGAGCATGATCCAGAAGCGCCGCCATGTTCTGTGGGCCAAGGCTCATTTAAAATGGACTGTAGCAAAGTGGCAAAGTGTTCTGTGGTCAGATGAGTCCAAATTTGACATTCTTGTTGGAAATCATGGGCGTCCTGTCCTCCGGGCTAGAGAGGAGAAAGACTACCCCTCCTGTTATCAGCGTTCAGTTCAAAAGCCAACATCTCTGATGTTATAGGGATGCATTAGTGCATATGGTGTGGGATACTTGCATGTTTTAAAAAAGCACCATGAGTGCTAAAAGGTATATAAAGGTTTTAGAGTAACATATGCTCCCCTCAAGATGACATCTATTCCAGGGAAGGCCTTGTGTATTTCAGTAGGACAATGCAAAACCACATACTGCAGCTACAAAAGTATTACAACAGCATGACTTCGTAGTATAAGAGTCCGTGTGCTGAACTGGCCTGCCTGCAGTCCTGATCTTTCACCGATTGAGAACATTTGGAGCATAATTAAACAAAAAGTCTGTCAAAGGAGACCCAAAACTCTCCGGCAGCTGGAAGCCTGTATTTAACAAGAGTGGGATTAAATTCCAATGGCTGAACTCAAGAAACTTCTCTCCTCAATGCCCAGACGCCTCCACTCTGTATTAAAAAGAAGAGGGGATGCTACACCATGGTAAACAGGCAGCTGGAAGCCTGTATTTAACAAGAGTGGGATTAAATTCCAATGGCTGAACTCAAGAAACTTCTCTCCTCAATGCCCAGACGCCTCCAGAGGGATGCTACACCATGGTAAACTGGTTTTTGGGTTTTCCTCCCAACTGATTTTTTTTGAGACCTGTAGCAGCCATCAAATTTGAAATGAGCTCATTTTGTGGATAAAATTGCAAAATTTCTCAGTTTCAACATTTGCTATATTATCTCTGTTCTACTGTGAATACTGGCTGGTGTGATTTGAAAGTCATTGTGTTTTGATTTTATTCACAATTTACACTTTGTCCCAACTATTTCGGAATTGGGGTTGTACGTATAATAGGAACCTAGATTCCTGTTCCGTTTGTATTCCACCTTGCCTGCCTTTGCTGTACTGCAGACAAGGCATAATAAAAATTCTTGTTTCATCTTCGCACCTGAATCCAGTTCCACATTTTTGGGTTTTTCAGTGCACTCAACTCAGTGCACAGAAAAAGTGTTACAACAGCTGAGAATGGGAAATCCAAAATTGTAAACATGATGCAGTCCATAGATCAACAGCAAAACGAGAGGTACGCCAAAATCATGGGAAGTCCAAAATCATAATACAAAAAGCCAACAAGGAATTGTTACTAGAAAATTTAACAGACACAAGGAAAAAAGCAAAATTGAAAAACCATGGACCAAAACAAAACCGTGACCAAGAATCTTGTGGAAGAACAGAATGCTCGTAAGGACAATGTTATGATCAAGACCAAGAATCAGATGTGAGTGCCGAGTCAGTCGTGCAATTCATTTGATAATTTATTTAATTTAATGACAGGGACAAAACCTGGAGAGAACAGGTGGGGATGAAACCGGAGGGAATTAGAGACAGTTCAGCACAGATATCATGCTTGGGCTGCAGTCACAGGCCGGTGGCTTCCGGGATGCTGCCAGATGTTCTGGAGCTTCTCAGCATGGAATTGCCTACAAAGAGAAGGACGGCTGCTTGAGAGGAACTCGCTTCCAGTCTTGGACCCAGATCAGGGCTGGAAGCTTGTTTCAGACATAATAGACAAAGACAGCAGACTTGGAGGGGTTTATATGACTGCGGCCTGACTCCTGGACCCTGATTAGGATTGGAAGTTTTTTCTGGAAAACTGGAGTTGAAAAACAGGACAGAATTAAACTAACTGAAGACATGTTAGCTGCTGAATTGCAAAGATACACACTAGGGATTCATAAGAGGGTTGTGATGGAGTAACTGGCAACAAACATGAAAAGAAAGAATTAAACTGAACGATACATAAATGGAGAAACAGGAGCTAGTGGGAAGTGATAACAAGTGAGAGTGCAGAGAATAGTGTGGCAGGGGGTCAATCCTTCAATGAGGGAATGAAGTGCAGGTAATTACTCAACAAAACCGGGAGGGTGAGTGAGTGTGAGAGCAATGAAAGAACATGGCAGAAAACAGAAGTGAGAAAGCAAAGAGAGCTAATAAAATTGACAACTAAGGAAAAACAATAAATACATCAAGAAAAATAATAAAAACATTTAAAAAATCCAAGTGTATAATGAACACCTGTTTTCAGACCCTGACATGCAAGTCAATTTAGAAATCAGTGCTTTCCATCATTATGTTAATCTCCCTTACCTTCCTAATTTTTTTCAGGTTGGGGTTCTTTATTTTTTTTTCTCACTTGCATCAATTAGACATTGTGCTTGTTGTAGGAAGAATTCATGAAAAAACAAAGTCAGTATTTTTTTGACTGGCAATATACTTCCCACAATTCACTGAGGTATAACTCTCAATATCCGCAGTTGGAATTGAAAGCTGGAACCCAGGATGTTGCTGGACAACATTTTCGTGATGAAATGCTCCATGCCTAGAAAGCAACTTGAGGAATTCTCCTTCCACATCAGCACAATTCCTCGAAGATTAGCTCTTGGTCGATTAATGGTATTAAGTGAAGCCAATAAGCTGAGGTAATTTTGGAGAGAGGCCACTGTCAAGGAAATGCATTAGTGCAGTTCTCATCAGTGTGGGGATGAGTGACATTGCATGGCTTATTTCCAGGCTGTTGTAAGTGTTCTTGTGCAGTCACTCGAATGAAAATGAAGAGAAGCTCTAATTACAGAATATACTATGTGCAGGATCACATGATTGGGGAGAAGAATCCAGACGTCATGGAAGTGTTGGCAAGGGGCTGCAATAGTATACTATGCCAGTTCCAGTAAAACTAAGACCACATGTGCAAAACCACTTTTGTATGTGAGGCAATCATACTGAAAAGCTAAAATAACAAGTAACTGTGAAAAAAATAGATGTGAGGCCACGGCAATTGTGATTTTTTTCTATTTAATTTATCAGTCAGCAGAGGTGGTTATTTTCTTTGCATCATTCTGTCTGCTCATGTGTGCCCGTCTTCAAGTAAGATCTATCCAATAGATATCAGCAGATTTACTTGGAAATTTATGGACAGCTTTATAAGACTAATAAAAATGTCAGATACACTGGCCAAATTTAAGATTTGCTGTAAAATAAACTGGAACATAATTAACCTCTTAAGCCCTGAGCCTCTGGCTCAAAAATGACATGCCCAAAATAAAATGAGTATATCTCCTCAACTACTTAGTCCATTTGAATAATCTTATCATAATAAAGGTAACACCTTGAGGATGTTTTTCATGGTGTAAAAATCTGTATATATGTCACTGAGTTAGAGTAAATGAAGATGAAACAGCATAAATGAAAGATCTCATTTGCGCGTAACAATTTTACTTTTATCCCTTTTTAAATTATTTAGTTGCAGGCTCAAAAATTATTAATACAAAGATAAGGTAAAAATAGTAAAAAGTACAAACAACAAACACCCAGCAATAATTTATACAAGAACTATGCCACTGCTGCTCAAAAAAAACCTCTGCCTGAAACAAGATTTGAACCTCAGACCTCCTGCATTTGAACGCAACGCCTTAACTAATTACAGTGATGATTCTAGAAAATTTCAAAAGTGGGCCAACTCCCCCCCTGACTTAAAAAAAGTGGGCCAACTGGGTATACCTGGTAAAATGTAATTTATCTCAAGTTTTTAAACAGTACCTTGACTGGCTCACTTATTTATGTGTACACACATTCAGTTTTTACACCTTATTGACAAAACTAAGTCATGAATGACAGTTTGAGTTTAAAGTTTTAATAGAAAACCTTCACAGTCCCTGCCAATCATAACAATTATAAATGACAAAATAGCGCATAAAATAATAGTTCCTAATGCCCGATTTGGTGCATTGCTTAAAGCCCAACTCCAAACCGAAGTCCTACTGCTAAAGTTTTAAGTACGGATACTTCACCAAGCAGTGAAGCCATTCTCCTCATAGGTGTACTTTGAGCAGCGCGCAGAGACTCACAATTTACCTACATTTCGTTTTATTCATTCAAACGAGTTCTGAGCCATGTATCGTTTTTTAAAACCTATTAAGCAAGCCTTGTGTTGCTTCAACCTCAAGCGATGCAGAGATGCCAAGTCTCACGCATTCGTTAGTGGCATTCACGTACCTGTGCCGTATTCAGCAATTATTCACTCGCGGAATTTAAGTCATTGTGCATTAAGTTAATAGTTTCACGTGCATTACGGTGGATTTCCCCACTAGTGACATGGAAATCGATTATGACTCGGGAATTCTCACGCTTGTCTTTACTGAGGGATTGAAAGCAATGGAATTGCATAAAGACGTTTCAAATGGTCTTATTTCATTTAAACAAATTAAACAATCATGAAACACATGCATTGTTTCCAATCCGTGAGTAAAGAGAAGCATGAGAAGTCCAGAGTCTCTTTCCATGTTACTTGAGTTGAGGTCCACCTTTATGCAAGTGAAACTGAAACTTCAATGCGCAAGGATTTTAATTCCGCGTGAGAATCTCATTAATAAGCATTCATTGAATAATTGTAGACTACGGTAAATAAGCAAAAAAAATGCGTCAGACCTACACCGAATGCGTGAGACTTGGCACCTCTGGCGATGCCGTAGCTTGCACACCAGAAGCTATCACTGTGGCTATGGCTCCAGTACCCTCCACAAGCACTAACCCAAACCAGTTCCCTCTCTCTGCAGCCTCAGCCCTACCTCACGCGGTTAGCGACTTGAATGGAGATGCTCCATCCCAGCCAATATTAGCTAGCTACCCAGAGCGTGCATTCGGTGCTTTATGGCGATCATTCAATCCAGCCTGGTATCGTACACAACCGTGGCTGGAGTACTCAGTTCAGCGAGTTGCATGCTTTTGCTTTCCCTGCAGGAAATATGTTACTGCCGGTGAGAGGGATGCTGTTTTTACCTCGCGTGGTTTTACCAACTGGAAAGCAGCACTCGAGTGTGACAAGGGGTTACAGACACATGCAGCCAGCCACAGTCATGTACAGGCATACATAGAAGTCTCTTGCTGCCGACATTTTGACGGCAATCTTTGCAGTAGGTTTATAAATTTGTTGAATAAATGCACGGAAGTTTGTTATAGACAATGTTTTCATATCAATCTACGCACTAGAACAAAGGATTTGCGCCAAATCATTATGTAATGCGTAGTTGCTGGCGCACTGAAATCTTCGTTTAGCGCCAAGTCTGTCAAACTTGCGGGATCCCGCAAATTACGCGTCCTAGAATCATCACTATAATTACCGCATTTTAAATTTCACCCTGCCGCATTTTAAATTTCAAGAGCGAGTTACCAAAACACATCATGCACCTTGATTCAGAGCTTGTATTTCAGTGTTCTCTCAGTAACAGAGCGTAACTGTGCATGGATTCTTTCGTAAGACAACTTTGAAAACGACTGTTGAATGTTTATTGGATAATAACATTCAAAATACCAAAAAAAAAAAAATCAGTTTAACGTTATATTGTCGCGCTCAATAAGGACGTGCATAGTGGTGCATGGACTCTGAATTCCATGCATTGGGAACGCAAGGCTCCATCTCAGGCTAGGTTCACGCGATTATGGTCGTTGAGGGCTCCTTGGAAATGTCAGAGCCCATAGAATGAAATGGCCACCCCCAAAATTAAATTGAACGCATCACAAGCCAATCACAGTGGAGAAAATGCATTGGTGCAATGGGAATGCTCAGGACTTGTGCTCTTTGGAAGTAGTGCCCCAGAAAAAACATGCATGGAGACTGGGAGATTTAGTTTCAATATAACGCGGATGCATTGGACTAACAATAGACAGCACAGATTTACCCTCAAATGTAGTTTTTATCACAAAACAGCAAAGGTAAAGAAAAATTTTTCCTCATTGCTGTAGAATGTAAAGCATATGCCTGTTGTTCTTTGATTGTGGTGTCGGTTTAAAATGACAAGGCTTATATCATTGGATTCTGTGGACTTTCCTCTTTCATTTGCATTTGTATGCCAAGCACAAATTCAGAAATGCTAGCGATGGAGCACTGATATTTCAACGTATTTTATCCTGTGTTTCGCTACATGCTTATTTACTTGCTTGGTGCTTGAATTGTGTTTGATTTAGGTAAAAATGGTCATCATGAACTTTTCACCGAGTTTCTTCTCTTTAAGAAGATATGCTGACGATACTGTTAGGAAACATGCTGTATTTATAATGCGTAATAATTGCCCCAGGTACCGGGGGAGTTTGGGTTTAAAAGGATTGTGTGAAGTAAGCAGACATATCATTTTCATTCAGTTTTTCTGTTTGTTTGTGACGAGAAACTCATTTCAAAACATTCTGTGTTGGAATTCTTCCAGTTTACGAGTAACGGCCCTAGCAACGCCCGTAGCAACGCAGACGAAATTCTTCAGCCATCTTCGGTAATCCCCGGTAGTGACGTCAATTCCAGAACAGCCATTGCAGGGCTCGAATTTCACGACGGCCCTACCTATTTGCTGTGCTGCCCACCAATAAAAGCCCCAGTTCACAGCAGTAGAATGCTGTGCCCTTTCCCCGCATTGCCGTAAGTGCCCCTCGGCCAAAACACCTACCCAACATAAATAAATCACACAGCATTTCCCGTTTTTACCAGTGGCGGTTCGTCGGCCGTAACAAAGGGAAGCCAAAACCTCGCCCTTCAAAGCTTAATGACTTAAACATTTCACAGTTTACTTTTCTTGACCAGCAGTTGCTCATACGAATTGGTAGAAGGACAGTCAAATTTATTTTCGATAGCAAATGACAACACAAATTATCAATACGTCTTTATAAATTAGTTTGCGAGGCTTCTTTCGCAAGAAGCCATGACAATCCGTTTTCTATAATCTTAATATAGAAGTAAAGAATGCGATGTTGCACAGCTTATTGCTTAATGAGCCTCACTAATCAATTTGCTAATCTATGCCGTTACATGAGCTTCTTGAGCGCGGAATTTATAAAGACGTAGGCCTATGGTAATTTTTGTCGTAATTTATGTGTGAAAGAAAACCCCTCATAATTTCGTGGTGCAATGTATAACAATGCTATCAAAAACAAGTAGACATGGTCAACAACATCCCCCGCCAAAATGTCTTCTTTAAAGATACTATGAACAGAGGCTCCCAGAAATGCCACAAGGGCAATAACTGTGGGAAAAATAATAGTGTGCTTCTTATTTTCGAACTCCATCAGGGTCTTTATGGTCTTAAGCTACACACCAAATTTGGTTATCCTATCTGGAATATTTCCCATGAAAAGTTGTTCCCCTTTACATATACCGTGAACAGAGTTAAAAAAAGTGAATCAAGGGCAATAACTCAGGGAAAAATAATCACGCGTCTCATTTTCGAACTCGATGAAGGTCTTTATGGTCTTAAGCTACACACCAAAGTTGGTGATCCTATCTGGAATATTTCCCGTGAAAAGTTGTTCCCCTTTACATATACCGTGAACAGAGTTTAAAAAAGTGAATCAAGGGCAATAACTCCGGAAAAAATAATCACGCGTCTCATTTTCGAACTCGATGAAGGTCTTTCTGGTCTTAAGCTACACACCAAATTTGGTTATCCTATCTGGAATATTTCCCGTGAAAAGTTGTTCCCCTTTACATATACCGTGAACAGAGTTTAAAAAAGTGAATCAAGGGCAATAACTCCGGGAAAAATAATCACGCGTCTCATTTTCGAACTCGATCAAGGTCTTTATGGTCTTAAGCTACACACCAAATTTGGTTATCCTATCGCGAATATTTCTTGTGAAAAGTTGTTCCCCTTTATCCCGGCCGGACGGACGCACGGACGGACGGACGGAGGTCAAATCAATATCCCCCGTCCACTTCGTGTGGCGGGGGATAATAAATTTGACTCATTGACTGTTCTCCTAACAATTCGTATGAGCAACTGCCGATCAAGAAAAGTAAACTGCGAAAGGTTTAAGTCATTAAGGTTTGAAGGGCGAGGTTTTGGCTTCCCTTTGTTACGGCCGACGACCCGCCACTGGTTTTTACAGCTGTCTTTTTCGCCCTTTTCTTGCGATCGTGGGTGCAGAATTATTCTTGAATAATTTATGTATCTCCTCTATTTTTAACTCCGATCACGATGCCGACAGGTGAAAGGAACAAAAAAAGAAAAAAATGCCGAATTACAGTCTGCAGCCGCAATGTGTGGCAAATTGACGAAGTTATGGAGGCACTGAAATTCTCTTAGGTTGCGTGTTGTGTGTTGATAAAGCTTGGGAAGTGGTCTTAATAGCCAGTATCTAGCACTGTTGTCAGTGTGAGTGTTGGAATGACAGGAGAAAGTCCGAATTTCACGGGCGGCAGAAGATGGACAAATAGCTAAATATGATTATTTTTTCAATGACCCGGCGATTGATTGGAAAGTCCTTTGCTTGTACTTGCATTATAGCAATGCCCAAACGATGTCCCAGTGCAATACTGAGCTAATTATCAAGACGGCAAGCGGGGAAAAATACGGGAAACGTTTTCTTTCAAGAATGGTCTTGATTTGCATAGTGCAGGCTGATTGGTCACTTTATATGAGGAACATCTGAGACTACGGACCTTTACTTTTTATTGGCTAAAGTGATGACCTAAAGCTCCATGGTGGATTTGCTGCTGTGCCCCCAAGGTAGCGGCAGACTTTGCTGTGGCGCCCCTTATATGAAGGCACATTTGCCGTAGTGCCCTTTTATTTTCAGCATGGACCACGGCAACTTTTTCCATGCCCCTTATCACCTGTAGTTCGAGGCCTGCATTGTTATGATTCTGTGCATGCCATTGAAATTCCTGTTCATTCTTCGCTGTTTTGGTGGCTGTGTCGAAATTCCTAGGATCCCTCGGCGGTGTGTCGCGATATATTGTTCTCATTTAGCCCAACAGTTGTTTGAGTGGCCTAACATTATCAGGTGTGGCTAATTATCATTAATAACGCATACCTGTCAACTCTCATGCATTCGGTGAGTTTAAGTGGCATATTTACGCTCCTCTGTTGTAGTCAGCAGTTATTCAATCATCGCATGTCTAAGATTCTTGCGCTGAAGTCCTTATGCATGGAGGGGTTGGAATGGAATTGCATAAAGACGTTTTAAATGATATTATTTAATTAAAACGATCATGAAACATATGCATTCCTTCCAACCCCTGAGTAAAGAAAAGAAATCCAAAGTTGTAATCAGTATGCCTTGTAAATGAAAACTGGCCACATCTGACAATGTTGAAAGTTTTCGTAGTTTCTGTAATTGTCATTTAAATGAATGATTCAAAACAGGCCATGACCAATCATTAATTTTAAGGGATTGTTTGAGCTTCCCCTATTGCCAGTTCATGAGCCACCACTGACGCCGATACATACATGTACATGAATACGCATGCATTAGGCCCACCACCAAATGACTGTAGATACAGGGTATTCATTTACGATAAATGTGACTTTTTACATGAAAATCAAGGAATTCGTCAATGTCGCATTTGTATGCATGTTTATTAACGACAGACGAAGACATACAATGAAACCAGTGGCGCAGAAACACAGAAACACGGCAGAAACACAGGGCCAGCAATAACCTCACCTTTCACTGCTCAATGACCTAAACATCTCGCAGTTTACCTCACCCGATTAGCAACAGTTGCTCAGACTAATTAGTAGAACCGACGAGTCTAATTTAGTTTTGAAAGCCTTGTTATACATTGCACATGAAATTATACGGTGTTTTCTTCTGCACATCAATGACTACAAAAAATATCAGTATGTCTTTATAATTTCTGCACTCATGTAATTTGTGAAACAGCACAGATTTGCGTAAATTAGTTTGCAAGGCTCATTGAGCAATAAGCCATGAGAATTCCTTCTATAGTCTGAATGTAGTGACAGCTAAAGGACGTTGTTTGGTACGATGCACAGCTGAGTGATGGCGAAAATAACTGCTGCGAAGTCAGCAAAAGTTTCGGATTTTTTGCAGATTGTCATCCTTGCGGAGTCACATCAATTATATTAACATGGGCAATAGACAATCACTTTGTAAGTAGCATTTCTTTATCATTATGCATGCATTGGTGGTGGTTGTTCACTTAATAAATTGTTTCATTGTTAATCAGGCAAACTTGGTCGCAAACAGTTCAAGAGCAATTATGCGGGAAAGGGTGATGTTACTGAAGGCCTTCCTGACATCTGACGGCACGCCACTGGATGAAACAAGTCAGCAAGACTCACCATTCACGCCATTGAAGATTGGGTCTTTCAGGGGCAACGTACTGCGGATTATCCACGGCTCTCCACAGACAAAGACATAGTCCGGCTTTCCGGAGTATCCACAGACAAAGAATTGTTCGACGACACCATCGAGACTGGCCATCCAGGTGGGACAGAGCAACCACATTGTAGCCAAACGTCCCGACCGGGCAGATTGCGTTCACGCTAACTTCCGCAGCCACGCTAACTTCTCCGCTCAAGATCACCAAACGAGATTTCCCCGACTCCAGGTAGATCCGACGCCTCCTCTCATCCGTCATCACGGACCGACAGCCGCAGGCGTCATAAACAGAGCCACAAGACCCATCGCCGGCCCAGTTCACAACAGTCACCATCACGCTCAACCACCAGGGTTCCAAGCCTCCGCACTCGCGCCGCTCCCTCCTCCTCATCCCAGCCAGCTCTGCGTCCACTACTCACTATCAAAGACTGGACCGTCGCCCGCCTCCAACGCGCCCTTCGAGAGAGAGGCATCCCATTCCTCCGACAACAAAGCAACATTATTTCATCTCTACTCAACCTCCATCAACAATCCAGCATCACCTCTCGCACTTCCTACTTCCTCACCAGAGCCAATCACTGGAAGCGCCAGCACCCGCGACAACACCGAGCCTCCACCGTCTGAAAGACCACAGCCGGCTCCATCAGCCCCCCCTGGCAGGGGGGAGGTCGTATTACCCCTTGTGCCTGCTTCCTCTGTGCCTGTTCTTTCTAATGCCCTCTTTTCTTCCCTGTCTCCGCAGGCTTCACAAAATCCTGCACACATACATCCTTTCATCCCATCATCCCTTCCTCTACCCTTCCTTCAGCCGCTCCTTATAACACGGCTTCTGCTCTGCCTCACTCCATCATGGCTACCACAGCAGCTCAACAGCCCTGTCCAGCAACATCAGGGGCCCCACCACAAGCTCATCAGATTGTTGGTTTTCAGCCTCCCAATATTCTTCCTACTTATCTATCCTTTCCCCCTTCCTCCCCCATCCCTACCCCCTACCTTCCCCAATACCCAAATGTTTTTTCTCATTGTGCTAATAATTACAATCTAGCCACAGCCGCTCCACACACCCAGCCAGTCTCATGTATCCATCGCCCTTCTCCCGTTTCTCCCACATTACGGCAACAGATTCTCTTAGGTTATTTCATAGATGTAGCCCAGCTCCTCCATCCCTCCACCATTAACACCAGCCAGCCTAGAGAGATGCAAACTATTTTCGGTCCAGTTCAGCTCCGTCAACCGGCACCTTCTCGAACCAAGGAACTAACTCCCACAGAATTTGCCCTAGCATTTTCTTTATACCGCGACATCATTTGTACAGCTTTTCCTGCCCGTAGGCCCGAGCTGGATGATTATTTATCAATAGTACTCGACATGTCCTTAGGTTTCGGAGGGATTGGGTTTTTTTACTTATCACGTCCACTTTGCTAACCGGGCAGCTGGCCGGATTTTACAGTGCAATCGGGGAGCATACTGGGGCGCCCTTGACTCTGAGCTTTACTGCCGTGTCTTCGCAGCCTGCACTTCACTCTCTTGCGAGCTTTACGGAGCCTCCTCCCACCCAGCCACAGCATGCACAGTCACCGTCCCCAATCTCGCTCACGTTCCTCTTCGTCACGCGGCACCTCAGTCTTTTACCGATTGTCACCCGTCGCACCACCCCTTCCCATCATCCCTAAGCCTGCAGACATATGTCCTTCAGTTAATGTCCCCATGTCAAAGGGGGTTGACAAACGGGGAAGGCCAATCCTCTATCAGGGCGGCAGGATGTTATGTAATAACTTTAATGACCTTAGCTGTACCCTCTCCAACTGCCACCTCCTACATGCTTACTCCTTCTGCGGAGGTGCCCATGCCAGGAACACCTGCCCCCACAATCCAACCACACCGGCAGACTGACTAGCACAGCATCTCGGCACACCTATTAAGGTAAATGCTCCAGCGATAACTCTTCAAAACCATCCAGATAGACAGTTTGTTCACTTTCTCATCAATGGTTTCACACATGGTTTTCACCCCGGTATCGAAGTGCTTCCTGACACATCCCACATCTCCCACAATCTTCAGTCAGCTCTCACTGAACCTAACACTGTTGACACCTTATTGGCTAAAGAAGTCAAAGAGGGATTTATGATAGGCCCATTCGATCAGCCTCCTTTTCCAGTGTTTCGAATCAGTCCAATAGGTGTCGCCACTCGGAAATTTTCTGGAAAAAAGCGACTAATCATAGATCTGTCTTCCCCTCATGGCTCACGCATTCCTAGTATAAACAGTCTTATTCCAAGTCCAGATTTTTCCATGCAATATGCAACAATCAACCATGCAATTGCTCTCATCCGGCTAGCAGGCCATGTGGAGCCTGGCTATCTAAAGCAGAAATCACCAGCACATTTAAAGTTTTGCCTATCCATCCTGACTTCTAGCCTTTCTTCGGAGTCTGCTGGAGAGGGACCTATTATTTTTCCGTGCACCTGACCTTCGGCTGCAGAAGCAGCCCCAAGATCTTTGACTCCCTTTCCGAAGCACTGTGCTGGATTCTTAACAACACCTACAGACTTCCCTACATAACCCATCTTCTAGATGATTTTCTCATAGTCTCTCCTTCGTCCTCACCTCCTCATCACGGACTCACTACCCTCATTAAGGCCTTTTCAAATCTTGGTGTCCCTCTTTCCAAAGAAAAAACCTTAGGGCCCAGCACTTCCATTGAGTTCCTTGGCATCATTCTGGAATCTATTTCATTTCAAGCATCTTTGCCATCTGAGAAAATACAGAGAATCTCTCTGCTGCTCTCAAACTGTCTCCTCACAAACATATGCACTAAACGCCAGCTGCTCGCCCTCCTTGGCCACCTCAATTACGCCTTTCGCATCATCCCTCAAGCAAAATCATTCCTCTCAAACCTATTAACAAAAGCTGCTGCTGTTCCTTCTCTCCATGACAGAGTTGACCTAGATCAGGCATGCAAAATGGAAATGAGAATGTGGCAACACTTTCTGTCATCTTGGAATGGTATTTTGTTCTTTTATGATGATTTTGTCACTCAACCTGAGGATATTCAGCTGTACACAGTTGCAGCCCCCTCCTTAGGTTTTGGCGGTTACTATAGAGGAAGATGGTTTGCCTCTGCTTGGCCCACAGAGTTAAAATTTCGCGATTCAGAGTCCCGTTCCCCTTCATCTGCGCTTTACGAGCTGTACCACGTAGTTATAGCCGCCATCCTTTGGGGGCACGAATGGTCCAAAAAATCCATACTGATCCACTCCGACAACACCTCTGTCATGGAAATTATAAATAAAGGTAGATCCCATTCTCCAATCTAATTTCAGCTCAACAACAGTTCATCCTCAGGGCAGCCCCCATTCCTGGTCATCACAACCTCATGGCTGATTCACTATCTCATTTTTTGTTCCAGAAATTCAGACTCTTGGCTCTAGAATCGGATATGCATCCCACACCGGTCCCACCGTTTTCAGCCACAACCTTCAACTGACTCTACAGCTCCAAAGCCTCTGTAATGCTTCTCAAGAAGCCATCCTCAACAGTCTCGCTCCAAGCACACTCTCAGCCTACCTAACCGGCTGGAATGCTTTCAAATATTATCACGCCATATACAATCTATCATTTCCCTCCTTAGACATGATGTCCATCTGCAATTTCGTCACTCATTCTCATTCTGTCCAGAATATCCGGGCCTCCACTATCCAAACCTACTTTGCGAGCATTAATTTTTTCAACAAACTAATCACAGAATCCCACTGTCCGTCTACCTCCCATCCGCACTCTACGTTCAGGTTACTTATCACCTACGGTTGACTTAACCCTAGAATGCATGTTCCTACTGGCTTTTTTTGGTCTCCTAAGATGCTCTGAATTTGCCCCAACTTCATCCGTTTACAATTCATCCTGTCATCCCAGTTTATCTGACATAACCATTCACTCTCCAGACTCCCTCATATTCACACTCCGAAGGAGTAAAACCAATCAGTTGGTAGTTTCCTTCCCCATCTAAATTTTCCGGCTCAATTCGTATCTCAGCCCTTATGAGCCCCTGATCAGATACATAAGCTACAGATATGCAGCAAATGCATCATCTGAAAACCCACTCTTCCTAACTGAAACCGGCAACATGGCCACTCGTTTCTGGTTCCAGAAACATTTACATCAATTTTCAGCACTTCAGGCATTTCCCCACAACATTATTCAAGTCACTCCTTCCGTATCGGAGCAGCATCCAGAGCTGCTAGATCAGGCATCTCCGACCAAACCATCCAGGTCCTTGGCCGATGGTCTTCTCAGGCATATCGCACCTACATCCGCAACAATCTTCAATACCTCCATCAAGCACACGCTCAACTCTGCTCAACTTAATTCTGACTCTTTGGGGGCTCGACGTCAGCTCGGGTGGATAACGCCGAGACAGAACCCCCACACAGAGTCTCATCCACCCAGTCATCTACATGTCCTCCTGACAACCTCAACAACATCCCTCTTTTACTTTCATACCCACCTTCTCTATCCCTCTATTCATTAAACATGTAAACTTCACTTCGTTGTGGTGTGGTCCTTGCTAGTGAAATTAAGTTAATAAGGTCGGGAGCAGGGCCACGCCTCAACTCTACCTTCAATCACCAGACAAACCTATTTATGCCTGTTCAGCCCCTTCCTCTCCGTTTGACTCAGATCTCTTGACCCACCCACCCCTCTTCCCCTTACCTTCATCCCTTCATCCTCTCCCATTTATCCTCATCCCTTACTACCTCATCCCATCCACATCCCTCCCTCATCCCTTCATCCTCTCCCATTCATCCTCACCCCTTCCTACCTCTATTCATCCACATTCTACCCTCATCCCTTCATCTTCTCCCCATTCATCTCCTCCAGTTCAACCGGATGCATACCTCTCTCATGTCTCTTTCAGGTACCGTCGGGGGGGCTCGACGTCAGCTCGGGTGGATAATGCCGAGACGGAACCCCTACACAGAGTCTCATCCTCCCAGTCATCTACATGTCCTCCAGACAACCTCAACAACATCCCTCTTTTACTTCCATACCCACCCTCTCTATCCCTCAATTTTTTTTTTTTCTTTTAAAAATTTGGCATCTCCAATCCCACCCGAATCTGGAATGCCTAATTGGTGAACTATGTACAAGGCTTGCTCGTATGCGACCCCTTGCTGCCAATTAAGGAGAGTGTAGACAGTTCGCGGCTCTCCTCCGAAGCACGCGCCAGTCAGCCACTGCTTCTTATACACTCATTGGTTGAATCTTCGCAAGTTCAGAGCGAGGGCGGAGGATACCCGGACATGAACAGACTTAGAATCTTCCTGACGAGCGCCCGTCTGGCCAACAGGAGGCGCTTGAGCAACAAACAAGGCAACTATTATTTTCCCTTCCTGGCAGTCCCTTCCCAATTTGCAAACCTGTAGCGCAATAGCCAATTGTGCTTTATTCTGAAAAAGCTGCCGACCACTGCCGGGTGTTACGAGGCGGGGATCGAATCTGCGACGTGATAGTCACTTCAGCTTCGCAACGCGATGCTTTACCGAGTGAGCTATCCGGCAGCTATCCCTCAATTCATTAAACCTGTAAACTTCACTTCGTTGTGGCGTGGTCCTTGCTAGCGAATTGGCATTTTAGCCCAAAAACACATTACCAACCACCTGTTTTTAGATTCATTTTTAGCTGATACCTCTTATTTATCATCTTTTACACTTGAAAACCATTTATTCAACATTTTGCTAGTATACTTCACACAACCTCTTTAAGTGGTTAAAAGACCTGGTAATCTAAGTGACCGCAAAGGGTCTGGGAAGAGTTCTGATAAAGTCTAAAGTTAGGCCACTCTATCTGACTGATTTGTACCTCTCTTGTTTTTATTTCTCAGCCTCATAATGGCTTCCTTGACCTTCTCTAAAATAGCTCTGATCCACATGTTGGTGAAGGCCAGAATGAAATCCAAAGCCAGAATACTAATACCCAGATACTGAGAGCTCACTTACTCTACCAGTCAAAAGTTTTAGGACACCCCAATTTTTCCAGTTTTTTAATCGAAAATTATGCAGTTTAATGTCTCATTGTACTCCGGAATGAAAGCATTGACATAATTGAACAAATTAACAGTCGAAGTTAAAAAAGAAATCATGGAATCAATTTATGAACCAAAATGTATTTTAAACTTTTGACTCAAAGTACCTACCTTTGGCAGATATAACATCTGAACACACTGGCGGCATTCTTTCTTCAATGGAAATCAAATATTCTTCAGAAAGTTCTTCCCAACTCTCTTGCAGAAGTTCCCATAAATGTGTGGCACTTGTAGGTTGCTTTGCTTTCACTCTTCTGTCCATTTCATCCCAAACCACCTCGATGGGGTTTAAGTCTGGAGACTGTGCTAGCTACTCCATGTTTTCAAGCTTACCGTCTTGTTCTTTTTCCTAAGGTAGTTCTGGCAGAGCTTGGACAGGGCCGGATCAAATGAGTTGTAAGGGGGGATTTCCTGGCGGGGGTCCAGAGGGCCGTATAGGCCCCCTGGTGGAATCAAGGGGCAGCGCCCCACTGGGGGCTCAGGGGACGAAGCCCCTGAAAATCCAGCATTTTAGCTATTTCTGAGGCAAAAATCGAGCCATTTCCAGGCATTCTAAATCCAATTTCAACCAAAATAGATCATGTTAAAATGTCTCTAATAACCAACAGGAATGCCTTTTAAACCAAGTACCCATTCAGCTTAACAGTAAATCTACACCAAGATCATATGTCTTCACCCATGCAACTGAGAAAATATCCTAAGGGCCTATACCTTACGCCAGAGTCCCTAAACCTGTTATTTGGGGATTTAGCATTGCGTAAGCATCCCCCGCAAAAGTTGCTATCTTGCACACCTGCCTATATCCCTAAAACACCTGCGCTACCCGTTATATTATGCATAGGCGTGGTTTGGGCATTACGCCAGTTAAACCAATCAGTGTGCCAGGTGCCATTTCCTTTAGGAGCAGGCTGCGCTCTCCCAATGATGGAGAGAGGAAGGTCGCCACGTTTCTCCGAAGACGAAGTTAAATTGCTCGTGCATGAGGTCAAATTCAGACAGGGGAGGATCTGTTTTTGTTAAGTTAATCATGCATTGTATTATTTTATTATTATTATTATTATTATTTGACATTGACATTGACATATTGTTTAATGTTTGGTATGTAATTAAAAAACCAAAAACATCAAGCCTACCCCTTTTGTGATGGAAACTTCAAAAAAAAAAAAGAAAATAATGCGTTTCGCCTTGCACTTCCAACTCCCTCTCCCGTCTGAAATGAAGCATAGAACAAAATCCCATTTTAGAAAAATAAAATTAGGTCTATGCACTGGCACTCAGCGACGTAACTTTTTTTTCCAGCGAGAGCGGCATTTCAGAACTCTTCAGCGAATGAAGGTAATTTTGGTGACAAGTACGTGGTTTCGTCCGCTTACATTTTCCAATCGGACAGCTGTCTATTTTTTACAGCAAGTTGCGTGACCGTGCTGCAAAAACAGGGGTGCATACTTTTCGCCGAAATTACTTTCATTAGCAAAAGAGTTCTGAAATGCCACTCTCGCTGGAAAAAAAATTACCGTTGCTGAGTGCCAGTGCATAGACCTATTTATAATTAAATTATTTTTCTGTACTGAATGTAGCCAATTATTTTGTCGCTGTTAGATTGCATGGGGGAGAGAAGCCGTGTCTTCAATTGCCACTTGATTATTCTTGAATTGGAAAACGTGTTAATAAAGGAAAACCATCTAGAATTAGCCAGGACTAATTGTAGTCACTAAAGGGATGGATATTTTCCCCCAACATAATAAAATAAATAAAAGCAGAAAAATGATTGATACAAAATACAAACAATACAGACTTACCTGAAAGGTCCGGGTAGCTGGTGCGCTGGTGGTACACGCGTTCTGGGCGTCTTCGATTATTTAACTGGCGATCAAGGCGATTTAGTAGCCTACTATCTCTGCCATTTTCTCAGGGGTTCAACTGAGGCTAAAACAAGGTGGCTTTTTGTAGGCGAGTTAATTCGGGAAGTGGAGCCGCATGTGCACGTCCACATTGTGTCCAAGTGGACGCGCATTGAAGCGGCCTGGGCGCGCTCTTGTAAAAGCCCAAATGGGTAGCGGGTGGTTTGAGGACCCACTATACGCTTTCCCTAACGTGTGTGGTCAAGATAGCAATTGTAGGGAAAGCGCATAAACACGCCCACGGGCACACCTCCAGGCTCAAAAAAGGGAGTCGGCATAATGCATAGCGGGTAGTGTGGCCGCAAGATACCGTTTAGGGATAGAAAGCTGCTAAATGCGTAATTCACGGGTAGCGGGTAGTGGCAACGGGTAGGGCAGTGTGAAAGATAGAGAAATATAGCAAAGGTTCATTGTGTCTTCGTTGTGGTTTTTTCCTTGGCATGGTTCTTGCGGACTCGCAACTTGAATTTGAAAACGACTCGTAGGCCATGTTGTTTTTCCGGTGAAAAAGCGCGTGGTCGGAAGTGGTGAAACGAAGGGAAGTAACTTTTAAGGCTGGCATAGCACCAGTGATTTCCCCTGCGTAGGTGCCCCCCGTTGACTCAGCTGTGAGACTGCATCCACTATCACGTATGGATAACTTTTTTTTTCCCCCGTGCGGCTGGGTAGTCCTGTGAGATTTTTTTTTTTTTTTTTAATTTGCTTATTTTGAAGGTACATGCTCAGGGCAGGGGGGGGTTTCCGGAACCCAGGAACCCCCCCCAGATCCGGCCCTGTTGGACTTATGTTTTGGGTCATTATCTTGCTGTAGGATGAACCCTTGACCAACTAGGCGCATACCAGAGGGTACTGCATGGCGCTGCAGAATGCTGTGGTAGCCGTTTTGGTTCAGGGTGCCTTTCACTCTGTAAGTCACTGACCCTGGATACAGCAAAACAGCACCAGGCCATCATGCTTCCTCCTCCATGTTTGACAGTTGATGTCTCACACTGAGGAATCATACTTTCACCTACTGGACAGTGTACAAAAAACCTGGGTAACCTTACCTTTTGTTTAAAACTTCTGACAGTTCACCACTTACCCTAGTACCATTTCAAGCCATTCATTGGACTGGAACTGCATAATTTCAATAAAAAAACTGGAAAAATTGGGGTGCCCTAAAACTTTTGACGGGAAGTGTATGCCTACAACACCAGGCAAAAGTTATGGAATCAACGCGCACCGAGGATGTTTATCCAGCTTTTTTACTTTGCAGCAAATAAACAAATGGCAGATATGACACAAAATATTTGTTTATTTGCTTAACCTTCTGGTTTCATGAAATACACCTCCAACAAACAAGATTAAATTGTTTTAAATAACGGCATATTTTTTCATAATCAAGAAGACGAAAAAATGTAGGATATCTCAGTGTTGAGGAAAAAATTATGGAATCGCTTTATAAGTGGCATTTCTTTAAGAAATAAAAGCATACATCTGAATATGTAAATTAGCCTGCAGTAAAAGCAATTCTTACCTTTCTGGCATTTTTACACTTTTCTTTTGTAATCTTAAAATGCTCCTAGTAAGCATATGGCACACTAAAATGTAAAAGAAATCCACCAGGTGTTGAAACTCTTCATTATTCAATTCTCATATATTCTGATAAAAGTCTGACCAATCATTTTCTTCGGTCCAAATAAAATGATTTTCCGAGCTTCCTGGCTGTCATCCGTCGCAGCGCCCCTTCCAGTTGCCTACCGCTGTCACCGCTTGCGAGTCACGCGCCTTTCTGGCAGAAAAAAAAACGATGCATTTGACTGTAAACAAACGGGTGCTGAAATGCTGTAATTATGATAATAACGTTAATGGTAGTTCATCAGACTACAAAGGTAACTAAACGTTACGAGGGCATTTTATTTTATACCACATATTAAATTGAATATTATGTCATTACTGTTAGTTAGTTAGTTTTCACTTACCGGTGCTTCTGAATCTGACTCCATTCTGAATCTGACTCCATTGACCCGTTTCACTCTCCTACGAAAAAAAATATAGCGTGCGGGTCAATGGAGTCAGATTCAGAGGCACCAGTAAGTGAAAACTAACCAACAGTAATTACATAATATTCAATTCTATATGTGGTATAAAATAAAATGCCCTGTAACGTTTAGTTACCTTTGTAGTCTGACGAACTACCATATATTGGGTTTTTTTTTTTTTTTAAGAGAAGTCTGGCAATCGGGGGGAAGAGGGTGGGACTTTGGAGGGAGGTGGAGTTGTTCATGTTCAAATTTTTACTAAGTGCTGTGCGACATGCCAGAAAGGTAAGAATTGCTTTAAAGAAGATTCCTTGCAGACCTTAATAACTCAAACTCATGCTCAGCACAGTCCCGTGTGTGATGAGATGTTAAAGCTTGGGAATAGCATACTTAATAGCATAGTCAACGTATATGGCTTGCCCGTAAGTTATTCTGGTTTTTTTTTCAAAGCTTACAGACGTACAAATACATTTATTCAGGTTTTTTATTTGAAATAAAACTTCATTCAAAATATGAAAAATCTGAAGTTATTTATTTTCACAACCATGAAAGAGCACATGAACACACCACAACAAACAACTGCGGGATGCTTCTTTTTGTAGCACAGTACAATTTTCTGTTGGCCACAGTGGACGACCACTTTTTGGAGCTTCTGCTGAACATATGCTCGTATAATAGACTGTATAAAACAAGATACAGTCTGCACAATTGCCAGTAGTATCAGTTGCAAACGTACAAACACAATACAAATTATCAAGAAGAGCTTGGTTTTTCAGGCTGCACAACATTGGCTATTACTGTCGCCCTTCTCCCACATGATTGATGACTGGAATTATATGAATAAAAGAGATTGGTAAGGAATTTCACTAAATGGAGTGAAATTGCGGATACTTGGCAAGCCCTGGTGTAACATCGACTCAAGCGCGGAAATTTTTTCTGTCCTGCATGAGGCTCTGAGGTCTGTAATTTGCATATTTGAATTGAAGGCTTTTTTAAAGCTTTTAAAAATATTTTGATCACATTTTCACACTCCATTTATGATTTCATAGAGGAAAAAATACTTTCAAAAAATCATATGAATTTTTAGAAGATCTGACTCTTAATTACTTAAGGTAATACAAGTGGGAACCCAAAGGGGTTAACATGTATGGAAAAGGCCTGTCGTTGTTCACCGCAGTGTGGCGCGCATTTAAGTAGAACTGCCCATAAGGTTTGGCGTGCGCTTCATTTCATGTTTTTACGCGTTAATTACATGTACCTTATGACATGTAAAAAAACACCAGTTTCTCACGTGACTTGCACGTGGAAGAAATGAGTAGTGTTTGCTCTGGAACAGTTCATGAGCATCTACATTCATGAAAATAAGTTCATGAACTTTTCGAGAATGTTGTTCAAGTTCATGAACACTTGAAGAACATGTGAGGGACTTTTTTTGCTAATTGGCGAACTGTCTATGAACTACAAACAGATTTTGAACTATTTTCGCCGGAAGGTGGCTCCTCAGGCAAGTGCTTAACCCCAGTTTCGGTGGCATGAAGCAACAAGGAGTATTGCTACTCCCCCTGGATGGGATGCTAGTCCATCGCAGGTAATACCGCCCAGCTCTTATTCAGGTTTCCCCAACCATTTGCTGGTACCCAATTGTACACCCGGGTGGATTCGGGCACTGTGGGAGTAAAGCGTTTTTGCCCAAGAACGCATCACGAAAGCCGTGGCAAGGACTCAAACTCAGGACCTTTCAATCCTAAGTCAAACAAACTTAAGGTAGAATACTGCTATTAAGCATGAAAATCTTCATTTTATCACTTACATCAAATTGCTTTATTGATATGAGAAGCAAACATTCAAATTAGCAGAGATGGAGGTGATTTGCATAAATTATGCAAATTAGGTGTCCAAGATGGCCGCTGCATATCATGACAATTTCAAAACACTATACCTCAGTAACTAATAGACATATCAACTTCTTATTTTGCACACAGGTTGCCTGATGCAACATCTATGGGCTTAACCTCTTTAAGTTGGATACTTTAACAAAATGCAAAGGTTTTTTGAAATTTTGCTCTTGACTTGAAAATTCTCTACCTCATTATATATTCAGCACCCTCTGAAATTAAAAGGGTACCAAAACGGCCATATTTTTTAGGTTCAGGACAACCATCATGCTGTAAACTATTTATGTTCCAAACTTCATTAAAATCGGACTAGCGGTTTTTGAGAAATGGCGCGTGAAAAATGTGGAAATGGTAATGGTAATTTTATAGCAGTAATCTACCTTAACCACTGCGCCACCGCGTAACTTACTCCTGAATTATTCATGCACAGTTTAGTAACATTCAGGAACATATACATTCATGAAAATAAGTTCATGAACTTTTCCAGAATATAGTTCATGAACATAAGTTCAATAACACTTGAAGAACATGTAAGGAACTTTTTGTAGTAATTGGTGAACGGTTCATAAACTATTCATGAACTACAAATAGTTTGTGAACTATTTTTGCCAGGGTATAAAGGCAGGTGTTGCACCATGTGCAAGTAGCCGACTTTGGCACAACAATTGGAGAGATGCCACTGAAAATGTTGTAAGAGGGTAATTCCATGCGAACTCACCTAAATTTCGGAACTTTTCCCAGTTCACATCATGGATTTTCCTGAAAAGATTCATGCTGGTACTCCTAGTTGAGAAATGAAAGTGTGCCAAATCTTAATGCTATATTCCAAATAGTTTTCAAGTTATGAATTTTTGAACTGTGGCAAAAATGACAAAATTTGCAGTATTTTCACCTAGAAAATGTCTTTCTTTTGAACCTTCCCAGGAGCAAGCATTTCACTGGAAAGAGCTGAAATCTTTACTGAACATATAAATAAGTCCCCTAATGTGTTCTGATTTGACCATTTCAATACAAATCTCTGAATTTTATAGGGTTTCAGGGCTGGCATTAAGCAAAAATGCAGCCTCGAGAAGTCTGTAGCATTTTTCTGAACTGTGTAGCAAAAATAAAACTTAACAAAAATGTGTGTATATGCATTTTAACTTTTTTATTTTCAACTCTTAAAACACTTGGCTCACAGTACTAACACTAATCAACATAGCCTAATGAAGACCAATGCAGTTGAGTTACAGTAGCATTGCAGTATTAAAACTACTTGGACTTACCGACTGGGTCCCACTTACAGCTGAATAGGAATTAGTAAGTTTTAGCTGGCTCTACCTAAGCCACTCACCTGGCTCAGGCTGTGAATGAGTGAATATTCAGGACTGATTTTTATCATACTGAATATTTTTACTGTGAAAGAAATTAATGCTGGTAATTATTATGAACAAAGATGAACATTTAATTATTAAAAAAAAAATTTCGTAATCTAGAATAAAGAGCACTACAGGAATTCAAGGTACAAATACAAATGTACATGTGTTCAAAATATGAAAACAGCATTCTTTTTTTTTTTTTAAAAAGATTATTTTTTGGGAATTTTTCCTTTATTCGATAGTTATACAGTGAGGAGAGACAGGAAGGTTGGGGAGAAGAATGGGGGAAGACATGCAGCAAATGACCTGAGCCGGATTCGAACCCAGGTCACTGCGGAAGGACACAGCCTTTATGGTACACGCACTTAGACCGATGAGCCACCGGGGCGCCCCCGAAAACAGCATTCTTTAGACATAAATATACAACTCTTTTATATATATTTACAGTTAATTTAATTTTTTGAATTTTATCTAACTATTAAGAATTTCCTGACAACAAACAAAATAATAATTTGTTAAATAACCGTCGTGCTTTTAGGCTGATGTGTGACACCAGTCCAGTGTTTTTCATTTCTTTTTATCTAGTCGCATACACAGGTACAGCGTTCGACTGCGCAATTCCCCCACCGATTCCTTACATGGCAGATGCATCTCACGTTTTGCGGTTGGTTCAGTGAATGACGTTGTCCACGCTAGTGCTTTCTTTCGTTCTGTGGGCGGGACTGGCGCGGAGATAGGAAAATAATGGGGTCATTCCACTCGCTACTATAGTTTCAGAGTTGCGCCGTTAGGTTACCATACTGTGGTGGCCAATCAGGGGTGCATTTCCCAAAATCGCAGATGCTAACATACATAGTTGGACCCATTGACTATGAATGGAGGAACTATGTAAGTTGTTAACTTGCTTAGCAACTACGCTTTTGGGAAACGTGCCCCAGGACGATATTAATAGACTGTAGGAGCTCGTTTTTGTTCAAAACTAGACAAAAACTTTTATTCACATTATCCGAAGACTGTATCACAAAATGTGCGATGGGGATTTCAAAAGCCCGTCGCAGATTGGTGCATTTCAAAAAAACTGATCGCATTTTGCGATGCAATACTGCTTATCGCCAGCCCTGGGTTTTAAGTTGAACATAGTTGGTTTCCGTGCTCAAGTGCCTAAACATCAATTTTTAAAATTCAATATCTCAGCAAGTTTTGAGAATTCTTGCCCCAAATTTTATAATTATACGGTTCTAGCATTGGCCTTTAAGGTTGAGAAACCATTTTGATTAGCAAGCAATATTAAGAGCCAGTTTTTATAAGAGTCAGGCAGGCGGTGATTCATGACCCCTTCGGATTTGTCCGAAATTTTTTTATTGATAGATGTATGTTAGAAACGAACAAAAATCACATTTTCTATCCTTAATAGGGACCACTTTTTTTTTTGGAGGGGGGTCCTCGAATATTGGGGTCAAAATCAGCCAAAATGGCAAAATCACCAAAATTAGGTTTTTGAATGCTTGTATTTCTGTGCGCCCTGAGTGAGCCAAATTGATTTTCATTTGTGTAAGTCTATCGGGTATGGACGCTCCAAAAATGTGAAAATTTTGGCGGCTGACTTAGGGCGCAGCCCATAGGTGGCGCTGCAAATCACGACTTTTTGTAATTATGCACACTATCCCAGGGCTTGTGTAGCTTGCGCCCTAAGTCAGCCAAGGTATTTTATGAATGTCATCATAGGTTAGGACCTCTTACCTTGATTTGGATGAAAATTACGGTGGTTGACTTAAGGCGTACAAGTATATGCGTTCCGGTGTTCTGTCAAATTTTGCTACCTATCAAAAATATGCTACCTCGCGGTTCTGCACTTGCGCAAACCTAAAATCTCAGGCTGTTTCTTCACTCATATCTTAAGTATCTTCAAAAATCATAAAAATAGATTATTTTTTTCAGTGCGCCTTTCGACCTAGAAGCCTAAATATATTTGCATGTACACGCTGGGTTTTCCTGAAAATGCAGAAATTAGATGATAATGGCGTATATGGGCATATATCTTCAAACAAACTCATCCAACTCATTATAACATCTGCTTATGTTATAATAAGCTAACAAATAACAAAGTTACTACTGTAAACTGAGTCATATTGCAATATTAAGGCGAAAACAAAGACTTTACGATCGCTTTGCATTATGGTAGCATTTTTTGACAAGGGAGCACAAATTGTCAGAACACCTGCTATAGCACCAATAACTCCAGGGAAACCAGCTATGTGCCGAAAACCATCCGTGACATGTCGCTTTACATCTAAAGCTTCTGGGAATGACAGAACAGCTTTTCCATAAGCTTGTTGACAGATCCCAGATCTGTCGCCTGCAACAATTTGAAATGTTCCACAAGCGAAAATCGCAATGCACAAGCCAACTGTAATGCAGCTGGAAGAGGATTGCTTCGTCGTGTTGGGTGATCCAAGTCCAATCTAAGAATCCCAAGTAAATTGTTAAATGTCTCTTTTGATACCCTGAAACGTCTTATGAATTCAGTTTCGTTAAAATCCTCTAACGGATTCATCCTGTCTCTGAACACTCTTGGAGCCCTATTATGACCATGTTCTTCAAGTTCATTTGCTTCAGCTTGAGCTATTACAAATACCTGTAACGCGTCCATTCTCCTCGGAGGTGTGTTACTTCTGACTTTGTCACTAGAATGCTCGCTAAACATCCCCCTGTCTATGTTTAAGTATTTCTATTGTTTGAGATAAGCACTGCCTAAATGTCAGCGTGATTTTACCAGCGTCAAACTTTAAACATGCATTCCCAGCCCCAAACTCAATAATGATGAAGTATGAAGAGATTTGGAGATGGTGAGTTGGTCACTTTTGCCAGTATTGGGCTGATCTTAGAAAAAGGCACTCTTAATTCCTTTGAAATATGTAATAATGGATATTTGATTCCATCACATAAAACCCATGTCAACTTATACTGATAGCCTGTATGTAATGCAGATTTTACACCAATTACACAGCTTACGGATGTTCAAATAGAGTTATTCGGGTTTACACAAAATTCCAGCCACAAAACCTTGCTGGTTAAACCAGCTGCATAGTGTAGCTGGCATCGGAATCGTAAATTCTGCCCACATTGACACAATAACAACAGAACCGTCTTAGATTCAACTTTAAGACATTGCATGTCACTAGCTAGGATAAAAAGAAACTTTGAGTTTGAAGATGCGTATGATGGGTGCAATAGATTGTGTTTATCATCGTCATACATGCTTGAATCGAGCCCTGCTTCAGGGCATTGCCCTGCTTTCATTGTGGCAGGTTCAATTCCAGATAGTCTCTATTTAAGAAAATAACTTTGATCAGAAAATTAAGAATTGGAAGCTATTCATTTTGACAACAATGAGAGAGCTCATGAACACACACCACGGTAAACAAACAACAACCAGATGCTTCTTTTCATGGCACAACACAATTTGCCATTAGCCATAGTAGACCACTTTTCGGAACTTCTGCTGATTATGCGTACGGACCATATAGACTGTATTAAACAAGGTACGGTCTGCACAATTGCCAAAATGATCAGTTGCATACACACAAACAAAACAAATTATCAAGAAGAGCTTGGTCCCTGGGGCTGCACAGCATTGGCTATTACTGTACATCACTCTTCTCCCTCGACATATACGAGTGGAATGATAAGAAAATGGATAAGAGATAGGCGATTTTGGTCAAGATTTTCACAGAGCGGAGCACAGTCGAGGATCCCTGACATGCTAGTGCATAACATCAGGATGAGGGAGGCAATTTTCACTGTCCTGTATGAGGCTTTCAGGTTTTTTGTTTTCATACTTGAATAGAAAGCTGTTTGAGCTTTTAAAAAGTTTTTAATGAAATTTTCACACTTCATTTTTTATTTATGATCAAATAGTTACATTCAAAAAACATACGTTTAAAAATCCTACATAGTTTTTTAAGGATTTAATGGATATTTACTGGGGGTAGTACAGGTGGGAACCCAAAGAGGTTGACATGTATGCTATTATGATTTTTTTTTTTTGTCCCCAAAATGTAAAAGATATGTTTCTGTGCACTGGACATACCATTTGTGGACTGTATCAACAGGATGTTTCTCTTTTATCGTGGAAAGAACGCTTTCGACCACTCGTAAAAATTTTCTCTTACCTAAGAGAACAGCAAAAATAAGAAAACATTGGTGAATTCCAGAAATAAATGGGTGCTAAAAAAGTAAGAGAAAATTGTGGATATGTACAAAAATAAGGGAAAATTTGTTCGTATATCGCTTCTTGCATGACGCCCATTGTTTCCTCTGAAGCGATCGTATTCAGGCACAGCTGGGTCTGCTGCGTAAAAAGGCGTTTTCCCTTATATTCACACTGCCAAAAACCCCTACTCCTCACCCACCCCACTCCATTTACACTCATTCACTTGCAGTACATTTGCATGACTGGAAAAAAGTTGTCAGCTACGGCAAGTACAGTACAGTCGCCGTTAAAACCAAAGAAAAGGTTGTTAATCCTTCAGTAGGGGGGCGTTAGGCTGTCGGTAGGACCGGGAAATCTCGTCGTTAGCTGTGCGGTAGGATGGCGTCTTGACGCGCACGAAGACAAAAGAAGACCTCCCGCCGCCTACCGCACACGCGGTAGCTGGGCGATAGCCAGTTAGCCTGGTGTTTGTTTAATCATAACTGAGCCACGAGGGCGGTTGGGGCGGTTGTGTTGACAGTAATCATGTAGATAATGCCACAGCTTTTTGGCGATTTATTTCCATATATGAATGCAAGAGTAATGTTAGCCTACATAGAATATTGATTTGCTTTGGCGGGGGTGATGTTGCCGGTAGTCATTTCTGCAAACCTTTTTCTATTAGACGATACAGTTTGCTCAACCTGTGCTACTATTTAAAACTTTAGAGCGGTATAATACGCAATTTGATTATTAAATATCATGCTATTCTTGGTGAGGATTTTGTTTGTCAGGTATCATTTCTGCAATATTTTATGTTCAGAGATAATGTGTGCTTTTATGTACTATTATTTTACACTCAAGTGCCGAAATATATCATTTTTCCTGTTGCAAACCTGTAATTTATTAGCTTATATCCATTCCTATATCGAAGATTACTCGCACCCCGTCTCAGTAAAATTCATTTCCGGAAAGAACTTGAATGTTTTTCGATTTATATACTGTTTCGTTTCAAATTGCTAAACGGCAGTTTTTAACCAATTTTTCATCACAAAACGTTTTGCATCGTCTGGATTTGTTGTTTGATGTTCAAATATAATGTTCGCAAAGCTTGCAACTAGAAAAGAATTGCGTACAATATGAATTTAGTTCGACCATAACAACTCTTGAATGCACTAAAAAAAAAAAAAACAAGCAAAATAAACTATTTGCGGAACCTTACACAGGTTATTTTTAGTAAACTTACTAGGGGAGAGCTGGTACGAAAGTTAAATTTTTCACATGGACGTCATTTTAAAAGATAACGTTACAGACCGAAAAAAAATTTTGGAGCGATAAGCTACTTTCATGTGTGCTCTGTCAATATCAGGTGCTACATTTTCACCATATATATTGACTTCGGCATAGTTTGACGTCAAATGGAAGTTGCGGATTGCTTCTTTCGACCCATCCAGCCGGGATGAAAGTAATGCACGGGCAGGGCAAAAGTAACATGATCAAATTTACTGGAATCTTTTTAAATTTCTCGTTAAAACAGAAGCAAAAACAGCCAGACATTTGTTTTAAACATTTTAATTGGCTTCAAATGTTCCAAGAGTGAACGTGAACATGTTTAATGTGCAAGGTCTATTTATAAAAATTATCCCAGATAGCAAGCACCTCCGCTCCGGATCTGCCCCGGCTCTGTGCCGACTCCAGCTGATCCGGCTCAGAGCCGGGGCAGATCCGGAGCGGAGGAGCTTGCTATCTGGGATGAAATTACTCATCACAGTTGTGACAGATATAATGAGTGGCACCCTCAGTGCATGCCTCATGCAACCACAGCAGACAAAAGATGCACCGCACCCACACTTCTCCAGGCAAAGATGAGGCAAATGTCTCCCCACAAACAAGACATTCCTCATCCTTGCCCCGAGAAACTGTGGTTGCAGTGTGTCCACTAAGCCTCGTTTTCTTCGGGAGTTTTGAAGAGGACTGTTTTCTCTGGCCCCTCTGCCAACTCTCCTCCTCCAAAGCAGCTTTCACCGGGGTGTCGGTCAGTATTGCTGTTGACCTGCAACATTCAGTGAGATTATAGTCAGAATCAGCTTGTTTTTATACAAGCAAGAGAACCAAGACGAGTTAAAAATGACACTATGCTCACCTCTTTCGGCCTCTCCTTTTATTTTCTTTCCTCGAGCCAGCCTTTGGATATAGGCGAACCTTTTCGCTGAACCTCTGTACTGGCGTGCCACTAGATGTTCCTGGAACCACTAGCATACCTGGATAGATGGTATGCGCTGGCGATGGAGCTGGCGCTGGTGATGAAGGGGGCGCTGGTGATGGAGCTGGCCCTGGCACTGGGGATGGAGCTGGTGCTGGTGCAGGACAGTCGGTCACATAAGCTGGAGCAAAGTCTGCCTCACGGAAAATATCTGGATTCAAAGGCCAGATACCGGTACACTCGAATCCAGACGAAATGCTGCTTGCTGTCGCAGCTTGAGGCAGAGCTTTAGCCACAAGACTCGGGATGTTGTAGATGGTCAAAGTTCTTCCAGGGTTCATTCGCATCCAATTGTCTGCTGCATTGTTAATGTAGTGCTTCAAAGGGCCAAAAACGCTTCGGTCTAGCGGCTGAAGACGGTGGGAGCAGTGGGGTGGAAATGACAGGAGTACAATGCCCTGTGACTTGCAAAAGTTAATAGCTACCACAGAGAGGTTTGATGCATGATTGTCTAAGAGTAGCAGCAACTTTGACTCGGGGTCACGCTGGTGTGTCTTGCAAAATGCTGTAAAAGGCCAAAAAATCTGTCTCCTCCATCCACCCCGATCCATTGGCAGAACCAGTGGAGCCAGGGGACCATCCCGGATGAGGTGGTCATGGAACTTCTTCCTTGGGAAGATAAAGTAAGGGGAACAAAGTTGCCTTGTGCGTTGGCAGCAAAGGCAACGGTCACCAATGTCCTCTTTTCCCGGAGGTCACAGCACCGACCTGGCGCTGGCCCTTGGTGGCAATGACTTTGTCTGGCACTTGAACCGTTGTGGTACCTGAAATAATCAGTAAAATGAATTATTGCTGGTGCAAATCACTGTTGCTTTTAAATTTATCATCTAAATATAAATTTTTACCTGTTTCATCCATGTTCCAGATGTCATTTGCCTCAAAATTATAGCGGTGAGGACAGTCTTTAGGTTGTTAAAAAACGCGGTCACGTTGGTCTTGTTGAAGCTGGTGGAACGGGACATGCTGGTGGCTTGAGGTCGACGGATGGACAGGGTTCTGTTGCACTTTCGAGGAAGGAGGTGAGCCAATCCTTCCCTGCCATCTGGTTTTTTTCTTCCATGAACATGGAGTTTTGAGGCCAATATTTTTGGCCAGCTCATATGCAAACTTTTCGCACCTAAAAAAGCATAAAAAGAGGTTAATTCCCAGATAGCAAGCACCTCCGCTCCGGATCTGCCCCGGATCTGCCCTGCTCCAGCTGATCCGCTCAGAGCCGTGGCAAATCCGGAGCAGAGGTGCTTGCTATATGGCGGTAGTGGTGTAGCTCTGTCTGCGGTGTTACTCGCACCTCTTTAGGACTCAGGCCAAAATATATATCGCTGCTCTCTTTATATATGCCTGCAGTCTCTTCTCCTGTTCTTCTGTGAAGACTTTGTTGTGAGCCCTGTACCCCGGGGCCCTGGTCTGCTGCCCTCTTGCCTCTGCCCTCCTCTTGCAGTACCTGAACAGGGTGACATGATAAACGCCATGCACCGCTGCTGCCCTCCTTATACTATTGCCTCTTCGGACATCAAAAAAGGCCCTTGCGTAAACCTCCGGGTCAACCGTTCCTCTCTGGGTAGTTCTGACCCTAACTCTGGGAATTTTCTGTCCGTAAAACATAACACACATTTTTATGGAGCTTTTAAACACAAAATGCGGCCGCATTAGCAGAGAGGGACGAACGTAACTGTTGCTACTTCAGTCCCGACGGTGACTCCTGACATTTGAACGAGGATTACTTCCAAAGTGGAAAAATTCTGACATTTCAAACTGCACCATATGTAACGGAACTAAATCACCGATCATTTCATCATAAATATGACACATGGAGCAATAAAGACAATCTTTAAATCGAAAAAGTTTAGCATTTGTCTGAATTTACTCACCGCTGTGGAAAACAGTTTTCTCGGTCTTGTGCCGCGAGGAAGACTGGACACCTCAAGAATGTTCGCGGTTCTGGAGAGGGGCGTGAGCTGCACATGCTGACCTATTATGACGCATCGAAGTGCGGATGGCTGTGAGTAAATCGCCGTGTTACTTTCGTCCAGAGTTACTTTCGCACGGGCGCTCCCTTATATATCAATCAATAAGAAAAACGCAATTAAAAAAAGATCTGCTCAATACCTTATCTCTAAAGGACAACCTCACACCTCTGCAGATCCGAAAACACAAAATTATAATGCATAATGGATTAATTACAGTTCACACTGTCTAAGCTATATCAGAGTTATATTTAAACACATCATCTATAATCACAATTTGTTTATTTATATTGCTGTTGGCTTTTCAAAACCAGCAAATCAATTGCGGCACACTTCGCTGAAGGTCTACCTGTCATGCCCACATCAGTTTCATGTATGGATTTATTGTTTTCTAAAATGTTAAACGTAAGTGCAGATGAGTTTGCGCATCACTAGAATGCGTTTGCAATGGTGATACTCGTTTATTTTGGCAGTGCGGTCTTTCCATTAAAGAACAGGAATGACGCCAGCACGCACACGCAGGAAACACTCACACGTAGCGCAGGAATGTAAATAAGTATGGTACTAGTCTTTCCCTTTTTGCTAAGTGCTTTTCCAAAATAATCTGTTGCGCAAGCCTTCAGAAATCATTAACTGTAAGTATCGGATGATTCCTTGATATATTTGCTACTTGACGTTATGTGTTTTATTAACTTTGAAAATGTTAATGGCGTTAATATGCGGTCGCTGTAAATGTGCTATCGCGCTGAGAGCATGTTAGCGTTGCTGTGAAGAAATGAGTAAGCCGAATGAGATGTCTGAGCACTTTTTTGTATTTTCTTTTGTTCGTAGTTTCACACCGTTTTCAACGAAGTCAATAAAGGAGCAAGTGCGCTCGTTTACCCCTGGCTCTTGAAAAAGGAGTTTGGCTGGCTGTGTCGTCTGCGTTCACGTCTTGAGGGCAAACAGGTTAGATAGAACAGTACAGTGAAAAGTTACGCATCAGAAGGCTTCGCAGCGTGCAGTCATGGAAAACAACGCCGAAAACAAAGACGGAAATGCTCCGTCTGTATCTGGATCGAAACAATCGTCCTCTGGCTCAGTGGCAGAAGCCGCGCGTGCCAGAGCCGTAGCTGAAGCCGCACGTGCCAGAGCCAAGTTTGCACAGAAAGAACTCGAGCTGAAGAAGCTGAAAGCTCGACTGGACTTGGAAAAAGCTACACTGGAAGCTACTCTGCAAGCCCTTGAACTGGAAAAAGCAGCAGCTGCTGCCGATGCAGAGGCTGAAGTTTTAGAGGCGGCAGCAGGAGTTTAGTGCGAGGATAGGCACAGTCGCAGGAGCAGCATACCACCTCTGGATGTACAGCGGCGAACAGAGGCATATGTGGAACAACAGGCACAAGTCATCTTCGATTCCAACGCAACCTCTTCCAGACCCGCCTCCTTGGATCAAAGACTCGCCCTCAGTGAGACCAGCAGCGCCTGTGCTAAACCGTATGACACCTCATGATGCCCAATCAATGTATTCAGCCATGCAACACAGTGAGTAATTACTTGCAGCTGAGCACCAGCCCCCAGTGCCCCGGCACCCCAACTTGCACTCTCACTCGCCTCATAAAGCCCATCAACAGCAAGGCTACTTCCCACGCAAGCTATCCTGACTACTCACCCAGAGGTGACACACAGGCCACTCCTGCTTCTCAGCCCCCTCCTGTCACTCAGGCTCCCTACATGATGGACTTTGCAAGGTATTTGGCTCGCAGAGAGTTAGTGACCACGGGGCTAACTAAATTTGATGATCAGCCCGAGAGCTTTAGAGCATGGGAGTCCTCTTTCTTTAATGGTACAAGAGGCCTAGATTTAACTGCCAGTGAAGAGTTAGATCTGCTCATCAAATGGCTAGGGAAAGAGTCTTCCGACCAAGTAAAGAGAATTCGCGCAGTGTATGTCTCTGATGCCCAAGCTGCACTCCACTTATCCTGGGCTAGACTTCAAGAGTGTTATGCCACCCCCGAAGTGATTGAGCGTGCTTTGTTCAAGCGGCTACACAATTTCCCGCGCCTGAGTTCAAAAGAGAATGTTAAGCTGAGAGAATTAAGCGATTTACTCTTGGAACTTCTCTCAGCGAAAGCAGACGGGTACTTACCTGGCCTGAGTTACCTTGATGCACCACGGGGCATAAATCCAATTGTCGAAGAGCTGCCACAGAATCTACAAGAAAAATGGCTGTCTGCTGGTTCACGATATAAAGAGCAACACGGAGTGTTCTTTCCCCCATTCGCTTTCTTAGTGGACTTTGTCCGTTGTGAAGCAAAGGCCAGAAACGACCCCAGCTTCATCCTCACCAACAATGGACATAGTTATTACTGAAATGACAGGACCGCAGCGAGGCCCGAGGGTGTGAGGACCGCCATATCTGTCCACAAGACTGACGTTTCACCGACAACTGATTCGAACCAGGCTCACAAAGCAGAGAAGGAAGTGAGTGACTCAGCCAAGTACTGTCCACTTCATAACAAGCCACACCCTCTAGAAAAATGCAGAGGTTTTAAAATGAAGCCACTTACAGAGCGCAAAAAACTGCTAAAAGAACATAGAAGATGTTTTAGGTGCTGCTCTTCTTCTCACATAGTGAAAGAGTGTTCTGCAACCCTGAAATGCAACGAGTGTGAGAGTGAGGAACACTGCACAGCCATGCATTCAAACACAATGCACTCACCTGCTGCGTCTCCCATGGCAGAGCCATACACAGAACAGCAAACCCACTTCCCTCCAGAGATAACTTCAAGGTGCACTGAGGTCTGTGGAGACGGCGTCCCGCCTCGATCTTGTGTGAAGATATGCCTGGTGCAAGTTTTCCCTCAATGTGAGAGAGAGCGTGCTGTGAAAATGTACGCCCTTCTTGATGACCAGAGCAACCGCTCGCTGGCCAGGTCAGAGTTTTTTCAGCTTTTCAGCATCCATGGCAGCCCCACGCCCTACCTGATGAGGACCTGCGCTGGCACCACTGAAATGGTAGGCAGGAAAGCAGTCGACTTCCAGATAGAAGCAATCAACAGCCGAGTGTGCCTGGATTTGCCCCCGCTCATTGAGTGTAATGAGATATTGAGTAACAGGTCAGAAATTCCCTCACCAAAGGTTGCTCTTTCCCATGCTCATTTGAAACCTGTAGCCCCTCACATCCCAGAGCTTCATCCCGAAGCACAGATTCTCATTTTATTAGGGAGAGACATTATTCAAGTACATAAAGTGAGACAACAGATTAATGGCCCTAACGATGCACCTTTCGCCCAGCGCCTGGACTTGGGGTGGGTCATAGTTGGAGAAGTCTGCATTGACAGCGCCCACAAGCCCACAGTAGCTGTCTTTAAGACCAATGTCCTGCAGAATGGACGTCCATCTTTCCTGACACCATGTCGGAATCACATCTACATCAAAGACAAGGCAAGCTACGGCGGGGAGCCGAAGTATGATGTCTCAAGCCCTTCTCCAGTCGAGGACACACTGGGACATGATGTGTTCAAGAGAACGGTAAATGACAACAAACCTGCTCTGTCCTTTGAGGATGAGACATTCCTAAAAACTATGCACAGAGACTTTAAAAGAAATGAACAAAACAGCTGGATTGCCCCCCTGCCATTCAGGTCACCCAGACCACGCCTCCCTAACAACCGCACGCAGGCCCTCTCTCGTCTCCACTCCTTGCGGCGCACACTGAACAAAAACCCTGAAATGAGGGAACAGTTTGTCAGCTTTATGGGAAAACTTTTTGAAAATGGACATGCTGAAAATGCACCCCCCCTCCATGAGAATGCAGAGTGCTGGTACCTACCCATCTTCGGGGTGTACCACCCCCAAAAGCCGGGCCAGATTAGGATAGTGTTTGACTCGAGTGCAAAAGAGAGTGGTGTCTCACTAAACAGTGTCTTGCTGTCGGGCCCCGACTTGAACAACTCTCTGCTGGGAGTGTTGTTTAGATTTAGGAAAGAGCTCATCGCGCTGACAGCTGACATTCAACAAATGTTCTATGGCTTCCTAGTGAGAGAAGACCACAGAGACTTCTTAAGATTTCTCTGGCGCAAAGATAATGATCTGACAAAGGAAGTAGCTGAATACCGCATGTGCGTGCACGTATTTGGCAACAGCCCTTCACCTGCTGTAGCCACATACGGTCTCCGAAGAGCCGCTCAAGAGGGTGAGAAAAGGTATGGATCCGACTCACGCTACTTTATCGAGAGACACTTTTATGTAGATGATGGGCTGATCTCGCTGCCGACCGAGTCTGGGGCCATCGACCTACTCCAGCGCACACAAGCATCACTCGCAGAGTCAAATCTCAAACTGCACAAAATTGCGTGCCAGTGACTATTCGTGGACGTGCGCTGCTGAGAGAACTCGCCACAGAGGTCCACGACTGGGACACTGAACTGCCTGAAGAGAAACGGAATAAGTGGGAAACATGGAAAAAATCATTGCAAGACTTGAGCAGCCTTCATCTACCCCCCTCATACATACAGCAGTCACTGTCTGACGCCACATACACTGAGCTGTGTCTTTTTTCAGATGCTTCTAACTGGGCCATTGGTGCAGTGGCATACCTGAAAGTCATCACCACAGATGGCCATTGTAGAGTGGGCTTTGTGCTTGGGAAAGCAAAACTAGCTCCTCAGCCACAACCAACCATCCCTCGCCTCGAACTGTGTGGTGCTGTGCTGGCAGTCGAGATGGCTGATCTGATCCTGGAGGAGCTTGACCACAAGCCAGATGCTGTGACATTCCACTGTGACAGTAAGGTAGTTCTTGGATATATACACAATGAGTCTAAGAGGTTTTATGTACATGAGCACAACCGTGTCCACCGCATACGACAGACGACCTCCCCGCAGCAGTGGCGCTACGTGCCCACAGATCAAAACCCAGCTGATCTGGCCACAAGGTCTGTACCTGCATCGCAGCTCAACAACACTATGTGGTTTACTGGCCCAGAGTTCCTCTACAAGCCACAGCAGCCTGAAATCGGTGTGGCCTTCCAGTTGGTGGACCCTGAAACAGACAAAGAAGTGAGGCCTCAGGTGACTACACTCACCACTCACCTAAGTGAAAGTAGACTCACCTCCAAGCGGTTCCAGCGCTTCTCCACGTGGGAGTCGTTGCTGAGAGCTGTCTCTTTCTTAATCCATCAGGCCTCTTCATTCAAAGCACACACTGCGAGTATATGCAGAGGATGGCACCTGTGTGAGAAATTGCGAACTCCAGAGGAGCTGGAAGCAGCAAAGCGAGTCATACTTCAGTGTGTCCAGAGAGACACTTACCCTGATGAGTATGCAGCCCTGCAAGGGAAAAGAGCTATCCCAAAGTCAAGCACAATTTTGAGCCTTGACCCCGTCATGTGTGATGGCCTGTTGCGGATCGGCGGGCGTCTGAAACATGCACCCGTTGAACCTGAGGTAAAAAACCCAATCATTCTCCCTAAATGTCATGTCACAATTTTAATGGCGAACTTCTACCATGGAAAAGTGCAACACCAAGGGCGGCACTTCACAGAGGGGGCTGTGAGAGATGCTGGCCTATGGGTTGTTGCAGGCAAGAGGCTGATAAGCTCAGTCATCCCCCACTGCGTCACCTGCCGCAAGCTGAGAGGGAAGCTTGAGTTCCAGAAAATGGCTGACCTCCTTCCCAAGCGTCTGAGCTTGTCCCCGCCATTCACATACGTGGGGCTGGATGTGTTTGGCCCCTGGAATGTGCTCACTCGACGCACCAGAGGTGGCACAGCTCATAGTAAGAGGTGGGCCATACTCTTCACATGCATGTGCACCAGGGCGGTGCATATAGAGCTCATTGAAAGCATGGACTCATCCAGCTGCATCAATGCCTTGAGAAGGTTTTTCGCTTTGAGGGGGCCGGCAAAGCTGCTGAGGTCAGATCGAGGTACTAACTTTGTTGGGGCCAGTGTCGAACTAGGCCTGATACCAGATGACCCAAACCAGGTTAGCACGTTGAAATACCCTCACAAGAATGGTTGTACGTGAGAGTTCAACCCGCCGCATGCATCTCACATGGGGGGCGTGTGGGAGCGCATGACTGGTGTTGCCCGCAGAATACTTGACTCCATGCTCCTGCAAAGAAAACAAAATCACCTGACTCACGAAGTGCTGTGCACGTTGATGGCCGAGGTGAGTGCCATAATCAATGCAAGGCCATTAGTCCCGATCTCCTCTGACCTCTCGTCACCAGCGTTGCTGACTCCGGCTATGCTGATAACTCAAAAGCCCGGGGTGTTGGCTCCAGCTGGCACTTTCACTGAGAAGGACCTGTTCAAGTGTCAGTGGAGACAAGTACAGGCCCTGGCGAACGAGTTCTGGACACAATGGAGAAAGGAATATCTCCATACTCTGCAGCCAAGGCGCAAATGGTGCGCTGCAACACGAGATCTTCAAGCCGGAGATGTGGTGTTGCTGAAAGAAAGCCAGTCTCTCCACAATGAGTGGCCCATGGGTTTGGTCACTGCCACCTTTCCAAGCAGTGATGGAAAGGTCAGAAAGATAGAAATAAAGACTGCATCACAAGACAAAGTAAAGACACTCTTTAGACCCATTACTGACGTTGTCCTACTCCTGCCAAAGGAAGGTGAAAGGTCAAGCAAGGACTGTTGAATCTTTAGTGGCTTTAAACGCCAGACGGGGAGTGTCATGCCCACATCAGTTTCATGTATGGATTTATTGTTTTCTAAAATGTTAAACGTAAGTGCAGATGAGTTTGCGCATCACTAGAATGCGTTTGCAATGGTGATACTCGTTTATTTTGGCAGTGCGGTCTTTCCATTAAAGAACAGGAATGACGCCAGCACACACACGCAGGAAACACTCACATGTAGCGCAGGAATGTAAATAAGTATGGTACTAGTCTTTCCCTTTTTGCTAAGTGCTTTTCCAAAATAATCTGTTGCGCAAGCCTTCAGAAATCATTAACTGTAAGTATCGGATGATTCCTTGATATGTCTGCTACTTGACGTTATGTGTTTTATTAACATTGAAAATGTTACTGGCATTAATATGCGGTCGCTGTAAATGTGCTATCGCGCTGAGAGCATGTTAGCATTGCTGTGAAGAAATGAGTAAGCCGAATGAGATGTCTAAGCACTTTTTTGTATTTTCTTTTGTTCGTAGTTTCACACCGTTTTCAACGAAGTCAATAAAGGAGCAAGTGCGCTCATTTACCCCTGGCTCTTGAAAAAGGAGTTTGGCTGGCTGTCGTCTGCGTTCACGTCTTGAGGGCAAACACGTTAGATAGAACAGTACACTACCCACAAACTCTCAGAATATCAGTTTCTGCAATAAAAAGACATATATTTAAAATACCAAAAAAATTTCCTGCAAGAATACAATTGCTTATTTTACACCGTCGAATTTATCATAATATATTTTTTTCTTGTTCATGCTAGGCTTTTTAAACCGAGGAAATGATCAGCCACATGCTTTCCAGAGGGCGCATAAGCTCTCACTTCCACTTTCACTGCAAGAGAAAATAAATAGATGTTAAAATACATGACGGCAAACACAAACGTAATTCTAACAGTCAAAATGCCCTCTATTCTATAACTTACACGCGGTACTACATTCAGTTCCGCAGAGCCACATGTGGTTATTCCTGGCGATAAATTGTCCTGTGATGCGGCTCATTGGTCAGCAGTGTGAAGTACCGCGTTATCGCGCGTTAGATCGTGGTTAGAAGGGCGAAATGTCCGAGGTAACAGGGCGTTAACTAACGCCGTCTCTTCGGTTTTAACGGCGACTGTACTGTATGTACCACTTTTATAAATGAATGTATGAAGTGATGTGAATGTGTACATGTCCTGAAAAGGGGAATTGATCAATGAAAGATGCACGGACACCAAGATTCTTCTCAAGCCAGTTAATGACTGATTTCAAAAACAATAGTACAAACATGAGTACAGTGATACAGGAATACATAAAATATATATAGGAGGCCGTTTAGGCCATAAACACTGAATTACTTGCACCCATGCATTGACAGTGTGCACATACGCACAGAAAATGTGCAAAAACACCACGACCATGTGCACACACACACTGAAAATATGCACATACACATTGCCAGTGTGCACATGTGCACCGAAAACATACACATTGACAACATGCACACATGCGCTCAAACCTGTACATGCACATATGAATCCACAACGTGCACTCACACCCCACCACCTTCACATGAAGGCTACTTTTGTGTGTATGTGTCCGTGGATGTGCGCGTGCGCGCGCGTGTGTGTAAGAGAGTGTGAGTGTACTGGGGGGGGGCTCTGAATATGTGCATGTCTGTGTCTGCATCAAGCAGTTATTTTAGTGTGCCTGGAAGTTGAAGTGTAACAGGAAGGAGGTTACCTGGAGAGTAAAACGTTAACCGGCAGTTGAAATGACGAGCAATCAGTCGAAGGAGGCCACTGACATTTTGAGGAGGCTTCTTGGTTCACCATAACTCATTAACAATCTTGTGAATCAAGAAGCCTCCTCAAATTTGTGCAAGACACGAACAAAAAAATCATTAATTTCATCTAAATTAGCTGTAGCACATGGCCAATCACAAGCTACCCACCAAGCAAGGATACGTCCAAAAGACATTTTTTTGAGTTCCTCCACATATGTCTAAATGACGTCCCCTGAGGAGCCAGAATGAAAATTTTTATGTTGTGTTTTTACATCATCTGGACGTCCCGTATTGATGTCCACCAGACCTCTGCACAAGGTTAAAAATTTGTTCAAATGTGGTCAATCTGGATGTCTTTTCAACGTCAACTGCACACTTTTTTGGAGATAATTGACGGGGAATAAAAACATTTCACTTCTCAATCTCCTCCCTTCAGCTCCCTCCACCGACCTTGCGATCTTTCCCTATCTCTCTTACTTACGTCTCTGTTTCATTTGCTCTTAGGTGTTGCTCTTGAGCAGCTGAAATGAACACTCAATATGTAAGAACACGCAATTCACATATTTGCAGAAATGAGGGGATCGAACCACCGAACTACCAATCACTATGCCTTACTTGCGACCGACAACACCACGTAGTTTGGTTGAGAACAACTAGTCGTTTAGATGTGTTTCCCAACGACCACTTTCCAATGTATCATTAAACGAAGTCATAACAACTTGTCTCCATAAATATGAAAAATAATGTAGGCTACTGGACTTATGGTATTATAGTGTTGGAAAAAATAAAAACAATTAAGAAATATATTAACATGCTATTTTTGTGTTTTGATTCTATCATAGTCATCTTTTCGCCCTGCAGCAGGGTGAATTGGGGGAAAGAGATCAGCTATCTCTATCTACCCTGCAGCGGGGCAGACAAGAGAAGCAGTTGTCTTCTTGGCACCGCAGTGGGGCGGATATGAGAGGCACTTCTGCTATTTGCCCCAAGCTGGTCCAAGAAGAGATTTCATTTTACAATTCGCCCCACTTTTTGAACTTTCGCGCCGAAGTGCTGCAGGGCAAATAGCCTCTTCCTTGTTTGTTTGTTAGTAATAAACCTTAAAAAACCTAGCAAAACTCGATTGCAGTAATACCTTGTGCCGCATGTAATTTCTGTCATGCGGTTCTCGCGTAAGTATCCTCTGTGCCATCCTTTTCACGTACAATACGGTCCTTGGTCCCACCACCCGGAGTATATATGATTGTGAATCAATGCTGACCCAGCAAACATGAGATGTCTGCCCGACATACATATCATGTCTATATTGATCTGCACGTCGGACAGACGTCTCATGTATGCTGGGATGAATCCTTGACGCACAAAATGACAATATCTATGTCTAAAGGGAGTCATATTTAGACGTCTAAATCTTGAACCTTACTAGCAGATCGTACAGACATATCGATACGGTCCTGGAGCAACAGACACAATATAGACATGATCTGCATGTTGGGCAGACGTCTCATGTTTGCTGGGTAAAAGGCCAATCACAATTAATATTAATAAGTGCGTCTTCATCTTTGAAAGGAGAACACATTAGAGCTATGTAGGAACAAATTGTGCTCCGATCTGCTTTCCTGTTACACTGAAACAACTTCCGGGCGCCCATTTACAGTGTGCATACGATCGTGTCAGTGCGTACAAGCACATTTGCAATGTGTAAGCACTTGTTTCGTTTTCAATGTACATGTGAACATTGTCAATGTATATGTATATATGACAGTTAGCATGTGCACGTTTTCAGTGCGTGTGTGCGCGCTGTCAATGTGAACGTGCACCTTTTTAGCACATGCAGACTGTCAGTGTGTATGTGCGCGTTTTAAGTGCGTGTGTGCATATAGTCAGGGTGTAATGTGCACATTTTCAGTGCGTGTGTGCACATCAATGCATGTGTGCATTATATTCAATGTTTATAGCCTAAATGGCATCCCATAAATACACTTAACATACGAAAATTACATGATACAGCTTTAAATCGCACAATTCCGACATTGCACTCGATCCATAAATCCCATATTTCAATTTATAAACAATAGCCGAACATTGCACGCAACAGTAAAATTTCCCGCGGCTAACAACCATATGTACAATCTACGCATACACACGAAAACGCAGCGTAACATATCAACGTTAGCTCATGTAGCTCGTTTACCTTGTCGTTGGGGATTAACTTAAATATTTTCTTAGAGCGCGAACATAACACATTAAAAATAATCTCCTGAGCGTGTCTGCGCATTTAACTAACACATAAGCTAATAATAAGCATTATTTTGAGGGACTCAACTGAAAAGGGGGACTGATTAATAAAAGATGGCTGCACCATAAATCAACAGTAAGTGAAAGCAGTAATAACAAACAGTATATTTGCAATTGTGTTATTTGTGTTTCATTAAGTCAGTCATACACACAGTACTGAACAGAGTTTATTGGTGGACTTGTAGCTACGGTGTTTGCATGCGAAAAATACAGAGTAATGCATCGTTATCAGCTAGTATCGCTAACAATAGTGTTACAACCTGAGTCTTTTGCAATCGTTTCCTTTAACTGTATAGCTTTGTCTCCTCCCCTGTAGAGTGTGGGTCTTTGTCTATGGGTGGTGTTGTATCAGGTGTTATACAGGTGTTGCAAGGCTGCTGCTGATCAGACCATTAGAATGTAATTGCTGTCGCCTGACTGGACTATTCAAATGGAATTGGTGTCGCCTGATTGGACCACTGCACCATCACCAGTTTTAAAGCTCAGCTGCTGCAGCCTGTTGGCCCCTCCCCCTTCACTTGCATTTCCCAACAAACCTGCATTAGCCGTCTTACAGACTTTGTTGTTGTAATCAGTGTGAGTCATGTGTGCAATGTGTGGTTTGTACTGATGGCGAGATGAAGCTTCTTGAAGCCTTGAAGGTTTCCAGCCAAATGGTTCACAAAAGGGTTTATTTCTCGAGGCTTCATGCGCACACAAATCCCCCTGCTGATAAAAGACTGTAAAACAGGCAGATCTGTTTGTTGTTATTTTAACTGTATGTGATACCCTCAAACCTGTGTTGCCACAGTTTGGGCATGGGAATAATGACTGCCACGGACGAGAAATAAATTTATTTTCATTTAACTATGCATTTTTCTATTGCAAGCACAAGATAATAACCCATTCAAACCACGTATTTTTGTCTCCCCTTGGCCTTGTGCTTGTTTTTAAATGGTGTGCATTAGGGCCCGACCGATTTATCGGCTGGCTGATTTAATCGGCCGATTATAGCCCTTTTCAAAATAATCATCGTCAGCCGGAGTTTTGCCAATTAAATGCCGATATATTCGTAATTTCCCATAAAACAGTAAATGCTGATAAGTGTCAGAGTCGCGCAGAATGATGTCCTTGCACCGTTTGTCCAATACATGGAGCTCTGACTCCATTCAATCCTCTGTCCCCACTAGAGGCTGACATTTTCTTGGGATTCCCACGGGACACAGGATTTCCGTGATTCGGGAGTCAATTTACCTATTAGCAGGCAATTGGACTCGAGTCATAGGGACTTGGACTCGAGTCAACTTTTAACGACTTGCGACTCGACTCGGACTCGGAAGGCAAAGACTTGAGACTCGACTCGGACTTGAGAGACAATGACTCCAGACTCGACTCAACTTGAGGCAAGATGACTCGGACGATTTGTTCTTTTCATTGTATGTTTTTTTTTTCCACGTTGATATTATTCTCTCTAGTACGACAAGAGCGGTCTGTTTGTGTGCAGTGCACAGCGCGCGCTCTAGCAGGTTGGTTCAGACAGGCTCTGATTTTTTTTTTTTTTCGTGTCTGAAGCGGGAGCACGCACTTTTGGTGATAAGTGCACTTGATTGCTTGGATAATAATGGCAGCTGCGAGTTCTAGTACGCCCAAAATAATTCAATTTGCTTTTAAAAACTTCTACTCCGATGGAAAACGAAGGTCCGCTCAATGTCAGATATGTTCAACAACCATTAGCGACAAGGAGGGAACCCCTTCCAACTTTGTCCGTCACCTGAAGACCCATGATGACAAGTAAGTGAAACCTGATAGCTAGCAGCCGTGCGTGTGACGTGAAGTGTGTGTGTGTGTGTGCGCGCGCGCGTGTGTTGGAATAGTCGGTCGTGTTTTGTTTACCCCAGCTAACGTCAGTTAACCTAACGTTAGCTAGTTATCATTGGCTAGCTACATTGAGTCGGGAGAATAGTGGTGCACTGCTCACTAGCTGTTTCCATCCACTTGTTAATCGAATTATCTGAAGTTCGCCAAAAATATTCATGCGAATAAATGCGGTGAAAATGCATTTCCATCTAACAGCATTAAAGCGAATAAAAACTTCTGCGTAATGACGTCACTTGCTGTTATGCGATCAGATCGGTGTATCGAATAAATATGACATTTTTTGCTGTTTCCATTAATTTTCGCATTGAATCGCAGAACTTTCGAGTGAAAAAAAGTAGTGTGTTGGTCAACAAAATTAGCTAGTTAGCCAAAATGGATCTACCAAAAAATGATGATAATTGCACAAGTTGTAATAGTGCGTATGTGCCATCTATTAGCAACATAGCAAACCATTATCAAAAGGCAACGACGACATCAAAACACCGTCACGATGCAATCGCAGATTTATTCGGCAAATAACGTTTCCATCAGCATTTATCGCATAAGCCTTTTACCGATCAAGAAAAAATCCGATGAGATCAACCGTATAAACTTCGTGTTGATATTCTTGAAATCAAGTCGAATTTCACCGTTTCCATAAGGCATTTGTCTCTTTACATAAGCACTTTGCTACTGATGAATTCTGATGAATTTTAATGTTTTTGCAAAATGTTCAAAATAAACTAATTTTTGTATCAAACATGCCATTTCTTTAATGGAATGTAGCCTTTCCCATCTACTTAGGTCTTAATGATAAGACATGTAATGTTGTAATGGATAAATGAACAGCTTTATGCTGGTTTAGCCATGCAGACTAGTCTGCACTCTCTTTTTTGAGATTGACATCAGGTTTTTCTCTTCAAGATATAAACCTGAGTGCTTTGTGGGTGGGCTGGGGGACAATGGTGAGGGACTTGACATAACCTGTGACTCGACTCGACTTGACTTGACATAGCCTTGTGACTCGACTTGACTTGACTTGCCCACAAAAGAAAAGACTTAGGACTTGCTTGAGACTTGGACCAAATGACTTGAGACTCGCTTGGGACTCGGATCGGAGGGACTTGGACGATTGTCTGCCTATTAGGCACGTGATTGGGACGTGACAGGAAAAATGTAAACGGGAGTGAACGGGAGCGGGAGTCAAAATTAACAGGTCTTCTTTACTTTCTTATTTCTATCTTTAATCAAACAAAAATGCGTGTTTTTTATAATAAATAAACATTTTCTAATCGAAAAATGTACATTCTTTGATGCAGTCAACTACCACCCAATGTATGAACTTTATAAAACATCACAAATGATCTCTCCCCCCACACAGTAACAGTGTGCAAATGAACAATGCTTTCAGTTATTGCTGGGCTTCACTAAGCTTAACAACCGCAGTCTCGCTAAGCGGTCCTACGAAGCTGCTTATCAACTCGTTATGTCAACCGGCCACTGGTGGGTAAATACTTGAGAATAGCCATGTTTCCATCCACACGTTCTCATGTGAATGAAGTCGTATCAAATAAAAAATGCCTATGGAAACGGTGAAATTTGACTTGATTTTCAAGATATCGACATTAAGTTTACACGGTTGATCTCATCGGATTTTCTTCTTGATCGGTAAAAGGTTTATGCGATAACTGCTGATGGAAAAGTTATTTGCCTAATAAATCTGCGACTGCATCGTGACGGTGTTTCGATGCCATCATTGCCTTCTGATAATGGTTTGCATGTTGCTAATAGCTGGCACATAAGCACTATTACAACTTGTGCACTTATCATCATTTGTTGGGAGACTTGATCCATTATTGCTAACTAGTTAATTTTGTTGCCTACCACACTACTTCTGTTAACTCGAAGATTGTGCAATTCAGTGCTAAAATGAATGGAAACAGCTTAAAATGTCAGAAATCTATTCGATACACCAAATTGATCGCATAGCAGCAAGTAACGTCGTTACGCAGAAGTTTTTAATCGCTTTAATGCTGTTAGGTGGAAATGCATTTTCACTGCCTTTATTCGCATGAATATTTTTGGCGAACTTCAGGTAATTCGATTGACAAGTGGATGGAAACATAGCCTATGTCAAGCATAGATGCACAGCTAGGGCACTCTGACATGTCCACACAGAATTTTATAGCTTCATTAAGGGACAAACTTGTCACTGCTGTAAGCACCGAGGCATCAGATCCTTCATTCAATGTCCATTCGCAACATTACCTGTCCAACTCCCAGCTGTGGGAACAGGGAGAAAGCAATCTTGCCCCTGTAAAACCCACGCAGCTCGACCAACGATGGAAGAGCCGGGGTTGAAGGTTAATGCGTGTGGATTCCTGCTGTGATGAGGCAATGGAACATGTCAATTAAATCTTTCATGCCTGCGTCCCGCCTTGGACCTGGCCTGAGACTTACCTGAAGTATTCTCAGTAATTCTCCGCTCGAAAACGGGGCTATGCCAAAATCACGGAACCATCTAACCTAGAAGTCGCCCGGACGCGACTTTTGCTGCTGGCTACGTTCGGGACGCGTGGTCGAGATGGCGAGTTCTTTGTCTGGCGGCACTATCCCTTGAAGACATGGAGGATGTTTACCTATTTGGATTTATGGTGACGGGATTTCTCCTAATTGGCATGGGAGTTGCTCTGATCTACCGCAAAGTGCGTGAGCTGGGAGCGAGGAAAATGCCCAACGCGCTGCCTAGCACCAAAATTATTATGGAGCGCCTCAGTGGAGTATCAGAGAATGGTGAGCTGCTCAAAAAGACTCTGGGATCATCTGCAGAAATGCACAGAAAGATGGACGCTGTTTTGAGTCAGTGTGGGAGGTTTGTGCGTTTGACTGTGAATTTGGGCAAGAGACAGGATGAGATGATGGGAGAACTGGTGGCCCTGAAGCGTGAAGTTAAAAATTTACAATATTAATAGCGGATCAATTGAAATTGCTTGTTGCACCCCCCCCCCCCCACTCCCATCTCCCCTCTGTCTGCCTCAGCCTCACACGGACCGGTCCTCATCATCAACAACATTCCCTTATCCCTCCTCTGGCAAGGACAGAACATTCTGCCCCTGATAAGGACTTCTGGACTCTGCATTCCACAACCCCCCCCGCCACAGGCTGCCTCCGCATTTTTCATTAACCCCTTCTTCCCCCACCTCTCATCCCCCCCATTCCCATGAAAAAATTCCTACGAGTTTCCAGCGTGTCGTGTTATAAACCTGATGTGTATTATCATGTCTGATGTCATCAATATGTTTCTTCTCTGTGTTAACTGCAACCTTTAATTTCGAAGAAGAAAGTGGAGTTGGCAGTGCGACGCACGTTGCAGCAGCCCGGAGCACTTTCTCTCCAAACTTAATTTCGTTGTTATTCTGTAACAATGACAATAAAATTCATCTGAATCTGAATCTGAATCTAATGCCGTGCTGCGAATAACCCAAAGTGCACGCTGGAACACTCGCAGAAACTGAACAAAGCATCAGACATATCAGTGATTAGGGCAAACTAAGCATAACGATTACAATGTTACTCTCGTTTAAAATCTGACTCCAATTTAAAATAGATAAAGGACTGAAACATGCGTGAATCTCGGGGCAGCTACGCCGCCAGACTCTTCCGTGAAAACCACTGTACTCAATCTACGCCCCCGGGTCATAGCGCAATTGCTGGATCTTAGTTCGGTGAGAGTTCTAGAGGATGGAAGAAATTACCATAAATTACATTATATAAGTAGACCACAATTTGCAATCCAACTTAAAACCCTTCACTACCTATAAACATCAGCTAGCTAGTCTGGAATGGTAAGGAATCGCCCCCTAAGTACCGGTCGTAACGTGGCTAGAAAGAATAAAAGGATTAGGAGTCACGGAGACCACGCAAGCTTAAGGGAATAACACTAATTTATTCACCAGGTAGGCAAAAGCTTAAATCAAACAAATCGACGCAAGTCACAATTACAATAAATTCAGAGACAGAGAGTAAAGACATACCTGGTGAAAGGCTACACACGGTCAGGAGTGCGGTAAGTCGATTACCAACCTCACTAAGCTAGAAATAACGCACGGATCCGTGTGGGAAGACGTTTGCGATCTTCCCTGACTAGGTCGTCTCTCTCAGATTTAAGGCTAGTGGCGTCTTTGATCAGAGCGGCTCAGCCCGCACAGATGCCCCAAATTGGAATTTAGACTTCCCCCTTGGAGGAAATAAGAAAACAATTATTATTCAAAGGAGATAATAAAAGTTCTTAGATGAGTGAGAAGACCTTGGAGACAGACCTCAGAGGGGATCGCAAAGCACTTCCTGCAAGGGGGAGAGATGATTCTAAATACACCTCAAGAGATAACTCTGGTTCAGGACAAATTATTGCTGGAGAACAGAAACTATGTTTTCTTGAAATACAGTGGATATGAAATGCATCTCATTCAACTCCTTGAATTTAGCTGAAGAGATACATACCAAACATGATTACATAGAGAATTATGATGATGTAATTGTCATGAAATTTCATCCCAACTGAACCATTCCCCATGAAATTCACATCACTATTACCCCAGATATAATACAGTAATTCAGTGATGACATGCAAACAGAACGGTGTAATAGTGGGTTTTGTTTAAATTGAAATTCTCAACTCAGAACAGTTACAGTGATGAAATGAAAGGGTGCGGTAACAGTGTGTCCAGAAGAGGTCACTATGGCACTAATCGGGCAGAGAGCACAGGTCACACCCCGCTGTGAGAGAAATTCCTTGCAGCAACCAAGCCAGGGCGTGCTTCCTTCTCCACCTTTGATGTGCTCAAGACACACACACACACACACCCATGCTGAGGTGTCCAGTATCAGGCCCCCTTATCTCTGTGGTGGAATTGGGGAGGCAGCTGCAGAGGATGTCTGAACCCTGATGACTTTATTACCCCACTGTTCCCAGCCATGCCTGGCTGGAGACGATGCCAGCTGTGGAGGAAGTATAGGTTCTTATGCCTTTATTACCCCACTATGTTAAAAACAGAGGGCAACAGGCAATCCTGGTCGCATTTCCATGTTATCTCCTGCCTTTATTACCCACTATGTTAAAAACAGAGGGCAACAGGCACTCCTGGTCGCATGTCCATGTTATCTCCTGGCTTCCCCCTTACAGTCCCCCCTCTGACCCCAAGGGAGACACCTCAGATCCTACTTCCGAGGGGTCATGGAGATAGCAGCTTAGGGGTGCAGAGTTGGCCAGGGAGTTTGATAGATGAGGTATCGGCTGGAACCAACAATTAAAAGCCTTTACAGAGTTATTCTGGTGAATTTGAAAAAGACAGTTATATGGAAAATGTAAATGGTCCACAAAGTCCACTCCAATATCACAGGGTGGAGCAAAAAACCCCGCTAATAAGGTAGTTGTGGGGGAAAATTCTCCACCTATCCTCCGATTTTACTGGAGCGATAATGCCTTCCGCGATCTGTGACTCGGCAGTGGTGAACTGTGATTACTGCTGTCCCACGGTGTCCGAGTTGGTTCGACGCAGTGAAGATTCCCCGGTCCCGATTCTCAGCAGGCATCTGCGCCGATCCGGTCCGGCGTCCCACTGCTTCAGTTATCCGAAGTTGTTTTCCTTGCCCGGATTGCCACTCCCAAGATTATTCTGCATCTGAAACAGACAGAGAGAGAACACGGCAGCATCAAAAGTTCATGGCAAGGATCTTACAAGACTCATGAGCCCAGAAACTGCAGTGGCTGTTTCAAGAAAGAAAGAAAGAAAAAAGAAAGGACAGGCAATTACAATTATATACATATATACATTTACACCTAGAAATACTCCTTCTGGCATGAGTAAAAGATCTGGTAACCGATGTTTTGCAGACTAAGCCACGTTCGATGGTACGGATTCTGATTGGATGCTGGATGGCAGAGGGAGAGAAACGCCCGCGTTTCTGCCCAAATCGCCTGTATGTCCGGAAAATGGTTATTGTTGGGTTGTTAAAAACCAGTGGCCTTCTGATTTCAACCCATATTGGTTGAGAAATGGAAGTTAAGATTTTGGATGAATTAGGGAGGAAATTGAGTTAAGAAATATGATTTGGAATTGCACTGATAAATTTGCTCAGACAGTCAGAGGTTAATCATCGAGCGATGGCTATGGCCATGCAGAGATGTTACAAGTTTACAAATTACTTTAACTAGAAATTTACTGGCACCATTAAGAGCTTTCTGGTGTAAAAATGTCAATAAATGGAATGAATCAGACAAAGATAGTTAGTGACATAAACAGTTTATAACTTTGAGGCCAGCTGGTAAAATTCAGCGTGGGTGGCCTCGTCAAGTTTGCGACATATACATTTCACAATGAAGGTGAGACTTGCTAATAATATCATAAGGAGTATTATGAATATTAAAACAATTTCACTTATTTCCCATATGTTTTTCCAGAAGGGACCCAAGATTCCCTCCAACCAAGAGGTATTATTCTTAGTCATTTCTGAAATCTGTTCCCGTAAGTGATTCATATCCCAAATTAGTTGCTTCAAATGGTCAGTTGGATTCACTGTCAGAACAGCATTCGGGTCCTATGATGTGCCTCCTTGTGAGGAGAGGATATAATCCAATGCTACCCGATTCTGCAGAATCATCAGCCTCTGAGACGACAAGGCCAGGGAAATATTTCCCAGTGCCGTAGCCGTGTCATTGGCTAACCGTTCTACATAATGGGATAGCATTCGAATTTGGTCTAAAGCCTGCATCACTCCATAAGTGGGTAGAAGAGCCCCTAGGGCGTGGGACCATGTTTGCTCACAGGTGTGTCCTGGAATACAGCCGAAATGATCATCCCTACTCCCCATAGAGAGGAGTGAGGTGGGTGGAGCCTTGGGCGCATGAGCAGGACGCATGGCGGGGTACAGATACACAAGGGAACAAGTTCCCGTGAATTGAGCCGGCAATTCGGGCCACACAGTGGTACCACACAACCAATGTGTCCCCGGCGGAGCCGGAATGTGGCAGAAATGATTTACCATGAGTAAGTGCACCCAACCACTCCCCTCATTCACGCATTCCTCAGGGGAGTTAAGGGATGAAAAAGGAGCTGTATTCTCTTTGGTGATGTGCTGTCGATAGGATTCTTTGCAGTGGTAAATGTTATTCCCATCGAGTTGATAAATGTTTTGACAACTGGTGTGTGGGATTACTCCCATAAGTCGGGACGCTCCATGTTGTACCAGAGGGAGGCAAATTAATTACGTTACATTTTAGACCTGGCATGCAACACTGAAGAAGATCAGGAGTGGTAATGTTATGACAAGTGGCTATGTTGGGGGCGCGCTCCAGGTTAAGCCTCAAGAGCGCGCATGTGTCACATTTGGACACTGGGTGTGCCACCCAGGGAATACCGGCACCCACACTCACTGAGTGCGGCACACAAACATTTTGATTGGGGAACAACAAGGAGCGTGTGTAATTAAACATGGTTTGAAATGTATTGGCCCTAGGGTCAAATTGCGGAGGTTGCGGCAAAAATGTTGATGATGATGATGATGATGAGAAAGTTGTCGGTGGGGCTGGTGTGGGTTCCTGTCTGCCAGTTGTGATGGGCATACAGGACACGTAAGACATTATTATCCACAACCAGCCCATGGCGATGGAAGACAGTTTACTGGGGCACTTCTCCTCTCCGGCGTCGCCAACAGCAGCTGCAGCAGGTGTACAGGATTACTGGTACCCTTGATACACACAAGAAGAGGCACAAGTTTATTTGTCTCCCCCCACCCCTCGGAATAGTTTGCATTGGCTCATATGGTACCACCTACGCTTTCCTCGGATGGCGACGGCTATGCAGCTGTGGCAGACGGCCTTGACCTCATAGGGCCCGTGCCACCGAGGAGCGAAAGCATCTTGTTTTATGAAGATCCGTACCATGACCATATCGCCTTCTGCAAACTTAATTTCGGAGGTGGGGTTAAATTGGGCATCATTGCGCAGGTCGGCCTGTTGCTATCTTAGTGCCGCCTGCGTGTGAAGTACTTTGAGCCGCTCCTGGAGCTGCTCCAATATCCTTTGCTGTTTCACTACAACCAGAGGTCCCAGATCTGCAGGAGAGACCTCTGGATCAATTGGCAGCTTCATGATCCTCCCAGTCATCAATTCATATGGACTAAGGCCTGTAGCTCGGGAAGGGGTTGCCCGCAGAATAGTCAGGACCGTGGGCAGCGCCTCTGTCCATTTGTTTTGGTGTTGTGCAATTTGCTTGGAAATCCCCTCCTTGATGGTGCGATTAACCCGTTCTACCATCCCCGAACTTTGAGGCCTGTAGGGCACATGAAATGACTGTTTGATCCGAAGCATTCTACAAAGTTTTTGTGTTATTTAGCCGGTGAAATGGGTCCCTTGGTCAGATTCAATTTGCAGTGGCACCCCCCAGAGCGGAATAATTTGGTTCGCCAGTACCCGTGCGACTGTCGTTGCGGTGTTGTTGCGTGTAGGTATCGCCTCTACCCACTTAGAAAATTTATCAATAATCACAAGACAATAGCGATACCCCCCTCTCGCACTGGGAAGTGGACCAATGAAATCTAACTGAAGGGATTCCCATGGCCCCTTAGGTGGATCAGGCTGACGCAGGTTTGTGCAGCCTGCTCTTCCCTGGTTTACAGAGGCGCAGACTATGCAAGAATTACACCACTGCTCAACGTCAGCTAACATATGTGGCCACCAAAAATGACGCTTAATTAGCTGCAAAGTTTTTTCCACTGAAACGTGTGCATACTCATGATATAATTTGAGTACAGGCCTACGCAAAGCATCGGGGACCACGTACTTGCCATCCCGCAAGACAGTGCCTTCCGCCATTGTAACCAACGGGTCCTGCTTTAAGTGCGGCACCAGCTCACCCCCCTCTTCCCACAGCTCTTTTTGATACTGTTTCAGGTCGATGGGAGCGATCTGAACTGCACAAACCGCAGATCCTGATGGAACAATGGGTTGCCAATCCTCGCCACATGTCGCAGCTTGTTTGATTAGATGGTCAGCAATGGTGTTATGCCGTTCATGCACATTTGGGTCTCTAGTGATGTGTGCCCGTACTTTTACAACAGAAAGAGGAGCTTCGCGGGTTTGTATGGCATCCCATATAGCCGTGATGGTTTTAAAATGCTTAACAGGAGCCCCGGCGGCTGTAAGGAACCTTCGCAACTGCCATTGAACCATAAGGTCATGCACCACCCCGAACGCATAGCGGCTATCAGTATACACGCAGAACGGCTCGGGATGAGCCTTCATGGCCTCCAGCAATGTGATAAGTTCCGCTTCCTGTGCAGACATTACAGATGGTAATCTAAACAACAGCCATCAACCAGTTTCTGAATCCCCATCCGGGATCCATACCGCGCATCCCGTGTGAAATTTGCCTTCCTTCCAGAACCTTGAGCCATCGATGTATGTTCCGGTCTGGCCTGGTAATTCACAGTCCTCAACTGGGCTTTGTGCCTCAGTCGAGGTTCGCAAACGTGTGGTTGGCCATCCACATCCCCAAGAAGATGGGGCAGAATTTGGTTTTCCTCAGTTGTTATTTCACACGCTTGTATGTCCGTAAGCCACCGTGCTAATCTATGGGATGATACCCCTTTGATTTGTCCCTGCAACAACATTCGGACTGGCGTATGCATTGTGTGCACAACCACAGGTTGAAAGCCCACCAACGGCTCTGTGACTGTCAACATCCAATGCACCGCCAGAACGTGTTGTGTGCATGGGTCAAATCCTTGCTCAACCGGAGATTTTTTCCGGCTATAGCAGGCAGTGGGACGCAACACTCCCCCGTGCTCTTGAGCAAACACACCACTGAGCGTACTTTCATGCGCGTCAACTTGAATATGGAACGGTTTCTTTGGATTCGGTAGTCCTAACGCAGGCGCTGAACACAAACAAAGCTTCAACTTCGCAGAACGCCGCATCGTGCACTTCTGACCAATCAAGAGTGTCAGTTGTTTCGACTTGCCTTTCAACAGATCGTTTAGGGGAGTTGTAATACCAGCAAAATTGGGGATGAAGTCCCGAAGATAATATGCTGTCCCTAGCACTTTCTGCAGCGAATTTAGAGTATAGGGTCGGGGCAGTTCAGAAATGCACTTCCGCCTATCCTCGGTCAACGCATGGTAACTCGGAGTTAGTGTGTAGCCTAGGTAATGGACCGCCTCTTGTGCGATTTGCACCTTCTCTGGTTTAGTTTAAACCCCGCCCTACCCAGAGTCTGTACGACCATGTCCACGAGCTGCAGGTGATCATCACGTGATCCCTAGCTAGCAGAATGTCATCTACATAATGGGTGACATGCCCCGTCTTCAACAATGGTCCCAAGACATCAGCTACGGCTCTGTGAAAAATGGCGGGGCTGTTGTGAAAGCCTTGTGGCATTCTTTCCCAGGTATACTGGATTTGATTGACAGTAAATGCCAGTTTCCATTGGTCCTGACGTCTAACTTTAAGGGACCAAAAGCCATTTTTGATGTCCAACACAGTAAACCAAAATGCATCATTCGGAACTTGGGACAAAATAGTCGACGGGTTTGCCACAATAGCTGTAGCTCTGGGCAGAACCTGATTAAGACGCTGATAATCGATACAAAGGCGCCACTTGCCATTAAGCTTTGGTACCGGCAGACACGGAGAGTTAGCGGTTGAACTGCATCGTCGAACAATACCCCGACTTTCAAGTTGTTTTTTACAATTTCGTGCCGGCGGCCCGCCTCGGGCTTATCTGACGGTATTGCTTTTGGGGGAGGCGGATCCCCCTCAATGCCAACCTCAAAGTCAACGAGACCGCAGTCGTGTTCGTGATTTGCCCACACATCTTTGTTTGTCAAAGAACTGTTGGAAGGGGTCTGTTGCGGAAATGGCTATAAGACAGTTTCCAGAAGGGCACCGTTTGGTAGCTTTCTCCATTTTGAACTCAATTTGTTTTTCAAAGCAACGAATTACAAAGCCATATTTCGCCATTATGTCCATTCCTAAAACAGTACCCTCTCCATTGTCCGGTAGAAACCAGAAGCGCTCCTCAAGCACAGCAACACCCAAATCAAGCCAAACGGGCTTAGTGCGAGTAGCTAACATAATGGTTTCCCCTATTCCTTGTACTTGCATAGTTTTGTCAACGGTAACGGTACGTCCGTGCAGGAGCAAGAAGCCCCAGTGTCGATTAAAACGTCAACTAATCGGCCTCCAAGATTAGCCCGTATTTTAATATGATTCCCACTGGAAATACTGCTCCCAACCGCAAGGGAGGCCACGCACCCCTATTGTGACTCCTCCTGCTGAGCAGCTAATGCTGCCACGGCCGCCTGGAGCGCGCTTTTGGGACTGCCCGTATTAGTGGGTTTCGGGTTAGGCCCCGATTTGGAATAGTCGCAGGATTTTTGGCCGCTCAATTGATTTGCCAGCATGTCCTTGAGAATAGTTTGTGAGGACTGCTGCGGAAGGCCCAATGCCTCTTGCAGCTTAAAACACCAATCAAAACCATGGCTCGTTTTCTTACAAAAGGGGCATCCCCGCTGCCGCCTATTTTCTGGCTCCCCAGAGCTAACCGCGCCTTTCCCTTCAGCTACCCATTGTGCAGCAGCAAGGGCATGCGGCTTGCTGTGCTTCACTAACCGTGCTTCGATTTTGGAAGCCCATTCCACAAGTGATCGGAAGTGTTTTCTGGTGGGTCTGCGCCGGTAGCTAAGGCCTGCTGGATATGCGGCCCAGCGTTGTTCTTCAGAAGTTGCAGTAGCACCTCTTGATCGCGGGTAGCGTGCTCAATCCCCGAATGCTCCTTAAACGAAACCCACATTCTTTCGGCAAAAACTTTGAACGCCTCTTTTAGGGCCTGTTTAATATCCAAGATTTTGTGCCACGCGGCATGAGTTGGTCCCCGCAAATGCAGTAACGCCTCTTTTAGTTGATCGTACACGTCCCTGTCATCTTCGTCCTCATCATCTTTAATCATAATTGTCCCCGTTTTAAGATCTTCGGGCAACTGGGATTTTAGTTCGTCAGGAATCGTATGCAACGCAATTTGCCAGATGTCCCACAATTCTAAATTATACACGGAGGCCTGGAGCATTAAACTATCCCAATAAGATTGGAATGGGCCCCGTCTTGGCATAGGCCCAACCACCTCTTTGTGTCTGGCGCATTCCTCACATGTAAGAGGACGACTAATAACGGTTATAGTGTCGTCGGCATTGGTGGCAGTTTTTAACACCGCGATTTTAACGGGTTTACGGATGGTCGTACCGGTCCGTCGGTGCGTTGCTACTGGGCTACGTTGCTACTGGGCTACGTTGCCAGGGTCCACCTGGCTCACTCGGGCGATAATACGACCTAGTCCCTGTAGCTAGGGGAGGCTCTGTCGACCCCCTCGGAGTCGCCAGAGCCTCCTCGGCCGAGGACGGTTTTCTATGAGACGAATCACAAACGGCGAGTATTTCCTCGTCACTCTCGTCCGATGCTACGCCACTAGTATCAACGGATCCTGCCTGTCGGATAGCCGCCACGGGAAGCCCAACTTTGCCGCAACAAGCTTCTAAGGCCCATGCATACTCCTGACTTCTAGTGAGCTCCTGTTCGAGCTCGGCAATTCGCTTCTGAAAAGCAGCATACTGACTGGCCCAGTTCTGCTTATCAAAAGTGAAGGCCTCTACTTCAGCCCGCAACCAACGTAACTCATCCAATCGCGTCTTCTCCAACTCTCGAGTATTAGTTAAGACCCGCTCGTTACCAGCTAGTGAACTTTTATCGTTCCGACGCAACAAATACACCATTACCGCCGGCAATTTACGGAACGGGCGCTTTCCTAACAACTTTTGTCCCTCCGTTTCGTACCAGTAGGGAAGTTGCTCGTTACTCCACGAAAGCGATACGCCATAATTATGAATTCGAATCAACAAATCCTTGCAGTATAAACCAAAGCTGTCCATCACTTTTTGGTCCGCCCTCTGCTGCTCCTCGCTATCCATGTTTTCCCACTAATCTTATCCCACCGGATTTCTACGGTCTCCGGTCTAGCACTGGGTATGTCGACCCGTTCTAAAAATGTGTCTAAATGGGGTGTGTAGACGCTGTCCCTCAACACTAGAAAGTAGAAAACACCGCTGGACTTACCAAGGCAGCTGTATGCAGACGGTAGACTCAAAACTCGCGGACTGGAAGACGCGTCCAAAGTACCTCACCAGGCCAGGATCACGTAGAACGATGACGTCACCACGTCGCACAGCGGGATATCACGTCGGGCTCACCGATCTGTAAAACCCACGCAGCTCGACCAACGACGGAAGAGCCGGGGTTGAAGGTTTATGCGTGTGGATTCCTGCAGTGATGAGGCAATGGAACATGTCAATTAAATCTTTCATGCCTGCGTCCCGCCTTGGACCTGGCCTGAGACTTACCTGAAGTATTCTCAGTAATTCTCCGCTCGAAAACGGGCCTATGCCGAAATCACGGAACCATCTAACCAAATGCCGTGCTGCGAATAACCCAAAGTGCACATTGGAACACTTGCAGAAACTGAACAAAACATCAGACATATCAGTGATTAGGGCAAACTAAGCATAACGATTACAATGTTACTCTCATTTAAAATCTGACTCCAATTTAAAATAGATAAAGGACTGAAACATGCGTGAATCTCGGGGCGGCTACGCCGCCAGACTCTTCCATGAAAACCACTGTACTCAATCCGCCCCGGGTCATAAGCGCAATTGCGGATCTTAGTCGGTGAGAGTTCTAGAGGATGGAAGAAATTACCATGATAGTAGCACCTTTGCATAAACATATCATGAACCCAGATTTATGTGCACCACAGGGCCCCTTAAGGGGATCGGCCAGGCACTGGCTTATAAGCCCAAGGGTACCCTTAAGGCCAAATCCCCAGGACCGGTACTACATAAACCCTTTATATAAGTAGACCGTAATTTGCAATCCAACTTAAAACCCATCACTACCTATAAATATCAGCTAGCTAGTCTGGAATGGTAAGGAATAAGCCCCTAAGTACCGGTCGTAGCATTGGCTAGAAAGAATAAAAGGATTAGGAGTCACGGAGACCACGCAAGCTTAAGGGAATAACACTAATTTATTCACCAGGTAGGCAAAAGCTTAAATCAAACAAATCGACGCAAGTCACAATTACAATAAATTCAGAGACAGAGAGTAAAGACATACCTGGTGAAAGGCTGCACACGGTCAGGAGTGCGGTAAGTCGATTACCAACCTCACTAAGCTAGAAATAACACACACACACACACACCCATGCTGAAGTGTCCAGTATCAGGCCCCCTTGTCTCTGTGGTGGAATTGGGGAGGCAGCTGCAGAGGATGTCTGAACCCTGATGACTTTATTACCCCACTGTTCCCAGCCATGCCTGGCTGGAGACGATGCCAGCTGTGGAGGAAGTATAGGTTCTTATGCCTTTATTACCCCACTATGTTAAAAACAGAGGGCAACAGGCAGTCCTGGTCGCATTTCCATGTTAACTCCTGCCTTTATTACCCCACTATGTTAAAAACAGAGGGCAACAGGCACTCCTGGTCGCATGTCCATGTTATCCCCTGGCTTCCCCCTTACACCCCCTACTGACCACAGCTTTGCCTCCGCTGGAACATTGTTTCCCCACATTGGATCATGTGGTGCTGCTGCTTTTCGCCTCCATCGTGTGGTATTTCTTTCTGCACTCACAATGTACATGTGATCATTTAATTGTACATAAGCACATACTGTACCCCTCACCCATTTGGTGGTAATGCTACATATATCCGATGTCCACACAACCAACACCAACCGTCCACAGCTCTCGTCCCATTCCAGTGAGGTGCCCACGGGTTACATATTGTGCCATTTGGACTGTCTTCTCTCCCAGTGGAAAAGGATGTTGCCGTTATTTGTGGATAGCCACAGAAAATCAGTAGTTTCCTCTGACACCCCGGCACAAATTCTGTGCCATTCCCTTTGACACATCGCCAAAACTTCTGCCCTGAACTATAATGGACTACCATGAGTGGGACACTAGAACGCACATTTCCCAACTTAAGATATCCGTCCTTGTCGGTGCAGTATTTTAACCCAAAGTTCATTATTAGGTCGAGCAGGGGTACACTGGGGTCCATTGAGACTAATCCACTACGAGCAGTAGACACTGTCATAGCGCGCTTAATCAAACTATTCTGACTCATTTTGGGCACTGCGACTTGTAACACCTCTACTCTGGGTGTAGATATGGAGGCTGGTAGGTGTGTGCACACATAATACTCAGTACAGTTAACAGAACGTGCCTTTCTATTTTGCATATCTCCACCATGAGTTAGTAGCATATATATGAGTGGGATTTCCTGGTTCAGGAAGGTGGTTATCCACACCTGCATACCTTCTTGCCCGGGGGTGAAAGTAAGATTAGATTCTTGCAGGAACTGTGCTACTCAAAAAATTTTTTTGCTCGCACGCTCGCATCATATTAAAGATATTAAAAACTGCTCTTTTCTGACTTTGAGATTCTTAAATTCTGTGCATGTCCTTGAATGCGTGATGTATGATGTTAGACATGTAATTTATGGCAAAACATTTATTTTCAGGTAAAGTGCAAACATCATTGTTCTGTGAACTGCACAGAAGCTAGCTTACAGCCTACAGTAAATTTACACAAATAAAAAATTCATCATAATAACAGCCTACTGTGTACTGTTGTGTTCTGATATAGTAACACTGTCAGCCATTTTCGACAGAAGGATAGACTTCATGGCCCATCTCTGGTCTGTCTGCATAGCCTACCTGCTTCATGTTGTTCTTCTGCATCTGACAGATTCCACAGAAAGTGTGACCAACAGGTCCCACTGTACTGACCAGGATGAAATAATAAATTAATGGTATATATGTGGTTTATTTCATTGATAACATAACAACAAACGTTTACAGGAAGTTTTAGACCTGGATCACTGCAATTTTGGTAAAAAAGTGAATTTAAAAATTTGGCCTTGTTGCTAATGTTACATGGACGGAAAATTGGTTTTCACAGGACCGAACTCAAACGGGGACAAGATTGTCTGAGCCAACGCCAATAATGGCACAATGAGCAGAGAAAAGGGAAGGCACACCAGTGACCAACCAGCTAATCCACAATAAGCAGGGCTTTGCTAAAGCCTGGATACCTACTCTTGAACAGTGACCTGAAATGCAGTTTTTACCCGGGATTATTTTGTGGCAATCCAATTCATACACTGGATAATTAGTCAATCCTGCCTGCTCATTTCCAAGTTCCTCATTCACCTTGGAGTTCTGAGAGGAAGGAGGGACACTTTTTTGGGCCACCCTGTAGCATGGATGTCCCAACCCCTTTAAGTCAAACCAAGGTTGGCTTGATCCATCCTGGGATTGAAGTGAACTCGTCCATATTCTAAACTTGGTTTGCTTGTGAAAATTCAATCACTGATCCGGGTGTGCTATCTAGTGAGAATATTGTAATTGCGTGCGTAAATCTGCAGCTTCGTGTCCACAACTGCACAAAAGGGTTTAAATACCCTGCCAGCAGCCGCCAAACCTCATTCACAGCAGTGCTGTACTAAGATTACAGGTTGTTGCTAACGTTATTACTGTGGACGGAAATTTTTACCTTTTTGATGAGGGACCCAAAGGTGAGTTGGTGAAAATTCTAGAAGGCCAGGAAGTCAACATCCCCTCACGCATGCGCTTTACCCCGCTTTCAGACTACCGGTTGTTATAAAATAGGGACTTAAATGCGGAATGCAGAGCGAACGTTACGACCACACATCGGACAGAAATTACATTCGCGGCCAAAACTGGCTTCACGGCATGAATTGGGGCTCAGGATATTTCAAAACGGTATCTAGCTTGGTAAAATAAAGAATGGGGAACATATTCCTGGCCATACCTTCAGTAGTAGATGTACTGTTCTTTTCACTGTGGCCCTGTTGCTGACTGGACAGGGGACTGGACAGAACACGTAGTAACGTTCGCAACTGGATTAATGCATTGGATTCAGTGACTGGGACAATTTTCCATCCTGATATCACCCAATTCCAGAATAAAGTCATCTTTTTAGAGAAAAGTAACAAAACAACAATAGCCATGCTTTTACAGGTAAAACAATTATTCTTTATTCTGTTGACATATTTTATTGAAAATACAGAGAGATGGTACTTTTTATATTGGTTCAAAAATAAAAGTTGTCAATTGGTCACACTTTCTGTGGAATGTGTCATCTTCCTCCATCTGTTCCTCAACTGTCACCGTTTTATCATCTTTTAAACATATAATCAAATTTTCTTTGCATTTTGAACAAGTTGTGTTTTACTGTTCCCTGTCAAAAGGATGCACGCGACCCCCAGCACCCAGCCTTGCATCACCTAGGCAACCAGCATCCAATCAAAAGAACGCATTGAGTGTTCCCACTTTCCGCAAGTGTTTCTTTGCGGAAGTGAGTGGTGGACTACTCGCTTGCATGACAGAGAGTCATTCATGATTTAGATTGTTAATCCTGAAACCTCACAATTTATTACTTGGGGGATTTCTTTGTTTTTTTGCAAAAATCCACAGCACTCGAGTCACTACCATTGGATTAACGTTACAATGCAGAGTGTAGACTGCCTACGAGTTGCAACATATCACGGTAAGCGAGTAGCCTACTACAAATGATAATGTTTTTCCAGCGCACTAAAATCTACTTCAACACGTCACGGGCGGCACATTCTGTTGATGATTTTCATGTATTCAAATTTACATTTATTTCAAGAAATTCACTTGAAAATTGAAAGGGCTCGTGTTGTGTGCAGAGGTGAAAGTTGCTCTTCCGAGGTGTACCCTTGCGTACCGGCTGTAGAGGACTGTATATCTCTTCCCGGTAAGGCGTACCGCTGCATTCCGGCTTACTTTCACCCCTGTTCTTGCCGTGGGCGAGGTTGGCATGTGGCCTGCACTTACCATGCATATTCCTAGGAGCAACAGACACAGGGAGAAGTGAGCCATTTTATGAACCAGTCTGGAGTCTCTACTGACTTGGAGCGTGAACAAATTCTTCACCAAGTTTGAGTCGGTCGAGCTCTATATGCCACGCCCCCCTTTGTAGTCGGACTCCCTCCAAATCTATCTGGACTTATTTAGATGCACCTACACATCAGCTGGAGGAGATACTACCTTGCAGTGTGACTGATATATCCACGTTTCCCTCTCCTGTATCCTCACTGCAGTCGGTGTGGTCAGGAGCACTTGATATGGACCATTCCACGTCGGTTCACTCCACTTCTGCTTTTTACCAACACTCCGCACCAGGATCCAATCTCCAGGCTTAATCTCTCCAGGTGACAGCTCCGCTACTGATCTAAGAGGAAGCACATTTCGAATCTAATTCTTGTTACAACCCCAATTCCAAGATAGTTGGGACAGAGTGTAAATTGTGAATAAAATCAAATGCAATGACTTTCATATCACGCCAGCCAGTATTTTATTCACAATAGAACAGATATAACATAGCAAATGTTGAAACTGAGAAATTTTACAATTTTATCCACAAAATGAGCTCATTTCAAATTTAATGGCTGCTACAGGTCTCAAAAAAGTTGGGATAGGGGCCTGTTTACCATGGCGTAGCATCCCCTCTTCTTTTTAACACAGAGTGGAGGCGTCTGGGCATTGAGGAGACAAGTTTCTTGAGTTTAGCCATTGGAATTTGATCCCACTCTTGTTTAATACAGGCTTCCAGCTGCTGGAGAGTTTTGGGTCTCCTTTGACGGACTTTTCGTTTAATTATGCACCAAATGTTTTCAATCGGTGAAAGATCAGGACTGCAGGCAGGCCAGTTCAGTACACGGACTCTTCTACTATGAAACCATGCTGTTATAATAGCTGCAGTATGTGGTTTTGCATTGTCCTGCTGAAATACACAAGGCCTTCCCTGGATTAGATGTCGTCTGGAGGGGAGCATTTGTTGCTCTAAAACCTTTATATACCTTTCAGCATTCATGGTGCTTTTTAAAACATGTAAGTTTCCCACACCATATGCACTAATGCATCCCCATGCCATCAGAGATGCTGGCTTTTGAACTGAACGCTGATAACAGGAAGGGTGCTCTTTCTCCTCTTTAGCCCGGAGGACACAACGCCCATGACTTCCAACAAGAATGTCAAATTTGGACTCGTCTGACCACAGGGCACTTAACCACTTTGGTACAGTCCATTTTAAATGAGGCGTGGCCCACAGAACACGGCGGCGCTTCCTGATCATGCTCAACAATGCCTTCCTTTTTGCATGATAGAGTTTTAGGTGGCATCTGTGGATGGCATGGCAGACTGTGTTTACAGCCAGTGGTTTCTTGAAGTATTCCTGGGCCCATTTAGTAATGTCAATGACAGAATCATGCCGGTGAGTGATGCAGTGGCGTCTGAGGGCCCTAAGATCACGGGCATCCAGTAAAGGTCTTTGGCCTTGTCCCTCACGCACAGAGATTTTTCCAGTTTCTCTGAATCTTTTGATGATGTTATGCACTGTCGATGATGAGACCTTCAAAGCCTTTGCAATTTGATGTTGAGGAACATTGTTTTTAAAGTTTTCCTCAATTTTTTTTACGCAAGCCTTCACAGCTTGGAGAGCCTCTGGTCATCTTTACTTCTGAGAGACTCAGCCTCTCTAAGACATCCCTTTTATAGCCAATCATGTTACACACCTGATGCTAGTTAACTTAATTACTTGCTAAATGTTCTTTCAGCTGATTCTCTTATATATTAATTGCTTTTTGAGCCCTTTTTTGCCTGTGTCCCAACTTTTTGAGACCTGCTGCCGCCAGAAAATTTGAAATTAGCTCATTATGTGGATAAAAATGTAAAATGTCTCAGTTTCAACATTTGAAATGTTATCTGTGTTCTATTGTAAATAACATATTGACTCATGTGATCTGAAAGTCATTGCATTTTGATTTTTTTCACAATTTACACTTTGTTCCAACTATATCGGAATTGGGGTTGTAGTTAGCATTCTATTCGTATATTCTGTTGCTTCTTCTATTTGTGTTCTCTGCAATAAATGTGGTAACTGGTAACTCAAAAGGTTTCCCATGTACTACTTCATAAGGTGACAACCCCAATGACCGCTGTGGTGTTATTCACATACTGGTTAGTGCTAATGGCAGACATGCAACCCAATTCCATTTTGTTTCTGCCATGGCCTTGCGCAATTTGCTTTCAATACACTGTCATTGGAATTCCCCACCAAGGAATAATTCCTCTACTCAGGATTTTTGCTACTGTGATTGCATCTATAGATGTGGCTGGGAAGGCTTCTACCCATTTAGAGAAAAGTCATATCAATACAAACACATACCTTTTCCCTTCGCACGGTGTTAGATGTATGAAATCCATCACCCATGTGTGGAATGGCTCTGGGGTGTAGGGATTGCCCCCTTCTGTACTACTACACCTCCCCTTGTGTTATAACTTTGTCATGGTGGGCATTTCTTCAAAAAAAATTTTAAGATCGGTAGTGAGTCCAATGGTATAGTAACTTTGATTTATTAACCCCTCCATCCCTCCTCTTGATGCATGGCATTGCCCATGCATCAAATAAGCGGCAATATGAAAGAGGGATTTCGGCAGTATAGGCTTACCATTGAGTCCCACCCACCCTTCATCAGTGTGTTGCGCTCCATGTGATGTCCATTGACGTTTTTCTTGTGGGGGAGCGAGGTCTTGCTCCGCTCTCAGCAGGTCGCATGAAATTGAGTCTTCAGATTGGACTAGTAGCCCCACAAGAGTGTGTTTGGCTGCCATCTTTGCTTCTTTGTCTGCGAAAGCGTTAGCCCAACTGATTGGGTCACAATTTTTGATACGAGCCTGCACTTTGATAATGGCTAATTCCTTAGGTAATTGAAGTGTTTGTAGCAGCTGCATTTTCAGCTGGGCATGAATTATGGGTTTCCCTGTTGAAGTAATAATGCCCCGATTGCGCCTCTGGCCGGCAAAAACATGAAAAGTGGAATCAGTGTATATGTTTGTTGCTGACCTTTAGCCAGCTGACATGATTAGTGAGAGCCATCAGCTGTGCTGCATGTGTAGAGTGAGTAGGTGGCAGAGGGCCATTATCAACACTGCCATTGTAAGTACAGACAGCTTATCCAACACATGGGTTACCCTTATTCAATCTCAGGATTTTGATAGAGGGGTGTCCTTGAGTCCAGAACATGCAGTATTATTAGATAGGACTTCTTTTAAACAATGGGGACAAAATGTTTTTTTTTTTGTTTTTGTTTTTATTTTTAGTAAATATCAGGCATGGAGCGATTAATTAACTTAATCGCTAACTTAATCAAGTTAAGTTAAAATCCCATTAACTTAACTAGTTAACTTTTGAGAAGGGATATTAGCTTAACTTAATTGATTTTTGTAGATTAATTGATTTTTTTTTCAATTAATTTTCAATTAAGTTTTGATTAACTTCATAATTTTTGCTACAATGTTGACCAGATAATGCAGACTACTTATGTATTTTTTCTAAACATCTAACTACTGCAATGATGAGATTTTGTCCTCATAATAATTATTATGGTTTTACAATGATAAAGAGTCTTCACTTATATGATGTTGTTCTACACACTTTATATATATATATATATATATATATACACACTTTACATCAGCTATGTTATGTTCTTGAATTTTAACAAGGCTAATAGACATTGAAAGTCTGACATTCACTGGAGATTGCCAATCACCTTTTGTGTTAACATTAATAGAATGAAATACACAAGTGTATGTAAATGTATGCTATGAGTTTTTGTATGCTATGTATGAAGTACATACAGATCATGATTACAATATGATACATTGCTGATAATATGTTGACTTGTTTTCAAAGGTATATATATATATATATGTATATATTTGTGTATTGACAAAATTAGATGCAGTTGAAATAAGACTTTATGTTAACTCTGTAGTTGTTAAGTCAATCAACATATTTGAAAGTATTGTCGATGGCATGGAAACAACAAAGTTAACTTTTAACTTAACTAGTTAACTTGCCAAAATTAACTTAACTAACTTCCAAATAGACATCAACTTAACTCAATTGATGAAATTTTAGTATTAACTTAACTAGTTAATCCAACACGTTAATCGCCCCATGCCTGGTAAATATGATTAAACAATCCACCTCAGTCTAGGGTTCCGCTAAGAGTATGGAGGAGATGCACAGTCAGGGCTTATGAGCCCCAGCCATTGTGACAATTCCCTATGTCATCAGCAGAACCGGGTGGAGTTGCTTTAGACCGTGTTACAATATGCAAAATTTTTATTTATTTTTTTATTCACAAAGAAATGGGTACATATTGAATATTCAACTGTAATGTAGTTTTTCTGTTGGGCTCCCAGCACATAAAGGTAAACAATTGTCCCAAATCTGGTCAGCTCAGTCAGTCAGTCAGTACCTTTTATTTGAAAGTCCCCGTCTTTCTCACTACTACACTTAGATCCTTCGAACCTCTCTTTCCCAGGGCGCAATTCCAGGCCAGATCCCTCTCCACAGAGATCTTCGCCTGGGCTCCCCCAGGTTGAGAACTCTGCCTTCTGCTTCCTGGTGTCTCCTTTTCAAAGCCCACCAATCACAGAAGCACCACTCGCCGACTGACACATTCACTTTTGGCTTGTGGTGGCCTGACTGTACATTGAGCCGAGCGAGGCAGTGACCCGACCGGCCGGTGACCCAGTCGATAGCGATCCCCGAATCCCGTAGTGGTTACCAGCCACCCAGGTGGGAACCGACGGTCTGATCCCTATGCCACTTCACTATGGGTATAGAAACTTTGACTGTTTTCACCAGCCTCGCCTGTTCACAGAGGTCGTCTCCAATGCCCCTTTGCTAGGTGTGGGCTGTCATCCACGTACCACGTGTTGCCCTTACACTTACATGCAACAAACACGCCGACTAGACGGTACCACGGCAGTATGTCAATTCATACTTCACCGGACACGGGGGCCTTCAGTCCTCTCCCCAGCACTATATTCCATTTTTAACGTGCACTCGGAACTTTGCAGTCCCACTGTCGCCTGTTCCTGACTAGGTTAGGGGGGCCTGATCCCCTCCGTAGTCAGGAGGAAAAGATTTTGTCCACTTAATCAAAAATAAATTTAGAAGGGGAAGAAAAATAATATGTGATCACGTTATTGGTCGACTTTTTCAATTATATGGTGGTCCGCCTTTTGAATGTAGTCTTGTCTTAATACTCCGAATTGGATTTCCCCAAATCTATTTTAGAAGGTAAACTAAACCCCACAGTTGAATCCCCAGCTGGCCAGCTTATCATTTTCACTCAAGGTTATTTTCATCTCTTCTCTTCAGCAGTGAGTACTATGTGGAAAAGTTCCAAGAGGAGTTAGAGACAACCAATAATGAACAAATACTTCATCAATATAATTTTGTTGTTTTTCCACTCATTTGGATCCTTTCCTGTAAAAGCTGAATAAACAGATTACGGTTATTATACCCCTCTTAGTTTTTTGGGGGTTTTTTTTTGTCTGTGTAGAATCACTGGTTGACACTCAGTTCCTTTTTGAAATGGAGAAAAGATCTTTCATTAATCATTCATTACATTTCTTCGGTCAGGAAAGCTTCCAGTCACATTTGCTCAATCACAATGCATCATCCTTCTGTTCTCTGACTTTTGTATGTCGACCTTTCACCTATCTGTGCTCCCTTATCTGCTTTGGTCAATTGGGCTCTATTCACTGTATTGTTTGGACTCTGCGCACTTTTGTTTAAAACCCATCCAGTCTCTAATACCACAATAGTTCACTTGATTTCTTTAATTCTTTTATAAATCTAATATGTACCATTAAATTTCAAACTATATTTTATATTTACTGGTACTTTTCTGATCACTTTACCCTAAATTTTTTACCTTCAAATAGCAATTGAAATTTTTCAATACTTGATAGAGAAACCTCTGTATCAATTAAATTTGGCACACAGTCTCTTACTGTAATTAGTGTTTAATAGTACTTTGGCAAATTTTTAACACACTGTGTTATTCTTGTTTCTACTTTTCCTTCATTTTCTTTTCAGAGATATGCTCCTTGCACACCAATCTCACACAGTCTTAATTATTTACAGAAAACTGCTTAGATTTTCTAGCTCTTTACCATTTTACAAATATTTAACAAATTCAAATGGTGTTATTACTTAAAGGTCATAGAGGATATCACTGGTGGTTTTCTCTGCAATGTATTACTACCGCCAAATATTAGAGCATTTAAATATTGGGCTTTCTCCTGCATCAAATGGTGCATTTTTTTTATTCTCAATTTTGTATTTTAATCTCACTTCACTTTTTACTCAGAACAATTCAATTAGCACACAACTTGTCCACATAAGAAACACTTGTCCACATTAGTGTAAGTGACGTTCAATTGTTACTTCCTCTAAACTTCCCTCTGTTTATAGTTACTGATCGTTCAAGAAGGGCATACGTTTATTTAGTCAAGAAATAGGGACTTAATATTATTTGGTTTCATAATGAATAATTATTCTGCTCACTTCAGCAACTTTGTCCTTTTACAACTCCACATTCATTAAAATGGCTAAATTCCTGCAAATTTGCACTGCTATTATACCCATTTTTCCTAGAATTTTCACTTTTTTTTTTTACCAATCCTGCAATTACAGTAAGAGTTCCATAAAATACTGTAAGTATGGCTAAACAACGGACACCTTAAATTATTTTTAATGAATAGTATCTTGTTGAATGCTAATTCTATTGTAGAATTCTATGTAAGGCCTTTCATGGATTGAAATGACAATTGTATTCAATCTAACGAAGACAGAACTAACAAATATTCCAGCCATGCAGTTGTTTACAGACACTCACAGAGTTAGGTACATTCACATTGATTTCCACACACACACAATCTGAGCTCAGAATACATACACACACATACACACACACAAACACCTCAGTACTCTTTCCTCTCTCACATTCATTCACATTGGAAAAGATCCAAGGCTCTCATTCTCTTATGACCTGCTTTGACAACATACGCAGACAAAGCTCTATTTCAATAGCATTCAATCGGTAAATTGTTACAAATTGTTCAAACCACGCACGGAACTCCTGGTATTCCTGTTAGGGCCGGGTATCGATTCAAATTTCAAGAATGGATTCGATTCTGAATCACAAGATTCAGAATCAATTATAACGATTTGATTCGATCCGATATTGATTCGGATAATGTTATTAAAACTGTCTATTATTTAAATTTTGTCATGGCCATTTGGCCCACAAACAGCTGTGAACAACACTTGTAGGGTCAAAGTAAACTTTATGCTGCATGTTGTGCAGACTCTCCAGTCGGAATAGCAGCATCAGTGTGAAAACCAGCATGACTGACTAACCACTATCACCATTGCTTCCGCGTCTTCCAGTATTTCCTATTTTTTCCGGGTTTTTTTTTATTTACGCGCACATACATTATCAACAGCCGGCAATTGCGCAATGACTCAGAATTAACGGGAATCAATTTGTGGCGGGAAAAATATATAGGCCATATTAAAAGACCGATCTTTGGACGTACGAATCGATCTTTAGGAATTAAAATGAGCATCGATCCAGAATCGGAGAATCGATTTTTTCAACACAGGCCTAATCCCTGTTATGAACCATTATAAACCATTATGCTGACATTCTACACACTCTTCAGTCACAGTCAAAGTCATGTCATCTGTCCCAAAACAATACAACAACACAGTCCCCCTTTACTGTTAGTCTGTCTACACACTCTTCAGTCACAGTCAAAGTCACGTCATCTGTCCCACAACAGTACAACAACACAGTCCCCCTTTACTGTTAGTCTGTCTACACACTCTCCAGTCACAGTCAAAGTCACGTCATCTGTCCCACAACAGTACAATACAGTTCCCCTTTACTGTTTGACTGTGACTGAAGAGTGTGTAGACAGACTAAGTCACGTCATCTGTCCCACAACAGTACAACAACACAGTCCCCCTTTACTGTTAGTCTGTCTACACATTCTCCAGTCACAGTCAAAGTCACGTCATCTGTCCCACAACAGTACAACAACACAGTCCCCCTTTACTGTTAGTCTGTCTACACACTCTCCAGTCACAGTCAAAGTCACGTCATCTGTCCCACAATAGTACAACAATACAGTTCCCCTTTACTGTTAGTCTGTCTACACACTCTTCAGTCACAGTCAAAGTCACATCATCTGTCCCACAACAGTACAACAACACAGTCCCCCTTTACTGTTAGTCTGTCTACACACTCTTCAGTCACAGTCAAAGTCACGTCATCTGTCCCACAACAGTACAACAACACAGTCCCCTTTTACTGTTAGTCTGTCCCATAGTTTTACTATCTCTGTCTCACATCAATAAAACCGAATTCAGGAAAATCCCGTCACTCACCTGCTCCCTCCTCTCTCAACTATGGCTGGAGAATGTCCTTACTGGCCTCACCACATGCTCAAAGAGCCTCCAGTCGCTCCGAGCACCCAAAGAGCCTTGCTCCGGGTTTAGGACTTCCCCTTCGTCTCCCAGACGACCATGCATGGTTTTTCAGTCAGCGCCCTTTCTCCAGGGAGGTGCAGCTGAGGTATGGGATTCCGGACTGAGCCCCCAGTGTTGTTGGAATTTTAATTTGTATTCCTGTAAGAAAACACTCGAGACAGAGATGGTAAAAATATGATTCGGTCTTTACTACGTGCACGTAGGGTCCCCGTTACATGCCAAAACAAGGACCAGGAATTCCTCCTTTTGCTTGGATATGTATGAGCAGAATGCCATAATCCCCTCCCCTGGGACTGATTCATTACAACAGTATGTTTCTTCTCTGCAATCCACGGCTGAGTGCATGTATCCACGTAGGCATGTTCGTGACCACGTCATCAGTCTGCAGTTATCTCAGGCGCACAGGGAACACGTCAGAGACAGATACACTCAAGGTCTTGCAAGATCCCTAGAACTCAGAAGGAACACGCTGTTCAGTAAACACACTTCATGACGCTTCTACATAGGTACAAGCCAGATTGCAAGAATTAGCAATTACGCACAGCCTAGATTACTCAAGGATAAGCAATTTATAAGAAAATAAGTAATTTATGACTAAAATTCTCTCGCAGAGTGGGCTGAGCGAGCTTGCCGACAGGTAAGTTAATAACGACGTTGTGAAATTAACAATGATTCAACATGTCTCCCGTTTCAGTTTAACTCTCTTTGCCTTGTGTCATGACGAGTGACGCGTGCTTCCTTGCGTCAGTCATGCTTTTCATTTACGTTGTATTGCTAAAGTTGCGCTAACCTGGCTTAAGTTACTCCCTGTCTGTTTATGTTAGCAATAACATCGCTGTAGTTATGCCAACCTAGCATAGCGTTAGCTAACAGCATAAAAGCCAGTCAGTAACTGCAGAAATAACGTAAGTGTACAAAATATTTGAGAGTACAGCAGTGGTGAATATCGCTGTTCGATCGCATATGGAGAGAACCCGTGTCTTCAGTTGCCAGTTACGATAATTGGAAAATGCATCAGTACTGGAAAATGATTGAAAACTAGCCAGGACTAATTGTTGTCATAAAGGGACGTGTCTGTGCCACCACAATTCCCGGTTCTAGACCCACCACTGGAGTACAGAGAACGACTGTTCATCACTCCGTCAGTTGCGTGTTGAGGCGCATTTAAGGAGGAACGATGTGAACGCAGAGGGGAGGGGGTTTATTCAGTGCAGGCCCGAAAAGTTAAAGGGGACCTATTATGCTGATCCTTCTTTTAATACATATAAGTAATGTTACAATGTTGGATGTCCATACTCAACCTCTGTAAAGTTTCTAAACATAAGATACAGGGGTTTAGCTGTAATCCAAGAACGTGATTTCGTGAACGTGATTTCCTCTCTGAACAACTCGTCCCGAGAGCTTCACAAGATCTGGGCAAAACCTGACATCAGGTTGTGCCGTCCAATTAATACAGACCTAGCCAGAGCCAATCACTGCGCTGGACCTGCCCACACTGGAAACTATTCTAGCAGGCACAAACAACCGCGAATCATACTATGCCTTAGTAGCATCTACACTTCTAGAAATACAAAAGAAGAACCGCAGATCATTTGAGGTGCAGTTCTGTCAGTATCTCCCAAAGCAGCTCGTCCGTTTATTTTGGAGACGAAGAAAAGCACCTATTTCTCATTCAAAAGATGATGTCACCAGAAATCAGTGGGTAGCTTTTCTATTTGCTGGCAGCAAACAGCCACGGCCAAAGGGAATGTTAGCTGTTTGTGCTCAGTATTTCACCAAAGACAGCTTTGTCAATACGGATAAGCGTTTCAGCTGCTTCTCAAAGTCTACTTCCAAAGCTGCTCGTCCGTTTATTTTGGACATGAAGAAAAGCACCTATTTCTCTTTCAAAAGATGATGCCACCAGAAATCAGTGGGTAGCTTTTTTGTTTGCTGGCAGCAAATAGCCATGGCCAAAGGGAATGTTAGCTGTTTGTGCTCAGCATTGCACCAAAGACAGCTTTGTCAATAAAGGATAATTCGACACTGGATAAGCTGCTTCTCAAACCTGGAGCAGTTGCATCGATCAAGCGCTCAGAGCCACAAGCTGTAAGTAACGATACAACATCAAATAATGCAAGTGAAGCTAATGTGTTACGGGTGGCTAGCAGGACCGCTAACAATAGTTAGCTCTAACAACTGGCTTCAAACGCAGGCTTTGTAAAATATCTGAAGATAAAGCCTGGATCGGTCGTGACTGTCTGTGACTCACAAACGCAGAAGCTGTAAGTTGCAGTACTGCATGAGCCTACCTAACGTGATGGCCAGTTGACTGTGGCTGTAGCACAGTGGCTAACTTAGCCAAGTTACTGTTGCTAATGTTTGTTTCCTAAATATGCAGGAGACATTCAACAGAAGGTGTGTGAACATAAACCTAATTTGAAGCTAACTTTTTATACTTGTTTGTAATTTGAATGCTTGGTACAACTGTTCACGGTAACGGAACTTGCTGTCTGTAAGACCTGTATTGCAGGGTAACGTTTGTCTCTGTCGTCGTTATGACCGCTTGGTTACTAGCTACTGCATGTTAGTTCGCATGCTGTGCTATTTAAAAATGCTCCTGGTTAACTTATATGCAGTAATTCTGATCAGTATGCTTGTGTTACTTCTGTAAGCATCAATGTGGCAGTTTCATCATACCGTTGCCTGATTGTAGCCACTACAGTTGAAGCTAACCAGAGAGATGCTGTTAAAGGCTGCAGTTAGACCAGACGTAGGTTTTGCAGAGCTTGGGGTACGTGTTTGGGTGCTTGTGAAACAATCGTTTTACTTATTCATGACCGGTGTCAGCCGGATACTTCACCAATATCTGGGCTAGCTCACTGATGCTACCACGGTGAAAGCCATCGCGAAACGCACAAGCTATAACGTGTCTGGTATAACAAACGATTTCTCTGCATTGCCATGGCATAATTTCATCCCCCTTTAGAAATTGTTCTGGCTAACAAAATGCTGAAAAAAAGGCGGAGATTGAAGACAAAATTCTTTCCTGTAGAAGTTATCGTTTCGCTAGCTCCACATAAGCAACTGTTCACGCTAACAGAACTTACGGTCTGTAAAACCTGTATTATGTTCATAACATAACCAGAGCTCTCTAGCTGTCGCGTACTATCCATAACGCGCCCATTTTCCATGAGCAAACACTGGTCATTCCGGCGCAATAAGTAAACCATTACCATGGACAATTTCCGAAAAGACCGTTTAGCCTGGACCTTTCGCCCCCCATCGTATACCAGCGCAGAAGCTGTTCGTTACTCCGTGCTAACGACACGCCACAGTTATGCACACGGAGCAGCAGGTCCTTATAGTACACACCTAAGCAGTCCATAAGCTGTTGGTTCACTTTTTGCTGCTCCTCACTGTCCATGTTTCCCTCTAAACTCTGACCCACCGGATTTCTATGGTCTCCGGTCTACATTTGGGTATGTTGACCCATTCTACAAAATGTGTGTATGGGATGGATTCTAGCTTTCCCTCAATCCTAGCTATAAAGTAGAAACACCAGTGTACTCAACATAGTAGCCGTAGGTAGATAGCAAATTCGAGCTTGAGCTGCCAGACTTTCGCACTGTGTCCTCCACTTTCGCCGCTGCGTTTATTAGAAAAAGTTCATTTCTTTAGGTCTATACACATGTACAGGGTTTAATTGCAGAATTTCCCCGCCGATTCCTTAGCTCAGATGGCAGATGCGTCTCACGTTTCACACTAGGGAGGCGGACCTGGAAAACTGCGTTCTGCCGAGTCCCGCCCAGCTCCGCCCTCCACAGAGCTGGCCAATCAGAAGAAAGTGGGCACACGAGGAGGGGGGGCCAAATCGGAAAAGCCACCCAAACAAGGTGTTTCAGGCAGAGACTACAATAGACTACAAATGGGGTTTTTTGAGGATGGTAGTATGAGCTAAATAAGGACCCTTTTTTGGACTTTTTTGAATGATCAGGAGTACTCTAGGGGAGTCCAAGATCAAAATATAAACTTGGAAATGTAGCATAATAGGTCCCCTTTAAAATGATTAACATTACTGTCTGTCTTCAGCAACCGTCATGATGTCATGTCACTGTTAGTTTTACTTTGTCAGAAAATACTATAACGTGACACAGGCTGTAACAGCAACTCACTGTGTGTGTTGTTATGGAGTAACATTAGTGTCAGACTATTTGTGACCATTATATATTTAAAATGCAACTCTGTCAAAGATGACATGTTTTGACATCTGAGAAAGGCGTCTCTGGTTTTTATTTTGGTTCATATGAGTCATGACTTCATGGCAAGGAAATTAATGGAGTAGAGAAAATGTGATTTAACGTTAAAGGGCATCAGAGGGCTGCATAAATAATGTTTTGCCAGTATCTTCACTCATTATGTTGCTTATATACAGCGTACATCTATGGCCTAAATCTAAAGATAAATTCATCAGTACAATTGGTAGCTATATTCATGCATGCTCCATAGAAAGAAAAATGCAAAATGCAAATTTAAAATAAAATACCCCACATTACAGACATATTTATTCGGAAGAAATTTTTTTTTTTTTACTGATGCATATTATGTTTCTCTTCTTAAATTCATACTTTTTACTTCTTTTTTTCAGATGGCACAAAGTGGACAAAGCAAGGTGTGGGACTACTACACTAAGGACATTTCTGGTGATGTTGTCTGTAATATTTGTGCAGCTTCAGTAAGCCAAGGATCAAGGAAGCTTCAATCAAAAAACACCACAAATATTTGGCAACCCCTCAAAGCAAAACATAAGGATGCTTATGAGAAAGCACAAGAAAAGGCAGCACAACAAGTGTCAAAGAGCACTCAGCCCACACTCACACAAGTGTTTGATAGAACCACAAAGTGGTCCCCAAATGATCCACGATCAAAAGAGATGGACAAACTGATAATGGAAATGATTGTTACAGATATCCTGCCCTATGCGATTGTGGAGGGTGAAGGTTTTAAAAGATTACTGGCCAAGCCAGAACACCGGTATACTCCGAAAAGCGAAAAGTATTTCCGCACTCAGCTGATGCACGAAATGTACTCACAAGTTGCAAGGAGAGTAAAGGAACTTCTCTCTGTGGAAAATGCAAGGAAAAGCATTGCCTTTACCACAGACTGTTGGTCTGGATCAACTGAGGCTCTCATGAGCTTGACTGCACATTTCATCGACAAAAACTGGGAGAGAGTCCAAATTGTGGTGAATTTAAAGGCCGTGTTTGGGTCCCACACAGGGCAATACATCAGCGAGACTTTCCTCACCTTAATGAAAGAATGGGACATTGATGCACAGCGCGTTCACCTGGTGCTGAGGGACAGCGGTGAAACATGATGAAAGGAATGAAACTTGCAGAGATGCCTGGCCTGAGCTGTACTGCACATACTCTTCAGCTGGTGATCAATGATGGCCTCACCTCCCAGAGGATGGTGGGGGACATATTAGCCAAAATGAAGTGAATAGCCACGCACTTTAATCACTCGGTTGTAGCACAGCAGCGACTGTCTGTTATGCAGGAGGAGGCTGGTGTTCCTCACCATTCCATCATCCACGCTGTTCCAACCAGGTGGAATTCGATACTTCACATGCTTGCCAGGATGTTGGAGCCAAAGAGAGCTGTCACAACCCACTCTTGTGACCATGGCCATTTTGTATGTCCAACTGCAGAGGAGTGGGACGTGGCAGCCAACCTGGTGGAGACACTGACACCAATGGAAGAAATAACATGCGAAATAAGTGAAGAAGATTCCTCTGCCTCCTGCATCATACCATGTGTAGCAGTGCTCAGGCGTCTGCTTGAGTCAGAGGGACCAAGCAGCAGGGGAATTAAAACACTGAGGAAGACCATGCTGGAGAGCCTGGAGGAAAGATTCTCCCATGTGCAAGAGACAAAAGAGGAGGTGCTGGCATGTCTCCTTGATCCGTGCTACAAGGAGTGGCCCTTCCCACCAGAGACACTGGCCAAAGCTAAAGCCTGGCTCAGCGAAGAGGTTGAGAATACACCTGCAGCAACGCAAGCAGACACAATGCCAGCAGAGACTGCTAGTGATGATAATGGCGAGGGAGACCCCAAAAAACCAAGGGTGGAGGGTGGCCAGAATCCCAGCGTACTGGACAGTCTTTATGACACCATGCTTGCTTCAACAAATCAAGACTAGGCACCTGAGGGGGTCCTTGAAGAGCTGGAGCGGTACTTGAGGGAGCCTGTGATAGAAAGAAAAAAAGGGAACCCACTGGAGTGGTGGAAGAGTAACAGTTGCCGCTTCAATGGATTGTCAGCCCTGGCCAGGAAGTACCTCTGCTGTCCACCCTCCTCTGTGCTAAGTGAGAGGGTGTTTAGCGTTATTGCCAACATTTACAAGGAAAGGCGCAGCTCCCTCAAAGGAGAGAATGCAGAGAAGCTGTGCTTCCTACACTACAACCTACCTCTGTTGAAGTGGCAGTGTTAAGAATAACTTTGCAACTAAAGGGGGCTTGTGAAAAGAGTCTTATTTTAGTATTGTTCATATATTGCTTCCCCCATACGGGTTACCTCATGTTTACATTTTAAAGGTGTCCTGCCTGCCCTATAATCTACCTGTTTGATTTGCAGCAATAAGGACTCTAAGATTGAAGAGCAAATGTTTCAAGATTTATTTCATAACTTTTATAGATTTTCACTTTTTTTAAAAAGTACGGTTATTTATCTTTTCCCCAGAGATTTAATGCAATTTTGCACATAATTTTGTTCTTGTTCTTGAATATTGCACAAAAATACTACATGGGGCTTGTGAAAAGAATCTTATTTTGCTATTGAAAAAATGTTGATTTCCTCACACATATTACCTCATGTTTACAATTAAAAAAAAAAATTGTTCTACCTGCACTAAAACCTACTTCCGATTGCACTAATGAGAAGGACTCTAGGACTGAAAGGCAAATATGACAAGATAGAGTTTATAATTCATCTATATATTTACATTTTAAATAAGGTTATTTATTTTATTTTGCAGAAATACTGCAGTTTTGCACATTATTTTGTACTTGAAAGTTCTTTGTTCTTGAAAGTTGTAGAGTAGAAAAATAAAGGAGGCTTGTGAAAAGAATGTTACCTTAGTGTTTTTGTTGCTTTCCTCTCACAATTAGCCTACCTGTTAACAACTTTTTAAAAAGTTGTTCTACCTGTACTATAACCTACCTCTAATTTGCAGCAACAAGAAGAAGTACATGACAAGATGTATTTCATAACTCATTTATACTCTTTTTTTAAGGTTATATAGCTTCTTATATCACCTATTTTGTGGTGGCCTCGGTTTTTACCCCTGTCAACTGAGTGGCTAGCTGCCGTTAGCTCGCTAGCTAACAAACTGCAGTTATACAATGGTTAGCTATGGAAAGGTACTGCAAGCACACTTAGTTATGAGAGTGGCAGTTAGCTAGCCTGCTACAGTCCTAACCCGCACCTATTCAAGTTCCCAACATTACACTTGGCATTCAGTTTGCCTGAATATTAATAGCATTACATGGAAAGATATTTTTTTCTCAGACAATGAAATTTCCGTAAAAGTGATTCGTACCTAAGGTAATATCAAAAATATGTCATGAGTTAGGCCATGGGAAAAGCGCTATAGTTGCGTGATGAAGAAAAATCAAGAACAAATGCCAAATTATGGTTCTCTTCAATGGGCAAGCCATTAAAAACGAGTCCGCTGAAATATTGGTACTGGCTTCCCAAAATACGCAAACCTACGCCCTTGCTCCCAACATCATCAGTTACATCACTCGCCATTAAAGACACAAGCCTCGATACGCGCTTCACTAAACACTTCCTGGATTTCTTGACAAATGCTGCGAAGCATCATCACAGTACGTCCCATCACTGGTGGTTTGATTCTTAGTTTTGATTTGTTTGTTAATGTTCAGTTTGTAATGAGTTTGTAAATAGACGCACTGTAAATAGAGCACCTTAACAGCAGAACAGGAGTGAGTAGCCTTTTTGTTTTGTCCTTTTTCTCATGTTTTGTTTTTTAGTTTGTCAGGAGTTAGAAAATTCATATTGATGTTTAGTTTAAGTTTTGTTTTCTTTTAGGGAAGTTCAGTGTATATTAGATAATTTTGTTTATTGTTTTGGGAATTGCTCACCTCCGAAACTCATTAAATTGCTGTTTGAACCTGATTTAGCTTGCGCTTTCGGCTATCTTGGGAGTAGGAAGGGGGGGCCACTTATCATGTTGTGTCTTGGATTCCCTTAGACCTGGGGCACAACAATAGTTAATAAAGGCTATCCTGGCTAGAGGACACCACACTGACCTCAAGTTGGTTTTCTAACTTACTTAATAGAAAGCATTCAGCTCGGGTATGACGTTATTCCCAGCCCCGACTTCCAACTTCCGAGCCAAATTGAATACAGCATTACACCCAGTGCAAAGCTAAAGGCGCATATTTTTGCTACTTTTCGACCGACGCAAATACCATTCACCCATACGGCATTCCAGTCTGCCTAATGCTAGGTTTACACTGGGGAAAAACATGACGGATTGGTCACGTATTTTTGTTGGCATGTTTTTCACGAAAAAAAATGGCTCAAAATGTATACAAGACTGCCACTGTGAACAGATTGACTTAGATCAACTGATTTCCCACGCTTTTTTGACGCAAAAGGAAATCAACCAATCCGCGCATAGTTGATATCTGCCGTCAATGTGCAGAAGAGAGGGCCTTAGCGCAGATCTACCAAGTTCAACATCCTACAATGGAGTTCAACCAAGCGCTGCGTAACCTAACTCCTCATAACTTTGCACAATGGAAGACGGCGGAATGCTATTCCATTGATCAAATTTTGGTCAGTTCAAAACTTTTTGAACAGAAAATTTGTGTCCCCAATATACCACTTTTTCATGACTTTTGGTTGGCACAGTCCAACTTACAAACCCCAACTCCAATGAATTTGGGACATTGTGTAAAACGTGAATAAAAACAGAATGTAATGATTTGTACATCTCATAAATCCACATTTTATTCACAGTAGAACATAGACAACATATCTGATGTTGAAAGTGGGACATTTCACCATTTCATGAAAAATATTAGCTAATTTTGAATTTGATGGCGGAAACACATCTCAAAAAAGTTGGAACGGGGCAACAAAAGGCTGGAAAAGTGAAAGGTACTGATAAAAAAAAGCTGGAGGAGCATTTTACAACTAACTAGAAAAGGCAGTTTCTGAAGAAACTGTGAGTGGGATTGCTGTCTGCTGAAGCTGCTGATGCTGAACTGCAATTGCAGAATTAAGACAGAAATTGTTTGAATAAAAGTCAAATTTTTTTAAGTGTGAATGATTGTAATGTTACCACGAATTGCTGAAAATATGAAAGAGTAGAAAGCTAAGGCGTTGCTAGGTGGTTACTAAGGATTTTTGGGTGGTTGCTAGGGCGGTGCAAGGCAGTTGCTAAGGCTTTGCTAGGTGGTTGCTATGGTGTTCAGAGTGGTAGCTAAGGTGTTGCTAGGCGGTTGCTAAGGTACTCTGGGTTGTTGCTAGGGCATTGCTAGGCGGTTGCTATGGTGTTCTGGGTGGTTGCTAAGGCGTTGCTAGGCAGTTGCTATGGTGTTCAGGGTGGTTGCTAACGCGTTGCTAGGTGGTTGCTAAGGTGTTAAGTGGGGTTGCTAAGGCATTGCTAGGTGGTTGTCAAGGTGTTGTGTGTGGTTGCTAGGGCGTTGCTCGGCAGTTGCTATGGTATTCCAGGTGGTTTAGGTGGTTGCAAAGGTGTTCTGGGTGGTTGCTAGGGCGTTGCTAGGCGGTTGGCAAGGCATTCCTGATGGTTGCTAAGGCTTTGCTAGGCAGTTCCTATGATGGTCTGGGTGGTTGCTTGGCTCTGATCAGAGCAGGCTAGAGTGTGGCTAGTGTTCCGCATTCATTTCTAATGGGAAAAATTTTTTGGAAAACATGGAATATCTCAGAAATTATGAATTTTTGGAAAATTCTGAATACGCTCGATAATGTCTGAATCGGGCTGAATAATTTGAATTCTGAACGGTTTGAATACGTTGAAGTACGTGGAAGTAGTTAAGGTCCGTAAAACGGCGGAGGAGGAGGAATAATAAACTAGAAAATGCTGTCTGCTGAAGCTGCTGATGCTGAACTGCAATTGCAGAATTAAGAATTAAGAAATTGTTTGAATAAAAGTCAAATTTTTTAAAGTGTGAATGATTGTAATGTTACTATGAATTGCTGAAAATATGAAAAAGTAGAAAGCTAAGGCGTTGCTAGGTGGTTACTAAGGATTTTTGGGTGGTTGCTAGGGCGGTGCAAGGCAGTTGCTAAGGCATTGCTAGGTGGTTGCTATGGTGTTCAGAGTGGTTGCTAAGGTGTTGCTAGGCAGTTGCTAAGGTGTTCTGGGTGGTTGCTTAGGCGTTGCTAGGCAGTTGCTATGGTGTTCTGGGTGGTTGCTAACGTGTTGCTAGGTGGTTGCTATGGTGTACCAGGTGGTTGCTAGGTGGTTGTTATGGTGTTCAGGGTGGTTGCTAAGGCGTTGTTAGGTGGTTGCTAAGGTGTTCTGGGTGGTTGCTAGGGCATTACTAGGTGGTTGCTAAATTCTGGAAAATTCTGAATACGCCCGATAATGTCTGAATCGGGCTGAATAATTTGAAGTTTGAACAGTTTGAATAAGTTGAAGTATGTGGAAGTAGTTAAGGTCCGTAAAGCAGTGGAACAGGAAGATGAGGAGGAATAATAAATAAACTGGTCGAATAACATATAGTGGGATTGCTGCAAGCTTGCAGCACTCCCACCCAATAAACTGGTAGAATAACATATAGTGGGATTTGCTAGCAGCAATCCCACTCAATTAGGTTAATTGGCAACAGGTCAGCAACAGGACTGGATGTAAAAAGAGCATTTTAGGGGGGCAGAGTCTCTTAGAAGTAAAGATGGGCAGGGGATCACCAATCTGCGAAAAACTGAGTTTAAAAATTGTGGAATAATTTCAGAAAAATGTTCCTCAATGTAAAATTGCGAAGATTTTGAAAATCCCACCATCTACAGTACATCATATCATCAAAAGATTCAGAGAATCTGGAGAAATCTCTGTTCGCAAGGGACAAGGCCGAAGGTCAATATTGGATGCTCGTGCTCTTCGGGCCCTCAGGCGGCACTGCATTAAAAACAGGCATAATTCTGCACTGGAATTCACTGCTTAGGCTCAGGAACACTTCCAGAAATCATTGTCTGTGAACACAGTTTGCCTTGGAATCCTCAAATGCAAGTTAAAGCTGTATCATGCAAAGAGGAAACCTATGTGAACAGGATCCAGAAATGCCGCTGTCTTCTCTAAGCCAAAGCTCATTTAAAATGGACTGAGGCAAAATGGAAACTGTTCTGTAGTCAGATTAATCAAAATTTGAAATTCTTTTTGGAAACCACGGACGCCGTGTCATGTGGACTAAAGATGAGAGGGACCATCCAGCTTGTTATCAGCGCTTAGTTCAAAAGCTTGCACCTCTGATGGTATGCCTATAGCATGGGCAGCTTACACGTCTGGATAGGCATTATCAATGCTGAAAAGTATATAGAGGTTTACAACAACATCTCTTTCAGGGAAGGCCTTGCATATTTCAGCAAGAAAATGCTAACTCACATACTGCATCCATCACAACAGCATGGCTTCGCTGTGGAAGAGTCCGGGTGCTGAAATGGTCTGCCTACGGTCCAATCCTTTCACCAATAGAAAACATTTGGCGCATCATAAAACGAAAAATCTGGCTTAGAAGACCCAGGACTGTTGAGTAGCTAGTTTTGCAAGGTTACATTATTGACATTTGACATTGTTTATTCTTGGAGACTGACATGTGATGGTGCATATTTTGACTCGCAAAGTTGCATCAACCTTTGCTATTATATGTAGACTGTCATGCAGGCCAGCTGCCTCTCACTGCCCAGTAATGTAAAACAAAGATGTAAGTGCAGCATGCAGCTATGAGATGGTCGTTTCAGGCCAAAGACAAAGTAAAGATACCTTCCTAAGATGATATACAGTGGGCTTCAAAACTACTGGCACCTTTGATTAGCAGTGTACTAACAATGCAAATATAGTGAAATGGAATACACCAACATGCAGAAAATACTTCACTTTATTAATGTTTCGATGCATTAACGATGTCAGTGGGGCTAGCTAGAAGCTACAACTTAGTCACTGGGAAGGTCCACATGGTAACTGGTGGTGCGTTGAGTAAATCCATGTGGTCTTACAGCCTGGTGTAAGTGTAGGGCCGGCGTGCTGCAATAAGTTGATGGAGGAGTGTTGACTGTTTCTAGACCAGTTGCTCCAGAATTATAAATAGGTACTTGACATAGGACAGCATTTTATTTAGTGCCTAATGTAATGTCCCCCCACCCCCCCTCCGGAACACTAAGTCCATGGATCATCCGAGCCCTGTCCCTCACCATTTGGTCACTGGCTGCTGCTGCCCTGCTGTCCTGATCCAGTTCAACCCGATCCTTGCCTAGCCACTCTCTGGAGTTGCAGACTCCACTGCTTGGATGTTTTAATGAGGTTTAAATGGACTTTAATCATGTGTGTACAAGCAGCACACTCGATTCTCTTAGTACTACTTCTTTTTCTTCTTCCCCCTAAATTTGGCCGACTAACTCCTCCTACACCATTGAAGCTATTGATTCCGTTCAAACCTTAAAAAAATTAATCTTGTTCTGAATTACGTTGCATCTGTACAGATTTTTGATTTCTTTTTTTTTTTAGTTTTTTGAGATATTTAATTTTAAATGCCATTTTTTGGGCTCCTATTAAATCTAGCCATTTTTGTGCTGATTCAGTAGATTCAGCTATTTTCTATTTTTTTTTTTTTTGCTGTCATACATTTAGCTAGAAATGTCATTCAAACGGCAAAATGTTAAGCCTGTATAATTTCTTCACTGTTCAAATTTTTCGTAACTTCTATATTTTTTCATTTTAATTTTTTAAAATAATTTTTGTTACAATAAATTCTGGGAACTTACAGTGTGGTGACGTCACTGTTAGAGCGGCAAACAGCAGTAAAATTGTCAAGAAGTCTTCACTTAAACTTGCTCTAACTCCCACAATTTTCATTACACAAAAATATCTTTATGTTAAAGTTGTAGCAAAAGTTGTGCTGGTCACAAAAATGTAACTATGAAAGCAATCGGACAGACAGTTTTGGCAGTATGAGCTGAAAAGCGACAGAAGCACTAACCAAAACTCCATTATCTCCTATATTAAATGAGACAAGAAAATTTTGCTTTGGAAGCCAAACGGAACATTTTCTAACTTGCTCGTGTTCCCACATTTTTGGCACAACATGCACAATTTTGACATATTTTGCTCAACAGATTCTCATCTTTAGTATGGTGCCTCCATTTCGTAGATTGGACTTACTATATTTGAGGTAGGAGTAGGAGTATTTAAGAGATGCCTTTGCTCAAATCTCCGTTGGACCAAATGCTTTGGCCATTAACTCAGCCATTATTATTATTATTTTAAAAACAATAAATAATAATAATAATAATAATAATTATTATTATTATTATTATTATTATTACTCGTAGTAGTAGCAGTAGTAGTACTTGTAGATTTTTTTTTTTTTACATTATCGTTTGACTAGCTGGAACACGAGATCACTTTACGGAAATTTCTATTGATAAATAATGACACCCCAATTTACAGCGCTGCTCCTTGTTCTGGTCATCTTGCCTATACCTGAGCTAACATTATCTAAAATAAATTTATTTGTGTCGTTGCTTCAGCGAAGCAGCACACTCTATTCTCTTACTTCTTTTTCTTCTTCAGCCTAAATTTGGCCCACTAACTCTTCCAACACTGTTTAAGCTATTGATACCGTTAAAAACTTAAAAAATTCAGCTTGTTCTGAATTACGTTGCATCTGAACAGATTTTTGATTGTTTTCTTTTTCATAATTTTTGAGATATTTCACTTTAAATGTCATTTTTGGGGTCCTATTAAATCAAGTCATTTTTGTGCTGATTCAGTAGATTCAGCACAGGAGCAGCAATACGCCTTCCCTTCATCGTGTCTGCCAAATCAAGAGAAGAAGAAGCACCTGTTCGCATTATTCAGGAGTGTTTGACCTATTTAAAACCATATCTAGGCTTATAACACTGTTAAAGGCTAATGTTAAGGTTGGTTAACGTAAAGCTAACACTGTTAGCAACAGCCGGTCGCTAATGCCGGCTAGCAGCCGTTGGTCCATCATAATGTACTCGTCAACAAAAGAAACGCATACAGGCTGTGATATTAAAACATGGGTACAAAAAGAGACATAACTGTTAGCAAATATCACTTTATTGTTAACATTAACAAGGAAAAACGTGATAGGAGTCATCACACTTAGTGTTCATGATAGTCGGGACATAAGGTGATCCAGAGTCAGAATCGAGTGTGGCCACCATTCGCATCAAATACTGCCTGGCATCTTCTTGGGATGGACTCTATCAGAGTGTTCATCTGCTGCTGTGGGATGGCCTTCGACTCTTCCTGAAGAGCCTGGACAAGCTGTTGGTGCGTATCCGAAAGGGGAACACATCACCTTACTCTCCGATCCAGAATATCCCAGAGATGCTCAATGGGATTGAGATCCGGAGAGTATGGTGGCCATGGGAGTACAACGACATGGTTAGAATCCAGGTACTGACGACACACCCTAATGACATGCGGTCTTACATTATCATGCATGAATGTGTTGTGTGTCTGGCGTATGTGGGGCACAATGTGAGGCTCAAGTACTGAGTCTCTGTAGGTGACAGCAGTTATGGCTCCCTCTTTGTGCACAAGGTCTGAACGCCGTCCATGCGCGATTGCTCCCCACATCATGACACCACCACCATCAAAGCGATCCACTTCCTGCACACATGCGACTGCATACCGTTCACCCCTGCAACGGCTGTCAGATCTGTGTAGGTTGAACCTGGACTCGTCACTGAAGGATACTTGCCTCCATTGAGCCAATCTCCAGTTCCTTCCTCCGTGTTGACGAGCCCATTGCCGCCTGGTTTCTCTCCGAGCTGGAGTCGGTCCCATCCCACGGTGTACATGGTATAGTCAGATGTCGTGCCCCCGTAACCTCCGACGAACTGTCTGATCATTCTGAGTTGGTTGTTGAGACGTCGGGTTCTGAACGAGGTAGGAGTTTGGGGGCTGCTCTTTGTTTACCTCCCAATGGTCCCAATGAATATGTTGATCTCGCAGAGGTTTTTAGCAAACAATGGGCTTCGTCCTTGCCTCCGCATCGTGCTTACGATTGTGAGATCAAGCTTTTCCCTGGTACTACTCCCCCCAGAGGTTCCTTATACTCGCTGTCTGGGCCAGAGCGCAAGGCTATGCGAGAATATATTCAGGATGCTCTAGCTAATGGATTTATTCGACCCTCCACATCTTCTACTGGAGCTGGGTTCTTTTTTGTTGGGAAAAAGGATGGCGGCTTGTGGCCTTGTATTGATTACAAGGGCTTGAATAACATAACTATTAAGAACCGATACCCTCTTCCCTTAATGAACTCTGCATTTGAATGCCTGCAGGAGGCATCATTTTTCACTAAACTAGACCTCCATAACGCATACAACCTGGTCCAGATCCGGGAGGGGGACGAATGGAAAACAGCATTTAATACCCATGACGGGTACTACGAATATTTGGTCATGCCGTTCGGATTGGTTAACGCCCCATCAGTGTTCCAGGAACTCGTTAATGACGTCCTCCGAGAGATGTTGGAGAAATTCGTCTTCGTCTACCTTGACGATATTCAGATTTTTTCTTCAACTCTCTCGGAGCATAAACAACATGTCTGACAAGTGCTTGCTGCCCTCCTTAAAGCTAAGCTTTTTGTCAAGGCTGAAAAATGCATTTTTCATGCCAGGACAGTCTCGTTCCTTGGCTTCGCTGTGACCCGGACAAAGTGGCAGCGGTCAGGAATTGCCTGCTCCTCAGAATGTTAAGGAGGTTCAGCGTTTTCAGGCTTTACTTATTTTTATAGGAGGTTTATCCGCAATTTTACCGCTGTGGCTGCCCTGATTATTTCGCTTACTAGGAAGAATGCCTCCTCGTCGTTCGCTTGGACTCAAGCAGCTGAGGTTGCTTTTCAGGAGTTGATGAAACAATTTAGTTCTGAGCCCATCCTTGTTATGCCCAACCCCTCCCTCCCATTTGTGGTGGAGGTTGACGCTTCGGAGGTCGGGTGGGTGCCATTTTGTACCAGTGTTCTCATTGGGACAATAAGTTGCATCCCTGCACCTACTTCTCCCGGTCTGCGGCCGAATGAAATTACAGCATTGGTGACCGGGATTTTTTGGCAGTTAAGTTGGCGTTGGAAGTGTGGCGCCACTGGTTGGAGGGGGCTGAACACCCGTTTGTGGTTTGGACTGATCACAAGAACCTCCAATATATCCAGCAGACTAAGCAACGTAATTCCTGGCAGGCACGGTGGGCATTATTTTCAATCGTTTTAACTTTACGTTAACTTATCGCCCCGGCTCTAAAAACATCAAGCCTGATGCTTTGTCGCAGATTTACGATCACTCGGGCGCGATCCTATTCCTGAGCCTATAATTCCGGCGGCTCAGATTGTGGCTCCCATGCAGTGGGATGTTCAGTCTGTAGTGCGGTAGGCCTTGCAGTCCGATCCTGGTCCTGGGGGGGAGCCGCCTCGCTGTTTGTTCCTTTGCCGGATCGTTCCCAAGTGCTCCAGTGGGGTCACTCTTCCTGCTTGGCAAGTCATCCGGGGGTTCACCGGACCATGCAATTTTTGGCCCGACGTTTTTGGTGGCCCAGCATGGATAAGGATATCCGGGAGTTTGTGGCGGCCTGTTGCATTTATGCACGGAATAAGGGTTCCCATCTCCCCCCCTCGGGTCTGTTGTGGCCGCTGCCCGTCCCCAAACGTCCTTGGAGCCACATCACGCTAGATTTTATTACTGGCCTGCCGGTTTTGGAGGGCAACTCGGTCATTTTGGTTGTGGTTGATCGCTTTTCCAAGGCCGCTAAGTTTATTGCCCTTCCCAAGCTGCCTTCGGCGCGGGAGACAGCCCGTCTTGTTGTAGACCATGTGTTCCGGCTGCATGGTCTGCCTCAGGATGTGGTTTCCGACCGTGGCCCGCAGTTTACGGCAAAATTCTGGCGTGCTTTCTCAGGGCTCGCAAAATTCTAAAATGAACAGTAGCCCGTCGGGCAATTGCAAGTGAATTCCTGGTTGCCCGAAAAGTTTTCTCCTACCTCGCCAAATTCAGCCTTAATGCCTCATTTCTACTACGTGGTACCGGCTCTACTCTACTCCTCCTGCCTTGGTGCTGGGTACTTTTCTGGGGGATCGTTTTCCATTAGAGGATAGCACTGCCTCAGTGTAGCTGGTCATCATAGCGGCGCAGCACAAAACCATCCATTTTTGGATGCGGTTGATTCTTTACTACTCAGACAAACGTGCCATGCCATCGCAGTCATTTTTTGAAGTGGTGTTTCCACACATTACATTAATGGTAATCATCATGCATTTGTCTGCACTATGAGCTTCACCAACCACGTAACCAACATATCAGTTACCGTTTGAAAAGGTTTTACAACTTTTGCTGTTCATTACGAACAGTGAAAAAATAAAAAAAAAATTATCAGGGCCAAAAAATGTATAATTAGCGAGGAGAAAATCATTTAAGTAGGCGGCATTTTCATTTTAAAGGAAATTTGCGTTACGATGTATATTCATCAACACCAACAAACGTTCATTACCATGCATTCTTTCACACCACGGAACTTTTGTTTATTTCAATAGAATTTCAATAATAATATATGGGCCTACATGTAATGCACAGAACAAAACGTAGCGTTTAATGACTTCTCCCTACTCCCTTTAATGCAACTTGAACAATTAAAAAAAGTGGGTAGAGCCGGTACCATGTAGGAGAAATGGGGCATAAGTTACTGTTACATTTTGTCAATTTAATGGACATCAGTATGTTCTACATGATATTCTGATCATTGATGTGCGAGCATACTCATCAGAATATCGGTAAAACATAGACCTATAGACTATGTACTGATGTCCCGTTGCAAACGTCGTCAAATCAACTGTTGACATTTTACAACGGCACACATCGAAATATTCACCAATTGTTGGAGGGTTGTGTAATTAAATCTTGTAAGTGGTTGAAAGTGGTCGTGTTCTTCTTGAAAAATCATTTACAACCTTATGGCTTTCCATTTTGTTTCTGTTTTGGAATGGCTTTTAAAATAAATTTTTAATTCAGTCATTGGAGACACTGACATACGTTATGGTCTTTTGACTCTAGATGAAGGAAGAAAAAAAAACAATTATGGATGCTTCATAATCCCTTTTGACTGACAATAAGCGGCACGTATACAACTCTAAAAACAAATCAGATACATGTTAGCGCCCGGATTGTAGCGATTTAGGTGATTTAGATGAAAGCTAAATTTTACTCTTGATGAATGAATGAATGAATGAATGAATGAGCACCAGGCGCGCAATCGAGGGTGCGCAGTGAGAGGTTTAAACCAGCACCCGTAAGCCCTCGGACTCATGTCGTGAAGTGAAATGACAACAAAGCATTTTATCTTACGGGTTGTCTTGTTTTGCTAGATATCTTGACATGGTGCGTGTTCTCTAACGAACATGAACAACTTCCGTATAATATTTATTAAGTAATTAGTCATTGAAGTGTTTTACAATTCTACATTAATTCAGTCTCTGGCTCCAATCTCTTATTTTGAAAATTGGATGTTGCTCTGACAGTGGCCGATTAGCTTCCTCAAGTGCAACATCGCAACATATTCTTGCTTGTGATATAGTGTTGCTGGTTTTAATGGAAAACGCGCCCTCGTATAGCCGTAAGATTGTTGGGTAGAGAGTTTAAATGCTTGCATTCATAGTCCCACACCCACTCGAAGTCCGCAGACACCGCCCGGTCACCCCCTCTGTCCATGTGGCCGCCACAACAAAACTGAAAAAAAACTTGTGGAAAGTTGTGTTAATTATCCCTCTCTTCCCCTCATGTGTAACCACAAGCCTGTCGTTTCGGTTCTGAGGCGATTGAAATGAAATGCAGTGCGGGAAAGATGCGAGTCTAGAACACGGCTTTAGAAGAATAACTTTAATATTAAATAAATATATTCACTTTGCTGTGGGCCTTTTTAAACAACAGCAACACATAAAAGCAACAACAAATGTCGATAATAGTTTTGCTTCCCTCACTCAAACATTATATTATAACCATGATCCGAGAAAGTGATTTTATGAGTGACCGTTCAATGAAATGGCCGTCCGACATGATTCCTAGCGCCAGCTGCACGCATGTATGCCTTTATTCCCCTGTTTGATGGTTAGGAGTCAAGTCATTGCTTATGTCTGCACCAACCAAACTAGACCGCGGCGGATCAAAATCCCGCTATTTGGCTATGGCACTTGGCAACCGGTTATTGGAGAGTTGTGACAATCACGCCTAAAATATTGTGAAATAGGTTCTAGGTTTTCAGCAACAAATCAGATTTTGTTTCAAATTAATTTAGTGGCCACATTGGTACAGTGAATAAAATGTTAAGATCGGAAATAAATTACTATGTGGCCTGAAATTTTCAGCCAGCCCGTCAGGCAAGCGCCTCTTAATTTCTGCTTTTTCCGAAAAAATTTTTACTTTGTCCCGGGCGCTCAGAACAGCGATTTTGCGAGCCCTGCTTTCTGTAACCAGCTAGGGGCCTCTGTGAGCCTTTCATCTGGGTTTCACCCTGAGACCAATGGGCAGATAGAGAGGATTAACCAGTCACTAGAGAATACACTTCGGTGTTTAGCGGCTGATAACCCTTCACTGCGGAGTCATTTTTTTTGGCGTGGGCTGAATACTCTCATAATTCGCTATGTAACTCCTCCACAGGCCTTTCCCCGTTCGAGGCTCAGCTGGGTTATCAACCACCACTTTCTGCGGAGGCTGAGAGGGATTCAGAAGTTCCCTCGGTTAATTGTTTTATTCGGCGGTGTCGGTCGGTCTGGGCCAAGGTCCGGTCGTCTCTGTTGCGCTCGGTGCGTAAACAGAAGGCTGCCGCTGATAGGAGGCGCCATTTGGCACCTGCTTATCGGGTTGGCCAGAGGGTTTGGCTTTCTACTCGGGACCGTCCTTTGAGAGTGGAGTCACGGAAGTTGGCGCCCCGTTTCATTGGCCCATTCAATATCGTGCGGAAAATCAACCCTGTCACCGTCCGATTACAGCTCCCTAGATCCTTGCGCATTCACTCCTCTTTTCATGTTTCTCGGCTTAAACCGGTTAGCACAAGCGTCCTGACGCTGGTCGACAAACCACCGCTGCTGCGAATGATTGAGGGGGGGCCGGTTTACACCGTGCGTCGCATTTTGGCCGAGAGGCGTGTTGGTCGCGGGGCCCAGTTTTTGGTGGATTGGGAGGGATATAGTCCTGGGGAGCGGTGCTGGGTCCCTTCTCGGGATATTCTGGATCCCACCCTCAGGGTGCGTGCTACCCGCTCGCCACTGGCGAAGTGGTGTGGCATGTGGCGGCCGAAAATTGGCCTCAAAGCGTCACGTTGCCGACTTGCGCCACGGATGCCCGATGACTACATCAAGTCCAATCACCCACTCGCTATCATATTTGGTTCGTAGGCCTACTTGGTTCATACTTACTTATCAAACATCAGTCATAATTAAGCATTATTACACGCGAGGGTGTGCTTGACTGTCATTCTTGTCACGACAGTGATACGGTCAGGAGTTCCGTTAGCATCACTGAAGTGACAAGAATGACGGTCAAGCACATCCTCAAGTGCAATAATGCAATTGTACAACTATTACCAACAAAATAAAATGCATAATCAAAATTTATTTATACTGCGGGCATTTCACTCTCAAAGTATAAAAGTTTTTTTTGCTAGTATTCTCTCCGTTTCCGTGTAAATGCATGAGATCTGACGTTAACTAGTCCTTGTCAGCCAGCCAATTTTGGCTTATGTTTTCTAGACATTGTGATTTCCCAAAACTGAATAAATACCGCACATAGCAACACAAAACTGCTTTGCTAGCTCAATCATGTTGTAACTAGAATATCCGCTGGAAAAAAATCATTTTTTCATGGACTGATAGTTACTTCTGCTGACATTTCATTCATTTTTTTGACAAATTTAACAAGAACATTAAAATGGAAGGGAGTTTGTCCATTATCCACTTTAATAGTAGGAGTCTATATGCAAACTTTGACCAAATAAAGGAATACCTTCTGTCATTTGCTAATCCGTTCAACATCATTGCATTATCGGAAACTTGGATTAAAGAAGAAAAGGACAAGGACTTCTACATGGAGGGTTACAACTTCGTGTGTAAGAGCAGACTGAATAAAGCTGGTGGGGGTGTTGGACTATTTATTGATGAGGCCATAAACTTCCAGGTACTAGAATGCAAATCAAATGTTGTGGAAAATGTAATGGAATGCCTTACAATTGAGATTCCTAGGTTGAAAGGTAAAAATACGGTTATTTGTTGTGTGTACAGAGCACCGGATTCGCAAATTGATGTTTTTAGTAAATGTATGGGTGAATTACTCGCCAATATGAACCAGAAAAATGTTTTTATGTGTGGGGACTTTAATATTGACTTGATAAATCCAAATAATAGCTCTATAATAGAGGATTATATTAACACCATGTATGCCATGGGTATGCAACCATTAATCACAAAACCAAGCAGGATTACTAGACACAGTGCCACCTTGATAGATAATGTGTATACTAATGTATTAGATTCTGAAATATTTAGTGGCATCATGATAAATGACATTACTGATCATCTACCAGTTTTTGCTATTTGTAACTGCAAATTAGATATAAGGGACCAGGCTAGATCGAAAACCCTGGAACACACAGAAATCAGAAATAAAAGCTTAAAAAAAAGGCTAAAAGAAACTAGAATTAGATATGTTGAACCAAAAATGGGATAATGTATTAGCAGAAAACGATCCAAATAGAGCCTATGAGGCTTTTCTATGGACAGTAAACTCCCTGTATGATAAACACTGTCTAGTCAAAACAACGAACAAACTGAAGCAAAACAAAGAGAGAAGACCTTGGGTTTCAAAAGCACTGGCAAATGCCTGTAAAAAAAAAAATACACTGTATAAGCAGTTTCTGAGAGAAAGAACTGAGAAAGCAGAAATTAGGTACAAAAATTACAGAAACAAAATGACACATTTACTAAGGAAACATAAAAAAGAGTATTATGAAAAGCTTTTATTAGAAAATAAACATTATACCAGAAATCTCTGGAATATAATAAAGAACGTCTCTGGGAGGACTCCGAAGAGGGAGTACCCTGCATTCTTTAATATAAATGGCAAAAAGGTAGAGAACATGGAATTGGTCGTGGAGAATTTTAACAGTTATTTTGTGAATGTTGGGCCGGAACTAGCAAAGGGTATTAAATCCTCACACCTAAGATGGGACTACCTTGATAAGGATGAGGAAATCCAAGACACAATGACTTTAACTCCTGTTACCGAATCTGAAATCAGATCAATTCTGAAAAATTGTACAGCTAAGACATCTGTTGATGTAAACCAATTAGATATGAAATTACTGAAAACACTAACTAACGCAATTGTAACTCCCTTACGCATATATGCAATCTATCCTTTCCCACGGAATGTTTCCAGATAAAATGAAGATAGCGAAAGTTATCCCTCTCTACAAAAGTGGGGATAAATATGATTTCTCAAACTATCGTCCTGTCTCGATTTTACCTCAATGCTCAAAGGTCCTAGAAAAGCTCTTCAATGACAGATTGGACAAGTACATTGATAAACACAAACTACTGTGTGACAGTCAGTATGGGTTCAGGAAAAAGCATTCGACAGCACTAGCCCTAACGGAATTTATTGAAATGATTAAAGATTCACTAGATTCAAACTTATATTCTATAGGCATATTTATTGATCTGAAGAAAGCATTTGACACTATAAATCACGATATATTGATTGAAAAACTTTACAAATATGGAATAAGAGGGACCGCATTAAAATGGATCAAAAATTACTTAACAAGTAGGACACAATTTGTGCAGATGGGCAATAGCAAATCAAATTGCTTGGACATTACCTGTGGAATTCCTCAGGGCTCGGTCATAGGTCCCAAGTTGTTCATAATTTACATAAATGACATTGTTAAGGTGTCCGATATCCTAAAACTAATTTTATTCGCAGACGACACGACTATTTTTTGCTCAGGTGTCGATCTCAAACAATTGGTAAAATTGGCTAATAAAGAAATGTCTAAACTTCACACGTGGTTTAATGTAAACAAATTATCACTAAATCTTACAAAGACCAAATTTATGATATTTGGGGAAAAAAGGCCTAAAGGACGACATAGACTTAAAGGTAAATGGTACCAGCATTGAAAGGGTAAACGAATATAAAGTCATGGGAGTTATGTTAGATAATCTCTTAAGCTGGAAACCACATGTAAACTTGGTTCAAAGAAAGTTAGCTAAAAGAGTCTTTGGAAAATGCAGAAATTATTAAAACACAAGTCTCTTAAAATAATCTATTCGGCACTCGTAGCACCCCACTTACATTACTGCGCTTGTATATTTAGGATACCACAAAGAATTGCCTAGAAATCTACAATGCCTATTTCTTCAACGTGAATGTATCCATGACCTAAGAGGCAGAATGTTGTTGCAAACGAGAAGGGTCAAATCGACTCGGAGTGAGCACTCCTTATCTGCGGCTGGAGTCAGTGCATGGAACATACTTGAAGACAATATTAGAATGGCAGACAATCTGAAGGTCTTTAAGTATCTTTTGAAATGTGCATGTTTGAATAACTATGAACTTATCCAACAAAATGGCATTGGATAAATTAAACGGAACCATAACGGGCATAAACAAGAGGGGTTGTTTATAGACACTCAGCTATATTGTGATTAAAATTCTTCATGATGTTCATAAATCTTTATGATCTTATGTTGTGACGCTTAAATCGTAGTGTAAATGGACACTCAGCTCTGTTGTGATTTATAAATCTTTATGATATCTTAACCATAATCAAACTGTTTTTCTGGGAGTTGGGGGCGGGACTTTGACAAGCGATCTCGCTTCTCCCGCGACCCTTTCGGTCATGATACATGTTGTGTTGAAATTGTCATGAAACGACTGTACAATCATGCCGAAATAAAAACAAACAAACAAATAAATAATTTTTAAGCTAACAGGTTCCGTGACAACGACTCAGCTCTTTATCGAACAAACTTACATTAACGGTAATATAGGCTTTCCAGTGTCGGCACTAGAACGAAAATCTGACTTTAAATAAACTCACCAGCAGATGTTTCATTTCAGCTGGGGGTGTGTCACTCTAATTTAACGTTAGTTCCGATTAATGTGGCCAAGCAGCAAAAGAAACTAAAGTAACCTGTAACATGAAGGCTGAATAGAGTTATATAACTTCAACCGCACCTTTTGGGGGCTTTCACTAATCACCTTTTCAGGCCATTGTCAATTTACCTCTGAAATAAGACGACAGTTTTCACAGATGTGTTGATTTATTAAATGTTCATTTCAATGTACAAATGCAAACAAATTGAAAAATTAATTAAATCAATGGCCAAGGCAACTAAGATAGGCGGAGTAATATTTTTAGTGATGAGGTATTTTTCATTTGAGCACAGGCTACCCGTACTGTCTTGCTCATTTGAGAACATTCTAAATGTCTAATTGACCAATCAGATTGCTCAGTCGAATCTATATGTTGTATAAATTATCTTTATAACGTTCATTCCGATTGCACTGATTGGCTGACGATTCATCATTCCATTCGGGACTTTTCTATGTTGTAATTCACTTGTCGAAAAAGGGAATTCCGGGTTAGGAACCTCACTCACCTCCACCATATAAAACAATTCGAGTGATTCCAGATTGACCACCTCAATAATATTAAATTATGAATCTAGCGGGACAGCCACAGATAAGCGAAAGTAAGCATGCGATTGTGTTCTTCTTGCTGAACAAACACTAGCAGCGCATTAATGTAAGTGGGACAAGATCAGCACAGAAACCTGCGCAACTTCGAGCTCAGTTCTGTCGTGCAAAGGAAAAGGCCTTAAATTCATTTATGATTGATAATGATTATTTGTATATTTTTAGCAATAAAGACATCCTCTACTTTGTGGACAAATATTCTGAGTTTGTTGAAAATAATGGGTTGTGTTTACCGTAACTACGAGAAGCTTTAGAGAAACCTAGGCGAAATCAAGCTACATCACTTGGGGTTCCTTAGCTTTGCTTTGATGCCCTTAAAATACAATGCTGAGCCACACATGAAGTTATCGTTTTTCCAGCGCTGATATTAAGGTGCGTTGCCTTCGTATTTTATATCACATGGGCTACCTTACACTAGCAGTCCACCCCTCAATTGTCATACTTTAGAGCAACCTTATAACTAAATAAATGGCAAACTTGTTGTTGGTATGCCAGCTATTTGTCAGAATGGCCCAGTATTCTAAACGCCGCTACCCAGTCACAGATCAGAAATAGCGGAAATAGATTTGCAAATTAGTCAGTAATATAGCAGAGATTATTAGCTTCAGCGAGCCAACGTACTGTCTGCTCGAGGCAGAACTGGACAACTCTTCAGAACGGAGTACAGTGCAACCACGACAAACAATCAGTCGACTACCCTGCTAACTGTTAGTACGTATAAAACAATGATAGCATTTTTCGCGACATAAAAATGACATAATGCCTGTCGGTTACGTGCGACTCGGCCACGAGTCATTTTCAGCCCAACTCCAAACAGCCGACTGCGTGCCGCTGACGTTGAGACAGAAGAACGCAAAAGCAAACGATCAGCGGTGGCGTGGCCAGCGGGGGTGCTAAGACACGTTCCTTTTTGACTGCAATTAGTAGTTCTCAATCATTTTCCTTCATTGACGCGATTTCCAATTATCTTAATTGGCAACTGAAGACACGGTTTCTCTCCATATGCGATCTAACAGCGATGAAATCGTGGGCTAAATTCAGTACAGAAAAATAATTTAGCTAGGCCTCCTTAATAGGCCAATGCTTCGCGATAATTGAACTGGTCCGCGTTTCCCGGTATTGTGTGGGTTGGAAAAAAAAAGTGGCATTCGGCAGTTAAATAGGCCTAGGCTATAAAAAGCCCGCAGCTCAAGCTATTTGCGTGAGAGTCGACAGGTATGCAATTTTGAATGACGTTGATTTAAATACAGCAAATTCGCGTCCAGATAAATGATTGTCGTCTTACTTAATCGGGGAGAACAAGCAGCACCTGTTAACTGTGGAGTGCTCTCGGAGTGAACCTTCTGTTAATTATGAAAATGACTGAGAACAGGTCAGGACTAATAATTGTTTTAAATGGAAGTTTTGTGCAACCCAATTCTCTGTTCTTGTTCCGCAACTGTACTGAATTTAGCCCATGATTTAATCGTTGTTAGATTGCATATGGAGAAGTAACCGTGTCTTCGGTCGCCAATTATGATAATTGGAAAACGCGTCAATAAAGGAAAATGATTGAGAACTACTAATTTCAATCAATAAGGGGACGTGTCTTAGCACCCCCGCTGGCCACGCCACTGACGATCAGTATGATTGTTTAAGTTAAATCCAAAACATGATCAAGCCTCTGGGCTCTACATTATAAGTTATTGCTTTCAGAAACAAATCCATAATGCGAGTTGGCTACTACAAACTGTGCTGTCGACAAAATGATAATCATCTTCGTTTTGCTTTATGGCGAATGATGCATCCAGACATATTACTCCAAAAAACGAAGCTAAGTAGCCTACATACAATATCGACCTTTATTACGGTATACAGTTGAATCCGAAAACTTCTACCGATTTTTAGCCAGACCTATGGCATTATTTCCCTCATATTGGCGTACGTTTGCCTATAACACATTTTTGTCGACAATTAGTTTGTTATTCAGGTAAAATTTTATCTAGATGGCAATCATGTTCAAACTTGAACATATTGCACTCTGAGCAAATGGAATTTACATAATGTAAATAGTCACATTTCTTTTTACTTCGATCTGACATTTCTTATGTTTTATTAAAATAATTCTGACAAACAATTATTATTACCAATTGGAAGATAAGTGCTAAATTGAGTATGGGTTCATGGCATTCAAGTCATATTTTACTGTATGAGCCAAAATGAGGTTGCATTCAGGTGTGTAGATGTGAATTCATAGTGGCTGTATGGGATAACTTTTAATCCATTCCACACCCTGAATTACACAGCAACCAGCATGTCTAAGTTAGATCTGTTCATGTTGTAATACATGTAATAATCACTTGGCCACAAGTGCGGATTACAAAATGATAATCTTTAGCATGGTAAACTGGCCCTATCAAGTTTGATGACAAATAGTTGAATTACTAAGTGATATTGGACTACTATCGATCAAGTTCCCATTTATCTAAAGTAGCAGCCAGATAATTAGACTGGAGGATGGCCTCAGTAGTCCTTAATACTTACCGGCGCTCTTGCAAAGCTGGCACTTGAACCAGCTCTCCGTCACCACAATATTGTTATACCATGTGACTGTGTGCAGTTTGTCGTAAAGTTTTGGTGGGTGTTAGTTATACAAGTTCCGTATCTATTTTTCCGTGAAAAATATGCAGCAATTCCATTTTCTGAACAACTTTCTGTTTTATTCTTTTCATCTCTAGTAGCATGCAAACCACATTACCGCTGGAGGAAAGCCAACAATGACAGAGGTCAGGATACTAGTACAGTGTTCTCTCACCACGCAATTTGAACAGGGTCGTCCCTACCTGTTCAAAAATGTGTAATGGATTTCCGTCCATGTTTGAATTTTAATCACAATTTAAAAATGTGATTTTTAATGCATTTTGCAGCCTGCACATTTCATTGCCACTCTACTTGAAAATTTCTTGTAACTGCCAGTAACCACCCTGTTGGGAAGAGAACCTGGCCAGAACACTACTATAGTACAGGTGTCGCTGACGAGATGATGCATACCTACTAGTCGCTGGATGTCTGTGCACTTAATCTGTGACTGTGTGTACACACTGTACGACTGAATCCAAGTTCTCTAAGGTTTCTAACAAAAATTTAAGGCAAAATGTGTGGCTAAATGGTTTTCTCTGTGGCTAACTGAACTTCGGGGTGATTAGCCACTGTGGCTAAGTGAAATTTTTGGCCAGTACACACCCTGTACCCTGACTTCTGAGTTCTGTGCACGAGGTTCTACGGGAACGTCTGGTGCCGTTCCTTGGGGGGGAGATCCTGTCATGGTTCTGGCTGTGTGTGTTTTTAGACTTTCTTTGTGGCTCGTATCTGGACCACTTCTGTTTCTTTAACTATCGGATTCTTTACCCAGCTGATTCATCAGGCTGGTTCATCAGGCTATATAAGCCGGATGTCCACCACGCCTCCTTTGCTGGAGTGTCTGATTTTAGTCATCACTACAGCCAGAAGATCTCTCTAGTTAGGGATTTGTGGCGAAAATTTTTGCGGTATATTTGTGGTTTATATTTCTTTAGGGAGATTTCCTTTTTGATCTCTCCCCTCTCTATCTTTGGTGTTGCACCAATTTAGGTGCTTTATTATTCTCGGTTCTTGAGATATTTCCTTATTGTTTTCCCTGTTTCTTTTCCTCTCTGGCATTGCTTCCTGATTCGGATTGTTTGGCGTTCTTTTTGCAAGCGCGAGAGCTGGTTCTGTTGCCTCGTTTATATTTCTTGCTGTGGGTATTTTAAGTCCTTGCTGGTCTCGTTTTCTCCTAACCGCTTCATTTGGCCTCCCTATTCCTTCAGCCATTACACCTGCCCAATGAATTAAGAAGACCTTTTTTAGTTTGTTGACCCTGCCTTTCACCAGGGTCATGCTGTACACACAATCATGTCAACAGGCAAGCCCTCAGGCCTTGTTATGCCTTTCTTTTTCTTAGAACTGGGGATAGATCATTTTTAAGACTTAAGATTCATTCCATGTCAGATCAACAAATGGCTTCCACCACACTGTCTCAGAAAAAAAACTGCACCTATATTAAACCAGTTTTACCAGTCAAGCAAGTATCAAGTCTGAGAGGTCTGTGCAGACTTGTACTGACCTACTTCTAGAATGGCCTTTGAGACTGACACTCCCCTGTCCACACCACCTCCACTCAACCCAGCCACCAGTACAGGCACCACACAAGGACTATAGCAAAAGCTTATCTTAATAATCATAGCGCTTGTGTAGTTAATTATAGGTGCTGATGTCAGCCACCTGCCCCAGCCTTATGGCACCTTGCTTGTCTGCTTCCCTATTACTAACACCTTCTCCAGATATAACTTCAAAAAAAACTGGTTTAATATAGGTGCAGTGCACCACCAAGCACATTATTCAACTTATTGTAGCGTGCCTTTGTTGACTGCGATGAATTTGTGATGGAGTGTAATATCTAATGCAGTTATGTATGAAATATATAAAAGAAATTCATAAAACCTAGAGTAAGCATAACACATCTCCAGTTTTTTACTGGTTGCCAACACACATATAAAGAACATATATGTGAAATTTCAAAGCTGTGTGACTTATATCCCTGGAGATATTAAAGTTTTCATGTACAAGCATAAATATTATTGACAGTTTTGCTTCAGAGGCATGATACCATCTCTGCTCCTTATTTTTCACCAAAAGAATGTTAAAAATGGATTCCTCAGGGTCCAATTAGTCTAAATACCACGTTTCAAAGGTATACGGTACATATTAATGATTTTATGGGGTGCTGAAAATTGTATTTGAATATATCATGGCACATAAATGCCAGAAATTGGCTGAAAATTCTGAAACTTTAAACCTCTGCCAAAACCTAAATAATTGACTGATTAAGATGAAATTTTCAGGATAAACTAGTTCTAATGCATATTTAGACTTTTTTTTTGCCAATTCTGAGATGGTGTGGGGGAAACTTGCAGAAAAATCTGTTGATTTGACATAAAATGAATTAAAAAAAAACTACATCATTATACTGAAATTCCCTGGCTCTTTCAGTTTTTATGGCACGGGCATACAGAGAAAAACATCAACTTACAGTCTGAAAGAGTGTTAGAAACCATGATGGAAGTTAAATAAGACTGTTTAAAAGCTTAAATGAATGACAGAGATGAACAATATAGTCATTTACATACAATAAGCATGTAGTACATGAGCTGTCGATGAGTCTTTCATGTATAGATGTGATTGCTCTTTTTTGTGACAAAAAGTTCTGGTAGTATTTTTACAGGAATATGCTTTCTACCATTTTTGCTTTACTATTTGGATTCAGACAAGAGATATGCACGCCACATGAAGCAAACGTACATGATGTCAGGAAAGAAGTTTTGTTTGATTTTCTCAAAGAATACGTGCTTACAACAGTAGAGAAGAAAGTGAAATAAAAGAGGTTCTGTTCCCCAAAAAAGCTACTATTCAAGCAGTAGTTTTGGTGATTTATGTGTTTTAAAAGTCATGACTTGCTGTGTAATGTGTTATAGTGTTGTATTTGTATGTATATTTTTTTTTTTGGGGCAAGTAAAATTCCTTTTCAGGCTAGCGTTTTGCAACTGTTTTAAAATTTGCTTGCTTGGCCGGGCAAATGTTGGAAAAAAGTTATGTCGCACCCTGAAAATGTTTTCCCATTCTTGCTCAGTATAGGATTTCAGCTGCACAAGACTTTGTGGCCTCGTTTCATAATGTGCCAAATGTTTTCAGTTGGTGAGAGGTCTGGAATGCAGGCGGAGCAGTTTAGCAACCGGACTTGCTTACTATGCAGCAAAGTGAGATTTTTGGCATCGTCTCACTTAAGAAAGGCCTGCCCTAAAAAAGGGAAGAGAGGGCTGGATGGCAGTATATGTCGCTTCAAATCTTGTGTATATTACTCAGCATTAATGGTGGCTTCACAGATGTGCAAGTTGTCCATACCATATGCACTAATGCAGCACCGCACTATGACGGAGGCTGGCTTTTAAACTGAGCACTGATAACAAGCCGGATGGTCCTTCTCAACTTTAGCACGAAGGATGCGGCACCCATGTTTCCAAAAATAATTTCACATTTTCATTGACCAGACCACAGTGCAGTTTGCCACTTCATTTCAGTCAATCTGAAATAAGTTCGGGCCCACAGAAGGCAATGGCATTTCTGGATCTTGTTTATATATGGTTTTATCTTTACACGGTTAAGTTTTAACTTGCATTTGTGGATGCGATGGAAAAACTGTACTCACTGACAATGATTCACAGAAGTGTGCCTGAACCCATGCGGTGATTTCCTTGACAGAATTCTCTGTTTTAAATACAGTGCCGCCTGAGGGTCTGCACGGCAATTCAGTGTTAGTTTTCAGCCTTGTCCCTTGCATAGAGAGATTTCTCCGGATTCTCTGAAACTTCAAATGATATTATATGCCGAAGATGATGACAACCCCAAATTTTCTGCAATTTTACACTGAGAAACGTTGTTCATAAATTGTTATTCACAGACTAAAAAGTTCATTTGCTTAGTTTCCATGTCTAATATGTTGCCTTTGTACTCTCTTCAATTGAATATAGAGTTTGAATGATTTGCAAATCATTGCATTCTGTTTTCATTTCCATTTTGCACAGCGTACCAACTTTTGGAAACGAGGTTGTATAAAAGACAAATATCATTTTTAGTTTTAGACAAAATAATATATATTTTTACATCCCGGTTAGTTGCTACGTGTTTTCCATCTCATTTTTTGAATAAGCACATAGGTGAACTCAAAACTCTCAACACGATCAGGCATGGCTATTGGCCAGTTCCCCACCTTAAGGTTTGACAGGAAATAGAACCCTTCATTTGGATGCAAAATTCCATTTTAAGTAATGTTATTAATAATTATATGTTGCTAATAGTCATTTTTGTTGTTGTTATATAAATAGTCAATCATGATGCACAGGTCAGATAGCCTGCAGTGCACAGAAGATGTGCTGAAAATTGAGCCCCTAAGAACCATACTGGGCCATCCCACACTTTTGACGAAATTGAGGTGAGGTAGTCAGCATGTGCGGAAAACTGAGATCTACATTTCCTAAATGGGCCAGCCCAATCTGCCCACATGGATTGTTAATAGAAGCAACTGCCTTCTCTGCCACTGTACATATGCACTGCATTGCCTAAGCCAGGGGTTCCCAAACTCGGTCCTGGGGCCTCCCTGTGTATGCTGGTTTTTGCTCCACCTTGGTTTGCAATCATAGGATTTTAACAAGCTGTTCATTTGTCTTAATTAGGTTCATTTTTGTTCAGAGTAGCAATTTATCCTCTCTTGACAAACAGTATTTTGACAGATATGCATACAAACAGTGAGGAATAAATTCCGCATCCACATTGCAATATATGAGTAACAACTGCATAAAAAGAGGAGAAAAATGTACCCAATCAAAGGAAAAAAATCAATGGGTTCCTAATTGGTGAAACTGTGGGCACATGGTTGCACAAACTAACAATTTACTAAACAAGCAAATGACAGAGTCAAACCTGTTTTATGTTATGTTATTGTTATTGAGTGTAAACAAATTATTTTGAAAGAATTCTAATCACATTCTAATCTAGTCTTCAGCAACCTGATTTGGAGGTAAATGATTTTCTCAGTACCTGAGTTGATCTGTTTAAAAATGTTATCACCTGAAATTTCTTGCCACACAGAAAAAAAAACCCCCAAAACTTTATGTGCAAGGGTCTTTTATTCGGTCTTTTATTCTTCATGGCACAAATTGATATTTCTATTAAAATTTGGCTTAAAACAGCAAATAACATTTTTAAACACAAAATGTACCCAATTTAGACAAATGAACAGCTTGTTAAAGTCCTATGATGGCAATTATGTTTGGGACAAAAACCAGCATACACAGTGAGGCCCCAGGACTGAGTTTGGGAACCCCTGGCCTAAGCCATAGTGGATCATCCCACAACTTTCCCACAATTCATTGTAAACATGGCGGCTTGGTATCTCACTGGTGAGGAATTGCTTGCTGTAATTGATAATGATGGTGAAGTGGAAGATGGCAAAGACCCAGAGTTTGTCCCAAATGAATCAGAAGATGATGGTTCCTCTTCAGAAGGTGGTAGGTTTCACTTTTTTCTTGCAGAAGGGCATCCGAAACCTACATATGAAGTGCATGTACATAATCTTACATATCTTGAGTTTGTAACATAGCAGTGGTTTTTTTTTGCCAGTCACTCTAGATGACACAAGAGGCTGGCAACTTTGAGTCCCATTTTCTCAAAAGTACCCCAGTGTGGGTTGGCCTGGTATGGTTCTTAGGGGCTCAATTAACAGTTGTTTATTTTTTTTTGTAAGTCGTACTTGATGAATAAAACATTTTCCAGAATCGAATGAATCATCTAATGGTTGTAACATTGCAACAAGAAGGAAGCTCTGTGTTTAGCCGAAGCTATTGATATGTGTTTTTTTTTTAGCCAGAAAAAGAATTGCACAGAACAAAAAAAATCAATCATTTAAGTGAAATGATCAAAAAGGAACTGAATCACGAAAGAGATCTGTTTTTTACATCACTACCAGCTATGAAACTGTAGGCTGAGGTAAAATGGAGCATTTCTATCAGAACTTCATTCTTTTATTTGTCTTGCAACTTAATATTGGTGCTTGACCTGCAGTCTAAACGATATCACCATTTGGACTCAGGAACACTTCGGAAAACCATTGACAGTTAACAGTTTGTCGCTACATCTGCAAGTGCAATTTTAAAACTCTACCATGCAGAGCGAAAGCCACATATCAACAACACCCTGGCTTCTCTGGACCTGAACTCATCAGAGATAGACTGACGCAAAGTGGAAAAGTATGCTGTGGTCTGATGAGTCCACATTTTAAATTGTTTTTGGAAATCATTGGTGTAGTATCCTCCAGGCTAAAGAGGAAAATGACCATCCAAACTTTTATCAGCACAAGGTTCAAAAGCCAGGATCTGTGATGGTAAGGGTTTGTGTTAACGCTCATGGCATGAGTAACTTGCACATCTGTGAAGGCACCATTAATGCTGAAAGGTACATACAAGTTTTGGAGCAACATATGGTGCCATCAAAGCGACATCTTTTACTGGGAGGTCCCTGCTTATTTCAGCAAGACAATGCCAAGCCACATTCTGCCCATGTTAAAACAGCGTGGCTTCGTAGTAAACGAGTGCGGGCAATAGACTGGCCTGCCTGCAGTCCAGACCTGTCTCCCATTGGAAATGTGTGGCGCATTATGAAGCGCAAATTACGACTTTGGAGACCTCAAGACTGTTGAGCAACTGAAGTCGTACATCAACAGGGTTCTGCCGATGCTGGTCGGCAGTGGTCGGCGCCAACCAGCACTCGGAATGCACCGCCAGCACTCAGCCCAGAAAGTGCTTTTTCCGCACAGCACTATTTTTTTCAAAGATCAGTTAAAACGAATGCATCCAGTGTCCAATAAAACCGCAAGAAACAATACAAAAATGACCCTAAATATGTCCCCTACCCCCCTTATGTTACTGTCAGAATAGCGAACTTTCGTTTTCGACCCGTTCCCTGACATAAGTTAGCCAATTCGCGGGAATCGTCTGCGGTGGTCGTCATAGCAATCCGCCAATTGAACATGTATTATGCTTTGACACGAGTGTAGCTGACGTGCTGACGGCTAGCAGAGAGATGGCCGAACGGAAGAATCAGGGCCCAACTGACAGATTTTTAAGGTGAGATTCAGTGTTGCACTTACAAGACAATAACAGGGTTCGAAATTCGTGGTAGTCCGCTAGTGCACTCCTTGACTTCAAAAAGGTAAATCACCAACATAACTGTTTATATTTGCTCGAGATGAATGAATGTCTTTAACCTTATGAATTGAATAGGCTACCTGTTCTGTGAAAATTATGCATAATAAACAGCTCAATTAAAAAAGTAAGCTTCCTACGTGCACAGATATGTTAAATGATCTCGTATCAGTGCTGGCTATATATCCCGCACTTCGGTTTACATGAACCGTATTCTTTAAGCGCGATGTTTCATGAATTAGGATGAACAAAATGATCAAGTTTCATGTTATCCAGTCTGACCTTAATAACGGCAGCGTTCTTCCTAACCCAAGAAAGAGTACACTTGGCTATGTCTTAATAACCAAAGCATATTTTGACTTTGATAATAGATGTATAGATGTATTCAATGCGATTAAAAAAATACAAACCATTTTCCTCTGCGTAACGTCAATGAAGAAATTATTTATTTTCCTCATAGCTTTTGAACACCATTATCTCAATTTACATTAAAGCAAGTCACAGTAGCCCGCATAATGATCGTGATCGAGGTCTTTGCATGTTTACTTTGTACCCGAGATGTATAGTAAGTACATAATACTGTAAACCCAAGATAATTAAACCACCGCGCTGTGCAGTCATAGGTTTGACTAGTGCGTCACCTTTTTATTGAATTATTTTTTTCCTAACTATTCCGTAAAATAATTAGTGGCTTCTCTCACTTAACTTAAGAAGGCTGTGCCGCCCGGTCAAAAAAAAAAAAACAACAAAAAATAAACGGAGAAATTCAGAAGTACTGGAAGATGCGCGATTGAGTGAGCAATATTACTGCTTTGCCCCCTGCTGAACAAAAGAAAACGCATCTCAGCACCCCCCGCCCCCCCCGGAAATTTGCCGACTAGCACTCCTAGCATCCTGGGCAGAACCCTGCATTAAGCAAGAATGGGAAAGAATTCCACCTACAAAGCTTCTACAAGTAGTGTCCTCAGTTCCCAAAAGCTTATTGAGTGTTGGTAAAAGGAAAGGTGATGTAACATAGCGGTAAACATGCCCCTGTCCCAGCTTATTTGGAATGTATTGCAGGCATCAAATTCAAAACTAGAGGCACTCGTAGAGTGCAAATCTCCGCCAAGGCAGCAAATTCCAAATGTGCATGAGTGGGAGCAAAGTTGAGTTATCGCGTGTCATAGGATTTCAAGATGGCTGCCGTGGTGGCCATATTGTTTCACTGACCGCGGTCAAAATCAATAGGGTCCATCCTTGATGTAATAGCAATCCACCCACAAAATTTCAGACAAGTGCGTGCATTACTGTTATCACGTGTGATAGGATTTCAACATGGCTGCCGTGGCGGCCATATTGTTTCAGTGATCACGGTCAAAATCAATAGGGTCCATCCTTGATGTAATAGCAATCCACCCACAAAATTTCAGATAATCCATGCATTACTTTTTGAGTTATGTTGTTCACAAACAGACAAACAAACGGGTGAAAACATAACCTCTGCCCCAACTTTGTTGGCGGAGGTAATGAGTGAATATTTCCAAAAAAACATTGAAGTTTCAGTTTGAGAATTAAATATCTTGTCTTTGTAGTGTACTTGATTGAATATAGGTCGAAAAGGATTTGCAAATCATTGTATTCTGATTTTATTCACATTTTACACAACATCCCAAATTCATTGGAATTGGGGCTTGCAAACAAAATCTAATCTATCTAAACAAAATCTAACCACTTTTAGCAGCATTCACAACTTTACAGTCTACTTCAAGATGGAATTTTGAGAAATTTCAGTTAACTACCATCCATGCAATCTCATGACTGTAGCCTTCCTCGTGTATGCAAAGTTGTATGTCTTAATCGATAATGGCAACACAGCTTATTGAAAGCCAATTTGCTCAGTAAATTGATCCAATCTCTTACCCGATTCTTACTCGGAAATAGGTTGAGTGTTAACCTGCAATATGGCAATGTTATTGGTTGTAGACAGTTTTATTTTGACATGACCAGCCTTAACACATGGACCTGAGTTGGAAAGACCACATTTTTACGGACGAGAATGCAGGAAAAGAAGATACCGTTTTGTGAGTTGCAGGAATTTACAAGCTTCGTAAGACTTTGACGTTTTATGTTAGGTCTACCATTAAAAGGGCTCCCAACTCTCCCGCATTTGGTGTGAGATTTAGTGGCATATTCACTTTCCCGTACTGTATGTCAGCAATTATTCAATCAGCGCGTTTGTAAGAGATTCTCAGGCGGAATTGAAGTCCTTGTGCATGGAGGTTTATCAGTTTCACATGCGTCACGGTGGATTTCACCACTAGTAACATGGAAATCAATTATGACTCCAGACTTCTCATGCTTTTCTTTACTCAGGGGTTGAAAACAACGGAATTGCATAAAAACATTTCAAATGGTCTAATTTATTTGAAACAATTTGAACGATCGTGAAACACATGCATTGCGTTGATTTAATAATTGCTGACTATGGCACAGGAACATGAATATGCCACTAAATCTCATGCAGAATCAGGGAGAGTTGGGAGCCCTGCATTAATGTGGATAGGAGAATGCTGGATAATTGATAAATGTTTTGTAAAACTTGGGAAAAAAATGCAGGAAATGGCTGGTAGCTCTATTCCTGTTAGGGGAAAAAGTTTCAAAAAAACATACAAAAAACTTCATCAAGAACCCTATCACCCTACCGAATTTCAAGAAATTCGGTGGGGTGAGTGGCTTCCTTTGTGGACGACAACCATGCACGCCAGTACTCTGCAGTTGAATTGTGTCACAGGAAACACACATCCTAGTTTGACTTTCTGATACTTTAGCTACTGTAACTGTGATGAACTTGCATGCCTATTTTCTTCAAGTCCTCTGATCACAAAATGCTTGTGTCAAGATGTTAACTTCTGTGGATGGCCTGGATGTCTCAGCAAGCTTCTCACAAGTCCATCTTTTTAGAATTTCTGGATTACTTTTGCTACTGTACTCAGACTTCTTAGCACCACTTCACTAATTTTCATGTGACCTTGACCTTTTTGATGTAAAGAAATTATTTTCTTTCTCAAGTCTTGTGACATTTCTCTTCTATGTGGTGCCATTTTTGTCAGAATTGAATGGGAGTGGATTTTTCTTCTTAAATACTGCCCTTAATTGTTATCTGGTGGGCACCTGTGTGATGATTGATTAGACTCATCTGTTGTTGAATTCCTGCTAATCAGAATTTTATCAGGTTTTACTCCTAGGACATTCATTTGGATGTACTCATTTTTGCACCGTGATCATAAATAATTTTATAAGAAAGTCTCAATTTTATTTTTGGGAATGGCAAATCTTATTTAATACCAATAAACCAGATTTGGGCCATTCTGCGTTACGTGCGTTACAGTTCGGACACACAATTTGATGATAAACATGACTACAATTTTTTATTGCTTGGAGTTTCCATCTTGTTTAAACATTGTTTGTGGTCCTGGGTCAGTAGTGTTTCATGGAAAGTAAGAAAAATTTCCCTCCCTTTGCCAACTTTTTTTGCTACAGCCTCATTTTCAGCGTTACGTGCGTTACATTCAGAGAAAAATGAAACGTTGTCACTTTTTTCAAATCCTCAAAAGTCTGAAGTGTGCCACTGAGTGCATTTCTCTTAGTTATGATTTGAATACCCAATATATCAAGTAGTCATATCAAGTATTGTTGGGAATTTTAGAAATACCAAAATCTTTTAATGGGGGAATTCGAGAGTAACATGCGTTACAAAAAAAAGTTACGTGCGTTACGCGTCCGAACTGGGTATGAAGAAATCAATTTCTGGAGCATTTTATGAACATTGAGTGATTTGTTTTTCTTTGAAATAAATATTTTTCACAAAATGAAGTAATTTAGGAGCCTTTCTTTGTAATGGGTTCCGATAGGAAGCCATTTATACCAAGGAAACTGCAGGAGCCATTCTCGCTGAGACCAGTTTCTGTTGTGAAACCTTGTTGTTTGTCTGCAAGAAGCCATTCTTGCTGAGATCAATTTCTGTTCTGAATCTGAAATCATGTTGTTCTTGAGAAATTTCTTGACACAGCTGACAGTGACAGGGCCACCAAGTCTTCTAAAAAGGAATAGAGTTGAAAAAGCCCTGGCAGACCTATGTCCTCCATGTAACAGAGAGGACCGATTCTCAGGATTACTCACTTTTATTCAGACGAGTAAGTTTCGCTCTTTGCCGAATTTCCGATTTCTGTTCATGATTCTCACTTTAATTTATGATATTTGAAGTTTATATTTACCCAGGGCTGTACAGTGCGACAGTTTTGCTCGCATTACGATTAAAAAAAATTATGCGCAAAAATAATTTCTCGGTTTAATAATAATAAATAATAAATATTAATAAAAATAATAAATCTCGGTTACTCTTGGTTGTATTTGTGGCTGGCTAGCTAGATAGTTACTGTTTGCTTTTTGGCTGGGGATCTGAGATTTAGTATTTAGTCAATAGGACAGCAGTCACTTTAGTCGTCTGTTCGGTTACCCTTGAATTTAAACGGAAAGCTTTACCGGAGTGCTCCGCCTCCTCCCTCCTCCAGTTTCTCCTGGGTGTAGTATAGCCAGTCTTTTATCTGGGTTCTCAGCTAAGCCCTGTGAGACTTTTGGGTTAGCATATTAATAGTACCGGGTCTAGATAAATTCAAGTTGGCTTATTAGGAGTGCTTATTATCGATAGAGTTTCTCAATTTGGTATTTCATTTCTGTTCACTAAAACTAAGCCCCTGTTAAAAGAGGCTTATTATCCATTCACATAGTTTCCCCACGGTTTCTATTGTGACTGCTGCTTAGGGCTTCTCAGGTTAATTAATAAATTGTGGTTCCTGAGCTTCTGTCTCGGCATTAGTAATTTTCTTTGTTATCTAGGGTGAGCGAGGTCATTAGGTAGGGGGTTCAAAATGTGGCCAAAACTATGTGACGGTTGCAGGATGATCGCACTTTTGGAAAGAGATTTCCAGGGTGGGTTTGTCTGTCACCGGTGCCAGCTAATTGAGCATCTGGAGAGCAAGATCCTTGTTCTTCAGGGCCAGTTGGCGGCACGACATAGTTCACAATCAGTAGAGTTCCTAGAGGAACTAAGTAGTATGTCGTTTAGAGAAATGGTCTGTACGCCAAAGCAGGGTGGTGTGGGGACCCCAGAGCAGGCAGGGAGAAAGTTGGGTGACGGTAGGACGTCAGCGCAGGAAAGGGCGTGCACACCGTGACAGCGACAGCTCCTCCAGTGGTTGAGGTGTCCAACCGATTCCGGCCCTTGCAGGAACTCGAATTGGCCCCTGACCCTGAGAGTGAGGGGACTGATGAGCAGCAGGGCACCCTGTTGGCCTCTACCCCTCAGAAAAGAGAGTTATTGATAGTGGGGGACTCAATACTTAGAGGAATAGACAGTTTAGTCTGTTCACGCGACAAGGAGTCTCAGATGCGGTGTGTTGCCTGCCTGGTGCCCAGGTAGGAGACCTCCTGGAGCGTCAGGCGGACAAGCTCCTGGCCAGAGCGGGGAGGGATCCAGTTGTCATGGTCCATGTTGGGACTAATGACATAGGTAAGGGTAGGTTTGAGGTTCTGCAAAGCAAATTTGTTGAATTAGCTGAAAAGCTTAGGAGCAGATCCTCCACGGTAGTGTTCTCCGGGATTCTACGGTACCACGCAAGCAGAGGGAAACAGAATTTTATCTGGAGGTTTAACACGTGGCTCTGAACCTGGTGTAGGAAAGAGGGGTATAGGTTTATGGGGCACTGGAACTACTTCTGGGACAGGGGTGACCTGTTCAAGCGGATGGGCTACACCTGAACCGGAGGGGTACCTTTGCACTGGGTCAGCGTATGTTGAGGGTAGCAGAGAGTTATTTAAACTAGGGACTTGGGGGGGCAGGGAGGTTAGAGAGTGTTACACAGAGGGAAACGAGACTGCCCTGATGGAAGCTGACAGCGTTACATGCACTATTGATGATATATTTTAAAGCAAAAAAAGCATGGTGAGGGCTTTGAGCAGCAGGCGCATGGGAAATCGAAGGGGAAGAGCGTTCATGATAACCTGAAATGTTTTTATCTAAATGCAAGAAGCATTAAAAATAAATTTCAAGAACTTGAGCCCGTTATGATTAGTGAAGGCTATGACATAGTTGGGATTACAGAGACATGGCTTAGTGAAGAGGATGGAGATGAATATAATGTAGAAGGTTATAAGCTCTTTAGGAAGGATAGATGTAATAGGCGAGGAGGGGTGTAGCACTCTATGTGAACGAAAACATAAATGTGCAGGAAATTCCTGAAATTGAATATTCCGTGCCTTGTGAAGATATCTGGGTCAGGCTCACTGGCAAACACGAGACTGGTTTAAACATAGGTGTATGCTATCGACCACCAGCTTTGGACAGTACAGTCAATGAAATGCTCCTTAAGAGGATTACGCAAGCTTGTAGAGGAGGAGGGACTATTATTATGGGAGACTTAAATTATCCTGGTATTGATTGGGAAATGGTGAAAGGACAGGGTAGGGGGGGAGGAAGAATTTCTAGATGTCATAAATGATAATTTTTTGGTGCAGTATGTTAATAAACCTACAAGAGAGAAGACAATTTTAGATTTGCTGCTCTGTAATGACCCAGATAGAATTAGCAATGTTGAGGTACTGGAGCCACTTGGGACAAGTGATCACTCTACTATTAATTTTGAGGTTTCATGGGAAGTTAAAAAGGTGTCTCCAAAAACAAAAATTTTAAATTTTAGGCGAGCAAACTTTGACAGGATGCGGTCATATCTAAGTGAAACAAAATGGGAGACACTCCTGGACTGTGAGTCTGTAAATGAGATGTGGGAAAGATTTAAGGGGGTTTTACTTGATTCACAATGTAAATTCATTCCAAAGGTGTCCAAAAGTAAACTGAAAAAGCAGAATCCTCAGTGGATGACAGCAGCTATTCGTAGGAGTTTGAGGGAAAAGAGGAATCTTTATAAGATGTACATAGAGGATAACAATGAGATTACTAAGGCCGAATACTGTAAAATGCGGGCTGCGGTCAAAAAAGAGCTGAGGAATGCTAGAAGACTGTATGAAAGACAAATTGCAGAGGGGGCAAAAACTAACCCTAAGCGCTTCTTTCAGTACTGTAGCAGAAAAAGGAAAGTCAAAGAGCAGGTTAAGTGCATAAAGAATAAAAATGGATCGCTGCTATATGATAATAAGGATATTGCGGACACCTTAAACGGTTACTTTGTTGAGAATTTTACCTTAGAGCGGTCTTTATTCGCCAGAGGGCTTGTCCAATGCTCAAGATTATTTAGCAGAAATTGAGGTTAGGGATAACGTCGTATTAGACAAGTTGCATCAACTAAAGGCAGATAAGGCGGCGGGTCCTGATGGCTTATATCCTAGAGTGCTCAGGGAAGTTAGTGAGATCATCTTTAAGCCGCTATCTGCCATCTTTAGACGGTCTTTAGAAACTGGAGAAATACCAAATGATTGGAAACAGGGCAATATAATACCAATATATAAAAAAGGGGACCGTACTGAGCCAGGTAATTACAGGCCAGTCAGTTTAACTTGCATTGCGTGCAAAATATTGGAATCTATCATAAAAGATGAGCTGGACATTTTTTATTTCTTGAACGAAATTCACAAAACAATATCTTGAGGGATAGCCAACATGGTTTTAAGTAAAGGAAGGTCATGCCTGACAAACCTTCTGGAATTTTTGAAGAGGCCACCAAGACTTATGACCAGAGCAGGGCTTATGACATCATATATTTGGATTTTCAGAAAGCATTTGACACAGTACCGCATAAGAGACTAATTTTTAAAATGAGCTCCATTGGAGTTACAGGAGGTATTCTGAAGTGGATTCAAAACTGGTTGCAGGACAGAACACAAAGAGTGGTGGTCAGTGGTATATCATCTGAGCTAGGTAGGGTGGGGAGTGGCGTCCCCCAGGATCGGTGTTGGGACCCCTGCTGTTCCTCATCTATATTAATGACCTTGATAGGAATATTGAGAGCAGATTAGTGAAATTTGCAGATGATACTAAATTGGGGGCTTGGCAAATAGTTTAGAGTCCACTAAAGTGATTCAGGATGATTTGGATAGAATTCAGAATTGGGCAGAAATGTGGCAAATGAAATTTAATGTAGCGAAATGTAAAGTAGTACATGTAGGTAATAAAAACATTAGACGGGATTACTTCATGGGAGGTTTTAAACTGGAATGTGCTCCACAAGAGAAAGATCTGGGAGTGATTGTTGACCAAACCCTCACAGGCTCTAGCCATTGTGCCGTAGCTGTTAAAAAAGCCAATCGGATGCTGGGATACATTGCCAAAAGTATTGAGTTCAAATCCAAGGAGGTGATGCTTCTTTTGTACAACACATTTGTCAGACCACATCTAGAGTATTGTGTACAGTTCTGGGGACCATACTTTAAGAAAGACATAGAGGCTTTAGAGAAAGTTCAGAGAAGAGCCACGAAGCTAATTCCGGGTATTCAAGATGAAAGCTATGAGAAAAGGCTGAAGATCCTTAATCTCTTTAGTTTTAGGAAAAGGAGACTAAGGGGTGATTTGATTGAGGTCTTTAAATATGTTAAAGGGATTAACAAAGTGAATTATGTAGGATTCCTTCAACCCAGTGTTGTTAGCAGAACTCGGGGTCACAAATGGAAGCTGACTAAAGGTAAATTTAGCACTGATATTCGGAAATATTTCTTCACCCAAAGAGTAATTTCGGTGTGGAACAGCTTGCCTGACCATATTGTTGAGGCAGAGACCTTGGGAGTTTTCAAGAGCAGACTTGACTTAAAGCTAGATACCATTGAGTCATTGAGTATCTGAAGTGATATATTCACGATGGTACAAGGAAACTGGCGAGCCTAGTTGGGCTGAACGGCCTGTTCTCGCCATTCATGTTAGAAAAAAAAAAATAAAAAAATAAATTTGAAAACACTCGCACACTTGCGAAAGGTTGCATAATCGCTGTTGATCTGCCCCAACTTTGTCTACTGCTAAAGACGAGTGGGTGTGTATTGTCTTTAAGATATGAAGGGGCGATGCATCAAGGGAAATGTATTTTGAAGTATCTACTGGCCATTTAAATGCTATCGCTACATTTCCTGAACAAGAGCACGCCGCACCGTCAAAGACGGGACGAGGCAGATTTGAATCGCTCGTTCTACCACCAAACTGACATTACATCAATCGGGTTCCTGTAAACGGCTTCAGTTTACGCGGGCCGTCAACCCTATACCAACACCCAACCCCTAACCCAAACTCAAGCCCTGAACTGAACCTTAATCCAAATTGTAATCTTGTCTAGATGTTTTGAGAAAGCTGGAACCACCAGTTCCAGTAGGTATGGTTGGAGCAGGTAGCAAGGAAGATATTGTCTATGAATTCAAAACTGTTGTGTAAATCAAATGTCAACATGTACACAAGCAAAAAGCAGGAAAGAAATCACAAAGATTGTCACTCTTTTCTGTGAAAAATGACCTTTAAATTTTCGTAAGGCACGTAACGTTACGTGCGTTACACATCTTTCAGGCAAATTTCCATTGGGAAAATATGAAAATCTCAGTGATTTCTTAGGTTTATTTTTTTGTTCACCCATTCTACCTTTGCATATGAGAAATGCAGGCCAAATATGGTCAATTGCTTGTTCTACATACATAAAAGGGTAATTTTTGTGACGTGCGTTACACAGACAAAGCCCTAAATCTTCATCGAAAATTTTTCAAAAATTGTCAATAAGTCAGACATTGAGCAATTGTCATTGATTAAAGTATGCCTCTATTCAGTAAAAGACTGTTTGACCCTGTATTTTTTGTGTTGGAAATGATAATAAAGTGAGACAAAATATATCATTGTTTTTGCCTTTTTTTCTAATTTTTAAAGTGGCTTATATTTGATGATGTGGCACAGATGGCACAAGTGACCAATCAAACTAAAGTTATAATTTCCTACTGGTTTAGATGTCTTAGTTTCCAAAAAAATATATCCCATTGACAGAATCCAAAATTTTATTTTTCTGACCTAGGACCACTTTGGCTGGAATGGCCCATTTGTGCAAATATCTTATCGTATAGGATCCTTACAAAGTGTTAGCTCTGAAAGGAAATACAGGTACAGTGCAAAATATTAGAATCACTCTTGAAAAAGAGATTTTAAATCTCAATGAGTCTTACCTGGTTAAATAAAGGTTTAATAATAATAAAAAAAAAAAAAAACCTTGAACGTAATCTTATGTAATGTTGCATTGTTAACAATAACTCCTTTTTTAACTCCTTTTTTAGCGTCGGGCCTCTCTGTATTATCAAGTCGACAGTCACTGCAGGAATTTACCAAGGGTTGGCCTTCTAACTTATTTTTGATTGCACTGTTGTATGTTGCATTACAGAGTTATGAGGCATTTTCGTCAGAAAATAAATGATGATGTAAAATGTTCGGGATAAACCACAGCTTTCTGGATCTGTTTAAATTCTTTTTGCCTTACCAGTTTGTGCGCATATCTGACCTGGACGGCTTTGTTTTTATTAACTAAATATTTTATAGTTTATTTATAGGTTTATGGCAAACATATTTTTATAGATTGCTGCAGACTGCTTTAGAACAAAAATACAATTTTTCTGTGATTATAGGCTATAGCAAGAAGATTAAAGGGAGTTTCCGATAACATAGGTTAATGAACAGGACCACTCCCAATGCGCCGTCCTATTCGTCCTTACATCTATATATACCACCTACATTCCCACAATCCCCGCTCGTCTAGTTTCTACATGGTTTACTCGTAACCAGACAGTAATCCGAAATCCTACTGAGTCCCTCGGACGCAGAATTTTTCCAAGACTCCGATGCTCCCCCCACGGTGACCACCGAGGCCATTCTCCCATTCGAGCTCCGAGTTGCAGGAAGTCCATCCGACGATCTCCAACACCCTCTCATAATAGTAACGCCCCTCATCAACCGCCCAGAAGCGAGAGCCCACGGCTCCCTAGCAAGGCTTACCACGGCTCGCACTTCAGGCTCACCCGAGGCTCTACATTGGACCGTCGCCAGACTCCATCGGGCACTCAAGCAGAAGAAAAATCCCCCTCCACCACTCCGACAACAAGGCCAGGCCGCTAAAAAATTATACGCCGACTCCCTTGGCAACGCAGCTGATCCTCCCTGTCTGCCTGCAGCAGACCACACAGCTCCTCCGGGTTCCACCATCAGCACCCCAAGCATGAACGTCATCATGCTTGGCGACTTCCTCTCCGCTCCAGATTCGGCGGAAGCCATTCCTTCTGCAAACCAACCAGTTCCCCACGTGCCTGCTCCCGCCGTTCACGACTCCTTTGGTCTCTTTCCGTCCCCTTTTTTTCGTCCTTGTGTTCGCAGGTTGCACTTTTGCCTGGTGCACATGCGTCCCGTTCCCAACCCCCCTCCCCCAACCTTTCCGCCAGAGGAAACCCGGCTTCTGCGGCTCCTTCAGCCCACAACCACATTCTCCAAGGCTCCAGCAGTTCCGGTGTTAACCCACCTATACCCGGAGAGGCACCCGCCGTTGCTTCATCTGCTCATCTCTTTCCCACTGCACTCTCTCTCCCCGCCCCCCTCCCCTTCCATGTTTCCCAATGTTATTAATTCTGTGCTTCCTTCTACAGGTCCGCCCCTCCCACCAACTACTTCAGCCGTCCTCACGCAGTTTCCCTTACCACAATTTCAGTACACTCTAGCCACCGCCCTACCTCCAATACGCCCCTCGCAGCCTATTCCAAACCCTTCGCCATTATCCCCCGTTCTTAGACAACAGATTTTATCCGGTATGTATGTTGATCTGGACCAGCTCATTCAACCATCCTTTCCGCATTCATATTTCAGTTGCAAAATCCAAACCATCTTTGGCCCCGCCCAGCTCAAACACCCAACCCCCGCTCGTTCCAGGGAGCTCACTACAGCTAAGTTCACATTCGCCCTTTCACTCTACTGGGACACAATCCGCCAGTCCTTTCCTCATCGAAGGCAAGAACTGGACAATTACCTTACACTCGTTCTCGAGTGTTTTGGAGTTGGGACACGCTGGACGAAGACTCCACACACCTCCTTTGCTGGTAAGTGAGGGGGTTTTACTGGTTTTAATCAGCGTTTGGGACGTTCGGAGTAAATTATAGCAAGTCCCCTCTTCTCTGCTTGTAAATTAGTGAATTGAAATACACACAAATTTCGATGTACAGATCAGTGTTTTCAATTGAAGACCACAAAGGAAAAACAGAGTCCAAATTTTGCATTTTTGCATATTTTATATTTTATACATTATTATAATATTTTATATTTTTTCAGTGCTTTGTTTCTTAGATCGAACTATTATATTTTTAATTCATCATTTCTCCACAACGTGAAAATGTGACTGATCATTATATCCCTGAAATAGTCGGGATATCATGGTTTCGCCCACCCGCTGTGCCGCCGCGTCACAGATTTTACATACTTTACATTGGCTTCTCATTTTTAGCAAATGGGTAGATATGGTAGAGAGGATGAACTGATTAGATTTTGGGCAAGTATGCGCTCCTAGGTTTGCCACGAGGTGGCGCTATATATTGAAAAAATCAGTTTTTTAACCATGTCTCTGGAACAATTACTTACACAGACCTCAAATTCGCCTCATATTGTAGGTCTAGTAAAGGAGAATCTAACAAAGGGGGCTTCGAAGATTGGGGAATTTCGGGCATATACCCCTTGCTGTCGGCTGCCGACAGCGTAGGACCAGTTTTTCCATTGTGGTCTTCAGTTATATGCTCTGTGCTGTAGTTTGAATTCATATTCATATCAGGACTGCCATACAATAGGTGACAGTACTTTTGCCTCTGTCTTAGGTACACTGGCATTCACACCGCCGGAGTGGTTCAGGAGCGGAGTCTACCAGGCTGGTCCCGCCACAGTGTGGTCACTGGGGGTCACACTGTACAACATCGTTTGTGGCTACTTCTCCTACGACACACTTGAAGACTCTGACACTATGGGCATCATCACCTACCCAGAAGAGCTGTCCCCACGTGAGTGCAGTCTGCAGGAGCTTTTGGAGTCTGTGTGGAAATCTCTAAAATTCGGGCTTCCTTTGGTCTGCTCTGTCTAATCGTGAGGGTTTTGTCATGTACAGCGCTGGTGAACTTCATGCAGAGATGCATGGCACCTGAGATGGAGCTTCGAGCCTCACTGGAGGAGCTCCAGCACCACCCGTGGCTCCGCCCCTCCTGCATCCAAGCAGGTAACTTCAAATTCAATCAAAACAAATCTACTTTTATTAGCATAGCGCATTTCTCAAACATGTGCTACAATGCGCTTTACTGTTACACCCCGGCCTCAGATGTGGAGAACTCACTTTGGACTGAGTAAAACTGATAATAATCATAATCTATATTATAATAGCGAAGTGTACTCTGCGTGCGTGCGAGCGTGCATGTGCGGCCACTTCGCTTTTATAATTATAGATAATAGAAGCATTTATGGCAATACGATACTAGATCTCCTCCAGAGACTTACAGCTGTCAGGTAAGTAGCAATGAACTAGCAATCTAATTACTGATCCTAACTTGTCAGATAACTGGCTACTTAAAACAATTATTTCCATGATTATCATTGTTGTGATTATAAGCACTGACTAGCAATGTATTACTAGTAATCCTAACTAGTTATCAGGTCACCAGCAATTAATGATTGTTATTATGATCATCATTATTAGTATTGTCATTTTAAGCATTACCTTGCAGTCTAATAACATAGTTATCATAACTGGTTATTAGGTAACCTGCAATTAACAAATCAATATTACACTAGTGATCCCAAATATTTATTTAACATTCTTTGATAATTACTGTACTAGCTGCGTATTTAAACACATAAACTTACGTAATGCATTGTAACTGTTTGCATCCTGTTCCTCACAGTAAAAATGGACAGTTTAAGGAATGCAGGGATTGTGACTAACTGTTGTGCTAGTTTGCCCAATTTGCACAACCCTCTTATCTTGGTTTTAATTATGACAACAACAGAAATCCGCTTTTTTCAAAAGGTTGAACTGGGGATCATCAAATCATGCACCTCATGGTCTAAAAGCTGCTGGTCTTTCACCCCCCCTTTACCTGGGAGTCAGGTGTACAGTTGATGCAATCAGGTGCACTTAATTGCGCAAGTGAGTAGTTAATTAACTTTGAGAAAAGAAAACCAGCGCTAGATTTGGATTTGAGATCTAGATTTGATGATCTCTGGTTTAAACTGTTCTAGAGAGCGGGCAAAGATTAGACAAAAACTAGGACAGGGGTCACCTAATTGGTCCCTCTAATCCAAATCCAGACCAACGCAGCATACTCAACAAGCTGACGCCTGAAAACTTCGAGCAGCTCGTGGCACAGATCAAAGAGCTCACTGTAAATACTGAGGCTCAGCTGGTGGGCATTGGTGAAATGGTGTTGGAGAAGGCCATCTGTGAGATGGAATTCGCCAGCACCTACGCCAAGATGTGCTGCGAACTTAAGGAGGTGAGCAAGCCAGTCGAAGTCTCTATTAGAGCACCTAATAATAGTCTCTGAAGCATCCCCAGTAAGTGTCCAGGCTGTATCTTCTCTGCAACTGATAAAACGGCCTGGCACATAAATGCAGTGTAATGTTTCAGTGTTAACCTGTACTCAGAGGAAGGCGGAGCCAAAAGAAATGCTGGATTTAATGCAAAGTACAATAAATCCTAAATGGAGTCTGGGACCTGTTCTTTTCTTCCTGACAGCTCACAGTCCCCAGTAGATCCAGCATTTCCCCTCAACTTCCTGTCACTCATGCTCGATCTCTGCCAGAAGGAAGTTTTGAAAGTTATTTTTGATGGCGCTGTCCTGAAGAAGGAATGGCAGGACGAGCTTGCAGCAAAGGTAACCATGGGTGGGGTTGGGGAAATGGACTTTACAGCAGAATTATGCCGAATGAAGTTATGCCTGGCTGTGAAATAAATGTGTAAAGTAATATGAACTGCAGAGGAGCATTACCTGTCAGAAATGCATGGTATTTTCCTACTGGAGCTCCAAGCACAAAGTAAACTAGAGTCTTAAGTGGGCATTCACTCAGGCTACCCTGCAGAATCTCACGGTCTGACATCGTGCATAGTCTTGTTTTCATGATGCAACACTCAAACGCTTCTGGGTGATTTTCAATTCTCAACAAGGATCATAGATATAAAGATGAAATGGTACTTTGACTCGAGCTCCATGATAGGTCGCCAGAGTAATAAACAAAGTCCATTACAAGGTGAATCGTCACTAATCATATTCATAGTCACGCAAATGGAGATGAACCATTTGTTGTTTGTCGATTAAATACCTCTTCTGTGCTGTAACAACAGTCCTTTATCTCGCCTCCACTTCCTCACCTTGTACCCAAGGGGAAGACAGGCAGATGTTGCAGGAGCTGGAGGCAAAAGGTCACCACCCACCGAAAACGGGCTGTGGGCAGCATGGAGTTCCTAGGAGAGTTGCACAAGCATGGAATGGTGAAGGATGGTGTTATCCTCGAGTGCGTCACCGAGCTCCTAGACACTGAGACTGCAGAAGCGATGGAGTGTTTGTGCCGCCTGATTAATACCGCAGGCTCAATCCTGGACTCTGAGGAGCTGAAGGTATGTCCTGCTGCCTGCTGCATCTGTGATGCTTTAATTGGACACAGGCTCATTTCACTTACATTCACTTTACCCTTTGTATCTATAGCCTGAAATGGACAAGCTCTTCAGAAAAATTGAGAGCATCCTGAGGGAGAGAAGGTTGACAGCCAGAGTTTGCTTCATGCTGCAGGATCTCTGAGACAGGTAATAGAGCACTTAGCCTGACATTATGGGGTTCAGGAATAGTTCTGATTGGGTCGTCTTCACACGCCTGTCTGCATTTATCGCATAACCGCTCTCCCTCCAGTGCCATTTTTTCACGAAAGGAAATCTACTTGCATCTTATCTTGGTTTTAATTATGATAATGAGAGAAATCAGCTTTTTTTCAGAAGTTTGAACAGAAGTGGTTTTCTTTACTCCCAGGGAGTTAATTAATAGATGGTCTTTACACCTGACTCCCAGGGAAAGGGGGGGAGGAAACCAGGCAGTTTTTAGCCCTTGATGAGCATGAATAGGTGACGCCTTGAACTAGGATAAAAATCCTCGCCTCTTTATCCCCACCTTAATCCCTAAATTTGGTCCTGGAATATCATTGCAGGTCCACACCAGAGAGACAAAAAGCATCACCAAAGTCCCTTCATTCAGTGAGGACGTGAAGCTCTGTGAGACAGAAGATCCCTGGAGACCATCATATAGAAAGGACAAGAGACAGCACCATGGGCAACACCACGACCAGGTTCGACACCTCAGATTGCACCATGGGGAACGCCAAGGCCACGCTCAGGACCGGAGACAGCACCATGGGGAACGCCAAGACCATGCTCAGGACCGGAGACAGCACCATGGGGAACACCAAGGCCATGCTCAAAACCGGAGACAGCACCATGGGGAACGCCAAGGCCATGCTCAGGACCGGAGACAGCACCATGGGGAACGCCAAGGCCATGCTCAGGACCGGAGACAGCACCATGTGGAAAACCAAGGTCGTGCTCAATGCCAAAGATGGCATCATGGAGCACATGAAGGTCGTGCTCAAGACCAAAGATGGTACCAAGGCGAATATCAAGGCCGTGTTCAAAACCAGAGACCGTATCATGGGGAACATCAAGGCTGTGCTCAAGAACAAAGATGGTACCAGAGGGGTTTTGCTCGAGTTTAAGGGCTTTCAGCAATATGCGAATTCAGTCTCAGTCCCTCTAAACTGTAGGGACTCATTGCAACCATTATTAGCTTGTCTGGCTGATATTAAGATATGGATGAGCCAAAGTCATCTTAATTTAAATGACAGTAAGACTGAGGTAATTCTGTTTGGAGATCCAAAATATCCTTCTGATTTTGTTGATGGTATAGTCCCCCTCACCCCCAAAACCAACTTGTTTATCAAAAGCCTTGGTGTGACCCTTGACACTAATCTTAACTTAAAAAGACAAATTGACTCAGTGGTTAAGGGATCTTTTCACCAGCCTCGACTCCTGGCTAAGGTTAAGCCTTACTTATCCTTCAAAGATTTGGAGAGGGTCACTCATGCTTTTATATCATCAAGGCTTGATTATTGTAATTCTTTGTACATTGGTCTAGATTAGTGCTCACTTCGTCGCCTGCAGCTAGTGCAGAACGCTGCCGCTCGCCTTCTGACTGGCACTAAGAAACGGGAGCATATTACACCTGTCCTGGCTTCCCTGCACTGGCTTCCCATCTGTTTTAGGATAGATTTTAAGGTTTTATTGTTTGTCTTCAAGAGTTTAAGTGGCCTGGCCCCTCAATATCTGGCTGAAATTCTACAAGCTCACAATCCAGTCAGAGCGCTGAGATCAGCAAGTAAGCTGCTGCTGGTTGTTCCCAGATCTAGGCTCAAAACTAAGGGCGACTTGCCCTTGACCTTTGGACCTGTTGTTAGCTAGACCTGAGCCTATGACATATGCTCTATCCTGTGTCTGTGTGTACTTCATATTGTATTTTATGTTCGTGTTTCTATTTTATATTTTATCTTTATTACACTGTGTAAGGCATTATTTTTGTCATACGCTCTGTGTTTTAATTCTGTATTTTATGGTCTTTTCTACTTTGCATTTATCTTTGTAATTTTTGTGTATGGTATTTTTATTGATGTTTCTTTAGTGTGTGTGTGTGTGTGTGTGTGTGTGTGTGTGTGTGTGTGTGTTGGTATTTTATTGCCTTTTGTACAGCACTTTGGTAAACCTTGGTTGTTTAAATGTGCTATAGAAATAAATGTGACCTTGACCGTGACCTAATTCAGGCAACTCCTGAAAAACAGGCACTGGCGTGAACTTGTCCATATTCTAAACCGTGTTCGACCGTGCACTCACTCAGTGCGAACTCTCATAAGCCTGTGTCCTTATGCTACTCTTGTGTAGACATTATAAATGGTGAATTTGCGGAACTATAGAAACCATTATCTAAATACGCTGTTACTTCAGTCATAGTTCAACGCGATATTGTAACTAGATTTGGAATGTTTTCTGTTTGTTTTGCATATTAAATGCGCTGTTACTCCAGTTGTAGTTCAGCGCATTATTGTAACTAGATTTGGAACCATGTTTGCTGTTTGCTTTGCATTTGCCTTTTCTGCCTTTGTGGAGCTTCAGAAAAGGCAAAATAAAACCTATTCCATCTTCGCATCTGAATCCAGTTCCACCTTTTCCATTTTTCCAGGGCACTTTCCTCAGTGCACTGAAAAAGCATTACAAGGTTAACCTGATACAGAGAGGTATAGGAGTGCAACCTTCCTAAGGTTCATATTGAATACTAGAAATTGAAGTGCAAGTAATCAAAAACCCGATTAAAAGGTAAAAACAACAGTACTTCAGCTGAACACCACAAATCAAGTTGGGCGATAAACAACAGCAACAACTGTTAGGTTATCAGATTGAATATTAAAGTGCAAGAACTGTGCAGAGCATTAAATATCTACGCTGTCCTGTTTAGTGTTGCACAGAGAAATCAACATGGAGATCAAACATAGCGCAATGAAATTGAGCACAGCGGTAGTTCAGACAGGCCTCGGAGTCACACCCAGCTCGCAAAGCCTGCCTTCATTAGTGATGGTACCGATCGCAAGCCAAGCCCACATCAGCTGACAGCTCAGGTGATTCCTTTCAGGCACTCAATTGGCCAATCTTAAACAAGGCGCCCTATTTAAAGATGCTTTGCCTGCCCTCTATTGCCGCTTTCTCTGCTCATTTTGCAACCCCCCTACATCCCCAGGTCCTCCTTTCCATGTTTTTCTGACTTCAGTCAATGACGGCACAGTCATTGATGGCTCGGCCTGTTCTGTACCCCTGGGAGGAGGGGTTTTCTGCCAGGCAGGTTATAGGTTCTCCCTGCCTACTGGCTTTTCATGCATATGCGTGGTAGGGGGGAGGCCCCAGAACAGAGCCATGCTGCCAAAATCAAATAATGCAAGTAAATTCGCTGCAAATGATATAATTTGGAGATTTAGACAAAGTGGACCTGACTGAACTCTTCCCTATCACATGGTGACTACAAGAATAAAGTTTGAGGCACTCAAATTTGTAGAGTCACTTTGATGAAAACAGCTGGTAATGGATACATTTGGCAATTTTTACCATTATCTAGCGTGTCTGGGGGAAATTGTTGTTGAGAACCTCTTGAAACACACACCCATGGGTTATTGGCCAGGTATGTGGCTTGATTTGCCCGGACGCTGCTGCGGAAAATAACAGCAAGAATGACAGTGTTTTGTCGAATGTCTCGATTGCGTCAATCATTCATAACGTGTTGACACGGAAATCAGTTATGAAAAAAGTGACTGGTCAGATTGATTTTATCCCGTTCAGAGCCATTTCCATTTGAGGAAATAACAGAGGATTGGTAGTAAAAAACAACTCTTAAAAACTTTTTGGTGTCAATTAGGCTTTGACTCTTCTCGGAAACAACCAACTACCGGGTTAATATGCGCAATCCAATTTCATTATCACATATTTAATACTCATAAACCATGGATTGTGGATTGGTATGTATATTGGTGACAATAGTCCAGTATCTAATCTGTGATGTACATCAAGATCAGCACCCATTACTGATCCTGGATCGGATCAGTAATCATTAATATTACGGATGGAACTAACAGTTAAGGAAATAGTTAATTGCATCAAATTATCAACAAATTAGTCATTATTACTTAGAATTTGGTCCCCGCTCTAAAGTAGTAGTAAAGTATTATTCTAATCTAATACTGACTGTTAAACATTTACTTTTGCAATTTATCAGTGTCACTGTGGACTCAGAAATAGAAATCTGGATTGACAATCCAAACAACAGTTTAATAACAGGACTGGAATCAATAACACAACTAAAGATACATGTAAGAAAACTTAACAGAGAAGATACAGGCTGATAACAGGCTGGAAAGACAAAGGAAATAAATAAAGGAATAATCACCGTACAGAATTTGGATGGAGGGATTTGTGGTTTGAAAATATTCTGCTCAACAAAGCCAGACAATCAGTGAGGGGAGAGAGGCTGTTTAAACAGAGAGAGAACAAGTGCTGGAAATCAACAATCAGGTGAGTATGAAGGAAAATGTGGACTGGAACTCCAGTCCGGAGGGCGCATGTCAGCTTGAAAACCTGGTCCAGATGTGACACAGAGGTTTTCAGAGTCGGGTCCGGGGACCTCCTGCGGAACTTGAGGGGCTTCCTGGGGTCCACAGCAAAATTGTATTCTCAGTGGAATTTCCTCGGTGAAATAAAGACTAAAAAACCAACAATTTATAGTATGAAAAAAACATTAATTTATATACTGCTCACAAAAGGTAGGGGCTCGTGAAAAGACAAATAACCCTGAAAATATATTTATTTCGAAACTGTTATTTAATTGGCGAGCAATTCAAGATGAAGTTCGTGACACTTATCACTAAAGTTGAGAATTTTTTCTGGAGGTAGAAAATGTCTCATGGGGTGGTACCCTAAAAGTCACCCAGTGATCAGAAACAAGTTAGTCCACCATTAGCATCCAAAGAAGCATCACACTGACGCTGCATGCTCCTAATAAGATGACCAATATCAGCTTGAGGAATTCTCTGCCACTCCTCCTGGAGTGCCACAGCCAGCTGTACCAAGTCCTGACAGGGTGGGTGCTGCCATTGTACGCATCGTCCGAGCATATCCCATTTGTGTTCTATGAAGGAGAGGTCAGGAGACATCGCAGGCCAGGGCAAGGTTTGGATCTGGTGCCTTTGGAGATGGTCAAGGATGAAGCATGCACGATGAACTCTGGCATTATCATCTTGGTTGATGAATCCAGCTCCATGACGGCGGGCAAACAGAAGCACATGTGGAGTGATGTCATAGTAGCACACCCCTGTGACTCTCCCATGGCAGAAGTGGAGTTCAGTCCTGCCTATCATAGTGACTCCACCCCACACCATAACTGACCCTCTCCTATACAGATCATGTGGATTCATAGCAGCTCGCTGATGACGTTCACCTAGGTGACGCCAAACACGATGACGACCGTTGTGAACCGTGACTCATTACTGTACATTACACGTTACCATTGAGCATTGGTACTGTTGACACCACTCTCTTCTAGTCTGCCAATTACGATATGAGAGGGGTAACAGGATGTATGGCTGCCTGGCTCGCAGGTTGCAGCATGCAGGCGGTTTTGTATGGCCTGTGTTGAGATGAGGTTTCCAGTAGCCTGTAGATGCCCTTCTTGCTGCTGTGTCGCATTCAGTCACCTGTCACGCAGGGCTCTATTGACGATCTGGTGGTCATCTCGCCTGGTTGTGCATCTTGGACACTCTCTTCAAGGTCTGTCCTGGACTCTACCAGTGGCAACATAGGGTGCCCACAGTCAGCTCATAACAGACTGCGAGGCATGCAGTTGTCTGGCAGTGTAAGTCTGGGTTCTTCCGGCCTGAAGCATCCCTATGGCCCGCTATCTTTCTTCTTCCCAGAGTCTTCTCATCGTCAAAAGTGGTGAAATGATGGATGAGTGCAGTGCTTGGCATGCTTTTATACCCATATGTGCACAAAAAGCATAGCATAATGGCATTGGCACCCTGAAGGCATGATGTTACTTTTCACATGCACCCCATTGTGGGAAAAACTTTGTCCGAGCGAGTGGATAAAGTGTTCCACTAACCCTTGTAAATCTATCTCCAAAAAATGGACACATTCTCCAGAGTCTGATGCGACTGGGTTTCTTGTAAATCCATCCAGATGAAGCACAAAAAAAACCCAGGCTGGTCTGCGCAAACCACATAGCATTCATTCTTCATCAATCACCCCACCCCGACTGACCACCACTTGTCCGAACCCTCATATTTATTGGCCTTTTGGCATGTTCCTTTAGGTGGGATTAAACGTGACTCCTTCTACCTTATCCAACATTATTAATTCTGATTGGTACACTGTCATATAGCAACACTCCACCCTTAGTAACAAGTTTGCCATTACATCATAGCGTAAATTCATCTTAGGCCTCCAGGGACGCTCGAAGACCACATATGAGCGTCCTAAACCTTGGGTTCAGCGAAAGTTCAGTAACTTATCTGGGTCATGGATGGTTCCAGAACACTCAGGTGCGCATGCTCAGGAAGTGGGACCAGGCGGACTGATATGGTCATTGCAGAAAGTTAGCTCATTAGGCCAGCCTTGAGGGTTCTGCAGGAACATCTTTATCTGGTTTTTTTTTTTACAGATTTGAGTTTTTGCCTCTTCTCAGCTCCAGACTCCCTCTCACTAATTTTAAAGGGCCAGATGAACCTGGCTACGTTCTGTTGAACGTGATTATACAGTATTTAAGATTATTTTCCCACCACAACCCTCAGGTGTGTTTGGACACCCTGTTTCTGCAAATTTTGAAACCTAGGGGTTTATAGGATATGTATTGAAATGTCCAAATGGCAGACCACAAACATACTCCAATCTCATGAACATCTAAATTCAGATGCTTTCCCCAGTTATATCCCCTACTTTTTATGAGCAATTTATATTGTAAGTTCAGCTGTAATTCCAGAAAAACAGTGCCATGGGCACTGTGGCTCATTTGGTTTACTTCAGGCTGTAGTGTTATTGAAGCTCACAAGTGGTAGTATTTTTTATGCTTGGGTCCAAAATTGAGACAAGACACTTTGTAATTTGTGCAGAAAAAAAAGAAAGGGTCTTGGGACAGGCAGAGTTCGGCAACAATGGATCAGATAGGCAACGATACATACAGTTGGCAAAAATCAGAGTAGATGAGACGAAGCAGAAATCCAAAAACCAGGGCGGAAAAAGCCATGAATCAAAGTCAGGCAGGCGGGTCAAAACCAGAACAATAAACAGATCAATCCAAAAGGGCACAGGCAGAAATCAGGCAAAGGGTGTCTCAAATAAACTGGCGTACGGATCTCTCGGCACAGAATAAATGATCAAAGTTGTGACACGAATGAACAGAAATGCAGGGCTTAAATGCACCAAACGAAAGTCACATGCTATGGGAAAACAGGTGGTGGGAGTGACAGATAATGAGCAATGAAGGTGAGCACATGAGGAAGCCCTAAGACAATCATTGGCAAAAGCCAAGACACGGACTGTGAACACATAGACAACCTATGACAGATAAACGTCTCCAGTCAAGGAGTTCTACGAGCACAGATCTAAGAGTGCGGGATAGCAATTAAGCACGTGCGAAACACAGGAAGATACAGAGAAAGTAAGGCAAGGGGCGGAGACTAGAACAGGGCCAGTGCTGAGATTGCGTTAGTAGTAATTAGTAGCGGTGCAACTTTACAAATTAACCTAAGTGCTCGTTAGTTAGTTAGAAGTATGTACACGGGTTAGTTAAGTTAGTAAGTATATTACAAAATATAAATGTTAGTATTATTAGTAATCAAGGAAAGCAGAGCGAAGGAAGTAAACGAGAATTGAAGTAACAATGTGAAACACAAGAAACCACTGAAATCACCCGAAGCATGCAGGCACGCAGACTGGGGGAGAGGTAACGTACCATACTGATCACAAGACGGGTAGACACTGGTGCACAGAACAGAAACATAAATGAATGGCTCTGGAAGGTACGAGGAAGGGTCATTCGGACAGTGAGGTCGTGAGGTCAAAAGAACGGAATTCCCCAGTCGTGTCTCGAAAACACGGCTCATGGGACGCGTTACCGAATGCAGCATTAGCAATCAAACTAACATTAGCTAGGTAGCCACAGTATACTTCCTTTTCCTTCAAAATAAAATGTTGTGTCGTGTTTTACGACCTGAGGCCGTTTTATGTGAGGCCGTTGTTTGACGCCGTTTTGTCTGATGACTTTCATTTTTAAGCCGTTTAATCTGAGGCCGTTTAGGATGAAGCTGTTTAATCTGAGGTTGTTTTATCTGACGCCATTTCGTCTGATGACGTTTATTTTGAATCCTGAGACCGTCTGGTTTGACGGAGGTTTGTCTGAGACATGATGCCATTTTGTCTGACAAATGAGAGAGGTTTTCCTGACACCTGATACCTCACTCTGAGACCTAAGGATGTTCTAAAATGTACACCGTACAGAGGGTCTACAGACGATGTGGTGAGAGATAAGCGGCCCCCTGCATTGCTAAGACAGATCGCCTTGGAGGAGGCTGGGTGATGGTCTGGGGTGCCATTCGGTGCAGCTGGAGGTCCGACCTGGTCATAATCAATGGAAATCTTAATGTAGCTCGCTACTGTGACCTTGTCATCAGACCACACGTTGTGCCTTACATCACAGACCACCCTGAGGTCACGTTCATGCAAGACAACGCACAACCTCACTCAGCATGTGACTCAGCAGCTCCTGGCCCAGAATGGTGTGCGAGTCATGGAATTGCCACCTTTCAGCCCTGACATGAAGTGCATTGAGCATGTATGGGACCAGTTGGATCGGCGGGTTCAGCAACGCACTCCAGTGCCCAGGACAAGGGCGGAGCTCCAAGAAGCCCTTCTCCGGGAGTGGCAGGCCATTCCCCTGCAACAGCTCAACAGAATGGTGCTGTCCATACCAAGACAAGTGATGGCTTTGTTGCAGGCATGTGGCGGTCACACTCGGTACTGAGATTGGAGTTGATCTTTTGTTATTAAACTTATTGTTGATTCTTTTGTCGTTCTTTTTTTGTTGATGTTATCTGACATTTTGTCGAAGTTGTTATGGGTAAAGTCAATAAATGGTTACAAACTTGAATCCGAGTTTGGCTACAATTCTGGTTATAGGTTTTTAAAGTCCATCAGTGTATAAGTATAAACAAACATTCAATGTGGATTCTGAAACCAGATCGATGAGCTATTTGAATAAATGACTATGTACGACAATACAATTGGCTAAAAGACTTTCACCCATCCAAATACTACTCTATTCGATAAAACAGTCGGCACTTGCAATGCCACCTGTAAGAAGCTGTGCATATAAACTAAAGTTTATCGATCACTATTGACTTCCCGCTATGAGACTGGTTTCTTGTTATCACTACATTGAATGGGAAATCTGAAACCAGTTTGATGACCTATTCGAATAAATGAATATCTTCAACAGTACGACTGGCTGATAAGTTTCCATCCATCCAACTGCTATTCTACTCAGTAAAGCAGTCAACACCTGCCAGATTCCATTTATGCTCGCACAACGCAATGTTTTACCGAGTATCCCATGGCCACATGACAGTCTCAACGTTGATTCGTGGCAGATTTGATCAAATTTAAATAGAATACACAAAAATGTGACGGAGTGTTAGAGATGAAATTTTTAATATGAGTGTGTTGAAAGAGAATGTACCATTTCACCCACCGTAGTCAACTAAACTTGTACAAGTTGTAGGCTAGATTATCAGGATGAAGCAAAACTTAATCGGTGTCGCAGCCCGTATACGTGTTGTTTGGAACATAAATTCTTTCAGTTGTCTCGAAATCAATAAGATATCCATTAAATTTCAAGTTACCACTTACCTGTTTCTTTGGTGAAGAAATCTTTCATAAATTTCAGTTTTTTTGCTTGATTTGTCACTTTGCTTCCAGGGGCCCTCTTCATGGTTCCAATGTCTGGCCATGCAGTCCACTCATTCAGAATCTCTCTCTGACCATATAACCTTTAAATGTGGTCAGTGTTGCTGCTTCTGAAGTTCCCCGAACGATTTCATCCAGCGGTTCCGATTGGTTCCACGCCAAAGGAGCGAGTGCAGAACAAAGAAGCAGAAGTGTTTTGCAGAGACGTTTGTGATTCATCGCGAAGAGTTTGGATGTTCATTGTCAATTAAATTCATGGATTTGTACTTTTATGACGTCTCATGCTTGCAGCAATAAAGATGACAGGCGCAGCATTCAAAGTAAGCGGCGATTTGTGTCGGGCACCGGTTTCTAATGAAATGCCTGTGTTACATGACCAAACTGTAGCCAAGCTTTAGCTGTTGCACAGATGCAGAGATGCCAACTTTTGAAAAGTGGAATCAGGGAGGATTTTTTGTGGCAAGCTGAACTGAGGTTGCAAAGCGAGTTTGTTTCATGGTTGGGGTCCAAAGGCAACGCCCCTGGTGAGGGTTTTGGGGACAGCGCCCCCAGAAGCTCCTGGAGTTTACATTTTGAAATGTCTCTTATCACACTCCCTGATGAGCATTTTTTTAATGCTCCTGTTCACTACAATTTAATCAATTATCAAAGATGTCTGGAGTTCTTCCATCAACATTTGTTGTTTTTATTGTTGTTTACACTTTGAGTTACACATACACACACAAACACACGCACGCACAAAAGATAGACATGAAGACTGATAATAAATATTAATTACTATAAAATTTAATATGGTGCTGGAGACTTATGTCATTAAGAATGTGCTATATTAGTTATTTTTGTAATACCATTTTTTGAAATGTGTTGATTTGTAACACTCTATGGTGATATCAAAATGTAAATTTCTGGGACCATTTTTAGTAATTTTCTTAGCTTTCACCAAAGACTCTGCCATGTTTGCACCATTACTGGAAGACCAAGATGGGGAAAATGATGATTAAATTCAAACTTTCAAAGCACCTGGAACAGTTCAAAAGGCCATATGCTCCAATGGATATAATTTTGACAATTTTTTGATAGCATTCAAATGTTGTTTTAAGAAATGTATAGTTGGCTCAACAACATGTTAAGTAATTTGTACAAGTAGCACAACCCTACAAGCCCACAACACAAATAAATAAGCCTCAAGTGTTAACAAATGATCACCTAGATCGGGATATCAGCATACAGATATCGCACCCGATTAAATTTAAACTTCACATGAGCGCGAGTAAAGTGAGTCAAAACATCGGCCACTCGAGCAGACCAGGTCAATGGAGTTGGCGGAGAAACCGTGAAGCTACCGCGACTCCACAAACGCAGCAGAGACCTATTTAACTCTGGCCGTGATCTTGCAAGGCGACAAACTAAACTATCTACACAAAATAAAATGTTGGAGTGTTGTACTTTCTAGTTATGCTTGTAAAGTTATCAAACATAACAGCAATTCAAATGAAGAATAAAAAAAAAAAAAGCCTAAAAATCAAATCGGATATGGAGAGACTCATTGACATTGAATGAAAATTGTTACGCTGACTTTCCCATCATGGCATCATGCATTACTAACGATCCACAATAAAATCAGGAATATGGACAACAGATCTCCACGACCAATTCAGCATTTGCTTACCGAGATCGCAAGTTAAGTGCTCCAAAATCCTGAGAATGTCACTTCAACAGCGGGTCACATGTACCGCAATATACCGGAGCCTTACTACCAGTATCTTTACATGTGCCATTCGTGTGCATGTGTTTACAATGGCGATTACATCTGGGAATTCTCAAATGGAAAGAGTAAACCAATCCATATCTGGTCTGCTGTATACTAGGCCAGCACTACTACATAAACAGGGTGTGTGCTGGCCAAAAATTTCTCTTAGCCACAGTAGCTAATCACCCCGAAGTTCAGTTAGCCACAGAGAAAACCATTTAGCCACACATTTTGCCTTAAATTTTAGTTAGAAACCTTAGAGAACTTGGATTCAGTCATACAGTGTGTGTACACAGTTACAGAATAAGTGCTTGGACATCCAGCGACTAGTAGGTATGCATCATCTTGTCAGCGACACCTGTACTATAGTGTTCTGGCCAGGTTCCCTTCCCATCAGGGTGGTTACTCGCAGTTACAAGAAATTTTCAAACAGAGTGGCAATGAAATTTGTACAGGCTGCAAAATGCATTAAAAATCACATTTTTAAATTGTGTGAAAATTCAAACATGGACGGAAATCCATTACACATTTTTGAACAGGTAGGGACGACCCTGTTCAAATTGCGTGGTGAGAGAACGCTGTACTAGTATCCTGACCTCTGCCATTGTTGGCTTTCCTGCAGCCGTAATGTGGTTTGCATGCTACTAGAGATGAAAAGAATAAAACAGAAAGTTGTTCAGAAAATGGAATTGCTGCATATTTTTCACGGAAAAATAGTTACGGAACTTTTATAACTAACACCCACCAAAACTTTACGACAAACTGCACACAGTCACATGGTATAACAATATTGTGGTGACGGAGAGCTGGTTCAAGTGCCAGCTTTGCAAGAGCGCCGGGTAAGTATTAAGGACTATTAAGGCCATCCTCCAGTCTAATTATCTGGCTGCTACTTTAGATAAATGGGAACTTGATCAATAGAAGTCCAATATCACTTTGATGACAAACAGTTGAATTACTAACTTGATAGGGCTAGTTTACCATGCTAAAGATTGTTATTTTGTAATCCCCACTTGTAGCCAAATGATTATTAAATGTATTACAACATGAACAGATCTAACTTAGGCACGCTGGTTGCTGTGTAATTCAGGGTGTGGAATGGATTAAAAGTTATCCCATACAGCCACTATGAATTCACATCTACACACCTGGATGCAACCTTATTTTGGCTCATGCAATAAAAATATGACTTGAATGCCAGGAACCCACGCTCAATTTAGCACTTATCTTCTTCCAATTGGTAATAATAATTGTTTGTCAGAATTATTTTACTAAAACTCAGAAGAAATGTCAGATTGAAGTAACAAGAAATATGAATATTTACATTATGTAAATTCCATTTGCTCAGAGTGCAATATGTTCAGGTTTGAACATGATTGCCATCTAGATAAAATTTTACCTGAATAACAAACTAGTTGTCGACAAAAATGTGTTATAGGCAAACATATGCCAATATGAGGGAAATAATGCCATAGATCTGGCTAAAAATCGGTAGAAGTTTTCAGATTCAACTGTATACCGTAATAAAAGTTGATATTGTATGTAGGCTACTTAGCTTCGTTTTTTGGAGTAATATGTCTGGATGCATCATTCGCCATAAAGCAAAATGAAGATGATTATCGTTTTGTCGACAGCACAGTTTGTAGTAGCCAACTTGCGTAATGGATTTGTTTCTGAAAGCAATAGCTTATAATGTAGAGCCCAGAGGTTTGATCATGTTTTGGATTTAACTTAAACAATCTTACTGATTGTCAGTGGCGTGGCCAGCGAGGGTGCTAAGACACGTCCCTTTTTGACTGCAATTAGTAGTTCTCAATCATTTTCCTTTATTGACGCGTTTTCCAATTATCGTAAGTGGCAACCAAGACACGGTTTCTCTCCATATGCGATCTAACAGCGATTAAATCATGGGCTAAATTCAGTACAGTTGCGGAACAAGAACAGAGAATTGGGTTGCACAAAACTTCCATTTAAAATAATTATTAGTGCTGACCTGTTCTCAGTCATTTTCATAATTAACAGAAGGTTCACTCAGAGAGCACTCCACAGTTAACAGGTGCTGCTTGTTCTCCCTGATTAAGTAAGACGACAATCATTCATCTGGACGCGTATTTACTGTATTTAAATCGATGTCATTCAAAATTGCATACCTGTCGACTCTCACGCAAATAGCTTGAGCCGCGGGCTTTTTATAGCCTAGGCCTATTTAACTGCCGAATGCCACTTTTTTTTTTCCCCAACCCACACAATACCAAGAATGAAAGTCCACGTTTCATTGGAACGCAGACCAGTTCAATCATCGCGAAGCATTGGCCTATTAAGTAGGCCTAGCTAAATTATTTTTTTGTACTGAATTTCGCCTATGATTTCATCGCTGTTAGATCGCATATGGAGAGAAACCGTGTCTTCAGTTGCCAATTAAGATAATTGGAAATCGCGTCAATAAATGAAAATGATTGAGAACTACTAATTGCAGTTAAAAAGGGACGTGTCTTAGCACCCCCGCTGGCCATGCCACTGCTGATCGTTTGCTTTTGTGTTCTTCTGTCTCAACGTCAGCGGCACGCAGTCGGCTGTTTGGAGTTCGGCTGAAAATGACTCGTGGCCGAGTCGCACGTAACCGACAGGCATTATGTCATTTTAATGTTGCAGAAAATGCTATCATTGTTGTATACTTACTAACAGTTAGCAGGGTAGTCGACTGATTGTTTGTCGTGGTTGCACTGAACTCCGTTCTGAAGAGTTGTCCAGTTCTGCCTCGAGCAGACAGTACGTTGGCTCGCTGAAGCTAATAATCTCTGCTATATTACTGACTAATTTGCGAATCTATTTCCGCTATTTCTGATCTATGACTGGGTAGCGGCGTTTAGAATACTGAGCCATTCTGACAAATAGCTGGCATACCAACAAGTTTGCCATTTATTTAGTTATAAGGTTGCTCTAAAGTATGACGATTGAGGGTGGACTGCTTGTGTAAGGTAGCCCATGTGATATAAAATACCAAGGCAACGCAGCTTAATATCAGCGCTGAAAAACAAAAACTTCATGCGTGGCTCAGGATTGTATTTTAAGGGCATCAAAGCAAAGCTAAGAAACCCCAAGTGATGTAGCTTGATTTCGCCTAGGTTTCTCTAAAGCTTCTCGTAGTTAAGCACAACCCATTAATTTCAACAAACTCAGAATATTTGTCCACATAGTAGAGGATGTCTTTATTGCTAAAAATATACAAATAATCGTTATCGATCATAAATTAATTTAAGGCCTTTTCCTTTGCACGACAGAACTGAGCTTGAAGTTGCGCAGGTTTCTGTGCTGATCTTGTCCCACTTACATTAATGCACTGCTTTAACTAGTGTTTGTTCAGCAAGAAAAACACAATCGCATGCTTACTTTCGCTTATCTGTGGCTGTCCCGCTAGATTCATAATTTAATATTATTGAGGTGGTCAATCTCGAATCACTCGAATTGTTTTATGTGGTGGAGGTGAGTGAGGTTCCTAACCCGGAATTCCCTTTTTCGACAAGTGAACTACAACATAGAAAAGTCCCGAATGGAATGATGAATCGTCAGCCAATCAGCGCGATCGGAATGAACGTTATAAAGATAATTTATACAACATATAGATCCGACCGAGCGATCTGATTGGTCAATTAGACGTTTAGAATGTTCTCAAATGAGCAAGACAGTACGGGTAGCCTGTGCTCAAATGAAAAATACCTCATCACTAAAAATATTACTCCGCCTATCTTAGTTGCCTTGGTCATTGATTTAATTAATTTTTCAATTTGTTTGCATTTGTACATTGAAATGAACATTTAATAAATCAACACATCTGTGAAAACTGTCGTCTTTATTTCAGAGGTAAATTGACAATGGCCTGAAAAGGTGATTAGCGAAAGCCCCCGAAAGGTGGGGTTGAAGTTATATAACTCTATTCAGCCTTCATGTTACAGGTAACTTTAGTTTCTTTTGCTGCTTGGCCACATTAATCGGAACTAACGTTAAATTAGAGTGACGCACCCCCAGCTAAAATGAAACATCTGCTGGTGAGTTTATTTAAAGACAGATTTTCGTTCTAGTGCCGACACTGGAAAGCCATTGCCTATATTTAAATATTGCCGTTAATGTAAGTTCGTTCGATAAAGAGCTTAGTCGTTGTCACGGAACCTGTTAGCTTAAAAATGACTGAAATGTCGGCAGAAGAACTATCAGTCCATGAAAAAAAGATTTTTTCCAGCGGATATTCTAGTTACAACATGATTGAGCTAGCAAAGCAGTTTTGTGTTGCTATGTGTGGTATTTATTCAGTTTTTGGGAATCATGATGTCTAGAAATCGTAAGCCAAAATTGGCTGGCTGAAAAGGACTAGTTAACGTCAGATCTCATGTATTTACACGGAAACGGAGAGAATACTAGCAAAAAAAACTTTTTTACTTTGAGAGCGAAATGCCCGCAGTATAAATAAATTTTGATAATATTTTATTTTGTTGGTAATAGTTGTATAATCGCATTATTACACTTGAGGGTGTGCTTGACCGCCATTCTTGTCACTTCAGTGATGCTAACGGAACTCCTGACCGTATCACTGTCGTGACAAGAATAACGGTCAAGCACACCCCCGCGTGTAATAATGCTTAATTATGACTGATGTATGATAATTAAGTATGAACCAAGTAGGCCTATGAACCAAATATGATAGTGAGTGCCGGCGGCGAGTGGGCGATTGGACTTGATGTAGGCATCGGGCAGCCATGGCGCAATTCGCCAACGTGGCGCTTTGAGGCCAATTTTCGGTTGCCACATGCCACACCACTTCGCCACTGGCAACGTGGCGGGCGGGTAGTGCGCACCCTGCATAAATTATTCGTAAGTGTGATGAGTTTTGTGGCGGCTAAGCCACCGAATATGCGATAATTACTTTAAATACATAACTGGGTGATCACAAAGAGCATTGACTGCGTGCATGCACTGTACCACTCCATGTTGCCCGCACATAGTATACATGTAATGCATACGCAAGATAATAAATGCTTGAAAAGTGAGAAAATCGGGAGGATTTCAGAGGCGCCCGTAAGGTCGGAAGGCGGCCTTATTTTCTGGGAGCCTCCCGGAGAAATCGGCAGGGTTGGCATCTCTGCAGATGGTTTCACATTTAACTCCAGAATACCTTGGTACACAGAAGTTGACAGTTCATTCAATGACTGCAAGGTACCCAGTTCCTGTGGCTACGAAACAAGCCCAAATCATCACCCTGCCACCACCATGCCAGACAGTTGGTATGAGGTGTTTATATTATTACTGTGTTTGGTTTGTGCCAAACATGGTGCTGTGCATTATGGCAAAACAACTCCACTTTGGTCTCGTCAGTCCAAACGACATTGTTCCAGAAGGCTTGTGGTTTATTCAGATGCAACTTTGCAAACCTAAGCTGTGCTGCCATGTTCTTTTTGGAAGGAAGAGGCTTTCTCTTGGCAACCCTTCCAAACAAGCCACACTTGTTGTCTTTTTCGAATTGTACTGTGGTGAACTTTAGCATGCTAACTAAGGCCTGTTGAGTCCTAGATGTAGTTCTTGGGTTTTGTGCAATTTCTTTGAGCATTGCACAGTCTGACCTAAAAGGTGAATTTGCTGGGACATCCACTCCTAGGGAGACTGGCAACTGTCGAGAATGTTTTCCACTTGTGAAAAATCTTCCTCAGTGTGGAGTGATGGACCTCATTGTTTGAAAATAGCCTTTTAACCCTTATCAGATTGATATTAGAATTTATTTCAGTATAAAGGCCAAAGGCCCATGTACAATTAGTACAATGAAACAAATACATGTGGTGGTAGTGGCAACATAAAACAGTGAAAACATAACACAAATAGAGAGGTATTGTTATAGCTAAGTATATTAATCAATGACGTCCTTCTTGCAAGTGCTCATTTCAGGTAGACAGCCAAAGATGTAGCTATATGAACATTGATAGATCTTAGCACAAAACAAAAATCATAATTGGAGCACTGAACAAAAGGTACATTTTACACGTATTTCATCATACATTTTACATTCACACACAAAATGATATTCATCTTCCAGTTTCGTAATACAAAACGGACAGTATCTAATACATCTGTAAGGTGGGGGGAATGAGTGGGACTCAATATGCACGCAGTCTCCCGACACAGTCAGAACCACCAAGATTCCAACCACTAGAGACTCCTAAGAAACTGACTGAAGAGGCAAACCCCGTAAAAAAAAAAAAAAAAAATAAAAAAAAAAAAAGGCTGAACACTCCTACGGGAAGGTATCCCAACTAAAGAAAGAGATACCTGCCTTCAGAAAAGACAGGGAACCGAACGGAGGCTTGAGGAGTGCAGCTCTGCACTGCAATATAACAGGCAGTGCTACTAATCAAGTGAGCGAATCTAAACGAAACAGAAATCCTTCCAGGAGAGAAACTCACGAGAAGGCCAGAGGCTAAAGAGTATTTTTTAAAAGAATGAATATTCAGCGAACTTAATCGCAACTTCTCTTTTTAGTACTCTTTTCTTACCCAAAAGAAAGTGGTACCGGCGCGCGAGTATAGAAGACTCTAACGCAAGGAAAACTCTGCACCTGCATCTCTTAAATAAACCACACACAGGTGCAACCAATTAACAATCAGGCTCCTTAGGAACCAGTGCTTCCACAAACCAACCAAAAAGACGATTAGCCGATTAGCACAAAAGGCGTCGATAGCACAACGACGATATTACCAGTATAAAACATGCCAAACTAAAGGTAAACACAATGACAACATGCATACACCCCCGCAGAGGATAATACACGTGTAAACTCCACATGGGAAAAAAATAGAGTAAAACCAAACTCAGGTCCTCCCATGGGGAAAAGAATTCAGAATAAGACCTGCAACATGACAACATCTGGCAATATTTTCTCTTCGACCTGTGTTTTTAGCTCTCTTGAATTCACCAATTCTGAACAGTGTTAATAGACGGAGATCTTGCCTACAGATATTCAATAAATAACCTTCAGTGCAAAAGTTACTCTTCACTGTTCTATAGAAATCTAAATTTGAGTGAGAATACAATTCAGTATTCTCATCTTGAATATAGCAATCTTTAACTCTTTTGAGATGAGAAATAAAAATTTTCAAATTTCCTACACCTTGGTTCTGCCAAACATGGCCATACCCGAGCATAAAGAGAGGGTCTTTAACCTGGGATCCCCACGTTTCCCAACCTGCCTCGCCAAGATTCTTAAGCATAGAATAACATTGAGAGGGAAATCTGTGTTCAGGCATTTGTACAAGTTCACACCAGTACTTGATACTTCTCACACAACTTTCACAATATATGCTCATTCTCCCACATTCACCAAGAACTGCAACTGTTAGGTATCATTCAGGAACCAGACGCGAGAACAGAGCAGTGCAGAAAAATGGGATTTTATTTGGAAAGGGGGCGAACCCCCGCAGAGCAGGAGGCAACGGTACAAAGTCCACAATCCAAAAATCAAAATCCAGGAGGGCGAAATCCAAATCGTAACCAGGGCACCAATCACAAAACTCAAAGTCGGGCAAAAAAGGGTTCAAAAACAGATACAGGCAAAAGTACAAAAGAGCAGATCCAAAAATCATAGGTCGGGCGGTCCAGTCAGAAGATAAACACAGAGAGTACAAGGCGAAATGAAAGCAGCACAGGTAAACTTGGGAAAACGTTCTGACGGGGAACTGCAGTGAGAAGACAGCTTAAATACATTCAAGGGAAGTCACATGCTATGATTAGGATCGGGTGAAGGGGATCAGACTAATTACAAAGGAGGGAACATGAGGGAGAACCTAATCACATGAAATTGGCAAAAAGCCAAAACGCGGACAGGGAACACGAGACAACCTATGACAAAACATACAGCTCCGGTTAGGGAGTTCTAATGTGCACAGATAATGAGAGGTAGGATAGAGTGGAGCAGGTGCGGAGGATCCGCTGAACTGCAGGAGAGACAAAGTGAAGGCAAGAGGCGGAGACTAGAACAGGGCGAGTGCTGAGAGCTAGTTAATCAATTAGTAAGTGCAGCTATACAATCCCTAGTGCTCGTTAGTAAGTTAGTATTATATACAATGTTAGTTTGGGTTAGTAACTTTAACAAAAACAACAAACTGTTAGTATTGGTTAGTAATATAGAAAAGAGAGGCGAAGGAAGCAAACGAGATTGGAAGGAATGTTTGAAACCCAGAAACCATGAAATCACCTAAGCATGTGACACGCAGGACTGGGGAGAAGCTGTAACTTAACAAGAGACCAGACAGGGGAGACAAAGTGCAATGCTGGGCATGAATAAAACATGGACCGGACTCTAACAGAAAAGTGGAAGGGGATGGCAAAAACGAAAACATGGCAAAATGCAAAAACTAAACAGAACATGGCAAAACCTAACAGAACTGATCATAAACCTAACAGGGAATGGCAGAAACATAATAAACATGGCAGAATCAGAACAGAAAGAGCAGAATCATAACAGCAACGTTCGTAGATGATTTGCCGACTCTGAGTACATATTTACAGAATTGTGTATGGAACTGTTCAAGAACAAGCCACTTTTGGCAACCCCAGATCTCTGAACCATATAAAATAATTAGCTTACTTTGGGCATCAAACATTTTAAAAAGTATAGATGGGGAGAAGTTAGGCAATTTGAAATAAATCTGTTTAATGGAAACAAAGGCCTTGCCAGCTTTATGCATTAAAGTCTGGACACACTTTGACCATGAAAGTCTGTTTGAAAAAACAATCCCCAAGTATGTATAATAAGTAGCAATATTAATATCGATGTTGTCGAATTTCCATTTTTCATACTTTCGAAGTTTGCCTCCATTCCTGAAAACCAAAATTTCTGTTTTAGTGAAATTTACGCGTAAACCCCATTTTTTACAAAATGAAGACAATACATTAATTTTCCACTGTAAATTTACTACAGAGTCGGCAAACAAACATAAATCATCGGCATATAACATGGACAATTCATGAAAATCCAAACCGACAAATATACCTCTACCACCACGCGACTGCAATTCTTCATTTAACTGATTTATAAACATTGCGAATAATACGGGACTAAAGATACACCCTTGTCGGACTCCACTCAAACAGTCAAAGTATTCTGATATACTACTTTTGGATAATTTAACAGCGGCCACAGTCTTGGTGTACATATTTCGTATGATACAGAGCATTTTACCTTGGATACCTTCAGAACATAGCACATACCACAGGAGATCTCTATTTACGCAGTCAAATGCCTTGTGAAAATCAACGAAGAGGCTGTAAAATCTACCTTTAGATTTGGGGAGGTACTTCTGCACAAGAGCCTGCAGAGTAAACACATGGTCGACCGTAGAATAACCCGAGCGAAAACCAGCTTGACATTCAGGATATTTATCAAAATAATCTATGAAAACTTTTAACCGATTATTCAGAACACTGGTGAAAACTTTACCACAAATGTCCATGAGACAAATGTCCCGATAGTTGTTAACATCATTTATATTACCTCGTTTGTGCAAAGGGAAAAGTATACTTTTACTCCAAGCTTCAGGAAAATCACCAGATGTAAAGATCTTATTAAACAATACATTCAAATACGGAACTAAACAATCACCGCCATATTTCCACATCTCTAGAGGTAGACCATCTGGACCCGGTGATTTACCACATTTCAGGTTTGACAAGGCCCATGCAATTTCATCACACGTAATATTAATATTCAAAATACTATTCACTTCCTCGTCAACTGCAGTGTCATTACCGCAAATTTTGTCACAAACAACATCTTGCGAGAATTGGATAAAACTATCATCAACATTGATAGTGCTTACGGCCATATCACCCTGAGAACACCCGATCTCGTCTGATCTCAGATTGATGGGCAGCAACAATTGCTATGATTGCAGATGTCTTTCCCTCCTGGCATTGTGTTAACACACACCTAAATGCACCAGACCAGCAAAGTGCCAAAACCTCTGCTTTTATAGAAGTGGTCACACTTGTTGATGATCAATTTATCAAGTGCATCAATTAATCAAGTGCTTCAGCAACACCTGGCTGCTATTTACCTTCTTAATTCCTATGGAAGCAGTAAGGGTGTGCTTATTTTTTCCACACATGGCTTCTGAATATTAGCTGAATTTTTGTGAAATAAATAAGGGCACGGTGGAATCTGTTGTGTGTTGATTTACACCTGAGGTGAGATATTAATAATTTCAGGACCTGATTAGGAACAGCTCATTTTTAGGTTGCCGGCCGTAGGCCAGTAACCTATTGTCGTCACTTTGCGTCCAGCGGCGTCGTCGGCGTCGTGGGTTTAAAGCCGTATCTAAAAAACGGTCTAATGAATTTTTTTTTAAATTTGGGGATATGATCAAATCGGTCATCAAGTTAATGTCTGAGCAAAAATTTTTTTGATTGAATCGTTCGTTTAGACTTGAGGCCATTCGGTCACATTTGACCTCGGACCTCCAGGTCTAGGTCAAATGGCAAAAATGTGCTATAACTCTCTTAATGTAGCATTTAGAGCTTAGGTATGTATGAGGCACTTCTAGGGAATCACGTATGCCGAACATTGTGAGTCAGTCACATTTGACCTTGGGCCTCAAGGTCATGGTCAAATGGCAAAAATGTGCTATAAGTCTCTTAATATAGCATTTAGAGCTTAGGTATGTATGAGGCACCTATAGGGAATCAGGTATGCCGAACATTGTGAGTCAGTCACATTTGACCTTTGGCCTCCAGGTCAAGGTCAAATGGCAAAAATGTGCTATAACTCTCTTAATATAGCATTTAGAGCTTAGGTATGTAGGAGGCACCGACAGGGAATCAGGTATGTAGGAGGCACCGACAGGGAATCAGGTATGCCAAACATTGTGAGTCAGCTAATTTGACCTTGGACCTCAAGGTCAAGGCCAAATGTCAAAAATGTGCTATAACTTGTGTAATATGACATTTAGAGCTTAGATATCTATGAGGCACCTAAAGGGAATCATGTATGCCAAACATTCTCGGTTGTTTGAATTTCACCTTGAGCCTCAAGGTGAAGGTCAAATGGCAAAAATGTGTTATAACAGCTTAATGTGGCATTTAGAGCTTAGGTATGTGTGAGGCACCTATTCATGGATTTCAGTCATGTGACATTTTTGTTGTGAGCGCCATCTTGAATACCTACCAGGGACCGAGGCGCAGCTACGACCATAGACTGTATGGGCTACGATGAAGGATGTCTCAGTCTTTATTTCTCCATAACAACAGACTAACTCTACATTATCCCACTTATTCCACGGCTTATGAGTGAAATTATTAATTTCAGACGTAATGTTGATCAAAATACGACTTTTATTGATTTATAAATGGGATCATTTCGCGAATCTGCAAGTCCTGTCACTTCTCCGCTGTTTTGCTTACCCTCCTCGGTAGTGTGTTGGCCTGTGACTAAAAACTGGGTACCCGGGTCCCGCCCGAAAGGTTTGGGTCCCGGGAAGAAAATTGCAATACCCATTTCCTGAAAATCAGTACATTGATTGTGCACACGATAAAATGATGGGTAATCATTAATGGCATCACCCAGACATTCGCTTATGTAGGCTGCATTATTTATTCCTGTAGCTCAGGACTGTCGTGCGCCAACGATTAGCTTATCAACTTACTTATGGGAAACAGATGGAGAATCACTCAGTGTCAATTTGGAGATTTTAATCAAGAATGTATTAATCCCTACCTCGTTGGTCTAGTCAGCTCGCGCTCGCTAGCTGCCTTTCGATCTCATCGGCGTCATGGTTTTTTTTTCTTTTTCTTTTCAATAGTTATGATGATGAATTTTGATGATATTGATACAAAATACATGATATATTTATTGTCGTTGTGATTGATAGTCCCAGTTGATAGTAATAGTGATGATGAATACGGCGATTCGGTATTCGGTAACAATTGAAGTTGATGGAATAATTATCAAATGATGATGATAATGAGGAAATGGGAAATTCAGGGGTGCAGATATGATTTTGAGTTTTGACGATGGGATTGTTATGATGGAATAATGAAATACTTACTATTAATGATAATAATGACATCAGTCGGACATCCGTACACTTTGATATAGTAAGTTAATTTGGAAAATACATTTGGAAAGTAAAATATTGTATTCGTAAAATACCTGATCAGTCCATCCAACGTTCGTGAGTTGACAATGAAATACCACCTCGAACGAGCTTTTCGTTGTAAGTTATCTTTCTGTTTCTCGGTCTTTCTTTCTTTAGTGTATGTAAACCAGTGGAGTAGCCAGAAGTTAATATTGGGTGGGCACTAAACATCTCTTTAAAACATTCATTCGTTCTGACTCGATCGCAGTCATTTTTTTCTAATTAACTATACATTCAATCCGAAAAACACTCCGCACTATCAGGTGTTGCTTATTCACCTCGTTCAGGCAAAAGACAATCATTCATTTGGATGCGCAATTTTGTGCTTTTCATATCAGTGGCGTAGCCACACCTGAAAATTGAGCGGCCACACAACACCGGTTTATTACAATTATTATACCTAACTTGTTCTCAGCCATTTTCCTTTGTTAAAGCAATTTCCATTTATATGAATAATCAGCTGGCAAAAAAAGACACGGCCTCTTTCGTGGTGTGATCTAAGGGCGACTAATCAATAGGAATAATTCAGTTCAGCAAAATAAGTTACTCATAAGTTGTGCTTAGTTTTAATAATACTTTTCGAGAAGTAAACTGTTCTGGAACTTCCGCGCTACCTTTTCGGCTCATCAGGCGATCTAACCTGTGCTTCATGATCGATTGAATTATTCAAGCTGAACCAAAGACAGAGATTTGAAATGCACAAAATTGCGCATCCAAATGAATGATTGTCGTTTTGCCTGAACAAGGTGAACAAGCAACACCTGATATTGCGGAGCGTTATCGTATTGAAGGCATAGTTAATCAGAAAAAAAATGATTGCGATTGAGGCAGAACTAATTGTTTTAAAGAGATATTTATTGCCCAAGCAATTTTAAGTTCTGGCTGCGCTACTGGCGTAAAACGTGTTTGAAACTTTGAGGTAAAGAATTAACACGGACATGCTTGCCTCGTGAGCGAGAGCTGTGACACGGGTCCAAAGCTCTGATCGCAGTTTTGGTTTCCAGCCTGGCGTGGAAGGAGCCTCCACTCTCCCTGTAACAAGTTACAAGTCATTTATCTAACATCACAATTAGACCGAAGCTGTTTAATGAAGGTAAAAATGAAACATAAGGTAAATATCCTGCATAGTTCTTCTCCTCTGTCTCCTCCGATCAGAGCAGCGTCCCTAGCAACGGCCTGTTTCACTTAGCGACAGTCTGTTATACAGAAATAAAAGACGGTAAAATGTAGAATCAGAGTGTAATTCATTAATCAAAATGCAGCATTCAAAAGAGCCATATCATAAAAAATGTTAATCCACTCTTTTTGTGAGCCTTCTAATCACAGCCCACGGGGCGACAGATAGACAGCCCGTTGTAAGTCAGTACCCAAAATGGCGGCGCCTAGAGTTTGAGAGCGGTCACGTGCGTCTATGACATCAGCTGACACATACGAATAGGGAATCATGTAAGCCAAACATTCTCGGCAAGTTGAATATGACATTGGGCGTCAAGATCAAATGGCAAAAATTGCTATAACTTGCTGAATATGACAATTAGAGCTCTGGTATGTTTGGGGCATCTATAGGAAACCATGTATGCTGAACATTGTAAGGCAGTCAGTCAAATTTGATGTTGGGCCTCAAGGTCAAGGTTATATGACAAAAATGGCCCATATTTGTTTAATATTGTTTGTAGAGCTTAGGTATGTATTGGGCACTAATAGAAAATCATGTATGCTGGTTGTTTTCGAAATATTGGATTTGACCTTGGGCAACAAGGTCCAGGTAATGACAAAAACGGCCTAAAAGTCCTTTAATGTTGGCTTTACATCTTCGGTGTATCGGATACTAATGACAAATCATGTATGCTGATCAAACACACCATATTGGATTTGACTTTGGTCTTCAAGGTCAAGGTCATGTGACAAAATCAATCTATTTATTTCCTCGTTTAATAATGTCTTTAGAAATTAGTATGTGTTAGGCACTAACCTATATATAATTAAAATTTTTACGGGCATTGTAACTGCATGGTCTACCTTTTTTCACGATCAATTGCGACAATAAAAACTGGTCAAAACCCATTTTTGGATGTTTGTTCCTATTAGCATCATGGAATAGAAAGAATAATACTAATTAGACCTACTCGGTGGCAGTGTTGTGTAAAAAAAATCATTGTCTGAAAGCAGAGCAAGAACCAGAAGTGAATTGAGAAGATGGCGCACTTCACAAATTGACAGCAGACGACAGTGAAAGTTCAGGTTAGAAAAAAATCTAATCGGATTTCATGATGTAGACTTCTTAAAGATTATATTTTTGCTAAATAGCAAAAATGTTGCTGTCTGTCACCCATGAAAAAGTATGACTGCTCAGTCGAGTTGCCCGATAATGGTAGCTAAAATCCCTTTCTCACTGAGCTGCGTTGGCCTGCGGAAGTGTGCGGATGAAACAGTTCTCTTCTTTCGTAGAGAAGAACTGATTCGAAGAACCGTGAATTGATTCACAGTGGTATGGGACCATTCGCCACCACCGCCAAAATTCGTGAAAAAATTATACAGGTTTAATTTTTTCGCGGATGTCCGAGCTGGAGCTTTTTAACGCCAATATCATGTAGACAACGTGTTGCTTTCGCAAGAATTCGTGTTGGCTTGCTGTTGAATCCGCGGACTGATGCTAGTTACTTTTCTCCTAACTGCCGGCACCCTTCAGGGCCCTTGGCACTCTAGTTTATTATGTCCTGATACTTAAAACCAAAGAACTGAAATAGTAATTCACCTTTTGCTGTTCATTACGAGAAAATACGCATTCATTTGTGTGAAATGGCAACCAATTTCACCAAGAAACATTCATCAGCGCCAAAAAATTTGCACAGATTCAGTAATGTCATTAGCATTTTAATCATTCATTTTTGGACATTCTTTAGCGTTACTTGGCACACAATAGAGAAAAAATACTTCCATTTGCATTAATATGAAAGGCATTAACACCGTCTTTAAAGTCATTTGCAACAATCAACGAACATTAAAGTGCATTTAACATTTTTATCACACCGTTTGACTTTCAGTAGCATTTCTGGACTGCGTTAGTGCAGATAACACAAATATTCACATGATTGTACATACAATTGAACGTTCTTAACATTCAATTTACAAAAATCTTTTTTCATTTGAACAGTTGCATACATTTTGCTCATTATTGCATTGTCAGTGTGATGTAAAATTAGGTATGCCCTCTCAATTAGATAATTAGTTGAGTAATCTTTATCATTGACAACAGCCTATAAAAGCATCAGAAAAATTTGTCTAGTTCATTTGGTTTGTCAAAGTGATCATACTGTTCAGAAAATGTCACAAAGATGCAGAATTCCTTTCGAACACAGACAGAGGATCGTTACGGCATTTGAATGTGAGATGGAGGACTACATTTTAGTGGCAGACACGCTAGGAGTGAACTGATCCACGGCAAGAGGCATCGTAGCCCGCTACATCAAAGAAGGCAGGATCCATGAGAGACTGAGAGGTGGGAGAAACAACATGCGGGTGGATGATGCGAGGAGAGCTTGCCTAGAGGAAATCCACAATGAAAACGGTCTTCTCACACTTGCTGCGATGAACCGTGAACTGAGGAGACGGCTACCGGACAAACCCCGGATCCATGACCGCACTGTTGCAAGGACACTAGACAGCATGCTGTTTCGAGTAAAACTGGCAAGACCCCTCCCTGCTGACAGAAACCGGCTGGATGTGCTGCAGAAGCAAGTTGAATATGCTCACTGGTTCATGAACCATGGCTTCGTACATCATTGTGTGTTGGTCGATGAATGCGGCTATAACATCTGGATGGCCAGGAGTCACGGCAGAGCGTGGCTGGAGAGAGGGTGTACCGCAAAGTATGTGGCCAACGAGGACAAAACCTGACTTTGATCTTGGCAATATCGCCCATAAATGGACTTGTGTTCAGCAGGTGTTGGATGAATGAATGCTGCGCGTTTCAATGACTTCCTGACACAGGCAGGGCAAACCTGGATCCTGACGAGTCAGTGATGTTTGTGTATGACGGAGCACTGGCCCACCGAAACCCGACCATTCCTGGCCCAAACAAAGCGCGCAGTGGTACTACTTCATGCAGACCTATCTGCCAAGATGTTTGAATAGTGAGATTATTGAAGGGTAAACTGAATTTAAGAACAAAATGCTGTACTGTAATTCAATTAAGTTTGAAATGCTATTGAAAGAAATGCTATTGCTTGGTCGAAATCCAAATTGGTCTGCATTTCACACAAATGAATGCGTATTTTCTCGTGATGAACAGCAAAAGGTGTAATAATAATAACAATAATGCATTTTATTTAATGGCGCCTTTCATGACACTCAGGGTCACCTCACATCATAAAAGATCCGTAAAAACAAACAAAACATCTAAGATGCACAATACAAAAAGCACAATAAACAGGAGAGCACCAGCAATGAAGCATCAGCACAATAAACAGTAGAACGTGCAACTGAGCATAGCTCTACAATGATTCGCAATCAATATTAGCATGCGATTGATGCAGTTAAAATGAGTATGCTACTTTAAAAACATGGGTTTTAAGTGCAGATTTGAATTCTGTCATGGAATCCAGTGCGCAAATGTCGGGGGGGAAGCAAAGTTTGGGTGCAGCATAGGAGAAGGCCCTGCCACCCATAGTGCTGAGTTTGATGGGCGGTAGTTTCAATAAACCCGCTGTAGAAGACCGCAGGGAGCGAGAGGGTGTGTAAATGTGAAGGAGATATGTGAGATAAACTGGGGATAAACCATGGAGAGCTTTGAATGTTATTAGTAAGATTTTAAAGTTAATCCGCTGTAACACAGGGAGCCAGTGTAGTTGAATCAGCAGGGGAGTGACATGTTCAGTAGCCTTTGAACATGTTATAATTCGTGCTGCAGAGTTTTGAATGAGTTGTGGTCGGTGGAGAAGTTTATTGGGGATGCCTGCCAGGATTGCATTGCAGTAGTCAATACGTGATGTAACCAGAGCATTGACTAGGACCTCTGTGGAATGTTGTGTTGGAGCAGGACGTAGTCTGGAGATGTTTTGTAAATGGAAAAAGGCAATTCGGGGGAGACATTGTTTTTGTGATTAGAGCAAAAAAGTGTACTGTCCAGAATAACACCAAGGCTCTTAACCTGTGTGGAAATGGGAACGGTGGCTTCAGCAATGGATAGTGAGCTGATTTTAGATTTTGAAAGTGTAGATTTAGAGCCAATGAAAAGTATTTCAGTTTTACTGCTGTTAAGTTTGAGATAGTTGGTTATCATCCAAATCTGTAAATCATGAAGCCAGTTAGTAAGTGTACTGGAGGGGAGAATAAAATTAACTGTGAGGTCACGCAGTTTGGCAGGTCCTGCATGCAGGCTACAAAAACCATCTAAAGCCATCGTAAAACCATTGTTTCCATTACAGACTCATTTCTTTACTGCCACCTTATTTCGATACTTAATCCTAAGTACGGTACGATATCGGCTTACAACAGAATGCTGTGAAAAAGCCATCTCCATAGGTAAAGGAAGCCAGTACTTCTTGTATAGCAGTTATCTGGACAATGGCCGTGCCAGACCGCCAGCACACTGCGGGCAAACCCACATTTCTAGTCGCTCCGGGGGACTAATTCACCTTAGCGTCATTTTGCTTTTGGCTGGCGATGTGGAAATAAACCCTAGACCGGAGACCACAGACACGTGCGCACAGCAAATACCGTCAATGCTAGCAGGGCTACCATCACTAACGCTAGAGGGGCTAGCGTTGCTATCATCACCAATGCAAGTGGGGCAAGTGTGGTTACTACCTCCAACACTAGCGGGGCTAGCGCGCTTACCATCTCCAATGCTAGCGGGGCTAGCGCGGCTACCATCTCCAACGCCAGCAGGGCTAGCGTGGCTACCACCTCCAACACTAGTGGGGCTAGCGCTGTTACCACCTCCAATGTTAGCGTGGCTACAACTACCAATGCAAGCGGGATTAGTGCAGTCATTATCAATGCTAGCGGGACTAGCGCAGCTACCACAAACGGCAGCGGGGCTAACGCGGGCACCACCACTGAATTCCGGTTTGGATGCCGGAATGTCAGTGATAACATCCGAGGCTTGGCGCGGACCGATTAGCCACTGGGACCTAAAGTATACCATCAGCCCAGACATTAAAGTAACAACAGAGACACAGACTGGTAAGACTGTTACAAAACGGAAAACAAGCAGACAAAATACTGCAGCAAAAAAACAACAACTTACCAAATTATTTCAGACTGTAAACCACGCAAGGGTATTGTGGGATTTAACAACTAAACCAAAGGGCATTTTTGGTGGTCATTTGAATATAAGGAGTTAATTTCCAAATCTGAGCAACTTCAACAACTGCTACTTAACTCCAATTTAGACTATTTCTGCCTTAGTGAGACTTTGCTAAAACCCACAACGCCTTTAAGTGTCGTACATAAACCCGGATACAACATATATAGAAATGACAGATTAAATTGTAAGGAGGTGGGGTTATGATTTATGTGAAAAACGATATTCTGTGTAAGAAAGTTGTTTTTCCTGATAATACTTCAGAATGTGTTGGTTTGAAGATTACGTTGTCCCCTGAAATGTTTTTCATTGTCATTGTGCTTTATAGACCTCCCACTGCTAAGGATATATTCTTTGATCAACTGGCAGATATGCTCAAACAATATAGTACTAATGAGATACTCCTCATGGGGGACTTTAATTTAAATTGGATGGAGAAAACAAGTAGGAAAAAGTTATCGCCAAGAAGTTCCATATGTCTCAGATGATTAGTAAACCAACTAGAATCACCAGTAGCTCGCAAACATTACTAGATTTGATTTTTACTAATAAACCAAATCGTGTCAATAAAACATACAATTTAATTAACGGTATGTCAGATCACAATCTCACATTATTAGTCAGAAAATTATCTAAAATGCGATACAAGAATCAAAATAATGCTATGAAAGGAAAATTGAATTCATTTATAACCAAAGAGAAACTTGGGACCATTAGAAAATGAATTGAAACAGATTAAATGGGACGATGGTATTCTGGGTGCCGGTTGTGAAGAGGTAGCTGATGGATTATTGACAACAATTAAACAATTGATATCAAAATATACTATAACTGTTTTACCAAAGCATACTAAAAAACTGAATCTTCCTTGGTTCAATGAGGCATTATGGCAATTGTTGAAAAATAGAGACTCTGCTCTAAAAAAATTTTTGAAGTCTCATTTGAACCCTGATCGGCTAACTTTTAAAAGCCTTAGAAACAAAGTAACATCACAACTTAGAAAAGCGAAAGCAAATTTCTTTTTGGACATAATTAAAGAAGCAAAAGGAAATAATAAAATATTATGGAAGAACATTGACAAGCTTACAGGTAGGGACCATCAAAAAAGTGAAATCACACAAATTAAATATAAGGGCACATTGTATTCTGATAGTTTAGCAATAGCAAATAACTTCAATGATTATTTTATAAACTCAGTCTTGGAACTTGGTCAAAAATTCACACCTTCACATTTTGAGAGCATAACAAACTATGTACACGAACTGAATCTTGAACTTGCAAATGAATTGGAAATAAAGAAAATCCTTTCTGGCCTGACAAATTCTAAAACTAAAGATATTTATGGACTTGATACTGTTTTTATTAAAAAATATAAAGACAACCTTATTACACCTATAACAAAATTAGTAAACTCATCAATTCAGCAGAGCACCTTTCCGAATGTCTTGAAAAATGCTATAGTTTTACCTATTCAAAAATCAGATGATAAACAAGAAATTTCAAATTATAGACCAATCAGTATTCTCCCTGTACTGTCAAAGGCGGTCAAAAAAATAGTTGCTAGGCAATTGGTTGAACATTTAGAATCTGAATCTCTCTTGCATTCTATGCAATTTGGATTCATGAAGCATCATTCAACAGAAACAGCCTGTTGTTATTTGGTAGAAAATATAAAATTATCCTTGGGGATAATGGTAGGATGTGGTAGGAGCTGTTTTTTTAGGTTTAAGGAAAGCATTCAATACGGTCCATCATGAAGTTCTTATTACAAAGCTATCCCAGTATACACTGCCCATGACTACCCAAAACTGGATAAAATCATATCTACCTGATTGCACACAATGTATTGGTATAAATGATCCTAAATCGATATCAAGGCCTTGTAGCACAGGTGTACCACAAGGATCAAACTTAGGACCTATACCCTTCACTTTATATATTAACGATCTCCCTTCAGTTTGTGACAGTGTGAAAATACAAATGTATGCAGATGACACCATTATTTACACAAAAGGCAAAAGTGTTGTTGAGGTAGCAACAAAATTAACAGCAGCCATGGAAAACGTGGCCAAGTGGCTCAAAAATTCTTGTCTTACTTTAAATATCGACAAAATTGCTGCTATGTTTTTTTTGGTCAAATATATTTTATTAAAGAAAATATTTGAGCTGTAGCGCAGTGTACATTTTTTTTTTCAGTGTAGATTTTCTTTTTCTTTTAAGAAAGGCAAAAACAAAACAAAGGGATAACATATGAACACTTAATACACATATACATAAAACCTCCCATCACACCCACCCTCCCTCCCATCCATTCTGCTCTGTGCATAATATGAAACAATACAGGTAGCAATGGAAAATGATCATTTGATAGGACAGAGTGCGAAAAATACTAGTGGACAACTAACCACAAGGCGTGTCCACTATGGGTTATTTGTCAGGTAGTGGACGAGGGGCAGCCAGACCCTGTCAAATTGTGACTCTTTTTTATTCAGATAGAATCTTATTTTTTCAAGGTGAAGGGTGTTTGTCATTTCTTTGAGCCACAGCTTAAATGTAGGAACTTCCTTTTTCTTCCAAAAAGTCAGTATTAGTTTTTTAGCTGTAATCAGACCATAGGAGAGAAGTTGGCGCTGTGCTCTTGTCAGTGCTGGAACAGAATCGGAAACTCCCAGTATAATCAACATAGAGTTAGGTTCAGTACGGGTACCAAAAATGTCAGAAAATGCATTAAATAGTTTTGTCCAGTATTTCTCCATCTTCAGACAAAGAACGAAGCTATAGAGATAAGTTGCCTCATCTATGTTGCATTTATCACATTGTGGGGAAACGTTTGGAAAGAGCTTATGGAGCTTTGACTTGGTGTAGTGGAGTCTGTGCAGAACCCGGAACTGAATGAGGCAATGCCTTGAGTTGATGGAGCAAGTATTAATCTCTTCAAGGCTCTCCTCCCAGGTCACATCAGGGATCTGCATCCCAAACTCATTTTCCCTTGCAGTTTTAACTGCTGACATAGAGGGGGATTGGACGGTTAATAGTGAGTCATAAAAGTGTGACACTTTTCTGTTGGAACCCGAGTTTTGGAGGAGGCACCTATCTAGGAGCGAGGGGGGAAGCACTTATATATGAAGGTAGGTGGGTGCGTACATAGTCTCTGATTTGCATAAACCTGACGTGGTTACTCCAAGGGAGTTGATATTTTTCTCACAGCTGGGAGAATGAGGCAAAGGTTCCATTCAGGTAAAGGTCACCGATTGTGCAAATACCCAAGTCTCTCCACTGTGAGAATACTTTATCAAGTTGGGACGGCAGGAATGAAGGATTCCCAGCAATTGGGAGTAGGAAAGAGGGCTGACTGATCCCAAAGTGTGTTTTGATTTGATCCCAGATTCTAATCGTACTATGTATAGTGACGCATCCACGGTAGACACTTTTATCCAGAGCCACTGGAGACAGGATCACCGCATCCAAACTGTATGGGCAGCAATGCTGCCGCTCCAGTTGTAGCCAGCGAGGGGGTTCGGTAGCGTTATCCAACCACATTGAAATTATCTTTACATTAGAAGCCCAGTAATAGAAACAAAGGTAGACTGAACTATCAATCCAAGATGGCAGCACGCACGTTTACACGTTTGTTTGTCCTGTGAATCGAGTCTTTTTTAATTGTGTTTTTATTGTGCTTTGCACTTAGGTTTTTATAAAGTTATTTTGAAAATTTTCCCCTGCTATCATTTGAAATACTTTAAATCAATTATATATGGATTGACAAAAAAAAAAAAAAAAAAAAATCAGCGGGATCTTCTCCGGCAAGTCTTCTCCACTGGCGGCCGCCTGACTCTGCGACTTGCTCCACTGCTACCTGCCTGCTGCCTTCTACAATCAGCTGCTGGGTTTGGTCGCTTCTCTCTACTCAGCTACTGCCTGTTGCTTCGCTGTCGGTATCGGAAGGTGACCCGCTATTTCTGCATCGGCCCTCTCCGATCAGCTGCTGGGTCTGTTTTGCTGCTCTGTCCTTGCTGGGCTACTGCCTGTTGCTGGGCTTGGTTGTTCCGTCTCTACTGAGCTACTGCCTGTTGCTTCGCTGCTGGGATCGGAAGGTGACCCGCTATTTCTGCAATCGCGGCCCTCTCCGATCAGCTGCTGGGTCTGTATGCTCTGTACTCGCTGTGCTACTGTCTGTCGCCTCGCTGCTTCTGTCGGGGGAGGGTGTGCCTCCTTACTACTGCTGTGTGCTTCACTGCTAACAGCTATTGCCTCGCTGCTGCTTTCGGGAGGGTGCACCTCCTCTCTACTGCTGCTGGCTCTCCGCTAATACCTGCTGGCCTCACTGCTGAAGAGCGGTGCTTTTCCCCTCTCTGGCGCTAACTCACATTCATAAATTGAACTGGTGAAATAAACTGAACTGAACCGAGCTGAATCAGTGACAATGAAAATTTTATTTGCGTTGTTCATTGCATTTTCGTTATGGATTCCTTGGAACCCGGTCCCCCAACGGGGCTGTGCGTTTGAGAAGACGCTCTCTCCCCTGGTTGTTCCCAATTCCATTACCAGCACTGTGCTCCACCGTGAAATGGTTGTGCAGATGTTGGAACTTTCTTTCGTAGTGTCTTTTAATTATGCGCAATTGTTTCGCTTTATATACCTGTCTGTTTTGAAAAATTGTTTTACGCTTTCTGAAAATTCTGTTCTTGATTTCGTTAAGCCAAGAAAGAATGATCAATCCGGTATTGAATTACATTATATCAAGCGAAAATATTTCGTTCTTCTTTTACTTTTACTCTCAGGCGACGTGCAGCCTAACCCAGGACCTACTTTTAATTGTGTTACTCAGCCGGATGAATTCAAAACTAGATCTGGTCTCGGTATTATTCACGTCAATGTTCGAAGCTTGCTTTCAAAAATTGATCGAGTCAGAATTTGGGTCAATTCAACTGATACAGATATTTTTGTTATATCTGAAACATGGCTTAACAAATCTATCTCGGACACGGATATTTTCATAAAGGGTTACAATGTTTTTCGCTGCGATCGCCCCAGGAAGGGCGGTGGCATCGCTATTTATATAAAAAACAAATTCCATTGCAACATTGTAACCGCTGTATCTATTAGCAGGCAGTTTGAGCTCCTTGCCCTGAAGCTTGAGTTCATGCGGGTCAGTTTATGACTGTAATCGGGTGTTATAGACCACCATCAGCCTGTAAAAGCCCTGGGTTCTTTAACTCAACACTTATCTAGATTTAGTTCGAATGAGCTTCTTCTTGTTGGAGATCTTAATATTGATTGGCTGTCCACGGCTTCAGACAGCTTTAAATCTATCTGTGATTCTTTTAATCTGACTCAATTAATTGATGGTCCAACTCGTCCTAATATTAAATGTCCTGAGAGATCATCCTTGCTTGATTTAATTCTTCTGAAACGCCCACATAAATTCTCAGACATGGGAATCTTTGCAAATGATATGAGTGACCACTGTGTCATAGCAGCAGTTAGAAAGGCTAAACTCCCAAAGTCTAAACCACGACTCATTCTTAAAAAGAGATTTTAAACATTTTTGTGAACAAGCCTTTTTTTTCGTGATCTGTCTCATTATGATTGGGATAAAATTTCACTTATTGATGATGTGGAACTGGCCTGGAAGTTCTTTTATGATGGTTTTTCAAGTATTGTAAATAAACATGCCCCACTCCGCCAGTTCAGAGTGAAAGGTCGAAATAATTTATGGTTTTCTCCTGAGCTGAGTCGTCTCCTTAAAGAAAGGGATGTTGCCTGGGCCAGGGCAAGGAAATCTAAAACAGAAACAAACTGGCTCCATTTTAGACAGCTTCGTAATAAGTGTACATTTTTTATAAAGAAAGCTAAATCTGATTATTACCTCTCTGAAACTACAAAAACATTAAATGAAACAAAAAAAGTTTTGGAAAATAATTAAACAAAATTCTGGCCATGAACCATCTAGTGAACTTCCTACTCACATTGTTCGCAATTCCTGTACTCTGACTGACAAGTCAGCCATACTTAATTGTTTTAATGAGCATTTTATTTCTTCTGGTTTTTTATTTGAATCTTTGTTTCCTGAAAAAATAAACTCTGTTGTACAAATAGACAGTACTTCCACAAGCTCATATAGGCCTACTGATTGCACGTTTAAGCTTATGCCTGTATCTGTTGCTGAGGTCCATAGAGAGTTAAGGCACCTGGACCCTAAGAAATCAGCAGGCCCTGATAAGCTGGACCCTTATTTTCTTAAGTTAGCTGCTGATTTCATTGCTGAACCTTTGTCTTTGATTTTTAATCTTAGTTTTATTAGCAGTGAGATCCCAAAAGTCTGGAAATCTGCCTTTGTTCTTCCTCTTTTGAAAGGGGGGCAACCATTTGACTTAAATAACTATAGACCCGATCTCCAAACTTTGTGTCCTAGCTAAAGTATTTGAAAAGCTTGTGAGCAATCAGTTAAAAGAATTTTTTAGATTCTAAGGGCATTTTATCAAATTATCAGTCTGGTTTTAGGAAAAAACACAGCACTATGACTGCCGCTCTTAAAGTCACAAATGACATTATTGAGGCATTAGACTGCAAAAAATATTGTGCAGCACTTTTTATTGATTTATCGAAAGCTTTCGACACAGTTGACCATAGCATTTTTAGTCGGCATGCTTCACCAAATTGGATTGTCTAAGCGAGCAGTAGCTTGGTTCTCCAATTATCTGTCTGCTAGAACGCAGTGTGTTCAAATAGCAGGGTCCACCTCCTCTTTCTTAACAGTATCCAAAGGGGTGCCACAAGGTTCTGTTTTAGGACCTATTCTGTTTACCCTTTATGTTAATAACCTATGTGAAAACCTTTCAAATGCTAATTATCATTTTTATGCTGATGACACCGTTATTTATTGCTGTTCATCATCTGTTATACAGGTCATTAACTTTCTACAGTCTGCATTTGATATTGTTCAGTCCCGCCTGCAGAAACTAAAATTGGTATTAAATACAGAAAAAAACTAAACTCATGCTGTTCTCTAACAGTAGTGCAATACCAACAAATCTTCCTAACATAATCACTGCTCAAGGAAGAGTAATTGAACTAGTTTCAAGTTACAAGTATTTAGGTATTCTTATTGATCGTCAGCTAACTTTTTAAGTCCCATATTGCAAATCTAGTCATTAAGCTCAAGGTAAAGCTAGGCTTTTACTTTAGAAATAAATCCTGCTTCTCCTTTCCAGCTAGGAAATATCTTGTGTCAGCTACTTTCCTGCCTTTGCTAGATTATGGTGACTTATTATATATGAATGCTTCTGCACAATGTTTACGGTCCCTGGATACTGTCTATCACTGTGCCTTGCGGTTTGTTACTGGTTTTAAAAATCTTACCCATCATTGTACTTTGTATTCGAAGGCTGAGTGGCCATCTTTGTATGCGAGGCGTACCCATTGGTTGAATTTTATTTATAAAACTCTCCTTGGGCTGGTCCTTCTTACTTGTCCATATATCAGAAGTGAAGGCCATTACAACCTCCGTTCTCAAGATTTTTGCATTTGACTGTTCAGCGTGCTCGCACGGAGCTTGGAAAAAAGCTTTTTAAATATGCTGCCCCCTCTGCCTGGAACATCCTTCAGAAGGACTTGAGATTGTCAGAACTGATTTCTATTAATGCTTTTGGTTCAATTTTAAAAGATTTAGAACGTGAAAGCTTGAGAAACTGTCTCTGTGCCTAATTTACTTATTTATGCATTTATTTATTTATTTATTTTTTAATGTTTTGATATCTGTGTGTCATTGTCCTTGTATGAAACTTATATGTGTCCTTTTTATGCTGCCCTCTTGGCCAGGTCACTCTTGAAAAAGAGATTTTAAATCTCAATGAGTCTTACCTGGTTAAATAAAGGTTTAATAATAAAAAAAAAAAAAAGGTTAGGGAGAGCAAGCCCACCAGCTCGTTTCGGTTTGCAAAGATGAGCTTTTTTAATTCTGTGATTTTTATAATCCCAAATAAAGGAGAGAATAATAGAATCTAAATTCTTAAAAAAGGACTTGGGCAAAAACACAGGAAGGCATAGGAAGAGGTACAACAGTTGAGGAAGGAATATCATTTTAATTGTGTTAATCCTCCCAATCAGTGAAATAGGGAGCGACCTCCAGAATTGAATGTTAGCTCTCAATTTGGCCACAAGAGGGGGGTAATTGGCTTGGAAAAGAGATGAGAATTCTTTAGTGACTTGGATCCCAAGATAGGTGAATGTCTGAGATGAAATTTTAAATGGTAAGTGTTGTATCAGGGATAGATCCTTTAAGCCAACAGGCATCAACTCACTTTTGGTCCAGTTGATCCTGTAACCAGAAAAGGACCCAAAAAGGTTAATTTTGTCCAGAACAGCAGAAAGACTTAATTGAGGCTGGGTAATAAACAAGAGTACGTCATCTGCAAATAAGGAGATTTTTTCAGGTGTATCTATAATGTTAAGGCCATAGATATTTGGATCGATGCGAATTGATTCTGCGAGAGGCTCAATGGCCAACGCGAACAGGAGGGGGGAGAGGGGACACCCCTGTCTGGTGCCCCTAAACAAGCTGAAGTGGGAGGATAACATTCCGTTGGTTAAGATTTGGGCCCTGGGATTTTTGTACAGTTTAGTCCAAGCAATAAATGCATCTCCTAAATTAAATTTATACAGCACAGCGAATAAGTAGGACCACTCTACCTGATCAAACGCCTTCTCGGCGTCGAGAGAGACGACTACAAGGTTGCTGGTGCTGGACTTAGTGTGATACATAATATTAAAAAGGCGTCTGAGGTTGGAGAAAGAATTTCTACCAAGGACAAATCCTGTCTGATCAGGATAAACAAGCGTACTCAAATACCTAGTAAGTCTATTTGCTAAGACTTTGGCTAATATTTTCTGGTCAACATTAAGTAGAGAAATGGGTCTGTATCCTCCAACCTCCTCTGGGTCCTTACCCTTTTTTGTTATAACTGCCTCATTGAGTGTTGGTGGCAAAGACCCAATTTCAAGGGATTGAGATAACATTTTAAGCATATATGGTGTAAGTATGTCGCCAAATGTTTTATACAATTCACAGGGGAGACCATCAGGTCCTGGGGTTTTATCAACAAATCTTTTTTTTCACATCTCCATAAGATTATCTCTGACTTCATTTGGAATACGAAACCACCTCGTATCCGTAAGGAATTTTTACAAAGGCCCAAATTAATAGGTGGGATGGCTTTACCTCATTTCCAATTATACTATTGGGCATGTAACCTGGGAGCCTTGGCTTACTGGCTTCAAACCTATACTAACGACGAGCCCCCCGCGTGGGTCCAAATGGAGGCTGACGCAAGCTTCCCATTATCCCTACCAGCGTTGTTGTATTCGGCAATGCCTATCACACCACGCCATGCATCTACTGCCCCCCTAGTCTATCAATCTTTGCGTATATGGGCTCAGGTGCGAAAACATTTTGGCTGGCAGGCTGGCTCGCTTTGTGCCCCAATTGTGTCTAATCATCAGTTTCCCCCCTCACTTGAGCATGACTCCTTCTTAGTCTGGCGAGAGAAAGGTATTGTCTCATTCAAAGATTTGTACATGGGAGATATTTTTGCCTCATTCAACCAGCTCAGGGCTAAATTTGATTTACCAAAATCACATTTTTTAAGATTTCTACAGGTCTGGGATTGGATCCGCAACCAAACAAGATCATATCCTGCAATCCCTGAACAACAGCCCATGGATACTCTGTTCCCAACAACTCCATTTAGCAAAGGCATAATATCTGTTATGCATATGAAACTCTCATCTCTACGGACAGCATCTCTTGATATATTGAGAGAAGCATGGCAGACCAATCTAAACTTACAATTAACAGATACTGAATGGTCAGACATATCTTCGAGGATACACTCCTCAGCAATTTGTGCCAGACATGGCCCACTTCAATTCAAAGTAGCACATAGACTACACTTGTCTAAAGCCAGAATTGCAAAGATGTATCCAGAAATTGATGATTTTTGTTATAGATGCAATTTTTCACCTGCAACGTTAGCTCATACATTCTGGTTTTGCCCGGGACTCTCAGGCTACTGGTCCTCTATATTTGATGCCCTATCTAAGATACTTAAACAACCAATAAATACGAACCCTCTCATGGCCATATTTGGCATTCAGAGTCAAGATGATCATCTTCCTAGGGCACAATCTGATTGCATTGCGTTTGTCACCCTCTTAGCTAGAAGGATAATTTTATTTAATTGGAAACAGCCTACCCCACCCTCCTATTAACATTGGGTTAGAGATACGCTACAATTCTTAAAATTAGAAAAGATTAGACGTGCTTTACAACCTAAGGATAATTTCAGCAGGATATGGCAACCTTTTATTGCATATTTGCTTGAACAGGTATGAGGTCTTGTCCTATATGTAATTTATATCCACCTTATTCCCACGTCCCATGACCCCTTGCGCGAATTAGGGGCGCAACTTCCGCTGCATGCTGTCACTGAACAGTTTACCATAGTAACGGCTAACACTAATAATCTTTTTTTTTTTTAAGCAATCGGTAAATAATAAGAGGGAACATCGCCTTTTACTCCTCAGACGGGATAACGTTACAGTACTGCTGCCTTCTACTATTGAGGAATGGGAGAACGACCTGAAGCAGTGGCCACAGATAACGAACACTGGCGCATTTGCCTAAATTAGCGACTCCATTGCCACAGACTGCGAAGCTATAAACAATCTAAAAAGCTCCGAACCATATGCAGTACTTCCACAGCAACGAGGTCGCTCGCGTTTCATTAAAGGAGGTAGGACACGATCTTATGCACCTTAAAGCAGATATACTTTCTGACAATATTTATGAAGAATACACTATATTTCAGAGGTAAATATTGCTCTACATATGAAGTGTAATGGATTGTTATGCAGAGTAAATTAAGCCATCTGACAGTACATGAGGCAAATTAGCTCTACCAGCCAACTTCATTATTCAGTGTAAAGTTGCTTGCCAATCCAATACTATACCATGTAAAACACAGCGAGTCCATTTTGCCCATACTTTTAATTTTAGTGAATTGAGGTTTGGAGTGCAAGACTATTGTTTGAAACAGAGCAGGCTATTTTCATATGGCAATAGACTATTGCTACTTCTTCAGCCTCATCATGAACTGTACAGGATGAAACGTCAGCAACACTGATTGCCATTACCGGATGAATACAACAATCTTCTCTCCACCCTGCACGTGAAATCATACCTGGTGCTCTTCCGGCACTGCTGTCAAAATGCTTTTGAGGACCCGGCGTCTCCTCTGCGGCGGTCTGTCTGAGCCTAGCCATAAAGTAGGAATCGCTGTTTGTCGACATAATGAAATGAGCACCTAATGTTTTCGAGGATCTATTCAAATTCAGGTTTTTCGGCCACATTCTGGCTTCCTCTTCTGTAGGTAGGTGATGGAAACCATATCGCTGAACACAAGGACAATCCCCTATGTTCTGGGTGCGTGTTCAAAACACTGCTGATCAAGCCATAAATTTTGCGTCCTCTGGTTGTTGGTACAGCCTCGAACAGCACAACAGATGCCAGAGCCCAGAAGAACATTTTAAGAAAAGAAAGTTAATTTGTTAAAAAAGCGAGCTGTAATCGCTAAGTTAACTGAATTATTTTTGAATGAACCACTGCTGTTACTGACTAGCCACTCGCTAACAGCTACTTCCGCCGGAAGTTGCACCCATGATCATATCTACAGTAGCGCCCTCAGGAATAAGGTGGATTGTAATTTATTATTACTGTAAACCATGTGATTTTTCACACACACACCTTATGTTTTGTCTTCGTGTGTGTTTTTTTTGTCATCTCTGTTTTTTTTGTCATCTAGTAATACTTCTTTTATATATATGTGTATACGTATATTATACATATATATTTATATATATATTTTTTTTAATTTATTTTGCTTGTCCCCTGGGGTGGGGAGTGGGGTGGGAGAAAAGTTTGTTCTTGTATTTCTGTATAATGTTTCATTTTCGACTGTAAAAACTAATAAATAAAGTGGAAAAAAGTGAATAAAAACATAATAGAATGATTTGCAAATCCTTTTTGACCTATATTCAATTGAGTACACTACAAAGACAAGATATTTAATGTTCAAACTGATAAATTTTACTGTTTTTTGGAAATATTCACTCATTTTGAATTTGATGCCTGTAACACGTTCCAAAAAAGCTGGGACAGGGGCAACAAAAGACTGGGAAAGTTGAGGAATGCTCAAAAGACACCTGTTTGGAACATTCCACAGGTGAACAGGTTAATTGGAAACAGGTGAGTTTCATGATTATGTATAAAAGGAGCGTCCTCAAAAGGCTCAGTCGTTCACAAGTCCAACAGTTTAAGAACAACGTTTCTCAACATGCAAGTGCAAGGAATTTAAGCAGCAAGGCCGAAAACCAACATTGAATGCCCATGAATGCCTGCACTGCATTAAATATTACCATGTGGGCTCGGGAACACTTCGGAAAACCATTTCCAGTTGATACAGTTTGTCGCAACATCTACAAATGCAAGTTAAAACTCTACCACGCAAAGCGAAAGCCATTAATGAACAACACCCAGAAACGCCGCCAGCTTCTCTGGGCCCGAGCTATTCTGAGATGGTCTGACGCAAAGTGGAAAAGCGTGCTGTGATCTGACGAGTCCACATTTCAAATTGTTTTTGGAAATCATGGACATCGGTCCTCCGGGCTAAAGAGGAAAAGGACCATCCAGGTTGTTATCAGAGCAAAGTTCAAAAGCCAGTATCTGTGATGGTATGAAGATGTATTAGTGCCCATGGCATGGGTAACTTGCACATCTGTGTAGGGACCATTAATGCTGAAATGCAGATACATACAGATTTTGGAGCAACATATGCTGCCATCCAAGCGACGTTTTTATCAGGGACGTCCCTGCTTATTTCAGCAAGACAATGCCAAGCCACATTCTGCATGTGATACAACAGCGTGACTTCGTAGTAAAAGAGTGTGGGTAATAGACTGGCCTGCCTGCAGTCCAGACCTGTCTCCCATTGAAAATGTGTGGCGCATTATGAAGCGCAAAATACGACAATGGAGACTCTGGACTGTTGAGCGACTGAAGTCTTGCATCAAGCAAGAATGGGAGAGAATTCCACCTACAAAGCTTCTACAATTAGTTTCCTCAGTTCCCAAATGCTTATTGAGTGTTGGTAAAAGGAAACGTATTGTAACACAGTGGTAAACATGCACCTGTCCCAGCTTTTTTGGAATGCGTTGCAGGCATCAAATTCAAAATGAATGAATATTTCCAAAGAAACAATATAGTTTATCAGTTTGAAAATTTAATATCTTGTTTTTGTAGTGTACTCAATTGAATATAGGTCAAAAAGTATTTGAAAATCATTGTCTTCTGTTTTTATTCACATTTTACACAGCTTCCCAACTGCATTGGAATTGGGGATTGTAATTATGAGGATTTCTGTGATGGAACCTACTTCAAAAGTCATCCTTTATTTCAAGTAATAAGTTTGCCCTCCAAATCCACTTGTACTATGACGACTTTGAGTGTGCGAATCCTCTAGGCTTGAAAAAAAGGTGTACATACTAAAGTTGGTTGCCTTTACTTCACCCTTAGAAATCTTCCCGCCAAGGTGAATTCTGCTTTTATGAATATTCATCTGGTATCATTGTTTCATGCATAAGATGCTAAGAAACACGGAATTGATGAAATACATCAACCTTTAGTAAAAGACTTGAAAATTTTGAAACTACAGGGGTTTCTGTTCCATTTGCTCAGGTTTCTGTACGTGGCACTCTTGCAAAAATCACTGGTGATAACTTGGGTATACACAGCATTCTTGGGTTCTTGGAGTCATTTAGTGCAAATTATTTCTGTAGATTTGCTTGATTGATAAATCTTCAGCTCAGTCAGTTTTGTCAGAAGATGACCCACATTTGATTTTAAGATCATCAGTTCTGAATTACCAGCATTATGCTTCTTTCATTGATGATCTGACATTAACATCTTCATTTGGCATCAAGAGAAAGAACATTCTTAATAAATTGCAATATTTTAATGTTGCAGAAAATTGTGCTGTTGACATCATGCATGATATTTTGGAAGGGGTTGGTCAGTATGAGGTCAAATTGCTATTTCAGTTTTTGATTGAACATTTCATCTCTTAAGACAGCTTGTTAAATAGGATGTATGCTATACTATTCAAAAAAAGTAGGGGATATTTTATTTTGAGATCAAAATTTTCACATATACAAAGGGATACGAAACCGTGTTGTATAGTTCCTTACTGAGGAAGCATTTCCAAAGAAATTCATCACCCAAACACATCAACGACACTCTCACGATCTGCACGGGATGCTATTGATGATCAAGGGGGTTGTGCCACAAATTTGCATGACTCTGAATTGGAAGGTTAGAGCCACTGTAAAGGAAGATTTTGAAGAGAAAGCATCAGATTATCAGTGGTTGAAGTCGTTAATTAAACAGAGACCAAGCGCCGTCTAACACAGGAGGAGAGGTTACGTGCCCTTGGCATGCTACAGGTTGGCACAAGACAGGTCGTTGTGGCAAGGGCAATGAATGTTTCCCAGTCTGTCATCAGCAGATTATGGTCCAGACATCGTGCTACAGGGTCTGTTCAGGATAGACCACGATCCGGTCGACCAAGGGCAACAACTCAGGCTCAGGACAGATTCATCCGCACTATTGTCTTGAGAAATCGTATGGTAACAGCAAATCAGATAAGGTCTCAACTTCAAAGGGATACTGGCTTGGTAGTGAGTGGCCAGACCATCAGGAATCGTCTGCACAGATTTCACTTACACGCCCGACGTCCTCGTGTCATTCCCTGTTTGAGGGATCGTCATATTAGGGCCAGACTCCAATGGTGTCGTCATCATCAATGCTGGGATAATCGCCGATGGAACAACGTAATGTTCTCAGATGAGTCGAGGTTCACTGTGGACTTCCTTGACAGGCGCAGGAGGGTTTGGCGCCCGACGTAACGAACGTTTCCATGGCGTTAACGTCATTAGACATGATCCGTATGGGGGTGGATCTGTAATGGTGTGGGGAGGCATCACTGCTGCCGGCAGAACAGACTTGCATGTTGTTGCTGGACGTGTCACAGGGCAGTACTACCGGGACAACGTCTTGGCACCCCATGTTGTGCCGTTTGCACGTCGTTATGGCCGCCGTTTCATTTTCCAAGATGACAATGCCAGATGTCATAGGGCCAGGATCGTTACAGATTACCTCCAGCAGCAGAATATCACCACATTACCATGGCCAGCACTCAGTCCGGACCTTTCCCCCATCGAGCATGTCTGGGACATGCTTGGACAGCGGCTACGCCAACGTCAACAACCTCCTGCCAATGTCCAAGAACTTGCTGCAGCATTGCAACAGGAATGGAATAACGTTCCCCAAAATGACCTGGGACGTCTCGTTAGGAGTATGCCACGCCGAATTCGAGCTTGTCTAGCCAACCGAGGGGGTTTTACCCGCTACTGACTCTGTTTCACAATGGTGGTAAATTTGCTGTGTGACCCTGTGTTTGTGTCGACCCTTATACTGGAGAATCTGTCCTTTACTGACTGTACACAGGGTTTCGAATAAATTGACAAACGTTTCCTTAATGTTTTTATGTCATTTGTTTCCTTCCTGACCTCATGATCTGCATTTCATGGTACTTGTAAATCCAATATCCCTTACTTTTTTTGAATAGTATATAATTATGGCTATCAGGAAAAGAAAAATAAGCCAACAAATATTAACCTTGACTGTGGAGGACGTGGAAAAGGGTTAAATGCATTACAAACGCTGTGTTTGACTACAAACATACCTTTGATATTTGGTGACCTGGTACCAGAGAATGATTTGCACTGTTGCTTGTTGCTGTTGTTGCTGAACATCATGAACATGTTTTTCTTGTGCTCAATCACCGAAGGGATGACTGTGTATTTAACTCATTCCCTACAGCAAGCCGCTGCCAACAGCGCGGCGAATTTTACCATTCCCTACGGTAAGCCGGTGCCAGCGGCGTGGATGACCATTTGCAGTCCGATGAAAACACAAAATCAGTTGACGATCGCGGTCATGGGCCACCTGTACTTCAATACTTAATATTGTGTAATTTTCGGGAAAAGTATGTCACAGGGAATGGGTTAAGCACCTTATTATTGAACATCACCATCTCTTCATAGAGCTGTACCCGTCAAACAACTTGATTCCAAAACATCATTTCTGTCATGGTTTGTGTGTGTGCTTTTTTCTTTCTTGGTGGTTCTTGTCCCTGACGACATCAAATTCTTTCTCCATCGGATTGTTCACCCAGCTGGCTGATTATATCTGGGCAGCGCTTCCCCGGAGTCTATATAAGCGGGAGGTCCGCCACGCCTCCTTTGCTGGAGTGTCTGCTTTGTAGTTATTCGCTTTGGCTTAAGAGATCTGTAGTCAGGGTTAGTTTGACTATTATCTTCTCTTTATTTCTGGGAAGCTCCGCTTCTTTAGGTATTTTCTCGCACTATTGTTTGGTGCCTTGTTTATTTCTCGTTTGTTGAGATTTCTTTTTCTCTGTGTAGGCTTGCCTTGTTTCTGGCACTTAGTCTTTCGTGTATTCAGCAACGCAAGCTTTTTCCCCTCCATTCTCTCTATCAAGTTCAGCTGTGCTGGCTCTGTGCTTGGTGCACCTTCGCCTGCCGCTGCATCTGAACTCCACATTTAACCAGCCTTTACAGAACACTCCAGCCAAACATGGAGTCATCAGCCGCGGCTGCGTTGGAGAAAGTGGTAGCTAACCGACAAGCTATTCTTTCTGGTTATGGCAAGGGTCTCTCGTCCCTGAATGCTCAACAGACAGAGTTTGCGGAGAGACTACGCTTACAAGAAAGTAGCACGCAAAGAATGGAGGCTGCTTTACTCTCTCTCACGGAGAGTGTCAGAGCCCCGTCGGCTCATATTACACAAAACGTTGCACAAGCACAATCTATGAACTCCTATTGAGAACCTAAACTGCAAATGCCTTCAAGATATGGGGGTGAAGCAGGGAAATGTAAGGACTTTATTGCGCAGTGCGAAATTTACTTTAAAGCTCAACCTTCACGGTTTGCTAATGAGGAGTCTCGAGTTTCATTTATTTTATCCCTGTTGACTGATACTGCACTGACTTGGGTAGGCCCACTAATCCGAGCTAATTCACCGGTCATGAATACTGTGGAAGCCGTCATTAGAGCTATGGAATCAGTGTTTGATCAGGATGTTCGTGGTCAAGACGCGGCAATGCGTTTAATGCATCTTAAGCAAGGTTCTGAGAGTGTCGTTAACTTTTCTATTGCATTTCATGCGTTAGCTACTGAAACTGGCTGGGCGGAAGCGCCCCTAATGACAGTTTTTATTCATGCTCTGGCTGAGGATGTTAAAGACGCTTTGGCCGCATTGGAGCCTTGTGTTTCCCTAGATTCGTTGGTTCGTACGGCTGTGCAAATTGATAATCGCCTCCGTGAGCATAACAAGGAGAAACATTATGCATTAGGTACTGTTGACAGCAGGGTTAGTACCCCCCGTAGTATTCACACAGTCCTAACTCCACCCACGAAGACTTCCACTCCTGACGAATCTATGCAGGTGGATGGCTTATTTAATAGCGGGGCTCGTAAACCCGGTCGCAGACGTATAATCTGCCATAATTGTGGAAAGCTGGGGCATATCCGTCCACGTTGTCCTGAGCTTCAGGGAAACGGGAAGTCCCCCTAGTGGTATGGGGAGCACTAGAGGGTCAGAATCAATTTCCTCACCGAACTTTAATTCCTGTAGAATTGACTAAGGGGACACAGAGAATTTTTCTTAATGCTTTTTAACAGTAGACTGTTTTATGGATAGGGAATGGGCTAAGAGACACTCCATTCCTGTTCGCCCTCTGTTGCAGTCACGCTCTGTTAAAACTTTGGATGGTCGCCCGTTGGGTGATGGAGTTATATCCGAAATCTCTGAACCATTTTCTACATTCAATTCCCTTGGTGGACACTCTGAGGAGGTCCGGTTTTTTTTATCAGTACCCCCGTGTTCCCAGTTGTGTTAGGACATTCTTGGCTACGAAAACACAAGCCTCATATCCTTTGGGGGAATAAGGATAACCCAGTTGCCCAGTGGGGTTCAGATTGTAGATCCCACTGTATGGATAGCTCTATGTGTTGGCCTGGACGTCAATCCATGAGAGAGAGTGACGCCTGGAGCGATTCAGGGGAGACAATCTCACACTACCCTCCTAGCCTTGAGAAGGGGGCCGAGGAGGGGTTGGAGTGGGACCCTCAATTTGACTGGCGGCAGCCAGAGGAGGATTGTTATTCCGAATGTGGCTCCGATCCAGAGACTGTCATAGATTCGGCTGAGTCTGAACAGGGTGAGAATTTAGGGGCTGCATTGAATTTTTGTCTGCCTCATAACGTACCTAATGCTTATGCTGATCTCGCGGAGGTTTTTAGTAAATAACGGGCCTCAACTTTACCTCCTCCTCGCCCTTACGATTGCGAGATCAATCTCCACCCTGGCACCACTCCCCCTAGGGGTTCATTGTACTCACTGTCAGGTCCTGAGCGGAAGGCCATGCGGGAATATATTCAGGAAGCACTGGCTAATGGTTTTATTCGACCATCTACGTCCCCTGCCAGGGCGGGGCTCTTTTTTGTGGACAAAAAGGATGGTGGCCTGAGACCTTGCATTGATTACAGGGGCCTGAATAATATAACCATTAAAAACCGATACCCACTTCCTTTGATTAATTCCACATTTGAACGCTTGCAGGAGGCGTTGTTTTTTACCAAGCTGGACCTGCGGAATGCGTATAACTTGGTTTGGATACGAGAGGGGGATGAGTGGAAGACGGCGTTTAATACGCATGACGGGTATTACGAATATTTGGTTATGCCGTTTGGATTGGCTAACGCCCCCTCTGTATTTCAGGCACTCGTTAATGACATCCTCCGAGAGATGTTGGAGAGATTCGTCTTTGTTTACCTTGACGACATCTTAATTTTTTCTTTAACTCTCTCTGAGCACATACAACACGTCAGACAGGTGCTGGAGGCCTTTCTCAAAGCCAGGCTCTTTGTCAAGGCTGAAAAATGTGTCTTTCATGCCAAGACGGTCTCATTTCTTGGTTTCATTGTCTCTAAAGGGTCGGTCCGCATGGACCCTGACAAGGTGGGAGCCGTCAGGAATTGGCCTGCCCCCCAAAATGTCAAAGAGGTCCAACGTTTCCTGGGGTTTGCCAATTTTTATAGAAGGTTCATCCGCAATTTTAGCATGGTAGCTGCTCCCATTATCGCCCTCACTAAAAGAAAGACCTCCCCTTCTTTCGCCTGGTCGCCAGCAGCCGAGGCTGCCTTTCAAGAGCTAAAGAGATGGTTTAGCTCAGAACCTATTCTTGTTTTGCCCGACCCCTCCCTCCCATTTGTGGTGGAGGTTGATGCCTCGGAGGTTGGGGTGGGTGCCATCTTGTCCCAGCGCCCTCTTTGGGACAATAAGTTGCACCCATGCGCTTACTTTTCCAGGTCGTTGTCGGCAGCTGAGCAAAATTACAGCATCGGTGACCAGGAGTTGTTAGTTGTGAAACTGGCGTTAGAGGAGTGGCGCCATTGGCTGGAAGGAGCTGAACAACCGTTTGTAGTCTGGACTGATCATAAAAATCTCCAGTATATTCAGCAGACCAAGCGACGTAATTCCCGGCAGGCGCAGTGGTCATTGTTTTTTAACCGTTTTAACTTCACGTTAACTTACCGCCCTGGCTCTAAAAATATTAAGCCGGATGCCTTATCACGGATTTACGATCGTTCCGGCCGTGATCCTATGCCAGAGCCGGTCATTCTGGCTGACCAGATTGTGGCGCCCGTCCAGTGGGACGTGGAATCCGTGGTTCAGGAGGCCTTGAGGACCGATCCCGGTCCTGGTGGGGAACCGTCCGGATGTTTATTTGTTCCCGTGGCGGTTCGTCCTCAGGTTCTCCAGTGGGGACACTCTTCCCGTCTGGCAGGTCACCCTGGGGTCCACTGAACCAAGCGGTTCTTGGCCCGACGATTTTGGTGGCGCAGTATGATGGAGGACATTCGGGAGTTTGTGGCGGCATGCAGCATTTGTGCCAGGAACAAGGTTTCCCATCTCCCTCCCTCTGGCCTGTTGCGCCCGTTGCCTGTACCCAAACGCCCTTGGAGCCATATTGCGTTCGATTTTATCACGGGCCTGCCCATTTCTGACGGCAATACTGTCATCTTGGTTGTGGTCGACCGTTTTTCCAAGGCCGCTCATTTTGTCGCGCTGCCCAAACTGCCTTCGGCGCGGGAGACAGCCTTCCTAGTGGTTAACCACGTGTTCCGGCTGCATGGTCTCCCCCTGCATGTGGTTTCTGACCGGGGTCCTCAATTTGCGGCCAAATTGCGGCGAGCTTTTTGTGAGCAGTTGGGGGCCACTGTGAGCCTGTCGTCAGGTTTCCATCCTGAAACCAACGGGCAGACTGAGAGTACCACTCAGTCCTTAGAGAATACTCTTCGGTGCTTAGCGGCCGATAATCCTGATTCCTGGAGTCGCTTTGTGGCATGGGCTGAGTACTCCCATAACTCATTGTGTAACTCCTCTACGGGTCTTTCTCCTTTTGAGGCCCAGTTGGGTTATCAGCCTCCACTGTTTCCTGAGTCTGAGAAGGATTCAGAAGTTCCCTCTGTTGAACATTTCATTCGACGCTGTCGGTCTGTTTGGACTAAGGTCCGTTCCTCCTTGTTGCGGGCTGGGCGGAGACAGAAATCTGCGGCTGACAGGAGGCGCCGTTTGGCCCCATCTTATTGAGTGGGCCAGAGAGTTTGGCTTTCCACTCGGGATCTGCCCTTGAGAGTGGAATCTCGGAAGTTGGCCCCTCGCTTTATTGGCCCATTTAAGATATTGCGGAGGATTAACCCTGTCACTGTGCGGCTTAAGCTCCCTAGATCCCTGCGGATCCATCCCTCCTTTCACGTGTCCAGGCTCAAACCTGTTAGCACCAGCGTCCTGGCACCTGCCGACAAATCCCCGCCGGCGCCACGGATGATTGAGGGGGGCCCGGCGTACACAGTACGTCGTACTGTTGCCGAGAGGCGTGTGGGTCGTGGATTCCAGTTTTTGGTGGACTGGGAGGGATACGGTCCTGAGGAGCGTTGTTGGGTCCCAGCTCGGGATATCCTGGACCCTGCTCTTTTTTCTGAGTTCCGTGCACGGGGTTCTTTGGGAACGTCGGGGCCGTTCTTTTTGGGGGGTCCTGTCATGGTTTGTGTGTGTGTTTTTTTCTTTCTTGGTGGTTCTCGTCCATAACGACATTGAATTTTTTTCTCCATCGGATTTTTTCACCCAGCTGGCTGATTATATGGGGGCGCTTCCCGAGTCTATATAAGCCGGAGGTCCGCCACGCCTCCTTTGCTGGAGTGTCTGCTTTGTAGTTATTCGCTTTAGCTTAAGAGATCTGTAGTCAGGGTTAGTTTGACTATTATCTTCTTTTATTTCTGGGAAGCTCTGCTTCTTTAGGTATTTTCTCGCACTATTGTTTGGTGCCTTGTTTTTTTCTCGTTTGTTGAGATTTCTTTTTTTTTCTGTGTAGTAGGCTCGCCTTGTTTCTGGCACTTAGTCTATCGTGTATTCAGAAACGCGAGCTTTTTCCCTTCCATTCTCTCTATCACGTTCAGCTGTGCTGGCTCTGTGCTTGGCGCCTTCACCTGCCTGAACTCCACATTTACCAGCCTTTACAATTTCATGGTTCACTATCCGAGTTGCATCCGAAAAATTGGACCACTCATATCTGGACTATGAGATTTGAGGCCAAACACAAATATTTCAAACATTGTGTGAAGAATTTCAAGAATTTGACTGTATCTCTTGCAAAGAAACACCAGTTTGCAGTAGCTTATCGTTGGGAATGCTTGACTTAAAAAGCAGTCGAGTCTGGTCCAGTCAAACGGTGTTTACTTGAAACACTAGAATATACAAGAGGTATATCTACATATCTTCATACTGATCCACAAGCCACTGTCAACCTCACAAACTGGGTGAAGTGTGGGGTTGAATATTGCGTTGGACTCTTTGTTTGCACAGGCTCTAATGAAAACATGCCAGTGTTCAGCAAAATAATTTCTACCATTTTGCACAATGGTAAAGTTGTTTTTGTTTTAGTTGAGCATAAAACTTGTTTCCATGACCATTTCCATGCTTTCCAAGTAAGTGAAATCATCCCTAGGAAAAGAATGGTTTTAGGAAGGGATAAATTAAAAAATTTAATTTCAAATCTTTTGATGCCCAAAATGTCCTATGGGTGTGATTCACATTTTTATGTTGTGTCAGAGAGTTGTATTAGTTATTTTGTCAACACTTTTTGCTTAATGAAATCTATATGGAAACGAATCTTGCTTTTATGTACATGATTCTGTACTTCAATTACAGGTTTTCAGTCTACCTCATGTTAACACAACCCTGCATAATGGAGAAGTTCTTTCTTGTAATCTTATCAGTCTGTACAGTGAGCAAGGCTGTTTATATAATGTTTGCACTTTATGCACTTTCCCCTGAACAATTTATGCAATACAGGGGGATGTGTTGGTGATGTATTGACATTTTTACTGTTTTGGTGAAACATCCAAAAAATGTGTTAAATTTGTTTTCAAGTGTTATTTCCAATTAAAACACAATTTTTCCAACTATTTAGCTGCCATTATAGCAGTTTGCTGTAACAAGTTTAGGCTGTTAGTGAAGAAAGCACTTTATTCTGCCCCTATAGCAGTTTGTAGCAGTTTTTCTTAAAGTGATTGTTTGCTGTAACATGGTTACAATGTTAGGAAAGAGAGCACTTTATTCGAAATATAACTTGCTATTTATACATATAGCATGGATTGTTAAACACACTATAGATTTTTAAATAAAAACATTGTAGTGATCAATAAGGCATTGTTTTTTCTTTTTTGCAGAAATTTCACCTAAAATCTTTAGTGTTTTGAAATATTGACTCCCTAAGTGTTAAATAAAACACACTTTTAAGTGTTGACTTTTTACACCAGGTAAGAGTTCACATTACAAGTAACTCAAGATGAGAGTTGTATTTTACTCTACCAGGGATTAGTTTTTTATCTCCCACAGAGTTCAGTTTTAACTCCTTAAAAGGGTTAAGAGATCATCTCCCAAAAAAGTGTTACTTTAACTCTGCTCTATAGTGTATTTGATGGTCTCACATGTACACTCATATAGAGTTGAATTTAACTCTCAGAGAGTTTATTCCAAAGGCCAAAATTTGCTTTGTGGGGGCCCCAATCCACAGTCTTGGTAATGTCGGGCCCCTGGGCCCCTAGGGCCCGAAAGGCCCCTCCAGTTTGGGGGTTTCCATTGTGGGCGGTGGAGGAACAGAGCCGTTCCTACTAGTATAGACATGCAAAATGACCCAGTTCCTGTTAAAAAGGTTCCAGAACAGGGCGCTCCAGTGGCACATCGGCTTAAGTGCGCGCATCACATAAAGCGACGTCCTTCCTGCAGCGGCCTGGGTTCGAACCTGGCTCGGGCCATTTGCCACATGTCATCCCCACTCTTATCCCACCTTTCCTGTCTCTCTCCACTGAATACTATCTAATAAAGGGAAAATCCCCCCCCCCAAAAAAAAAATCTAATCTTAAAAAGGTTCCAGAACTACTTGTAATGGAGACCTCCCAAGAGTTAGGGCCCCCACCTGGCATTTAAAGAGTGAACTGACCACTAGGAGCCCTACGGGCGTCTGGGCACCTAGCACGTGAGGGATGGAGGCTAAAACATGAGCCATTTGCTGTAGTGGCTGTTTTTTCCCCTTTGAAACCCTGTACCATCTTCCCCACAGCGAAATGGCGAGTGAATTTCACCCAGTAAAATTTTACTTTGAAATCTTATTTTGAGAACTTGCTTAGCTATAGGTATGTTTATCCAGCTGCAATATGGTTTAGCAAACTGTTGTTTCCTCCAGTCCTCATTTTAAAATGGATAAACCATATTGTTCAAGTCTTATGCTGCAGCTGTGTGTCTGCATAAGCCAGTGTCTCATTTTATAATATGCTTTGGCACATGAAACAACACATTTCATAAAGGCAGCAGATTTCTCTCATTGGTTATCAATGTGTGATAGTTACAAGTACATGCCTTCTTTGTAAGTTCCGGGTTTGGATGGTCTAACATATTTATTTCACATGTTCTGTGTGAGCACATAAATGATGATCTTTAGTGTAACAGTGTATGCAACTTGCTCATACAGTTAGAGATGGGGCTTAAAAAGAAGACTGCTAAAATCGCGCAGTGTGCCCAGCTTAACTGTTACTATACCCATTAAAAGCACTGCCAGCATTACAAACTCCTCAGACCATCCAGACAGTCCACAGCCGTTGGGATTTTTTTTAGTTGTCTGTGTTAAAGAGGTAGGCAATAAGATAAATGGGTCGCTAGCTCCAGTGGGTTGAATTAGTCAGGTAGCCAACTGACAAATAAGCTGCTAATCAAATATATGCTTATCTTGGTGAACTAACTCTGGCTTAACAGCCGTGGATGGAAACAAACGTACATTTTCTTCTACTAAATGTTTTAAAATTCAAATAAAATTTGCAAGACATTTTAACGAAAACCTGGTTATTGTAAACACTTTTCAAAAAAAGGTTTTATTTGCCCCTCCCCATCAATTGTGGCCAGCCCACCAAACTATTTCACTGACTAATCAGAAAACTTTGTTGGTTGTTCAGCCAATTGAAAAAAATGTTGTCTTTTAAATTTCAAGCTGCATAATTTTATCTTTGCCAGTCAGGTATATAAGACCTTTGTAGCTTACACCTAGGCAAGATATTCGAAGACTTTGTTTTCATAAAATCTTTTTCTGAACCAACAGACTTTTTAAAGGCTATTTCACCAATCCCTTCTAAGGCCTATTTTCTAACAGCCTTTTAAAAGGATAGGGTTGTTTTCTTTTGTGTGCTTCTTTTGCATGATAAACTCATAGCTGCCGTGGTAGACTATACAATACTACCACTTGATTGTATTTTATAAAAATAGCACTGGAAGGGCTTTATAAGTATTAGTGTATCATTTACATGAACAATATAAATATATTCACATAAAATGGCATATTTAAATCTGAAATATGGATTACAAACGTCGGAGTGGTGGTACTTCCAAATGGAAAGCCAAAAAAGAAAAGGAGGCAAGAGAGGCGATAGCTAGTGGTGGGCTGCTTGGCCTACAATGCCTGGACTAATTTTTTTGTCTCAGTCCAGCCCTCATTATGAGTAAGTATGTTTGTGTGTAAGGGGTAGGGTGGGCTGCCATCGGGCCGTGAGGCCAGGGTGGGGGGTGGGGGGCCTCCAATAGACATGGCGCGGTGCCTCACAGGACCTTGATCCAGCCCTGTTCAAGAGCAGCTCAGTCAAATGCAACTTGTCCTAAATACAGATAAAACAAAAGGTATGTTTTTTTACTGCCTCAAGTAAACATTAAGATTGCAGAATTGATTGAGAAGATTGTTTTCAGAAATGGTCACCAATTAAGTTGGTATTTACAATTAAAAATCTAGAGTTTTACATTTATGACCACTTTTTACCAGTATGTTTCAAAAAACTGAAGCTCTAACTAAGATTTTGTAGAGATACAAGTCTTGCTTTTCTTTTGGCGTGAAATGGAAACTGGTGCAGTATGCCTTTTTACCCATCAATGATTATGGAGATGTGCTGTACATGGATGCCTCTGAGCATGGTCTTAAGATGTTGGACAGCGTGTATCATGGGGCTCTGAGATTCATTACAAACTGTGGGTCTCTTACTCCTTGTGGTGTATTGTACTCAAAAGTGAATTGACCTGCTTTAGGTGCATAACGGCTCAGTGACTGATACATCCTTATTTGCAAATGAATTTTTATCTAAATGTCCATTTACTCTCTTGTTGAACTTTGTACACAGTAACTATCTGTTCTCAGGAAGTTATGCAATAAGTTGTGCCCAAAGTCCAAACTAAACTGGGAAAGAAAGCATTTAGGTTTTCACATGTGCCAGCATAGAATAATAAACAGGTTGATGTTACACTTTAAAACAGTAACCCTGAATGAACCTAAAACTATGGTGAAATCTGTTGAGTCCAAGTTGTCTTTGTGCAAATGTTTTATTTCATCAACGTAATGTTATTAAAATTTATCTGCTTTTATGTCAATTTTATAGATGAACCTCTATGTTGCTATTTTTTTCCATTTCACCATTGTCAAAGACATCTGTGAGCCTAATGTGATTAACCTGCTTAAATGAAAGCTAAATTAAAAAAAAAAAAAAAAAAAATGCCCTAGGCTGCAGAAGCCACCCCAAAGACAGGCTGTGAGCCAACAGTTTTTCACCTAACCATTCCACTTCCAAATACTGAATGTTAGAGACAGTTCAAAACTGCAAGTGCACCAGGTGGATGCAAAAATACATCGGGCGCAGGAGGAAGCATTAGATACTTGTAAGTGTATGACTTGCTTAGTTTTTAACAATATTAGAATTTTTAAAATGGCTTTTAGAGTAACAACTGATATATGGCTGTGTTCTCTGCTTTTGCTCAGCAGTTAGCCTTGGTTAACACTCAGTCTGTGAAATAGATTTCAGTTCGTGTAGGGCAGTTTTATCTTTCTTTGCCAAATCTCAGTCAACAGACTGAAAGGATTACCTGTTCAGAATTTCGGTCATCGTGAAACTTGTTTTCAAGGAATAAGATCATCTACATCATGAATAAAACAAATTGGAGTTGTAAAGAAGGTGCTCTTTGGCAGTAGATTATTGAGAGTCTTTTCCATTGCATAATGAGATTGTTTTCAAGCAAATCAGTTCTTGGACCAGGGAAATTTGTGCCATTGAAAATATACATAAAAACATCTTTGGTGCAATGTTCACTGATTTATTTTTCGGTGATTTATTTATTTCAGTCAAAATATCTAAATGCTTAGGGCGATCAAACAGGCTACATGCCATGGTAATATTGCCAGTTATAACTAAGAGGGGGGAAATTCCCCAGGTAAAACTGTTCACTGCACATCAAAGCCGAACTGTAAGCATTGCACCGTAAACTTTCCAAGATCCTCAAATCATTATTGTTGTAACCTACAGTACCTGTCAAAAGTTTGGACACACCCACATTTTTCTTACAATACATGTTAAATAAAGAAAGAAGCACCCTTTATTATTCAAAATAAGACACAATTCTTAAATCCATCAAACTAACCAGCGTTTGTAGTCATATTTGCTGCGTACTTGCAATTTTTTTCCCCCACAAGCACAGTCATATGACTTCAATGAGTTTGCAGCTGCATGGCTGTCTAACTTCCCAAAGATGTGCTGCACTTGTGGTTTGCTTTTCATTGACCTTTTTGCCCAACAAGTCCAAAAACAGCTTGACTTTAACTCGGCTGTTGGAAAATGGAAGGACCGTATTTGTCTTTTTACTTTGCAAAATATGGTTTCCTTGAGGATTCCAAAATTTTGAACACTATTCAAACAAATAAATTATTCTCTTCTAACTTCTGACTGTTAATCTCAAACAAGATTTCATTTGAGATTATGTAGAGAAGCTAAGGCATTTAAATTTCTCTAAAAACAGAGTGCTGTGACATTTGCAAAATGTGTCCAAACTTTTTACAGGTACTATATTTGCCCATCCGATTACAATCTAACTATACAGTATTATTTACAACGCTGTTCCCGCTAATTTTTTTTCTTTCATAAGCAAAGAAAGTGTAGTGTTTATTTTTGTGTCTTTTAATTGGGTTATACATTTTTTAACTCTGATAAGTGTAGTTTTTCTCGTTTCTATTAAATAAAATAAATTAATTGGCTGGCATCTCCGATCCCACCCGCATCTGGAATGTCAAATAAGCGAACTACGTACAATGAATGATTAAACGCAACATTCATATACAGCCTTCTCATACTCAAAGTGCTTTGCAGTCATAACGGGAAATCTCATTTCACCACCACCAATGTGTAGCACCCAGCTGGGTGATGCAACGGCAGTCATTTTGCACCAGAACTCCCACTACATATAAGCTGAGGTGGAGAGGGAGAGGCCAAATTGCATAGCAAATTAAATCAGGGGATGGTAAGGTGACAGGTTGGAAGAGCTAGATTGGGAATTTTATCAGCAGAGGGAAGATTGCCACCCACTGGCCCACCAACACCACCTCTAGCAGCAATTTAATTTTCCAAGGTTTTCTGACATCAAAGTACTGACCAATCCCACACCTGCTTAGCTTCAGCAGCTCAGCTGGAGCAGACTGAGTAATTGTGTGGCTGCCGACAAGCAGACAGTCGTGTGTGACTTTCGCTGCCATCTCGAGAGAGTGCAGACAGTTCAAGGGGCTCCTCTAAAATGCACCACTCACCGCTTCATCTTCACTCATAGCTTGAATCCTTACAAGCTCAGAACGAGGGAGGAGGAAACACGAAAATGTGCTTGCTTATAATTTCACTGACAAATGCCCTGCTGGCCAGCAGGAGGCGCTTGAGCAACGAACAATGCAGACCCAAACTGACTGTATCCTTCCCATGTCCCAGCTGCGCAAAGCCCATTATGCGCTGCTCTCAAAAGGCTTCCAGCCAAAAGTGTAGTTTTTCCAGTGAGATTAATGAAAATAATAATGTGTAGAAAATGTCATCTTGCACTTTGTTTAATTTTCTGATATTTTCCATTGCAGGTGAATGAGCTCACAAAAAATGGCCTTGATTCACAATTTTTCTCTGGATGGAACATCCATGCTGTTTATTATTCTGATAATTATTGTCCTTATTTGCATTCTCCATCACAAAAAAACCTCCAAGAGTTTCCCACCGGGACCTATGCCACTTCCACTAGTGGGCAATATGTTCAGTCTGGACAGGAAAAGGCCTTTTAAAACTCTGATGGAGGTAAGTCACCTTCAGGAACTAAAGGTAACATAAGCATTTGTCTTCCTAGTGTGGCACATGGCGAATGAACATATTTTAATGTGCATTTCAAGGTATCACTTTCGAGAAGGCTGATGGAAATGGCAAAATTAAAAAAAACTTACTCAATTTTGCAAAAAAGTTTTCACAGTCCCTTGACGCAGTTTTTGCTATCGTACTGTGCTAAATGGGAGATGGACATACCTTTGCCGAATAAGTTCTGACGTAGCAAACATTAACTCACATGACTGATCTGAGATGCACTCAGTTTCCGACGCGCTACAAGTACTTCCATGTTAGATAATCTGTTAACCTGTAGCGCATCCTAACAAAGGCTAACAGTGCCAGTAAGTGAATAGTGGCAAAAAAAAAGAGTAGTGGAAAGGTAAGATTATGTGCTAAATTGGCCGTTAATTTAAATTGCTGCTGGCTACAAAACTTGATAACTAACAGGGTGAGCTTACTAAGTAGAATATACAATTGTTAGCTGATTGGCTGACCTCACCAGGGGCCTATTGCACAAGAGTCGGATCCTGAGATCCTGGATCAGCGTCAAAGCAGGTATTGCCATATCCCAAACAGCGCATCGCTGACTTAATTGATTGCACAAAGCCAACAGCGGGTGGAGGATGATCGGCTAAGTTAAGCCAGCTGCTGATGATCGTGCTGAGTGCGCGCACACAGCTATCTCAAATAAACCCTGAGATTGATCACAGAATCGCTGATCATCACCATGAATACTCAGCAGTTGCAGCAGACGCATGCGCCAGCTTTCAATTAAAGACCGCGTTCGGACAGAGGGACGACACCGTTTCTGAAATGCCTATGCTACTCCCTCAGTTTCTGTCTTAATGGTGCAAGGCTTTTGAGAGAAGTATTAAAGTGAGGTCAACTCAAGTTAAAGTGAACTCGAGAAGTGTTTCAGCACCGTCGAAAAGGAGTAGCTGATGCACCTCGGCCTCTGTGTGAATGGAATAAGCCGTTGTTGCTAGACATACCCTATTTAAGATATAACACTGAGACAAGAAAACAGGCAGATGTGATTGTGCATAAAATGCACACCTGAACTGCCAAGCAAACCCAAGTGCATAGAAATTTTTACAAGCATATTTTTTTCCGATATACCGCAATTTTGCTTCAAGCCCTTTTTTTTCATGCACGAACTTTGAAATGATAGCCGATCTAGAATACGTTTTCAGACTAGTTGACTTTATTTTCTGCCTTTAATCACTTCTGATGGAGGCATAGTCAAATAAAAAAGTAAAATGTTAACGTCAGAAAATAACTTAAACCTTCTGAAAATATTTGATTCCAGTATCGCAAAGCGAGCGACTTTGCACACGTATCCGGCGCTAAGGCAATAGGGACTTTAAGCAACGGCGGATTTCGCGACGGCTACGGCACCCGGAAATAAATCTCTCCTGACGCTGGTGCCGTAGCCGTCAAAACCATAGTAGGGACTTTAAGCAACGGGCTGACTTTTCACAATGGTACAGGCGACTTCACGCAACCTCCTGACAGCGTGTGGTTACACGCGCATCGATCCGTGGGAAATCAGTTGCAGTCAGCTGATTTAAGCACCCATCTATTCAGAGTGTGAAGGAATGGTAAAGTGCATGGGAGTGTGCATATACAGCAAATGTGTGCTATATGCACGGGAGTAGAATAAAGACACTAATGTACATTGGAGTAAATATAGATATTTATAGTGAATACAGAGAAATTATATACCGTATGCAATGCAAGGATGAGGGGAGAATATAGCCTACAGTAGAAGAGTAGTTCACTATGGTTTTATACAGTGAAATATACATAGTATACATACGTGAGAATAGGCGCCAGGCTGGCCGTATGTTTATGTCAGATACTTAAAAATCTGGGTTGATTGCAGTGCAGTGCTCGCTGAAAATCGCGGTTTTTTTCAGCGTGTTTTGGTGTCCTGGATGCGCGGTTGAAATTGTACACTTTTATACTGATGTTATAGTTCACATTCCCCGCATTAGTCTCGTCTTTGAATTTTCTCAATCGGCTTAATAGAAGTACCGTAATTTTCAAAAATGGTTCGCTGAAACATGTAATGTAGTGTGCCACTATCAATTGTAGAACACATGTCATCTAAGAAATCCAATGAAAACCATTTAATACAATCACGTGAACCACGCGCTGTCGCGACTACGTGAGATTGTTCCCCCGTAGTAGATCAGCCTGCTACGGCAAGGCAACGTCGGCACACCAGCTTAAGTCTCGATCAGCGGAGCGCAGATGTATTTCCGGGTGCCGTAGCCGTCTCAAAATCTGCCGTTGCTTAAAGTCTCTAATGACTCTACCTTACCCATCACAGTCTGAATAAAGACGGAGAAAAGTAGCAGCAGAGCTGTATGAAGGGGGTTACCGTAACAATTTAAGACCGCGTTGAAACACGGTGACCCCCTTCATACAGCACTGCTGATCTTACTACTTAGATGGGAGTCTCAACTTGAGGAAAAAGGACAAATCTGATGATGACAGATTCTAAATATGGTTCAAATGTGACATGGAAGGGGGATTGACTGAATTGTAATGGTGACTGTCACATGCATACTTGAATATAGTGATTGAATACTGGCTATTTTATTGACATCAATGGTCACAAGTTTTTAAGATAATTACTCTGGGCCTACTATAATTGAGATAGCAATGTGTAGATTGTCAAGCGATGTTCAATTATTCGAGAAAAGATTAGTGGTGTTCAGTATATTTTCATGTAGCATTCAAAGAAAAGTTGAATGTCGCGCAGAACATGAAGTACTATTTACCACTACACCTACCTGTATATACCATGCATCGTTACCATACATGCATGTATGCATGACCTTTTGAAATTTTGTGCCCGCGCAATTCATACATGAGGGGCAATAGGTTGCCCCGGCAACTACAACGGTATCGCACGCACCCTGGGTGGTCGCGAAGGGCAGAATGAAAGGACTTTAGGCCGGACCCAGTTAGGCTGCTACAGAAGCAGCCCAAATTCTCAGCAGCGTATGAAACTTTTTACTTTTGACAATACTGCTCCAATATTTCAAGACGCTTTCCGTCTTTTTTCTTCTAACTTGTAAAAACGATTTATTGTATACACCGCTATTTAAATATGCTTTCATTTTCACCTTACTGTTTGATTTTTAACATTTTAACAAATCAAACTTCTTAAACGTATAACTCTATTTTCAGGCCAAATGCTCCCCTTCAACTTTTATGGTTTATAAAAATGCTTCTTTGATCTCTTTCTTCTCACTTGCAAGAACTATTTCTTTATTGCATGCATTGCTATTTAAATATGCTTTCAATTGGCTTTATTTTCCAACATCATCTTGCTTTTTTTTTTTTTTTTTTTTTGCCTCTGAAAAGCATTTTACAAATATGTCACAATCTTCCATTCCTAATTTAAACTCTTTCTTGTTGTCATGCCCTGGCTCTCAAGGATGTTAAAAAAGGGCGCCATAGCAAGGAGTGGAACTGAGGACCCAAATGCAGGGACGTGGATTTTGTTAAATAAAGTGTGAGGGTAAAACCAAACAAGTACAAAACTTCAGGATAACACAAAAGGGAGTGCACACAACAAAAAGGGGGAACTGACTAAGGCTACCTGCCCGTGTGGGGAGAAACTAAGCTATAAATACTAAGGGAATGTATAATTGATTAAAAGGAAACAGATGACAATAAGTAAGGTGCAGAAACTGAGGATAATTGATTAATCAGTCGAGGGCACGTAGCCAGGACTTGGAATGCCAAAAGGGAGGGGCATTACACTTGTTTCCCTGGCGGCCAGATGGGCTCTTGAAATAAAATTTCTCCACTTTTTACCATTTTTATTTTAAAAGTCAAATAACACATTTAAAAATCACAAAACACCAAATCAAAATGAAATAATAGAAATTGAAAAAGTTTTAAAAGGATAACCCCCCAAAATATGAAAACAAGCAAAATGTTAGAAGAAGCTGACTGGCTACTGGAGGAAAGAAGGGTGAGAGGGAGCCAGGGGAGGGGAGATATGAACTCAGATGAAGTCATAAAATCATGAAATACTCATCAATCATTTTGACTCTATATCCCTCCCAAGATACATATTACAGTGCATTTAAATTAGTATTTCAGTATGTCATTAACTGAATGTGTGTCTACTATAACTCAGGGTTTTAAGCCATGAGTCTCTGGTTCGAAAATGACATGCCCAAAATGAAATGAGTATATCTCTGCGGCTATTTGGTCCATTTCAATAATCTTGGTATCATAATAAAGGTAACATCTTCAGGGATTTTTGTCACGGTGCAAGTATCAGCGTATGTCACTGAGTCAGAGTAAATGAAGATGGAACACAGCATAAATAAAACATCTCCTGTGTGCCCAACAAAGTTTTACTTCTATTCTTTTTGAAATTATTCAGTTGCAATCGGAAATAATCCATAATCTGTGCCAAAGTTTATTCTAACCAAGTAAATCAGAGCAAAATTAGAGACGTTTTAGTTCGGGAATGTCTAGGTGGCCTCTCCGAACTGTAGGTGGCCTCTCCAAAATGTCATATTTCTCAGGTACCAAACTGTAAAACTCATTTAATTTCACATATGTCACTACAGGCATACATTCCATCCAAATACAATCACTTTTTTAATTTTCAGAATTTTTAAATTTTTTTTTTTCATTATTTCTGCTAGTCCTGTATACAATTTCCCATTCAAAGATAATACATACAAAGAAAATGAAGTTTGACTCCACTGGAGCAGATTTATACATTAAAAAGCAAAGAAACAAAATTATAAATACAAAGATAAGGTTAAAAAAAATGTGAAAAAAGTAAAAAGAACCAGTACTCCAGCAATTATTTACAGAAGAAAAATGCTATCACTGCCTAAATGAGTGCTTGTCACTGAGGGATTTGAACGCTGGTCGCCTTGTGTGCAGTGCATCTCCATAACCACTATGCTGCATCCATTCTCCCATTGTCAAATTGCCAAAAACACCCACCCCGCTTGTATTGTTGCACTCTCAGTATTCACGTAGAATGACACAAGGATTCCCAGTTAGAAAACAACTTTGAAAATGACTGTTGAATATTTAGCGGATAATTGAGGAGTCCACTTGCAAAGCCTTCTAAGTCAAGTTGGTCCATTTTTTTGAAAAATCAGATTTTTTGGTAGGCATAGAAATTATCTTCCATAGATACTAATTTCACTATACTGAAACTATTAGCTTTGCAGACATAATCCATGAGGCAATGCATTATTTTTTTTCAAGAAATGACTTTGATTTTGTGACACAAAGTTTTGACTTAGCAGGTTTTGAAATTGGTGTGGAAATTTAGCAGGTTTTGACAGTGTTAAAACCAGCCCCGTTGCTCAATAGGTTAAGGTATTTGACTCAGGACCCACTCTACATGCTACTCGATGCTACAGACAGCACAGAGGTTGAATAGCTGCTATGACAACGACAACATAAACATCTGTCCATGGGTTCAAATCCCCCTTTTATGGTATCACTATCATCACACTTTTCTGAACTGCCCAAACCAGTTAGAGTTAGAGAAAGCAAAAGCTGAACAGGCTATAAAACCTCGACTATGATCGGTTCCTTCTAGCAAACGAAAACGGAATCACGTTTCCACATTGGCTGATGACTTAGCAAAATTTGACAGTTTTCCTCCTTGACTTGGCCAGTTTTGAGTTTCGCTTTTTCTGTTACAATTTATAACATAATTTAGTAGGTTTTGAAAGTGGAGCTATCAATGGGACATGCGCAGGTGCCGGAAAGAGAGGCTAAGGGAGATAACTAATTTATTCTCAAAACTTGACTAAGCAGGTTTTGCAAGTCGACTCCTCAATTATTCCAAAAATACTACGAGCAAACCAGTTAAGTGTTTATATTGTTGCCCTATTTAAGTACATGTGAATGGCCCATAGACTCAGTTTGACGCACCGGGAACACAAGGCTCTTTCTCAGGCTTGGTTCATGCGATTAAGATGGTTTAGGGCTCATTAGAAACGTCAGAGCCCATAGAATCAAATGGCCAAGTCTTACTGACAGCATCACAAGCCGATCACAGAGAGGAAAATACATTGCGAGCAAGCAGAATGCTCTGGAGCTGACATCCTTTGAAGCAGTGCCCCTGAAAAAAACATGCATGGAGACTAGTAGATCTAGTTTTGATATACAACCCCAATTCCGAAATAGTTGGGACAAAGTGTAAATTGTGAGTATAATCAAAACGCAATGACTTTCAAATCACACCAGCCATTATTTTATTCACAACAGAACAGAGATGACATAGCAAATGTTGAAACTGAGAAATTTTACAATTTTATCCACAAAATGAGCTCATTTCAAATTTGATGGCTGCTACAGGTCTCAAAAAAGTTGGGACAGGGGCCTGTTTACCATGGTGTAGCAACCCCTCTTCTTTTAAACAGAGTGGAGGCATCTGGGCATTGAGGAGACAGGTTTCATGAGTTTAGCCAGAGGAATTTGATCCCACTCTTGTTTAATACAGGCTTCCAGCTGCTGGAGAGTTTTGGGTCTCCTTTAACAGACTTTTCGTTTTAATTGTGTGCCAAATGTTTTCAATCGGTGACAGATCAGGACTGCAGTCAGGCCAGTTGAGCACACGGACTCTTCTACAACGAAGCCATGCTGTTGTAATAGCTGCAGTATGTGGTTTTGCATTGTCCTGCTGAAATACACAAGGCCTTCCCTGGAATAGATGTCATCTGGAGGGGAGCATATGTTGCTCTAAAACCTTTATATACCTTTCAGCATTCATGGTGCTTTTTAAAACATGCAAGTGTCCCACACCATATGCACTAATGCATCCCCATACCATCAGAGATGCTGGCTTCTGAACTAAACGCTGATAATAGGAAGGGTGGTCTTTCTCCTCTTTAGCCCGGAGGACACGACGCCCATGATTTCCAAAAAGAATGTCAAATTTGGACTCGTCTGACCACAGGACATTTTGCCACAGTCCATTTTAAATTAGCCATGGCCCACAGAACACGGCGGCGCTTCTGGAGCATGCTCAACAATGGCTTCCTTTTTGCATGATAGAGTTTTAGGTGGAATCCGTGGATGGCACGGCAGACTGTGTTTACTGGCAGTGGTTTCTTGAAGTATTCTTGGGTACATTTAATAATGTCAATGACAGAATCATGCCAGGGAGTGATGCAGTGGCGTCTGAGGGCCCGAAGATCACGGGCATCCAGTAAAAGGTCTTTGGCCTTGTCCCTAACGCACAGAGATTTTTCCAGTTTCTCTGAATCTTTTGATGATGTTATGCACTGTTGATTATGAGACCTTCAAAGCCTTTGCAATTTGACGTTGAGGAACGTTGTTTTTAAAGTATTCCACAATTTTTTTACGCAAGCCCTCACAGGTTGGAGAGCCTCTGGCCATCTTTACTTCTGAGAGACTCAGCCTCTCTAAGACATCCCTTTTATAGCCAATCATGTTACACACCTGATGCCAGTTAACTTAATTACTTGCTAAATGTTCTTCAGCTCATTCTCTAATATATTAATTGCTTTTTCAGCCCTTTTTTTCCTGTGTCCCAACTTTTTTGAGACTTGTTGCAGCCTGAAAATTATAAATAAGCTCATTTTGTGGATAAAAATGTAAAATGTCTCAGTTTCAACATTTGAAATGTTATCTATGTTCTATTGTAAATAACATATTGGCTCATGTGATCTGAAAGTCATTGCATTTTGATATTATTCACAATTTACACTTCATCCCAACTATTTTGGAATTGGGGTTGTAACACGGACACGTTGGGCTAACAATAGCAAGCGCAGATTTACCCTCGAACACAGTTTATTACAAAATATCAAAGGTAAGAAAGATTTTTTGCCCATCTCTGTACAATGTAGAATGTATGCCTGCTTTTCTTTGAGTGTGGTGTCGATTTAAAAGAACATGGCTTATATCGTTGGATTCTGTTGACTTTCCTCTGTTATTTGAGGTATCGTTTGTATGCCTAGCACAAATTCAGTAGAAAGGCTAGCGATTGAGTGCTGATTTTATTTTATCCTATGTTTTGCTACATGCTTATTTACTTGCTTGATGCTTGAATTGAGTTTGGTTGAGGTAAAAATGTTCAACATGAGCTTTTTGCCGAGTTTCTTCTCTTTAAGTGGATATACCGCAAGACAATGTTGCTGTTAGGTAACATGCTATATTTATGATGCGCAATGACTGCCCCCGGTACTGGGGGTGTTCGGGTTTAAGAGGTTAATGGGAAATAATTTTGTGGTTTTGTTTTTCTTTCAGCTGAAGGAAAATTATGGCTCAGTGTTCAGCATCCAGTTGGGCATCCGGAAAATAGTGGTTCTGACAGGCTATGAGATCGTGAAAGAGGCGCTTATAATGAAAGCTGACCAATTTGCAGAGAGACCAGATATTCCTATATTCAAGCAAATTACTCAAGGAAATGGTAGGTTTCGGCCTTAAAGAATACTGAAGATTGTTGCCATATCCCTAGTCGTCAGAAACACTGAGTAGAGAGATCTACCAATGGGAATGAAATTCAGGTATGACCTCTGCAGAAGAAACCAATTGCACCTAGTCTGGCTTTGACTGGCAGTAGTGTACCCAATGCTCTGGGAGGCTGCCCGGCCTCCCCAAAAGCACATAAAGGACACTGCAGTGCTTCTTCTCCTCAGGGACCATATTCGCTTCGCGTCCATGGCATGCAGGGCAGTCTTAGTCAGTCTCTCCACTTGGTGTCTCATGTTTTCATCATCTCATGTTTGAGATCTACCCATGGGACATATGAACAACTTCTAGATTGCCAAATGCTTACAGCTGACACACTGTCAAGCCAGCGCAGGCAGCCTCCTCTGGACAGGGAGGGTGGTGCTAGGCATATCCTGTGTAAGGGAGCACTAACAGTCCAGTGCTCAGCAAGGGCCTAGGAACAATGTGATGTACTGAACCTCAGCAGCTGAGGGTAGATGTGTAGGACTCAAACCTTGCTCACCCTTAAAACTGAGTCTGCAACTGGTTTTAACATCCTGGTGGTTGGAGTTTGCAAAGGTATGAGGAGAAGACTAGTTTGTAGCTGAGCACATGACCTGCAACAAGGCCCCTCAAAATAGGCCCATAGTGCATCCATGACCCTTGTGGAATGAGCCCTCAGGCGTAAGGGAGGCATTATCCCCTTTGAATTATGCACTGGCTGACCAAAAAAAATTTGCCGTTTTGATTCAAATGAGCAAATACTCAAGAGCCTATAATTGAATTATTATTACAATGAGGAATATGAGCCCCGGTCAGACTAATTGAAGTTTACTTCTCGATCACTTCCCAAAGCTTCAAGTGCACGATCACACTACCGACAAACTTCTCGAAGTTTGAGCAATGGCAAACTAACTTGTAGTTTTGGCCACTACCGCGCATGCTCAGCAATGGCAAAAACCGCGCTGAGCCTCGGCTGTCATGGAAATGGTACAGCAAATCTGATGCAGGTAATGCAATGCAAATTATATCTGTCATACCAACCTGTGCATGATATTGGGGTTTGATTGTGTAAAATTCCTTTTCATTTTTAGTTGCCGTCTTCTCCCTTCAAATAAAGGTCTTGACACACCGGGGGTATTTTTTCTGTGCAGTAAATTCGCACGGCGATATATACTTTTTCGAACTGTTTTTGTTATGAGTGCTTTCACATTGAAGGTGAAAATTACGCGGCGAAAAGGCGAAGTAATTATTTTTAGGATTGAGATTGATTTTTCTGTATTTTCGCAAGGCGAAAATGGCAAACAAACAATCCAGGCCACAGAGAAGACGAAGAGCGCAATCAACAAAACTCATGCTTATCAATGATGCTTCTTCTTGAGTAACTACTCTAGCCTATAGTTAATAGCTTTTCTACTGCTGCCATCCACTGGACCATAATTTCAGCAGTCTCAGAACATAACTCACTTTACGATCTATCCATGTTACGGCAAATTCTATATGGGCCGCAGTGAAAGAGGTTTGGAGATCCTTTAAAGGGACTATGTCAGCTGGGGCACATGCGTAGTAGAGTCCTGTCGATAAACATTTTCATACATGCAATGCGATATCAAGGGAGCAGAAATACAAACCCCAAGCTTATTAGTACGTGTGTAAAGCGAACCTTCGTCGCTATTTTAAACACAGAGGATGGCCTGCAAACGTGAAATCGCTAGAGTAACCGCATTTATCTTTGCCAAAGCCCACAAAGAATAAATTATACTACCCATCCATATTTCTTTGGGTGAAAACACATTGAAAGTGCGAGTAAGGTAAACCAGTGAATTCATGGTGGAGTTTCAATCTGTTTGCATCGCATGCCTCCTTGAGAAGTTTGGAGAAATTTTTATCAAGCAACTGTCTTTAATGTTGGCAGAACCAGTTAGTCGCAATGTTTTGTCTGACATGCAGCTGTTATAGATCCTTTTTTCGACCGCTTCCAGTTCGACGACCGCTGTGGGATGACATGACATAATCAACGTAGGCTAACTTAAAAGCAATAATAACGCTACAAAAACCCGAACTATGACAAACTGATGCTACAAACAGGCTCTACAATCAGTAAAGAGTTTTTTGGGAAAAATTTAATCAAACTTCTCAAGGATGAACGCGATATAAACAGATTGAAATGCTTACACAAAATCTCCAAAGATCTTGAAATAGTAAGCCTTACGTTTTCAAGAAGTCTCGCTTCGTCACGTGCAAGCGCCCCAGCTGACATAGTCCCTTTAAGTACTGAAATACACTTTGAATATACTCCTTCTTTCGGCGTGTGAGGAGGATGAGGACAAGATTTTCATCACCGAATGATGTTGAATCCATAATTTTATTTGAAGGACTAGCTGCCACAAATCTTTTCAAACCTTTTATTGATCAACTGTAGCTAATTCACGTTGCTTTCGGTATGAATATTTCTGATGTGAAATAATCGGAGGCGAATCATTTGCTTTTTTGACTCATTTATTCGTCACGCCCCCGGTGTGTAAAGACCCTAAGTCAGCTCAAATAATTCTGAAAATGGGACGGATTTTGTATTCAGCTATGATTCGGCAGGAGATCAAACATTGTCGTAGACATGAAGAACATGAAAGGCAGAGGAGACTGTTTGGCTACATTCGTCGCAGGTAAAATGACCTAACAATAATGATATTTGTGTGTTTCTTCAACATGAACTTGGTAAAATCACAACACTACCAATAGCATGGAGGCAAGCTTGATGAGTAGACCGTACACACGAGTACACCTGTGCAAAAAATGTAAACAAGCAGACGGCATGGCAGCAGACACTTGGAATCTCTCGGCAGATTCTGCTACTCTTCATCAAGCCTTGGCTGTGTGACAAAAAGTTTATTTGCTGCTCCGCCTAACATTTCTTTTGCCGGAAGACCGATTTACGCAGTTGTCTAAATCTGCGCACTACATCGCCATCTAAAAATGGAGGCAAAACTTCCCTTTGCAAAATCTATGTGTGGCAGCGCTTCTTCACAACATGTTTTCACCAATTAAACATTGAAACAAGCGCTGCTGCCACTGAACGCCGCAAGCTTTATCCAGAAAAAAAAATTCCGGCTAATGGCTTCTGCAGAGACACATCCGAGGTTTGATGAGGAACAAATCGGCCGAGGTTTGCCGAGTGGGCAGCAGATGGTATTGATCACGTGAGAAACAACACATAGGGCTCTAATTTCTTGGCGCAGCGCGGGGTGGCGCAGCGTGGCGCAGCCCACGCAGTGGTAATTTCGTCCGGTGCAGCCCGCGCAGTGGTAATTTCGTGCGGTGCAACACCGTGCGCAGCCACTTTGACAATTTGGCTGACAGACGTGCGCCGAGATGGGTGTGGCGGCGTAGTAGGGGGAGGTGTCACATATTCATCATGACGCAGTGACAATTTCGTGGATAAAGGCTCTGCGAAAGTTCGCAGAGAGCTTGCCAGCTCCAACCTGGTTTACTTTCTGTGCAGTGGTAATTTGGCTGACCGGCGCACAGTGCGCACACGTCACCGAAACCTCACAGGCAGGTTTCCAGAATGTCAGGCACATTTCAATGCAATAAATTATTACAGCAACCACTATTTAATGTAACTATCAGAATCAGGACATAAATTATAGTATCTATATCGATTGTCCTGATGTCAGATCAAAGGTGGTTGGCACGCGTAATGGAAACTCAACCTGGCTTAATGAATGCAGCTGAATCTGTGATGCAAACTAACGACTTCACATCTTTTTCAGCCAACCACAAACTGTCTCAGCATCAGGCAGTGTGTGTATATATATATATATATATATATATATATAATGCTTGCGTTCTATGCTCAGTAAAGCCGCTTGCACATCGAACGCGAAAAATTTTTCGCACGACTGATTACATTCAAAGTGTATTCGCGTCTTTGCATTGACTTTGAATGTAATCTGTCGTGCGAAAAATTCTTTTTGCGTCCAGTGATCAAGCGGCTTAATACTACTATTATTGTCACTTAGGTTTTATTGTTTTTAGTGGGGGAAAGGAATACAGCCTGATTGCTATGATCTCGTACTGAGTTAAGATCGCACATTGAAAATAAATGTGTAACATATCTTGCATTGTTGTCCCTGCATGTTAATCCCAAAATTTTAAGCAGCATCAGGGTGTAGTAATAGGAACGCGCTATCCATCGTTTCTCTTCCCAATGATGCAGGCAGAAGAAACAAATGAGCAACCGTCGTATTTCATTCCAACTTCATAAGTTTGTATGATCTGACATAGTTTCGTTTTTAAAATTCCATTCAAGTTCGCTAATGGTAATAATTCGCGAATGCCCTAGCTAGCCAGCTAACTCATATTCGTAATGCTTAATGTAGACGTAAGCCGCGCAGAAAACATGCCTGAAGCAGCAAAGTAAAATGCAACATTAATGCATCATGCAGATTTAGGACAGAGGCTTCTTTATTCCAATATTTAAAGGTGAGGAGAGGAGCTCATTTGATTGGTGAAGATTTGACTCGGCTGTGTCAAACCCACTCATACCTTCTCTCCTCCCTCTTTGCCACTTGCGCCGGCAGGAGGGACAGAGGCGGGACAGAGGAGTACTTGTGCCGAGCACGAAATTGCAAAATATGCCTGGATACACCCCATTGGCGCGGCGCACCCCCCATTTGCCGCACCTGCGCCTGGTCAACGAATTTAGAGCCCATAGTTTCAAGACAGCTTGGCCAGACCACCGAAACCTTTGAGAAGTTTAATGGAAAGCGAGAAACTTCTCAAGTTGGAGTGGGAAGTTTCCCAGGAAGTTTCGTTAGTAAGTTTTCGATCAGACTATCCAAACTACGAGAAGTAAAATACCGGGAAGTGAAACTACACGTAGTTTCGTGTAGTCTGACCGAGGCTATGTTTCAGTTGGCAATAATTATTTTAATCCTGACTGATTCAGTGCGTAACTTCTCATTTAAAAAAAAAAAACATGATGAAAGACATATCTCATGGTCGTTGAAAAGATCTTACTGTGTTTCACGAGGGTCAAATTCTTTGCCAGCATCAACCAAAGAAAACCGCTATGGAGATTGCACAAATCCCGACATTTGGTCAGAAACTTTGCAACAATTTATTGAAACTGGAAGGATAGTGGTGAACAGTCAACTTTACCAAAGAAATGGGTTGGAGAAAAATCATGACTGATTCTGATTGGGGATCACCAAAATGCGCAGTGTAGTCTCATCTTTAAAAAAATCAACAGTAGAACTCCTTGCTATGTTGAATTACTGAAGGTAAGAGCATTTTCACATGCATGATGCAACAAGAGCTTGGAGGATTGGGACTAAACAGCTGCATGGCTACAAGAAAGCCACTTGTTAGTGAGGCGTATTGGGAAAAAATGACTTCAATTTGCAAGGATACAAAGACATGTTTCAGCCCACAAAGAGTTGGTTGCACTCTCTGAAAGACTTTGTCCTCATTATATATGTCTGGAGAACACACTCAGGGCACAAAGTCTTCGCTCCTCATCAGAGGAGAACAGTGGGGGGTGATAAGCAATTAGCATCTCACACAAAAAAATTGGGATGATTTTCAGCATAAAGCCTAGATTAACTGTAAGAGAAACTTTATCCATGTTAGGGTAGAGTATTAAGCACAAGGGATACACAGAGCCTATTGAGGTCACTAATATACTTAGTAAGTGTAAGCAGCAGCACTGTCCTGAGAGACCACAGCTTTGCATCCATCTCCTTAATAGGCTCGAATGGCCATGGAGACCAACCCTCAGACACCAGACATAAATTCTAGGGGAGAATAAGCTCCTTACTGACAGGAAGAGAGTGGTGAGCTCCCATCAGGAATCTGTTAATGAAGGGGTGCTACCAACTGTATAGTCTGTCAAACAATATGACAAGCAGTGATAGCTGCCAAGTTGACCTTACTGGTAGAAAGGAATTTCCCTTCATCCATCAGGTTTTGGAAAAAACATTGGCAGTTAGTGACAGAGCACTGGCAAGAGGCTTCCACTTGTTATCATGAAGTGACCTGGTGGTGGATACTCTCACCCTTTGGATGGTAGCAACCCTGCAAAGAGTAAGCCACAATGCATTCAGCTTATCTATCTCTCAAGCCAAGCCCAAACAGCGGCACACTCTGGGCACGGGTGATATATTTTTCTTTTTGCCTGCAGTAATTGTAGCCCCAGGACAAAGTTGGGGCCACTATGGATTTGGCCTTGTCACACATCCGCTGCTGCCGCCACCGAAGAAGAGATTTCTTGTGGATGCTCCACAGGCCACAAATTCTGGGGCCACTGAAACTTCCGTGTTAGTCCGTGAGGATGCATAAATTTTACATTGATGTCCTGATATTCCCCGGATATATCCAAGACAACTGCCAGCCACCAGTAGCCATCATACAGGCAGGCTACATAAAGTCCTGGAGTAAACTGGTAGAGAGGTTTATTGTTCTTTGTCATGTACATCCATCATCTGCCCAGTCTGAAACCCATCTTTATTTCAGTGGCCCCAGAATAAAGATATTTGTCATGTTCCCCTGAATCATTTGTTAATCATCTCTGCAGCAAGTACTGCAGGATCTGGAAGGCAGTACACTCTTTCTGATTATGAGTTTCACAGAATTGGCAAGTAATTTAGAAACCAGCGACTCTTGCAATGGTACTGGTAAGAACTAAAGCAGTTTAAGGGGCCATTCGCAATTTTCAACATCACGGGGGTGGGGTGGGGTTATCTGTGTACACTTACTTTTAAAAAAGAGGAAATATTGAGGTAAACTGAACATTTTTGCAGTACATTTTTTGGGAGAGGAGAATCTGAAAAATTGACTCTTTGTACACTTGTGAAAATGTTGAGAATTGTGAACGACTCCCTAAAAGGGGGTTAATTTTAGGATGAAAATGGAAGAAAATGACTCAAAATTTTTTTAATGAAGTATGCTAGTTCCATAATGAAATTTATTTTGGTGGCAGTGCATATCAAAAGCTTTCCAAAAATATAGGTTTCATGAAAATTTTATGATACCCACATCCTGAAAAAAGGGGCTGAAAAAGAGTCACCACCCACAGGTAAAATAAGGATCAATATTACCAAAGAACTATAAATGCTACAGAATATTAATTGGTGGCGATAGAAAGCTATATAGGTTTCATGAAAATTTAATGATACCCACATCCTGAAAAAAGGGGCTGAAAAAGAGTCACCACCCACAGGTAAAATAAGGATCAATATTACCAAAGAACTATAAATGGTACAGAATATTAATTGGAGGCGATAGAAAGCTCTTGACTATTATGAATAGCTGATGTTAAGACAAATCCTCATATGTCATCAGATGGCTGTGAAAATGGTACCCTAGCCACTGGCATCACATCTTTTCCCAGGGCTGCCAACTCTCACGCATTTGGCGTGAGAAATTGCGTGAGATTCAGTGGCATATTCACATTCCCATTTTGTAGTCAGCAGTTACTCAATCAGCGCAATGCATGTGTTTCATGATCGTTCAAATTGTTTCAATGAAATAAGACAAATTGAAACGGTTTTATGTAATTCCATTGCTTCCAACCCCCAAGTAAAGAAAAGCGTGAGAAGTCAGGAGTCATAATTGATTTCCATGTCACTAGTGGTGAAATCCACCGTTACGCATGTGAAACTGATAAACCTCCATGCACAAGGACTTCAATTCCACCTGAGAATCTCTTTCAAACGCGCTGATTGAATAATTGCTCACTACAGCCGGGAACGTGAATATGCTACTGAATCTCACGCATTTCTCACGCCAAATGCGTGAGAGTTGGCAGCCCTGTCTTTTCCCCATTCTGATGTTTGATGTGAACAGTAACAGAAGCTCCTGACTTGTATCAGCATGATCTCATGTGCTGCACTGCTGCCACATGATTGGCTGATTGGGTAATTTCATGAATAAGCTCTGCGATTGTATGTCAGATGATGTGGTAGTTTGAGCAGCAATTCATTGAGCAGTAATGGTCAGTGCAATTATTCTTTGAAAGCAAATCTTGGAACAGCAGCACAGGGGCTTACCAATCACAGAGAGTGACTTGCATGAGAGAGATGTTACTATCCATTAAAAAAGGCAATCCATTAGTCATGTGTACATGTGATCTATAGTGTAGATCTATAGAGAACATGTGGAGATGTACAGTGGCCGACTAGAGCAAACATGCTGCAATGGCCCAAAACATCTCCAATTAGAGAACTGCGCTGCAAAAACAGAAATAATGCAAGGTCAAAAACACATGTACCTCAAAAACAAATGCAAGAGAAAGACGCTGCAAATCCATGTCAACACAAACTCCCTGCAACAGCCAAAAACATCTCCAATTGGAGAAACACGCTGCAAAAACAGAAATGATGAAAACGTCAAAAGCACGTAAGCCATAAAAGCAAATGCAAGAGAAAAAAGCCACATATCCACATGAGCACAACGGAAGTACTCCAAGCTGTTATGCGGAGCGCCAATTAGAACAGCTTTTATTTTTGACCTGAGTGAGACCAGCTGGAGTATTTTGTTTTATGGTTTTTACACCACACATAAGGGTGCTCTCAGGATTGCGACCTTGTGAGTATGTGCAAAGGCTTACATTTGATGCATAGAAATCAATGGGTAGCAGTGAATAGTTATAACTTGGCCATTTAGTTATCTAGTCATATTTGATGCATGTAGATGCTAGCTAGCTAAGTCCGCAAAAAGGCTTTCTCGCTGGCTAACTTTAGTTTACTTGCTTAGCTAGCTTGTTCACTTGCCTAGCTAGCTAATATGTATATTTGGTACAATATAAATGCTTGCGGTTCAACTCTAGCTGAGTGGCTTAGCTAAATAATGGCTTATTTTCATTCACTTATTTTCTATTGACGTCCATGCACCAAATGGAACTGTTTGGAGTGGTGTAAAAACCATAAAACAAAATACTCCAGCTGGTCTTGCTCAGGTCAGAAATAAAAGCTCTTCTAGATGGCGTTCCCCATAGCGGCTTAGAGTACTTCCGTTGTGTTCATGTGGATACGCAGCGTTTTTCTTTTGCATTTACTTTTGTGGTTTGCAGGTTTTTGACTTTGCATCATTTCTGTTTTTGCAGCGTGTTTCTCCGATTGGAGATGTTTTGGGCTGTTGCAGCGCATTTGTGTTGACGTGGATATGCAGCGTTTTTCTCTTGCATCTGTTTTTGAGGTTTGTGTGTTTTTGACTTTGCATCGTTTCTGTCTTTACAGTGCATTTCTCCGACTGGTGATGTTTTGGGCCATTGCAGTGCGTTTGCCCTCATCAGCCACCGTAAAGATGTGTGTATGCATTAGTTTTTGCATGAGAAATGTGGTTGTTGCGGCTGACTATTGGTTGACTGCCGCAATTTTCTGCCTGAACTACACGCGTCATGTGCTCATTTCATTTATTTTTTGAATTAGGTATTATTTTTGGCCATGGAGATTCATGGAAAACTATGCGTCGATTCACTCTGATGGTACTACGTGATCTTGGAATGGGAAAGCGAAACATTGAGGAAAAAATAATAGAGGAATCTGAACACCTGGTGAAGAAATTTAAAGCACAAAATGGTAGGTCACAGCCGATGAAATTACAGTTGCTTTGCTTTATATAATTCCAAATACCAGCAGGAGTAAAAAATGTTCCTCTGCCCAATTTGTTTATTCACAAAATGTTTACAAATAAGCATTTCTGCTCAATATTGCTATGGAAAAAACATGCTTGGAAACAAATCCCACCCTAAATTACTGGCACTGAAAAACATGCATGGAATGAATCTCACCCCAGTGCTCCCAATCAGCATTGTAACAGAAAAAGTATAGAAATTAACTACCTACCCAGTCTCAGGCAATATGTTCAGTGCTTGCATTGTCATCCCATGACTGATGACCTGCATTAGCCATATGAACCTGTGGTCTGTGCTATCTGGTTGCCAGCAATAAGTAGCTAAGCATCCCTGAGCTGTCACATAAACATATAACAGATATGCGCTGCACTTGGGAAGAGCTCAAGAGGGGGTCACTTCTGAGATGGCAAACCTTACAACGCCTGTGGTAACTCCTCCCCCTGCTGGCTGGAAGCAAGTGCAGGAGCAGGCAAACACAAACAGCACAGCAGCAGACAGCCCCACACACATACAGTACTGTGAAAAAGTGTTTGCCCCATTTTTTTGCATATTTGTCACACTTAAATGTTTCAGATCATTGAACTAATTTTAATATGAGACAAAGATAACCCGAGTAAATACAAAATGCAGTTTTAAAACGATGATTTCATTTCTTAAGGGAAAAAACGGTCCAAACCTACCTGGCCCTCTGTGAAAAAGTAATTGCCCCCCTTGTTAAATCATGAATTAACTGTGATTAACCACATTTTTTTAGTTCAATTTCACTAGCCACACCCAGGGCTGATCACTGCCGGAGGTGTTGAATCAAAAAATCACTTAAATAAAACTGGTCTCACAAAGTGAAGTAGAATAAAAGATCTCAGAAAGCAAAACATCATGCTGTGAACTAAAGAAATTCAAGAACAGATGAGAAAAAAAGTCATTGACATCTATCAGGCTGGAAAGGGTGCCAAAGCCATTTCTAAGGCTTTGGGACTCCTGCGAGAGCCAGTGGTAGCCATTATCCACAAATGGAGACAACTTGGAACAGTGGTGAAGCTTCTCAGAAGTGGTCAGCCTTCCAAAACTACTCCAACAAGGCATTGACAACTCATCCAGGAGGTCACAAAAGAACCCAGAACAAAATCTAAAGAACCGCAGGCCTTACTTGCCTCAGTTAAAGTCAGTGTTCATGATTCAAAAAAAGAAAGACTGGGCAAAAATGGCATCCATGGTAAGAGTTCCAAGGTGAAAACCACTGCTGACCAAACAGAACGCAATGGCTCGTCTCATGTTTGCCAAAAACATCTAAATTATACCAAAGACTTTTGGCAAAATATTCTGTGGACTAACAATACAAACCTTGAACTTTTTGGAAGGTGCGGGTCCCGTTACATCTGCTGTAAAACAACACTGTTCTTCATAAAAAGAACATCATACCAAAAGTCAAACATGGTGGTGGTAGTGTAATGGTTTGGGGCTGCTTCGCTGCTTCAGGACCTGGACGACTTGTCATCATTGCTGGAACTATGAATTCTGCTCTCTACCAGAAAATGATAGGATAATGTCCAACCATCAGTTTGTGACCTCAAGCTCAAGCGCACTTCGGTTATGCAGCAGGACAATGATCCGAAACACACTAGCAAGCCCACCCCTGCATGGCTTAAAAAACAGAAAATGAAGGTTTTGGAGTGGTCCGGACTTAAATCCGATTGAGATGCTGTGGCATGACCTTAAACATGCCATTCATGCTCAAAAACCCTCCAATGTGGCTGATTTAAAACAATTATGCAAAGAAGAGTGGGCTAACATTGCTCCACAGCGATGTGAAAGACTCATTGCCAGTTATCGCGAACGTTTGATTGCAGTTGTTGTCGCCGAGGGTGGCACAACCAGTTATTACGATTTAGGGGGCAATTACTTTTTCACACAGGGTCAGGTAGGTTTGAATAGCTTTTTCCCCTTAATAAATGAAATCATCATTCAAAAACTGCATTTTGTATTTACTCGGGTTGTCTTTGTCTCATATTAAAATTAGTTTGATGAACTGAAACATTTAAGTATGACAAATATGCAAAAGAATAAAAAATCAGGAAGGATGCAAACACTTTTTCACGGCACTGTAGCTAGACACCATTTATGAGTCGTTATATTGCTCATAGCATGTATGTGATGTCAGTGGCTGTTTGCAAAATTCTGTCAGTTGACAATTCTGCCACTACACAAAGAGAAGTTCACTGCAGCCAAATGGGACCTCCTCAGTTCAGAACATGGAGCAACAATCTATATAAATCGTCAGCCAAGTAATCCTCTTCACTTACATGCCATTAGCCATTCTTTGCTAGGATTTACCTGGCTGTGCCACAGTCGCTGTAGTGAGCTGTTCTCTACTGTCAACGAACTACTCCTGACACTACCCCAATGTTGTGAGTTAATGGATACTGTATGTCTAATCGTCTTGAGAGCAATGTAAGATGCTGCTTCCGTGACACTGGACTGGATAACACTGACGGAACTGAGCGAAGCATCACTTGTTCTATCTCTCGACAAAGCACTCCGGATAGACATAATCCTAATGCACATGTCCAAATGCTGAGGGTAGATACACAGATACTGTAGCTGGAAAGAATATTTTATGCTGCAAAAAATCTCTGTCACATTACCAATACTCTAGCTCTCATTCACACAACACTTTAGTCCTGATGTCCCACAAGGTGCCCCTGGCATCCATTTTTTAATTTACCATGTGTTTCTGAACTATGACTCCCAGAATTGGTCATTAGAAGCCACTGCTTGCTATCACCAGCTCCTTGCCCTGGTTTTGCACTGCTTGCACATCCGCCACCAGTGCTGCCAGCCAGTCCACTTGACTTGAGATGCATGGTGGTCTATGACTTGCATTAACCCATTTAAACCGGGACAGCATGTGCGCATTTTAAGAACGTGTCGTTGCGGACACAGATATGCGCGTAATTTTGAAAGTACCGTAATTATTGTAAGTTTTGCGCAATAGAAAAAATTCCAACTGTTCCTGAAAGCTGAGAAGCTGTGCTTCAGCCCAAATACAGGTTACTATGGTAAACATGGCAGCATGATTCTCTGCTGGGATTTTTGCATTAGGCCTTAAAGGGTTAAGTAAAGGCCCTAATACTAGTTCAAGATTCATTGCCCAAGTAGAAACACAACAATAGAACAGTTTGACTCCATTTTCATCCAATAGGTTTGCCAGTAGGGTTTTTTTTTATTATTTAATTTTGATTTTAAAAAGACAATGAGAGTTCAAGGTGATTTTGGGTTTTACGTGCTTAAATTGTTATCTGAAGTTCCATTTCAAATGTTGCACCAGGTGGATGTGTTGCAAGCTGTCAAAGTTCAAAAACAATGCTGACGGATAGCTCACTTTGTTAAAGCATCGCATTGTGAAGCAGAGGTGACTATCATGGCATGGGTTCGTGCCCTGGTCGTACCAACCGGCGGTGGTCGGCAGCTTTTTCATAGTAGCGCACAATTGGCCATGGCATTACAGGCATGCAAATTGGGAAGGGACTGCCGGGAAGGGAAATATAAAAAATGGTTGGTTTGTTTGTTGCTCAACCGCCTCCTGTTGGCCAGCCGGGCGCTCGTCAGGAAGATTCTAAGCTTGTTCATGTTCGGGTATCCTCCGCCCTCGTTCTGAACTTGCTAGGATTCAACTAATGAGTGGATAAGAAGCCGCAGGCTGACAGGCGCGTGCTTAGGAGGAGAGCCGCAAACTGTCTTCACTCTCCTGAGTTGACAGCAAGGGGTCGCATATGAGCAAGTCTTGTACATAGTTCTCCAACTGGGCACTCCAGATTCGGGTGGGATTGGAGATGCCAAATTTTTTAAAAAAATTTAAAAAAAAAAAAGTTCAAAAACCATGATAATAATAATATGTTAGGATCTAACCCTCAGAATCCAACTTCAACCGTTCATTCTGATTTATATGTAAACTGGCAGCTGTAATAAATCATCCTCGGGATGACACAGATGCGAGTACACAGAAACACCTTTAGTAGTTTTCAGTGCTGCTGAACAAGATAACAGAGCTGCATACCCAAAGTCCTCTAATACTGCCCTGTGGAGGCTAAATAAACACATTTCCATTGAGCAGAGAATGGAGGGAAGATTCACTGATTCACAGTAGAAAAGTAATGTGGCCTTCTAATGCAGTTTGCTGAGGGCAATATAAGTCACAATCAGTTAAAGTATAATATGGCAATTCATTAAAACCATCACATGATAAATTATTCCCTATTTGAGTAAATCAGTAAATTCTGTTTGGTGGCTGTAATTTAAATATTCGAGAGACAGGGCAGATAGAGCACCATCAATGAAGCCCTGAATGAAGGAAAAAAATAAATAAATTCAGGGCCCACTTATTTCAGTGCTTGGCAAATGCCACAATCCTCAGGTAAGTATGTACTTGGCTGGATATCTTCATTAGCACTCTATGTGAACGAAAACGTAAATGTACAGGAAATTCCCAAAATTGAACATTCCTTTCCCTGTGAAGATATCTGGGTCAGGCTCATTGGCAAATACGAGACAGGTTTAAACATAGGAGTATGCTATCGACTGCCAGCTTTGGACAATATTGTCAATGAAATGCTCTTTAGGAGGATTAGGCAAGCTTGTAGAGGAGGGGCTGGAGACTTCAATTATCCTGGTATCGATTGGGAAATGGTTAAAGGACAGGGTAAAGGGGAGGAAGAATTTCTGGATGTTATAAATGACAATTTTTTGGTGTAGTATATTAATAAACCTACAAGAGAGAAGGCAATTTTAGATTTAGTGCATTGTAATGACTCTGATAGACTTAGCAATGTTGAGGTACTGGAGCCACTTGGGACTAGTGATCATTCTACTGTTAATTTTGATGTTTCATGGGAAGTTAAAAAGGTGTCTTCGAAAACCAAAATTTTTAATTTTAGGCGAGCAAAGTTTGACAGGATGCGCTCATATCTAAGCGAAATAAAATGGGAGACACTTCTGGACTGTGAGTCTGTAAATGAGATGTGGGAAAGATTTAAGGGGGTTTTACTTGATTCACAATGTAAGTTCATTCCAAAGGTGTCCAAAAGTAAGCTGAAAAAGCAAAATCCTCCGTGGATGACCACAGCTATTTGTAGGAATCTGAGGAATAAGAGGAATCTTCATAAGATGTACATAAAGGATAACAATGAGAATACTAAGGCTGAATACTGTAAAATGCGAGCTGTGGTCAAAAAAGAGCTGAGGAATGCTAGAAGACTGCATGAAAGGCAAATTGCCGAAGGGGCAAAAACTAATCCTAAGCGCTTCTTTCAGTACTGTAGCAGAAAAAGGAAAGTCAAAGAGGAGGTTAAGTGCATAAAGAATAAATATGGATCGCTGCTATATGATAACAAGGATATTGCGGATACCTTGAACAGTTTTTTTGTAGAGAATTTTACCTCGGAGCGGGTTTTTATTCGGCCAGAGGGCATGTCCAACGCTCAAAATTATTTTGCGTAAATTGAGGTCAGGGATAATGAAGTATTAGACAAGTTGCATAAACTAAAGGCAGATAAGGCGGCGGGTCCTGATGGCTTATATCCTAGATTGCTCAGGGAAGTTAGTGAAATCGTCTTTAAACCGCTCTCCGCTATCTTCAGACGATCTTTAGAAACTGGAGAAATACCAAATGATTGGAAGCAGGGCAATATAATACCAATATATAAGAAAGAGGACCGTACTGAACCAGGAAATTACAGGCCAGTCAGTTTAACTTGCATTGCATGCAAAATACTGGAATCTATCATAAAAGATGAACTGGAATTATTCCTTGAACATAATAATATTTTGAGGGATAGCCAACATGGTTTCCGTAAGGGAAGGTCATGCCTGACAAACCTCCTGGAATTTTTTGAAGAGGCCACCAAGACTTATGACCAGAGCAGGGCTTATGACATCATATACTTGGATTTTCAGAAAGCATTTGATAAAGTACCGCATAAGAGACAAATTTTTAAAATGAGCTCCATTGGAGTTACAGGAGGTATTCTGGAGTGGATTCAAAACTGGTTGCAGGACAGAACACAAAGAGTGGTGGTCAGTGGAATCTCATCTCAGCTAGGTATGGTGGGGAGTGGCGTCCCTCAGGGATCAGTGTTGGGACCCCTGCTGTTCCTCATCTACATTAAAGATCTTGATAGAAATATTGAGAGCAAATTAGTTAAATTTGCGGATGATACTAAATTGGGAGGTTTGGCAAATAGTTTAGACTCTACTAAAGTGATTCAGGAGGATTTGGATAGAATCCAGAGTTGGGCAGAAATGTGGCAAATGAAATTTAATTTAGCAAAATGTAAAGTTGTACATGTAGGTAATGAAAACATTAGACAGAATTACTTCATGGGAGGTTTAAAATTGGAATGTGCTCCACATGAAAAAGATCTAGGAGTGATTGTTGACCAAACCCTCACAGGTTCTAGTCATTGTGCCGTAGAAGTTAAAAAAGCCAATCGGATGCTGGGATACATTGCCAAAAGTATTGAGTACAAATCCAAGGAGGCGATACTTCTCTTGTGCAACACATTCGTCAGACCACATCTGGAGTATTGTGTACAGTTCTGGGGACCATACTTAAGAAAGATATAGAGGCTCTTGAAAAAGTTCAGAGAAGAGAAACTAAGCTGATTCTGGGTATAAAAGATGAAAGCTATGAGAACAGGCTGAAGATCCTTAATCTCTTTAGTCTTAGGAAAAGGAGACTCAGGGGTGATCTGATTGAGGTCTTTAAATATGTAAAAGGGATTAACAAAGTGAATTATGTAGGATTCCTTCGGCCAAGTTCTGTTAGTAGAACTCGGGGTCATCAATGGAAGTTGACCAAGGGTAAATTTAGCACTGATATTCGGAAATATTTTTTCACCCAAAGAGTAATTTCGATGTGGAACAGCTTGCCTGACCATGTTGTTCGGGCAGAAACCTTGGGAATTTTCATGAGCAGGCTTGACTTAAAGCTAGATACCATTGAGTCATTGAGTATCTGAAGTGATATATTCACAATAGTTAAAAGAAACTGGCGAGCCTAGTTGGGCTGAATGGCCTGTTCTCGCCACTCATGTTATGTTATGTTATTAATTTAGTCAATATTGCAATAACTATTTGCTCACACTTTAAATTGGTTACAAAGCTATTGAGACACACAGAAAAACAGAACTTATATCCCATAATAAAAAAAAACTATCCTTTGAAATTCCTCTTGTGCACGTTTGTGCATCTGTCAAACATATCAGGGTGAGGGCTTTGGGTTTTTTTCCATAGTCGTCAGTGACTGCTCCATAATGTATGCACAATAGTGTTTTCACTCAAATATATTGAAGTTAGTATGTCGTGTCTTTGCATATTAGTAGTCAGGCTTTTTAGAATCAAAGTCCAGAAAAAAGTCCACCCCAATCTGTCAAAGCATAACGTACATAATTTACGGCACTTAAAAGACAACAATTAGGAGGCCACATGACATCTGCATTTCCAGGAAATCTCCTCATATATGGCTTGCTGTCTATGTCATCATTTCTTGTGGAAGAAGGCAGTAATGGTGGCAGGTATGTTTTTTGACAGTCTGTCAAGATCACCAAGATCAATAACATGCGAATAATGTAACGTGTGTCAGTATAAACGCAGACAGAGAAATTCATGAGAGTTGAGGTTGTTGGTCATGGTATATGTAAAAAAATCAGTCAATTCTAGACACCAGTTGGGGTAACAATTAACATTGTGCAGTCATTTAATACTTCTGAATACAAGCCTTTTCCCTGCTATCCCTTGAGGTTTCAACTTTTTACTTGTATTCAGAAGTATTAAATGACTGCACAATGTTAGTTGTCTGCGCCAGTCACGTGGCCATGCCACTGAAACCCTTACATAACTGCTTAGTTTTGTAATTGTAACAGATAAATGACTGGTTTCGATGAATTACACCCCCGGCTGCAAAGATCTGATAATATTCTGGTTTATTACCAAATTGGTTATTTGCGGAACATAATTCTGTGTCTGTGTTTCACAAAAGAAAGAAAAAATATAACATAAATTAATTGACAGTCATTGAGGTCATAGGGATTCTCTTGAAATGCCCACTTCGTAAACCTGAAATATAAATTGAACACATTCTATAGGTTTCATAATTATGATAAAATACAAACACACTGAAATATATGTTGCGGAAATCATTCAGCAAAAATGCCTTTAGGTATTAGTGAAATATAAATATATTTTTAGATGGTGATATTATCACCATGTAATATATTGTAACTTGGAGATTGTTCGATGGATTTCCACAATTTTTTACCATTACAAATTCTCTCATAGAGACACATTCTGAGCAAATGAATATGATTGTCTAAAGGATCTAACATTCACTCTTGAGCAAATAACATCATGTATTATAAATTATTACACCTGATTGTGCTTTAGCCATGCGTATGATGTGTGTTCCTTTGTGTCAGCAGTCCATTCACGTGTGTTTGTGTGTGTGCGTGCGTGCATGCGTGTGTGAAAAATCAGGTTCATCATAAAAACTTGGCTAGTTAAGATAGCAGTTGACAAGCTAATCCAGCACAAGTTTGTGCATTAAAAGTCATCAGAATTCAGTAATTAAGTATTTGAAGCTCAAAGTTGGTTCAAAAAAGTTGGAATGCTGTGTAAAATGTACTTGTGAATAAAAACAGACTGCAATGATTTGCAAATCTCATAAACTGACGTTCTATTCACAATAAAACATAGACAACGTATCAGGTGTTGATAGTGAGACATTTTACTATTTTACTGCATATACATGTTTTGGAGCAACATATACTGCCATTCAGACATCTTTTTTCATAGAAGGCCTCGCTTATTTCAGCAAGACAATGCTAAATACCACATTCTGCCCATATTACAGCAGCATGGCTCCGTAGTAAAGAAGTCTGGGTGCGAAAGTGTCTGCCTGCAGTCCAGACCTGTCACCCATTGAAAATATTTGGTGCATCATGAAAAGAAAAATACAGAGTGTCCCAAAAAAAAAAAAATTTCCGGGCTAAACCAGGCAACTTATGAATTCATATTTCCCCAGGTCCTGAAAGGAAATCTTCTGACTTAAAAACAGTCTTTATTTCATCAAAATCGGTCCAGCCAATCAAAACTTATGTCATTTATTTGTGCAGGTAAGTCATACCCTTCTTCACAAGCTATATCTGATTGGCAGTCACTGGCCTAAGTCAATTTCAGGCAGACTGCATAATTAATGTGTCCATGAAGGCCTATTTATTGAGGGGGGCAACTTCTTTGATAGCATTTTGTCCACGGTTTTGCATCGTCAAGATGGTAGGCCAGTAGTTCGCAACTGAGCAGCATGTCTTCATGGTCCAAACAAAGAAAATGAACTGAAAATAATTACTGTTCTTGCAAATTAAGCAAAGAGAAAAAAGAATAAAGAAAGAATGCAAAAAAAATGTCACTTAGTCAGTCACTCACAGTTGAGGGGCTGACATTGCTGCACCAAAACTGACGTAACGTCTATACACTTGCCCTATTTTTAGCTGTCCGCCCTATAAGCCGATAAGCTATTGTTGTGGTTTGCTGTCCGTCATCCGGAACATTTTTTATGTTTTTTGGCCAAAGAATTTTTGTGTAAATTTGGTTCAATTTGGCATCTCCAATCCCACCTGAATCTGGAATGTACAATCCGAGAACTATGTACAAGGCTTGCTCGTATGTGACCCCATGTTGCCAGCTCAGGAGAGAGAGACAGTTCGCGGCTCTCCTCCAAAGCACGCGCTTGTCAGCCCTGCATCTTTACACTCATTGGTCGAAACTATTGCAAGTTCAGAACGAGGGTGGAGGATACCCTTACATGAGCAAGCTTAGAATCTCACTTTATGAGCGCCCGGCTGGCCAACAGGAGGCGCTTGAGCAACGAACAAGGCAATTTTTTTTTTTTTTTTAATTTCCCTTCCCAGCAGTCCCTTCTCAATTTGCATTCCCACAGCGCTCTAGCCAATCGTGCACTGTTCTGAAAAAACTGCCAACCAAAGGCCAAAAGCTGTTTTATGGGCCCTTGAAATTTTGGCCCCAATGTTAAAGATAGACTTAGAATTAAAAAAAAATTATTTCTCAAAAACTGCCCGAGAAATTTTTTTCTAAATCAGGCAGTCAACTTACCTTGGTGCCTTCAATGTACAGTGCGAGCAGCTTTTTGATTGAATTGACGGAAGCGGGTCCAGTGGGGGCTCTGTACTTTAACACTGAGTCTTATGGAGAATATGCAAAGGTCAAACTTGAGGTCAAGGAAAATATTAACAATGCTAAAAGATAGGACTTGAAATTTCGAAAAAAAATATTTCTGAAAAACTGATAACTTTCTTTTCTAAATCTGGCAATCAACTCACCATGGTACACTTGATGTGCAGTGCGAGTGCCATTTTGATTGAGTCGATGGAAGTGGGTCTAGTGGGGGCACTGTACTTTAACGTTGGGTCTTATGGAGAATGGGCAAAATGGCCTGTGGAAGCTAAATGTTTGCAGATAAAGATTAAGTTTCGACATATAGGGAGTTATATATGACCTATATTTTGCTATGTTAAAGTTGACCCCAGATGACCTTGAATGGTCAAACTTGAGGTCAAGCAAAATGTTACAATTTTAACAGGCCTCTAGGGCTTGAGAATATTGAGGATAGAGAACATGTGTGTATTGAACACTTATAGGAAGTCAGTGGCGGTTCTAGCTACCATGGCCCCTCGGCGAACCTCCCCTTTGGTGCTCCCTCGTTTCGACTTTGGAAAAACAGAACAAAATAATATGCACACAAAGAAATTTTATTGCACATGCGCTCGGAACTTGGTAACATTAATGAACATGCAAATAAGGCAATATGCGCCCAATATGTGCATTCAAACTAAAAAAAAATAATGAATTCATAAAAAGACATTAAATAGACAGTGCCAGAGGGTGTTGCCAAATATTTCAGAAGCGCCCCTTAATTTGCAGTGAAATACAATAAATAAGTCTCTGGCACCATATGCACCTATTAATAATTAAAACTTACATTTTAACTTGTATATTATAGGCTTCTTATGTTTTCAGAATGGGAACCAGAACCATACAACTTCCATCAACAGGCAGTAGACATCTCACAAATACCACTAGCAGTACACTAGATATTACATGCATCTTTTAATTAAGTCTACACCATTGAATATGTTTTTTTCTAAACTTTGGACCTATGTAGTCAGTACAATTAATAAGCTTTGCTGCTATTGAAGGTTTACCAGATAATAAAGTGTTAGGTCAGATTAAATTGGTTCAAACGTTTTTTTTGTTTTTTTTTTTTTTTTCCCAGCCAGGCCCAAACTACACATCATCACTCTTCCTTATTACAAATTATATCAATCCAGATATGTACTTGTCGAACTGACAGTGACAATAGATTGTTTTTGCTCATTTTTTACACAAGAATAGCAACATAGGCTAACAAACCAACTGAAAGAATTCCATATTCAACCTCCACCAATATCGAATATATCAGTACTTTCAGCTAACCTTTAGGTTTGGGTACCAAGAGAAACATTCAGTTGAGTAAAAACGCCAAGCGTACATCTTGTCAAGAAAATTTAGAGTTTAATTTCCAATGCTGCTGTATGTGGCAATAGCATATAACTACGGCAGCCATGTTACTGATGACACACCGGAGGCTAGGGCATGCGCAGCATATACATTTGCGATATTAAATATTAATATTAAATTTCCAAACACCCTTCTCACTAATAAAACCCCCCAAAATATATTGGAGCCCCCTGTTCAAATTGTTCTGCCAAATAAAAAGCCAAAAAAGTGGAGGTTGAATACGGAATTCTTTCCCAGTTAGTAGCAAAGCTAACATCATCGATAACGGTAATGTCAGCGAGCAATGAAAGCTGAGACTTTTCAAGAGGTCTAGAGAGTACTAAAATGACCATTTGTGGGTATTTGTATCTCGGGGTAACGTTATCGTGACTTTTTTCTTCGCACTCTCCCGCCTTCAAAAGACAGAAGCTAGATTCATGCTTGAGCGAGTTTTTACAATACCTTACAACAGGGAATTATTTTCCACCACGTAACAAATTCAGTTCATTTAACTGTTCGTCTAACATTGATATTAAAATCCTCTCTTGATCATCTCACAGCAATCATAGCTTAACTAACTTACCGAGATTCAAAGTTACTGAAGATAAAAACATTTTCTTCATACTCCATGTAGATCACAAACTCTATATGTACGGCTCGTTGACATCAGTTGAGAAGTGTAAATGTTATAAATTTAGAAAATCCACATCTCCCCTGTTTACATGCATTTGTTTACATGCAGACCCTGCCCTCCCTGATATGACTGATGCTGTGACGTATGAGAGCAATGGGCCAAAGCTGCTAATGCGGCATCTATGTATAGATGTCTATGGCTTGACCCTACCCTTTTCCCTCCAGAGAGGTGTGTCTTTGCCATAATGGGGGCAGCCTGCAGCCTGCCGAGTTGACTAGAGGGCGCCCAGGTGCTTATTTTAAATCCACTGACTGGAGTTATTTAATCTAATGACGGCAGCAAATGAGAGGTTTTTTTTTTAAAATTTAATTTATTTTATTTTATTTTTTGAGCTTCCGCTGGCGCCCCCTGTCAAGATGCCGCCCTGGGTGACTGCCCATGTTGCCCAAATCTAAATCCGCCAGTGTAGGAAGTTATACATGGACTTTCATTTGGTGACCTTGAACTTGACCCTCAATGGCCTTTGAAGAGGTAAATATTTCCCTGCTCTGACTTCTTTGAAAGGTGTTGCTGGCATCAAACTCAAAATGAGCGAATATGTTTTTAAAAACTTTCAAATTTCTCAGTTTCTACACCTGATATGTTGTCTTTGTACGATTTCAATTAAATATTGAATTTTTATTATTTCAAAATCATTGAGTTCTTTTTTTTGTTTATATTTTAGACAGTGTCCCAACTCTTTTGTGAACAAGGTTGTTTCTTTCTGAAAAAACTGCTCTAAAATTTGAATAGTTAAAGATTTCCACATTCTCACTTCTAAAATTTTTTGAGGACATGCATGTAATCCGCACTAGTGTGATTTCTTGCATACCTGCTGTTGAAGTGGTTATCCGTAAGATTTGAATTGGTTTGTATATATTGACATCTTTGGCAGTAAGCTGTAATTGCAGGTGCGCTTCTGGACCTCATTTTCCATAACTCTTGTCGAGACCCAAAAGTGTCACGTGTATGACGTCGGTAAACTGACGGCTCTTACCAGTTCCATGCCTCCTTAACTCTCATGCAGATGGGAAAGATGCTCTTTGACATGGCAACTGAACTCAGTAAAAGTTATGGAAGCCCATAGTAGACAATATTCAAATGAAAATGTAATCCCTCTATTGCATTATAATTTTCCACTTATGAATGAGTTATTTGAGACAATATTAAATTGAAAATGCATTAATCCAATTATCACTTTCATTTTCACATACTCATATGGGATATCTATGACTATATTCAAATGATAATGAAAAGCTGTTTGACATTTCATTTTCAAAGTCATGCTCCGCAATACAGTGGACAATATTCAAATGCAATAAGCAAAACAGCACCCCCAGCCTATTGCATTTACATTTACATGTCATCACGCTCTTTTAGGGTCAACATGATAATGAAAATGCTGTTTTCTAATCACTTGGAAATAATAATGATATAATAATGATGACGACATTTGACATTTCATTTTCAAAGACTTATCCTGCAATACATGGGACAATATTCAAACGCAGTAAGGGAAACAGCGCCTCCCAGTCCATTGCATTTTCAAATACGTCACCACCCTCTTTTTGGAACACAATGAAAATTAAAATGCAATCTGTCAGCGTCTCATCAAGGCGGGTCTTCCGCTAGGATGTCACTCATTAGGGGCGCGAACGGAAACCATGTTCCTTATTTGCATACCAACCAATCAGCTTCTGGGTAGCGCTTGTACGCACGGAGGGTTACTGATAATGTCATGATGGCTAGGCTGCTACGTGTGTCATCACGCATTAGGCTACGTTGCGCTTTGGATGTAACCATGTCGGCAGCTAGTATGCTAACTAACGTTAACTAAGGAAAATATTTGTAAATGATCATCACATTAAAGCGATATGATTTGATTTTTGCCCCAACTCTATTAACTGAGCTAGCTGTAATATGCATGAACTTATCCGAGGCTTCGCGGCGGTGTTGAGCAAGTGCAACCCAAGTGTGCTTGCAGATTTCAGAGACGTTAGCTAGCTTGCTAGTGAGTCTAAAAGCAAACGCTTAGGTACAGCTAGCTAGCTATGATGCCTACTGGAGAAGCTCTTACAGCCCTGATTTGTCACTTGCAACGCCATCTCGCACACACGACCTCTTTCACCATTGATTAGCAGCTTCTTTTACCTAAAGAACAAACTGACAGTGCAGCCTGAGACATGTTATTTCATAGCTAGTTAAAGCAGCATTATCCTTCCATGCGTGCTATAGCGTATTACATTACTCCAGATAAAACCCCATCCGTCTTCCCACCCTGCTGATGCTAGTTAGGGGAAATGTTTGTCATCATTTTTATACTTAATCGCTGTGATTCGGTTTTTGCCCTAGCTTCACAAGCTAGCTAGTTGACAGCGATTGCTCTTGTGCTTGCCGATTGTTCTTGAGCTAGCCAGGTAATGGGCTATCCATTTAAATCTCCCAGAAATCTGATAGTACTGTTGGGACGTACAAAAGTGCTGCCAAACATATCAAAGAAGTTCATATTACTGCAGGTTAAGTTAGCAAGAGAGGAACATCATTTTCAGCCAGTCAGAGTCATCAAAACTTCTCCCATTGCTACGTGGCTTGGGAATTGCGACTAAACTAGGAACAGCGGCAGCCTGACTGCTGGCCGTTTATCGGACCGTTCTGCATGATGCATACATTGTGCATGTTTCAGGAGTGCCGAACTTGCAACTCGGCTGAACTGTCAGTTTGTTCTTTAGGTAAAAGAAGCTGCCAATCAATGGTGAAAGAGGTCGTGTGTGCGAGATGGCGTTGCAAGTGACAAATCAGGGCTGTAAGAGCTTCTCCAGTAGGCATCATAGCTAGCTAGCTGTACCTAAGCGATTGCTTTTAGACTCACTAGCAAGCTAGCTAACGTCTTTGAAATCTGCAAGCACACTTGGGTTGCACTTGCTCAACACTGTCGCGAAGCCTCAGATAAGTTCATGCATATTACAGCTAGCTCAGTTAATAGAGTTGGGGCAAAAATCAAATCATATCACTTTAATGTGCTGATCATTTACGAATATTTTCCTTAGTTAACGTTAGCTAGCATATTAGCTGCCGAGATGGCTACATTTAAGTGGCAACGTAACCTAATGCACGATGGCACTCAATACATTGCAGCCTAGCCATCCCTCTCACGCACAAGCGCTACTCAGAAGCTGATTGGTTGGTATGCAAATAAGGAACATGGTTTCCGTTCGCGCCCCTAATGAGTGACGTCCTAGCGGAAGACCCGCCTTGATGAGACGCTAACAGATTGCATTTTAATTTTCATTGTGTCCCAAAAGAGCGTGGTGACATGTATGTGAAAATGCAGTGGACTGGGAGGCGCTGTTTCCCTTACTGCGTTTGAATATTGACCCATGTATTGCAGGATAAGTCTTTGAAAATGAAATGTCAAATGTCGTCGTCATTATTATATCATTATTATTTCCAAGTGATTAGAAAACAGCATTTTCATTATCATGTTGACCCTAAAAGAGCGTGATGACATGTAAATGTAAATGCAATAGGCTGGGGGTGCTGTTTTGCTTATTGCATTTGAATATTGTCCACTGTATTGCAGAGCATGACTTTGAAAATGAAATGTCAAACAGCTTTTCATTATCATTTGAATATAGTCATAGATTTCCCATATGTGTATGTGAAAATGAAAGTGATAATTGGATTAATGCATTTTCAATTTAATATTGTCTCAAATAACTCATTTAAAAGTGGAAAATTATAATGCAACAGTGGGATTACGTTTTCATTTGAATATTGTCCACTATGGGCTTCCATAAAAAGTAAAAATTATGTGACGTTAGTCATCCATTAACGTCATCTCATTACAGTGACATGTTAGGCTATTATGATAAATCGATTAACTTAAAGGGCTGCCAACTCTCACGCATTCGCTGTGAGAATTTGTGCTTCATTCACGTTCCCGTGCTGCAGTCAGTAATTATTCAATCAACGAAATGTGTGTCAAATTGTTTAAATGAAATAAGACCATTTGAAACATTTTTATGCATTTCCACTGCTTCCAACCCCTGAGTGAAGAAAAGCATGAGAATTCCGGAATCATAATTGTTCTCACGTTACTAATGGCGAAATCCACCGTAACACATGTGAAACTGATAAACATCAATGCACAAGGACTTCAGTTCCACCTGAGAATCTCTACAAACGGTCTGATAGAATAATTTCTGACGACAGCACAGGATCGTGGATATGTCATTTAAACTCAAGCTGAGTTAAACTCAAGTTGAGAGCCCTGTGTAAATAATGAAAACGGTAGTTAGTTAACAGGTAACGTTATAATTCTTTTTTTTTAAATAAAAATAATTTGTCGAGGCGGCTAATGTAGCTTTTTTTCCCGCTTGCTTCCTGAAATTACATTATAATTTTAGTCTTAGTAGTAGCCTCAACAGAGACTCAGCTAACGTTAGTTTCAACTGTGCACAGTATAGCTACACAGTATGGTATTTGCCATTGGGTAGACGTCAGAAGGGATCCAGTAGCGGTACTTTCCGCTTCTTGGAAGGCTGCATTTTTAACGGTCTCCCTTAATTCCATCCGTAAAACTGACATATAGTGCAAGGGACAAGTTAGATTTAGGGTTAGGGGATAGAGCCAAGGTTCAGGTTAGGGAAAGAACCACTACTGGATTCCTTCTGACGTCTACCTTGCCATTGCTTCTCCCAGGGTTCCTTACTTCCTTCGAGCTGGCTTGCGGCTCCTCCTACCTTCTGGACAGACCAAACACTGCTTACTGACGTAAAAAGCGTCACTAGATGTGCGCCTGTATTTGAATATAGCGCGGGAATGTTGCCACAGACACACTGATCGTTTTACCTGGCAAAGAATGAAATACAAGTGCTTTCATCAGTGGGTCATAGGCCCAATCACCGTTGTTTATCCCCCCTCTCTGATAGACACTGACTTAACAGACAGTAACGAGACGGAAATCTTACGGATTACCACTTTTAATCATCAAAAAACATTGATTTTCAATTTTTAGTCATTTTTTAATATAAGTTGATGAAGATAAGTATTGTAAGCTGGACCTAGGGTGGAAAATGACTGTTTGGTCATAAAAGAGCAGTTCTCCAGTATAAATACATTTGAATCATATATCTGGCTTCTCTAGTATTTGAGATACTGAGGTTTTGGAACAGTCATCAACACAGGGGGAATTTTACTGATATGCCCCTTGAGTGGAAGTGGTTTAAACTACGAGTTTGCTGGGAGGAAATGTGCTCCTCCCAGTAAGCTCTAGTTTCCTCCCAGTTCGACAGAACTCCGCTAACATCACGTAAACTTACTCCTAGACCCCACAGAACAATGATTGTGCGTTTAAATTTTTATAATTTTTTACAACCCCATTTTCAGTAAATTTGAGACGCTGTGTAAAATGTAATTAAAAACAGAATGCAATGATTTCCAAATCATTTATCCCCATATTTAATTGAAAATAGTGCAAAGACAGCATATTAAATGTTGAAACAGAAATTTTATGTTTTTTGATAAATATTTGCTCATTTCAAGAAGGTTGCAAAGCATGCTATGGTGGTGGAGCTTCTTGTCAAATTGGTAAGAAACTCTCACTCGCTAGGAGGACCATAGATAGCTTGCAGTTTAAACTTACAGATAGCAGTTTCCACCCAGCTAGCTCGCAGCTTGCAGTTTGGACATGCAGCTCGCACTCGTTCACCTGGCAATTTTTTAGCTCGCAGTGCACTCATCCTCTGATTCTGAAAACAATGTTGATATGCACGTTGGTTGCTTATAGTTCGCCAAATGTATCATGTGAGTTGAAAAAAATCCCCAAAGATAATAGAGAGAGATTGGGAAAGAATTATGATTGTGGTCAGATCCTCGTAATATTAGCTGACTTTTCACTGAGAGTCATTTCTGGTTTACCAGTCAACAAGCTACCTGCTAACCAGCGTCGGTGTTGTTGTTGCCCATGCCAGGCTTTGTTTGCTTTTACAATCTATGATGAGGTAGGCAAAGTTGTGGACACAGGTGAACCAGGGTGGATTTAGGGCACTCTATTTACTGTACATCTTGGCTGCGTTCCAATCCGAAAAAAATTTTTGCTTCTTCGTGCTCACTGACCCTTCAATTGAAGGGGGAATCCCCAAAAAATCCCAGATTTATGATTGCTGCCACAGGAAGGGTGATTCCAAACCAGTTTTGTTGAGGGAAGGGTGAATATTAATTCGCTCAAGCCGTCAGTTTTCCTCCCTCAAACATACCTCTAAGCTTTGATATTGCCAACAATGCTTTGCTCATTCTCCCTTACTTGGGAAGGGCTCTCTGGACTGCTACGTCACTCGGAGTGCATACTAGATTGGAGGGAAGAAGTGAAGGAAGCATTTTATTTTGGATAGGAGTGCAGCCCTTGAGTTCTGTGTCATCTCTGATTCTTCTATTTAGTTTAACTGTTGACAGCATCAATAAATGATCTATTACTGCCATCTACTGGAAAGTACTTGACATACAAATGATAATATATGAATACAAACGGTGTTACGATACACAAATCAGGTGACATTTTTTGAAATGGGTGTTCCCTGCATTAATGGATTCTCTGTGAAACACAGCGCATTTAACAGTCTCAGAATAATCCACACAAATCAAGATTTCCACAAAAGAATGCTATCTTGACACGCAAATGATGAAATACAAGTTACAAATTAGAGGCACAGATTCAAGTATAGATTCTCAGACACAAATCACCTTGCATTTATCTGGTCAAAGTGCTTCATGCGTTACAAAGTGGAGGCATAGATATGGAAACAGATTTCCAGATACAAATCATTGTATTCATGAGAGCATTGAGTTTTATGAGTTATGTAACTTGAAATTTATTGGCAAATATTTACAAGACTTTTAACCACATACTCCTATGGCTGGGGCACGATAATTGGCAACAAGTCAGTAGAATGATTGGGTATAAAGAGAGCATCATACAGTCTTTCAGATGGTGTTTGCTTCACCACTCTGTGAAAGACCGCATGAACAAATTGTTCAACAATTTTATGGAAGTCACTTCATTGACACAGGAACACTTCTGAAAACCATTGTCAGTTAACGCAGTTATCCTTGCATCCAGAAATGCAAGTTGAAACTATCATGTGAAGATAACACCTGCAGCCAACTTGGCCTGAGCTGATTTAAGATGGACTGGGCGAAGTGAAAAACTTTCACCCGGTCTCATCAATCAAAAATCATTGTTTTCTTTTTCTTTTTTCTTCTGTTCTCCTGTATCTTTTTTGATTGCTAGCTACACATAATATTTCACCCCCTCTCCTGTATCTCTTGGTACTGTTACCAGATTATTGTGCTACGATTTTAATACAATAACAAAAAAAAATTGATCAAAATCTGAGTCCTCTGGGCTTAAGAGGAGAGGGACTATCCAGCTTGTTATCAGACAACATCTTTATCGGGGAAGGCCTTGCTGATTTCAGCAAGTCAATGCCAAACTGCAGTCTGCACATATTACAACAACATGGCATGGTAAAAAGGTACAGGTGCTAAACTGGCCTGCAGTGCAGTCCTGTCACCCACACAAAACATTTGGTGTATTATGAAATGAAAAATATGACAAAGAAGGCCGTAAAGTGTTGATCAGCTGAAACCCTACATGAAGCAAAAATGGGAAAACAGTTTTCTTTCAAAACTAGAGCAATTGATCTCCTCAGGTCCCAAATGTTTATGGAGTGTTGTTAAAAGAACAGGTTATACAACAGTGGTTAACATTTCATTTCCCTGTCGAAGCTTTTTTTGAAAAGTGTTGCTGGCATCAAACTCAAAATGAGCATTTATTTTTCAAAAAACAATACAATACAATACAATTTCATAGTTTCAACATCTGATTTGTTGTCTTTATATTTCATTGAAAATAGTACGGTAGTATGATTTGCAAATCATTGCATTGTTTTTTTATATACACTACTGTGCAAAAGTCGTAGGTACCCTGTGTAAGGTTACGCCTCCAAGCCTCCAACTCGCCGGTCCACTGGGACCCTGCAGCAGCCCAGCTCATCAGCGCTCTGCATTCCACCCAATTAATCAATCAGCCCTCCATGCCCGTTTCACTCACAGGCTTTAAGGACAGAGCTAGCTCTATCCTGTGTGTAGTCTGGTAACCTTGAGCCTGTTAAGGATTATTTCTCGCGTATGTTGGTTTTATATTTATGTAAATCTATCAGGCACTGCTTGCATTATTACATTTAAGAAACCTCGATCCATTTTGTTTTAAACTTATTCTGTAGTCTTATTCTAGACTTGTAGGTAATTCATAGGAATCTCTGTTCCTTTTCTTGTTTTTCTGCAACGTTTAGTGTTGTACTGACATGCAGCCTCTAATAAACGTTCATTTATTACATCCTGCACCTGGGTCCAGTCCTCCACTTCTCATCCTTTGCATGAACCATTACACCCTGCACTTTTTAAAATTTAAATCTGTGTTAGATGTTTACTTTTTGATTCCATATTAGAGTTCTTGAAGATAAAAAGTAAATTAGAATTTCCAAATGCTAATTTAAAGAAAAGTTTCATAAATAAATGTTTGTATTTCATTAAAAATAGTCAATACAGGTATTATAGTCTTGACAGAGCCTTAGTGTCAACATCATCATGGCTGTTTGTAATTTGTTGGAGGGGTAGACGCATGTGAGACAGTCTGTAGAAGAACGGTGGCAAGTTCTCCACTCTGCTTGGAGTAAGCAAAAAGTAAATCATCTTATGAACTATAGCACAATAGGATAGTGTCCCAGATTTTTTGGCAAAAGATTGTTACACCAAATATTGGTTTGATGTAGTTTTTTAACAGTTCACAGCTCTGTTTAATACATTTCTCAGTTATTAGAAACATTTAATTTCATCATTTTTGCAAGCATATTTGCCCTACAAAATTGCTGTAAATTTGCCGAAAACTTTTGCACAGTACTGTTTTACACAGAGTGCCAACATTTTTTGAAACAGTGCTGTGATAAGATTAAAATGTGACAAAACACTTACATAGCTTACTTTGCTTTTGTTCAAACAGTTGTGCATAATTATATGATTATTTCTATAGGAACGAAGGGCATATCAATTGACAACTAATTTCTTTTTGCCTACCTAGGTCAACCTTTTCAAACAGCAATTCATCTTAATGCAGCTGCATCAAACATTATTGTCTCCCTGATTGTCGGAAGAAGGTGGAATTATGAAGATGAAAATTTTATCAAACTTCTGGTCTTGAACCGTGAGAATTTCAGACTTGTTGGGAGCCCATATATGCAGGTGAGATATTTTGTTTTTAGCAGTATTCTGTCAATGGCTGGATATACAGTTACAGCAAAGATTCTGATTATGGTACAAATTACTATTCCTGTTTGGAATACTTGTTTTTTAATGCAATATTGACTGTCGTGCTGGGCTAGGGTCAGGCAGAACATCTTGTGGTGAACAGACAGCAAACACAAAACATGATTCAAAAAGAGTGACCTAAGGCTCTGTTATTGAGTTATTCCAAATTTAAACTAAAATGAAAGGGTAAAAAAATCCAAATAGATTTATCTTCATATCAGGAGAACATCAAAATAAGAGAGGAACTTATAATGTCAAGCCTTCAGACCCTTCCTCCTAATAGCTCCTCTCTCCCTAAGGTGTGTCCTTTGTATAGTACTTTATGATCGAGCCAATGGGCCACAACTGATGTGATTCTCAGCTACCAGCTAATTCAATTCCCACGCATTCTGCTTGAGTTTTAGTGGCATATTTACGTTCCCCTGCTGTAGTCAGCAATCATTCAATCATTGCATATGTAGCTGCCGGATAGCTCACTCGGTTAAAGCACCGCATTGCGGAGCAGAAATGACTATCATGGCGCTGGTTCGAGCCCCGGTCATCCAAATTGGCAGTGGTCAGTAGCTTTTTCATAGTAGCGCACAATTGGCCATGGCATTACAGGCATGCAAATTGGGAAGGGACTGCCGGGAAGGGAAATATAAAAAATGGTTGGTTTGTTTGTTGCTCAACCGCCTCCTGTTGGCCAGCTGGGCGCTCGTCAGGAAGATTCTAAGCTTGTTCATGTTCGGGTATCCTCCGCCCTTGTTCTGAACTTGCGAGGATTCAACCAATGAGTGTAAAGAAGCAATAGTTGATGGGCACGTGCTTCGGAGGAGAGCTGTGAATCGTCCCTCTCTCCTGAATTGGCAACAAGGGGTCGCATACGAGCAAGCCGTGTGCATAAGCCTGCCCCAGACGGTGCAACTTTGCCTGAGGCAAGTGACACGCGTGTATACTGCATCAGGCAATGTTGCACCGTGTGGGGATGGTTTTTGCTGCGTAACAGTGCCGCAGCTTATCTAGCATGCTAGATATTTTTGCGTCACGCGAGGAAGTTACTCACCGTGTGGGGGCTACCTGCTGCAATGTTACATGTGCTCGACCAATCACAACGTGCAGGCCCGTCATATGATGTGAAGAAGAGTCACATGATATAGAAAAATTGCGGCACCCTCTGAAACTGTAACAGACATCCAGCCGAGGATTTAGCATGGGTGCCGCCATTTTCTGTATCATGTGACTCGTCTGCACATCATACGACGGGTCTACACGTTGTGATTGGTCGAGCACGTGTAACATTGCAGCAGGTAGCCCCACATGGTGAGTAACTTTCTCGCGTGACAAAAAAATATCTAGCATGCTAGAAACGCTGCTGCACTGTTACGCGAGGAAGTTACGCAGCAAAAACCATCCCCACACGGTGCAACATTGCCTGATGCAGTATACACGCGTGTCACTTGTCTCAGGCAAAGTTGCACCGTCTGGGGCAGGCTATAGTTCCCCAGGTGGGCATTCCAGATTCGGGTGGGATTGGAGATGCCAAATTAAAAAAAAAATAAAAAAAATCAACGCATATGTAAGAGATACTGCACGGAATTGAAGTTCTTGTGCATGGAGGTTTATCAGTTTCACTTGGGTTACGGTGGATTTCACCACTAGTAATTGGAAACTGATTATGACTCTGGACTTTTCACGCTTTTCTTTACTCAGGGGGGTTGGAAACAATGGAATTGCATAAACGCGTTTAAAAACTCAAGCCGATTGCGTGAGAGTTGACAGGTATGCAGTTATTAATGAAAACTGGTCACACCTGATAATGTTGAGAGTTTTCAGAGTCTCTGTAATGGAAATTTAAATGAGTGATTGAAAACAGGTCAAGAATTAGGCTATTCATGCTCATTTCAACTAAACAAGGAGAACTAGCGACACCGAATGGTCCTTAAGATTTTCGGAGTCAAGTAAAGTCAATTTTATTAAGATTGAAACCATGTCATGACCAATCATTATTTTTAAGGGATAGCTTGTGCTTCCTCTTTTGCCATTTCATCAGCTGCCTCTGATACACATGTACAAAAAAAATTAAATGAGGGCTAACTACAACTTGCTATGGCTTTTATAATTGAAAGACAAAATGTTTGGAAAGATGGTTTTACATTCTTACATCATAGAATTTAGTCATAGATGACAACATATTCTTTGCTACCTGTTTCCAGATAAATGCTTTTAGTGTAAGGTCCATTTCAGCTAGGCAAAGAGGGAATACTTTCCTTTTACAATTTGGTGGTCACACCAAAATACAGACTAGAATATTCTCCTCCCTTTGGAACAATACTCATCAAAGTAACCATCCATGAAGAATTGACTCAAGGATGCTGGACTAATTAGCCTCATTCTGAGCAATCTTTGTTATTTTACCCATTATAACCTTTTGCCAGTATCATGAATGGCTTTTCCTTTGAAATTTACAAGATCAGCATCCCTTAGTAATCTCCGCAAATGCTGATGTTTGGCAGGTATGGTTCAATTAAGCTACAAAGTGAGGACCTGAGAGGCTTTTATTTTTCAAACAACAGATGCTGATGTACTTGTCCTCATGCACCACTGTGAATTTGAGCCTTCCACTTCTCTCTGTCTGTCTAGGTTTTTTTTTATTTATTTATTTTGAGACATAAGTGAACATCTTTGTGTGAAATCCTCAGTCTCTAGGCAATGTTCCACATGGACTATAGCCTCAAAATAAGAACTGAGGATGAGTTTTACTTTGTAAACGGTGGCGTACTAAATAGTGTTGGAAATGAAAGAAGAGATGCGCCAGTTGTTTTTTTCATACCAAATCAGTCCATTAGCATGATTTTTCTAACTAGGGGCTCCACAGTGTGTTGGTGCTCTTGAGTAACAGATAAAATTTGGCCCTATGACAATACAACTTCAAGAAAAACAGTATTGATTTTTTATCGACTTCCTGCTATGTTTGCGAATAAGACTATCAATTTCTTCAAAAAAATAAAAAAATCTCAGTGATTTCAAACTTTTAAACATTACTGTATACTGAAGCAATTCGGTGTAAGTACCATACTTAATGGTACAGTGTTGGTGCATGTAACCATAAGGTTACACACCCAGTTGCTTTCCCAATATGCAACACTCCACCCACAGATGATGATGATGATAATAATAATAATAATAATAATAATCAGTAGCACTGCCTCCATTTCTTCTATTACGTCTACAACTACACTAAATAATAGTACTAGTATTATTGTCAGTAGCAGTTGTAGCAGCTAAAGTAAATGAAGTATACATGTAAGACTAAATCTAATTTTTATGTTTCTGACTCCAACCTGTGTTACAGCTTTACAACATGTTCCCTGTGTTGCACCACTTTCCTGGACCCCATTATAAAGTTTTGGAACACCAGGATATAATAAAGAATTTTTTCAGAAAAATTTTCGAGCAGCACAGAAAGGTCCTTGAGGTGAATGACAAAAGAAGCTACATAGATGCTTTCATGAACAAAATGGAGGAGGTAAGAAGAGGTCTTCTAACTTCTGTATTTACACCTTATATAGTAGGCACTTTTGCCATATCATAAAGCCTTCAAAAAGACATCAGGTGTTTGCAAAAGTTTTGGCTAAAAGAGGAAATGATTACTTGTACACTGCATTTATACGTTCCCAGTATTTGAAGCAACTTAGGTTTGTGTGGGTCGAGGAAAGGAACTGTCGCTTGGCAGAAACTCACAGACACACCGTAGCTAGATTACGCATTGCTCATCGTTTATTATTAACATACACTCCAACCTTACCAAGCCTGGTTGTACGGCGACTATTCTATCACACATGAATTAAACAGAGGCCGCTCATCACCTAAATACTAGTCACACGAGTTGGGGGCGAGATAAGAGAGAGTGAGTTCAATAGTGTGTCTGTCCATAACAAAGCATACCTTTCAACCAAATTCCTCAAAGACATTTGGGAAGAAAAGAAACTAAATGCAAACTTAGGCTTTCGGACGAGTACGGTATGAAATCTCAATTTTTTTCCCCTTTTTCAACCCTTTGTAGTTATATATCAGAAAGAGCTAAATTAATCTTCGAATAACAGAAACAAACACACCTCTGTACAAATAACTAAACGTGCAACATCAGCAGATTGATGAGGTGCAAAACCATCTTTATCAGCACGTGACTAAGAACCAAAAACTCTTACTTCAGGTCAATCTTGTCAGTGTGGTAGGGGTTAGTCCATAATCTGACCACCCGAAGGTGACTCGGGGGACTCGTCTAAGTCTAGGGTTGTAATAACTTGTATGTTCAGGAGTCAGTCACAGTTGAGTCATGGCTTTCAGCAAGACATGTCTTGTCATCAGTCTCTCGTACAGAGTTCTGAACAAAGTCAACAGGATCAAAGTCAATGGTGAGAATGTCATTTTACAGTATCTTCCACGATGACATCTGCAACTTCTCTGTTGACGCTCAGTTCTGGGCATGTTTGGTCCAAAGACAATTTGTAATTTAGGGAATTGTTAGCCTGCCCTTCGGCGGTCACTTGTCTCATATGCTTGCTGGGAGAGAATGTGGACCATGTGTAGTAAGGTTGTAGGTTCAGCTCATGGAAAACTCCAGCCTCTTCTCCAGTGCCAACTTTGGTGAAACTGTAGTTCACGTCAGACATCTTCCTAGAGATGCAATATGGGCCAGTGTACAGTGAGGATAGTTTGGCCGCAAAGTTAGCCAAAGCATCCAATCTGGGATGAGATTTCACTGTGACAAGGTCTCCAATCTGGTAGAATACCTGATGACGTCTCAAGTCACAGTAGTGTTTTTGACGTTCGTGACTCGTAGGGAACACAGCTCTGGCATGATCGTGAGATTCTCAGGTTTTCAGGGTAAGGAACTCCTGGATCATTCGCTTCATCCCACTTGGGCTTGGTGACAAGGTCAAGTGGAGTTTTCAACTCTCTGCCATACAACATCACAGAGGGACTAAGACCTGTACTCTCATGAGGTGCAGTGCATAGGGCAAAACAGATCTGGGGGATGAACTTATCCCAAGATGTGTGCTTGTCTCCCACATATGCTTGAATGGCAGTTTTGAGAGTATGACTGACACGTTCAGTTGCATTTGTCTGTGGATGATATGTAGCCGTGAGTCTGTGCTCAGTCCCTAGTGCTGTCACAACATGCTCAAAAAGATCACTGACAAATGGTGTCCCTCTGTCTGAAATGAGGTACTTTGGCGTACCGTGTCGAGCAAAGATGTCAGTGATGAACCTGTTGGCTGCAACCTGAGCTGTGGCTTCCTTGACTGCACTCACTTCAATCCACTTTGAAAAATGATCCACAAAGACAAGGATGTAAGCATTTCTGCTAGCTGTGCGCAGCAGTGGGCTAACATAGTCAACTCCGGCATACTCCCAAAGCCTCTGTGGTTGGATGGGTATCATGATACCGGCGGGCTTCCTTTGGCTTGGCTTAGTGGCTTGACACATTGCACGAGGCCATGTACTTCTCAACGTAAGAGGCTACGGCCGGCCTAAAGAATCTGAGCCATAGGCATGCCAAAGTTTTTGTAATGCCTAAGTGACCAGAAGTGGGATGATCATGATAATATCTGAGGAAACAACCACGGATGGCTCCAGGAGCATAAAGCTTCATTTGCTTGAGTGGGTGAAGGCCACCCTTAGCTTTTCGGTCATGAAAGTAGGGGTGGCCATCTTGAGTTGAAAACAGTGGAGAATCATGATTGTTCCCCACAATTTGTTGTCCATGTTCAAGTCCACGGAGCAGCTTATCAGTCAGTGGATTTTCCAACTGCAGCTGTTGCACCTGTGGGCGGTCTGATAGTATCACTGGCGATAGGGCACGAAGATCCAGGTTTCTGATCACAGCGTACATAGGCAGGAGATCAAGAGGAGCATCTGTTGTAGGGAGAGGGTTTCTGGAGAGAGCGTCAAGCAGACATTTTGCGCTCACCAGGCTTGTGGACTTTGCTGAAGTCGAAGCCCTGGAGGTGAAGAGACTATCTAGCCTGCCTGCCGGTAGGGATGGGTCGTGACATTAACCACAGAAGGCTGTGGCGGTCTGAGATGACAGTCACATGAAGGCCCTCAATGTATGGTCTTAAGTGCTCCAAAGCCCATATAACAGCTATACACTCTTTCAATGGGGTTGTGTACGGTTTGTCTGACTTGTGTAAAGCATGTCTGGTGATTGCCACAGCAACATCTTGACCTTGATAATCTCTTTGCATTAATGTGGCTTCAAGACCAGCATCACAGGCGTCTGCATGGATGAAGAAAGGACAAGTAAAATCTGGATATCTCAGGAGCTGACATTATGCAGCTTTTCAAGAGATCCATAGCTGTTTGACAGTTGTTGTCCCAGTTGAATGGGGTGTCTTTTTGTGAGGGCGAACAGTGGTTCAGCATGGTGAGCATAGTCCTGAACAAACCGACGGGAGTAACCAGTTAGGCAGAGGAACTGAAGCACTTGCTTTACAGTGGGGGGCACCTTGAAATCCACCGCAGCTTTGACTTTGTCTGGGTCTAGATGTATGCCAGATGGGGTGGCATGGTAACCCAGGAAGGTCGGCTCACTGAGGCAGAACTGGCGTTTACTCAGTTTCAAAGAAAGGCCAGCTGACTTCAGTCAGGCTAAGATTTCCTCTAGGTCTGCCAATGCTATTTGAAGGTGGGTGAGGCCACTACAATATCATCAAGATACACAGCACAAGACCTGTAGATGAGGCCAGCTAAGACTGTGTTCATTAAGCTTTGAAAAGTTGGTGGCGCGCAAAAAAGAAGGACTTTGAACTGGAATAGGCTGCAGTGTGTGATGAAGGCCATCTTTGGCTTAGACTCCTCAGCAATAGTTACCTGATAATAACCTCTAGCCAGGTCTAGGTTGGTGAGAAATTTCCCCCTGGACAGGAAGTCAAGAGATTCATCAATTTGCGGTAGAGGATAAGAATCCTTTACAGTCAGCTGATTTAGGCCTTGAAAGTCCACAAAGAACCTTGGATCGCAAGGTAGCCTGTTCATAATAGCCACGGGAGCAGCCCATGCCTTCCTGTAGCATTTTTGCACTTGGTCTTCAATGACTTATTTCTTTGCAGATGAGGTGCGATAAGGAGGGAGTCTTACTGGTTTTGTATCTCCCATAACTATGACATGTTCTGCCAAAGAGATGTGGCTAAGATGACTGTTAAACAGATCATTGTAGCTTCCCAGTAGCCCTAACAGTTGTTTTTTTCTGTATTTCCAAGTTGACTCCTTCCACCTCAAGGGAGGATAGAGGAACTTCAAGAAACATCATGGTATTACTGGTCAGGTCATTTGTCTCTGGTTTATCATCAAGTTCATCAAGAAACGGAGGACAGTCATCCAAAATTACTGTTCTGGTTGGAACATGTATCGTGAGTGAGGTACACATCATGAAGTCCATTCCCAGGACCATGAGTGAAGACAGGTCAGGGATTAGAGCAAATCGCTGGTGCATATGCTTGCCCATATACCCAATGGTAAGCCAGGTGATCCCTGTTGGAAAACAGGATGTATTATTGGCTAGATGAATTGGTGGGGCTGGGCATGCACTGTTTAAGGGTCCATTTTGACTGTCTTCCGGGACCAAGTCTGCTTTAACAGCTGAGAGTGATGTATCGGTGTTAAGCGTAGCGTCAAGTCCTGCACCTTTAAAGTTCACTTTCACGTATTCCATGTATATTCCACGGTGACTGAGAATCTTCGTCTACCACATGGGTGAGTATAGGCTGCTCTTGAGGGGTGGCTGGAAGTGAGGGATGCGGAGTTTACATATGGGGGGAGGGTTGCCTCTGTGAAACGTCCTCACCCCCCTGAAGTTTTCCTGCCCCCTACCTGTTGATCTCCTTGTTAGTGTTGTGTTCTCATCCTCTGCTTTCATAGTATCTACACCGAAACCCTGATTAATAGGTGGGGCATGTAGTGGCACAGAAGTGGACTTGGGAGGGTGTGGGGTTCCACGGGGGTTTGTAGAGCAGTTAGGACAGTTGTGAGATGTGAAACCTGGTGCTGAGCATTTGAAGCAGTAGGTCCCACCATCAGGTGGATTTCTCGTTTGTGCCCGAGGCAGCTGGGTAATGTCAGGACCAAGTACAGAGTGGAGCTCATGTGCTCGCAGAATTAGTTCAATGACTGATTTGATAGATGTCCCGTAAAGTGCAACGCTGTACTTTTCCAGCGCATGCTTACTGATGAGGTTAATTTGATCCTGCTCTGATGGTGGGCTTCTTAGCTTTTTAAATTTGCTAAGCATGTGAGCAGCGAATGTGAGTAGGGGCTCCTCGGGGCTCTGGACACGGTCCAGGATGCCTCTCATTACCTGCTCTTGATTGTCAGCAGGTAAGAAGACCATTCTGAAGAGCTCACAAATTTGGCCCAAGAAGCAACGTGTTAAGCACACTGAACCACTTCCTAGGTTCTTTGACCAGGAAACGTGGCAGTTCTTGGAGAATCTGGGCATCAGTCAGGTTAAGGGAAGACCTGTAAGTGTTAACTGACTGTAGCCAGTCCTCTGGGTGGACCACGCCATGACCAGCGAACACTGGGGGTTCAAGTTTGGTTTAGTGCGATGCAGCTGCAAGGACTCTGGGTGTTTTATTCAATTCAATTGAATCTGAGTGACGTTGTGAAGCAGTTCTAGTAGTTTGATTGTGATCAGGTGTTGTCATGTACCTATATTCAGGTCTTCTGCTGAAAGAACCGGGGACATAGGGTGTTGAAGTAGGCTTTTGTTCGGAAGGAGTTGGCGATGAACAGGGGTTTGCGGTCTCTTCCCCTTTCTTCTATCTTTGGCTGGCTGGCAGGACTGGGCGGGGCCTTCTTAATGAAAGCAAGTGCACCACCACAACTGTGAGAGGCTGTTATGCAGTGAGTGGGTGAACTCTGCTGAGAACATCGCTGCAAAGGGACTCATGCTAATGGAACTGTTTCTCCTGCTCTGGTGTTTTGATTGCCCCGGCTAGGACCATCTACTTGCTTGTTGCTGACCGCGAGCATTTATTTTGTATTTTTGACCAATGGACTCATAATAAAATCTGAAGGCCGCCGGGTTGGCTCACTTGATTAAGACGCCACATTGTGTAGCAGTAGTGATCACAATGTTGTGGGTTGGATCTGCAGTCGTACCAGCCGGCAGTGGTCAGTAGCGTTTTCAGAGCAGCACACAATTGGTTTTGAGCTGCAGGGATGTAAATTGGGTGGGTTGCCAGAGTGGTATATTAGAATAGTTTGTGGCTATGTTTGTTGCTCAAGCGCCTCCTGTTGGCCAGCCGGGAGCTCGTCAGTAAGATTCTAAGCTTGCTCATGTTTGGGTATTCTCCGCCCTCATTTTGAACTTGCGAAGTTTCGAGCAATGAGTGTAAAGAAGCAGTGGCTGACAGGCGCGTACTTCGGAGGAGGGCTGCAAACTGTCTTCGCTCTCCCGAGATGGCAACATGAGCTCGTATACGAGCTAGCTTGCATACTTAGTTCGCTAATCGGATATTCCAGGTTCGGGTGGGATTGGAGATGCTAAATTGCTAAAAAAAAAACTGAACTACTTGCAACCAAACCGCTTGGGCTCGCCACTATCAGCTACTACGCCGGAGATTGCTGTGGCCTCCTTGTTTGGCTGCTGACCCGAGGTAAGCCTAGTCACGTCAGCCAGCCCAAAATTCTATCTTTCTCTTTTCGGGCGGGTGTTCCAACTGACCACATACACTTATGTTAGGGTGTGAGCAAGCCCTAGATAACTTAGTTATTATCTGTTATGGCTCACCTCTCGTAACATTTATGGGGGCTTTGTCCAAGAGCTGTAATTGCTGGTTTAACGTTTGCTAACTTAGTTTCACATAAGCATACCATTTGCGGAGAGATTAATCTTGCTAAAGTATCACAGGCTGTGAGGTTACTGGTGTAGTAGGGCATGTACATTACAGTTTGGTGTAGCTGCACCATATTCCACTCTTGTTTTTTTGTTGCCGGGTATCGGCTGGAAATAGCCTACCAACTTCGTCATTTTTTTTGCTTCTATAGTGGCTAGTGCCATCGAAGATGGCTACTTTTAATGTAGATGAGTTTTGTGAAAAGGATTTTGGTTGTGAAGATTTGTGCAAACTTAAGAAAGACCAGTTGATTTCTGTGGCCCAGTATTTATTTATTTATTTATTTATTTATTTGGCATCTCCAATCCCACCCGAATTTGGAATGCCCAATCCGAGAACTATGTACAAGGCTTGCTCGTATACAACCCCCTATTGCCAGCTCAGGGGAGAGTGACAGTTTGCGGCTTTCCTCCGAAGCATGCGCCTGTCAGCCCCTGCATCTTTTCACTAATTTGTTGAAACAATCGCAAGTTCAGAACGAGGGCGGAGGATACCCGAATACGAGCAAGCTCAGAATCTCACTGATGAGCGCCCGGCTGGCCAACAGGAGGCGCTTGAGCAACGAACAAGGCAATCATTTTTAATTTTCCTTCCCAGCAGTCCACTCCCAATTTGCATTCCCACAGCGCTTTAGCCAATCGTGCGCTGTTCTGAAAAAGCTGCCGACCACTGCTGGTTGGTATGACCGGGGATCGAACCCGCGGCGTAGTAGTCACTACTGCATCGCAATTGCCGCGCCTTAACCAAGTGAGCTAACCTGGCAGCCCTTGTGGCCCAGTATTTTGAGGTTGATATTGATCCACAGGTTAAAAAGAGTGGGATTGTACAGGCTCTTATTGAAGACTTGCGGTTGAGGATCCGAAGTCTGAACAAAAGAGGTTGGCTGGAGAGCAGGAAATTCAGGTTGAGTTTGCTAAAATTGCCTTAGAGCAAGAAAAGTTGAAGGCCTCAAATCAGGGCCTTCAGAGGAAACATGAGGCTTGATTTGAACCCTCTAGTTGCTCAAGGTTACTGCCCAAGTTTAACTATGATGATGTTGGAGCGTGTTTCGATGCTTTTGAGAAAATTGCTTGTGATTTAGACTTGCCCAATTATAAATGGACTATTTTTGTTCAGAGTGCCCTGGAAGGTAAGGCCCAGGAGGCGTATGCCTCCTTAGATTGTAATCAGAGCAGGGAATATGACACAGTGAAAAAGACTGTCTTGGCTGCCTATGAACTTGTTCCTGAGGCTTATAGATACAAGTTTCAGTCACTTCGTCATAAGCCAGGGGAAACCTGTCTGGATGTTGCATGACAGCCGGAAGCCGTGTTTGACAGGTGGTTAGCAGCTTGTGAGGTTCATATCTACCGCACGCCTGCCAACTCTCACACATTTGGCGTGAGAAATGCATGAGATTCAGTGGCATATTCACATTCCCGTTCTGTAGTCAGCAATTACTCAATCAACGCAATGCATGTGTTTCACGATTGTTCAAATTGTTTCAATGAAATAAGACCAATTGAAAGGTTTTTATGTGATTCCATTGCTTCCAACCCCTGAGTAAAGAAAAGCGTGAGAAGTCAGGAGTCATAATTGATTTCCATGTTACTAGTGGTCAAATCCACCGTTGCGCATGTGAAACTGATAAACCTCCATGCACAAGGACTTCAGTTCCACCTGAGAATTTCTTTCAAACGTGCTGATTGAATAATTGCTGACTACAGCCCGGGAACATGAATATGCCACTGAATCTCACGCATTTCTCATGCCAAATGCCTGAGAATTGGCAGCCCCGCCTACCGGGATTTGCACCAGCTTTTTTAATGGAACAGTTTAAATTTAGTGTCCCAAGGCACATTGAGATTCACTTAAATGACTTGGGGGTAGCAGACTGCAGGAAAGCTGCCATGATAACCGACTCCTATGAACTCATCCATAGGGAGATGGATGGTGAAATCAGATGGGAAACCAGAGAAGAGGTTGACTGGTGAGAGTGAGAGTGAAGAGATTATGGGAAGGCCTGGCCGTCCTCCAGTTCCATCAGTGAGTCATCTCAAAAGAGCTGACCGGCCTCCAGTGTCTAGGCCTGAGATTATTTGCCGTTTCTGTAAAAAGCCAGGATATGTAAAATCTAGATGCCATGCATAGCAGAAAAAGGAAAGCCACTCTGTGGCTTTGATTGCAGCTCAGCCTGTATTGCAGCCTGTCTCTGACTCAAGCATGTCTGAAAGGGGTATGGCCGTAACCCCAGAGATGGTACAACCAGTCAGTGACCCCGCTGTCCTTGTAACTAAGCAGCCACTTAAGGGATACCAGGGTTTTGTGTCTGAAAGGTGTGTGGCCGTAACTTCAGATGGAGCGATGGTCCCTGTAACTATTTTGTGGGATACAGGAGCTATACTGTCACTTCTAGTGCAGGGGGCAATGGCTTTACCCCCTTCCACTCATTTGAAGCTATCCACTCCAGCAAAGGATTTTGGAGGCGAATTTCTCGGCGTCCTGTTGCACAAAATTTTTCTCATGTCCAATTTGGTAACCGGGCCTGTCATTGTTGGCTGTGTTCCTTCCCTGCCTGTTGATGGCATTGATTTGATCTTGGGCAATGATCTTGCAGGAACGCGTGTCTGTGTGACCCCTTTGATAAGTGAGGAGCCCTCTGAAGTACCTGAAATGACACATTTGGAGAGGGAATACCCAGAGGTGTTTTCTGTTTGTGTAGTGACCCGTTCAAAGTTAAAGCGGGTAGATGCTTGGCATTCTGCTGAACAGGAAAATCGCTCCATTGATTTGTCTGACACGTTCTTTGCTAAGCTGGGTGGTTTGGACAACCGTAAACAATTTTCTTGTGAAACCTCCTTTTTGAACAGGCTCAGGACACTACATTAGCACATTTGAGGGAGACAGCGGAAAATTTACAGGACATAGAAGCAGTGCCTGAGGGGTTTTACTTTCATAATAGGGTTTTGATGAGGAAGTGGAGACCTCTTGACCGTCCCGACACTGAGTATTGGAGTATGGTTTCTCAGATAATGCTTCCGCAGAGTTTTAGATCAGAGGTGTCACGCTTGGCTCACAAAGTGCCCATGGCTAGTCACCTGGGCATACGAAAAACACGAGAAAAAAATAATGCGGTACTTCTATTGGCTAAAATTACATCAGGATGTTGTTTCTTTTTGTAGGAAGTGTCATGCTTGTCAGGTGGTTGGAAAGCGTAATCAGATAATCCCAACAGCTCCACTCTGTCCATCTTCTATCGTGGAGGATCCCTTTTCTCGGTTTCTTGTTGATTGTGTTGGGCCCTTGCTGAGGACCAAAAAAGGCAATCACGACTTGTTGACCATTAAGGATGTAGCCACTAGGTTCCCTGAGGCGGTGCCTTTAGGAGTATTAAGGCTAAGGTGATCGCAGATGCACTTACAGTTTTTCTCTAGAGTAGGCCATCCTGTAGAAGTACAACACGATTGGGGATCCAATTTTAAATCTGATTTGTTTCAGGAAGTTATGCATACTCTGGGGATTAAGCAAGTTATGTCCTCTATCTACCACTCTCAATCTCAAGGTGCCATTGAGCGTTACCATCAGACCTTGAAAACTATGATAAAAACCTACAGTGTGAGTAGTCCAGAAGATTAGGCTGTGAAAAATATTTGCTCATTTTGAATTTGATGGCAGCAACACATCTCAAAAAAGTTGGGACAGGGTAATGTTCGCCATTGTGTAGCATCCCTTCTTTTCTAAACAGCAGTCTGTAAATGTCTGGGAAGTGAGGAGACCGATTGCTGGAGTTTTGGAAGACGAATGTTGTCCCACTCTTGTCTGATGTAGGATTCTAGCTGATGAACAGTCCTGGGTCTTCTATGCCAGAGTTTTATGATGTGCCAAATGTTTTCTATTGGTGAAAGGTCTGGACTGCAGGCAGACCATTTCATCACCTGGACTCTTCTACAGTGAAGCCATGTTATGATGGATGCAGTATGTGGGTTAGCATTGTCCTGCTGAAATATGCAAGGCCTTCCCTGAAAGAGACACTGCTGTAAAACCTCTATGTACTTCTCAGCATTGATAATGCCTTTCCAGATGCATAAGCTGCCCATGCCATTGGCACTAATGCAACCCCATACCATCAGAGGTGCAAGCTTTTGAACTGAGCGCTGATAAAAAGCTGGTTAGTCCCTCTCCTCTTTAGTCCGCACGACACAGTGTCCGTGGTTTCCAAAAAGGATTTCAAATTTTGATTCATCTGACCACCGAACAGTTTTCCATTTTGCCTCTTTAAATGAGGCATTTTTAAATGAGCTTTGGCCCAGAGAAGACGGTGGCATTTCTGGATCGTGTTCACATATCACATATCACACAGCTTTAACTTGCATTTGTGGATTGCACGGCAAATTGTGTTCACAGACAATGATTTCTGGAAGTGTTCCTGAGCCCTTGCAGTGATTCCAGTGCAGAATTATGCCTGTTTTTAATGCACTGCCGCCTGAGGGCCCGAAGATCATGAGCATCCAATATTGACCTTCGGCCTTGTCCCTTGCGCACAGAGATTTCTCCAGATTCTCTGAATCTTTAGATGATATGATGTACTGTAGATAGTGTGATATTCAAAATCTTCGCAATTTTACATTGAAAATCATTTTTCTGAAATTGTTCCACAATTTTAAGACTCAGTTTTTTGCAGATTGGTGAGCCTTTGCCTCTCTTTACTTCTAAGAGACTCTACCTCTCTAAAATGCTCTTTTAATACCCAGTTATGTTACTGACCTGTTGCCAACTAACCTACTTAGTTGTAAAATGCTCCTCCAGCTGTTTTTTTATTTGTACCTTTTACTTTTCCAGCCTTTTGTTGCCCCTGTCCCAACTTTTTTCAGATGTGTTGCTGCCATCAAATTCAAAATGAGCTAATGTTTCTCATGAAAGGGTAAAATGTCTCACTTTCAACATCAGATATGTTCTATTGTGAATAAAATTTGGGTTTATGAGATTTGCAAATCATTGTATTCTGTTTTCACGTTTTCCACAACGTCCCAACTTCATTGGAATTGGGGTTTGTATTTGCTATCTGTGATTCTATCATTGAGTCCACTGGTTTCAGCCCCTTTGAGCTAGTCTACGGTCATGAAGTGCGCAGGCCACTTAAAATGGCAAAAGGGTCATTCCATGCCAATTCACACGTCTTCCCCAGTGACATCTCTCAGATGTGACTGAAAAAAATTCTAAATTAATTTTTGACCCCAAATGAAGGAATCCCAAATTTCAGCTTCTTACCTTCAGTCATTTTGGAATGGCCCTGGGAAATTTGGGTGCCATGCCTACTTTTTTCCTGCACTTATTTGTAACCATATCTAGAGACCCATAACTTCTCTTTTATATGAGCTACAGGGCTGAAAGTTGATAAAATGGTCATTGATTGCCTTCTCTCTTGGAACCAATGCTTACAAATTGGATACTAGTTCCATTATGTACAATATTAACCCTTTAAAACTGGATTTTTGTTTCATGCAATAATAATTTTTGGGATATTGGAGGGTCCAGGTAATTGAGATTAGTGTGTTTGAGGGCTTTTTGACAACTTCTTCATCAATATGATGAAATTACTGTAACTCAGATGATTTTCTAGGATACCAGATACCAGATTATTTGTGGGGTTATGGGGGGGGGGTGTCCCAAAAACTGTCACATGACAAAGTGACCCCTCATTGACCCCAGAACCCTCATTTTAGGCAATGATTTCACCATGTCCCCACTTGAGATACACAATTTGCTTTGAATATGACCAACTTACACACCATATCCAACTAGGGCCAATAAAAAGTTTACTTATTCAGCTCGCTCTGTGTGAGCTGATTTTTTGAAATATGGACCGTTTGGCCCACATTTCTTAAAAAATGGCTAAGTCTGGAAGGTAGGTCAACTGTGATGCGCTCAGTCTTGATGGTTTTGGTGGTTGAAATCACACTCTAATTCCAAATAATGATACACAGAATAACTTATTCATCATACCATGGAATTTCATCAAAACGATCATGATTTAACTTGTTAACCCTTTCAAGGCCATATTGGTGTCCGGAAACTAGGTAAACTTCTGACTAGCTCTGTGTTTAGTTCTGGTACTTGGAATTATTGCACTCTACGTTCAAATGATACACAGAATAACTGTTATATCAAGGTGAAAATCCTTTACAAACAGTCATAGATTTGGGTTGTTAACCCAACCCAAGGCTGTCTTTACCTTTTGAAACTTTGTGCATCTAGGAAATAAGCTAAACTATTGTTGCAATTAGATACAACATGTACATAAAGCCTGAAAATGATGTGCACAAGAGCTTATTTGATCATCACATCAAGTTTACTCCTGCAGATGAAGAAAGAGTTTACAACCTTCTTCCAGAGTTTAATGATTACTTTCGTACATTAAAGTCTGGAAGAAGGTTGTAAACTCTTTCACAAATAATAACCATTTGAACTGAACATAGAGCTAATCAGAAGTTTAACTAGTTTCTGGACGCCAATATGGGCTTGAAAGGTTAACAAGCTAAATTGTGATCATTCTGGTTAAATTCCACCCTGATATGATGAAAAAGTAATTCTGTTTTTCTGTTTTTATTCTGTATCATTATTTGGTATTAGAGTATGATTTCAACCACCAAAACCATCAATACTGAGCTCATCAGAGTTGACCTACTTTCCTGACTTTGTCATCTTTTAAGAAATGTGGGCCAAAGGATCAATTTTTCAAAAAATCAGTTCACTCAGAAGGAGCCGGATAAGCTAACTTTTTATTTTGGCCCTGAAGTTGGATAAGGTGTGCAGGTTGGTCATATTATAAGCAAATTGTCTACCTCAAGTGGAGACATGGTGAAATCATTACCTAAAATGAAGGTTCTGAAGGGTCTGTTTGCCCTGTGACCATTTTTGGGAACCCCCATAACCCCACTAATGATCTGGTGTCCCTGAAAATCATCTGAGAACAAGCATCCCATTTGTAAGCATTGGTTCCAAGAGAGGAGGCAATCAATGACCGCTTCATCAATTGGAGACCACAATGGAAAAATGATCCCTCCACAAATTTGATGAGTCACATTTTCATGTTGTGGAGAAATGATGAATTAAAAATTCAAAACGATCTTAAAACAAAGCACTGAAAAAAATATTTTGACATCTAGCCAACCTGAGAAGCAGAAGTTCCCAGGAGTGCTGTGCTCATATTTGTCTAGGTGGAAAGGTGATTTTGTATTTTTTTGTAATGATTTTCTGGACAAGTAGGATTAAGACCCTGATCATTTCTCCATGGACCCAACTTTTTTCACAATGTATAGATGCTGGAGTAGAATAATCACAAAAATAAATATAGAAATTATGGTTGATATCAAATCTTTCAACTCTCTGTGCTGTCATAATCAGGGATACCATTCTTATTCAGTGATAGCAACATGGAATGTCAAAATATAGAGCATCAACATGTACTTCAGTGCATCGGAGTTGCATTGTTGTTCTTCATGCCAGGTTGATCTGTTTAAACACTTTTTATTAAAGCTGAATAAACAAGTAGGGCTTTCAAAAGTAGCCGGTGGCCGGCAATTATCGCCGTCTACTTGGGATACGACGACCGGCTACTTGATAACTCTGATGCTCGATATTATGAAATTCTTTTGGGTACATTCGTTATTTCTTATATCCAGTTCTAAGCCGTATTTTCAAAAGAATAAGAATCTTCTAAGTAATTTCCTTGTTTTTATCAGCCACTTCCGTAACCGTCATCGCGCATGCACAAACCAGCTTCCAAATGTGGCTGTAGTATTAAAATCTCACTCAAGTACACGGTTCTGACAGCCAGCCTTTGTATGTTGTGCACTTTCCGATTCGCTTCACCTTGCCATTCGACGATTTTGAGAGAGGCTACAATGCAGACAGTGATATGCTTACATCCCCCACCTTGTAATATTATGAATGGCTGCAGGAGCACAGAACTATTGGGGATACAAGTATCAAGCAGGGCTGAACCCATAAATAAAAGACTCAAAACTACCACAACACTGTCCTTTTTTTAACAAGATAGGATATACATTATATGGCTGCATTTACCCATAAAAAACAGCTATCATATCATGCAGAAAGTTTTAATTGACAACAGTCAGTGGAACTGTGTCCTGAGTGGGACACTCTTTTTTGCTGACATTCCATTTAAATTTCCCTTATACTGTGAATATATATAATTGCGTTATGGTTTCAGTCAATTCAGTGGTATCGACTGAAAGTCTAATTTCTTATCTTTCTGATCAGATATCGTTTTAATAATTTACTGAAGGTTTGTCTTTACAATGGTAGGCAAAAGGACGCTAATGGCGGAAATTACGCTGTGCGTTAAATGTTTCCTGCGTTGCACACCCATAGCTTCTCGCTGTAAAATCGTAAGCGCTGATGGTTTTGAGTCGGCAAAATCAGCGTCAGTGTCAGGTTTAACCTAGCTAATAAACTGCATTAAAAACACCTGAATAGCTTACTTGAAAAAGTTTAGCGTTAAATCTTTATGGGTACGGTCAGAGATAAAAAAAAACCAAAAAAACAACTGCATTTTACTAGCTCCGTGATTACTCTTTCGTCTTTCCCGCGTTGGAAGCTTCTTTTCCATACATCCAATATTTCTGCTTCCCTATTCCCTTGATCACAAATTATGTCAAACATGATCCTATATTTTTATTGCCTGAACAAAGCACTGTAAAAACTAATGTAAAGCTGGCTATAAATCAGTACAGTTATGGCCGACACTCATTAAAGTGAGAAGAGCTCGCGTTTGAGGAGTTCTTGCGGCTTTGTCTTGAAGTCACTTCGCATAGTAATTAGACGTAAAAATTCATCCACACATCTGAAATTTGACAGATTCTTAAGCATGCGTAAGTCACTGCCATGTGCGTTTCATTCTGATCATCAGTTACGAGGCCCACAAATATGTTTGTGACATTAATTGTTGTTTCTAAACATTAACTGCTATGTTGTGCTTGCAAAAAGTGATACATCAGCATTGTATATTTGCTCTAAAAATGAAACTGAATATGATTTTTATGCAGCCTTTTATGCAGATTTAATTTAATATAGTGCTTTTTGATATGTTGCCTGTAATCTTATAATAAACTCCATTACATTTTTTAAATTTAATATGGTGCCTATTATATTCTGATTATTTGAAGTTTTATCAAAAATATTTTGACTCAGTACTCAGCAAACTCACCGTTAGTGGTAACTGGTTATTACCGTTATGCCATGAACGTATCAAACTTATGAAAGTACACATTTTGACTGATATCCTTCACATTATTATTATGTTATTGATTATTGCATCAATATTATTGCATCTGTTGGGAATGTTTAAGAATGCCGTCCCCCACCCCACCACTCCCCAACTTGAACCCCCATCCACATGTCTCCATGCGGACGTGTTACTGAAATTTTCTCAGCACCAAGTAAATAAAAGCATTAGTGCTACCACCATACATACACGTTTTGGTAATAAAAACAGAACAGAATAGTGGGGCAGCAGTTAGCTAGCTACAGGCAAATTAAAAAGTGCGATCCGCTGGCCATGCAGTATGTTATCAACAAGCTGGCATTCTGCGGAAGGCCATTAGGGAGTGGATGCGTGTGTAGACATTGGTGAAATTAAAACCTTGATTGTACAAGGATCTCATTCAGAAGTAACAACACATAAGAAACAAAAATTTTAAAAAGAATATATGCAGCAACTCTACATGAGCACATTATGACAATTATGCACAAAAAATATACAAGTTAAAAGTAAAAAAAAAAAGTTAAATTCACATCACCGAGGGAAAAAGAAACTAGACTCTAGAAGCCACCAGAATGCACCACAGGCCTTCATATTTTTAAAATTTTCTCAGGGTGAATCAGGTTTTTCTGCAACTGTCTGATAGTCCTCATCTGATTCCGATGAATCTTCACCATCCCTTCCTTGCTGGTAAAAAACTGGTAGCTGTTCAAAGAAGGCTTAATTTTCTGGCTGACAAAACTTCTTCAAAGAGTGAAGATCTTCGTATTTCTCCCTGCTAATAGGTATAGGGTCAGTGTACAGAACTGTCACATCTCAACTTTTCAGCTCCTTTCCCTTCCGCAAGTGCTTAGTGATCACTGCACTTTCCATTGCGCCATTCCAGAACTCCCTAAAACGAACCAACTGAGGATGAGAGCTTTCACAGGATATTTCTCGTATCAGTCGCAGCTTGAAAGGACAGCTAGCCTTGTACATAGGCTTTAGGTGATCAGTAATGTTGCGAAACATGTCCGTCTCACACTGAATAATCGTGAATGGAGATGGCTTGACGCGGGCTTCTCTGAAAACGTTGCACCAGTCCTATGGAAGGTCGACATCAGCAGATTGTTTCACCAGAGCCATGTCCCTGTCACGTTCGAGGTAAGAGTGCCCCCTGATGGGCAATCAAACCGTGATTCGCTGGAATCTTTTGACTGGGTTTGTCAGCCAATGTATGAAGCGGGTTAGAGTGTACTTCTTTTTCGGTCCAGCACAACTATTACAAAACAGGTCCAACTCCTTCACATTTGGAGATAAATAGTGGTTGAAAAAATGAAATAGCATTGAGCATACATCATTGGAGCCTTTCTTTGCAAGTGTTTCGTCGTAGAAGTATGCTTCATCAGTTGACAGAACATGGATATTAAATGAAATTAAGGTTAGCTGCCTTTTGTAATACACATCATTGCATGTTTTCTTTGAAGCCGAAAGGTTTTTTTTGGAAAAGTCAAACACAACACCTTCAACTGTGACATCTTTCTTTGCACAAGCTTTGGCCTCTGTTTTCTTTTGTAGAAAGTTTCCCATTTCCTATGGTGGACATCGAGCTCTGCCTTAACTTGTGTATACTCTTTTAAAAGAGCCGATTTATCCGCTTCACCATTTACTGTCAGCTGGGTCTCCATGAATTTTAATTTCTAATTGAATTCATCGCATGTACTACAGGTGTCTTTCCTGACATAGACAAAACCAGTGTTGAGGTCATTCCTGAAAACGAGATGGTAGGATTCGTAGCTCACCTCCATGTCAGTGTGGGAATCCAGAAAGAGTCTGTGCATTTTGACCGCAATTAATTCTTCCGGAAGATATACCTTACGTGTTTTACTGAGAGCATAATGTGATTTTTTTTTCCCCCAATTGACTTGATATGATCCCGAATTGCATCTTTTACTTCCGGCCGGAGATTGTGTGGTCTGTTGTTCTGTCAATCTCTTTGGTTTACTGGAGGGTGACCTGCGGAAACAGTGGTGATATGGGTAGCCGTTCTTCATCTCCCAGAAATTCTCTGAATGAAGAAAATGAAGTCTGAACTGCAGTCAACATCAGACACAACAAAAACTTATGTATGTATTTATTTATTTATATCACTGGTAATTTAAGCCACAAACAAGATTATTTCAGGTATGGATTTCTAGTGTATCCATGAGAGGAATGCCAGCTGCATACATCAAAGTCTAAAATGTGACCAGACCTGGGATTGAACCTTGAAATACCAGCTGCTAGGTGAACGTTTTAATCCCTTGGCCACATTTGGTCATAGGAGACATGAACGCTACATTTAAAGAAAACTCTACAGCTGAAATAAATGCCTGCTGAGCCCTGTTGCCTGGACTAAGTAGATTATGTATGTGTGCTGCACAATCATTGCCAAACCAAACGTGTAACTTGAACAGGTATGAAACCTTAAAATATGGTTTAATCTTACTTGCAGTGAACTTACCAGTTTTTGTCACTGCAGCCTTGACTGTTTGAACACGCTGTGGTGTGATACCAAATAGAGTAATAAACATCTTATAACATACACGGACTTCAGCCTGGTCGTCATCTTTTACCAATCTAACTTTGTACTAGTAGGAATAGTCGTTTAATTCTGCATCCTCCTCTGACTTGGACGACGTCTCTGGATACTTTTAACCCTTATGCGGCCAACAAGGTAACTGTCTTGACTGTCCTTAGTACCTAAACTGTTGAAGTGCTGAATTAGACTTCTTCTCTGGTTCTCCTCAACCTTTTCAAACATTTCTGCTTACATTGACAATCCTCTCCTGTTACATGACCTTGTAACCTCTGAATTTTACATTCTTCTCTGTTTGAAAGGCCTTTCCTTTGCTTTTTTGGCTTTTCAGTCACTTCTGGATGTTCCTTCTCATCCGCCATTTTGTCCAATATGCGCTTTACAAACTGAACTGGCTGATTGGCTAAACCATATCATGTGACTTTTTGCAATCACTCTTCCATGGTACTCCTTCGAGCCTGATCATTCTTTCATTGCACCTTAGATTAGAAATGCTCCAAATACAGTGACTCTGATCATTTTAACACTGGATATTGTTATGGCCCCAATTTGTTATGACGTCACGGACAGCAAGGGATGACAGACAAAATTCTTAAACTTCAACAGATTTAATTAAACACACACTTTGAACTAATCTACAATCTACATCTACTGACCAAGATTGAAATAAAAAAAAAGAGATATTTACAGTCCTCGGTAATGGAGATGGCGCTGCTATGTTGCGATGTCTTGGGACAGGAAAATGCTCCAACACAGGCAAAAAATCCACAAAAAGCTTCACAGGTCTTGAAAAGAGTGACAGGTCTGGTCAAATGTATCCTTCCACTATTTCTCCTTGCAATTTCTCCTACTACTCTACTCTCTCAATTTTCCTCCTTATATACTCTTTTCCAGCCCCCTCTGAGGCATGCCCAGGACATGCCCAACCTAGCTCCAGACTTGGCTTAACAAAAAAAATGTCAATACTGCCATTTAGTGGCTTTTTACCACATTACAATATATTAGTGAAAGGATGGGACTGCACCTTAGCTTGTGCCCAGGGACATTAACTCAAAAATGCAAAATTTGGACTCTGATCGTTTTTCCTTTGTGGTCTTTAATTGTTAGCCCTGTAGCTCATATAAAAGAGAAGTTATAGGTATCTAGATATGGTTACAAATTGAGTGCAGGAAAAAAGTGGGCATGGCACCCAAATTTCCCAGGGCCATAATGCCGAAATGACTAAAGATATGAAGCTGAAATTTGGGATTCCTTCATTTGGGGTCAAAAAGTACAAATCCCAATTCCAATGAAGTTGGGATGTTGCGTAAAAAGTGAATAAAAACAGAATACAATGATTTGCAAATCCTTTTCAACCTTTATTCAATTGAGTACGCTACAAAGATAAGATATTTAATGTTCAAGCTGATGAACTTTATTGTTTTTGGGAAATATTCGCTCATTTTGAATTTGATGCCTGCAACACATTCCAAAAAAGCTGGGACAGGGGCAACAAAAGGCTGGGAAAGTTGAGGAATGCTCAAAAAACACCAGTTTGGAACATTCCACAGGTTAACAGGTTAACTGGAAACAGGTGAGTGACATGTTAGGTATAAAAGGAGATCACCGAGAGGCTCAGTCATTCACAAGCAAGGATGGGGCAAGGTTCACCACTTTGTGAACAACCGCGTGAGCAAATAGTCCAACAGTTTAAGAACAATGTTTTTCAACGTGCAATTGCAAGGAATTTAGGGATTTCATCATCTACAGTTTCAGAGAATCCAGAGAAATCTCTTCACGTAAGCGGCAAGGCCGAAAACCAACATTGAATGCCCGTGACCGTTAGTCCCTCAGGTGGGACTGCATTAAAAACAGACATCATTCTGTAAAGGATATTACCATGTGGGCTCAAGAACACTGGAAAACCATGGTCAGTTAACACAGTTCGTCACTACATCTACAAAAGTAAGTTAAAAAACTACCATGCAAAGCGAAAGCCATATATCAACAATGCCCAAAAACGTTGCCAGCTTCTCTGGGCCCAAGCTCATCCGAGATGGAGTGACGCAAAGTGGAAAAGTGTGCTGTGGTCTGACGAGTCCACATTTCAAATTGTTTTTGGAAATCATGGACGCCGTGTCCTCCAGGCTACAGAGGAAAAGGAGCCTGCAGATTGTTATCAGCGCAAAGTTCAAAAACCAGCGTCTGTGATGGTATGGGGATGTGTTAGTGCCCATGGCATGGGTAACTTGCACATCTGTGAGGGCACCATTAATGCTGAAAGGTACATGCAGGTTTTGGAGCAACATTTGCTGCCATCCAAGCGACATCTTTTTCAGGGACGTTCCTGCTTCCTGCTTCAGCAAGATAATGCCAAGCCACGTTCTGCACGTTACACCAGCATAGCTTCATAGTAAAAGAGCGCAGGTAATAGACTGGCCTGCCTGCAGTCCAGACCTGTCTCCCATTGAAAATGTGTGGCACATTATGAAGTGCAAAATATGACAACAGAGACTTCGGACTGTTCAGCAACTGAAGTCGCACATCATGCAAGAATGGGAAAGAATTCCACCAACAAAGCTTCTACAATTAGTGTCTTCAGTTCCCAAACGCTCATTGAGTGTTGTTAAAAGGAAAGGTGATGTAACACAGCGGTAAACATGCCCCTGTTTAGTTTTTCTGGAAGGTTTTGCAGGCATCAAATTCAAAATGAGTGAATATTAAAAAAAAAACAGTAAAGTTTATCAGTTTGGACACATTAAGTTTCTTGTCTTTGTAGTGTATTCAATTGAATACAGGTCGAAAAGGATTTGCAAATCATTGTATTCTGTTTTTATTCACGTTTTACACAACGTCCCAGATTCACTGGAATTAGGGTTTGTTGTATACTCCTGCTCTTCCATAAAAGCATTTGCCACAATGGGTTGAGCTCTGCATAAAAGCGGTGCGTCAATAAGTAAAGCTGATGCTGTGTACTTTTTTGGGTCAAAGACCTCACTCAGACCACCTTTTAAGGCAAAAGCTGTCCCTCTATGGTAATTTCCTGGGACTGAATCAAGGCCAGCGGAGCTGTTAGCAAATGAAAACATTCTGTTTCCTTCCCATTGTCACTTCTGTAATGTACCCTATACACAGTGCTTACAAAATGGTTTTGAGGTCTAATGGGGAGGGGAGGATGAGGGGTTTCTTTCATACATGTGGACATCATGTGGAAAAAAAAGAAAGAAAAAAATTTTTTTTGGTGTGTGGGAGAAATGCAAGTAATTAAATTGAGTCTTGCCCTTGTTAAAACACCGTCACATAATTAAGGTAAAATGCATATGTTTATTTGGATGTAAAATCATATAGATAACCTTCGTATCAAATTGCAGCATTTAAAATGATTAGAGTCATCCCTTTGTTATGTCTCCATTCTACGTATGTAGTCCTGTATTCCTGCTGTCTTTTTTTACTCTTTTGTTTCTTGTGGTATGGCAGAGAAGATCAGCTATGTGTTTAAGTGATAAGCTGATACAGCAGACAGCTGACTGGCAAATCAGTCCAGCCCGCGAAGTGAGAAGAACATTTAAAAAGGGGGAAGTGGTGGGTGAAAGGAAGTGACAAGTGCAAAAACGAGAGTGTGAGTGACCATAGAACTATTGTAGTTTAAAGTTTTGTTGCATAAAGTGCTATGGTGGAATTGGCATAATGCCACACACTAAAAGATCAGGGCCCGTATTCACAAAGCATCTTAGCGCTAAAAGTAGGTCCTAACTGCCGGATTTAGGAGAAACTCCTAAAAAAAATGGGCGTGTCAGTCGTAAATTTAGCACTCTTAATTATTTTTACTAAGTGTTATTCACAAATCATTTTAGGCCTCAAAGTAGCTCCTAAGTCTGGGAGAGCTTAAAAGTAGTCAAGAGGACTCTTAACTCGCTAAAACCTATTCACAAAGAATCGGAAAATGGCTGCTGCTGTTGAAAGACGGAATGACTTGGAAATTCTGAATGATGCGCAATTATTGAAAAGATATCGGATCGCCCATGAAGAGATTTTATTTGTTGTTGACTTGGTGAGGGAGAGAATTACGTCTCCAACCATGAGAAACAACCCAATAAGCCCCAAAATAAAAAGTTTGATGACACTTTGTTACTTGGCCACCGGAAAAATGCAACTTTGCAACGCGGACAATTTAGGGATTTCACAATCATCTGTCAGTCGCTCAATTCAACAAACAATCAATGCGCTCTGTGAACCTCATATCATCCGACAGTTTATCCGGTTTCCAATGGACATTCGCCAACAACACAGAATCAAACTTGAATTCATACACATCTCAGGTAGCCTATGCCCGGTATCATCGGTGCTATTGACGAGACCCATATTCTACTTATTTCTCCAACCCAAGATGAAGAGTATTTGTAAATAGAAAAAAAGTTCATTCCATCAACACCCAGATAGTATTTGATGCTGAATACAATATTTTGGGCATTGTTGCGAAATGGCCTGGATCCATGCACGACTCGCATTTTAATGGAAAGCGGCTTATGCCAATTATTTGAAAGGCATTATGTGCCTGTGGGATGCCCCTTGCTCGGGGACAGTGGCTTTGGTGCTGTACCTCCTCCTGCTATGCATGAATTATTTTATTAGGCTATTGAGCGAGGGTTACATTTAATAGATCATCATAATAATACCAGCCTATGTCATATTTTGTATGCATATTTAAATTGTAGGCTATAAATTACAAACCAAGCTTAGTATGCTTTCCTGTTTAAACGATCCTGTTTATAGGCTGCAATCTCGGAACTCCCCTGCAATTGCAGCCCATACCACCGCTTCTCGCAATCGTCTGCCATCCGAGACACAAGGGGAATGCAGCATTGATCTGTAGGCTGATACTATCCCACACATCCCGTTTGGATTTGCTGTTCACCCCCGAGCCAAATTTCCCTTTGATAACATGCTTTCGCTCCAGCACCAACTGGGCCAGCAGCAGTAACTGGTCGTGGCTCCAGTTGGGCTTTTGCGTCCTTTTTGAACTTTCATCCGTGACAGTTTAAGGCAAACAAACTTGAACAGCCCGACATTTAAATGATCGCAACATATTCTCATTGGGTAATAAGTTGCTAATTAGTGGGGCAAATGACGCATTTTATTATTGACTCGTTTTATGCTATTGGCGTTTTTACAACTATCTCTTTCCTATGTGTGTTTATTTGCCTAGAGCGTGATATGTGGGGACTGCGCATAGCGCATTTTCAGGAGTGTTCAACATGTTATTATTTTATGGGACCAACCAGCCGCTTGGACTATTTCCTCATTTTTTCTTCCATGGGTTGTATGTAGGATATTTTTTTCAATGGGCCGCCTTGTCACCAAACAACCAATCACCGTGCTCATTGTCCCAAGACTCGTGCATGAGAATTGACGTCATCCATAGCAACGGAGATTTACTCCCACCTATCTCAGAGCTACTCCTATTCTAGGAGTCACCAGTTTTCTTAACTAAAAGTTGCTCTTAGCGGCGCTGTGAATAACTTTTAAGATTTTACTCCTACATAAAATGTTTTAGCACGACTTAGGAGTACTCCAAGTGGTAAGATAAGATGCTTTGTGGATACAGGCCCAGATGTATCCTGTAATACTCACTTCTTTTAAAGAGGACATCGAGCTCCTCTATGCCTGGTGAGAACTATGTTTTTCCTTTTAGAAACATTTTTTCTTATCAACCAGGGCTTTTTGTATCTTTTGTCTCATTGAGGAATTTTATCTTTTTGATTCAGTATGGATTATGCATTTTTGTTTCTTCTGTTGGATTATTGGGTGCCACTGGTTTTGATCCAGAATTGAAAATAATTTGGACTGTGGAAAGAACTGACTTCTGTGCATGCAACATGGGATGGAATGCATGGACGGTTGTCAATCTTTTTTCTATTTTGGCAAATGATTTGCAACAAAGACGTATTGTGCATTTTGTGTGAAGATGTGATTTTACTCTATCCAATATAAGGGGGGTTGCAAACAGGCATTTGTTCTGAGGTTTATTTTTCCATGTTTACCTTTTACTGACATGGGACAGAATCAAACTGATTGATAATGGTAGTCAAGCTTAATCCATTTGTTATTTAGTAACATTTCCCATGACACATATCATTCATTGCTACACTGTATTCGTACTACCAGTGCCATTTTGCATACAGTTTAAATCACCCACGTCTTTTCATATAAATAGAAAATACCTGGTGAATGATCTCTATCTTCCCAAACATCTCCAGGCATTACACCATTGGAATGCTGTTCTTAAAGGATAGAAGGAGGTGGGGGTAACTTAAGTTAGACGCTTGTTGCTCACCTGATTTACCAGTTAGCTATTGCATTTATGCACTGGTTTTAGAGGGAATGACAGCAGCTAATCTAATTGGCCTACATGGAACTGAACGCCCGCCACACCTGATAAATTCATCTTCATCCAATCCTTTTTACAATAGCATCACAGCTGAGCAATTGCCTCCGGTTAGGATGGAGTTAGGCATGCCCAATTTTGATCAACAATACCGTTAGGTCTTGCGTTTGCCACCAGCGGTTTGGTCATCAAAAGGCATGGTGGTGCAATGGATAGCACTACCTGACAGCAAGGAGGTCGCGAGTTCAAATCCGACCTGGGGGTTTTCTGTGTGGAGTTTGCATGTTCTCCCTGTGTTCGCATGGGTTTTCTCCGGGTATTCCGGTTTCCTCCCACAGTCCAAAGACATGCACATAAGGTAAATGTTACTAAATTGCCCATAGGTGAGAGTGAATGGTGTGCGAGTAGTGCTGTGGCTTGCGAAAGATTGGCGAGCTGTCCAGGGTATGTCCCTGCCATTCGCCCATAGTCAGCTGGGATAGGCTCCAGCTGCTCCATGACCCTAGTGAGGAAAAAGCAGTATAGAGAATGGATGGAGGCTGCTTCTCTTTGTGTGTACTTTATAGAATTACTCAGCAACCAATAGGGGCCATTCTTTGAAAAGTGAACCAAATTTGAAAAAAATCAAGTTTTTTTTTTTTTTGGAATTTTCAGTTGTATATTCACAAAGAGCATTGTCTTATGTTTTATGAAATGTATTTTTTTTCTTGAATTAAGATCACTTTTGTGGTCATTTGCACAGATATAGTGTATGTCAATGTAAGTAATAATAAAAACTAGCCGATACCTGTGCTACGCACGGGCTATATGTGCAGGCATTGTTTTTCGATGCAATGAAGGCAGCCTGGGTTTTTTTTCACATGATAAAAGCTGATTGAATTAGCCGGTTTTACTTGCAAAAATGGGTTCAAAATGCAGTTTTCACTTCATAACTAAGTTCAAAACCTGGCGCATCGTCTTTGTCACACAGTAAAACCGGTGTACGCAGAAAACAGACTCATTATTCACGGTGGTTTCGGAGGAGATGTGTGAAATTACGCAAAACGCCAACTCAGTAATAATATATATAGATAAGAGGATTTTTTTCTTATTTTGATCAACAGGTAAATTGTATGTCACATTACATTTTTTGTGTTTAAGAGTTGCAGTATGCATGTTCGCTCTATTTCTCAAATTAATCAATTAAAAATTAGCACCACCTTTCATTCTCAATGAAGTAATTAACAAATTAATTTATTTAACTTTAAAATGTCACACACGTGACCAAATACATGAAAATCTTATGTCACATGAAAAGTTGACCATTTGCGACAATTATTTTTTATGTCCAAAGCAAACTCTATTTGACCTTGCTTTTGATCAAATATAAAGTCATTGTTAGAAATCAGTGATTTGTATGTTTGTTTTTAGTTAGTTTCTGGTTTTAGTTTGTTTCTTGTTAGTTTTTTAGTATTGCTAATTATTTATATATTTATTATATTTATTCGTTTTAGAGCATGTATGTTTCTGGATGATTGCTCTGTCTCTGGTCTTCAGTGTCTTCATCTCGTTTTTCTGTCTCGTGGCGTCTTGTCTTTTTTCATCACAGTCTCTTCCCTGTAATTTCGGTTGGGTGTTTCCACTTCCTTTCCACTTCCACTTCTCGCTGTTCTCATTGGCTATCCGCACCTGAGAGTAGTTTATTGAGGCACGGGTGTTTAGTTAGATTAGAGTTAGGACTCCACCCGTTTCCCCTCTCTCTCCTATCACCGTCCTTGCTTTTCTAGTTCCACCTCTCTCTACAGCTGTTCTGTGTTTAGCTGGGATTCCACTTAATTTGTTTGCGTTTTTAAGACCCACTTTTCCCTCAGCTTCTTGTCGACTCGTTTCTACCACAGCTCGTCTTGGTCAGTCTCGTTTCTGCGCTTTTTTTCTCGTTGCGATTGTTGAAAGCTCGTTTCTCGTGATTCTCCCGTAAGTCTTGTAATTGATTGTTTGTATTGCGTTGAGAGATTGCAGTTTGTTTGATTAGTACTTTGTTCTCCCTGATTCCCATTTTGTACCAATCTGTTTAGCTTCTCCTGTGTTCTCCCTTATCCCATCCAACTCCCTTTTTCCTTCCCCTTCCATTCCCTTAGTTTCAGCCCTCTTTGTTACTGTCTTTGTGCGGACTGATTCTCTGGTTACTGGATAGTTTGCTTGTCCCCTGACCGATTCTGCCTATTCTGCATTTCTCTGTTTGCCTGGCTATTGATCCATTTCTGTCTTGACCATGAGCTTTGTTAATCCTAATAAACGCCCTGCCGATGCTGAACTGCATTTGGAGTCTATGCCCGTTCCTTTCAGTGCAGTCGACCAGTACAGACTCCAGCGGATACTGCTGAACTACAGCGACTTTATCAACAACAACAGGTCGGTCATTCAGCAGCAGCATCGCGACTTGCAGGGAGATGAGAGCAACTCTACAGCATCTCACTCTGGGCCCCACCTTTCCCAGTCCTGCAGTCGCACCGGCAGAGGCAGCTCCCATTCGGGAGCCACGTCTTCTCCTCCGGGAGTATGACGGAGACCCCACCACCTGCAAAGCATTCCTGTCCCAGTGCTCGATCATATTCGAAGTTACAGCCCCTAACCTTTCCTACCTCACGTTCCAGAGTGGCCTCGTCATCACACTCTTGACCGGCAGAGCAAGGGACTGGGGAACCTCGATGTGGGGCGCTGGCCACCCCTGCACCCGCACCATTGAAGATTTCCATGGCGGAGATGAGGGAGGTGTTTGACCGGTCCTACCAGGGGCGAGAGGCAGGAAGTGCACTACTGAGTTTACGGCAAGCCGGCTGCAGTGTCTCCGACACGCCATCCAATTCCGTTCATTGGCCGCCTCTACACACTGAAGCTTAAGACGCCCAGTTTGATGTGTTCTATCGGGGTTGGCAGAGAACATAAAGGATGAGTTGGCATCCCGCGAGCTTCCATCGGATCTGCAGGGGCTCATTAGAGTGGCCATCCAGGTTGATTCTCGGATCCAGCAGCGTAAGAGAGAGCGCCAGAGCCACTCAGAGTCCCCGACAGTCAGGCCAGCGTGGTAACTTTCGATCTCCTCGGGCGACTCTCCTATTCAGGAGACCGGGCGAGCCCCGGGGTCGGGAGAACCCATGCAGGTCGACCGTTGCGGTTATCGCCACAAGAGCGAAGCTCGAGACTGCGCACAGGGGCATGTCTGTACTGTGGGTTGGCGGGTCATCGTATCCAGTGCTGTCCCCTACTCAAGAAGGAGGGGGGTGAGTGGGGAGGATCGGACAGCTGGCTCAAGATAACAATGATCCACGTAAGCTGGTTTCTGTCACTCTACTTTTTGGCAAGTTTATCATTGTCTACTGATGTTTTGTTTGATTCAGGATCAGACATCAACTTGATCGACGCCAACCTGTGCAACCAGCTCCAACTCCAGCCCCAGAAGCTACCCACATCGTTCCAAGCACTTGGCCTTTGTGGGCAACCGCTAGGTCAGGTGACCCTGGTTACACCCCCACTCACGCTCATTGTCTCCGGCAACCATCAGGAGCAGATCCGGCTCCATGTCATCACCTCCTCCTCTGCTCCCATCGTCCTGGGCCTCCCTTGGTTGAAACAGCACAACCCCACCATCAACTGGAGGACTGGGCAAGTGGCTGAGTGGAGTACTCATTGCCTGCGCTCCTGCCTCCGAAGGCTCCCGCCAAGCAGGACGAGGGGGATCCAGTGAGCCTCCAGTCCTCCAGATTTGTCCAAGGTCCCCAGTGAGTACCACGATCTGGCCGAAGTCTTCTCAAAGTCTCGTGCCCTGTCTCTGCCTCCTCACAGACCCTACGACTGCGCCATCGATCTCCAACCTGGCACAGCGCCCCCTAAGGGGGGTCTCTATTCTCTGTCTCGTCCAGAGCAAGAGGCCATGGAGAGATATGTGGAGGAGTCACTGGCTGCTGGCATCATCCGTCCCTCTTCTCTCCTGCTGGCGCTGGCTTCTTCTTCGTTAGCAAGAAGGACGGATCTCTCAGGCCATGTATTGACTACAGGGGACTCAATAACATTACCATTAAGAATCGATATCCCCTTCCTTTAATGAATTCTGCTTTTGAGCTGTTGCAGGGGGCCACTATCTTCACCAAACTTGACCTACGCAACGCTTACCACCTCGTCAGGATTAAGGAAGGGGATGAATGGAAGACAGCTTTCAACACCACTAGGGGCACTACGAGTACCTGGTCATGCCGTTTGGTCTAGCTTAACGCCCCTGCTGTCTTCCAAAACCTCGTTAACGACATTCTGCATGACATGATTAATCAATTTGTCTTTGTGTACCTTGATGATATATTAATATTCTCTCGATCCAAGGAAGAACACAGACGTCATGTTCGTGCAGTCCTGCAGCGCCCCTGGAGAACCAACTCTACGCCAAGGCAGAGAAGTGTGAATTCCACTTGGACACAGTCCCTTTCCTCGATTTGTGGTCACTCCAGGAGGCATCCTAATGGACCAGGAGAAGGTGAAGGCGGTAAAGGATTGGGCTACCCCTACTACACGCAAGGAACTACAGTGCTTCCTAGGGTTTGCTAACTTTTTACCGTCGGTTCATTCGTAATTACAGTACCGTTGCTGCTCCACTGACCTCTCTGACTTCCCCCAAAGTTCCTTTTGTGTGGACCCGTCGGTGGAGAAGGCTTTTCTGGAACTAAAGCAAAAGATTTACCTCTGCTCCTGTTCTCCAACAGCCAGATCCTGAAAAGCAGTTCATCGTCGAGGTGGACGCCTCTAACACCGGCGTGGGGGGCAGTCCTGTCGCAGCGCAATGGCAAAGATAACAAGGTACACCCTTGCGCCTTCTTCTCCGCAGACTCAGCCCAGCCGGCGTAACCACGACATTGGTAATCGGGAGTTACTGGCGGTGAAGTTGGCATTAGAAGAGTGGCGTCATTGGTTAGAGGGGGCTAAGGTTCCATTCCAGGTCTGGACCGACCACAAGAATCTGAAGTACCTCCGTACAGCTAAGAGGTTAAATTCCGCCAATCCGTTGGTCACTGTTCTTCGATAGATTTAATTTCACCTTAGCTTATCGCCCAGGCTCCCAGAACAAGAAACCTGATGCCCGGTCACGTAAATTTTTAGCCAGACGCTCCTCCCAAGGAGCCACAAACCATCTTACCCAGCCGTGTGGTAGTGGGAGCGTTAGTTTGGGAACTGGAGGATCGAGTCAAAAGGTCACAACCTTCTGGGGGGCCACCTACTAACTGTCCCAAGAACTGCCTCTTTGTTCCAGACTGCCTCCGAGCCGAAGTTCTCCAGTGGGCCCATTCCTCCCGTCTCGCCTGCCATCCTGGTGCTAACCGGACCTTGGCCATGCTAACTCGCAGGTTTTGGTGGCCAACGGTCCGGAGAGATGTAAAGAACTTTTCGACGGCTTGTCCGGTCTGCGCCCAGAACAAGGCCACCCACACGGCACCAGCTGGTCTCCTGCAGCCGCTTCCGGTACCTTCCAGACCATGGGCAAACATCGCGTTGGACTTTGTCACTGGCCTTCCGCCCTCCAGAGGTAACACCGTCATCTTGACCATTGTTGATCGCTTCTCCAAGGCTATACATCTCGTCCCTCTTCCCAAGCTTCCCTCTGCCAGAGAAACAGCTGACTTACTGTTCAACACGTAGTCAGAATACACGGCATCCCTCTGACATTGTCTCCGATGTGGCCCTCAATTCATCTCACAGGTCTGGAAAGCCTTTTGTCAAGCCCTGGGAATAACGGTCAGTCTCACCTCTGGATTTCACCCGCAGAGCAATGGGCAGGCAGAGAGGGCCAACCAGCAGATGGAGAGTGTCCTTCGGTGCCTCACTTCCCGAGATCAGGGGACTGGAGCGAACAACTACCCTGGATCGAATATTCCATCAACAGCCTTCCCTCGGCTGCCTCAGGTGTGTCCCCTTCCAAGCTTGTCTCAGTTACCAACCACCTCTGTTCCCCACAGGAGGTCGAAGTTGATGTTCCCAACATCCAGGAATTTCTACAGAGGTGCCGAAGGACGGAGGAAACCTGCGTTCGCTCTCCTAAAAGCTGCTGACGAGATGAGTCGCCAGGCCAACCGTCGCCGCTCTGTTCCACCGCAGTATAAAGTAGGACAAAAGTTTGGCTTTCTTCCAAAGACATTGCACTAAGGACTGAAAGTCGCAAGCTAGCCCCCGTTTCATTGGTCCTTTTGTGATTGAGAAAATCATTAACCCTGTCTCTGTTAAACTCAAGCTACCAGCCTCTATGAGCCGATCCACCCAGTCTTTCATGTGTCGTGCATTAAACCTGTACTGTTTTCCATCCACACCCCTGCCCCGACCAATCCTCCTCCCCAAGGCTCATCGATGGAGGAGAAACATACACGGTGCACAAGTTGCTGGACGCGTCGGCGAGGAAGGGGTCTCCAGTACTTGGTGGACTGGGAAGGATACGCCCAGAAGAACGCTCATGGGTTCCTGCTCGTCACATTCTCGACAAGTCACTTATAAAGGACTTTTCACAAAGGACTTTCAAGCGAGCTTAGACTTTTGCCAGGTGGCGGTCATAGAGGGGGGTTCTGTTAGAAATCATTGATTTGTATGTTTGTTTTTAGTTAGTTTCTGGTTTTAGTTTGTTTCTTGTTAGTTTTTTAGTATTGCTAATTATTTATATATTTATTATATTTATTCGCTTTTAGAGCATGTATGTTTCTGGATGATTGCTCTGTCTCTGGTCTTCAGTGTCTTCATCTCGTTTCTGTCTCGTATGTCTTGTCTTTTTCATCACAGTCTCTTCCCTGTAATTTCGGTTGGGTGTTTCCACTTCCTTCTCTCTCGCTGTTCTCATTGGCTATCCGCACCTGAGAGTAGTTTATTGAGGCACGGGTGTTTAGTTAGATTAGAGTTAGGACTCCACCCGTTTCCCCTCTCTCCTATCACCGTCCTTGCTTTTCTAGTTCCACCTCTCTCTACAGCTGTTCTGTGTTTAGCTGGGATTCCACTTAATTTGTTTTTGCGTTTTTAGACCCACTTTTCCCTCAGCTTCTTGTCGACTGTTTCTACCACAGCTCGTCTTGGTCAGTCTCGCTTTCTGCGCTTTTTTTCGTTTGCGATTGTTGAAAGTTTCGTTTCTCGTGATTCTCCCGTAAGTCTTGTAATTGATTGTTTGAATTGCGTTGTGAGATTGCGGTTTGTTTGATTAGTACTTTGTTCTCCCTGATTCCCATTTTGTACCAATCTGTTTAGCTTCTCCTGTGTTCTCCCTTATCCCATCCAACTCCCTTTTTCCTTCCCCTTCCATTCCCTTAGTTTCAGCCCTCTTTGTTACTGTCTTGTGCGGACTGATTCTCTGGTTACTGGATATTTTGCTTGTCCCCTGACTTCGATTCTGCCTATTCTGCATTTCTCTGTTTGCCTGGCTATTGATCCATTTCTGTCTTGACCATGAGCTTTGTTAATCCTAATAAACGCCCTGCCGATGCTGAACTGTATTTGGAGTCTATGCCCGTTCCTTTCAGTCATCAGATGATTCTACTTAATTAATACAGGACATAATGAATTGGTCATATATGGTCACATGTGTGACAAAGCAATCAATGAATTCACTCAGTTTTTGCCAATCATTTCCCCTCTTTCTTACTAGATTACCCCCACATGTAATGGTGCATTCGACTTAGTTATAGCAGGAATGTGAGAGAAACAATGGAGTAATTGTATGTTATAGTCTGAGTCATACCCCGCACTCCTGTTCCACTCAAGTTTCCCAAAATATATCACAGCAAGGACATTGTGTGGGCCAGTCATTTCTCTGAGCACTGGATAACTGAAAGTTTAGGTGGCAAGGTGGCACAGTGGTTAGCACTACTGCCTCACAGGTCGGAGGTTCAAATCCGGCCTGGGGCCTTTCTGTGTGGAGTTTGCATGTTCTCCCCATGTTTGCATGGGTTTCCTCCGGGTATTCCGGTTCCCCCACCCACAAAAACATGCATTACAGGAACACTCCTACTAATACCCCTGACCAAGGTACTGCCAGCAGCCATACCACTATTCAATCTGCTCCAGCCGCGTGGCTGAAGCTAAGCAGGTGTGGGCTTGGTTAGTACTTGGATGAGAGACCATCGAGGAAAACCAAGTTGCTGCTGGAAGAGGTGTTGGTGGGCCAGCAGGTTGCGATCTTCCCTCTGGTGGAATAATCCCCAATGCCCCGGTGCAGTGATGGGGACACTATACTGAAGGAGATGCTGTCTTTCGGATGAGACGTTAAACCGAGGTCCTAACTCACTGAGGTCATTAAAGATCCTGTGACACTCATCAATAAAAGTAGGGGGTTCCCCGGTGTCATGGCTGAAAGTCCCAACCTGGCTCTTTCCACCTGCCACCTAATCATCCCCTGATCTAATTGGCTGTGCAATTTGTCCTCTCCCTCTCCCTCTCAACCCCCAGGGCTCCCTTGAAAAAGAGATTTCAATCTCAATGGGACTTCCCTGGTTAAATAAGGGTTAAATAAAAAAATAAAAAATACTGGCCTTACAACTGGAGTTGGTCCCCAGGCGCTGCTCTGTGGCTGCCCACTGCTCCTAATTATAGGATTAGTCAAATGCAGAGGACGAATTACCCTACAGGGTTCAATAAAGTGTATCTTAATCTTAACTTTGCCGTGTCTCTTCACTAAATTTGTTGTATATCGCTAATTTTTTATAGCTGTTCATAGGCGAGTACAGTATTTTATTTTCAATAATTGTTGATTTTCAATGTCTAACATTCAACAGTACTAACATTTACTAACAGTCACGGGAAGGTGTAATTCTTAGACAGGCACATTACTAATACTACTAATTTAGGTAGGGAGTTTATTGTCATGATTCCTGCTTTGCTATTTCAAGATCTTGCTGTGCTTTTCTGTTAACATTTATGCTTCCTTCCAACCTGCATACTTCATTGGTACTTGCTGAGCACGCCATTTTCTTAATGAGCAAGTCATGTCTACCTATCATTGTCTTTTTGTCTCTTGATCTTGCCTTGCCTCTTGTTCTTCTCCAGGTGTTGCCCCTCATGTGTTCTGATTTCTGCCCTTTATCTGGAGGCGGTGGAAGTTGGCTGGCAGACAGAGTCTCAAGTTTCCATGCCAAGTTTCTCACCGTGTTTAGTGTCGAGTTTCATGCCCTTGTGGTTCAGTGCAGTATTTTCGTGTTTTTCGTAGCCAAGTCAAGTTCTTGTTGTTTGTATGTATTCCTGATTATTCTTTGTTTGTGATTTCTCTCCCTGGAGTTTCCAGTGGTTTTTTGTTTTGTCGTTTGGGTCTTTGTTTTTTAGCTCTGTGCAGCTTTTCTTAGTTGGATTTTTGCAACCCTTTGGGCCAAGTTTTTCGTTGGCCCTCGTGCCTGGTTTCTTTTTGTTTAATAAAAACCCCCGTTCCCTGCATCTTGCGTCTGGTGCCTTCCTGATCTCGCATCAGATTACAGTGGCTGGTAACTGATATCCTAATACATTTTGCTGCAAAATGCTCTAAGTCCTACAGTTAACCCAAGTTAAATGCAGTTTGTTCACAGAACTTTGTAAGAACCATTGGATTTTGTGCGTAAAACCATGTGGTCTGTAGAGCGGCATCAGAGGCCACATCTAGGTCACATGATGCAACAATGGTGACACCCGTGATCGCAATAATGACCCAATTTATCATAGAATTTTTGGAAATTACTGAATTCTCATGTTGGTTTTGTCAGTTGTGGTTTTTGGTTTTGTTTACTTGACAGAGGCGAATGTCAAATTTCTGTGTCGAAAACGGGAACAAAATGGGCAGCTTTATAAGTATGGCCTTAGTATACCTAAAGATGTGCGTCTGCTGTCAAAACAAATATTTCCACATGATGCGCTAACCATCTCGATTTACCACCCGTTCTTTCTCCACTACCAGGATAATCGGGTAACCGAAAATGTCCAAAAACTAGATTGATATAGCTTTCATTTCAGCAGTTTCTGCATAGCTGGGTCCATCCATGCAAATGTGTATTTGATTGCCTTTTGAAACAAGCTCAATTGTGTGCAATAACAGTATCTGATATGTGGAATATTTATATATTGCCAAAATGTACATCACTAGGGGAGATAACTTTTATAGTTTCAATATGCTCTGTTCCTTAGTATTTTTACAGCACTTGAAAATGTGTGAAAAATTGGATCTTCAAACGCCATTTTGTGACATTTTCTGCACTGTATTTTTGAAGCTTTCCTGAGAATATTCAAAAGGCTGTAGTATTTGCATGCAGCAACTAATCATATCTTCAGCATCTGATTAACCACTCTCAAACTTGTTTTCAAAAATAAAAAAGCTTATTTTTTATATTAAAAAATTTTTTTTTTCCCAGTGTCACTTTCGTGATGAATTCCGTCAAACAAGTCCCTGAACTCTGACATTTGTTTTTGCGCCCAAACAATATTTGAATAAACAAACTTAGACCCCGGTTGTGATGTTCAGTTGTCAATGTAATAAATTCTGTTCATCCCCCACTTGTCAATACAACTGGCGATTTAGAGGAGCTCATTATAATTTCAACGCGGAAATTCCGTCAACTGTCATGTAACGTTCATGAACGGCTTTCACCGACCATAATTTCCACATTTCAACATCTACATCAGCGCCGAGGTCGTCAGTTCTTGTTTTCGATGCTATCCAGTCGTTGGATCTGAGGATAAAGCAGGAAGCAGCAGGATGGCGCCCCCGCCAACTCAGGTAAGTTTTTCCGTCAACTCATTTCCACAAATCACGTTCGTTCTAAGAATTACGTTCGTGCAAACAAGCAGTCTTTTGTGGATGATCATATAGAGGCACGATGTAACCTTCTGACGTAAAATTAGTGGGAATATCAAGCAAACTTTAGCGCGTTACCCTCGTTGTTTTGTATCCTAAAAGTGGATGCACTAGCGTTGTGTATGTTTTGACCGATTTTCAAACATGACGATGGACATCACTTCACGGCTGTCAAGGGTCACGATCGTTCCAAGTATTCTCATTTTCGGTGTTCCTTCGGCCTGTGACAGGTTGATTGCGTCTTCTGTACTTTTTTTGGTGGTTGTATCGCTAACGCTATATCCAGGTTCAGGGTAGTTAGCATATTGCGCCATTCACTCAAATTGTCCACGCAGTGCACAATCGTGATTATGGACTTCTCATAATCAACCGTTTTATTGTTGCAGGTATAGAAATAAACACTGATTATTTTGTGTCAACAATCCTTGCATATCATAACAAGAGGTACATAATGCAATACAAATTAAAGGGTTTAGGAGATTACAACTGTTTAAGGACAGTTCTGATGTATGTAAAGTTCAAATAAAACTAGGAACACATCGTCAAGAGTTACATCACGGAAGTGACATTTATCACGTAAGTGACGTTTTTCCGTCCAACATTTTCATCACGCATGTGACATTCACCGAGTCTATTATTATATAACCAAAGCTAGCTTGTATTTATCATTGAAAATAGATGCTCCTTGCCACCAATAGCAGAAGAAATATGTATTGGTACAACAATGAGGGTCTGTTTTGTAAAAAAAGAACCTTAACCGAGTGTGACCCAAGGCCAGTTCAGGGCAGCAAGTGTCAACTATATTTTCTAGACCTTCAAGTTGTATTTTGCAAATGTTTGAACCCAACCTTTAGAAAAAAGCATTTACTTACTGAAAAACAACAGAATCTCTTTCTTTTCATAATTTTGTGGATTTTTGGGAGGACTTGTCAATGTCACGTAAGTGACGATTATCATAAGGTCACACATCAAGCGAAATAACGACTTTCCAAACAGTAGCATTATCTTGTCTTCTATTTCACTGAATAGTACGTTAATTGAACTACCTGAATCCAAAAAATGGTTATCATGGGGCATGTTCTAAAATACCATGTCTGTGTCACACTTCTGTACCCTATTGCATGGATGGACCCAGCTATCTTGCTATCAGCATTTGATTTGGTTGAATATTATTTTACTTAAAGGGGACCTATTATGCTGATCCTTCTTTTAACACATATTAGTAATGTTGTAATGTTGGTTGTCCATGCTCAACCTCTGAAAAGTTTCTAAACATAAGATACAGGGGTTTTGCCGTAATCCAAGAACGTGATTTCGTGAGCGTGATTTCTTCTCTGAACAGCTCCTCCCGAGATCTTCACGAGATCTGGGCAAAACCTGACGTCAGGTTGTGCAGTCCAATTAGCACAGACCTAGCCAGACCCAACCACTGCTCTGGACCTGCCCACACCGGAAACTATTCTAGCAGGCACTAACAACGGCAGATCATACTATGCCTTAGTAGCGTCGACACTTTTGGAAATACAAAAGAAGAACCGCAGATCATTTGAGGTGCAATTTTGTTCGTATCTCTCCCAAAGCTACTTGTCCGTTTACTTTTGGACGCAAAGAATAACAAATATTTTTCTTCGAAAAGTCGATGCCACCAGAAATCAGTGGGTAGCTTTTTTGTTTGCTGGCAGCAAACAGCCACGGCCAAAGGGAACTTAGCTGATTGTGCTCAGCATTTCACCAAAGACAGCTTTGTCAATAAAGGATAATTCGACACAGGATAAGCGTTTCAGCTGCTTCTCAAACCTGAAGCAGCTGCATCGATCAAGCGCTCGGAGCCACAAGCTGTAAGTAACCATATAACAGCAAATAATGTAAGTGAAGCTAACGTGTTACGGGTGGCTAGCAGGACCGCTAGCGATAGTTAGCACTAACAACTGGCCTCAAACGCAGGCTTTGTAAAATATCTGAAGATAAAGCCTGTATCGGTTGCGACTGTCCGTGACTCACAGACACAGAAGCTGTAAGTTGCTTTAACTGCATAAGCCAGCCTGACGTGATAGCCAGTTGATTGTGGCTGTAGCACAGCGGCTAACGTAGCCAAGTTACTGTTGCTAACGTTTGTGTCCTAAATATGCAAGAGTGATATCAGGGGAAATTCTACAGAAGGTGTGTGAACATAAACCTCATTTGAAGCTAACTTTTAATACTTGTTTGTAATTTGGATGCTTGGTACAACTGTTTACAGTAACAGAACTTGCTGTCTGTAAAACCTGTATTGTAAGGGTTTGTCTCTATGGTTATGAACGCTCGGTTACCAGCTACTGCATGTTAGTTTGCGTGCCGTGCTAATTAAAAATGCTCCTGGTTAACTTATATGCAGTAATTCTGATCAGTATGCTTGTGTTACTTCGGTAAGCATCAATGTGGCAGTTTCATCATAACGTTGTCTCGATTGTAGCCACTACAGTTAGTGATCGCTTCACTTATCCATGACCGGGATCAGCCAGATACTTCACAAATGTCTGAGCAAGCTCTCTGGTGCTACCGTGAAAGCAATGCGAAACGCAGAAGCTCTACTGGTGTACAAATGATTTCTCTGCACTACCTTGACATAATTTCATCCCCCTTTAGAAATTGTTGTGGCTAATAAAAAGCCGAAAAAGGCGGACATTAAATAGGTAATTCTTTCCTGTAGAAGTGATCAATTCGCTAGCTCCACATAAGCAACATGTCCGCTTAACGGAACTTACGGTCTGCAAAACCTGTATTATGTTCATAACATAACCGAGCTCTCTCTAGCTGTCGCGTACTATCCATAAAGCTGCTTTCACATCAGACACCAAATGAATTTTTTCGCGCGACAGATTAGCTACATTCAAAGTCAATGCAAAGACGCGAATACAGGCGTTCTGGGCGCGCTAAGCAGCTTTCACACCAGATGCGAAACGAATTTTTCGCGCGACAGATTACATTCAAAGTCATGACCGCTTATCAGCTACTGCATGTTAGTTTGCGTGCTCTGCAAATTAAAAATGCTTCTGGTTAACTTATATGCAGCAATTATGATCAGTATGCTTGTGTTACTTCGGTAAGCATCAATGTGACAGTTTCATCATAACGTTGCCTGATTGTAGCCACTACAGTTGAAGCTAAACGGAGAGGTGCTGTATGTGTCTGCCGAGTTGGGCTGCAGTTAGACCAGCCGTAGATTTTGCAGAGCCTGGGGTGCGTTTTTGGGTGCTTATGAAACGATCGCTTTACTTATCCATGACCAGGGTCAGCCTGATACATCTCCAATGTCTAGGCAAGCTTTCTGATACTACCGGTGAAAGCAATAGGGAAGCGCACAGCCTATAACGTGTCTGGTATAACAAACTATTTCTCTGCATTCCCATCGATTGAATATTAAATTCTTTCCTGTAAAAGTGATCGATTCGCTAGCTTCACATAAGCAAAGGTTCACGCAGACGGAACTTACGGTCTATAAAACCCGTATTATGTTCATGACATAACCGGAGCTCTATCTAGCTCTCGCACGCTATCCATAATGCGCCCATTTTCCCGAGGAAAAGCTGGTCATTCGAAGCAATAAGTAAACCATTACCACGGGCAATTTCCGAAAAGGCCGTTTAGCTTGGAGCTTTCGCCCCTCCGTCATATACCAGCGCGGAAGCTGTTCGTTTCTCCACGCTAACAATACACCACAGCGATGCACACGAACCAGCAGGTCCTAATACACACCGAAGCAGTCCATAAGCTGTTGGTCCACTTTTAGCTGCTCCTCACTGTCCATGTTTCCCTCTAAACTCAGACCCACTGGATTTCTACGGTCTCCGGTCTACACTCAGGCATGTCGACCCGTTCTACAAATGTGTCTTTATGGGGTGGATTCTAGCTTTCCCTCAATCCTAGCTATAAAGTAAAAAAACTGCTCTACTCACCACTGTCGCTGTAGCAAACTGTAGCCGATAGCAAATTTGATAGCAGATTTTCGCACTGCGTCCTCCACTTTCGCCGCTGCGTTTGTTAGAACAAGTTAATTTCATTAAATCTATATTCAAGTATCAGGTTAGATTGCGGAATTTTCCCGCCGCTTCCTTATCAGATTGCAGACGTGTCTCGTGTTTCACTCTGGCGAGCCAGACCCGGAAAACTGCATTCTGCAGCCTCGTCCCGCCCAACTCCGCCCTCCACAGAGCTGGCCAGTCAGAAGAAAGTGGGCACACGGGGAGTGGGGGCCATTGCGGAAGAGCCACCCCAATGAGGCGTTTCAGGCAGAGACTACAATGGACTACAAATGGGGTTTTTTGAGGATGGCAGTATGAGCTAAATAAGGACCCTGTTTGGGCTTTGAACGATCAGGAGTACTCTAGGGGAGTCCAAGATCAAAATATAACCTTGGAAATATTGCATCCGAGGACCGCTTTAATATTCCCATGATTCTATCAAGGACTGTAGTTGCATTGGTGTGTCATTGTGTTTTCATTGATTCGGTAACAGTTGAAAATGACTAGCTTCCAGAGACAGACTTACTGAGTTTAGCAAGCAAACCAAAGTTGGACTTACTGGATTTTGCAGACAAATCAATCAGAATTTGTCAATTAACATTCTTTTCAATGAAGGTTGATTTTTGTCGATGTGATATTCTACTCAGCGCACCATAACCATTTCATAACTAGAGAGGAAAAATTAGTGAGGTTCACAACTTCCATCAGGTAAAATTCCTTATTTATTTAAAGAAAAAAAGTGATCAGATGGACTTACTGGGTTTTGAATCTGAACTCATTATATGCAAGTTATGTGTATGGACCATTCACTGATCATTGCAGAAGGCTTATATTAAAAACTGGCCTATCTAATGATTACCAGTTATTACCACTTGGTTTTTGGTCTTTCAAGAATTTTATTGTTTTTCCAAGTAATACATAAATTCAATGAATGTGGGGCAAAATAAAATTTTTATTATGTCATGCCTGCAATAATGTGTTCCAGTATCATTGAAAATGTTTTACTTTTCTGTTTATCCTTCAATGTGTAACAGTAAAATGGTGAAGAGGATGGGCCTTCAACCAAAAAAAAAGTATTCAATTAAAAAAGATGGTCACAGAAGATGGACCTTTGTCTTCTACAACCTACGCAATGCCTTATATATACAAATGAAAAAATATTTCCCATACGTCACACGTGACCTCCCAAAATGTCACACATGTGACCAGATATCACAAAAAGGAATACTTAAAAAAAAATACTTTTAAGATAACAACTTCATGCCTTGCCATTTTCCATACCCCAGAACTATGATAAATGTCCACTGAAAATATGAACATTCTAGCTTTTTAAACTTCAGAGTTTTAGAAGTCAAATTGAGGTATGAAAAACCTGCTTTCGTGTGAAGTCACACACGTGACCAGTCACATTTAACCTCTGACCTTAAGTAGATAAAGTTAATGTAACAAATAAAACTTTTACTTGATTGACTTGGGTATATAGTACTCCTATATGAAGTCCACAATACTGAACCTCCAATGCTTTTAGAATTGGAAGAGATTTTTCACAATTTGTTACATTTTTGGTCACACACTTGATTAAGAATGGCCCCTAGAAAGTTTTTGGATGATATTCAAAACCATGCATAGGGAACCCCGCTCCTGGATAACAATAGCACTGCATATTTTAGATGCCTCTCTTCCCTAACACATCTGATTCTAATGAATAATTTGTTACCAAACCCCTGACCAAGCCACAATTATTTGATTCAGGTGTGATGGAGCAAAGACACATGTAAAACATGTAGGGCTATGGTTCTCCAGTGGCAAGGTTCCCTACCCCTCGTTTAAGCATTGTCTGAATTGAGCTCAATGTCAACCCACAGGAGAAGAATGATCCAGACTCCTACTTCCATGAGATGAATCTCTTGTGTTCTGTCACTAATCTTTTTGTGGCTGGGACTGAGACTACCGCCAGCACCCTTTCCTGGGGTATTTGTATCCTGATCAAACATCCCAATATTCAAAGTGAGTTCATGTTTTTAAAAATCCAAATGTGTTGACTTCAAGAAAGGATTGAATCGGTTGCTAGATCCATTTACAAATTCTTGTTTGTCAACTGTTTTTTCATTTTAAGTTCTTTGTCTAGTCCAGGTCAAAGGTGAAATAAAACAAATGGTCAAATCATAATCATAATTTGGGAAGTGTGGGCCCTTGAGTGGATGGAGCAGTCCAGTTTCTTTCCCCATCCATCAGACATGCCACAGACCATTTCAAATAGGGTTTTCCTTTAAGCCATTTTTATAGCTGGGCAGGAATGTGTAGCAGTGTTTTTTTCCCTGAAGGGACTGCAGGTAGTTATCACAAGTGCCATCTGTAAAAAAGTCGGCCTTATAACAGTCTTTGGAATGTGTATCTGCACGAATGATTTGAGAAGTCTATATCGCTGTGGGTCACCCTCCCCTAAAATCACATGGTTTTATGAAGAGCATCTCTTTTAATAGCTACAGTTGTGTTAAAAATAGTATTACGTTAAGAAATGTGAATAAAGCGCAAATATTTTTTCAATAGCCTTCAGGTCCATGTTTCAATGTCGTGGAAACATTACACATTCAATTCCAAATCAAAGCATTAACAAATTTGATCAAGTCTATGTTATTCTTTTACAGGAAGCAAAGAAAAGGAATATTAATCTGTCCAAAAAAAAAAAGCAGTGTCTACCATTTTCTCTTCAAACTCAAATTCTCAATTTACTCAAGATTTAACTTCTCTTTAAATTACTGATCTAATATTTGCTCTAGTTGTATAATCTTTGTTTTGCATCCAGTCAACCAACTTCTGGCAACCAGAAGCAGGTGTTTCAGCCCAGGATGAACAAACTACATACCATAGTTCCTGTGAAATTTAGGGTTTTGCTTCAGAAACTACATTTTTAATGTCACCCCATAAGTTTTCAGTGGGGTTGAGGTCAGGGGATTGAGCTGGCCACTCCATTACCTCAATCCCATTAGTATGAAACCAAGATGTTGCTCGCTTACTTGTGTGTTTAGGGTCGTTGTCTTGTTGAAGCACCCATTTCAGGGGCATTTCCTCTTCGGCATATGGCAACATAATCTCTTCAATTACAACCCAATTTCCAAAAAAGTTGAGACGCTGTGTAAAATGTAAATAAAACAGAATGCAATGAAAACCTGGCCAACCTAAGTGTTTTCTATAGGGTCCCTAATTTGTGAAAAATGACACCAGCCTTTGACCGCATGAGATGTCCATTTGTCCCCACTTGGCTCCCCCGGGTATCATGACAGTTGGGTCTGTTGTTTTTCTATTACACTACTAAATCTACAAGTAAATTATTTGCCATGTAGAAATACCACTATCACTAATAACAGTGGTTCATCAGGTTACTGATGTTACAATACTATTTTTTGAACACAACTGTACATTTATGGAGGTATAGGTTGCTGCTTTTGTATCAGTGAGGATCATAGCTCGCAAAGATAGGTGGGAGACCCTCCAATGAAAACTTAGCTGCTTAAAATATACTGAACAGCATTGACAACCCACCAATAAAAATGTTTAGATATCGAAAAGAGTACTTAAGCTGTAAATAATTTTATTCTGAACAACAATAGATGGATGATTGATGAAGACAACAAACAAAAAAAATCAACAATCATTGATTATTTTTACGCCATGTGCTCTGTAAATAAATAATCTTCGACATCCATTTTCAAACTTAATGTAGATCATGACTAGCTTATTAAGCATACCGAATTTTACCAATGTAACTGTCAGTTTTTTCCAGGTAACTTGTCTCCATTGAAAAGTGTGATGAATGGATGGACGGAAGGAAGGACAGACTGATGAAAGCCAATCCTTCTGTATATCTCCCGCACTAGTTCATGATGGAGTTTAATAATGTTATTGCAAATTTCTGTGATGTTTTCAGTGAAGGTCCATGAAGAGATTGACAGGGTCATTGGTGAGTCAACGCCGCGAACTCAGCACCGTCAGATGATGCCATTCACAGATGCCGTGATTCATGAGATTCAGAGATTCGCTGACATCCTCCCCATGGACCTGCCTCATGAAACCACCTGTGATGTTTTCATCAGGGACTACTGCATACCCAAGGTTAAATGCAGTTTTTAAAAAATCCCATTATTGCCGTTCTCTGTTCCTTTCTAGATACTGCTGTGGACAATTATACAGGGGCGTAATTTACGGGGGAGCGACACGGGGGACATGTCCCCTGCACTTTTTGAAAAGTTAGTATTGGTCCCCCCCCACTTTTTACAGTCCGAAAAACCAATGTTTAAAAAAAAAAAAAAATCCACTGCACACACTTGGACCTCAAAGAAACAGCGCCCGCTGAAGCTGCCAGACCATTTCCACTTCGCTCCCCTGTTCTTTCCAAGTCCCGCCATTCATTCAAACAGTCAGACTTGGCCAGCATCTAATAATGCCAGTAAATCGCGATGTATAAACCCCCTGAACTACCGAAGACGGAGGACAAAGTTAAGATTTCTTTTTAAAGAAAAACAGTGAGAGTCATATTAAACTCAATTTACGATCTTAATTTTTGTGGGCAACTGCTTGCTTTCCTTTTACATAGCTAGCTAGCTGCATAGATAAGCAGTATTCGGTGTTTTAAAGGGATATTTCAACATTTTGGCAAATTTGCCTATTGCCATAATCCCGACAGTTATATGAGTAGGTACATAACCTTTAGCTTTCCGTGCCCATTGTTTTGAGATTCGGGGGGAGGGGCACGAGCTGCTCAGCGAACATAACGAAAGTGAACGGTACAGGTCCCTCCCTCCTTCAAAACTCATCAAATACGCAATCCAACAGCTCCAAAACGCTCTTGTGGACAACTTGTGACCTGCACATTCACCACACTATAAAATAATAATGTATAATTACGAGACAGAGTTATTTTTCACGGCAAATGCATAACCAGAACTACATTCCAGACATACCGGCTGGGCGGAGTGATTTCAAAAGCGTATGTTTACTGCAACTACTCGCAACGTCTGAGGTGCGCACTGCGCACTGTGTTAATCCGCCCAGCGGGTTACTCAAGAAAGTAGTTCCGAGTATTTGCTTCATGTGTCGTAATGTTTCATAATTATACAGAATCATTTCATAGCGTGGTGTATGTGCAGGTCACAAGTTGTCCACGAGAGCGTTTTGGAGCTGCTAGATTGCGTATTTGAAGAGTTTTGAAGCAGGGAGGGACCTGTACTGTTCACTTTTATTATGTTCGCTGAGCAGCTTGCGTCTTTCTCCCCTGAATCTCAAAACAACGGGCACGGATAACTAAAGGTAATGTACCTACTCATACAACTATAGGGATTATGGCAATAGGCCAATTTGCCAAAATGTTGAAATATCCCTTTAACATTACCCATAATTACTCGCGGCAGGAGCAGGTTCCAGTTCCGGTTCGCTGGGCGCTTAACTTAGCAGTGCTGAATACTGCTTTGATTGGTTTTTTAAGGCAATATCGATGGAAAAAAAACCATAGACTGGAAAAAACAACAAAACATTTGGCAGGACCATTCATAGCTCACCACACACTGTTAACAAACAGAGCTCAGGTTAACTGTGCTGATTAACTGGCTGAGACGACACTGGGTGTGCACTTTAGAATGATAGTGATCAGTGGCGGCTCGTGATCTAGCATTAGGAGAAGCTCAAACAATCCCTTAAAATTAATGATTAGTCTTGACCTGTTTTCAATCATTCATTTAAATCACCATTACAGAAACATTACTAGGTGTGGCTACTTTTCATTTACCGATTACGACATTGGACTTCTCACGCTTTTCTTTACTCGGGTTGGAAGCAATGCATGTGTTTTATGATCATTTAAATGAAATAAGATTATTTGAAATGTCTTTATGCAATTCCATTCCAACCCCTCCATGCACAACGACTTCGATTCCGCGCGTGAATCTCTTACATATGCATTGATTGAATAATTGCTGACTACAGTTGAGGAACGCAAATATGCCACTTAACTCTCACAGAATGTGTGAGAGTTGACAGGTATGCATTATAAATGAAAACTGGCCACACCTGATAATGTTGAGAGTTTTCAGAGTTTCTGTAAAAGTTTCTGTTAAAGTTAGCTGCTAATTAGCAAGCAAATGCCTATCAAGTACTAGCAAGCAAATGCCGATCAAGTTAGTCAATATGGTTTCATCCCTGGACAGAACAAGTCAGATCTGACCTGGGGACTGCGCTAGGAAGCAGGATTTGAAATTATCGAGGTAACTTGAGGGTTAACCAGGCTTTCTGCACCACAAAAGTGGCTCACATATTGCTGGGGTAAATCACCATGTTAAGCTTATGCTGCACGTCTATGTATCGGAGTGTGAATTTGCGATTCCTTAACCAAATAGCTGTGGACCCGACAGGTTCAACATCATCAAGAGCTCAGCGCAAAGGCCGCGCCCCTTTTTTGGGGAAACCGATCGCGCTTATGCATTGAAATCAATGAGAAATAGGCGCAAAAATTGAGCAGTAAAATGCCCAAAAGTTGTTGTGTGCCGGGTTGCATCTCGAGTAAAATGACGAGTCCGGACCTCAGGTTCCTTCTTCTACCTGGAAAAGGGAAAAATCCAAAAAGGAGAGCTTTATGGCTCCAGGCTATTCGAAGAGAGGATAAGGAGAGGAACAACCTTAATTTATTAAGATAACGCGAACGCTCAGGTTCGGGCAAGGTAGCAAAATAATCGCAAGACATATCCATTAATCAAGAAATGAATGTAAACAGGAAATTAAGTTAAGTAAATCTGATACATTTTACACCTAAAAAACACATCAAATTACATTATGGTCAATAAAGTCCGAGGTTTTCTATCCCCCAAAAAGGGGCGCGGCCTTGACGTTTGGCGAAGTACCCGGATGTGCCGGTCGGGTCTATGGGAGAAGTTTCAACAACTCTGATTGGCTAAAACTAATTAATAAATCACTTTCGTAGCCAATAAACGTCTTTGTAGTGCATACACGCTGTAGGGGAAGGTACTAGCCCTCTTATGACTGCTCACTTTGAACGCAGTCATACCCACACGATCTCCTATCTTCATTAATAGCTTCTTGTCAGCTGAGCCCAACAAGCACGCGGTTTGGCTGGAGACATTAGCAATAACCGTGTTATAGTGTTATGTATGTGGTCGCGTATTACAACCCCAATTCTGAAAGTGTAAATTGTGAATAAAATCAAAACGCAATGACTTTCAAATCACACCAGCCAGTATTTTATTCACAATAGAACAGAGATAACATTGCAAATGTTGAAACGGAGAAATTTTTCAATTTTACCCACAAAATGAGCTCATTTCAAATTTGATGGCTGCAAGTGGAGGCGTCTGGGCATTGAGGAGACGAGTTTCTTGAGTTTAGCCATTGGAATTTGATCCCACTCTTTTGTTTAATACAGGCTTCCAGCTGCTAGAGAGCTTTGGGTCTTCTTTGACGGACTTTTCGTTTAATTATGCGCCAAATGTTCTCAATCGGTGAAAGATCAGGACTGCAGGCAGGCCAGTTCAGCACACGGACTCTTCTACTACGAAGCCATGCTGTTGTAATAGCTACAGTATGTGGTTTTGCATTGTCCTGCTGAAATACACAAGGCCTTCCCTGGAATAGATGTCGTCTGGAGGGGAGCATATGTTGCTCTGAAACCTTTATATACCCTTCAGCATTCATGGTGCTTTTTAAAATATGCAAGTGTCCCACACCATATGCACTAATGCATCCCCATACCATCGGAGATGCTGGCTTTTGAACTGAACGCTAATAACAGGAAGGGTGGTCTTTCTTCTCTTTAGCCCGGAGGACACAATGCCCATGATTTCCAACAAGAATGTCAAATTTGGATATTCTTCTTTTCTGACCACAGGACACTTTGCCTCTTTGCTACAATCCATCTTAAATGAGCCTTGGCCCACAGAACACGGCGGCGCTTCTGGATCATGCTCAACAATGGCTTCCTTTTTGCATGATAGAGTTTTAGGTGCCATTTCTGGATGGCACGGCAGACTGTGTTTACAGACAGTGGTTTCTTGAAGTATTCCTGGGCCCATTTAGTAATGTCAATGATAGAATCATGCCGGTGAGTGATGCAGTGGCGTCTGAGGGCCCGAAGATCACGGGCATCCAGTAAAGGTCTTCGGCCTCATCCCTTACGCACAGAGATTTTTCCCAGTTTCTCTGAATCTTTTGATGATGTTATGCACTGTTGATGATGAGACCTTCAAAGCCTTTGCAATTTGACGTTGAGGAACATTGTTTTTAAAGTATTCAACAATTTTTTTACGCAAGCCTTCACGGGTTGGAGAGACTCTCGCCATCTTTACTTCTGAGAGACTCAGCCTCTCTAAGACATCCCTTTTATAGTCCATCATGTTACACACCTGATGCGACTTAACTTAATTACTTGCTAAATATCATTTCAGCTGATTCTCTTATATATTAATTGCTTTTTCAGCCCTTTTGTGCTTGTGTCCCAACTTTTTTGAGACCTTTTGCAGCCAGAAAATTTGAAATAAGCTCATTTTGTGGATAAAAATGTAAAATTTTGCCGTTTCAACATTTGAAATGTTATTTTTGTTCTATTGTGAATAACATATTGGCTCATGTGATCTGAAAGTCATTGCATTTTTATTTTATTCACAATTTACACTTTGTCCCAACTATTTTGAAATTGGGGTTGTACATTACTGTTTAGATCATATAGCCCTCTACCCAGCTAGCTAACGTTAGTTAAGAAAAACAATCCTCATATTTAAGCAATTATGTGATGCGGTTCTCTTTCATAGCATTCGTTTCGATGTCTCAGTATGCGATACGCCCCCTCGCGTATTCACAGAAGCACTAATATCATTACACCAGCCCTGAGAGGCTGGCAGTCATGATGCAAGCGTCAGGGCACAAGTCCTATATATATGCTAGACACAACGTCACTCGTCATTCAAATCACCTCTTCTCGCTTCACAACAAGCAACTTTCGATGTTGCTACAAATTGGCTAAACTGTCCATAGATTGGAGAGAAATCTCTGTTGCCGGGCGCTAATTTTGCAGCGACATTGACCCAACTGCCTTCACCGCAGGTAGTTCATCTGTACTCTAGTCTGTTTCCAAACAGTGGAGTATTTCTGCTTACAAGCTAGCTAGCGCGTTAGCTGGACTATTCCAAGCAAGCTAGCGTCAGCGACAACGGGAAGGCCTGGTTTTCGTGGAGGTAGCTAGCTCACAAGGTATATCACCCCAGATATCCCTTAGCCTTTCTTTAGCGCACCAGCTAAATAGCTACAGCTGAAAAGCTGTCTCTCACCACGGAGCACGGTGACTCCGATGCCCGTCTGTGCAGTTACGGGAATAGAATTTCGAGCAAAGGCTCACACCAGGTCTGCTCCGCGTGTCTTGGGCTGGAACACGCCAAAGCGGCTATCGATAACCCTGGCTCGTACACTCACTGCGCTCAGTTCACGGTGAAAAGCCTACGCCGAAGACTGGCTTGCCAAGCCGGCCTCTCCGGCAGGGACCCAATTCTACCCTGTTCCGCCCCCCCCAGGACTCCAGCTCGCCGTCGGTGGGGGGCATACTTCCCTACCGGAGAATCGACGATGGGGCTCGATGCTAGATGTACTTAACCCGCTCGCCGAGGAACCCCTCGTATTGGATTATGAGGAGGATGAGTCGGTGGGCGAAGAGTTTTTAGTGTCGGATGATGACGACGAAGACGATTCTTGCTTCGTCCCCATCGACTCTTCGTGCCTGTCCGCCGCCAAAAGCAAGGGTGAGGCTGCACAGCCACAGCCCATCGTGGACATGCACGACCTGTGAAAACGCGCTGCCGAGAGGCTGAACATTCCGTGGCCTGCTACTGTAGCGGAGGCCCCCCGGTCCCACTGTGAGGGTAAGAAATTGCCCCAGGCCTAACGGGCTGCTAAGCAGCTTCTCCCAGTGTTTTCCGAACTCTTGGAAGAAGTTACTTTGTCTTGGAAGGACCACCCGTACTCCAGTAAGAGCCCTGTCCAAGGAGCCTCTTCACTGGATTTTGAAGGGATGGAGAAGTACGCCATGGCTCGCATGCCGCCCATGGAGCCACTAGTGGCAGCCCACCTCCACCCATGGTGTTCAGCCGCGTCAACAAGACCAGCTACCCTCCCCTCCAAAGCTGACTGCTTTCAGTCCACCTTGGCTGAGAGGGCATATAAGGCGGCGGCCTTGTCTGTGAGAGCGCTTAATGTAACCTCAATGTTGTCGGTGTACCAAGCAGAGCTTTTTGATGACATGGTTGACGGCCCTGATTCCTCTGTGTGGGATGAGATAACCACTATTGCGGATATCTGTTTGCGCGTTCAGCGCTGTGCTGTCCAGGCGATGGGGAAAAGTATGGCAATGTTGGTGATTCAGGAAAGGGCAAGATGGCTCAACCTGACCAACTTGTCAGACAAAAAAAGAGGACATTTTAGACGTTCCAATTGTCCCTGATGGCATTTTTGGCTCTGCCCTTGCTGCCATGCAAAGACGGTGCAAAGCCAAGAAAAAGGAAGACAAAGCTTTGCAGCTCGCGGAAAACGCAGGCCGCTGTGCAGCCACCCCCCAGGCAGACCTTTGCTCAGGTGGTTTCCAGAGGTGCGTCTCCTGTCTTCAGCATGCCTAAGCGTCCAAAGGCTCAAGTATCTGCTGCAGCTCCAACCTGACCCCCCACCAACAGAGCTACTTGGCCTAAGAAGCTGTTCAATCTTCCCCCCACCCCAGGTGGCCGGCCAGCACCAGCCCCTGCCCCGTTGGGATGGCGGAAGAAGAAGGCATCTAAGCAATCCACTAGTCTGCTAGCAGGTGTGCCAGCTGTTCCCTGTTCTCTGGCCCCCCATGTACAGCATTCAAGTGTCGGGGGAGAACTCCCCCATTGCCACCCCTCCCTCTCGTCGACGTGTGGGCACAGAGCTCAGTTCGTGCGTTCCGGCCAAGAGGAGAAGAGACTCAGTTCAAGCGTTGGATTGTTTAATCCCAAAAATAAGTCTCTTAAGCACTCAGACACATTCTCTGAAAATAAATGTTTGCACACTGACGCATCCAGGCATGCAGCCGAGTGCGCAGTTTTACAATTTTTTGAAAGAAATAAATGTGAAAACAAAGTTGCAAAACAAAATGTTTTCCCAAATATCGCCGGTAGAGGGAGCCAGCGCTCGCTCTGTGGTGAAATGGCCAGTATAGCTGTCCCGAGTCTATTAGATCGCACATGCGCAGTAGCACCCGGGGTAACCAACCTTTGCCAACAAGGCGAAGTTGTTCAGCTAAAACACTGTCCCAGAAAATGGCAGGACCGGGCGGACATTTATTTTCCTCTTTCTCTACGAATAGAGAATTGGAAAACATGCACGACATCAGAATGGGTGCTGAGGACACTGGCCAAGGGCTACAGACTTCAATTCGCCTCAGTGCCTCCTCGTTTCAATGGCCTGATTTATTCTCAAGCTCAGGGTCAGTCAGCCCGAGTGTTGTAAGAAGAAATATCCGCCTTGTTAAGCAAAAATGCCATACGAATAGTCCCACACGAGCAGAGGCTGGAGGGTTTCTATTCGAGGTATTTCCTGGTCCCAAAGAAAGGGGGGGAACGGCACACGCCCAATTCTGGACTTGCGTGCTTTGAACATGTATCTGAGGAGATACAAGTTTCGCATGCTCACACACGTGTCCTTAATACGTTTGGTGCGTCCGGGCGATTGGTTCTCATCAATCGACCTGAAAGACGATTATTTTCACATCCTAATTTATCCCCCACACAGAAAATACCTAAGGTTCACATTTCAAGGCATTGTGTATGAGTACCTAGTACTCCCGTTTGGCATGTCGCTCAGTCCGAGAGTGTTCGTGAAATGCGCTGAGGCAGCCATAGCCCCTCTCAGGGAGCGAGGCATTCGCCTGGCTACTTATCTGGACGACTGGCTATTGCTAGCTCGCTCTGAACAGGAGGCCATTAAGCACACGAGTATTGTGTTAACACACCTGGCCAATCTGGGCTTCGGAGTGAACAGGGAAAAGAGCGTGCTAACACCAAAGCAGGACATAACCTTTCTGGGTTTAACGCTGACTTCGATCACATACACGGCCCGTCTGTCAGCCGAGAGAATTGTCACACTCAGATCAACTCTGGCGCAATTTATTTTGGGGAGACGAGTCACGTTCGGTCTATGCCTCAGGCTGTTAGGACTGATGGCATCAGCACTGTTAGTGGTGAGACTAGGCAGGTTGTACACGAAAGATTTTCAGTGTTGGGTGGCTTCTCTCAGATTAAATCCAGTGCATCACAGACGCCGCAGAGTTACGGGGTCCGCTTCCTGCGCTCTTGCACTCTGCCCATGGAAACGGCACTCTTTCCTGATGTCAGGAGTGCGCATGGGCACGATATCGAGCAGGAAAGTAGTGACATAAGATGCCAGTTTGTGGGGCTGGGACGGGGTGTTCGAGGGCAGAGCGGTGAATGGAGTCTGGAGCGCGGATCTCCGTCACGCACATATCAATTATTTGGAGCTATTAAGCCTAATTTATAGTCGTCCAACTCCGTCAATGCGCAGACACGCAGAGCCCCTCTCCGATGTCGCAAACCCTCTCTGACATGCTCTCGGACGCATGACGGACACCTCCCAAATTTTCTAACTATCTGTCAAAACGACGGAGACCCCACAGATAGCGCAAGCCTGTGATTGGTCAGCTAACTACATAATTTCCGGAATGCCGCTCTTCCGGTTTCCTTGTCTCAGACCCAATAATACCCAACTGCAGCCACAGGTAAATTACAAACCACTCCCCCTACAAACCGCGCGGCTACAGTACAAACCACGCCACCTACAAAACATGCCCCCAACAAAAGGTTTGGGGTTAGGGTTAGGGATAGGGTTAGGGCGTTTCTTGTAAGGGGAGTGTTCTGTACGGGGCGTGGTTTGCACTCAGCTGCGGCTGCAGCTAGACCCTTCTCCTCAGACCACCCACACCGCCATACAATTCTCAACCATAGACGTCATGAAATAGTAGGCAGGTCTCCAAAAAAAAACGCTACGCCCCCTATTGTCCTGGCGGTGAATTGCTTTGCAACACTCATTAAACGGAGAAGTCTGAAAGGTCCACATCTCCGTCGATACAACTGCATGTCTGTGCATTGATGGAGTTGGACGACCATAAATTAGGCTTTAGCCGTGTTTCTGACCCTGAAACATTTTCTTCCGTTTCTCCAAGGGCACCACGTGCTAGTGAGAATGGACAATACGTCCACGGTGGCCTATATCAACTGTCAAGGGGCTTTGCGCTCCCAGCAGTTAGACATGCTGGCACGCAAACTGGTATTGTGGAGCGATGTCCATCTACTCTCAGTGAGAGCCACGCACGTTCCCGGGATTCAGAATGTTGGTGCAGATCTCTTGTCCGGACGGAATCCCATTTATGCAGAATGGAAACTGCACCCAGATGTAGTAGAACAGATTTGGATACAGTTTGGCCATGCAATGGTGGACTTGTTTGCATCGGGGGAGAACGCGCAGTGCCCACTGTTTTTCTCCCTACACGACCAGAACACACCGCTGGGAGTAGATGCATTCGCGCACGAATGGCCTCGCACCCTGCTATATGCGTTCCCTCCATTAGCTCTGATTCCCCCAACATTGCTCAGGGTGCTGGAGAAGCGTTTGTCACTAATTCTAATAGCTCCTCACTAGTCGAACATACATTGGCTGACTGAAGTGAGGCAGCTCCTTTGTGGCCAGCCTTGGCCCCACCCATTGCGCAGGGACCTCCTGTTCCAGGCACATGGACAGATATTTCACTCCCACCCAGAACGGCTCGCCCTGTGAGCTTAGCCCGTGAGTGGTTTAATTTAAGACATATTGGACTGTCAGAAAGAATCGTGAATAAAATTCAGAATGCCAGAGCATCATCCACCAGGTCTCTTTATGGCTGTAAGTGGAGAGTGTTTGAGGAATGGTGCGCTAAAGCACAGGAAATTCTTTTTCAATGTTCAGTCAATGCGATTTTGTCCTTTCTGCAGGACTTAATTGACAAAGGGAAGGCATTTTCTACTGTCAAGGTCTATTTGGCTGCCATTTCCGCTTGCCATGTTGGTTTTGAGGCTAAGCCAGCAGGCCAGCATCCCCTTGTTTATCAGTTCATGAAAGGAGCTCGTAGACTGTTGCCAAGCTCCAAGCCCATGTCACCCTCCTGGGACTTGGCTGTAGTTCTGGAGGCTCTCACGAGACATCCTTTTGAGCCACTGGAAGACATAGACTTGAAAACACTATCTCATAAGGTAGTTTTACTGCTGGCATTAGCCACGGCCAAACATGTGAGTGATATTCACACTCTGTCTGTGCATCCAACTTGTATGCGTTTCTCCCCTGGTAACCTTGGGGTAACCTTGAAGCCCAACCCTGCTTTCATCCCTAAAGTGGTCAGTCCATGCTTGCCACTGGACCTGGCCGCTTTTCAGCCACCGCCGCACAGATCTGCTGAACAGTTGAAGCTTCATATGTTATGCCCAGTGCGTGCTTTGCATGAATATGTGGAAAGAACCAGGGCTTTCAGAAAAGGAGACCAATTGTTTGTGTCTTGGGCTAAGCCATACAAGAGCAAGCCTGTCACCAAACAAAGATTGTCTCAATGGATAGTGAACGCTATAGCATTGCCCTACTCTCGTTCAGGCCTACAGGTCCCAGCAGGATTGCGGGCACATTCTACCAGGGGTCTTGCAACCTCCTGGGCCTTGTTTAGGGGTGTCTCTATGCAGGACATTTGCGCTGCAGCTAGCTGGTCATCACCCCTCACTTTTACCAGGTTTTACAGATTGGATGTCTCATCTCCAAGCCTTGCTCATGCTGTCCTGAGCGTAGGCTCAAAGGAAGATCCGCCTCACCCCCATACTTCAGTGTGAGGGGGGCTGGCAGTCAGTCATGAGGATAAGCTTGTCTGGCAATACGGGAGCCTCCATATCCCATAGTGAGACATTGAAACGAATGCTATGAAAGAGAACTTTAGGTTATGTCTGTAACCCCGGTTCTCTGAGTAGCATGAGTGAGATGTCTCACCAGACCGCCCTTCTTGCTGCTGGGGTGAAGCGAGAAGAGGTGTGCTTATTTTGAATGACGAGTGACGTTGTGTCTAGCATATATATAGGACTTGTGCCCTGATGCTTGCGTCATGACTGCCAGCCACGCAGGGCTGGCGTAATGATATAAGTGCTTCTGTGAATACGCGAGGGGGCGTATCCCATGGTGAGACATCTCACTCATGCTACTCAGAGAACTGGGGTTACAGACGTAACCTAAAGTTTTTCGTCCCAACTTCAATAGCAAGCTTCAACAGCGATCGCTCTGACGTGGGAAGTGAAGTGCGAGACTTGTATTTCCAACAGTGGTACTGCGCGCAGAAACTGTAGGGGGCGCAGTTTTGCATATAACAGACCAATTCCCTTCTAATGTGGCTTTAAAAACTGCTGGGCCAAAGTTATAAGATAAATTCATATTTTGATATTCATATTGCTTTGATGGCGGACATCAGAGTACTGTTCGTGGAAATTCTGACTAAATCTCAGCAATGAGTGACAGAATACACAAGATTCAGAAGTCACCCCACTATCCCCCCACCCTGCTCATTTCCAGAGTGGTTTTATTGTGCTCTTTTCGATCTTTGGGGGTACACAAATATTTTGATCAATTTCATTACTTTCTGCTGTATTTTGCAATTAAATATTTTTTGTTTAACAAATAAAAAGCAAGGTCGTTTTATTCTACTTCAGATAGAGGTACTCGGAAAAACTAAAGCCCTTCTAAGCATTTGCACCAGAAATGTGTCCCGTCCCATCCCCCCACCTTTAAAATCAAACTTACACCCATGGGACAATATAATGTTTAGGACAAAGACATATTTTTATCCAGTTTTGAATGCTTATCTAGAAAGACATGGTTGAAGCACAGATTCTTACATTTTATAAAAGTGAATTTTACTTTATTTACCCATGCTTCACGTGTTTCTGATTATAGAGATATGTCTAACTTTAGTCTTTATTGTAGGCTTCAGATTGCCTATGGAGTTTTTACCGCAGTTTGTGAACACGAGGAACTAGAGTTGAGCCAATATAAGCCAAGCAAGCCATAAGGTGGCAAAGGAATAAAGCTGTATGGAGGCAGAGAAAGAAGAACTGAACATAGCCAAAAAATAGGCCCATAAAAATAAACTGTTTGAAAAAACATGAAGTAAAACATGGTCACTCGTGAATCACAAAGGGCAACACCATGACATTCCCGACAATAATACAAAAAACCCTGCAAACACCCTTCCCGTGGAGGAAGCCACTAACTGACCTAGACCACACAAGAAAATGCAAATTATTCACCAGCAAGAAAAGAATAGCCAGGTTACAGTTTTTCTGAGAAGTGCGATAGCTGAAAGAGCTTGCAGAGTTTCTGGAAAAGGTCTTATGGGCAGACCAAGAGGAGAAAAAGAGTCATTTCAGCTGATTGCAAGATCTACACTACTGGACAAAAGCACCAAGCAACTGTCTAGTTCTGAGATTCCCTAGCCCAGATCAGTCTCTTTGTGTCTCAGGAGGGGTTCCAGATAGTTACTATACCTTTTGGGCCAGCACCTGTCAGACGGCGAACTACTGTGGGACTGGACAGTTCAAGACCAGAGTTCTCCTAGAGCTACAATGCAATTGCTGGAGCTGTCAATCGTATGTAATTTAAGCTGGAGAGCCCAATGAACCTGAGCCTTAGAAGTCATACGTGACCTGCCACTGGATTTCAAGTGGCCTGTTTCACCTGAGTTTGGACTATACACTGGGCAGCTGACTTTGAAATGTTCAGTTTGGATGCAATTTTTGCATAGGCCACCTCTCACTTCTGAATATACAGGACGCCAAACGTGTTTCAAAACTTAGCTCTTTCTTTTTTGGTCAGCGACAATAAACTTTGGGCATTTTGGAGACACCTTATTGAATTTTTATCTTCTGACCCGTTTTTTTTTTTTTTTTAAATAAATTTGGCATCTCCAATCCCGCCCGAATCTGGAATGCCCAATTAGAGAACTATGTACCTACACAAGCTTGCTCATATGCGACCCCATATTGCCATCTCGGGAGAGCGAAGACAGTTTGCGGCCCTCCTCCAAAGCACTCGCCTTTCAGCCCCTGCTTCGTTCCACTCATAGCTCAAAACTTAGCAAGTTCAGAACGAGAGCGGAGGATACCCGAACATTGGCAAGCTTAGTCTCTTACTGGTGAGCACCCAGCTGGCCAACAGGAGGCGCTGGAGCAACAAACAAAGCTACAATTCGAATATCCCAACCCGGCAGTCCCTTCCCAATTTATTTCCCTGCAGCACAAAGCCAATTGTGCACTGCTCTGAAAAGGCTACCGACCACTGCCGGCTAGTACGCTGACCCTGTTTTTATTGAGAACTCAAATCACCCCATGTGCCACATCTCATCACACCATAACAATCAGACCATTAGTGGTCATTGCTCTTCCATGATGTCCAGGACACAATGGAAAACCAGAATAAATTTGAAAATTGCCATCCTGCTTACAAAACTAATAATATCTCTTACTTTTGATATGCAAATATGTGGGTTTTTTAGTATTGAGAAAAATATGATAAAATACACGTATCCAAATGTTCAATAATGTTCTATGTTGTTGATATTGTGTTTGTTAGGATACCATAAGAGTGCTAGTACTCTTGCATATATACTGTTGTCCATAAAGTTGGAGTGATTTTGCAAGGGCATAGGTCTAATATGAGAGTTGGTAGGGACACATATGTAATGCGAGGGCGCAAAGCATGCGAGCTGGAATTTTTTTTTTTGCAATAATCTGAGTGGAAATACTGCCTTTTCTGTTTGAAGAGATTATCCAAATGAGTGTTTGTTTTTTTTATGATGCTAAATGAGGTGCCTCAATTAAAACTTAAGTTTTTATTCTGTCTGTCCCTCACCCCATCTTGCTCTCATAAGGTGATAACTTTCACTACAACAGCGTGTATGTACTGGCAGTTCTGTTATACCACTACTTTGAGTCTTTTTTTTGTGTGTCCTTTTTTTTTTGTTCTTCCCATGTTTGTCATGTCTATCTCCCCCCGGGCATCTCCAAAGGGTTCATAGCAGTTGGTGAGAAGGAAGGAGGGAGGGAGGGAACTATGGGGGACACAAATGTAAATACTGTACTATAATTTGATTCATTATGATACAATGGAGATGTCCCCCATTGAGGGGGGTTGGTGGCGGCAAAAAAAAAAAAAAAGTGAGGTGCCTCCACAATTTTCATGGATGGATGCCATATTCAGTAACTTTTTTCTATTTTGTATCCATATACTTTTGATTTGATTTTTGAATACAAGTTTACGACTGTTATTTATGTTATGAACATTTAATATGAATAGCAATATCGAACAATTGAAATACTTTTCCTAATTCATAAATTACTTAATTACATAATGGTATGTTGTACTATTAGTGAATTTTACAATCATTCAATGGTAATTTATAAGCTAGCAATAGCTTACAAGCTAGCTTACGTTGATCTTACGTTAGTTACATTCTTAGGCCAGCCGCACAATTAACCGCTGTACAAATCAGACTTGAAAGTGGATGGCTTGGTTTCTATGTAGCCCAACATCCCACATTGCTGCACATTATTTAGATAACAGTTTTACCAGAAGCAGTCTTTCTGAAGACCCATTATTTGGCATTCTCAGACCATCCCAATTTAATTGCTTAAAGCATAAAACTCACAGTTTTCTTTATTAAACACTTTCTTGGAGCTTAGTTCTTAAATATCCAATTCAGTGTCCATTTGAACTTCATCAAAACCTGGGTGCTTGCTAGTTACTAATTTCCAGTTGGCAACTGTTTTATGAAGGTGAGATGGTCGCACTGAAAACAATGCACCAACTGCATGTAAAATAATATCCCATGCAAAAGGAGAAGAGTAGCTTAATTAGCTAGCTAGCCAGATAGCATCGTTGCCAGCTAAGCTACTGCCATTTGATTTTCCTCAAGTGTTCTATTGCTGAACATCGCACAAGGAGACAAAAATAGGAATTTTCTTTAGGCAGCTTTATCCTCGCCAAAGTCAATTTCATTGGTCATTATATTTCCCAAAAATCTAAAGGTATTGAAGGATATTTTTCATAATAGAAGCAGAAAATATACACCTAATTCACTATCAATTTCAATGAAAAATTCACTTATCTAATGTAGGCTCCTTAATATTTACATAATTATTAAACATACATTAACGTATTGAAATCTTAAGAATGTTACTTGCCACATCTGTGATTTATTTATTTTAATTTATTTTATTTACTATTCTAAAACTATTCTATTAATAGTGCAGTTAAATAAGCAGTGCATTAATTCCATTGTGACCAAATTTGCTGCTCGCCTACCATATGTGCAAATTTTATAGCCTCAGCGATCGTATCGCCACTGAGTTTGAATGGATCCCCATCACACGTGGGCCCGGATGCAATCGTACATTCCAGTGATTCCGCCACTGGTCATCACATACTTAAATATGAACTATTATTTCAGTTTCTTTTACCTGCCACAACCTTCACTAACCACTGCAAAGCATCTCAGCTGCCTCAAGAAACCCACTCAGATCTATTAGCCTGGACATTGAAACCAAGTGAGTGGATATGAAGCTAAGTTAGCAAGTTCGCAATCCTGTCTATTAAGCATCTATATGTGTGTAACACGACTGCAGCCGAGATAAAAACTTCAAAATAGACCACTAAAAATCTATGAAAGGGACAAAGCAGCAATCCGAGCATTTTATCGACTAGATCATGTCAGATTTACGATTACGCAGTTCTTTCATTTTCCCCACTCAACCAAAGTTGGTCGGACATTTTTGCTTCGTCTGAAAGTTGGTCGGGACATATCCCGACCATCCCTATCTAAATCTACGCTAATGTAATTTGTATTCAGACACATTATCTATGAAGAATAAATCACATGGTCACAATCATTTCATGAAAACAGGTAAAAATATATTTTATTACAGCTTTATGAGCAACAGCGTATATAACTCGTGTACTTCAAAAGATCAGTCAAAAATGTGACACCTCGTAATACTTTTGTCAAGTAGCGCAAGTATGTTGGCGAAAAGCGAGTCATTTAAAATAATTCAATTTCAACATGGTGAAAAAGAGCAAAACCTAAGCATACATCTAACTTTGTGGTGAAAAGATCCAACCAGTTAAAAAAAAAAAGTTCCAAAACGTTCTAATGCCTACTGTACATGGATGTACATCCTCACATCAGCAAAATTTGGGATGGTATTTTAAATTAAAACTGAAAGCAGTGATTTGTATATTATTATTGACCGGATTTAGATTGCCTCATTATTTTATGTTTCATCAAATTAATTTATTTTTCGTTATGGGCACTTACAGTATTTCACTTTTGATTCTTACAGCATATTCTAAAGAAAGTCACAACAGTATTTACCACTTTTTAATGTTGTAATTCCTTTTCACAACACTAAATAAGGATTTAGAGACTGAAGGGACAAATTGGTTGAGTGTTTCAGGTGTAATTTTGTCCCAGTCATCCTGCAAGCAAGTCTTTAGATGTGCAACAGTACAGGGTCTTTGTTGCTTTTTGTATTTTAAAAAGGCACTACGCATTCCTTATCGAGGACAAGTCCTGAGTGCCGGCAGGCCAGTCGAATGCCTGCATCCTCTTCTCACTTCACCATGCCTGTGTAATGCATTCATAATGCAGTTTCATGTTGTCTGCTCAAAACAGGCATGGATGTCCCGAAAAAAAGATGTCTTAAAGGCAGGACATGTTGCTCCAAAATTAGTGTACTTTTCAACATAAACAATGCCCACAAAGAAGTGTAAGTTAACCTCGCCAAAAACACTGACACAAGCCCATACCATGACAGAGCATGGCTTTTGGACTTGTTGCTGGAAACAACAGTCTGGATGGTCGTTTCAGGACACACTCAACATCAGGCTTCCTTTTTGCACAATAAAGTTTTAAATGGGTTCTTGGATAGAACGATGTATTGTGGTATTGACAAAGGCTTGTTACCATGCCCTTCATGCTCAGACATTTTACCAGATCCCTTGAATTCCTCATGTTGCGCACAGTTAAAGTTGAAATACTCATATCCCCTCCCACATGACTTGCAGGAAATTTGTTTTTTAGCCTTTCAATGATTTTTCAGACTTCTGAGAGCAAATTTGCAGTCCTTGGTACAGCTTTGCTCCGGAAAGTACTAGGCCTTTCCTTGGTGCTACTTTAGTGCCAAATCATTATTACAATCACCTTCTGACATCAGCAATAGCAAATCACATCATTGTCCAATTTTTTGTATCACTTTTAGGCCTAAATTAGTCCTGTCCCGACATTATTTATATTGTATTCCAGGCCTGAATGGAAGGAGTGGATATGCATTTACAAATAAAATAAAGTTGAATGGACAAAAACATTAATTATCTTAAGTTCATACTGTGCAATGAAACACAGGTCAAAGTCAAATATAGGAATCACTGCTTTCTGTTTTTATGTGCATGATCCCTTCCGTTCCAACTTTTTCCCAGTCGGGGTTGTATCTTTATTTTCAAAATTGCTCCAGAATGCCATTTCCAGCCATTCAAGTGAAATATTGTTATGTATTCTCTTTGAAAGTTTAAGAATGAGCTTGGATTTGTGTTTGTTTTCAGGGGACCTATATTATCCCACTGCTGAGGTCAGTGCATCGGGATGAGAAATACTGGGAGAAGCCAGACCAGTTCTATCCTGAGCATTTCCTTGATGAGCAGGGAAAGTTTGTCAGGCGAGAAGCCTTCATGCCATTTTCTGCAGGTATCGACTTTACCTTACCTGAGAGCACGTCAGCTGACTATTAGGGCAGATGCACTATGCAGTAATGTTATGCATGTAAGTTAACATACTGCCTCACGCAAACTTATTGCTAGAAATTTGTGTTCTTGCAGAAGAATACTGCGAACCTGTTGATTACCTGTCACAGAATGCTGCGTAAGTCTGTGTTCGATAGCGTTAAATTGAAGGTCTTGCGTAAACCTGCAGACAGAACAGAGCGCGCAAAAAGTTTTCTTGCAAGTTTGTAAAAAAAAGTCAACCAAGCAACATGAAGTCTCTTTACATTAGAATACACAGCATGCAGTTACCTGCTGCCAATATGTCTGAATATCAATGAGACAGAAATCAATATTAAAAGAAAAACAGATTCACCTCAAGGTTAATAATCAGGGGTGCACATAATTGGTGCGCTGGTGCGCATGCGCAGAAAAAATAGAAATTGCGCGGCAGAAAACTTGAAGGGAAGCTCAATTGCGTACCAGCATATTTGGCATTTTTGACTGGTTTACTTCGGCTACTGAAATAGGATTTTTCTCCATACATCTCTGGTAAGACAGAAGACATTATGACAAGTGTGTTCATTAATTATTAGCTTTTAAAGTTTACTCAGCTTTCACCCAAATTAGCAAAACGTCAAATCCATCAAAGCAGGGGAAAATCGGCATGGTCCGATCGGTTATTTTCTGCCCGAATGCGGTTTCCGTGCAGAGCTGCCTGAACTTTGACTTGTCCCAGAAAACTCGCTTCTTGTCGGCTTTTGTTGCGGTATTCCTAAGTACTATTTGAATATGGAGTAGCCGGAACTGCCTTTATATCCTCATCTTTTAAGTTTTAAGATCTGCGACATTATCCGTTTCATGAACGGTTGTAAGCATACGGTCGTTTTCAAGGTGTAGGCTTATAATTTACACAAAATACTGGTCAGACACTGTTAAAAACTAAATAGACGTGATCTTTAATATTTCTATTTAGATTCTGTGAAATTTTATCGATCAGAAACTTTTTTGACCGACCCGGTTCCGGAGGCAACTGAACCATAACTTGGCCCAAATCCAGAAAACCTCCATTATGTTCATGGGCAATTTAATGCGACAAAAATCGCAGGAGCTAGTTAGATAATGCTTTGAAAATACCTTCTACGATCGACAATGTCACAGAAGACATCAAAGCACACCACATATTAAATTCTGAAAATCTCCGCAATGGTACAAGCGAAGTACTTAATTTTTTGCTTAGATTTTATGCGTTGCCCCGTTTCAACGAGAGCACCGATGCATGCAAATCCCTTTCAGAAGCTTCGTAGTCCTACCTTAAACTCCGGTGCCTTATTGGAAAATTTCTATAAGAAATATCTACATTTTACGTATTACATTTCCCATACTGAAAAAAAAAACTATTCTTATCCATTAACAATCCACTGTTCCCTTGGATTGCGTCCGTAGACCAAAAGCTGTTTGTTTTAAAGTTGTGTGTTCTTGACTTGAGAGCCATCAGAGGCTGTTTTGACTGGCAACCATGCTTGTTTAAAGCTCTGCAGTGGGTTTCCGATAATGTTGGATCTCGCAGGATTAACGAGCGTGGCACAGAGATTCTTAAGCAACGAACATTCTCTCATGTTCGTCACATTCTCCTTACGTGGGTTTCCCAAACACAGTCGTTAGACGGGCCTAAAGAGGAATTTTGCGGAGAGTTTCTTGAGTCCTCGCTAAAGCATTAGTTGTTAATAAATCGATGCTATGAGATTGAACGTCCCTCGTTTTAACCAATCAACACTGAAATACAATATTTTAAAAACACATTGTCATCATCATTAGTATATGACTAAATTGATTCAGTGTCTTTTTAATTAAATTAGCTTACAGAAATATTACAACGAAAGATCACAAGAATAGAAATAATTAAGAAAAGGTTTAATAATGACGTAAAACTCATTTAACAGTCTGCTCAGTTCATTGTTCAGTTAAACAATCCAGAGCCTGATTGCTCCAATAAATTGGCATGTGGCAACACGGTATCTGACAATCGGTCATGTAGGGGAAAAGGCCACGAAAGTTAGCATTCACAAAGGAAGAAATCCTCCTCTTGCTTGATGAAATTGAACATAAGAAAGATTTACTGTTTTCTAAGTAAAAGTAAATACACATTAAGAAATATTTTAATTTTTTTGTTTTGCTCAACTTCCTCGTTTGTGGGCTGATTTGCATCGAAAACGCATGCGTATTGAGTGCTCTGCAGGAAAGGACGGCTGCGATGATGACACCTTGTAGGATGGGCGCTGCGTAAAGAGTGAGCACCAGGGAGCATCTGCAGGTGCTCCCTTGAGAACCACACCAAAAAAGTTATGTGCACCCCTGTTAATAATTCAACTTCATAGACAAGTTTTCCAGCATGTTGGAAAAAAAGTCCTCAATAGTGCAATGTGAAGGTTCCCGTATGTTCATGTGACCACAGATCTGCTGCCATGTAAGTTTACGAATCTTAACTGCAGAGCCCTATGGATTTGATCGCAATATGAAAGTTTAAGTAGATTTATGCAAGCCGAACTCTTGCGGAATTTAACTGCATAATGGATCTGCCCCACTTGGCCAGCTGACAACATTTCCCTAAATTATCACTGATAATATGTACAACGTTGTAATATTTTTTATTCCTACATGTAGTTCAGAATGCAAAAAAAAGCCTTTCTGCAGAAGCCAAATCTGACAATTTATATTTTACTCTTTTTAAAGCTTTATAATTCAAGATTGAGCTTCACAGAGAGGGGGGAAAATAGTGTAAGTGAAAAATGACACTTTAGTATTTAAAATGCCATCTTATATTATTTTATTTTATAATTTCAGTGCAGCAAAGTGGCCATAAACACACAAAAACACTGAAAATTCAGTATTGAAATTGTAGGGAAAAAAAATCCTGAGAATTGAAAATTGGCTGGGTGTGAAAACAATATATTTTTGCGTTCATAAACTCTTTGTGCCACATTTGAGTGTGATACTCAAAATTACCAACTGTCTGTTAGTCAAATAATACAGCGATGCAAGTGGCTCCCCAAATGGCTTTCCAAGTGGCTCAGCAAATTGTGCACAGTCAAATCATGAAATAATCATACTTTTACTGTGAATCAACTCTTTTGACCCATGAAGTTCGATATAAATTAATCATTTTCAAATAGGAATTTGCATACATCCATTTATATAGGCGAGGATGTAAATCAAGTCTTCAGAAAGACCTCCAAACCCAAAAAAGAAATGCTTTTTCTTCATTAAAAAGCACTGAAATTTGTTCATTTTTCACCAGAGCCCCTTTAGCCAGCACACCCTCATAAAAAATAGCTTATTTTACTGTCAGAATGTTTAACTTGCAAGAAAACAGTGTGCTGTTACTATCTCCTATGATATGGACGAAGGGTTGGACATTAGGAGGCATACAAAATGAAGAAAAATGTGAAAACTATTCACAAGAAACACCAGGCTACATACTGGACAAATGGTGAAATGTGCAAATTAGAACAAATAGCATGCAGGTGCAGTGACATACACCTCAACACGCAATCATATTCCTCTGTATTTGGACACTTTTCTCCAAATTCGGCAGTATGCACCTTTAGTTCCATTTGCCCTGGAATCTGAGTAATGGGAAAACTACCATCTTGCTACCTACCACAGACGCTGACTAAGTCAGGCCCGTAGTCAGCCAAGTGGATGTGGGGGGGGGGGTCCAAAATGTGAACCTTTTTGTAGTTTTCCCCCCATTTTTTTGAATATTTATTTGGAGCTTCAAAAACGTAATTCCTACATTCTGATGACTTTTAATGCACCAATTTGGATTGGATTGGCTTGTCGACTGCTATCTTAACCAGCCAAGCTTTTATGATGAACCAAATTTTTCACACGCACGCATGCACGCAGGCACACCCACACACACACACGTGAATAGAATGGTGACACAGTGGAACACACATCACACACAGGGCACCGGTGTGGCAGCCCAAAGTGCACCTGGGGTTAAAGTGGGCTAGCCTGTTTTATAACCTGAATATAATCTGGGCTAGCCCAGTTTATACCTCCCCCCCCCGCGCTGCTAATCTGGGCTGCTACCCCTGATCAACTTTTATATTGAGGGGACCAAAACTGGGAAGGGAACTCTTCATAAATAATGTAAAATGTAGTTACTGGCATAGGCAGATTATGTTATAACAGTCCCTGATTTCTGGATGGACAAATGGCTTCATCTGGTGCCCACTGCACAAATAGGCAGCAATTACAGCCCATAACCTATTAACACATCCATTCACACCTGCATCTCAACAGGATTTACAGCACAGGAGCAGCAAAGCATCACAGCCAACAGCACAGTAAAATGAAATGGTTTACCTGTATCTCAACAATACAGGATTTACAAAGTGGAGGTGCACTCACTTATAGCCAACTGCACATTAACAAAACAAGGACCCCCTCGAAAATGAGATGTTCCATCTCGAGGGGTTATCCTTCAAATAAACAATGAAACACCGCTCTCAACCACAAGAAACACTGATAATATCAGAATAACACCCCTCTGTACAAACGGCTATCAAATCATTACTGAACCAGGACATGACAGTACACATTATACAACAAGTAGTTCTGACCAAGCAATCTGATTGATCAACAAGACATATAGAATGAGATGAAATCAGCATGACAGCATAGCTAAGCCTTCACTAAGAATATTTCCTCTCCATATCCCACATTGTAGCCTAACTGCCGGAGCTGTAGCAGGAAAATGCTGCAGTACTGACGCAAAATGGATCGGTTTCTTGGTAATATTTATGAGCACACTGGAAGTAAACAAAGTAATACATCTGAAACAATTTGTTACCTCCGCCAACGAAGTTGGGGCGGAGGATATGTTTTCGCCCCTGTTTGTGAACAGCATAACTCAAAAAGTAATGCACGGATTTGTCTGAAATTTTGTGGGTGGATTGCTATTATATCAAGGATGGACTCTTTTGATTTTCACCACAATCACTGAAACAATATTGCTGCCACGGCAGCCATGTTGAAATCCTATCACACGCGATAACTCAAAAAGTAATGCACGGATTTGTCTGAAATTTTGTGGGTGGATTACAATTACATCAAGGATGGACCCTATTGATTTTGACCGCGATCAGTGAAACAATATGGCCGCCACGGCAGCCATCTTGAAATCCTATCACACGCGATAACTCAACTTTGCTCCCACTCATGCACATTTGGATTGTGCTGCCTTGGCGGAGGTTTGCACTCTACGAGTGCCTCTAGTTTTTTCTATTTTAACATAACCTACATTGTTAGAAAGTTAAATTTTTTAGAAGGTTTTACACTTACAAATATGGACTGAAGCTGAATATTTCATTTGAGAAAATTGTGTAGTTAATTTTGGAAGTGATTACATCCATCTTTTTCAATTTAATAGAGACTTTTGGGCTTTTCAACAGCCCAGAGTTATCGAAATGTTTTCATTTCAAGATTGCAACTGTTGAAGCGACATCTGTCTCCAACAAATTAATTTTTATCACCAAATATCTATAACACTGTTGATATAGGTAGGCATTTTGTGTTTATTTCTGCCGTATTTAGTCAATTTTGGAAATTCCGCAACCTCTACAAAACATTAATGTTAGCTCAAAGCTCAAAGCTCATTCACCTGGGATTAGAAATCCTCTGTCACTGGATCATTACTAAGGGATGGACTACTCACTGGAGTAGTAAGGTAGGTTTCATTACACACAGGAGTTCACTGACATGACAGATTGTTTCCCAATTATTAGTCAGACCCCATGTATTTCCATGAAAACGGGGATCGTACACGCATAATGTTTTAATTTTGGGAGCTAATTACCCCACAGAATGAATACATTTTGATTATATGTTTAAATTTGTTGGAATTAGTTGTATAATTGCAATATTGCACTAAAGGGTGAGCTTTAACAAGCACTTCAGTAAGGGCCGGCTCTAGCTCTTTGGTTGCCCTAGGTGAGATTGAGTTTTGCGGCCTCCCCTTTTCCCATAACAAGCGTTGCCCTGATAATTTACATACGTATCAAAAGTACAAAGTATTTATAGATATGGTATTATAGACAGAAGCAAAACAAACACGCATTGTTCTCTCCTTGTGCTCTTTAATCAATTTTCAGGTGAATGAAAGATACAGTATTCAAAAAACAAACTGGCAGTCTCTCCTTTATATACTTCTTCTTCGAGTTTACTGGCGGTTTAAAAACCACTACGATTGACTATAATTAATAGTAGAATTACATAGTATCAATAACATGTAAATTTTTGCTTCAGAAAACTGATTTTTCCTAACTACTGATTGGGATACCATTGGCTCACTGTAGCTGAAGTGCCTGCTGGAGAGGACAGTGATTATTTCTGTAGCAAGAGATTACTTTTTTTTTTTTTTGAACTGCTGGATAGATACTATGGGCAAGTATATTGAGCAGTTTGCACATCAGGTTTTAGCTGAAGAGTTTTACTCTGGCAACTCCTGAAAAACAGGGATTGGAGTGAACTCGTCCATATGTAAACTGTGTTCCAGCTCGGCTTGCTTGTGAAAATTCAATAACTGATCCGGGTGTGCCATCTAGTGATGGAATATTGTAACTGCGTGCATAAATTTGCAGCTCCAGGTCCGCTGGCAGACACATCTGCACAAAGCGGTTAAGATGCCCTGCCGGGCAGATAATCTGTAAATGATGAATTAAATTTATATTATAATTTGAAACGAGTAACTAAGTTGCCAGTGTCAAAGTAACGAAGTGAAAGCATACTTTTTATCTTTTAAAGGTAGTCGACTAAAAGTAAAAGTCTCGGTTTAAAAAAAATCTTAAGTACAAATCCTCCAAAAAAAAAAAAAAAAACTACTGTACTGTGACGAAGTACATGTACTTCGTTACTATGCACCTTAGAAAACGGGAGTATCATGCATCTCTCTCTCTCTCTCACTCACACACACACACACACACACACACGATTTGCTGAATAAACGGGCACAGTGAAGGGAAAAATAGGTGGGGGAAAAAACGCATATTCTGGGACAATTAACCGAGGTCCGGACCTCGGTGTCCTCAATGGTGGTTACGGCCATGATTTTAATAAAGTTATATAGTTATCAGTGAAGTTACGTTAGCTAGCAATACGTACTAGCAAGCTAGCAAAGTAACAGTTGCTAGCTAGCAATAGCTGAGTGGCAGCAATGAAACGTCCAATATTAGGTAATGCACAATACTATTTCATTTGACACTATAATGGCTGAGATGAGACTTACCTCTATACTGGGCTTTCTTTTCCTCTTCTTCTTTTCTCAGTTTTCGTCCCTGCGCACCAGAGGGTTTAGACCTCTTCATTTTGAGAATCCATCAAGCTGATCAATGCATCAGTTGAACACTTGCCTAACGTAACGCAAATCCCCCTTCCCCCTGTCCACAAAATGATTGACACAAACATCTGCTTGAGGATCTGGTTGTGGCTGAGGGGGCGGCCTAGGATGATTATGTTTAATAAACATGTTTTATTTCGTTTGATGTTCTAATTCTATGATTAGTCAATAGTCAGTTACTATTTTTCAAGATAGAACACACGAAGGGAGGGCGCCAATAGGCATCGAAAATTATTAGTTGTTTTTTTTTTTTCGTTTTTTTTTCTCGAGGCTAAAGGTGACTGGCGGCGCCCCTCCAGCAGATGGCGCTCTAGGCAACCGCCTATATCGCCTATGCCAATCGCCGGCCCTGACTTCAGTAAGGACCAAGGCACTTGGGTTTCCGCTGTTAAGCAGACCAGTGGAAGGGATGCCATAGCAATGGCAGCAGACTAGCCCCACAGACAGAAGTCTGGCGGATTTAACATTGACAGCCTGATTGTGACTGTGTGGTGAAAATTTAATTCATCACATAACTGTAGTAGTTTTCCTTCATCCTAGCTCATTACATAATTTTGATATAACCCAAGGTACATATTACTTGCAAAAATTTCAATGGCTGAAAGCATGGGGAAAAAAAAATCGCTCCGCGTTACTTTACGCTGTTTAATATTTAGCCAAACGGAACACTAAAGACTGTGTTTGAAACGTACACTCGTCCACTCACTCACTCTATAGTATTTGCTATGTAGAACACTCACTATGGGATAGGGGCAGACAGTTATTGATACATTTTGGACACTACTTATAATATTGATACATAATGCTTAAATTTATATTTCTGGGGATAATATGTCAAAGCAATCAAGTGTAAATTGATCAATTTTCATTTTGAACTAAACAACTGTTAAGAAACACCACTCTCCTGCGACTCAATAGCTCAGTTCATGTGCATTTTTCATTATTCCTGAGCTCACTTGTTCATCATAATTTTAGAGAGAGACAGGTCTTTCTTTCAGATGACATTGTATTTTTCTTCATCGTCAGACATCACATTAGCGAGCTATATGCCTAGCATCACAGCCAACCAATCTGACATGGCCGTGGACGAGTGAGGAGGGAGATATAAAGGTGACATCTAACATAACATAACATAACATAAGATAACGTGAATGGCGAGAACAGGCCGTTCAGCCCAACTAGGCTTGCCAGTTTCTTTATACTATTGGGAATATATCACTTCAGATACTCAATGACATCTAGCTTTAAGTCAAGCCTGCTCTTGAAAACTCCCAAGGTCTCTGCCTCAACAATATGGTCAGGCAAGCTATTCCACATCGAAATTACTCTTTGGGTGAAGAAATATTTCCGAATATCAGTGCTAAATTTACCTTTGGTCAACTTCCATTTGTGACCCCGAGTTCTACTAACAACACTTGGTCGAAGGAATCCTACATAATTCACTTTGTTAATCCCTTTAACATTTTTAAAGACCTCAATCAGATCACCCCTAAGTCTCCTTTTCCTAAGACTAAAGAGATTAAGGATCTTCAGCCTCTTCTCAAAGCTTTCATATTTTATACCCGGAATTAGCTTAGTGGCTCCTCTCTGAACTTTTTCTAGAGCCTCAGAACTGTACACAATACTCCAGATGTGGTCTGATGAATGTGTTGTATAAAAGAAACATCACCTCCTTGGATTTGTACTCAATACTTTTGACAATGTATCCCAGCATCCGATTGGCTTTTTTAACTGCTACGGCACAATTGCTAGAGCCTGTGAGGGTTTGGTCAACAATCGCTCCCAGATCTTTCTCGTGTGGAGCACATTCCAGTTTTAAACCTCCCATGAAGTAATCCCGTCTAACGTTTTTATTACCAACATGTACAACTTGACATTTCGCTACATTAAATTTCATTTGCCACATTTCTGCCCAATTCTGGATTCTATCTAAATCATCGCGAATCACTTTAGTGGACTCTAAACTATTTGCCAAACCTCCCAATTTAGTATCATCAGCAAATTTAACTAATTTGCTCTCAATATTCCTATCAAGGTCATAAATGTAGATGAGGAACAGCAGGGGTCCCAGCACCAATCCCTGGGGGACGCCACTCCCCACCATACCTAGCTCAGATGAGATACCACTGACCACCACTCTGTGTTCTGTCCTGTAACCAGTTTTGAATCCACTTCAGAATACCTCCTGTAACTCCAATGGAGCTCATTTTAAAAACTAGTCTCTTATGCAGTACTGTATCAAATGCTTTCTGAAAATCCAAGTATATGATGTCATAAGCCCTGCTCTGGTCATAAGTCTTGGTGGCCTCTTCAAAAAATTCCAGAAGGTTTGTCAGGCATGACCTTCCCTTACGGAAACCATGTTGGCTATCCCTCAAGATATTATTACGTTCAAGAAATAAGTCCAGCTCATCTTTTATGATAGATTCCAGTATTTTGCACCTAATGCAAGTTAAACTGACTGGCCTGTAATTTCCTGGCTCAGTACGGTCCCCTTTCTTATATATTGGTATTATATTGCCCTGTTTCCAATCATTTGGTATTTCTCCAGTTTCTAAAGACCGTCTGAAGATGGTGGATAGCGGCTTAAAGATGATCTCACTAACTTCCCTGAGCACTCTAGGATATAAGCCATAAGGACCCGCCGCCTTATCTGCCTTTAGTTTATGCAACTTGTCTAATACTTTGTTATCCCTAACCTCAATTTCCGCTAAATAATCTTGAGCGTTGGACATGTCCTCAGGCCGAATAAAAACCCGCTCTGAGGTAAAATTCTCAACAAAGTAACTGTTTAAGGTATCCACAATATCCTTGTTATCATATAACAGCGATCCATATTTATTCTTTATGCACTTAACCTCCTCTTTGACTTTACTTTTTCTGCTACAGTACTGAAAGAAGCGCTTAGGGTTAGTTTTTGCCCCTTCTGCAATTTGTCTTTCATACAGTCTTCTAGCATTCCTCAGCTCTTTTTTGACCACGGCCTGCATTTTACAGTATTCAGCCTTAGTGTTCTCATTGTGATCCTTTATGTACATCTTATAAAGATTCCTATTTTCCCTCAAACTCCTGCGAATAGCTGTGGTCATCCACTGAGGATTCTGCTTTTTCAGCTTACTTTTGGACACCTTTGGAATGAATTTGCACTGTGAATCAAGTAAAACCCCCTTAAATCTTTCCCACATCTCATTTACAGACTCACAGTCCAGGAGTGTCTCCCATTTTATTTCACTTAGATATGAGCGCATCCTGTCAAAGTTTTCTCGCCTAAAATTGAAAATTTACCTCTACAACGTACTTGAAAACTTTGTCACTCTAATTGCAATCTAAAGATTCTTGCATCTTAATTTTGTGTGTGTTCATACCCAATCTTTTAGTTGACTAAATGAGGGTGAAGTGTCGTGAAATTTCAGAAATGTGCATAATTTCACATAACTTCCTTCTCAGTGACAAAGACTGTTGAAAACTGCCGCTTCAGGTTACGTTCTTTGGACATGCCACAATGCATTTCATTAATCACTCTCTATGGTACAGTGTCTGTCGGCTAGATTTTGCCGTTCCTGGCGACGATTATGTAGTGCGCTATAAAGTGTTGTAAAAGAACTGCCGACATTTCGAACAGCACTACAAAATGGCTGATACACTAAATAGTACTCTATATAGTGAGTGAGTGTACGTTTCAAACACAACCCAACTATAACGCTGGTTAAATAGGTGGCTTAGCTCTGTAGCAAGCTAGCTACATGCCACTCTCATATCTAAGTTTATGTTACTTAGCCAGCTAGCAAGCGTGCACACAGTGCCTTACCATAACCATTGTATAACAGTTTGTGAGCTAGTGAGCTAACGTTGGCTAGCTACTCAGTTGACTGTGAATTAAGAAACCCGTTTCACTCGCGCTGCTCACTTCCTTGCGCCGCGCATGCAATATTTTTTTTTGTAGGTGAGTGAAACGGGTCAATGGAGTCAGATTCAGAGGCACCAGTGAGTGAAAACTAACCAACAGTAATTACATAATATTCAATTCCATATGTGGCATAAAATAAAATGCCCTTGTAACGGTTAGTTACCTTTGTAGTCTGAGGAACTACCATTAACATTATTATCGTAATTATAGCATTTCAGCGCCCGTTTGTTTGCAGTCAAATGCGTCAGTTTTTTTTCTGCCAGAGTGGCGCGCGACTCGCAAGCGGTGACAGCGGTAGGCAACTGGAAGGGGCGCGGCGACGGATGACAGACGGGAAGCTCGGCAAATCATTTTATGCGGACTGAAGAAAATGATTGGTCAGACTTTTATCAAAAATATATGAGAATTGAATATCGAAGAGTTTCAACATCTGGTGGTTTTCTTTTACATTTTAGCGTGCCATAAGCTTATTAGGTGCATTTTAAGATTACAAAAGAAAGTGTAAAAATGCCAGAAAGGTAAGAATTGCTTTAACTCATTTCACAACTTTCATATGAGGGGCCCACTCATGTAAGATCCTCTAACTTATGTGTTCTTCATAAGCAGCCATGTAGTAAGTGGGATATGTCCGAACACCTGGTCATTACACACACACACACACACACACACACACGAAAACACCTTCCATCCCCATGAGACCGATGACTGTCAAGTTTGCTAGTGAGCTAACGATTTCATGCCAATAGAATGCCATTAACTGTCCCACATAGTTTTTCAGGTTGTAAATATAACAACCTTACCCAGCTTGGCCTTTTTCCTGGACAGAAAATGAGGCTTCTTATGTTCTTATGCAATAATCAAAATTATTTGTCGAATATGGAAATGGTTTAAATTTTTTGGATCATTGGTATATGACAGGGAACCGTGTTTTCGAGCAGTCCATGAAATATGGTGAACCAACCGAGTGACATTTTTTTTGTTGAGTGCAGTAGAAATTCAAAAACCGATAGCCACGCTGCAATATTCCACTATTTTCAGTGTTATCAGTGAAGTCTAATGCTTAGTGATGACAACCTGTGACTAACTGGCTGCAACAGTATGATAATCATGGCAATGGTGGTAAATGGGATAACGAAAGATAGCAGTAACTAAGAACTGAGTTATTCCATCCAAGTTCCAACAAAAGGCATACAAGTTTGCGCTCCCCATAGCGGCTGGGAGCAATTCCTTTGTGTTGATGTTAGTATGCAGTGTTTTTCTCTTGCATTTGCTTTCATGGTTTGCGTGTTTTTGAGTTTGCATTGTTTCTGTTTTTACAACGTATTTCTAGGATTGGAGATGTTTTGGGCCATTGCAGCGCGTTTGTGTTAGAGTGGATATGCAGCATTTTTCTCTTGCATTTGCTTTTGTGGTTTGCGTGTTTTTAACTTTGCATCGATTCGGTTTTTGCTGCATGTTTCTCCTGCTGGACATGTTTTGGGCCGTTGCAGCGCGTTTGGCCCCGTCGACCACAGTAAGATTGGCTATGGTGACAAGAGCATCAGTCATATCGTTCTATTCTTTAAGATAGCAGCGAGCTATAGTATAGAATTCTAAATTTAAAGCATCAAATAATATTTTGCTATGGTGTTTTTAATGTAGTGGAGGGTGAATGGACTTCTCAAATCACTTATTTCTGATATATTAGCATTTTCCATAATTGTAATTGGGGTTGCATGTTTTAAGCAGTGAGTATGATGGCATTACCATGCTGGAATATGGGTCATCATGAAGGAATAGTGTTTGCACCAATGGGTGCACACACTATGGATGAAGGTTACATTCTTTGCCCATTACACATCCATGGAAAGGCATCCGTGGAAACCATGGTTTCTATGGCTTGTAATAAGTATGTCATATGTTGTAATAAGTAGTCATAATATTTTCAGTAGTTCCACTTGTCATCTTACCTATGCCATTTTTGTACCCGACCATTTGGCTCCTTTGACACTCTGTTAGTAACTTTGTCTTGCCTTGGAGACTTATCTTGTAATGCGCTGCTGGTTAAAACTACTTAAGCTGACGCACTGATAATTAGCAATCAAATTAATAGAAACAAGTGAAAAAGTGAGCACAGCTCACTAATGCCCCCAACTCTTGTGCACTGAAGAGATTATGGCATATTTTCATATAAATTGGCACTGCACCTCTCCATGAAGTATAAAATGCATAACTGAAATTTGAAAATAATCTGACAAGCAGTTTTCGAGAAATCGGTTGGACAAACTGGTGCGGACGGATGGAAGGACAGATATGGCGTATTTTCATATAAATTTTCGCGGCACCTCTGCATGAAGTATAGAATGCATGACTGAAATTTGAAAACAATCTGATGGGCGCTTTATGAGAAATCGGTCAAACAAACTGGTGCGGACGAACGGATATGGAACATTTTCATATAAATTGGTGCTGCATCTCTGCATGAAGTATAGAATGCATGACTGAAATTTGAAAACAATCTGATAAGCACTTTTCGAGAAATCGGTTGGACAAACTGGTGTGGACGGACGGATGGAAGAACAGATATCACATATTTTCATAGACTGGCACTGCACCTCTGCATGAAGTATAGAATGCGTGACTGAAATTTGAAAACAATCTGATGAGCGGTTTTTGAGAAATCGGTCGGACAAAGTGGTGCGGACAGACGGAAGGACGGATACAGCATATTTTCATATAAATTGGCACTGCACCTCTGCATGAAGTATAGAATGCATGGCTGAAATTGAAAACAATCTGATGAGAGGTTTTCAAGAAATCGGTCGGACAACATTTGCAGTGGTGAATTTTCTAGGTTCAAAATATGGAAAACAATAGTAATTTTTGAAAACATCATCGCAAATTCATGAAACTTGGCACTGCGCCTCTTCATGAAGTGTAGAATGTATGACTGCAATTTTAAAATAATCCGATGAGCGGTTTTTGAGAAATCGGTTGGACAAACTGGTGAGGACGGATGGAATTCTTTAGTATGTACTATATACCCCCGCCCCTTATGGTTTGGGGGTACAATGACCAGTGCAGATGCTTTGGATATTGAAATTCGATGTTAAGCCATTTTGAAGAGTTTTGACAAAATTTCTAATTTATTGTCCAACCCATAATTACTTCCTCTATAACAGAAATTGAGAGGACCAACTTGGGGGAATTACTGCAAGATTAATGAATTAAAATGACGCGAATGTGTTTTATTTTCAAGGTATCATATTTAAACTTAGTTCTGTGTGAAAGTCAAACATTTTCAGGCCTCGCTTCGAGGACAGCAGGTGCATGTCTTCGGTTTTGCCCAATTGAAATTTTACCAACAACTCGACAGTTCGGTCACCCGTGACCACATGGGCGCAGCGCCCAAAAGCCCGCTTCTACAGCCTGTACTCCATCTACAAGGAATTCTCCATGTTTCAGCACAAATTTGTGCATTACTTAGCCAATACTGTTGCCATGGGAACCAAAATCGACAGGTGTCATAACTGAAGTATAATACATGTCTATACCAAATATGAAAGTTATTGGTCAAAAATTACAGCCTGTACAGTGTCCACAAGGAAGTGTCTACGGACGCTGTGGCGGCGGCTGAGATGATAAGCCAGAATCCATAGAAGCCGCTCGACTTCGTCCGGGGGCTACAAATACACATTTTCAATTATTTCCAACCACCTAGATTTGCTAATCAGCACAGCATGGTCCAGCACACTCCTGCTACTTTTTTTTTAAATTGAAATGATTTTAAAGATCTAATCTAATCCAAGTCTATATTTCATGGTTAAAGTAGAAAAGTGATAGATGACTATCATATGTTGTGATACTTGGAGGATTCTGTTTTGCCCTACTTCATCTGCTGTGCTGGCCAGGCTCCATCTGCTTCACCTGCTGTGGTGGCTCCAGCTCCAGCACAAACTCAAGCCTGATAAGAGGACTTTAGGCTATCAAAGACTCTCATTTCACCATGGCTAAGGCCCCAAGTAATGGAGAGGAGTCGGTGTTGCTCTCATATTGCATGAGATTTTCATTTGGACAATATGAACAAATGGATTGACCAACTGACCAAAGGGACACAGGAATGGAAATGTGGCCTGCAATTTTCCCAAAAGAAATTGGAGATCTTAGAGAGGAAAGAGACAGGATGGAGTCTGAGAGTAAATCTGCTTGTACAGATGTCAAGACAATGTGTGAGTCCATGTTAAACTTTTTTTTTTTTTTGAAAAGCACTTTTCACAAAAGGACTGTCACAAACAGGCTTTACAGAGCAAAAAAAGGGCAGAGTCCAGCCTAATCCCCAAAATAGCAAATGAGCCAAAAACTCCCTGTGAGGAGAAAAATCCTCAAACAGCGGTGAGGAAACTTCCCAGAGGGAAGAAATCTCGGGAGGAGCTCAGCTATAGTGGGGGGAGTCCATTCTCTGCTGGGAAGCTAATCAATGAAAAACATATCTTATAAAGCTGACTACTTGGAGGGACAATTGAAAAGGAACAGTGTTGTTGTGGATGGCATTCTTAAAACACAAAATGACAGCTAGAAGGAAGACAAAGTCAGGTGTGTGATTCCTGAGAAACTTCATCTGGACCACAGTTAGATGGCAATTGAATGTGCACATAGGACTGGAAATGCATCTGGCTACTCTGGTCTGAGACTTAGGCTTATTGAGATAAAATTCCTCAGACAAAAATGAAAGCCATCAATGTATATAGAAATTAAGATTATTCAAATGCTGTGAGGCAAAAGTGCAAGGAACTCATTCCTGCCATGAAAGCCACCAGAGAACAAGGTGACATAGCCAACATCGCAGCAATGACAGGCTCATTGTCTGTCCCCCCCATCCAAAAGGAAAGAAAGGGCGTTAGAGCTTAGGTCTCTGGACTACTTCTGCTCAGCTCTTCTTATGCTGCGTTTCCACCGAATGTGATACAAATTTTTCGTGCAACCAGATTACATTCAAAGTCAATGCAAAGACGCGAATACACGCAAAAAGACAGTGGATCGCGCCAGGCGACGCAAATCACGCGGATGACGTGGTGTGACACGACGTAAATGGCTCGCCTGAAAGGTTATAATGCACGAAATTTGCATTTCGCTCCACGTCAAAATATTTGTTAGCGAAAAATTTGCGCGAGTAAAGCAGTGTTCTGAACGACATCATTGCGACTAGCAGCAACATTGAAGCTAAGTAGCCCAGCTAGCCATATTCAAACCGTAGTTAGCTGCATTGCTTAAGATCATGGGAACGCTAGCTACTTAGCTGCTAGCTAGTGAGCTAGCTGTGTCAAATAACCTATGGATCACAGTTTCACAAAAAAATAGTGGTCAAGCTGAACATCAGATATGACATCATCAGTTTTGCGAATATTTTTATTCTCAAATGGCAGTGTTCATGAAGTAAAATGTTTGTGACGTTAGCATAGCAACATTAGCATCACCACCCTGTTGATGATTTTTGGAGATTGCAGGAAGTACCGCCAATCCTTTGAGTGTAAACAAGGCTTGGCTGGCATTGCTATTAGTCGGCAGTGTGAATTTGCGTGTTAATCCTGTGCCAGGTTGTTCTCCCACAGAAATGAATGGGATCTTTGGGAATAGAACGGAAAATCTCCAGAGCAAAAAAATAAAAATGATCCCGCGGTAAAATTACTGCGAATAAAGCGAGGAGAAATTTCGCTTCGCGTTTTGGCTTTATGCTTTATGATTGAGTGAACTGATCTATCAACAAGCATCGTAAAATTAACTTCCCTAAGAATTCGATTCTTGTGCATTTAAATATCCGTAGCTTGATGAAGAAAACACATGAACTTAATACACTTTCAAAAAACAATGCTGTTTATGTTATGGCCATAACTGGAACACATCTGGACTGTTCATTTGATAATTCACTAGTATCTATTCATGGTTTTTCTATATTTGCAGGGGTAGATACAGTTCGGGTGGAGGCATAGGATTTTGCACACAAGATCACCTACCTATAAAACTTCTGATTTAATGTATGATAATATTGAAGTTCTGTGGATGCAAGTACATCTAACCTATGCGAAGGAAATGGTGGTTTGCTGCTACTAAAGACCTCCAGATACTGAACTGCACTATCTCAATGACTGACGAGAATAGAGAAATGTACCTGCTGGAAGATTTTAATGTGAACTGGCATGCAGACAACTGCTCCATGAAGAAAAGATTGTTGTTAATGACTACTATTACTACTGCAATTTAACTCAAATGGTGTTTATGCCTACGAGAAAGGATGCTAATAGGGAGGCTGTTCTATCCTCTTCCTGCATTGTTCATACATATATATACTAATGTGCATGATCTTTGCTCAATGGCTGTATCCCTCCAAGTTGGATTTAGCCACTACAACCTGATTGCAGTGTTTAGAAGAACCAAAATTCCGAAAATCAAAATTAATATAATTAGTGCTAGGTCTCACAAACACTTCAAGGAGGATGCATTCCTAAAAGACATTAAAAATGCTCAGTGGTCCAAGATCTGTGACTAATCTGACCCAGAGATTACTTTAAAGCTTTTTATGGAATACTTCAAGACCAATGTCAATAAACAAGCACCAATGAAAAAGTTTACTACAAGGTCTAAAGGAGCCCCATGGTTGGACAAGGAATTAATTATTTTAATAAAACAAAAAGCCAAGCTAAAAAGATTTATTGGACTTCTGGGTTAGTGAGAGGGGGAAAAGCATACTGCACACGACAAAATGAAGTAATCAAACTGGATGGAGAGAGAGAAAGAGAGAGACAATATTATCATCAAAGAATAAAGAGAGTTCATTCTGAGTGGAAAAAAAACTATGGAGTGTGTTGAATGACATAATGGGTAGACAGTCTAATACTTATGCATCCTACATTGATTCTGATGATGTGTTTAATACCAAACCATTGTAAATGGCAAATTATTTTAACAACTACTTGGTAGAAAAACGTCATGAACTTGTAATATGGGAATGGAAGAAAATTAATTAATTACAAACTGATAATCAAATAATGAGAGGTAAAAATTGTATGTTTGAATTCAAACAAGTCAATACTTGATCAGATTGAGAAATAGTTCTGCTCCATTTCTGATGATAACTGTGCTGGCACAGACTATGTTGATGGTAAATTATTAATAATTGCAGCTATTGACATATCTACTCCAATTTTTCATTCATTCATGGCCTGCCTAACAAATGGAATTTGCCAAAAGCTTTGGGAAAAAAAAAAAAAAAAATCCCAAAATGAAAAAATCCTTAATCCACAATTGAATGATCCAAACAGAAGACCAATTATGGTCCTAACTGTTCTCAGAAAATGACTAGCAAAGATTATATTTAAGCAAATTCAAGATTATTTGACAAAAAAAAAAAACTCTGATAATGCCCAACATGCCTACAGAGAACATCATTCCATATGTACAGCACTGGTAAAGATAACTGATGACTGGCTAATGGGAATTGATAATTCTGTGGTGTCAGGCTCTATTTTATTCGATTTTAGTGCAGCCTTTGATCTAACAGACCATAAGTTGTCAATAGATAAACTGAAATGTTATGGATTTAGCTTCATGGCTGTCAGTTGGCTTGAGATCTACTTATCAGGTAGATCTCAGCATGCATACTCGAGCGGTAGGCTACCTTACAGCTGGAGTTAAACCTGTGGGGTGCCGCAGGGCACTCGTCTCGGACCACTCTTATTTTCTGTCTTTACTGATGATCTCCCGTTGTGACCAAAAAATCCAATATGGTATTGCATGTAGATGAGTTCACATTATACAATTGCATCGATGCGTCAATAATCAATATGCATCGATAATCAATGAACTTCATTGTCTTCTTGAAGATCATGGATGCTGTGTTTGGTTAGGAGTCTACAATAGATGGGTTTCGAATATTTCAAAGACTATGAGTGTAGTCTTTGGTTCGAGACATATTCTTGATAGAGATCCTGAAATATTATCTATTCTCAGCGCCTTGCAGCTCTTTTTAATCAAACTGGTTATTGTCCTCCTGTTCATCAGAACAAAAAGCCACAACTCAAGGACCTCATACTTTACCATGCTCCAGAGCTCATGCCTTGAAAAGCACTGTAGTATATTGGGCCAATTCTTTATGGAATACACTTCCTCTGAACATCTATAACATTCCTAGAAAGGAAGCATTTAAAAGACTCGTAAAGTCACTTTTTCTAGCTTTATGGTAATTTTGTCCTTCGTTAATTGCCTTTGAAGTATTAATTGCTATTCTTTTTGTCATTTTTCTTACTGTCATTATTGTAACTGTACCTGTGCATTATTGTAGTCTGAGAATTTTATAAGGATCTCAAGGAGATTAGCCTGCTGCCTGTGCTTTGGCTAATGTAGACCCTAAAATAACAAATAACAAAAATAAACAATGGTTTTCCCTTATGAAGATATAGACCTCAAAAATTCACATATCTGCCATGTGATACTCTAACACACTTTCACGGTCAGATAATATTAATCAAGTAGTTGCTAACACAGGTAGAAGTATTGCAGCCATTAGGAAATAAGCCACCTACTTAACATCTAGTATATGTGGACAGGTAGTACTAACATTGCCATTTTGTCATTTTGATTATTGTTCTGTGATTTGGGCTTGTGGACCTAAGATTGAACGAAGGAAATTACTAACTGCACAAAATATGGCAACAAGACTCACTCTACACTATTTCTAAAGAACTGCCATGGACTAAATGCATTCTCACCTCCGATGTCCCAAAGTTCTTACTAGGTTTTCTATCAGTTTATTGTTTTAAGAAATATTATCTATTCTCAGCACCTTGCAGCTCTTTTTAATCAAACTGATTATTGTCCTCTTGTTCATCAAAGCAAAAAGCCACAACTCAAGGACCTCTTACTTTACCATGCCCTAGAGCTCATGCCTTGAAAAGCACTGTAGTATACTGGACCAATGCTTTATGTAATACACTTCCTCTGAACATCTGCAACATTCCAAGAAAGGAAGCATTTAAAAGCCACGTAAAGTCACTTTTTCTGGCTTGATAATTTTGTCCTTCGTTAATTGCCTGTATTAATAGCTACTTTTCGTCATTTTTCTTACTGTCATTATTGTAACTGTACCTGTGCATTATTATAGTCTGAGAATTTTCTAAGGACCTCAGGGAGATTAGCCTGCAGCCTGTGCTTTGGCTAATGTAGACCCTAAAATAATGAAAATAATGGTTTTCCTTAATAAAGATATAGACCTCTAAAATTCACATATCTGCCATGATATTTTTTATTGTGACGCCAATAAATTTTAAGGTGTTCTACTAGCAAAAGTAAAGGAGGTGAGCAAGACTAATTTTCAGTAATCTCATACCTCATCATAATCCACAAATAGAATAAGAAAATCCACTCCCAGAGTTGATATGGAATGGCTTTTTTGTATTCAAGGATAGAAAAATGTAATATCACAATATGTATGACAAACATACAAAAGTTTGAGCATCATCCCTGTTTTCAGAGTTGCTGTGCTTCAGGTATCATACTGACCATGTTTTTCTCTGGTTTTGGCTATAGGCCGAAGGGTATGCGCTGGAGAGACACTGGCCAGGATGGAACTTTTCCTTTTCTTCACATCCCTGTTGCAGAACTTCTCCTTTCACGCTGCTGAAGGAGTGAAGGGGGAAGAGATTGACCTGTCCCCAAGTGGGGGTCTGACTCTCATGCCACCGAACATCCAAGTTCGCGCACAGTCACGAATCAAAAATTTCTAGATGCTCCTCTGTCAACGACAAAGCAAATTGGCATGCCACACTGCCCTCATATTAATTCAAGTCAAGGATGAGTAGTTTTGGTGATAAAAGTAATTGAAAATACAATATCTCAATTTTGAACTTTAAAGATCACTTAAGGTCGAGTTGAGGTTACCAAATGGACTTCATATATGACTTTCTATATGTCTCAAATATAAAACCTTGGCTCCATCATGACCATTTTGGTGATACAAGTAATTGTACTTTCACTATGTTAAGTTTAACCTTCAAAGGTCACCAACAGTTAAGTTGAATGTCACCAAATGAAAGTTTAGATATGACTTCCTATATCTCTAAAAAACAACTCTAGGTGCCATCTGTGACAGTTCTGGTGATACAAGTCATTGTAATTTTATCATGTAAAGTTTGACCTTCGAAGGTCACCAACAGTCAAGTTGAATGTCACCAAGTGAAAGTTCATGTGTGACTTCCTACATGTCTAATATATATAGGAATCAAGGCTCTATCTGTGACCATTTTAGTAATACCAGTCATTGAATTTTCATTAGGTCAAGTTTGACCTTCGAAGGTCAAAAAGAAAGTCATCAAAGGTTAGTTCATATATGACTTCCTATAAATCTCTAATATAAACCTAGGGTCTATCTGAAATTTTTTTTTTTTTAAATACAATCTTTTAACACTAGGGCATAAATTTCAAGGGCCCATAAAATGGACAAAAAAAGATTCAATCAAAAATCCAAGAAAAATAACTGGCGATATGGTCTAGTAGTATGTTATGGCAAATTTACAGAAAATGATAAAAAATGTTCCGGACGATGGACGAAAAATTATTTTGAAAAATAAATAAAATTTGCGAGATGAATGATAAAATAATGAGCTGTTGAACGATTTAAATGTAATGCAAGTCAAAGACAATTTCCCTATCACTGCTTTCAGTTTTACTTTGAATTCACCATACTGTTTCAACTTTCTTTTGATTTTCTCCGCAATTGTGTGATTGCGACATCAAGTGCTTATAGAAAATTATACAGGAATCATTTCACACCTAAGTTGGTCATTGTCTCACACCTCAAACCTGTGCAATTATTCTCGTAAAATTACTGGATTATGTGGAGGTCACAAATGAAATAAAGTGTCCAAAAACCACAAATGTAAAACAAGTTGACCACAAATGTAATAAACTGTCCAAAAAACCACAAATGTGATTCAAGTTGACCACAAATGTAATACAAGTTGACCACAAACGTAATTAACTGTCATAAACACACACCATACACAGCAATCAAATTTGATACGTATTGCCCACTAATGTAATTTCCTGAACAAACTGTTGTCTTCAAACAAAACCAGCAAAAGTTGTGTTAACTTAACTAAGGTTCATTACTAACGAAAATCGCTCAAAATGTTCGTATTTTAGCAACTGTGTTCGTTAAACAGAGGTTAGGCTGCGCTCGTGTATGACTGAGGACAGTAGAAGGTGAGATTTAGGGGGGATTTTTTTTTTTGCCCGTTTAGGAGGATGGTTTAGGGGGATGTTCAAATTTTTTGAAGATGAACTTTCTTAATAAAAGGGGGGTGCTTTTGCCTATCCTGGGGGTATGTTTTTTTTTCTTGTTACAAGCGGGATCTAAAAATTTTTCTAGTATTAAAAAAAAAGTCACCTGTCCCCCCCAACCATACATAATGAATGTAGCCTCATCTGAACTTGGCAATTTAGCTACTGTTGGTGTAAGGGTTGTGCTTCACACACTGGTAATGTGCACGGAGGACAGGAAGTTGAGGACTGGACTCAGGTGCAAGGATGGACTTGGTAGTATTTATTATGCCTACTGCACAGCAGAAGGCATGAACAAAGCAATACAAAACAAACACGAATTGAGGTTCCTTAATAAACACTATTGGTAATACAAACTGGGGGTGTTAGCTGCAGTAAAAATGTATTGCAAGTAGAAAAAAAATAGCACCAAGGGTCCTGTAGCTTACCAGCAAGTAGTCTTATAGTGATGATACAAGTGATGAAAATTTCATGTGAAGTTTGACATTTGAATCATTGAAAATTAATGTCAAGGCCACCAAATAAAAGTTTGCATACATTTGCAGGACCTCCTGTAATACAAACACAATCTTAAGCTCTGAAGCAGTTTTGGTGATGCAAGTCATTGAAAATTCAATATGTCAATTGTGAAATTAAAGGTCACAGAATGTCAAGTTGTGGTCAGCAAATGGACTTCATATATGACTTTCTAAATATATCTGTACAAACCTAAGCTCAATCTGTGACCATTTTGGTGATACAAGTCATTGTAATTTCACTGTCAAGTTTGACCCTCAAAGGTCACCGACAGTCAAGTTGAATGTCACCAAATGAAAGTTCATACGTGACTTCCTAGATGTCAGTAACACAAACCTAGGCTCCATCTGTGACCATTTTAGTGATACAAGTCATTGAATTTTCACTAGGTCACATTTGACCTTTGAAAGTCAAGACAAAGGTCACCAAATGAAAGTTCATATATGACTTCCTGTATGTCTCCAATACAAACCTAGACTCCATCTGTACTGTTTTGGCAATACAAGTCATTGAATTTATTATGTCAAGTTTGACCTTCAAAAAGTCAAGTTGAATGTCACCAAATGAAAGTTCATTCATGACTTCCTATATGTCAGTAATACAAACCTAGGCTCCATCTGTGACCTTTTCAGTGACAGAAGTCATTGAAATTTTCTTGGTCAAGTTTGACCTTCGAAGGTCAAGGTCAAGTTGAATATCACCAAATGAAAGTTCATCTATGACTTACTATACATCTCCAATATAAACCAACACTCAATCTGTAATGATTTTGCTGATACAAGTCATTGAAATTTCACTGTATAGTTTTTGGTCAGTTCAAGGTCACCCAATGAAAAGTTCATTCATGACTTCCAAATGAAACTTCAAACCTAACCTCTATTTTATAGTTTTGGTGATACAAATTGAAATTTTACTATCTGAAGTTTGTTTTGAAGGTGATAGGTCAAGTTCATTGCCACCAAATTAAAGTTTGAATACATCTCCAATATAAACCAACACTTTATACATGATTTTGCAGATATAAGTCACAAAATACAAACCTAAGTTCTATCATTCAAGGTCAGTTTTGGTCAAGTTAATGCCACCAAATGAAACTTCATACATGACTTCATTTATGCCCACAATACAAACCTAAGCTCTATCTGTAATAGTTTTGGTGATAGAAGTCATTGAAATTTCAAGTTCAATCTCACCAAATGAAACTTCATACATGACTTCCTTTATGCACAAAATACAAACCTAAGCTCTATCTGTAATAGTTTTGGTGATAGAAGTCATTGAAATTTCGCTATGTGAAAGTTGACCTTCGAAGGTCACCGAAGGTTAAGTTCAATGCCGCCAAATGAAAGTTCATGTATGACTCCCTATACATCTCCAATATAAACCAACACTTTATCTGTAAAGATTTTGCTGATATAAGTCATTGAAATTTCACTGTGAAGTTTGGTCATTTAAGGTCACTGAAGGTCAAGTTCAATGTCACCAAATGAATCCTCATAAATGACTTCCTTTATGCCCACAATACAAACCTAAGCTCTATCTGTAATAGTTTTGGTGATAGAGGTAATTGAAATTTCAAGTTCAATGTCACCAAATGAAACTTCATACATGACTTACATGTCACCAATACAAATCTATGCTCTATCTGTAACGATTTTGCTGATATAAGTAATTGAAATTTCACTGTGAAGTTTGGCCATTGAAGGTCACTGAAGGTTAAGTCCAAGGTCACCAAATGAAACTTCGTACATGACTTCCTATATGCCCACAATACAAACCTAAGCTCTATCTGGAATAGTTTTGGTGATAGACGTCATTGAAATTTCACTATGTGAAGTTTGACCTTCGAAGGTCACCGAAGGTCAAGTTCAAGGCCACCAAATGAAAGTTTATATATGACTTCCTATAAGTGTTCAATACACATATGTTCCCAATCTCCAATATTTTCAAGCCTAGAAGCCTTTGAAAATTGTAACATTTTGCTTGATCTCAAGTTTGACCTTTCAAGGTCATCTGAGGACAACTTTAAGAGAGCCAAAATATAGGTCATATATTACTTCCTATATGTCAGTAATACAAATTTAATCTCGATCTGCAACCATTTAGCTTCCACAGGCGATTTTGCCCATTCTCCATAAGACCCAATGTTAAAGTACAGCGCCCCCACTAGACCCACTTCCGTCGATTCAATCAAAATGGCACTCGCACTGTACATAAAGTGTATCAAGGTGAGTTGATTGCCAGATTTAGAAAAAAAAGTAATCACTTTTTGAAAAATAATTTTTTGAAATTTCAAGTCATATCTTTTAACATTGTTAATATTTTCCCTGACCTCGAGTTTGACCTTTCAAAGTCATCTGTAGTCAAACTGCCTGATTTATAAAATAGGCATGGGCAATACAAATGAATAAAATGACAACATTTCTTGAGTTGCTGAGAACAAAGTGTTTATTATTTTCTAATGATTTTTTGCAGGTAAGTACAGAAGACACAGACGAAAAGTTTGCCACAAGTCCAACGCCTTTACAGGAAAGGGTCTCAGAGCCACAGGGTCCCAAAAATGGCTGATTTCGGCATTTTTCAACAAAACCCATTGTGAAAATTGGGGGGTGAAGCCTGAGGGCATTTTCGAAAATACAGTCTATTCCGAAATAAACCAGGCCAAATTATCCATTATGGTACCCTAACAGAAATAATTGATGCTAAAGTCATCTACCCCTTTTCTGAAGTACAGCAGCTAGTACCTAGGCCCTTTTTAATGGAAAATGCATTGAATTTCACCCAATTATGTTCAACATTAGGTTTTGCATTGATATTAAAAAATGGTATGAATGGGTTGCCTGTGAAGTTTTTTTTAGATCAATGGCCTGCAAAAATGTCAAAATTATCGGTGGGAGGGCAAACATTAACGCTACTCGCCCATTACTATATAAAATGCAGTGAAGTCGCTGATGCGGCAGTTGTTTGCCCTCCCACTGCTACAAAACGTTCCCCTTCAATAACCCGTGGTGATTAAAAAAAAAAAAACTTTGCACTGTTTTTACTATGTCGATATACCCTCCTCCCATGATAGTTTCAATGAGCTACTGTGAATAATTCATAGTAAAACACAGTGACGTGCAGTCGGAGGTTAGTTTGGCGAGGCAGAAACCTCCCTTTGCTTGATTAGCAATCAGGCGATTAACTAGTTTAGTAAGACTATTCGCAGAATGACGGGCCAGTTTAAGTTTCCGTGGCGTTATTACTCAGTACATCGAACTTGAAATGCTCACTTAAACTGCAGATTTGCGAAAGTACCTCCTTAAAGGAAGCTAGAGGCGTGCCGTGAGGTGATGCAGTGACCCAAACTTTTATCACAGGATTTTGTGAACCTGTTCCCTCGTACTATTCCTTATTGACAATCAAAACAATTAAGGCCAAGCCTATAGGAAGCCCGTATACTGATAGAGGAGATAATAACAAAAATATTCATTCACGCTTCAATTCGAGACTGCAAGGATGGAAATCTGAATAATTAATTAGGAAAAATTCTCGGCTCTCGGTAATTCTGTATATCGTTTAAACATTGTTAATCGGATTATGAAAGAAGACTGAAAATAAGCGCCCACTTTTTTTTTTTTTTTGCGTAAAAAGCGCCGTATTTAAAGGAGAATACATTGTATATTGATTAAGCATTGAACTCTGCATAAGTCGAACTGTTTTCATATTTGTTGATCACATTGCTTCGGCTTCCTGGAAGCAAGTACACGCAAATCTGCTGTCTAGCGAGATTTCAGGTTCGATGTACTGAGTAATAACGCCGCAGAAATTTAAACTGGCCCGTCATTCTGCCGAATAGTCTTACTAAACTAGTTAATCGTTTGATTGCTAATCAAGCAAAGGGAAGGATTCTGCCTCACCAAACTAACCTCCAACCGCACGGCACTGGTAGGACAATTCGTTTCACACACTGATGAAATCTGGTCGAAAGCATCACAGCGCTGGCGTGCAGCCAGTTGAAATGGAGATGGCACAATTGTGACCAGGGGCTTTAAACGCCTGGCGCCGGTTTATTCCTTGGTATATTTTACTGATACTTCACAAATAGGGTCACAAGATATTCTGTCAACAAACTATGTAGGGGACAGTAAAAAATACGCCCACCTTTCTTGCTATTGTTGAGAGGAAATCACGGGCGGACTCATGACGATTTTCACCAACTTCTTTTAATTTATTTCACATCCCCTCGAGGTCTAGCTGGGGACGAACAGACTCGTAATTTCTCAAATTAAATGGCTTTACAGCAAATCACGGCCGTGGCTGGGATAAGACGTCGACGCGGGCTGTTTGAAATCTACCTCCTAAATGGTTATTTTTGCCACACCGCGTGCCTTTGAAAATTTGTAAACACGGGCGCAAATTGAGGTCACGCATTCATCCCTACGGGCGAACAATAGCTCTGTTCAAATCGCGTTTTTGGCTGTAATACGCCAGAGTTCATGTATGAAATGCGGGTATCCTATTGAAAAGGTTGCTTTTAATCAAACCATGGTGTTCTTTTTTGTATGAAAATGGTATTTACGTCATTTTTTTATAAGTTTTCTGAGGCTTGTTTACCGCCCCAGTTCAGCTGTTACGCATTCCATTAGAGTTTATGCAGAGCGTTGCCCATGCCTATATAAAAAAATGTATCTCGCAGTTTTTGAGAAATCATTTTTAAAAATTTCTCAGTCCTATCTTTAACATTGGGGCCAAAATTTCACGGGCCCATAGATCGGACAAAAATGATTCAATCAAAAATCAAAAAAAAAAAAAAAACGTCTGGAGATATGGTCTAGTAATATGTTATCGCAAATTTACATGAAAATTCATCAGGCCAAAAAAAAGATAAATGTTTCGGACGATGGACGCCACACCACGACAATAGCTTATCGGCCCATAGGGCCAGAAAGCTAAAAACAGGAATCGCGGTTCCTTAACTGCTTGTGCACGGTAAATACACACATGCGGGCTGGCTTGCTGACCCGCATACCAGGAACCACAAATGCGCGGAGTGCTCTGTTGACCACCATGACCCGATTTGAGTATGCGAGCGCCCTGCCGTAGCCGGGATTGTTGGCTGGCTCTTATCACGATCGGTAAGGAAGGATTTTATGCACATTCTTTGCCTGTTCGCTGTGATGATTGCCAGGAAAAGTATTTTAACCACAATTTTTGGATGATGGCACAACACGACAATAGAAACTGAATTTTTATGCTTAATTTTTCACTCTGTATAAATGAATAATAAAAAAAAAAAAGCAAAATCACTGTCATATTCCAGTACACTTGTTTCGTGTCGTAGTTTGTTACACGGTTCGACGCACAAACTAAATTCGCAAGTGTCACATCTGGACCGGGACTCACAGCAAACTTTGTTCTTGGAACAGACGACGCACTCCGTGGTTTTTGGGTCTTTGCCATTGGTGAATGGCTCTCCAAGAAGTGGAGAGTCCAAGGACTCTGTTCGGAGCAGGCGACTTTGCCAGGCGACCTTGTGTGTCCAGCATATATTCCAAGTGTTCACTGACATGGCATGGCTCACATGGTTCACTTGTCATGACATGGCTCGAAAATTACAAAAGTAGAAGATGTGAGAGTTCGGTTGAGTTGGTTGCCGATTGTCGGATTGCAAGCTGCAAATGACAAATGTGCTGAAAAACCTTGGCTTATATACCAACTGAAGCAGTTGCCCGTATGTTTTGACTTGCGTGCCCAGATGTTCAAAATTTACATCTTGAGGTACACACCCAAATAAGCGATCAGGTGCTTCATTAGTCTGACCCTATACTGGTACAAAATCATTCACGGCAATCGCCTCACAGCACTTGCATATTGAAAACACACACCATCCAACATACTCGTCCACTAATACGTGGTTCCCGGCCATGGGAATACTTTATTACATTTGAGGTTTTTTTGGACACTTTATACATTTGTTACCAACTTGTATTACATTTGTAAGTTTGTGGACACTTTATTACATTTTTGGTCAACTTCCATCAAATTTGTGGTTTTTTGGACACTTCATTTCATTTGTGGTCAACTTGTACTACATATGTGGTTTTTTGGACACTTTGTTACATTTTTGGTCATTTATTACATTTGTGACCTCCACGGCTTGTCATTGTATGTTGCTTCATTGGAGCGACCTGATAGAGCAAAAAAACTGTCGTAAATCGGGAGACGAGATGAACGGGATTTCTTGTAGACGTCCGCATTTCCGATAATAAGGCCAGCTTTGCCAAGCCAATGCATGATTGATGTAATACGATGAGCATTGCGCAGCTTCGCGGTAGAAAACCATCGTGGATACACAGATATGAACATGAAAAATACCACAAAATTCAAATAAACGCTAAATTAAAGTTAAAGCTGGAGTCCATGTCTTGGAACTAAACGCGATAAATCGCAATTATATTAGCTTGCATTCGACAGCGCGCGGTTATGGGCGGAAGTTCACTCGTCTGCATTTTCAACTTTTGCCCGTCATTATCAGCGATCATATCCGCCTTGCAATGCGCCGTAATGGATATCGGGTCACTCCAATCAGGCAAAATGCAATTGGATAACTTTCCAACAAAATAAAGCAGTTAAAAAACTGTGTTTTGCTCTATGTGCCATTGTCCAATATCTTTTGATGAACAATCTGAATCTAATTCAATGAAACATATACAAAATAATTGAAAAAGCAAGGATTTTTTAACAGCATCATATTTATTTTCGTCAAATGGATGCTTCGAGGAAAAAAAAAAAGCTAGACATCTTATGCTGCCACATATAGCAGAATTAACATTTTTCACATGGAACGACATTTGGTACTTGATAACTGTACCAATGTAATGTTTAACCACTTTCACATACAATCTCGTTGACATACAATTTTTACAGACCACACTCGAGCAGATAACCCCCATCCCCAAGAACCAGCAAAAACGTTGTGAACCAGGAAAGCGTCATCCATTTATGAAAAAGTTGAAACAAAAATGGTAAATCAGCTGTTATTACAATAAGAACGTAATTCTGAGAGAGCCATTTTCACTCAGGGACACCATACTTTTCAATTTCCATCAATAGAACGAAATCTTTCCATAAGTTGTTTTGCAATATTAAATTATCCTTGCTGTACTTTTAGCTTTTAGATTTGTATAATACAAACTGAAAAATGAAAAGAAATTCTCATTCAGGGTGCCTACTGGGCAATGAAGCCTGGAGACGGGAGGGTGCTCCACTTCACCCCTCCACGTCCTCTTGGTCCATCTGGCCGAAGGGCAGCACAGTCTGGGTGCGGTCTGGGTCGTTCAGGCGGTGAACTTTGATCAGCTTATTGAGCGGGAGAGAGCTGGAAAATACAGGACTGAGTTTGATTGGCTGTTACTGAGACGCACATCATTGCCTGGCCAAAGTCTCTCCAAACAGGAGACTAAGAATGTTTAAGAGCTCAAAAACTTGAAATAATTGTGTCTCTTTTTGAGGAGGGCCTGACAAAACCATTTTGTTTCATTTTCATATTCACAGGGGTTAAGTAGGGAACAAAGTCTGAGCTTGAAAAAATTTCCAAGGGGGTGGGGGGGGGATTAGTTGGTGTCTTTGAAATGAGTAATACGGACAACTTGATTGTAAATAAAAAGAAAAAAAGCACCCCTTATTTAACTATTGCAAATAAAAATATTTCAAAGAAAACTGAAATGCTACCTGAAATGCTCAATAGAAATCATGAAAAAGTCATGAATGAAATGTATGCATGCAATACAAATGCACTGCAAAAGTAATAACTGAGATGAATGCCATGCCATTATGTAATGTAACACCACAATACAGTTCCTCAAAAATTAAAACTTCAACTTAAGTTGAATATCATTCCCAATTTAAATTTGATAGACTGTATTTTCAACATTTTTTAGGGGTGCCATTAATTATGAAACTTTAATTTGGAGGAAACTGATTTTTTTTTTTACCATATTAATCAATTAGTATGGTTCCACTGAATCATTTCTAAAGTACAGTGTATCTCACATGGTGCCTTTACAAGTTTCTCTCCAAAACTGTTAGTGCATGTCGAGTCAGGGCTAATAATTCTGGAGCCCACTGGATTTCAGCATATGAAATTCAAAAGTGAAAGAATGAAGAGCAGACACGAAGTGAAGTTCTAACATTGGTAACCTGTACCTCATATGCTGTGGGGTGAGGAAAATGAACTGTCGGAAACGTTGGCTGGCAGCTATCTTAAGCATCATGTCCAGGGATATTCTCCGGTTGACCATGTCCTGAAAATTAAGGCAGTCAGTCATATGTACGGTTTTTGACGGTGCCCCTGTCAATAACTGAAAAAATGCATTTTCTGTCAAATGAAATGGAAAGATCTCCCTTTAGTTAATTCAACATAACCCCAGTGCACTTGCAGGAAGATCACAATCTATCTTCAGCCCACTTCTTCGATAGTTACAGTCATTCCCACATACAACCAGCTTTCACTTCTGCAGTTCTTGAAAATCAGCCACTGCCCATGATTCCCATGTTGATTTTCTCCAGCGATTTACAACCCCAATTCCCAAACAGTTGGGACAAAGTGTAAATTGTGAATAAAATCAAAACACAATGACTTTCAAATCACACCAACAAGTATTTTATTCACAATAGAACAGAGATAACATAACAAATTTTGAAACTGAGAAATTTTATAATTTTATCCACAAAATGAGCTCATTTCAAATTTGATGGCTGCCACAGGTCTCAAAAAAGTTGGGACAGGGGCCTGCTTACAATGCTGTAGCATCCCCTCTTCTTTATAACACAGAGTGGAGGCGTCTGGGCATTGAGGAGACAAGTTTTTTGAGTTTAGCCAGTGGAATTTGATCCCACTCTTGTTTAATACAGGCTTCCAGCTGCTGGAGAGTTTTGGGTCTCCTTTGACGGACTTTTTGTTTAATTATGCGCCAAATGTTCTCAATCGGTGAAAGATCAGGACTACAGGCAGGCCAGTTCAGCACACGGACTCTACTACTACGAAGCCATGCTGTTGTAACAGCTGCAGTATGTGGTTTTGCATTGTCCTGCTGAAATACACAAGGCCTTCCCGAGATGCTGGCTTTTGAACTGAACACTGATAACAGGAGGGGTGGCCTTTCTCCTCTTCAGCCCGGAGGACATGACGCCCATGATTTCCAACAAGAGTGTCAAATTTGGACTCGTCTAACCACAGGACACTTTGCTACAGTCCATTTCAAATGAGCCTTGGCCCACAGAACACGCCGGCGCTTCTGGATCATGCTCAACAATGGCTTCCTTTTTGCATTTAGGTGGCATCTGTGGATTGCACGGCAGACTGTGTTTACAGACAGTGGTTTCTTGAAGTATTCCTGAGCCCATTTAGTAATGTCAATGACAGAATCATGCCGGTGAGTGATGCAGTGGCGTTTGAGGGCCCGAAGATCACGGGCATCCAGTAAAGGTCTTCGGCCTTGTCCCTTATGGACAGAGATTTTTCCAGTTTCTCTGAATCTTTTGATGATGTTATGCACTGTCGATGATGAGACCATCAAAGCCTTTGCAATTTAACGCTGAGGAACATTGTTTTTAAAGTATTCCACAATTTTTTTTACGCAAGCCTTCACAGGTTGGAGAACCTCTGGCTATCTTTACTTCTGAGAGACTCAGCCTCTCTTAGACATCCCTTTTATAGCCAATCATGTTACACACCTGATGCCAGTTAACTTAATTACTTGCTAAATGTTCTTTCAGCTGATTTTCCTATATATTAATAGCTTTTTCAGCCCTTTTTTGCCTGTGTCCCAACTTTTTTGAGACCTGCTGCAGCCAGAAAATTTGAAATTAGCTCATTTTGTGGATAAAAATGTAAAATGTCTCAGTTTCAACATTTGAAATGTTATCTATGTTCTTTAGTAAACAAGTGTTGTCACTAAGGTGACATCATCCCCCGCCGCAAATTATCAATCAAAATTAAAGAGGAATGAATTGATGGTGAGAGGTTAAGATGAAGCTAAATGTCAACAGAAACATGATCCAGTCAACATCAGTTGATATTTTGCACTGTGGTAGTTGAAACGCAAAAATGTTTAAGACTTACTGTGACCTTGACATGAATATCACAGTGTATGAATAGTAAAAATAGTAATAAAGAAACTGCTTATAAATAAACATTTAACAGAATTCAGATAAAGCTTGGTGTCAAATATGAAGAAAATCCAGTGAACCTTTCTTGAGATATCTCGCTCACAAGGGTAAAATGTCAAAAAAACGTTGAAGTCACCTTGTGACCTTGAAATGAAGGTCATGGTCACCAAACATGACTGGCACCTTTCTCATACTGTGATCAACCTAGATGTGAAATATGAAGAGAATCCAGTCAATGGTTCTTAAGATATTCCAATTCGTACGTACGGACGGACGGACTGGGTCCTGCGCCTTCCCTAAATGGAGCTTGGTGTCGATAATGAAGAAAGTCCAGTGAACTGATCTTGAGATATTTCGCTGACAAGTTTAACATGCAGGTAAACATGCTGAAATATTCAATGTGTTGTTGTGAGCTTGAAAATATTGTCAAGGTCACCAAAATCGACTGGGCCCTTTGCCTTCCACAGATGAAGCCTGGTGTGAAGTATGAAGAAAATTCAGTGAACCTTTCTTGAGATATCTCGCTGACAAGGGTAAAATGTCAAAAAAAACATTAAAGTCACCTTGTCACCTTCATTTGAAGGTAAAGGTCACCAAACATGACTGGCACCTTTCTCTTACTGTGATCAACCTAGATGTGAAATATGAAGAGAACCCAGTCAACGGCTCTTAAGATATTCCAATTCGTACATACGGACGGATGGAGCCTAATACTATATCCCCCGCTTCACGCTAAACGTGCGGCAGGGGATAATAACACATTGGCTCATGTGATCTGAAAGTCATTGCATTTTGATTTTATTCACAATGTACACTTCGTCCCAACTATTTCGGAATTGGGGTTGTAGATCACACTAAAAGCAAAATCTGTCATGTGACTGGGTAAAATGCTCTCATATACAACCAAAAACACAGGCATTATTGCTGTGTGATGTTGTTACAATTCTCATTTCATGTATTTAAATCAAATAAAAGCAATATTTATTTGTTTAGCGCATTTCACAAACACCGTTTTGATGTCAAGTGAGGAGTAGTTGATTGTGCGGAATGTTGTCTGGGGTGTCATGCGCATTCAGTGTGAAATAGATTCTGTCAGCTGATCTAGTGGTCACATTAATTAATTGTAGGCTTACACAAGACAGATAAATGACCTTTTATAAAATCTTATGGGAGAGAACTGAGGGTGGTATGTTTATGCCGAAACCATGGTAGACAACAATAAATTTTTTTGCACTGGAGCCAGAGCGTGCAGTGACTTTATTTGCTTTTGTAAACTATAGTTTTTTGTTTGATTGGCTGGCACCTCATCAACTCAGGTGTACGTTATTTTTCTGTAAAACTGTATCTGCACGAGGTCATCTCACCATGTAGACATCAAACTCGTCCAGACAGCGGAAGGGGGCCTCAGCAATGGCCCAGAGCGACAGAACAAAACACACAGTTGAGAACGAGCGCTCCCCTCCTGATAGGGATCGCATGTCATTCAGAGATGCTTTGTCACCCTCTCCAGGCTGCACCTGAAAAAGACCCCACACAAATACAGTGTAAACAAGATGCTTCTGGTGCTTGCATTATAATGTCCCAACATTCGCAGGATTAGCTCTGATAACACATGATGGGTTAAACAGAGGATGGAAGAAAGAACAAAGGGATTATGCCTTTTTTTTTTTTAAATCAGTTAAAAGACTCAAAGGACTTCAATTATTCATTGTTTAGTTCAACGCTATTTTCAAAGATTATGAATAAGCAGTTTCACGACACAAAGCAAAAACACGGTGTGGCAGATAATTCACCAGGCAAAATAGTTTTAAATGAATTAATTAAAAAATGAATTAATAACACTTACACTTAAACTTGGAAAACCGTGAGCTCTGAGAGATGTACACATCCATTGAAGTCTATAATATCTTATTATACCTGCACACAGGAAGGGTGTGTGCTTACCGAGATGGCCAGAGTTTCATTCTTGTGATCAAAGGTCATTTTCCCAGAGTACCCACGCTGAGACAGCAGAGAGTTGAAGTAGTACTTGCAGCGAACGGAAAGGTACCTGATGAGAGAAAGTAGATAATGTGCAAACATAAGCACTAAAGGTTCTATTAGCTCTTCCAGGCTAAAAAAAAAAAAAAAAAAAATTCAAAAATTTCCTGTTCCATTTTTATCAGACGACAAAAATCCGAACAACATTCTGCTTAATGACCCGGCCTACTGACTAAGCACACATTAGACTGCTATCGCCTCTGCCCTGATTTTATTGTTGGGCCCCTGCTATTATGCTTGGGTGAGGCACTTAAATTGAACTGTGGTAAATATACAGCGATAAAACGGATTGTAGATGGAAAATTTATGTAAGCTGCTCTGCATTTAATGAATAAATACAGCGCAATGGAAGTAAGGTTTTTAAACAGGTTTCGACCGACCAGAGTTACTCTTCGAATAGTCACCCCAAAAATTATTTGTACACTTAACATGAAGTTGAAGAATTAAGAAAATGATAGATTAGGAACACAAAAAATATTAATTGTACACACCTGTCACTTCCTTCATCATTCGGTAACAAAATTGAAATACACAAATGAGCCCTGTAGTTCTGGTACCTCATCAGGTTATTTTTCAAACCCAAGAATTATTTGTACACAGTAAGCACTGAGAGTTTGTGGCAATATTCAGCACTTTTTGGCCTGCCCTTTGCCACAATCAGTGCTTGTAGTCATGTTGGCGTACTATCAGAAAGTTTGGTGCAAATACCCTGCTCTTTTCCATTCCACATTCACTGGAACAGAGGCTTGAGCTGTTTCTTGTTTGATGGTGGAATATCCTCACGCTGTCGCTCCATTTCATCCCGAAGGTGTTCAATTGGGTTCAGGTCCGAGCCTCGAGGTGGCCAATCAAAATGATTGACGCATTTCTTCTTCATAAATCCTTGAATACTGTTGGCCGAGTGCTTCAGATCATTGTTCTGTTGGATTATATAACAACGCCCTTGCAGCCATGATAAATTTTTTGGCAAAATATTTCTTAATTCTTCAATTTTTTTTTTAAGCGTACAAATAATTTTTCGAGTGATTATATACAGACTGAACCCAACTGATTTGAATGGATTGGTTCCAAGAAAGAAGCAATTTATAAGTGACAAGAACAAGAGAAAGCGTCTTGCCTCCGCAAATAAGCATGTTAACAAGCTTAATGAGTTCTGGCATTCAGTATTCTGGTCAGATAAGAGCAAATTCTGCAGGTTTGGCACAGATGGTAGGGCGCTTTCACACCAGAGCTGTTTGGTCCACTTTAAACAGACCAGAGTTTGTTGCCTCGGATAGTCTGCTTTGTTTGGGCAGGAGTGAAAGCTCATCCGAACTCCGGTGCGGACCAAACAAGCAAACTCTCGTCTGCCTGAAAACGTGGGTCTCAGTGTCGTTTGCAAGTGAACCCTGGTGCAGCTCATTTACAGTGAGAAATGTAAACGGACTATTAAGCGAACCAAAGAGAGGAAGTGAACCAAAGGACAGCTCGCTGCCTCACCTGCTGCTCACACTGGGAAGCTTCTTGTGAAAAACCAATTAGGTTTGAACACCAAAGTAAAAACAGAAACCTAAAGACCGCATAAATTTGGTGTTGCTCCATTGTTTTTTTTTTTTGTGAACAAGCCGGCTGAAGGGGATGGATTTCCGTTTTCAATCCCGGCCAATCGATGAGCCGGGTTTTCTTCTTCCTCATGCTTTTTTTCTTCCTATTAAGTACTCATTTTGGGCAATACCACCCAAACGAGCAGCTGTTGTAACTGCATGACGTTGTTGAAGCTGTTTGGTCCACTTTCAAAAGTACAGTGAGAAAGGGAACCAACCCAAATGAAGATGTGAAATTTTTCAGCATTCCCCACCCAATCAAACAGAGTCCTCGGACTATCCTGGTGTGAAAGTGCCCTTAGAGTGTGGGGTACTGTGAAGGAGGCTTTCTGCCCCAGCTGCTTGAAGGCAATAATGAAGCATGCAGGTGGAAATGTCATGGTTTAGGGCTGTACAGCAGCAAATGGTGTTGCTGATCACCATTTCATAAATGGCACTATAAATTTGGAGATGAAGCAATACTCTCAACAATGCTATCTGCCTCCAGGCTTCTTGAGCGTCATTATATATTCCAACAGGATAATGATCCGGAGCACACAGCCAAGTTTATTCAAGAATTCACAAAGCAGAAACGCATCGATTTTCTGGACTGGCCACCTCAAGCCTGGACCTGAACCCAATTGAACACCTCTGGGATGAAACTGAGAGACAGCGTGAGGATGCCAGACCATCAAACAAGGAACAGATCAAGGCTTCACTCTAGCAAGTGTGGAATGGAATAGTGCAGGATATTTGCACCAAACTTAGTCTCCTTTGCATACTATCAACAAGTAGTGATCGCGGCAAAAGGCGGGCCAACTAAGTAATGAAAATTGCCACAAACTCTCAATGCTTAATGTGTACAACTAATTCTTGGGTCAGTGAAATAACCTAAGAAGGTACCAGAAATAAAGGGTTAATTTGTGTTTTTAAATTTTGTTATCAAATAATGATGACTGTGACTGGTGTATATAATTAAAAATTCTTCGTGTTCCTAGTCTATCATTTTCTTAATTCTGCAACTTTTTCTGAGTGTACAAATAATTTTTGGGGTGACTGTATGTTTTGTGAATGTGAAGTTCTTGAATGGTCTACTCACATTCTCAACTCTGTATACACTCGGTGTCGTTCATTCATGATCCTGCTCAGGAGCTCAGTGAACTTCTTCAGGTACTTCACCTGCAATGCAATGTTCCTGTAGTTCTCCTGAGCCTCCTGGTACTGCCTAAGGTTAGGGAAACCGATATCTTTAAAGATGCAGTACAATGAAAATAACTGTATTTAATCCAAATCATCAATATCACAATTAGGGAGATTCTTAATGAAAGGATCAGTTATACAAAATTATCTGGAATATAGAAGTGTGAAGGACAAAATGATGTTATAAGACCATTGTTACAGGATTAATACTGCATGATATAAACATCAAAAAAAAAAAAAAACTTTGGCATGCAAAATATAAACATTTTTTGGAAAGTTTCCCAATAATAATGTATTGCATTGCAATATTATGGGCATTGTGACCATTGCCTGTATTAACATTTGCATAGTGTAATTCAAAAGCTGCATTGCCTCAAAGTACAATCAATTGGTTTTATTTTGCACTTTGTCCCATGAAAATATGAGGACTTATGGGAAAACATCTTTTTTTTCGCAATATAGAGCTATTTTTTCATGAATTTCTTTAAAAATTAAATGTGTCAAATTACATATCTGTTCCTGCAAAACACACAAAATGTACTCTGAAGATGCTTACTGTTACACATCTGCATATTGCACTTTATCAAACGATACAATGGCGAACAAAACTGATCCAAATCTATCTTGTTCTATGAAGAAGATATGAGTACAACGGGTGATAAAAAAGGTGTAATGTCTGCAATAGTTCATACCTTTATATTACAAACACTGATAATGACATGGTTAATACTGTTGCATATTTTACCCAAAGAAGTCATGACAAATGTATAATAAACGTATAATATCTTTTCTGATTGCCAATGTTACATCAGTGAAATGGCTTCTGGACATTCAGTGCAGTGTCCACAAAACAATGATTTTGAGTTTTATATACACGCAAGCACGCACATATATTCTTTGGTTTGTCTAAAAGTAAAAATGAAAATTTTATGGTGCTGCCTTGAGTTTTGGGGGATGAACAATGGATGACTTTAGTTCTAAGGCATAGGGCTTTAATGTTATATATACATCATAGCCCAGATCACTGATTTTAATTCAGGTCTGAATTTCAATGCTTTTCTCCTAATGTAAAACATTCAGTGCCCACTAATTGTTCACTATGAAACAATGTAAAACTGATTTTAAACTAAAGGGGTCATGGAGCTTTCAGAACAGAATGTTGCAGACACTGCAGATTTTGTGCCTCATCATGTCACCTATTCAATATCTTTTAACGCCTTTGCACAGACGCCAAATATGGCAATTGATGCGTTACCCTATTTAAGGTTTCATAATTCAAGATTGAGCTTCACATGGAGGGGGACAATGGCTTTGTTGAAACAGGAGACTTGTAACATTTAGAATTCCATTGTATTTCAGTTTCTTTTCTTAAATTCTGTTCAAAGTAAGGGCCACAAACATAAAAAATCTTCATGAAAATGCAGCATAAAAATTATTTAAAAAATACTGATAATTGAAAAATGGCCGGGAGTTCAAACAATAAATTTCTGGGATCATAAATTCCTTGACAAGTATACTTCATCTGACAATGATTTTTTAAAAATTATCTAACATTCATGAGCAAAATAAGATAGCTCTCCAGGTGGCTCCCTAAGCTGTCAGAGCTCTCAAAATTACACACTGTCAAATCATAAAATAATCACGTTTAACCCAAATCAACTATGGACTCGAGAAGTTCAATATGAATTAATGATTTTCTAGTGGAGTTTATCAAGGTGCGGATGGACATCAACAGTCACCAGTAACGTCTCCAAAACAAAAACACTTCTTTTCTCCATGATAAAGTTTTGAGTTTTGTCCTTTTTTTTTTTTTTTAACAAACCTGCATCAGCAAGTGCACTTATTCATGAAAGGAACTGCTTATTTTACAGTCAGAACGTTCACTCTCTGACTGAATTCTTGCCATTCTGATCATCCAAACGAGACACAAGCTTGGATGAACGTTTTTCACACCTTACAAGGAGCAAGTATAACTCACTAACACAGTAATATCTGAAATGTACCTCATTTTAACAATACAGACATTCCACTCTCGGTAAAAGCAGTGCAAAATGCTACTCTAGATTGAACAAAGTCAGTGCAATGAACATAGCAGGAGTTTTACCGAAGTCCTGTAGCTGTTCTCATTTCAAACAAACTAAAACCTAGGCTTTCAATTTTGTTGAATGCGGTTGAATTCTAAAACATCACTATATTGAGCAAAATGCTGCCATATGCAGTATCATTAGCAAAGGCTAATGGTTACTTATACACCGTGTCCCAAAAGTTCATGCACCCCAATGGGCGACATGTCTGTCTCCAAAATGGGTTGCACCTGGTCAGCCAGGTGTTGTGACGTTGTTGAATTCATTCATCTGTTTGCGAGAGGCCTATAAATTTCTTGGTTGACTGAGGAACCAAGAGAGAACTGTCACTGAGAGAACCTTTTTGGTAGTGCTGCCATGATGGCCAAACAAAAATCTGGAAAGGCTGCTTTTTCAGAGTCTCAGGTCCATGCTCAAGCCATTGCATTGCGCAGGGCAGGGAAAACTTGCAGAGAGGTAGCTCAGGACCTTGGCAGATGCACACGATGGGTGAAGAAGTGGTGGCAGAGACACCAGAGTTGTGACTCCCTTGAAGACGAGCCTCGTGCAGGAGCCCCTCCGTCCTGAGTTCCAGGGCCAAGGACCTCATCCGAAAGGCCAAGGGGAAAGAGACACCAATCCCGCCGCAGACTCAGTCGAAGACTAAAGAATCTTGGGGAAGCAGTCTCTAAGAGTACTATCCATCGTTTTCTGACTGAGAAACTAGGTCTGAGAGCATACAGAAGACAGTGGATTCCTCGCCTTACCAAACTGCAAAAGGAGAAGCGACTGGCTTTTGCAAAGAAGTATGCCACAATGACCCCAAGACACTGGGAAAACTGGGTTTTCTCTGATGAGTGCCCACTCTACTTATTTCCAACTCCCAACAGCCAAAACGACCGCATCTACACCGATGATCGAAAGAAAGTGCCACCTTCTGAACAAGTCAAGTTCATCGCCCATTGCATGGTCTGGGGGGGATGTCATCTTCAGGGCTGTTGGAGTTGCATGTTCTAACCCAGGGCACTACCATCAATGCTGAGTATTATGTCAAGAACATCCAGTGCTACTTTCCATACTCACCAGAAAAAAGAAATCGAGCCTCGTCACTGCTAGGAAGATGTTCAACAGGTGTGCGGAAATGGTCTTCGTGCAAGATGATGCCCCCGCACATATGCTCGTTCAACTCAGCAGTGGTGTTCTGAGCAGCTTCCTGGCTTTCTGTGCAAAGAGGAATGGCCACCCAACTCCCCAGACCTCAACCCGATTGAGAACTCCGGGGGAATCCTGAACAGTCGGGTCTTCCACAGCCCACCCCCTACCACCATGAAGCAGCTCAATGCGAGGGCTGTGCGGGAGTGGGGCAACTTTGAGCCTTTCGTTCTAAACAACTTGGTGCATTCTATGCCCCACAGGCTGATGGCAGTACTTAATATGCAGGGAGGATACACTGGCTTTTGAATAAACGCATCCTGTTGAATATTCACAATCTGAGTTGACTTTTTCTGTGGTGCATGAACTTTTGGGACACGGTGTACTAAGCAATGTGGCAAACAAGCTCTGTGATCATCATGGCTATGGTTAACCGAAAAAAGAGTTAGCCAGCTAACTAGGTAGCCAAAAGAATTCCATATTACTCCATTCTACTCACTCAACATGAAGCAAAACTATCATTGAAGTCCTCTCCCAGATAAACAGAGCAATAGAGCCTTCCAGTATGAGGAACCCTCCAGTACTGTTCCATTCAGAATAATTCCGGCTATCCATGTCGGTATTAAATTGCCATCGCGTAACTTAGGCACTTCTAGGTTGGTTTTGGAAGTCTTTTTTTCCATTGAACTCATGTCATTCAGCTGTGCACAGTTGAGAGAATACAACTTAACTTGCTGTTAGCAAGGGATGCAATACTTTCCTGAGGGTCCAATCAGTGTCTTACAATTACTGTGGAAAGTTTATACTCTCTGGAATTGGACAGAAACGTGTCAATGTTGTAAAACAAAGAGAAGGCTGGGATCTTAAGGAGTCAAAGTTTTGTTATTAAAAACTCTGTTAGAGTCCTAAACCAGGTGAGAAGAGCTCAATCTGCCAGCGACCTCTGTACATACACCAATCTGTTTCAAACATTCCTTTATACCCCCTGAGGTCAGACAAGACTTTTCAAGCCCGGAGAGAGAAGGGTCTCATCTCTGTGGAGCATTTGTATGTGGATGGACATTTTGCATCCTTTGATGAACTAAGAGTGAAATTTGAGTTGCCCCATTCACATCATTTTCGGTACTTGCAAATTAGAAACTATGTTCAATCCAACATCCTTGATTCCAAAACTCTCCCTAAGGAGCATGTGTTTTTTGATATTTTGAGGAACCCTCCTGACTCCAGGCATCTCATTTCCACTTTTGTACGCCTGGTTGATGGTTGTAATGTGGTAACCGCAGATAAAATAAAGGAAGCTTGGGAGGGGGAGCTGGGTATCGAATTGTCGGAAGCCACGTGGGAAAAGAGTCTGGCTATGATAGGATCCTGTCTGGTTAACAGCAGACATCAGCTGATTCAGTTTAAGGTTGTTCATCGCCTTCACTATTCTAAACTCAGGCTGCACATGATTGCTATGTCTGTCTCACCACTGTGTGACAGATGTCGAGTGTCATAGGGCACACTGTCACATTCTTTTTGGTTCTGCCCTTTATTAACTGGATTCTGGGGCAAAATATTTGACTGATTCTCTAAGGCTTACATGAGAACTTTCCGACCAGAGGCTGAGCTCGCCATTTTGGCTGCTCACAGGCTACAGCAGACCTACCTACAGCAATGCGACAGTCTCTGATGCTAGGAATGAATATGGCTAAAAAACTCATCCTGATGGAATGGAAGTCGACCTCTTCCCCCTCCTTTCACAAATGGCTGGCTGATATGACCTCAGTCATACAAATGGAGAGACTCCGGTTTATAAGGACTAACTCAGCTGGAAGGTTCTCAGCTATTTGGGACCCATTTCTTGCCTATCTAGACGTGATCAGGTCAGGGTGAGAGCTTCACCCAACCACTCTCAGGGACTAAGTTGAGATGCAGTGCACAATCTTTGTGAGCACTCTGTACATGTATAGCTGGTAATCTCGTAATTTATGTATTTACTTATTTAGATACTTGAATTTTCTATATTCATTTTTTAAAATATAAGCATATAATTTCTTTTTCTTTTAACATGTCTGAGCCTGGTTGTTGTTGTTTCTGTCTGTATTTTTGAAAATTGCAAAAATAAAATATAAAATAAAAAAAAGATACTCTTTAAAACTTTTTTTTTTTTTGTTTTCCATTCTTATACCTAATAAATCTTTTTATTGAGCCTAAAAAATGGTTCAGTTATACATACATGTGGAAGAATTTTAAAATATTGGCCATAGGCTGCTGGGTTAGCTCACTCGGTTAAGGCGCCGCATTGCGGAGCAGTAAATACCATCACGACGCGGGTTCGATCCCCGGTTGTATCAGCCGGTAGTGGTCGGTAGCCTATTCAGAGCAGCGCTTAATTGGCTTCGCATTGCAGGGAGATAAATTGGGAGGGGCTGCCCGATTGGGATACTAGAATAGTAGCTTTGCTCGTTGATCAAGCATCTCTTGTTGGCCAGCCGGGCGCTTGTCAGTAAGATTCTAAGCTTGCTCATGTTCGGGTATCCTCCGCCCTCGTTCTGAACTTGCGAAGTTTCAAGCAATGAGTGCAAAGAGGCAGTGGCTGACAGGTGCGTGCTTCGGAGGAGAGCCGCAAACTGTCTTCCCTCTCCCGAGGTGGCAACATGGGGTTGCATACAAGCTAGCTTGTGTACATAGTACGCCAATTGGGCATTCCAGATTCGGGTCGGATTGGAGATGCCAAATTTTATTCAAAAAAAAAAAAAAAAAAATTGGCTGTAGACCAGCCGGGCAGGGGGGGAAAAAAAGAAAAGAAAAATAGGACCAAGGGTCCTGTAGCTTACCGGCAAGCATTCTTACAGTGATGATACAAGTTATGAAAATTTCATGTGAAGTTTGACATTTGAATCAATGAAAATCAATGTCAAGGTCACTTAATAAAGGTTCACACACATTTATAAGACCTTCTGTAATACAATCCTAAGCTCTGAAGCAGTTTTGGTGATATAAGTCATTAAAATATGTCAATATGTGGTCAATATGTCAATTGTGAATTGTGTTTGACCCTCAAAGGTCACTGACAGTCAAGTTGAATGTCACCAAACGAAAGTTCATATGTGACTTCCTAGATGTCAGTAACACCAACTTAGGCTCCATTTGTGACCGTTTTAGTGATACGAGTCATTGAATTTTCACTAGGTCACATCTGACCTTCGAAGGTCAATACGAAGGTCCCCAAATGAAAGTTGATATATGACTTCCTATATGTCTGTAATACAAACCTGGACTCCACCTGTGACCGTTTTGGCAAGACAAGTCATTGTAATTGTATTATGTCAAGTTTGACCTTCAAATGTCATCAACAGTCAAGCAGAATGTCACCAAATGAAAGTTCATATGTGACGTCCTATGTCAGTAACACAAACCTAGGCTCCATCTGTGACCTTTTCAGTGGTAGAAGTCATTGAATTTTCTCCAGGTCAAGTTAGAGCTTTGAAGGTCAATATGAAGGTCACCAAATGAAAGTTCATACATGACTTACTTCTCCAATACAAACCTACACTCAGTACTGTATAGTTTGGCTGTTCAAGGTCACTGAAGGTCAAGTTCAAGGTCACCCAATGAAACTTCATACATGACTTCCTATATGGCCACAATACAAACTTAACCTCTATCTGTAATAGTTTTGGGGATTGAAGTCATTGAAATTTCACTATGTGAAGTTTGACCTTCGAAGGTCACCGAAGGTCAAGTTCAAGGCCACCAAATGAAAGTTCATGTATGACTTCCTATACATCTCCAATACAAACTGAAACTATCTGTAAACATTTTGCTGATATAAGTCATTGCAATTTCACAGTGAAGTTTGGGCATTCAAGGTCACTGAAGGTCAAGTTCAATGTCACCAAATGAAACTTCATACATGACTTCCTATATGCCCGCAATACAAACCTAAGCTCTGTCTGTAATAGTTTTGGTGATAGAAGTCATTGAAATTTCACTATGTTAAGTTTGACCTTCGAAGGTCACCGAAGGTCAAGTTCAAGGCCACCAAATGAAAGCTCATACATGACTTCCTATAAGTGTTCAATGCACATATGTTCCCAATCTTCAATATTTTCAAGCCTAGAAACTTTGAAAATTGTAACATTTTGCTTGACCAAGTTTGACCTTTCAAGGTCATCTGAGGTCAACTTTACCACAGCCAAAATATTGTTCATATATTACTTCCTATTTGTCAGTAATACAAACTTAATCTCTATCTGCAACCATTTAGCTTCCACAGGCGATTTGGCCCATTCTCCATAAGACCCAATGTTAAAGAACAGCGCCCCCACTAGACCTACTTCCGTCGAGTCAATCAAAATGGCACTCGCACTGTACATAGTGTATCAAGGTGAGTTGATTGCCAGATTTAGAAAAAACGTTATCAGTTTTTGAGAAATAATTTTTTGAAATTTCAAGTCATACCTTTTAACAATGTTAATATATTCCCTGACCTCTAGTTTGACCTTTCAAAGTCATCTGAGGTCACTTTTAACATAGCCAATGTATAGGTCATATATGACTTCCTATATGTCGATAATACAAACTTAATCTCTATCTGCAACAATTTGGCCTCCACAGGCCATCTTGCCTATTCATAAAGTACAGCGCCCCCAATAGACCCACTTCCGTCGATTCAATCAAAATGGCGCTCGCACTGTACATTGATGGTACCAAGGTAATTTGATTGCCTGATTTAAAAAAAAAATTTATCACGCGGTTTTTGAGAAATAATTTTTTTAAATTTCTCAGTCATATCTTTAATATTGGAGCCAAAATTTCAAGGGCCCATAAAACGGACAAAAATGATTCAATCAAAAATCCAAGAAAACTTCTGGAGATATGGTCTCGTAGTATCTTATTGCAAATTTACATGAAAATTCATCAAGCCAACAAAAAGATAAAAAATGTTCCAGACATGTTCCCCATAGGGCCGGTAAGCTAAAAATCAAGTTCTTTCGTTAACCCCCTCAAAACGGCAAGTAATCAATTACCCACGCCAACTTTCTCTTGGTATCACTTTCACTACTGCTATCAAATATTTACTCATAAACAGACGCACGTTTATATCCTGAAGAAAAATGATGAAAGGGAGCATGTTTAGAACATTTTTTTATTGTCAGCGTGACTGCACTCCAACAGCTCTTAGCCCACTTGGCCTCAAGGCCAATCGGGCTAATGCTGTGGTTAGATGCCTTTGCAGTGGTCTGTCGTGCATCCGTCTGTGCGTCCAAAAACTTTTTGCCTTCTCAGTGCTCCAGCGCCTTCAGTTTTTCAGGGATCCTTTTCATGTTTTATATGCGTGGATATTGGATGAAAATCTCAGCCAAGTTCGATTTTGGCCATGTTTGGCCAAGCGTGCACAGTGGCGTTGCCACTCTTTTCCACTCTACCATGCATGCAGCCAATTATTCAGCTTGAATTCCCCAGACATTGGCAGCAATTGAACTATTAAAACAGATCTAGCCAGATAGTTACCAGAAAGCAAAAGCTAGATAACAACAATAGACAAATGTTAATAAGCATGTAGCCAGGGACAATTCTTGCTTGGAATCAATAACTGACGTAGGCCATGACTAATCTGATAGCTCTGTAGGCCTGGGGCTTTGCATGAGAATGAACACAGCCTGAAAAGCCCTTTGACGAAAGAGATGGTCAGTATCATCAGATTACAAAAGGATTCCTAAATGAAAGGCAGACGGCCCAAACTTTGGTTCAATTGTGCAAAGTAGAACTTTTTTTTTTTTTTTTAGAGGTTACTCAGCACTTATCTGACAAATTTAAGTGACTTCGACTCACTTCTTCGTGTCGGGTTTGACATGCTTTTGCCATTTTATGACAAAAAAAAAAAAAAAAAAAAAAAAAAAAAAAAAACAGCTCTGTAGGACCATGACCATGAGTAATGACTTCTGAGGAACTCTACTTTATGATCTCGTTCCTGTCACCATGCTGATTCTGCTGCATGCTGATCTTCTGTTTGAGGCGGCTGATCTCAGTGTCCAGGCTCTTCGCTGTTCTCCTTACCTCCACCTCAGGGCAGATTGCAGTGGCTTTCTCAACAGCCACCTGCCACAAATTCAGAAAAATGAAGAATATTTAAAAAAAAAAAAAACCTCTGGATAACAGACCATCAGGCACTGAGGTGAAAGTGAAAAAATTGAGCAGTATAGATTTAGAATATTTGTAATGCCTCAGTTCATTTCTTTCTAATACCATGCATGAAAAAAAATGCATCCCTTGCACAATCAGTGGCCATAAAAGACATCTGCATTACCGTGAGCTCATTCTCTTTTGCATTCAGGTCGGCTTTCAGCTTCTGAATCTCAGCAATGTGGGCTTTGCGTCGCTCATCATAGTGCTTTTTGTGATGCTTGCTCCTCTCCACATCTTGGTCACTTTTACTCAATTCCTCCTGCATTACAAACACAACAATCATGAGAACATCTTCCACAAACTCAACCAGCAACAGCAGACTCTGGTTTAGGTCCAATGTTCAGAACTGAACACATGCACTGCAGAACCAAAACATTAAAACCACTCAAAGATGCAGCAAATAACTTTTTTTTAATTTTTTATTAAACCTTTATTTAACCAGGTAAGACTCATTGAGATTTAAAATCTCTTTTTCAAGAGTGACCTGGCCAAGAGGGCAGCATAAAAAGGACACATATAAGTTTCATACAAGGACAATGACACACAGATATCAAAACATTAAAAAATAAATAAATAAATAAATGCATAAATAAGTAAATTAGGCACAGAGACAGTTTCTCAAGCTTTCACGTTCTAAATCCTTTAAAATTGAACCAAAAGCATTAACAGAAATCAGTTCTGACAATCTCAAGTCCTTCTGAAGGATGTTCCAGGCAGAGGGGGCAGCATATTTAAAAGCTTTTTTTTCCAAGCTCCGTGCGAGCACGCGGAACAGTCAAATGCAAAATATCTTGAGAACGGAGGTTGTAATGGCCTTCACTTAAAAAAAAAAAGATATATGGACAAGTAAGAAGGACCAGCCCAAGGAGAGTTTTATAAATAAAATTCAACCAATGGGTACGCCTACGTACATACAAAGATGGCCACTCAGCCTTCGAATACAAAGTACAATGATGGGTAAGATTTTTAAAACCAGTAACAAACCGCAAGGCACAGTGATAGACAGTATCCAGGGACCGTAAACATTGTCCAGAAGCATTCATATATAATAAGTCACCGTAATCTAGCAAAGGCAGGAAAGTAGCTGATATAAGATATTTCCTAGCTGGAAAGGAGAAGCAGGATTTATTTCTAAAGTAAAAGCCTAGCTTTACCTTGAGCTTAATGACTAGATTTGCAATATGGGACTTAAAAGTTAGCTGACGATCAATAAGAATACCTAAATACTTGTAACTTGAAACTAGTTCAATTACTCTTCCTTGAGCAGTGATTATGTTCGGAAGATTTGTTGGTATTGCACTACTGTCAGAGAACAGCATGAGTTTAGTTTTTTCTGTATTTAATACCAATTTCAGTTTCTGCAGGCGGGACTGAACAATATCAAATGCAGACTGCAGAAAGTTAATGACCTGTATAACAGATGATGAACAGCAATAAATAACGGTGTCATCAGCATAAAAATGATAATTAGCATTTGAAAGGTTTTCACATAGGTTATTAACATAAAGGGTAAACAGAATAGGTCCTAAAACAGAACCTTGCAGCACCCCTTTGGATACTGTTAAGAAAGAGGAGGTGGACCCTGCTATTTGAACACACTGCGTTCTAGCAGACAGATAATTGGAGAACCAAGCTACTGCTCAATAACGATTGTCTCATGACAACAGCACATATCAAGATCTGCAGAGAGATCTTAGATGTTGAGCATATAGTCCGTTCTGATTCAGCATGTTGGATGTGGGAGAAATGGAAACTGAGTGACTTTGACAAGGGTCAAATCATAATAGCCTGATGAGTGGATTAGAGTATCTCGGAAGTGGCAAGACTTCCAGGGTGCTCCCTGTCAGCACATATGAGTACCTACTGACAGTGGTCCAAGGAGAGACAAACCATGAACCGAAGACAGGGCTGAGGGTGCCCAAGGCTCATCGATGTACGAGGGCCACGAAGGCTATCCAGTCTTGTCTAAAATGATAGAAGGGTGATTGTGGCACAAGTTGCTGAGAATTTCAACAATATTAACAAAAGGGAGGTGTCACAACACACAATGCATCATACCCTGTTGTGTATTGGACTTTTAAGCTTGCGGAACAGCCAAAGTGCCTACTCTAACCCCGGTCCACCTCTAAAAGTGCCCCCAAAATTGGACTCGCTGAACCAGACGACCTTCAGCTACCCCAAGGTCCAGTTTTGAGGCTCAGGTGCCCAACCTAAGCCTCAAAACTGGACCTTGGGGTAGGCTGAAGAAGGTCGTCTAGTTCAGCGAGTCCAGTTTTCAAGAGGCATTGTCATCCTGAAAAATGACCCCATCACCGCCAAACCAATTTTCTATTGGTGGAATCAGAAAATGGTCAAAAATTTCAATGTAATCCTACACATTGACTGTTGAGGTAATGCCTGCCATCTCCCCAGGTCCATTAACTGACAAGCAACCCCATATTAATGAATGGGGAAATTTACTTGTTTGCTTAAAGCAGTCATTTTTATATGTTTGACATTAGACAAAAGCTTCAGCATCATCGCCTTAGCTCAAATAAGTGTTCTTAATGCAGTCAATAAGATAAATCTAATATTGCTGTTGATTTTGCCGACTCGGGAACAACCTTTGCCAATACCCTCACAAAACCAGCACTGCTCAGTGTTAACGTTTAAGAGCTATGGGTGTCCCACTGATGATCGTCAGAAGGTTGTGAAACTGCGCCAACTAGAAAAAATTTGTCCTGAGTGCGTAGGTACTGGAAACAGGTAAAAGGGCCACTAAGAAGATACCTGCACAACAAAAGAAAGTGGGCTGAAACCGCCACACAAAACCAAGACAAAGGCTGACGTCAATGCCAAAAATCAAACTTTTATTAGGACATGGTGCACTACCAAAAATGTGCCCAGTGCTCAAAAAAAAAAGGGGTGATTTATAAACCGACAGCAAGCCAGCAAATGTTTCGGTCCATTAGACCATCATCAGTGTCCCACTGAGGAAACATTTAGCGCACGGCTAAATGACTGGCGTTTGCATAGTTTTGTCGTATCTTTTAAAGACAAAACTCCAGTAATTGATTAAAACCAAACCTGGTTAGAAGCATGAGAAATTAGAGTTTACTTTAATACCATTGAATTGACTGGTACTCAAGTAGGGCTGGCATTAAGCAAACATAACTGCGTAGCAACAACGCTACGCAGTCTCTAGAAGTCTGTAGCCTTTTTCAGAACTGTGTAGCAAAAATAAAACTTTACAAAAACATCTGTAAATGCATTTTAACTTTTTATTTTCAACTCTTAGAACACATAGCCTAATAAAGACCAAGGCAGTTGAGTTACAGTAGCATGACAGTATTTAAACTACTTGGACTTACCAACTGGGTCCCACTTACAGCTACCATGTAGTAACTCAGTAACTGCATAGGAATTAGTAAGTTTTAGTTGGTTCTACCTGAGCCACTCACCTGGCTCAGGCTGTGAATGAGGGATTATTCAGGACTGATTTTTATCATGCATAATATTTTTACTGTGAAAAAAATTAATAATGGTAATTATTATGAACCGAGATGAACATTTATATAGTAAAATAAAAATTGCCATAATCTAGAATAAAGAGCACTACAGGAATTCAAGGTACTAATACAAATGTACATGTGTTCAAAATATGAAAACAGAATTCCTCAGACATAAATATACAACTCTTTTATATATATATTTAGTTAATTTAAATTTAATTTTTTGAATTTTAACTATAAAGAATTTCCTGACAACAGACACCCATAAACAAAATAATTTATTAAATAATGGTTGTGCTTGTAGGCTGACACCAGTCCAGTGTTTTTCATTTCTTCTTATCTAGTCGCATATAGACACGTACTGCGTTTGATTGCGCAATTCCCCCGCCGATTCCTTACACAACATGGCAGATGCGTCTCACGTTTTGCAATTGGTTCAGCCAAAGACGTTGTCCACTCTAGAGTTTTCTTTCGCTCTGTGGGCGGGACTGGAGCAGAGGTAGGAAAATAATGGGGTCAATCCACTCACTACCATGGTTTCGGAGTCGCGCCGTTAGATTATCCATAGTGCAGTGGCGGAGGCCGATCAGTACGATATTAAGAGACTGTAGGAGCCTGTTTTTGTTCAAAACTGGACAAAAACTTTTATTCACATTATCCGAAGACTGTATTGCAAAATATGCGATGGGGATTACAAAAGCCCGTCGCAGATTGGCGCATTTCGAAAAAACTGAGTGCATTTTGCGATGCGATACCGCTGATCACCCGCCCAGTCAAGTATCCCCAATATGCCATTATTTCGGTATGAGAAGCAAATTGTACTTGGAAGAAATGGCAAGAGCACAATCTGCTGTGAGCTGAGGGGGAGAGATGTTCCCAACAGGAAAAGTGAATCCAGGCATTTCTTCTCCCTTTTGCTGTTAGAAAGGCATGAAAATACAATCCTATGTCTTTTGCCGAGTTGGCATTGCAGCAAATGGTGGCAGAGTATGGCATATTCTCAATATAGCTTATCAATAATTCGTCGGTGACAATAAAAGCCTATACAAGTTTCCCACACAAAACACTGGGGATTCCCTTGTGTGACGCCACTGACGACAAATGCCAAGCAGCGGCTGGAAAATATGCATACGTTTCCCAATGATTGGAAAAATGCACATTTTGATGAAATAAATCAATAAGTGGTGTCTTTAATGCATTATTTTACCCAAATTTAGATTTCTGAAGTCAAAATTCCTACAAAAGTTGTATATTTGTATTTATTTGTCAAATCCTTTCAGCTCACAGGTCCCATGTAATCAAAAAAAATTTTGCTAATTTTTACATGTGAATATGTATTGTTGTGTAAAAAAACTAGCAGTGCAACATCAATGATCTGATGAACCACTGTTATAAGCAGTAGTGACATTTCTGCATGGCAAGTAATTTACTTAAAGATGTAGTAATGCAATATAAAAACAACAGACCCAACTGTCATGACATGCACACTGCTTGTTCTGAGAAACTGACTCATTCGTTGGAAGGGGCATGTTCAAAATAACAGCAGTGTGGAGTTTAATTAGGTAATTAATTCATTCTGTGAAGAAACGGGTCATTAATTATCCTTAAAGGAAGATGGGAAGCAAATGTTTTACATTTATTGTTATAAAATATATTTCCCTCTGGATTGCAAGGTAAAATGGGCTGTTCCAAATATTGTTCGGAGGAACAATGTAATTTGATTAAAAAGTTGACTGGAGAGGGGAAAACAAAGAAAGAACTGCAGCATATAAGACGCTCAGCTAAAATGATCTCAAATGCTTCAAGGCTTACAGATTCCTTGAAAGGAAAATGAGCATGTTCACCTTACAGGGCCAAAGCAAAGAATACATTTGGGTAATAATATAACAAACCGTGCTATACACCCTTAATGATGGCATGCTCATGACTGCTATGCACAAATATTCAGTTCCATGTTCGACATTTTAGGAAAATTTTTTTCGTGTGCCTTCCACCATGTCAGTGGGTTGTTGTCACCATCAATGACTCCTTCACGAAGATAACTGTCCATCTTTGTGTCCATCCTCTAATCAGGAAAACTCGATGCAAACTGAGCTGTGATGATAACCACATGACCACAATACAGCAGTCATGTGATGCCTACCATGGGGCTCAGCTAAGCATCATCATCACCGCAATTTTTATTTTCATTTAATTTTTTCCCCGCTGAAAGCTGCCTAAGTGCAAATAGTGCGTGATATCAATTTTAATGAATAGATTAATCATTGCTTAGTCATCATACACTATCCTCCGTCCTATGTCAGAGCTTGGGGGAAAAAGAAACTTTCCAGATGCTTATCATTTTAGCTTCGCCAGGGGGGTGGACAGTCATTTAAACACATGGGGGATGTTTTTAGTTTGTGTCTGATGATTATAAATTTTTTTATTTGTTTCAGTGCTTGTGATATCTACGGCATACAACATCCAATTAAATATATAAAAGGCAGACATCATTGACAGAGTTATAAAGGAAACAGCTGGGAGTTATTTTTAATTGCAAGTACTTGAAGTAAGCATACTTCTCGTCAGGCCAGCTGACAGGTTTGCCTGGGCCCAAACAAGGCGACCCCAGAGGGCCCCCCCCTCACCACACCCTGCCCCAACTGACACACACACCGTATCCCCCAGGCAAAGACATTAGAGACATTCAAATAGATGAAATCAATGACTTTTAATTAACCACTGTTGTTTTTTAGTCAATCTTTCTTGAAAATATATAAAACAGATACTGGTTGTGTTACATGTGCCATACTCAGAGACTTACACGCACAGTATTTCCAAGCAAAATAGACACATTATCGTGATTAACAAATGTAACCCTAAACATATCATAACATGAAATTTTGATGTAACAAAGAAGCTGTCAGAATCATGACCCAATAGTTTCAGTGTCTTTGGATTTTGCTGGTGTTAGCATGTTAAAGTTTGATCTCTAAATGCATGTTATGCATCAAACTTACATGGCAGCAAAATCATTGATGTGGTCCCTAAATGTCCAGTTTTGGGAAAGTTGATGCTCAATGGAGAGCATTGTCTAACCGTTGAACCTCTCCTGGGACACGGTAGAGCGCAAGTAAAATCGTTGGAAGGCGACAATATGAGATTGCATGGAAGGCAATTATCTAATAAATTTATTAGAAATGAAATCTAGGGGCGCCCTGGTGGCTCATCGGTCTAAGTGCGTGTACCATGGGGGTTGTGTCCTTCCTGCAGTGGCCTGGGTTCGAATCCGGCTCGGGTCATTTGCTGCATGTCTTCCCCCATTCTTCTCCCCAACTTTCCTGTCTCTCTACACTGTATAACTATCGAATAAAGGAAAAATTCCCCCCAAAAAAAAATCATTAAAAAAAAAAAAGAAATGAAACCTAAACCTTATCCAAATACCATCTTCAGCAGCATTTGCTACATAAAATTCGACTCCAAACAGTAATTTCGAGAAATTTCAGTTAATTGCCATCCGTGCAATCTCGTATTTTAGCCTCCTCTCTGATGCTAGGCTGTATGTCTCATTGGAAACACAGCCTCTTGGCAGCCTGTTCGCTCGATAAATTAATTAAATTAATTGTCCAATTCTTAATCAAAAACAGTTGACAGTTAACCTGCATTTAGTAATGTCACTGGTTGTATACAGTTTTATTTTTACTGAAGCAAACTTAACATGTGGACCTGAGCCAGCATAACCGCATGTTTTTAAACATTTTCTAAAGGTGTTTTGAAGCCAATCGAACATTGGCGCAGAAAAGAGAAATATGTACCGTTTTGTGAGCAACAGGAATTCATGTGACCATTTGTGGAAAGAAAAATGTGTGATAACTAATGTTATTGCAATGAGCAATAATGCCAGAAAAAAAATGAAATGGTCAGTAATTCTAAAACCTCACAACTGAACAAATTATCACGTAGTTGCTGATCAGGAAACGTTAATGGGAATGTGTTTGGTAGGGGTGGGACCTCTAAGCGTGTACACGTGTACACGGTTAGTCAATCATAAACGTCTCTAAAAAAACACTAACCGTGTACACGCACTCATCGGCTGCATCCGAAAAGTTTAAAAAATTACCTCTTATCGTCTAATTCCTAACCACTTTTCTTTAACCTGTGTAAAACGTCATGAGGTAAAGGAAAGGTGTAAAGGGGACTCTATTACAGCTCAGGAAGAGAACCGCTCTAATAAGAGAATCCGAGTGCACTTACACTAGGCACAGTGATCACCCCCCTCCTGCCCGTCATGTTTGTTTTCGTGATTGGCCGGATGGACGATCATCGCGGAATTGCGGGATAGCATTTCCTCCTTTCTTTTCAAAAAGGATGGTTCAGTGTACCCTATGCTAAAGGCGATAAATTAGGAAGCATTGTAGCGCCTTTCCTTCACATTTAAAGAAACCGAACACTCTTATCATGACTGCCACGTAAATACTTCGGATCGTTTTCTAGGAGTTAGGAACTTTCCTAAGCAAAAAATACTATTCGGACGCAGCCATCGTCTCCGCGCTCAATTCCTCTTTATGTTGCTTTAAAACACGATTGGTTAATAGCTCATTATTTTTATCTCACATATTGTTCACTGTGTGTTTTTTACATTTTTGGTGGACGTTCTGTCGGCCGCCTATATTTGCACGCACAATGTCATCCTCGTGTCTGCTCGTTAAAAGAAAAGCATAATCATAATGTTATTTGAATGAGAACACGTAAAACGCAATTTACATTTCTTTTTGTTTTAGCCTTGTGGATGTAAAAAGTGTTTCTCAATTTAGTTTTACATTATCAACTGCTTTTCCTCCTCAATTACAATTCACTTTAATGATGCTATAAACGTAACGATAGACGCAGCTCCCACTGTGAGTGAGGGATGCAGTTTGCTGTTTAAGTTTACAAATCAAATTGTACAAAAACAAGGTACAAAAATAAGGACAATGACAAAAAAGCAGAGCTAAACTGTTAGAATTCATTCATGTCCATGTTCTTGCTAGTCAAAATGATGATTTTCGTTTATGGTTAATTCATTTACAATGGTGGAAGGGCCTAACATTATTCATTTAGTTGTGATTTTATGCCTATCTGATGCAGGCCGTAATTTTGTCTAGGAGTAACCTACAAATTCACTGTTACCATCTATTGATTTAATAAACGTCTCTGGCTGATAACTGCGTTAATGGATGTGTGGACTGTGTTATTGGAATGGTGACAGTGCCCTCTAACGGTTGTATAGCGGTCAAAATCCACTAACTCTGAAGACACGTGTACATGTGTACATGCAATTATACTGCGCGTGTACACGTTTAGAATTTTTTGTACACGTTCCCACCCCTTGTGTTTGGAGATGTAACACGCTTTACGGCAAGCTAAGAGCAGGGCTTTAACGGTCTTAACTTGCTATAAATTATCCTCGTTGGTCACTTTGCAGTCATTGCCCACTTCATTTCACTTCTTACAAAATTTGGTCATAAAATCCCTTGCACCTTTCGCTTCATTCTCTCTTTATTTTCTCCTGTCTTTTCTGTACTCCTAATTTTTGGTGGCTGGCCATTTTGACAGCTTACAGTCTCAAGATGAGGGCGGGGGGCGTGCTTATTTTTCTTAACCAAGTTGTGGTACCACTTCTGCTCTGAGCCAATCAGGTTGTACCTAATTGGAATTGTAAAACAATCAGATTGAACGTAACTGGATTATTTCCCTAGCTTGGTGATGAAAAATAATACAGCGGGTGGGGGTTGTTTGCCAAAAGAACTTTTTGAATTTACACAGTGTAATAGGCCAAACCCATTTTTGCTTGGAGGGAAAGTAAAAATGTTTTCGACCACTGTGTGAAGGAAAATTAGGAAAATAAAGAAAGCTTAAGGGTCATTCCATGTCGATTCACGCACCCTCCCCAATGACATCTCTCAGATTTGACTGAAAAAAATTCTAAAATTAGTTTCTGACCCCAAATGAATGAATCCCAAATTTCAGCTTCATCACTTTAGTCATTTCGAAATGGCCCTGGGAAATTTGGGTGCCATGCCCACTTTTTTTCTGCATTTACTTAAATCATATTTAGTGACCCATTACTTTTATATGAGCTACAGGGCTAAAAATGGATTAAGGGGTTATTGATTTCCTCCTCTCTTGGAACCAATGCTTACAAATGGGATACTAATTCCATTGTATACAATATTAACCCTTCAAAACTGGATTTTTTTGCATGCGATAATGATTTTTGGGATATTGGAGGGTCCAGGTAATTGAGATGTGTGTGTTTGAAGGCTTTTTGACAACTACTTCATCAAATATGATAACATTACTGTAACTCAGATGATTTTCAGGGATACATATCATTAGGGTTTTGGGGGGGGGGTCTCAAAAATGGTCACAGGACAAACGGACCCTTCAGAACCCTCATTTTAGGCAATGATTTCACCATGTCTCCACTAGAGATGGACAATTTGCTTTTAATATGACCAACTTAAGACACCTTATCCAAATTTAGTGCCAATAAAAGTTTGCTCCTCCAGCTCCTGTGTGAACTGATCTTTTGAGAAATTGTGCCTTGGTACCCATAGGTCAACTCTGATGAGCTCAGTATTGATGGTTTTGGTGGTTGAAATCACAGTAATAACAAACGAGATAACTCGGTCGCCACAGGGACCGCAATGTCTCTGTTTTTACTCTTGCTATGACATTAATATGCATCCCTGCACATGTATATGTATGTAAATGTGGCTCAAAATGAGCAGAAAACACAAAATCTGCAAATTTTTCGACAAAATGGCCGGCGGCCCATATTGGATGTTGGAAATTGCCGAGAATTGATCTTGAGCATTGCAAAATAAACATCGTTGACTTTGCAAATTTAGAGAAAAATCCTATAAACTTTGAAGCCTCCGGAGCCTGGAACAGAAAATCTCTGCGGTGGCGGCGGCAGCCCCAGAACTAAACCATAGTATCTCCCAACTATCGTCATTGGGGAGATATAATAATGATACACAGAATAACTTTATTATATCAGGGTGGAATTTCATCAAAATGATCATGATTTAGCTTGTTAACCCTTCAAGCCCATATTGGCGTCCAGAAACTAGGTAAACTTCTGACGAGCTCTGTGTTTAGTTCTGGTGGTTGGAACTGCAAAAAATACGAGTAATATTCTTAATGACTTAATGATCATATCCTGGAGAAATGCTTTAAAACTATAAAATATACTGGTCATTAACCCTTTCAAGGCCGTAATGTGTAACCGTTCCTTTAACTGTGGGTAATCAAAACATTCATATCATATGAAATGATGGCTCTTTTTAGATATGGTAGACATAATATATATTTACCTTTCTTGTTAAAAAAGACAGTGTTGTGTTAGTTTTGAGTCCTTTACTTCGGGGTTCAGCCATGATTGATTCTTGTATCTGTGATAATTCTGCACTCCAGCTGCCGTTCATAATTTTATAAGAGGGGATATTAAGGCTGCCTGCATTATTGCCTTTATCAAAACAGTCAAACAACGAGGTGAGTCAACAAGTGCATGAGATACAAAGGCTGGTTGTCCCAGCAAGCACCTCAATTTATGAAAACCTTTTACCTGCGAGAAATTTTAAGACGGAAGCTGGTTTGTCGATGCGGGTAACTGCAATGGCTGACCAAAACAGAGAAATGACAAAAAAAAAATTCTTATTTTATTGAAAATACGGCTTAAAACTAGATAAAAGACACAACAGTTGTAACCAAAAGAATTTCATAATATCGAGAATCAGAGTTATCAAGTAGTTATCATGTGACAAGATTTTATTTTTTTTTTTTTTTGATGACAGGTAAAATGAATCCCTTCCTAACACCATGACGGGTAAAAACAAAATAAATAAATAAAATATAGGGCACTGGCGGCCCCAGAAGCTCCCGCCGTTTGCTCAGGTGAAATTGGTGAAATATGTTTGGTATGAAAAAAATACGCATGGCAACATACATGGTGAATATTATCAGCCTGTAATGCGTTATTTCAGAGTGGTGATTAAAACCCCTTTCTTGTGTCAAATAAACAGAACTTGTGAACAAACAATTTCACCATGTTCAGCGTTAGCAAAAATGACATATTTGGTCCTTTAATACTGCGCCGAAATTTCCTTGTTATTTTGCTATTCAGAAGGATGCAAAACTCACAAAATTTTTTTTTTTTGCATCCTGAGTGCCTGCGATGTTTCCAGTTCCAAAGACACATCATTTTTAGACCTTTATGAGATGCATGTCCGGTAAAAATTATAAGCCTCTGACCAAAATAGTTGACACGATAAAGCAAAATGTTGAAGTTTTTGGCGATATTTTTAGCCCAGTGACCTTGAAAAATAAGGCGAAGTCACCTTTAGGCACGTCATTTGTAGGCCTTTATGAGATGCATGTCCAGTAAAAATTAGCAGGCTGTAACTGAAATAGTGGATGAGAAAGCAAAATTTCGAAGTTTTTGGTGATATTTTTAGGCCAGTGACCTTGAAAAAATAGGCCAAGGTCACCTTTAGGCATGTCATTTGTAGGCCTTTATGAGACGCACGTCCAGTAAAAATTAGCAGGCTGTAACTGAAATAGTTGATGAGAAAGCAAAGTGTCAAAGTTTTTGGTGATATTTTTAGGCCAGTGACCTTGAAAAAAATAGGCCAAGGTCATCTTTAGGCACGTCATTTGTAGGCCTTTATGAGATGCATGTCCAGTAAAAATTAGCAGGCTGTAACTGAAATATACTACTCAAAATTTGATAGGGATCATAGGAATTTTTTTGTGAAATGACATGCAAATTTGGTAACTGCCACTGATGAACAATATATTGGATAAATGACATGCAGTCAGACACAAAACACATTTGCAAGTGCATTTAATGACATTTAATGAGCATGCAGCCTCACATTTTTGGCTTTCACGAACACTTCATGGTTTCACCTCTGACATGTAAAGTGAAAACAGACAGTGTTCGTTTGATGTTTCATTACCACAGTTAATGTCAATAACGGGTATGGCATCCCCTAGCTTGAATGACAGCTTGACAACGTCGGGTCATACTGTCAATCAGAACCCGGATGCTTGCAATTGGAATGTTGTTCCATTCTTCAACAAGGGCATTTCCGAGCTCTTCTAGAGTTGTGGGTTGTGCCCCTCGACCGAAATGGCGACCTGCAGCATGTTCCACACATGCTCGATAGGGTTTAGGTCCGGCGAACGCGCAGGCCAGTCCATGCGGACAATTGTCTCCTGCTCTAGGAATTGATTCACCACCCTAGCACGATGGGGACGGGCGTTATCATCCATCAAGATGAAATCAGGGCCAATAGCACCAGCGTATGGTCTTACGTACACATTGAGGATCTTATCCCTGTACCGTACCCCTGTCATCGTCCCTCTCCCCATGACATGCAGGTCCGTTCTGCCGTTCCTGCTTATTCCTCCCCAGACCATAACTGATCCGCCACCATAACGGTCGTGTTCGTTGATGTAGGCATCATTAAATCGCTCACGTTGTCTTCGCCACACCCGTTGCCTCCTGTCAGTAAAGTCCAAGCAATATCGGGACTCATCAGTAAAGAGAACTGGAGCCCAATCGTTGTGTGTCCATGTGACATGATCGTGAGCCCAATCAAACGGTCACACCTATGACGCCACGGTCAGTGGGATTCGAACACATGGCCTTCTTGAGTTGAGGCTGGCAGTATGAAGACAATTCCGTATCGTCTGAGTGGATACCCTGACCCCGAGGCGTTATGAAGGTCATTTAAGTAGGGTGGTGGCTGTCCAGAAACGATGACGTCGTGCCTGAAGTGTGAGAAAGTGGTCTTGTCGTTGTGTAGTCGATCTCTGGCGACCACCCCCATGATGGTGTGCTGCTGTACCAAGCGTTTGATGCGGTTTCACGCTCTGTTCAAAACGCTTTGGCTGACGTTAAGTGCATTAGCATAGTGGCGTTGTGAGAAGCCAGAGTCAAGCATTCGATGCATCTTCCCAATTGCTCTGAAGTCAATCGGCGTCTAAGGCGTTGAGGAGACATTGTTAGTGCTAAATGTAATGCAAAAATTTGGGAACTTCAAATTTTCACCAACAAGCAACACACACGTCTGAGTTGAAATGGTGAAGTGTTAGTCAAAGCCAAAATGTGAGGCTGCACGCTCATTTAATGTCATGAAATGCTGCGTGCAAATGTGTTTTTGTGTCTGACTGCATGTCATTTATCCAATATATTGTTCATCAGTGGCAGTTACAAAATTTGTATGTCATTTCACAAAAAAATTCCCATGATCCCTATCAAATTTTGAGTAGTATAGTTGATGAGAAAGCAAAATGTCAAAGTTTTTGGTGATATTTTTAGGCCAGTGACCTTGAAAAAATAGGCCAAGGTCACCTTTAGGCACGTCATTTATAGGCCTTTATGAGATGCACGTCCAGTAAGAATTAGGAGCCTGTAACCGAAATAGTTGATGAAATAAAGTAAAATGTGTTGTCAAACACAGGCACGGACGGAGCCCCGATACCATAGCTCCCGCACTGCGAGCGGCGGGAGCTAATAAAGTATCACAGAAGAAACTGCTTCCCAGACACATGCACAGCGTTTGGCGCACTGAGTGTTAAACAATTCACACAGGCTAACCTTGATGGGTTCAGCTTCTTCAGTGACACTGCTGATGACATCTTTGTGCTGCTTGTATCTCCTCTCTGCCTGCTCCAAGGATTCCTTCAGCTGGCTCGACTTCTGTTGGGCATTGTCCCTCTTTTCCAGAGCTGTACCAATCTTCCCACAGATCTCTTGCAGCTCCTCTTCCTAACCAGAGGAAAGCACAGCCAACCCACACCATTAGGGTAAAACCAAATGGGAGCAATTTTCTGATGTGCATACTTTGGTTGGTAAAATGCAAAGAAAGCAGTGGATAATATTCAGTGGCCTTCGCAACTTAACATTTCTCAAAAACAAAAAGTTTTGTAATGGCTGCCAAACTGAAAACTGATGTGGCAGATTAAACCAACTATGGGTCTATCTATATTTCTTTCTCTCTAAGGTTCCGGGGGAGCTGGAGCCTGTCCCAGCTGAATATGGGCAGAGGGCAGGAACACACCCGGAGCAGCTCGCCAATCAATTGCAGGGCATGCACAATATTCACTCCCTCACTCATACCTATGAACAATTTAGAGTCTCCAATTAGCATGCCATGCATATCTTTGGACTGTGGGAGGAAACCGGAGTACCTGGAGGAAACCCACACAAAAACTATGAGAGCATGCAAACTCCACACAGAAAGGCCCCAGGCCATATTCAAACCCACAACCTTCTGGGTTATTCCATGTCAACTCTCCAACAGGTCCCATGGCAACCATCTCATATTTTCATGATTTTTTAAAATAGAATACCTTGGGATATATAATGAAGCCATTCCAAGTTGCAAAGTCTTTCTAGTTTTTGAGATATAAGCCCTCAAAGCGGGGACCAATCATCCCTTTTTTCGACTCACGAGCGAATGTTCTCATTTTTGTTCAGCTTAGGAGCTTCATCTCTCTTAAATCCAGATATCTTCATGCAATTTTTGGTATACAGATTTCTACCCTGGCTTTCAGGATATGACATTATGAAAAATATACTTGTAATGTTTTATTTGCAAATGTTTAAATATGCCACATTTGCACATGCAATAATTTTAGTTTTTCAGGGGCCCATAAAAGGCCTCCAATCATGCTGGCAGACTCAACATTGCACACGTGTAATATTTGGGTGCAGATGTAAGCAAGACAAAAAGCAGGAAGTAATCAAGACACTTATCTAGTAATTAGAGTGAGTTGAAAATGGTATTTTTTTTCCCCAAAATGCAAAAAAATGAACCACATTTTGTTGAAGCATCTGGCCATGTTGACTACTGCCCAATGTTTTAAAATTTCCACCTTGTTGAGAAACATGTCGGGTCGAACCCTGTGCCAGTTATTAGCTTGGTGGATCTGCTCCTCGCATTTTTAATAAATGTCAAAGGTACGTGCCCATCTGACACATTCACTCAGCATAGTGCTTCAGACGTAATCAGATACAACAGCCTAAACACCAAATAATCATTCTTTTGATGAGGTATGAGCTGGATTTATGCACATGTGGGAGGAATGTTTAAGAAAATGACTTTGGAAAATCTGAACATTTTAAAATGTTTATTGCCAAATAAAGTCAAAACATTACACGTGTGTGTATATACACACACACACACATTTTATATATATATATATATATATATATATATACACACACATACGCACACACACACACAGAGGATAGAAAATGAATACACCCTCCTTCTATATTTTTATGTCTTGTTGCGTCACGGAAAGTAAATTTAATGGATTAAAATGGGACTCATTTTTCCCTGAAAGAACACAACATACCATATGAATGCAGAGGAATTATTTTAATTTGAAAAAAAGAGTGAATTTAATGAACAAAACTGAAATTTCCTAATTTAAGTATACACCCCCCTGAGTCAATACTTTGCGGAAGCGCTTTTGGCAGCAATTACAGCTACCAGTCTTTTTGGGTAGGTCTGCACAAGGTTGGCGCACCTGGACTTGGAGATCTTCCCCCACTCCTCTTTGCAGAACTGTTCAAGCTGGGAGAGGTTTGTTGGTTTGCACTGATGAACAGCAACCTTCAAGTCATTCCACAAGTTTTCAATTGGATTTAGGTCAGGGCTTTGGCTTGGCCATTCCAGCACATCCACCTTGTTCTTTACAAGCCACTCAGTGGTAGCTTTGGCCTTGTCCTTTGGATCACTGTTGTGCTGGAATATGAATTTTGGACCCATCCTCAGTCTCCTTGCAGACTTCAGGTCCTTCTCCAGAATATCCCTGTATTTGGCCCCGTCCATCCTCCCTTCAATCTTGACAAGTTCCCCAGTCCCTTTGGATGAGAAACATCCCCATAACATTATGCTGCCACCACCATGCTTCACAGTCGGGATGGTGTTTTTTTGGTGATGAACAGTGTTGGGTTTTCGCCAAACATAGCGTTTGGCATTCATGCCAAAAAGTTCTATTTTGGTTTCATCACACCATAAAACGTTCTGCCAGTTTGTTACAGGTTCCCCAAGGTGTTCTTTTGCAAATTTCAAGCGGGCCTCTTGGTGGACCTTTTTGAGAAATGGCTTTTCTTGCCACCCTTCCATACAGGCTAGACGTGTGCAATATCTTTGATATAGTTGTATGATGCACAAGTTTCCCTCTGTTGGTCCTTTCAATTTTGCCATTGGATCCTTGGTAACCTCTCTGACCAGTTGTCTTCTCTCCTGGTCATCCAGTTTAGACGGATGCCCTGATTTTGGCAGACTGTGAGTGGCGCCATGTACTTTCCATTTCTTAATTATGGTCTTAACAGTGCTCCAAGGTATCTTCAAAGCCTTAGAAATCTTCTTATATCCCTCACCTGATGTGTACCTTTCCACAACTTTGTCATGGACTTCTTTTGCGACATCTTTGGAGCCCATGCTTCTGCCTTTCAGTGAGACTGCTCTTGCATACTAAGGGACCATGGTAAACAGCTGTTTTCATTCATGTCATCAAGTTAATTGCCGTGATTCCACACATGTGTGGGGAAATTAGCTATTGTTTGGTCTTGAAGGCAATTTGTCATTTCCTGAGATAATTTATGGGATGATTCAGTAAAGGGGGTGGATACTTATTTTAATTGGTTTATCACTTTGAAAAGGTTAAGTACTGTATGTAGATTTGTCGGAAAAACAGATTAATTGCACTTTAATTACAGGCTACATGTCAAGTGAATCTGAAAAATGTTCAGGGGGTGTATTCATTGTCTATCCACTGTGTGTGTGTGTGTGTGTGTGTGTGTGTGTGTATATATATATACACACACATATATATACATACATACATACATACATACACACACACACACACACACACATATATATACACATAAATATATTACCATTTGAATAAATGGGGCATATTTATACACTGCAAAGTGAAGAATGGCAAGAAATACTCTGCTTACAATGAAATATTTTGGAAGCCTAGGTAGAAATCAGTTTACCCTCCAAATTTCATGAGGATATCTTGATTAGTTAGTGAGATATGAAGCTTCAAGGTTGAATGAAAATGAAATAAGTCCATTCGCCAGTCGAAAAAAGGGGCTATAGGCTTCCACTTCGAGGGCTTATATCTCAAAAACTATAAAGACTTCAGAACTGAAACTTGGTGTGGCATCATGATATTTCCCAAGGTTTTTTATTAAAAAATCATGAAAATTCTGAGATACTCACTATGGGAACTTCCCTAAAACTGGGTGATTTGACATGGAATGGCCCATCTTGCTGTGAGGCGGCAGTGCTACCCACTGCACCACCATGCCACCCAATTATTTCCTGTGATTAGCGATAAAAGATTTCATACTCACTACAGTTCCCAATAAATTCAAAACATACTCCAGGGGAATATAACACAAACACTGTGGATCACACACTGACATGCTGATTGTTCTTGATCTTACTAGAGGTCTGACGTCTTCACACTGAGGTTCTTCCACGTTCTTGAGATCATTGATTTCAAGCTTGAGTTTTCGGGATCTTTCCTGTGGAGGTTAAAAGGTAAGTGGCCCACTGGCAGTAATTTGGCAACAAAAGTCCCCAAAAAAAAAATCCCAGGGTTTACTGTGATGCCCAAAGCAAAGTCTGTTTTTGTATTATATGGACCCAAGAAACCAGGGAAATAATGTTATCCATTACATTTAATTTAGCAAACTATGCAAGGATGTTGCTTAATGTAAAGAACATGGACTTGGGTCCTTGTGAAGTAAAAACTCCTGGAGGACCACACGTCTGAGAACTGAAGGATGGAGAATGCCATCATTGAAGTATTTGTGATGTGTGGTTACCTTAGCACTGGTGTGCTCAACTCTTGGAGGACTGTGGTGTAAGCAGGTTTTTGAGGTCTCCATTCAATAAATACAGAACTAATGCCCAAACAACAAGGTCTGTGTACACTATTGCCAATCAAGGAGTCAAATTAATTGCGTTAACAAAAACACAGAAAAATAGAACCAAGGGTCCTGTAGCTTACCGGCAAGTAATCTTATAGTGATGATACAAGTTATGAAAATTTCATGTGAAGTTTGACATTCGAATCATTGAAAGTCAATGCCAAGGTCACCAAATAAAAGTTCACATCCATTTATAAGACCTAAATATAATCCTAAGCTCTGAATCAGTTTTGGTGATACAAGTAATTGAAAATTCAACATGTCAATTGTGAACTTTAAAGGTCACAGAAGGTGAAGTATAGGTCAGTATATGGACTTCAGATACAACTTTCTAAATGTCTCTACACAAACTTTGGCTCAATCTGTGACCATTTTGGTGATAGAAGTCATTGTAATTGCACTGTCGAGTTTGAACCTCTAAGGTCACTGACAGTCAAGTTGATTGTCACCAAATGAAAGTTCATATGTGACTTCCTAGATGTCAGTAACACAAACCTAGGCTCCATCTGTGACCATTTTAGTGATACAAGTGACTGAATCTTCCCCAGGTCACATTTGACCTTCGAAGGTCAATATGAAGGTCACCAAATGAAAACTCATATATGACTTACTATACATCTCTAATAAAAACCTAGGCTCCATCTGTGACCGTTTTTGGCAAAACAAGTCATTATAATTGTATGTCAAGTTTGACCTTCAAAGGTCACCAACAGTCAAGTTGAATGTCACCAAATGAAAGTTCATGTGTGACTTCCTCCAAGTCTGTGATACAAATTTAGGCTCTATCGGTGACCTTTTTAGTGATAGAAGTCATAAAATTTTCACACAGTCAAGTCTGACCTTCAAAGGTCAATATGAAGGTCACCAAATCAAAGTTCATATTTGACTTCCTATGTCTCCAATACAAACCGACACTCTATCTGTAATGATTTTGCTGATATAAGTCATTGAAATTTCACTGTAGAAGTTGGCCGTTGAAGATCACTGAAGGTCAAGTTCAAGGTCACCAAATGAAACTTCATACATGACTTCCTATACGTCCACAATAAAAAGCTCTATCCATAATGGTTTTGGTGATAGAAGTCATTATAATTTTGTTATATGAAGTTTGACCTTGACTGAAGGTCACCCAAGGTCAAGTTCAAGGCCACCAAAAGAAATTCAATATATGCCCCTATACGTGTTTAATACACATATGTTCCCAATCTTCAATATTTTCAAGCCTAGAGGCCTTTGAAAATTGTAACATTTTGCTTTGACCTCAAGTTTGACCTTTCAAGGTCATCTGAGGTCAACTTTAACAAAGCCAAAGTATAGGTCATATATGACTTCCTATGTGTCGATAATACAAACTTCATCTCTATCTGCAACCATTTGGCCTCCACAGGCCATCTTGCTTATTCATAAAGTACAGCGCCCCCACTAGACCCACTTCCGTCGATTCAATCAAAATGGTGCTAGCACTGTACATTGACGGTACCAAGGGAAGTTGATTGCCTGATTTAGAAAAAAATTTATCCCGCAGTTTTTGAGAAATAATTTTTTGAAATTTCAAGTCCTATCTTTTAACATTGATAGTATTTTCCTTGACCTCAAGTTTGACCTTTCAAAGTCATCTGAGGTCAACTTTAACATAGCCAATGTATTGGTCATATATGACTTCCTATGTGTCGATAATACAAACTACATCTCTATCTGCAACCATTTGGCCTCCACAGGCCTGGTACCAAGGGAAGTTGACTGCCTGATTTAGAAAAAAATTTATCACGCGGTTTTTGAGAAATTATTTTTTAAATTTCTCAGTCCTATCTTTAACATTGGGGCCAAAATTTCAAGGGCCCATAAAACGGACAAAAATGACTCAATCAAAAATCCTAAAAAAAAAAAAAAAAAAAAAAAAAACCTCTGGAGATAGGGCCTAGTAGTATGTTATGGCAAATTTACACAAAAATTCATCAGGCCAAAAAAAAAAAAGATAAAAAATGTTCCAGATGACGGACGCCACACCATGACAATAGCTTATCAGCCCATAGGGCCGGTAAGCTAAAAATCCAGCAGACATTGGGGACCTCAAGGAGTTTGACACCCTGGTATAGTGGTGTCCAATCATGTGCCATGGAGGTCTGAGTATGCAGGTTTTCATGACAACCAGTCACTACACAAGCCGATTTCACCGATTACGTCCCTCTCTGCCTGAAGGTGTTGGAATCAGTAAGTTCAGCTGAAAGAGATTGATTATAATGAAAACCTGCTTACTCTTGGTCCTTCATGGCACATGATCCGGCACCATTGCCCTAGCGAGAGCACCGCCATTACAATTTTATTGAAATTGTTGACAGATGTAGCCGACTTAAAAAGAATTGATATGAAAGTCTTTCATTCACAATTCTTTTGCTACCTAATGCGCTGCGGGTCAATCATTCAGATTAAGTTGCAATGCCTCACATCCTTGAAATCTACCCAAGGCATACTGCAAGATGATGAGATCTGATCCATTTTGATCAAAATTGGGCCCCAGCATATTCTTCTACCTGCTTTAGCTGCAAAACCAATCACTGCTCCATTACAACGGACGCTCGTACTGGTCAGCTGTGAGTTGAGCTGAGACGCCAACTTCATTTACATACTGTGGCTAAACTGCCCGTTGCACAAAAAAGCTCCACACTATAATATTTTGTTGGGCCACCTTCAGCTTTGATCATGGTGCAGATTAGTCGTGGCATTGTTTTAACAATCTTTTACTTATACAATCTTATATATAATGTTACAACATTTATTTCTGACCAGACTTGCATTCATTATTGTATTGACGATGGGTGAGTCAAACTACTCCGAGAAGCCTTCCCCAGCACATCCCAAACACTTAACTGGTAAAGGTCCAGACTCTAAGGTGGCCAATTCATGTGTGGAAATGATTCATCATGCTTGATGAACCACTCTTACACAATTTGAGCCTGATGAATCTCGGCAATGTCATCCTGGAATATGCTTGGGCCATAAGAATTAACTAGAGTGCCAAGGGCCCTGAAGGTTGCCGGCAGTTACAGCCCCAACCGGAGAAAAGTACCTAGCATCAGTACGCGGATTCAAAAGGAAGCCAACACGAATTCTTGCGAAAGCAACATGTTGTCTACACAATACTGGCGTTAAAAGGCTCCAGCTCGGACAGGTTCGGTGGTGATGGCAAATGGTCCCGTACCACTGCGAATCAATTCACGGTTCTTTGAATCAATTATTCATTTTTTCAACATTTTTATGTCACTTTTCTGCCATTTAGCAAAAATATAATCTTTAAGAAGTCTACATCATTAAATCCGATTAGTTTTTTTTCTAACCTGAGCTTTCACTGTCGTCTGCTGTCAATTTGTGAAGTGCGCCATCTTCTCACTTCACTTCTGGTTCTTGCTCTGCTTTCAGACAATGATTTTTTTTTTTTTTTACACAACACTGCCACCAAGTGGGTCTAATTAGTATTACTCTTTCTACTCCATGATGCTAATAGGACCAAACATCCAAAAATGGATTTTGACCAGTTTTTATTGCCGCAATTGATCGCAAAAAAAGGTCGGCCATGCGGTTACAATGCCCGTTAAAATTTTAATTATATATGGGTTAGTGCCTAATACATACCAATGTCTAAAGACATTATTAAAAGAGGAAATAAATAGATTGATTTTGTCACATGACCTTGACCTTGAAGACCAAAGTCAAATCCAATATGGTGTGTTTGATCAGCATACATGATTTGTCATTCGTATGTAATACATACCGAAGATCTAAAGCCAACATTAAAGGACTTTTAGGCCGTTTTGTCATTACCTGGACCTTGTTGCCCAAGGTCAAATCCAATATGTCGAAAACAACCAGCATACATGATTTGCTATTAGTGCCCAATACATACCTAAGCTCTAAAAATAATATTAAACAAACATGGGCCATTTTGTCATATAACCCTGAACTTCAGCCCCAACACCAAATTGGACTGACTGCCTAAGAATGTTCAGCATACATGGTTTCCTATAGGTGCCCCAAACATACCTGAGCTCTAATTACCATATTCAGCAAGTTATCATACATTTTTGCCATTTGATCTTGACGCCCAATGTCATATTCAACTTGCCGAGAATGTTTGGCCTACATGATTCCCTATAGGTGCCTCACACATACCTAAGCTCTAAATGCCACATTAAGCTGTTATAACGCATTTTTGCCATTTGGCCTTCACCTTGAGGCTCAAGGTCAAATTCAAACAACCGAGAATGTTTGGCATACATGATTCCCTATAGGTGCCTCATACATATCTAAGCTCTAAATGTCATATTAAGCAAGTTTTAGCACATTTTTGTCATTTGGCCTTGACCTTGAGGCCCAAGGTAAAATGTGACTGACTCACAATGTTCGGCATACCTGATTCCCTATAGGTGCCTCATACATGTAAGCTCTAAATGCTATATTAAGAGAGTTATAGCACATTTTTTCCATTTGACCTTGACCTTTCGGCTCAAGGTCAAATTCGACCAACCGACAACACTCGGCAAGCATGATATGCTATATGTGCTCAATTCATACCAATACTATAAATGCAATAATAAGCAAGTTACGGCACATTTTGTGGCAAAACAACCCGAAAAATGATGAAGTCCAGACACGTTGCCTAGGTGGCGCTATGAAGGAGCGATTCAATCAAAACGCCATTTACACCGTTGAAGCAGGTCATGATACGGATTTCATTGCTGTGATTTAAAAAAAAAAAAAATTCATCAGACAGTTTTTGAGAAAATTGCACATAAAATGCTCGGGCATTAACTTGATGACCCATTTGATCACATCTCCAAATTTAAAAAAAAAATTCATCAGACTGTTTTTGAGATATGGCTTTAAACGGACGACGCCGACGATGCCGCCAGACGCAAAGTGACGACAACAGGTTACTGGCCTACAGCCGGCAACCTAAAAAGTCCTTAGATGGGTTACTGGTCATTCAGTAAATTCAGGTAGTCTGCTGATTTCATTTTATTGCTGCAGAACAATGGTGAGCCTAAGCTTGACCAACCGAAGCCAACCCAGATCATAACACTGCCTCCAGAGGCTTGTACAGTGGGCACTATGCATGACAGCTGCAGCATTTTGTGTGCTTCCTATATTACCCTGTCATGCCCATCACTCTGTAATACAGTAAATCTGGACTCACTAGACCATATGACCCATTCCCATTGCTCTTCAGTCCAATCCTGATGATACCTTGCAAACTGAATTACTTTTTCTCTCAATTAGCCTCATTAACAAGTGGCTTTCCGGTGGCCACGCAGCCATTTAGTCTCAATCCTTCAAGTTCTTATTGCATCATGCATGTGCGTGCAGAAATGCTCTTACCTTCATAGTTCAACATAGCCATGAATTCAACTGTTGATTTTTATTAATTTTTTTTTTTTAAAGATGAGACTCCACAGACCTTTTTAGTGATCTCCGATCAGGAAATGTCATGCTTTTCCTCCAACCTATTTCTTCAGCAAAGTGTACAGGACACCACTATCCTTTTAGGTTTTAAGAAGTTGTTGGAGAGTTCATGACCCAATTTTAGTAATTCCAACCATCTCCTTAGCTGCTTTCCTTGCTTGATGCTGGCCAATAATTTTCCCCTTGAAACAATAATATCATTTAAACAACCATGAGATACGTCTTACGACACCGGTTGCTTAAAAAATGAGAAGCTACACACAGAATCAGACAGGATTGAAAGAATTATTGCCAGCAGAGAGATATAAATCATTGCTAAAATAATTCTATCATAGGCTCCAGTATTTGCTAATTTAAATCCAAAAGCAGACTTTTTTTTTTGGACGGACAGAATATATTTAAAGCAAGATCAAAAAAGGCTACTGTTATGAACATTTCTCCCTTCCCTGCACAAAGTAAAATTGAAATTATTTGAATTTATTTATCAACTCCTAAAATTTTACAGTTTCACAATTAACTATGAAATAAGAACCAAAAATAACAATGGTGCATAACAATTCAACACGACTGAATCATACTTGCCCAAGCCTCGCTATGAGTGCTCACCACGGGATACGTGGGTTAACATACTGTTATGGCAGCAGAGTTTCATTACTTATTTTCATTATTGCAACAACACTGATTGTAGAATGGTGAAACAGGGCACATACAGGCCCTGCCTACCCTGGGCAGAAAATAAACCAGGACCATCCGGATCATCCACTGACTTTGCATTGCGTGACGGTGCCTTCATCTTTAATGTCTGCTGGTTCAAAGTATAGAAATGCCTGAATGTTGCTATATTGTGGTACTTATCAGATCCAAAAATTAAGTGTTTTTGAGATTTAAAATAAAAAAATAAAAACGGAGGCAATAAAGTAAGAGAACATTTGATTTAAGAAAAAAAGAACACGCACATCACATAATACTCTGATGTATGTGACCAAGCGGGGGATCACTAATTGAGCTAGCCTGCACCCACAGATCTCCAATAAGAACTGTAATTATTATTCTGGTGAATGCCAAAAAATCATTTTACAACACTATCTAGGTACCCTGGGTCCAGAAAGTAGAAATAGATACCAGTGTCAACCCTTGTGCTCTTGCGGGACTCTCTTAAAGCCTTGGTTTCAAGCAATCAAAGGGAAACTTCTCCACACACTGCAATACATTTGACAAAAAACGCAATTGACAGTGGGCTCCAAAATTACTGGTACCCCTGATTGAAAATGCACAAACAATACACAAAAAAAAAAAAAAAACAATATCATTTTAAAGAAATTGAATATACTATCACTTGTGAAATACTTCATTAATGTTTTGATGGACACAACCAAAATCATAATAATCATTGAATACAAAAAAAATTTCAACAAAATCAAGGGTTCATAATTATTCGCACCCTTCATTTAGTGCTTTGTGCAGCCACCTCTGGCAAGGATAACTGCATGGAGTCTTTTCCTGTAATTTTTTACAAGGTTAAGGCAGACATTAGGGGGGGACTATGGACCATTCCTCAAAGCACATCCTTTCAAGATTCTTAACATTGTTGGGTTTGTGTTTATCAAGTGCTCTCTTCAACTCAGCCCACAAGTTTTCAATTGGATTGAGGTCTGGTGACTGAGACAGCCACTGCAGAACGTTGATTTTGTTGTCACAGAACCATTTCTGAGAGGATCTTGAGGTATGCTTTGGGTCACTGTCTTGTTGGAAAATCCACATACGGCAAAGTCCCAGCCTTTTTGGCGGAGGCAACCAGATTGTCGGCCGATTCTCAAATGTCCGTATTTAGAGTTTCTCTATAAATTTGTTTTTAGAAAGTGTTGTTGGTGCATTTCTAGTCAGCGGCGCCAGCAAGGCTATGTCAAGTCAGCTTTGAAAGTTGACAACTCAATATTTCTAGACTTCCTAAGGCCGAATGTACACCAGATATGTAAGGGGTCCGACACAGGAGCAAAAACCCGACTATATTAATTGCCGTTTCAATGTCCACAATGTGCATCTGCAACTGTTTCTGTACTGAAGCCCGCCAAAGCCCGCTCGGCAATGAGCCGTTCCGTTATTTTTCCGCCTCTGGTCTATTTATTCCGGATTGCTTGCATCTATGAAGTGTGAAATGCAATTTTTTTGAACTGTGACACAACTATATCGATGGCTAATAATCACAGTGTCGCGGTCACGTTTGTCTAGGGATATAATTTCACTTGTAAAAGAAGGCAGGCTGGCCTGGACTGGTGAAGGTGGAAGGAAAGCCGGGACTTACCTCCCCTCACGACAGCACCGTAACCCAGGGCTAGCGCGAGCGGCCGCTCCACCAGCGAATAGCTCTGCGTTATTCGGCTTCTCTGGTTCAGTGTAGTGAGTTATATCTAAAAGCATGGCAGTTTGATGGATGACGATTCAAGTAAAACACGACAACGTGGTCGGAAAAAGAAAGATTGTGAAAGGTGTTCTGCAGATCAGGGCTCCAGCATATAGCCAAAACCACCTTTGATTTTGGCCCATTTAAGAGGGACGCCCCTCTTGATTTTGGCCCATTTAAAAGGGACGCCCCTCCCATGACTGACCGCTGCCTAATCAGGACACAAGGCATCGTCCCGATTTCCCCAACCAGTCACCAATCACAGTGCACAGCCGCCACGCCACTAAATGTGTGTTACCTATATCTACATTTTACTACTAACAGAGGAGCTATTAATGTTTATATTATTATGCCTCGTTCCCGGGTCCAAGGGCATAACAACAGATACAAGTAGGTCAGGTCAAATATGCAGAACTTTTGGAAGACCAATGCTGAACAATTACTACCAGACAATGCAGATGTACTTCATCAGCGAAAACTATTATACTAGTAAGAAAAATAATCACACAAAAGGAATAAGCTACGAGGGAGATGGCCCACTGTGGAGAAAAATATTTAGAGATATTAATTTAAATATTTAGTGATATGATTGACATAGTTTACTCAGCCAGGTAATCAGTTATGGCTGGTTCACATTTGTCTCACTGTGGAACAGAACTGCCCCAAGGTAGGCTAGTCCGCATGCAAGGTGTACATAGCGTTCTGTATAGGAGCCACTCCAATCTTGTGCCCCAGCCTGTACACTTCCATACTGCTGTGCACTCGGATGATATGACCTTTCTCCTTTCCTTTCACATCTTCGAGGAATGATCTGACTGAATGGTCAGATGTCGTGTATTTTGACATTTATAATTATAATACTGAATCAACAGTTAAGATAATGACTTTATGTGACCTGAGTTTTTACAGAGTAGCTTTTTCTTACGACCACTAGTGTAACAGGTGCGCCAAATATTGATGTTATTTCCGATACTTCTATTTTGCAAGCTTACAGTGGCTTGGTAGTTAGCAAACCAAAGCTATTTTATTCTTTTCATCTCCCGTCTCAGAGCTTACCACTCTACATGAATTTTTTCTCCTTATTGGCTCAGTTTCATGATTAGAAATCAAACACAAATTAAGTTTTGGATTCTTCAGCTTGTTTGTGGCATGCCCCACCACACACTGATATTTGTAAATTTTTATCAATTAATTTGGCAGACCATAAAGACAAGAAGGCACAGTCAAGTAATACAAAGTCAATGGAGAGTGATCAACTGTTTTCTTCCCATGTAGGCATGGTTTACAGAGTATGATATGATATGCTGTCTTTATACTGGGCCCAAAATATGCTAAACATGATGTCACGCAGGACTTGGGCCCTCATAGCCTGCGAACAGGCCCTCGGTTGGTGTTTATTTTCCACTTTAGAGTTCCTCTGGTGTGCGGCCAAAAGTTCGGGGATCGGAGCGAGCGAGGGAAACTAGGGCCGGCAATGGTCCTTTGAAGACTTGAGTTCTGCCCCCCGTTCCCCTTGAGTTGTCATCAAAATGGAATCAGCCAATACAGGACTGTTTCTTGTTTAATTTCTTTATGCATATCTCACGATCACCTGCTCGAAATTGACCAATCAGTATTTTACGTTCGGATCTGAATGTAGATACTCAAATCTTCAAAAGACCATTGCAGGCCCTCGTTTCCCTCGCTTGCCCCAATCCCCAAACTTCTGGCCGCGTGCCAGAGGAACTCCAAATTGGAAAATAAACACCAGCCGAGAGCCTGTTCGCAGGCCAGGGCCCTAAAATGGTTATGATGGAGTGTAACACACCTGCATCCTCCTGCTTTCCTCATAAGTCCCCTTCAGCAGAGTCTTGTTCTGCCGCATATTACCTTCCACCTCCTGCATTTGCTGCCGATAATGCTCCGACTGATCAGTCAGATTGGCAATCTCCGTCTGCAGATGCCTAAGGAAGAAAAAGTGACAAATACTTTCAGGACTACTGCAAGCTTTGAAACAGCTAGGGGAACCACCTAAAAAAGTAAATCAAACATACTGAAAGTACTCAAGGCTTTGCTGCAATAAAGCTCAGAAAACCATACTTTCAAATAATTTGACATTGCAAGCTTATTCAAGGGTGTTATTTTTCCTGATTAATTAGGAAATACAAATAATTGGTAATCGGACCATAAATTTCTCAACCAACACATTTTGCAAATGCCTTAACAAGCCCCCCCCAGTCTGTGTACATTCTTTTCCTCCAGCTAAAATAAGCTTTCAAACCATTACTTTCAGATTTCAAAAACCAATAGGAGTCAATTTGAAGGCAGGCAAATGGGAAATCTGGTGAGGCAGTTAACAGTCGGTAGGGATAGCTGATGTTGCTTTCCATAAAAACAAGTGTTGCCACTAAACGTGGCCATGTCCTCCGCCAGGTCATGGAAATCAACTGGGGTCGGCGTATCACACTAATACACATTGAAGCCAAAGATTACTAAAATCGGTCAAACCGTTCTTGAGATATCGCGTTCACAACAAACGGGACGTGACGGGCGGACGGACGGAGGTGAATACCATGTCCCCCGCTCCGCTCGCTACCGCGGCGGCGGGGGACAATTAAACAGTACACTCTACTGGTGTTGTATCCCTATAAAGCCAGACAACCAAAACAACATCTTTCGTGCTGATTATCCACAGAGAAATTTATTTACAGCAGTTTACTCAGCATAAGCTGGAACACTGGTAAAGACCTTCCATGTAGGGGAGAGAAAAAGGGAAAAAAAAAAATCTCTAGCAACATCACCTTTGAGGAATTCAGTCAGTGAAAAGATGCAAGATCAATGAATCCATTTGCTCACAAAAAGTCACAATTTCATACATAGAATTCCTGGGCAGCAACTTCAAACTTAAAACTCAGTACCTAACTAATTTGCTAGGTCCATTCATATCAGTGCATAAACAGCAATACATGGTCAAAGTGGATTCAGCCAATGTGTTAGCCATCAGAGCATGTTACTTACAGTTCTTTTTGAACTTGTAACAAAAGTTAATGGGGCTGAGCTCTCTATTTTAATAAAGGTCCCAACTAACAGCAGTCCCGGATGGATAAATTCAGCGGTCCATTGGTTTAACGCACAACCAGTTTTATGCAAAAGCACCTTTGAATCAAAATTACTCAAACCCATGATGAAATAAATGTGATTTTACTGTATTTAGTTTAAAGATCAGTTAACTCAAAAAACAGCAACATAATACATTCATGCCAACTCTTAGATGAAGCTATCCATCCAGATAGTTTCCATGAAATGTGTCGCAAAGATCTTACTTTTGTCTTCCCCTTTTTTCCACCAATAATTTCTACTTCCACCTTAATAACACCAAATGTGTTAATTTGCGCAATGTATCTACCAAATACAATAGGGCAAAGCATCACCATTGTTATGATTACTGACTGATGGTGTGTCACTGCACTTAGTAAGCATTCAAAGAGGACACATCATTAGCAATGAAAAATTAGTGCAGACATTGCTTGGTTTCAAGTATTTATTTACGTACAAGTGAACAAAGTAAGATCTTTGTAAGCAACCTCAGGATTATATCTGGGACGCGCTGTTTACTTTCTAAAATGTAAACTCCAGGTGCTTGTTGGCTACCAGACAAAGGCTCTATATCAGGGGTCTCCAACCCTGTTCCTGGAGAGCTACCACCCTGAAAGTTTTCACCCCAACCAAAGCAAAGCACTCCTCATTTCCCTGTGAGAGATCCTGATGAGCTGCAAATGAATTGAATCAGGTGTGCAGAATTAGGGGATAGAGCCAAAACCTACAGGATGGTAGCTCTCCAGGAACAGGGTTGGAGATCTCTGCTCAAAATGCACCGATATGCCAAAACATTACAACCACTCACAGATGAAGCTAGTAATGTTGATCATCTTGTAACAACAGCGCACCTCAAGATCTGCAAACAGACCTTTGATGGTGAGTGAGCAGTCAGTCCTCGTAATCGAAGTGACACTTTCCCCATCCTAAGCACATTCTGTGGCCTCATTTAACCAAACTGCATTATATTTTTACATTGTACTGTCTCTGCTGGACAGCTTTTCTCGCACAGCAAACAGGGAAAATTCTTCCTACATCAGGCAGACTAGCTAGTTACAGTTATAAATATATATATACAGCAAATGCAGGCATAGTCAACCCTCAGTGGTGCAAACAAGGTCATGGTCACTTTTTTTTTTTTTTTTTTTACAAACACACACAAACAGATAGATGGAGGGATGGACGGACAGACACGACGACGACAATACCCTTTTGAATTTTTTCTTCTATTGGGGAAAAAAGATAGTTGAACACCGGCACTTACCTGATCTCTTCTTCCACATCCCTGCTCAGAAACTGTGCCCTCTGCTGGTCATTGGAGTAGTAGCGGTTTATATACACCTGGTCTCCATCGATTGTGAATGCTTCCCGGCAATTCTTTGGAGGCTGTCCACCCTGCATCACCTGACGGGCATCTCTACTATCCTGAAAGGTCAGGCAGAACATGGCGTAAGCAGAGGTTGCGCTATGCTTTCTCACAGTCCGTAATTTTGACAGGGTCATAGAAATACTGCCATAATCAATCATCTACCGTCACTTCAATTTTTTGACGATATGGACACATTTAATTTTACAAAACAATTCAATCATGATAACAGTTCATTGAGAGTAAACTTACAAATTATACATCTATAAGGGCATGGAGAGAAAACATGAAAAGACATTGATCGTATGGTCACTTATGTCAACACCACATGACACAATTGATTTTTTTGTTTCCTGCAATGACAGCGCAGGGCTCTAAAATGCTGCGGCCAGTGCGCCTAATTAGGTAAGTAAGAACAATGTAATTTCCAAGAATTAGAAAAGTAGGCAACATTTAAAGTATGAGGAACCATTTACTTAAAATAAATTCAGCTCAAATAACCAGCTGTAGCCAAGCCTAAAATCAAATTTTCCTCCTGATTCACATCTTGAAAAGGGTAATCACTGGATCATAATTAAACCCATCAAAAGAGATGGCTGCAAAGACTACTGTCATTATGTTCCACAATTTGGCCTGAGATAGTCAACTTCTCATGGCCATTTTAATTTTGTTTTGGGGGCCGATGCAGCCCTCTTCTGCCACGCTGGAGATTAGAATTACCAACACTATTTCGGCCAGAGATTTTTTAGTCCGGGAACGTATCCCCTGGGAAGTGATCTGAAGTCAGCAAGACTCTGAATGTGGGATTTCCTGATCCTCCAAACACTCGCTTTAAATCCTGCTGCATGTGCTCCTTCTCTACCAGGGGCACGGCTACCCCCCTCTGTGACCTGCAGTGGTCACAGGCGCGCTCCAAGGCCTCCAGTCCGTAGCTCTTCAACGTGCTGGCCGCACCCGGATATCAAGATGCATTGGTGTCAATGTCAGCGATGATGTCCTCATGCTCCAAGGGAAATCTTTTCTGATAGATTTAGTTATCTCTGCAATGCACCCTGTGCGCAAGATGGAAAAGGTCTGCGTGTCTGCGTGCATGAATGTGATGCCACAGAACTTACAGTCCTGTAAAGCCGCATTGAATATCGTCTCCACCTCACTTGCTGTGGTGCTAGTAGACTTTTCAGATCTTTAAGTTTAGATAGCAAAACCACACTATGAATGTTTTCTAATTCAAGTAAAAGTACTGCATTCAAAACCTCAAATAAAAGTCTAAGAATTATCAGCAAAATTTAGCCAACTTAAAGCAGCAAAAGTAAAAGTAGGTGTACTTATTCTGCGGTAAAATGGTCCCTATCAAATATTTTGGATTAATATTACAGCTGCATTAATGTGCACCTACTGCACCTTTAGTTTCTAATTAACAATTAAAGAAAAATTTCCGTCCTTACAATCTCATACTGTTGGCTTGTTACCACTTAGTCATTACGGAGTCTTAATCATAACTGGCAACCCATTGATACTTATTCAATAAAATAATTTTGCGACTTCTTAATTGGAAACAGGTTGAGAGTAATACTGCATTTAGGGTGAAGTCACTTGCCATCCTAACTATGAAACATGGGGAGGCAGCATCATTCTGTGGCGGTGCTTTGCTGTAGGAGGGACTGGTGCACTTCACTAAATAGATGGCATCAGAAAGAAGGATAATTATTTGGATATATTTAAAGGAGACATAGTATGCTGATGCATGCTTTTTGACATTCTGAGAATGCTATAAGCTTCCACCTCCATGCCGAACGTCGAAAAAGTTGTCAAAGATGACACATAGGGGTTATGCTGTAATTCTCAAACGAGAATTCACGTGATTTCCTGCCTCTCGAAATGTCTCATAACGAGAACTTTGCGAGATCTGTCGAAATTCTTTCGTCACAATTTCAAGCCAATCGGGAGGAATGTACAAAACCGGTGATGAATCAGGAAGAATCAGCTCTAAACACGCCCACAACGCTACTTTTCAACATTTCTTGATCATTAGAGTACATCACAACAGACTCTCCCTGCCATTGTTTGCACAGGAGAAGCAGACCGAGTCAGCGTCTCTACCCAGACAGCTGTGATCAAGACTTCTACAGGCACACAGTTTACACCGTCAGGATGCACCAGCAAATCCATAGCGACCCCAGTTGGCTTATGGAACGTTGAAACAAAGTGCGAAGTAATGGTATGTCTGGGAACTTGTAACTTACTCACAGGAGTCTATTTGCTAAATCCAAAATCGTTGTTGGCTACTACACTTGATATAGCAGGGCACTCAAGTTTTGAACGCAGGCTAGAGTGAGATTTTCCTCGGGGGGGGGGTGCATGATACTCCCGTTTTCCACCATGAGTGAATGAATAATGCTGCTTTCAGAATGTTGTTGTAGCCGGATCACATAAATAATTCCAGGACAACTTTGTTTTTTTTTCATTGGTTGTTGCCCTAAATCTTACCCAGATACGATAGTGCAATTATCTGATTGGCTATTGTGTAGCCCATTTCCTTTTTTTGATTGGCTGGCAGGTGGCAAGCTGACACCGAGAACTCCAGGGGAGACGTGTTTGATTCCTGCTGGTTTCCACAGTTATAGCGGTGCTACTGTGTATATAGGCCTACTGTTGGACATTGTTTTCGTTTTAATCTTTTTTTGCTTGGAAAATACTATGCGTGGCGTAAGTGCGTGACATCCAACTGAAATGAGTGACAATTACGCTGATTGCGTGAGACTTGAGAACCCTGATATGGAGTATACTGTGTATACTAAAAGAGCAAGCAGAGCCGGGTGGGGGCGGGCCTTGGAAGCCTAGGTCGGCTCCTTCTGCCTCTGGTTCCACCCCTGGAAGGCTCCGCTAAACCGACTAATCATGGCAGAATGTAGTCCAAAAGCGACCGTTTTCAGGAAGTGGCTGCAAGGCTGTTAAAATGGGTATTTTTCTGGGTGCACCTCCGAGAAAGGGAGTTTTTCGAACTGAAAGTCGTGCTAAACTACTCAGTAGGTGTTCAGAACTGACAAAATGGGCATATTAGCATTGTGAAAATGGCATTATATGTCTCCTTTAAGCATCAGCCAGGACGTTAAAGCTTGGTCGCAAATGGGTCTTCCAAATGGATAATGACTCCAAGCATACTTTCCATGTAGTGGCAAAATGGTTGGTCATCCCAAAGCCCTGACCTCAGTCTAAGGGAAGTTTTGAGGGCAGAACTAAAAAAGGCATGTGTGCAGTCTAAGGGAAGTTTTGAGGGCAGAACTAAAAAAGGCATGTGTGGGCAAGGGAGCCTACAAACTCACACCAGTTCAGTCCCGAGGAATGAGTCAGAATTCTAGCAACTTTTTGAAAGAAGTCTGTGAAAGGCTAGACAAAATGTTTGACCCAATTAAGTTAAACAACGTAAAGGTAATGCTACCAAATAGTATGCGTATGTAAACTTTTGAACCACTGGGAATGTCATGACAGGAATAAAAGCTGAAATCCAAGACTCTATTTGTCTCATATACTGTATCACATTCTTAAAATAAAGTAGTGATCCTTTCAGACCAAAGGCAGGGAAAGTTGACTTGCATTAAGGAATTATGAAAAACTGAGTTTAAATGTATTTAACCAAGGTGTATGTAAACTTCTGACCTCAACTGTTGGTCTTCGATTCACAGTAAGTCTTGATGTCACCTTAAAGTGCTTTACAGGCCCACAAGTTTGCAAAGAAAACAGGACAGGAATTGTCATGGAAGTCGCCATATTACGGCATGAGGGATCACAATGACAATTGGTATGATTGAAATGAATGACTTGAAAAAATTTCTTAGCCTTCTGCTAACCACAGCCAAAGGCTCTTAGCAGCGGCTAATTCAAGTTCATGTTTATTTTACAGCTTATCAAAGCCTCAAATCACACTATGTCATTTCAAAAACTTAAACAGGGCTAAAAGTTTGCGGAAAAAACAGGACAGTAATTCCCGAGAATTGCCACAATAAAATTGCGTCAGAATCACAATTAGGATGACTGAATGAATTTACAGTATTTAATGACTGAATAATCTTAGAATATAGATTCCATTTTGTGATACATATTTTTCCCCTTATTTTTGGTTTTCAACAATAACCAAACATGAACAACTACCTCCAGCTGCCCTATCCCCCGTTTGAAGGTGGGGGAGAGCAGCAGGAGGAGGGCTGTTTTTGCAAATTCTGGCATTTCTGCCTTTTCCTGAAAACTGCATACCCCAGCAATAGTCATTTTTAACATTGCCATAAGGTGAATAAATTTCTGTACTACCATTCAATGCGCTCATTGCAGGTATGCATATCCCCAAGGATTTTCCCCAAACCCAAGACGTTACAGTCATCTGAACATTTTAACAGTAAACAGGCGCATGCTCTGCAACAGAGTAGTAATGGTCTGGGTCATTTGCTCAGAGAGGAAAATGAAAGTTTATTCCTTAAAATTTCCTAAAAGACCCATTTCCAAAATTAGAGTATTCTGATATCTTTTTCAGTGGAAAACTTAAATTTTAATTAACAAGGCTGCTTTCATTATACCATTCATAGTGTTCCTTTTTTAACATACCTTAATAAGCAAAACCGTCTCAATCCCTCTCATATCAATGAGGCAGTTGGCCACTGCTGGATCTTGGATATCTAGAGCCTGGAGCACAGTGGGATACTCCCGATGCTGGACAGCTCTGAAGACAAGAACAATATACAAAAGCAAAATGCATTAGTTAATAAAACATACAGTACCACAAATGCAGTGATGGGTCAACAGTGGTGGGCAATCCTAATTCCCCTTTCAAATTATAATAAAAGTCTACAGACTTCGTAGCTTACATGGCTATTCAGACTGCAAAGAATATTCAAAATGTTCAGACTCTTTGCTACCCAAATGTGAAATATATCAGTAAAAATATTACTCCTAGTGATCCAAAAGAGTCTTTGGCAGAAAATGGACAAAATTTTTACAGGCACTGAAGATTTCTGAAGCTGAAGGCAGATCAAAGTTGGCACGAAATGGTCACAGGTCCCAAATTACCTGTGGTGACTGAAAAGGATCGTATTTTGGCCTCAAATATCTAAATTGTCTCTGAAAATAAAAAAAAATCGTTAAAGAGGGACTGGCTCGAAGTTGGCCCGAAATGAGCCCTGGTGACCCAAATGGATTGTAGTTTGACCCAAAACACCCAAAATGTTGATCAAAATTGAAAACTTGAGAAAGTGGACCCGGTTCAAAGTTGGCCGGAAATGCTACCACATCATCCCTGGTGACCCAAAATGTTCGTATTTTGGCACAAAACACCCCAAAAGTTGACTCAAATTTAAAAATTGTGAATGTTCAGCTGGATTGAGGTCAGCCCAAAATGGTGCCAGATGACCCCTGGTGACCCCAAAGGTCACATTATGGCCCTAAACACCCAAAAAGTTGACCAAAATTTAAAAAAAAAAAAAAAAAAAAAAAGTATGACAATTGAGTCTGGTCAAAGTTGGCCTGAAATGGTCCCAAAAGACCACTGGCGACCCAAAATGGCGATATTTTGGCCCAGAACACCCTAAAAGTTGAACAATATAGAAAAATCGTGAAAGTGGAGTCCAATCTAAGTTGGCCCAAAATGGTCCCAAATGAAGCCTGGTGAGCCAAAAGGGTCTATTATACACCACAACACCGCGAAAGTTAAATCAAAAGATTCAACACAAAATTCACGTGTTTTAAATGAAGCGACAAGGTTAAAAGTTTTGGAGTAAGCACGAGATTTTTTTATGCGTATGTGTAAGACGAAGTTCGTATGGCAAGAAGACATGTCATAGCGTCTGTCAAAACCTGTTAGCGAGCGATAAGCAATTTCACGGGTTAAAGTACAAGAATTATGGCAGATGTGCAAGGATTTGAACATAAACCGCGTGGGAATGATAAAGGCTGAACTGATTGAAGCGATTGTTGACGAACAGAGCCTCACGAAAGAAAATACAGGCCCAACGACCGAAATTAGAAGCTCTACCGCAGCCTTCGAGGAGGTCGGATATATCGCCGACTCGCCCACTGATTTAAGACCCCCAATTAAATTTCTTCATGTATGATCACATCTTGGAGAAGAGTGGCAGAAACAACAAGTTTTTAGACTGGGGTATTAAACACTTTGATGAAGGTGACATCCAGGAATGGTGCTACAAACAGGTAGGCATCACTAGCTGTCATTGGACATGTTGGATAGCAGTGATAATTATACAGCGCCCTCCATAATTATTGGCACCCCTGGTTAAGATGTGTTCTTTAGCTTCTAATAAATTCAGTTTTTTTCTAAATAATATAGGTCCACAATGAAAAAAAGAGGAAAATCCAACCTTTAATTCAAGTGCATTTATTCAGTGGGAAAAAATCCCACATTAAGAAATAATTCTTTTACATCAAATCATGTGTGCCACTATTATTAGCACCCCTGATGTTAATACTTTGTACAACCCCCTTTTGCCAACAAAACAGCACCTAATCTTCTCCTATAATGTTTCACAAGATGGGAGAATACAGAAAGAGGGATCTTCGACCATTCCTCTTTGCACAATCTCTCTAAATCATCCAGCGACCTGGGTCCTCTCCTCTGCACTCTCCTCTTCAGCTCACTCCACAGGTTTTCAATGGGGTTGAGGTCTGGGGACTGAGATGGCCATGGGAGGAGCTTGATTCTGTGTCTGGTGCACCATTTCTGTATAGATTTGGCCACATGTATAGGGTCATTATCTTGCTGAAAGACCCAGTGACGACCCATCTTCAGCTTTCGGGCAGAGGCCACCAGATTTTGATTTAAAATGTCCTGGTATTTCAAAGCGTTCATGATGCCATGCACCGTAACAAGGTTCCCAGGGCCTCTGGAAGAGAAACAGGCCCACAGCATCACCGATCCTCCCCCATACTTCACAGTGGGCATGAGGTGCTTTTCTGCATACTCATCTTTTGTGTTCCGCCAGACCCACTTAGAGTGTTTGTTGCCAAAAAGCTCTATCTTGGTCTCATCTGACCAAAGCACACAGTCCCAGTTGAAGGCCCAGTACCGCTTAGCGAACTCCAGACGTTTACGTTTATGATTGTGAGTGAGAAAAGGTTTTTTCCGTGCATGCCTCCCAAACAGCTTGTTGGCATGTAGATAGCGCCTGATGGTTGTTTTGGAGACTTTGTGACCCCAAGATGCTACCATTTGCTGCAATTCTTTAACAGTGAGCTTTGGAGAACTTTTTATTTCTCTTACCATCCTCCTCACTGTGCGTGGTGGCAAAATAACTGTTCCGTTTTCCACCCCAACGGAAAGGGCAACCCGGCATGCAAAGGATTTTACTCAGTATATTCCACTTTTGTTTGTTTATTTTTCTATTTTTCAAAAGCAGAAGTAGATACAGCAGATACAGGTAAAAAACCTGAAAAGTTAGGGAATGCAATGTTTCACTCATGTGCATAAAACAAACAGCTCATTCATCACAATTGCCCAATAACAATAAGCAACAATAATAAATAACCCATATTCCATGACAAATTGCATCAAAATATGAATCAACTATTAGCAGCACAGCAGACATATGCATTAATCAAATACAAATATATAATAATAATCATCATCATAAATTAATCATTTTTCATTTACCGTTTCATATCTGACCCATTATGCACCATATTGAAATCCTACTGAAAGCCTATGCAAAAGGTGCATTTAGTCTATCTGCGATAAAACTACAGCTCCCATGATGCCCGGCGGCAAACCAGGAAGTACACACGCGCGCTTGTTGCGATTCACTTAAACACTCGTAAAACTAGGAAAACAAACGATGATGGACACGGATGGGACAGCAAAGTTACAAGTCCAAATGTTAGCTTTACATTTCACAGTTTAGGCATTTCGTTAACTTTTAACTTTGTTTATCAGTAACTAAACTGTTCGGATTCTACCGAGCAGTGCTTTATCACGTTATGTTTAACTATCAAGGGAGCAGGCGTAAACAGTGCAACGATGCAGCATAGCAAAAAGCAGACAACATGAGGCGTACAACATGAAAGCAGACAAGAAAACAAGAAATTCCGACAGCTTACCAAGTGGCTGCATACCGAGTTGAGAATGAGTACAATGAAAACGAATTTTGCGCTTCCTTATAACTGGGTAAAACACCGGTCACATGGACTCACAGTACACTCCTCTCTTAAAGAGGCACTACATAATTGGCTATTGAGTGTTACTTGCAGTATGTTTAGCTCTGGTTTAACATAAATATTTGATTGAAAAATATAAATAAGAAAATAACAAAACTACACAAATGATAGAAGTTCACAGAAAACACAACAATAACCTTGCGTCCTCGTCCAGGCTTGTTTACCACTGTTCCAGTTGTTTTAAACTTCTTAATGATTCCCCTGACAGTAGATATGGGCAGGTGCAGGCGAGGGGCTATTTTCTTGTAGCCATTGCCTGACTTGTGAAGGTCGACACACATCTGCCTTTCTTGAATGGTGTGTTCCTTTGTCTTTCCCATGTTGAAGAGTGGATAAGAGAAATGGCCTCTGTCACGTCATATTTATACCCCAGGGAAACAGGACGAGATGAATTACAAATTAAATGTTCCTAGATACTCTGATCAACTTTGTAAACTACTGTAGAAATGACAGAAATACTTCAATTACATTTATTTCCTAGGAATTGTTAGGGGAGCCAATAATTGTGGAACAGGTGATTTTATGAAAAATAATTATTTCTTAGTCAGGGATTTTTTTTTCCCCTTAAAATTCACTTGAGTTGAAGGTTACATTTTTCTACAATTTTCAGTGTAAGAGTATGCTTCTGCAATAAAAATTGAATTTATTTTAAGGCTTTTAACACATCTTAACCAGGGGTGCCAATAATTATGGAGGGCGCTGTATGTAGCGACTCGACTGCTTCACCTGTCTTTTATGTAACGTTACAGAATAAACCGTAAGGTAGCAAAGGCTGTTTTTGGTTAACTTAGGTTGGATAACAGGCGTGTATTCGGTAACTATTGAAGGTGACATCCTATAAGCGTGCACGTAGCTAACACATGCTTTGCTTTTTCGTATTAAATTGTTCCAGATGCACCTAAGCCGAGTTGTTTATTTCCATTACTTTGAATATCTTACATCGATTCACGGTACTGTGTTTTGCTGCTTCATATATTATATGCTGGCTAAGTAGCACTGACTACGTCCACTTTCAGCATGGTATAAATTCAGCCCAAAAAACTTCACAGCTAATCATTTATTTACCACTGCATGCTCATTCTTAATTATTAAAACAATAGCAGATGTGCATACTTGATGTCGTGACTTTTCAATAACTTTTAAGATAACAGAAACTTCATATTTTGTATCTTATTTTATGCATGCGCCGAACTTGCATGACAGCACCGCACAGAGACAGTATTTGTTGTTCAGCCTTTATTAGCTAGAAGTGTTGAGTGGGTTGGAAACGCTGGATAGGATGAGATGTGAATGACACACTGTTCGTGAGGGGCATCAGTGTATGGAAGTGATGTGGCGGAGATTCGCTAATGCGGCTGAACTCCGCCAGAGAAAACACGTGGGCTCCAGAAGAAACCGATGAGAACGAAACTAAGAGCGACTTTATGTATATTTTATAACTGGGCTGCTGATCATGTGCGGACTTAGGAATTTGCTAATCCTGTATAAGGGGAAGGAAAATAATTCCGTATTCAAATTTCACTAATATTGAATGAAATCAGCACTTTTCCGGCTTACCTTGATGTTTGAGTGCCCAGAGAAACATTTGGGTAGTAAAAACCTCAAGCGTGAATTTAGTCAAGAAAATTTAGAGTTTATTTTCTAGTGCTGATAAACGTGGTAATAAATGGCAGTAGCTATGTTACGGATGACACACTGGGTTCCGAGAGTATGCGCAGCATATGCACTCGCAATATTAAAATTAAACTCTAATGAATGGTGTGTGCACCCTGCGAGTCAGCTGGGATGGGCTCCAGTTCCAGGTATTTCTAGAATTTCTAGAATCTAAAATTTCTAGAAGAGCCAATTTTTGAGAAGTTCAGACGGTCAGAATTGTTGACCCCCCTGGGTTTAGCGGATATTTTATTCCTGAGATAGGTATGCTACCCAAACTTCAAATCCAGAACAGTTCCTCGATTGACCCCTTCTGGCCCGAGCTACAGCGACCCCTTTTTTGGGCCCTTATTGGCCAACTTAACAAAATTGCAAGTTTCCACCTCTCTAGTTCTAAACTTCAAAGGTGTCCCAGGTCAAAGTATATTGAGAGTGAGTCTAAAGGGAGATTAGAGTTCCATAATGTAGTTATTCACCTGGGCCATCCTTGAAGTTTGCCAATAGGGGGCGCTCAAAATGCTCCAAGCCATTTTTCCCCCAAAATTTATCATGGATAGTCTTGAAACTTAAATGATATCCCAGGACATTTTTTTTTTTAAAGTTGAAAGGTACTTTATTTAAATCCATTGTTATTTTGTTGGGACAACCATGAAGTTTGGAGAAAAAAGGGCCTAAAAAGGGTAACGGACCAAAAAAGGGGTCATTTTGGGACCCTTTTTCTCAGAACTTCGAAAGGGAAGTCAAAAACTCTTAAGCACAAATGAGAGCCATAGACCTAGATATTAAAATGAATTAACAAAACAGCTGGGATCTTGTCTGATGCGTTTATAATTAACGAAAACAAATTTCTAAAAATAGCATCTAGGCCGCAGAACTGCTGACCTCAATGTTAACCTATATGTAGGGCTAGATTTCTTCCTTCATCTCAATTCCAGCAGGTCATGTCAGTGCACTTGGGTAAACAAGCAGGTCACTGGGTGCAAATGAACTTTGTTCAATTCACTGGAAGCAGTCAGAGTGACTGCAAGTCTTTCGTGCCCATTTCAATCGACAATGAGCCAAGGTAAGCGTATTGTTCCCATTTACCCTATTTTTCTGATGCATTTGTAGTTTAGTTTTGCATTTGCAGCTTCCTTTACAGAGTGCTCTGAAAATCTTAGATGAATAAAACAATGCAAAATCCAATCTTTTGTATAGCTCAACAAAACTCACCCTCTTCAACTTAAATTGACCCGAGTGCCCCTCCTAGCACTGTGCCTGCAACCACTATATTTCATTTGTTAATTATAAACACATCAGACAAGATCCCAGCTGTTTTGTGGTTTCATTTTAATATCTAGGTCTATGGCTCTCGTTTGTGCTTAAGAGTTTTTGACGACCCTTTTGAAGTTTTGAGAAAAAGGGTCCCAAAATTACCCCTTTTTTGGTCTGTGACCCTTTTTGGGCCCTTTTTCCTCCAGACTTCAAGAATCCCAACAAAATAACAATGGATTTAAATAAATTACCTTTCAATTTAAAGATCCCTGCAAAAAATGTCCTGAGATATCATTTAAGTTTCAAGACTATTCATGAGAAATTTTGAGGAAAAAATGGCTCGGAGCATTTTGAGCGCCCCCTATTGGCAAACTTCAAGGATGGCCCAGGTGAATAACTACATTATAGAACTCTACTCTCCCTATAAACTCACTCTCAAGATATTTTGACCTGGGACACCTTTGAAGTTTAGAATTAGAGGTGGTAACTTGCAATTTTGTTAAGTTGGCCAATAGGGGCCCAAAAAAGGGGTCGCTGTAGCTCGGGCCAGAAGGGGCCAAGAGAGGAACGGTTCTGGATTTGAAGTTTGGGTACCATACCTACCTCAGAAATAAAATATCAGCCAAATGCATGGGGGTCAACAATCCAATGTGTCTGAATCGCTCAAAAATTGGCTCTTAAAACTCCATGAAAATTATATCAAATAAAGAACCTTGTGCACTCCTGAACTGCAACCAAAAATTTACCGCAACCAATTAATTTGGGGCAGATGCTGTCCCTACAATTTTTTCAAAGCTAGGTTCGCTCCTTTCGCAACATGAGACCTCAATCAGACAATAGAATTCAGATACCCAAACAATATTTTTTATATAGTTAAAAATTTTTTATGATTTACCTTCCAGAAGTACCAAAAAATATTGAACAAAAGCCTGACTGTCTCCGCCAAAAAGTCTAAACTTGGCTATGGCTGGATCTTCTAACAAGACAATGATCCAAACATTCATCAAAATAAACAAAATTAAGGGTCACAAAACACAGAATCAAGGTTTTGCAATGGCCGTTCCATTCCCCAGACCAAAAGCCAATAGAAAACCTGAGGGACAAGCTGACAAGTCCATGAATGCAGAGATTGAAAGATCTGGAAGATATGACATGGAGAAATGGTCCCAGATCCCACACCATGTCGACTCCAACCCCACTGTAGAGGGTGACTCAGAGCTTTTATCTTGATGAAGAGTCTAATAATTGACGGGAATTTAATAATTATGGCACAGATTTTTCAGGAAAAAATTTGTTTTGTGATATTTTTTCCTTTCATTTATTCTATTTTATGTTTTTACTTCATGTTACTTCTCTAAATACAGGCATTAGCTCATGACAAAAAGGTTTCCTTTTATTTTAATTTTTCTGAGTTTTTAAATGATGAGAAAGGAAAAAGGGCCCAGTGCAAAAGTTTGGGAACCCTTTTGGATTATTCTTTGTTACCTTTTAAGAAGATGATTAATAAGGCCCAGACCCAGGTGATTTACTCGTTAGGGCTTCAATGAGTCAGGTGAATATAATTCCAGGGTTGAACTATATATTCTGAAGTAACTGAACATGCCTTCTAAAGTATCCGACAGTGGTGGCTGTTGTGTCTGGTGTTAAACACCATGTATTCCTCTAAACAGTTGTCCAAGGATGTAAAGTCAAGAAAATTCGCTTCCACCAACAAGGAGAGGGCTACAAAAAACTCGCAACCCAACGTTTCAAACTACCCATTTCTACCATCAGAAAGATCGTAAGAAAATGGAAAATAGGACCAAGGGCCCTGTAGCTTACCGGCAAGCAGTCTTACAGCGATGATACAAGTTATGAAAATTTCATGTGAAGTTTGACATTCGAATCAATTAAAATCAATGTCAAGATCACTAAATAAAAGTTCACATACATTTATAAGACCTTCTGTAATACAATCCTAAGCTCTGAAGCAGTTTTGCTGATACAAGTCATTATAATATGTCAACAATATGTATTCAATATGTCAATTGTGAACTTTAAAGGTCACAGAATGTCAGGTGACGGTCAGCAAATGGACTTCAAACATGACTTTCTAAATGTCTCTATACAAACCTTGGCTCAATCTGTGACCATTTTGGTGATATAAGTCATTGTAATTTCACTGTCGAGTGTGACCCTCAAAGGTCACTGACAGTCAAGTTGAATGTCACCAAATGAAAGTTCATATGTGACTTCCCAGAAGTCAGTAACACAAACCTAGGCTCCATCTGTGACCATTTTAGTGATACAAGTCATTGAATTTTCACTAGGTCACATTTGACCTTTGAAGGTCAATACGAAGGTCACCAAATGAAAGTTCATATATGACTTCCTATATGTCTCTAATACAAACCTAGACTCCATCTGTGACCGTTTTGGCAATACAAGTCATTGTAATTGTATTATGTCAAGTTTGACCTTCAAATGTCATCACCAGTCAAGCTGAATGTCACCAAATGAAAGTTCAGATGTGACTTCCTATGTCAGTAACACAAACCTAGGCTCCATTTGTGACCTTTTCAGTGACAGAAGTCATTGAATTTTCTCTTGGTCAAGTTAGACCTTCGAAGGTCAATATGAAGGTCACCAAATGAAAGTTCATACATAACTTCCTATACGTCTCCAATGCAAACCTACACTCAATCTGTAACGATTTTGCTGATATATGTCATTGAAATTTCACTGTAAAGTTTGGCTGTTGAAGGTCACTGAAGCTCAAGTTCAAGGTCACCCAATTAAACTTCATATATGACTTCCTATATGGCCACAATTACAAAACCCAAAACCAGTGAAGTTGGCACGTTGTGTAAATCGTAAATAAAAACAGAATACAATGATTTGCAAATCCTTTTCAACCTATATTCAATTGAATACACTGCAAAGACAAGTTACTTAATGTTCGAACAGGTAAACTTTGTAATTTTTTGCAAATATTAGCTCATTTGGAATTTGATGCCTGCAACATGTTTCAAAAAAGCTGGCACAAGTGGCAAAAAAGACTGAGAGAGTTGAGGAATGCTCATCAAACACTTATTTGGAACATCCCACAGGTGAACGGGCTAATTGGGAACAGGTGGGTGCCATGATTGGGTATAAAAGCAGCTTCCCTGAAATGCTCAGTCATTCACAAACAAGGATGGGGCGAGGGTCACCACTTAGTGAACAAATGCGTGAGCTGATTGTCGAACAGTTTAAAAACAACATTCCTCAAGGAGCTATTGCAAGAAATTTAGGGATTTCATCATCTACGGTCCGTAATATCGTCAAAAGGTTCAGAGAATCTGGAGAAATCACTGCACGTAAGCAACAAGGCCGAAAACCAACATTGAATGCCCGTGACCTTCGATCCCTCAGGCGGTACTGCATCAAAAACCGACATCAGTGTGTAAAGGACATCACCACATGGGCCCAGGAACACTTCAGAAAACCACTGTCAGTAACTACAGTTCGTCGCTACATCTGCAAGTGCAAGTTAAAACTCTACAATGCAAAGCAAAAGCCATTTATCAACAGCACCCAGAAAACGCCGCCCGGCTTCGCTGGGCCCAAGCTCATCTAAGATGGACTGATGCAAAGTGGAAAAGTGTTCTGTGGTCTGACGAGTCCACATTTCAAATTGTTTTTGGAAACTGTGGACGTCGTGTCCTCCGGACCAAAGAGGAAAAGAACCATCCGGACTGTTATAGGGCGCAAAGTTCAAAAGCCAGCATCTGTGATGGTATGGGGGTGTATTAGTGCCCAAGGCATGGGCAACTTACACATATGTGAAGGCACCATTAATGCTGAAAGGTACATACAGGTTTTGGAGCAACATATGTTGCCATCCAAGCAACGTCTTTTTCATGGGCGCCCCTGCTTATTTCAGCAAGACAATGCCAAGCCACATTCTGCACGTGTTACAACAGCATGGCTCCGTAGTAAAAAAGAGTGCGGTACTAGACTGGCCTGCCTGTAGTCCAGACCTGTCTCCCATTGAAAATGTGTGGCGCATTATGAAGCGTAAAATACGACAACGGAGACCCCGGACTGTTGAACAACTTAAGCTGTACATCAAGCAAGAATGGGAAAGAGTTCCTCCTGAAAAGCTTCAAAAATTGGTCTCCTCAGTTCCCCAAACGTTTACTGAGTGTCGTTAAAAGGAAAGGTGATGCAACACAGTGGTAAAAAAGGCCCCTGTGCCAACTTTTTTGCAATGTGTTGCTGCCTTTAAATTCTAAGTTAATGATTATTTGCAAAAAAAAAAAAAAAAAGTTTCTCAGTTTGAACATTAAACATCTTGTCTTTGCAGTGTATTCAATTGAATATAAGTTGAAAAGGATTTGCAAATCATTGTATTCTGTTTTTATCTACGATTTACATAACGTGCCAACTTCACTGGTTTTGGGTTTTGTAAAACCTAAGCTCTATCTGTAATAGTTTTGGTGATAGAAGTAATTGAAATATCACTATGTGAAGTTTGACCTTCAAAGGTCACCAAAGGTCAAGTTCAAGGCCACCAAATGAAAGTTCATACATGGCTTCCTATAAGAGTTCAATGCACATATGTTCCCAATCTTCAATATTTTCAAGCCTAGAAACCTTTGAAAATTGTAACATTTTGCTTGACCTCAAATTTGACCTTTCAAGGTCATCTGAGGTCAACTTTAACAAGCCAAAATATAGGTCATATATTACTTCCTATATGTCAGTAATACAAACTTAATCTCTATCTGCAACCATTTAGCTTCCACAGGGGATTTGGCCCATTCTCCATAAGACCCAATGTTAAAGTACAGTGGCCCCACTAGACCCACTTCCGTCGATTCAACCAAAATGGCACTCGCACTGTACTTAAAGTGTATCAAGGTGAGTTAATTGCCAGGTTTAGAAAAAAAGTTATCTGACAGTTTTTGAGAAATAATTTTTTGAAATTTTAAGTCATATCATTTAACATTGGTAATATATTCCCTTGACCTCAAGTTTGACCTTTCAAAATCATCTGTGGTCAAATTTAATATTACCAAATTGTAGGTCATATATGACTTCCTACTTGTCCATAATACAAACCTAATCTCTATCTGCAACCATTTGGCCTCCACAGGCCATCTTGCATATTCATAAAGTACAGCGCCCCCAATAGACCCACTTCCGTCGATTCAAATAAAATGGTGCTCGCACTGTACATTGACGGTACCAGGGTAAGTTGATTGCCTGATTTAGAAAAAAATTTATCACGCAGTTTTTGAGAAATAATTTTTTAAAATTTCTCAGTCCTATCTTTAACATTGGAGCCAAAATTTCAAGGGCCCATAAAACAGACAAAAATGATTCAATCAAAAATCCGAGAAGAACGTCTGGAGATATGGTCTAGTAGTATGTTATTGCAAATTTACACAAAAATTCATCATGCCAAAAAAAAGATAAAAAATGTTCTGGGCGACGGACGATGGACGCCACACCATGACAATAGCTTATCGGTCCATAGGGCCGGTAAGCTAAAAATAAATGGAACAATTGAAGTCAAGGCAAGATCTGGAAGACCAAGAAAAATTTCAGACAGAATGGCCTGAGATCTGGTGAGAAATGCTCAGAAGAACCCATAAATCGCTGCAAAAGAGTTGCAAAAAAGAGTAGCAGACCCAGGTCTAGTTGTTCACAGGACAAGAATAGAGCGTACCTTAAACAACAAAGACCGACATGGCAGAGTTGCGAGAAAGAAGCCTTTCCTACGACCTCAACAAAAAATTAAGCGTCTGAAGTATGCAAAAGAAAACCTTGAGAAACCTCAAGCCTATAGGAAGAATGTGCTTTGGAGTGACAAAACCAAAATTGAATTTTTTGAGCACAACCAAAGAAGGTAAGTTTGGAGAAAAAAGGGTGAAGCATTTGTAGAGAATACCACGTTGCCAACTGTTAAGCATGGAGATGGATCCATCATGCTTTGGGCTTGTGTAGCAGCTGGGGGCACAGGCAATATTGTGCAGGTGGAAGGAAGAATGGATTCCACCAAATATCAAGACATTCTAGAGGCTAATGTTCAAAGCTCAGTCCAGAAACTGAAGTTGAAGAGACGTTGGGTATTCCAGCAAGACAATGACCCGAAGCATACCTCAAAACCCACCATGAAGTACCTCCAGGAAAGACGGATGAAGGCTTTGGAATTGCCATTACAGTCCCCAGACTTGAATATTATTGAAAATCTGTGGAGAGACCTCGAAATGCCGTGCATGCAAGAAGGCCCAAGAACACCTCAAGCTCAGAAATATTCTCTCAGGAAGAATGGGGAAAAATTCCAAAGACAAGAATTGAAAGACACTCAGTTGGCTACAGGAAGCGTTTGCAAGCTGTTATAGCTGCCCGAGGAGGAGTTACAAAGTCCTGTACAGTCCTGGATACAACTCAACAGTCTCGCGTTATACTTGGGAAACGTATCGCAATATGGCCTCACACGAGACGGCATATGGTTTTAGGTCACGATTCAACGACCCTGTGATTATAGTGCCTGTGCGTATCGCGAGTCGCCGCTGTGCGGTCATTCACGCTGACGGACATGCCTGCCAATATACAAAATACGCAGGTGTCGTTTAGAGGCAATCTCGTTCTAACAGTCGTTTTGATATTTCATTGAAAGAAAAATATTCATGTGTATTAAAACTAAATAAACGGTTCTGCTCAGCAATCCATCTCGTAAAACTTCAAACATGCATCTATCACATATTTTTTTGCATAATTTCGCTTTTCGCATAATTATTCAAAACAAGAAGACACACACACAGGCAAATTCATTTTTCTGAAGAAAATTATACATTTTTCGCAAACACGATGTCTTCATCATCAACAGGTGGTACAATGTCGATGGTCTGCAAAGAGAAAGGTAAAACAATATATATTTCATAAGAAAACAAGATATGGACATTTAGTTTGAGAAAACCATTCTAAGGGCCTTTGTCTTTCTAAAGCGAAAACCCATGAGAAATAGATAAACTGAAAGATATAGTTCAAATACAGAGAATTTAAGCGTCGTATACAACATAGATATCTACTCGGAGATGGGCAATATTACATAGGTAAGATACCGTAAAGTGAAAGTAAGAAAACCAATACACCTACTCTAAATAACCGAACACGACTGCCAAACAAATAGGGGTGAAAGACATAACGTAATGCTGCGTATCGGCCGTCACATTTAAAGAGCTTTTCCCAGAGTGCTCCAAGAGAATACCAACTTCAGCATAAAGAAAACGCTTCGTATATCAGTGAATTGATAGTGAACTAGAGCGTTTGTGAATACTTGATATGTCTTAAGATTAATGGGCCAGATTATCGAACACGCGTCAATTTCGCCGAATACTCAGCCAAAATGACCAGATAATTCCGTCTGCCTGTTTATGTAAAACTACATAGAAACAAAAAGCACCACTCTCATTTTTATTAAATCGACGGTATACACGCAGTTGCACAGACATGTCGAAAAATAAACGATAATAATTTTGAATTACACGGTGGAAATAAATGTACGCTATATCCCCCCTTATAGAATGTAACAATGATCAGCGGTGACATGGAATAGTTCATCGTTATAATTGTTTTTAATCGCCATAAAATACGGTACAACACCTCACTTGAACCCAACACGATTCCCTTATAGCCTACTCTTATCTGAAATTATATCAAGATTTCAAAAGCATTTTTAGAGAGATTAGGCATGGATGTGGAAGAACTATTCCTCGTAGCGTAGGCACACCGGCATGTGGTAGTTACGCATCCCGGTGAAGTGGCTCATTGAGCCATGTGCCATCGATAGACACTCGGGATACGTATCGCGATTATTTCCTTCATATTCGGGACTGTACTGTACTAGCTGACAGGTTTCCCAAACTTTTGCACAAGGCCTTTTTCCTTGTTTTATCATTTTGAAACTGTAAAAAGTTAAAAATAAAATTTTTCTTGCTTTAAAATGTGATGAAATGTGTCATGTATAACTTTATAGCATTTAGTGTTCAGGTTTGCTTTCAATCACTTGGAGATTAATTGTAACAGACATTTAAAAAATTTTTGCACCCCACTGTATGTACTGTCTTGTAAGTCGTACACTAAAGAAATACCTTCATAGTTCTATCAGCTTTGGCAGCAAACTCGCCTGTGGTGCAAACAGGCATTGCACTATGCCTGCGTGTTTCAGAGAGGAATATCAATCAGTTGGCCCAAAATGGACGAAGACCCTCCTGGGCGATCCAGAAAAAAATTACCAAAGTAGATATATTTGCTCACTATGGCCACAACAATTGCACTAGTCACTAGGAGGCAACTTAAACAAGTTCAGTGGGAAAATTAGGACTCAATTTTATCAAGAGACAGCATTCATACTAGAGAACCAAGCATTTCCTTCCCCCAAATAAGTGCCAGCAATATTCCTGCAGCAAATTACCAGCAACATCAGCGCCAGTGCCTGGACTGACCGACTGTGCAAGCTTATCTCAACTAGGCAGTACACACAGCTTGATCTGTTGAGCAAATAAAAGTACCATGTTTTCTCCCGAAGAGGAGCCATGTTACATGACCCAAAATTACATACATTTTTACTCCTGGATAAGCAAAGCTTAGGAAGGAGTGTTGTGATGAGACTTGAGCGTCACTCACTAATCAATCAATCAATCAATCAATCAATCAGTCAATTGGCCATTAGCATGACCACGGGTTGTAAGATTCACCAACAGCTTATCCAGGAGTGAACGATAGTGTCAATTTGATTAAATTGTTGAGCTTTATTGATGCAAATTAGTAAATGTCCACCATTGATTAATCACTGACATCCCAATACAGGTAAAAATGCCATGTTCCTACATATAAACAAAGATTGGAGTAACAGAGTGTCGTACCTTCCACTAACGTTGTACATGGAGTCGGAGAATTCACTGACAATAATTTGAGGCCTCTTGAGGTTGTTGTAATGTCGGGACATTAGGCTCTGCAGTGTCTTCTCATCCTTATAGTTATCACAGCAGAATGCCATTATCAGCCCCCTGAGACAGCTCTCCACTGCCAAGGCCAACTCTGGGTCTCTCAGCCTGATGCAGTAGCCTGAAAAGCAGCCCAAAACATTATCTATTAAAGACAGATAGAACTCCCAAGACTATACAGACCACTAGGCACATGAATATGAAAGCAGTGGCCACAGATAACATATCCCTCCAAATGAATCCTAAGTGAAACAATTTAATTTAATTTAAAGTAAGCTGCTTGATGGGAAACTGAAGAGTTCCTGGTTCAAGCCCCCGGCAAGGCTTGTGATTATGACTTGATCTGAAGAGATTGATCTAGGAAGAACTCTGCTATTGGGTCCATTAGCAAGGCCCTTGACCCCCCAAAAATAGCAATGTTCAGCAATGTAGCTCACCAGGACTATCTGTGTCACTGCACAATTGCAAAATGTACATAAGCCAAAAATTTAGATCAATGTGCAAAGTTCAGCAAATTTGTATTGTATGCATCAAATATTGGCACTTGGTATATACATACCAAATTTGGGTTGAGTGCATCCAGAAATGCCCCTGATATAGGCAAAATTGGTATTTGTAAGGTGAAGGCTGTGGCAGGTATATTTGATTTCACATATTCAAACTTGGCGGTACACATATAAAAGAACATGCATGCCAAGTTTCAGCATCATCCATCCAGTGGTTTCGGAGAAGACAGAGTTATTAAATTTTGAAGGTCAAGGCCATGCGACCATATTAAATTCTGGATCCGAACGATTTCAACAAACTTCAATTTACTCATGAGAAGGAACAATCAAACCAAGTTACAGCTGAATCTGTCAAGCGGTTTCAGAGAAGACAACATTTTTAGATTTTCAAGTTCAAGGCTGCAGTGGCCATAACGGATTTTGGACCGGAACGACTTGAACTTTAATCTACTCGTGTGTAGGAACATTCATGGCAAGTTTCAGCTTAAGGGGTGATCTGGGGTTAAATGGACAAAATTTGATTATTTTTCCAAAAAAATTTTTTTTGAATAAAAATATTCTATAACTAGAATCTGTGCTTGTGAAGCACTATGATGTTCCCCGCCATTATATATATTTGGTTGCACATTTTGAAGAGAGAACTATGAAAAGGCACATCTGTACCATGTAATATAACAATATGCCTAGTTTGGTTGAGAAAAAAGTGTTTTGGAGTTTTGGTTCGGACAAGGTCCACACTCTCAATACGCACTAAGTTGAAAAGGTTACCATGGAAATCGGAAAAAAGAAAAATTTCTGAACAAACAAAATATCAAAAGGCACATCTACACCATGTGGTCTAACACTATACCAAGTTTGGTAGAGAAATCTGTCATAGTTTATGAGTTGTGGTCCGGACAAGGTTCCCAACCTCATTATGCAGTAAGTTCAACTTGTTACCATGGAAACTAAAAAATTAAAAATTTCCGAATGAGCAAACTATTAAAAGGCACATCTACACCATGTGATCTAAATATATGCCAAGTTTGGTGGAGAAATCTGTCATAGTTTAAGAGTTGTGGTCCGGACAAGGTCCCCACCCTCAATATGCACCAAGTTGAACTTGTTACCATGGAAACTGGAAAAAATAAAAATTTCTAAACAAGCAAAATATCAAAAGGCACATCTACACCATGGGATCTAATGATATACCAAATGTTGTGAAAAAATATTGAACGGTTTAAGAGTTGTGGTCCGGACAAGGTCCCCACCCTCAATATGCACTAAGTTGAACTTGTTACCATGGAAACTGGAGAAAAGAAAAATTTCTAATGAACCAAAATATCAGAAGGCACATCTACACCATGGGATCTAATGATATACCAGATTTTGTGAAAAAATATTGAACGGTTTAAAAGTTATGGCCCGGACAAACTTGCTTGGAAGGACGGAAGGATGGACGGATGGACGGAGGGGAAAACATTATGTTCTCCGCAACAAAAGAAAAGAAAAGAAAAGAAAAGAAATCTCTCATAGTTTATGAGTTGTGGTCCGGACAAGGTCCCCACCCTCAATATGCACTAAGTTGAACTTGTTACCATGGAAACTGGAAAAAAGAAAAATTTCTAAACAAGCAAAATATCAAAAGGCACCATCTACACCATGGGATCTAATGATATACCAAATGTTGTGAAAAAATATTGAAAGGTTTAAGAGTTGTGGTCCGGACAAGGTCCCCACCCTCAGTATGCACTAAGTTGAACTTGTTACCATGGAAACTGGAAAAAAGAAAAATTTCTAAACAAGCAAAATATCAAAAGGCACATGTACACCATGGGATCTAATGATATACCAAATGTTGTGAAAAAATATTGAACAGTTTAAGAGTTGTGGTCTGGACAAGGTCCCCACCCTCAATATGCACTAAGTTGAACTTGTTACCATGGAAACTGGAAAAAAAAAAAAATTCTAAACAAACAAAATATCAAAAGGCACATGTACACCATGGGATCTAATGATATACCAAATGTTGTGAAAAAATATTGAACGGTTTAAGAGTTGTGGTCCGGACAAGGTCCCCACCCTCAATATGCACTAAGTTGAAATTGTTACCATGGAAACTGGAAAAAAAAAAAATTCTAAACAAGCAAAATATCAAAAGGCACATGTACACCATGGGATCTAATGATATACCAAATGTTGTGAAAAAATATTGAACGGTTTAAGAGTTGTGGTCCGGACAAGGTCCCCACCCTCAATATGCACTAAGTTGAACTTGTTACCATGGAAACTGGAAAAAAGAAAAATTTCTGAAGAACCAAAATATCAAAAGGCACATCTACATCATGGGATCTAATGATATACCAGATTTTGTGAAAAAATATTGAACGGTTTAAAAGTTATGGCCCGGACAAACTTGCTCGGAAGGACGGAAGGACGGACGGAAGGACGGACGGAGGGTAAAACATTATGTTCTCCGAAAAACATTTGCGGGGAACATAATAACCCACCTTTAATAATCACCAATTGCTACAAGGATTAAAAACTGAATTACACTTTTCAATGCAGTCTAATGCATTTTCCATTGATTTCCAAAGGTATTACTTTTTCCACATTTCTCATGTTTGTGGCAGCCACAATTTTTTTATTTATCACTGAAAATCAATGAAATTTGGGCTGCAGGTACTTTACTTCATTAGAAATGCAACGAAATAGGGAAATTTTGCCTATCTGTTACATACTTTGAATATTTTGAGTATTCGTCAGATTCTGCGCAAAATAATTTCAAAATTTGAGTAAAATGCCCCAAAATCACAAAACTGATAAATTGGGCAAAGAATGGCTATGTCATTGCATTTGGATAAGCAATGGCTTTTAAATGATGAAGAAAAACTGAATTCTATCATAGAGTTAAAGAGGAATTGGTGGCAGAAGTTTTCTGCATATTTAATGAGCTTGCTCGGTTACCATGGCAACCGCATAAACAGAAAAATGCCAACTTGTATCTTTTTTGGTGGTTATTACATATACCTCTTTAGATTAATTATGAATTGTTTCCTGGTGGCATTTTTCATTTAACCCCAGATCACCACTTAATCCATCCTGTGGTTTCAGAGAAGACAACGTTTTTAGACCTTCAATTTCAAGGCCCAGGGGGCCATATTTGATTTCAGATTGGAATGATTGGAACAAACTTTAATCCACTTGTAGCACCCCTCTGCTCTACCTGACAAAATTAACCTTTAAGTAGAAGGAGGTGTTTCTTCGATTATGGTTAAGGTTTAGGCCAGTTCTAGGTTCGGCATTAAGGGGCGGAGTAAGTTGTGACAAAGACACTGTTAAAGTGCAGAAGAAGACAATAGACATTTATTAATAATAATATTCTGGAAATATTTCCTTTCTCAGGATACAGAGAATATTCAATCAATATTAATAAATATCAAAAATAATAAATACCAATAAAAAATAAATAAATAAATACATAAATAAAATAATAATAAAATACCCCAAAGTATCAAATAAAAGCAAAGTTTCAAATAAAATGTTTCATGGAAAAGAAATAATCCGTTACTTGGGTATGTAAGGTGTAATATCAGTGTATGTGTGAAGGCTTATCTGTGTCCAGGGAACAGAACAAGGATTGGTCCAAGGGGTTGAGTTCAAGGGGGTTGGGAATCCAGTTCAGTATGGGCAGAACAGTTCGATCGGGATCCAAGGGGACTGACTCGCCATCCAACGGAATCCAAAATCCAGAGTACATAAAAAAAACCAATCTGCATACTGCAGTTTGAGAATAATAATCAATATCTAACATCAAATATCAAAGTTATCAAAGTTATAAGATCTCATCATGTTCCAATTCTAAAATATATACAGGGGTTCAGTATAATTACTGTAACCAAATAAATATATACAAGTAAGGGAGGTTACTTGTAACCACAGTTAAACAATACTGTGTCAATTAGATCTGGCACAAACTACGACGTTAGCGTCATTGGTAGTGAGAGAGAAGAGGTGCCGTTCTCACTCACGCACACACAGGCTACTGTGTGCGCACCTTAAAACATTCTATTTTTAACGTCTCCTAACTAGGACTTCGTTACCATCAACGGTTAAAATCATATAATTCGATTTATTCATTAATAACACTCATCTTCTCCAATAACATACGTAAATAGAATATTAATTCAATAACAATATTTGGAAAACAGTACACTAAAAGTCAATCTCCGATTGGTTTTTAAATGGTTCGCTCAGTTACCCTCGGTTGCTAGTTATCCCATTCAAACTAATGAGCTAGAAGCCAACAGTGCCGACACTCGCCAGCGGATGCCAGCGAAATAGTTCACTCACCGGAGTTCAAATTATACACAAACACAAGGGTCCTCTAGCTTCAGAAAAGGGTGAAAAAAAATGTAGAATGGAAAAAGAAGATGATTCGATAAAAAGGGCTTTGAAGAGAAAAGTGATTTTAAGTTTTACAAGTATTTGTACAGGACAGAGATGAATAGCATTCATTCAAGTGATTTCAAGTCGTTCAAGTGAAGTCTAAAAAAAACAACCCCGTCACCTAGAAGATGACTATACATCAAAATAGAAGTCTTTGAGAGTACATTCACTTTCAAGCAGATCAAGAAGATGATGAAAAGAAAATAAATATAATCATGTAAACTCAGCTTCTTGTTATTTCTATTTAAGGCATATTTATTCTATTTATCCATATTTATATATTTATCCATTTATTGGGCACTGACCAAAACTCAATTTATGGTCCTAGTAACCAAACTTTAAGGTGGGTTACATACTCATGTAGAAACACTCATGCCAAATTTCAGCTTTTTCCATCCTGTGGTTTCAGTGAAGAAAAAACATTTTCAGATATTCAAAGTCAGGGCTGTGGCAGCCATATTGGATTTTGGATGGGAATGATTTGAATTTAATCTAATCATGGGTAAGAAATGTGTACCAAGTTTCAGCTCCATCCATTCAAAGGTTTCAGAGATAACAATGTTTTTAGATGTTCAAATTCAAGGCTGTCACGGCCATATTCCATAGTTCTAGCCAGGCCATTTTAGCGTACCGGGCCGGTATGCTGACAAACGCAAAAGTCGCATGCCGGTACGCTGGATAAATCCGCCCGATGCACAAAAAAATTGCGGCGATGCGTTACAGATAGGTCACCCAGTACCAGTATCGGCAACAACACGGATGGCTTCAGACTGTACTGATCGACCTAGTTTTATCAATTATCTGAAGATAGGCCCGTAGCCGCCGCTGTCGCAAGTAGCCTACCTGTCAAGGCATAGCATATTAGGCTCAGTACCAGTTAGCTCGCGAACAGCCGATCATGGACCCTTGGCTGGTTCGTCCACCTCCTTGGACTAGTTCCCAAAATGAAACCAGTGCCGCGAATGTCTCGACATCAGAAAGTTCGGAAGACGATGATGCAATCGTCAGAGTAGAGCCTAGTAGCAAGCAAAAGCCATCAACGACGGCGGATCTTGCTTGAGCGAGTGAATACAGCCAGCTAGAATTAGAATTAGCTCTAGGAAATGTCAATTTAACTGTCCGATGGATCCCGATCTTTACTGCCACTTTGCAGTCTCTTCCGTTTAACCTGCGCAATTGGCACAGTTTAAAATAATCACGGAAACTAGGTAGCTATATACTTCGGAGATACTGAAATTGCAAATTGATCACTTCGCTGGCGTCAAATTAGCCATAAGTAATTGGTAATAAGTAAAGATATCTTCGCGAGAAGCATCAGATGTTATTGCACAACACTTTCTGTCAGATATAAAATACTGCATTGTCATTGACTATAAAGTTAGATTGGTGACTGGAATTGACATTCATATTGTGACTTAACAATCCGGTAGCTTTATTACTGGCAGCAGGCTACGTCGTAAATTCATGCCAATTGCCTTACTTAGATGGACTAGCTACAAACACGTCGCACACAGATCAAAAAATAATATAATATTGTTGCTAGCTCATCATTTTAGCCACGGGTATCTTTCCAATATCAATTAACATTTCCCAGTTAAACTTGCTGCCGAATCAGTATGCACACCTTTGTAATGTGTGTTTAGCGACCTTGCCATGACATAGCTAGCGAACTTGGAATGTAGGAATACCGTTCGCTAATAGTTTTTGCTCGTCTGAATGCATGGTCGAAGTAAGTCGTGTCTCTTACGCCTAAATACTTTGAATGTTCTCCCTCTGCAGCTGCTGGGAAGGAAATGCTGCGGGTCCACCGTGCATTTACAGAGGGCTCGGCTCCGAGCAATAGTAATTTCAAATGACAGTTAAATTCTCCAATCATATTTCCCTTATGAATGGGAGGGCTTTGTTATCGCTAATATTATGACAGCTTCCGTCCGCTGTTCCCCAGGCGAATCACAAGCTAGCGCAAAAAAAAAAAAAAAAAAAAAATTGGCGGTAAACAACCTAGCGACTTAACCTGAGTTGTTGGTTCGTGATAGCTGTGAATATCGTTTCGAGTTTATGAAGAACGTTTTCTCGACTAATATTCAATGAGAAGTTTGAGTTGATCAGCATGGAAAAACCTACACCAGACCTTAATTTGATGCAAAAAACCAAGGCTTTTGTGAGGCATTTCAACACCAGCAATTATGCGCGATACCTATGGATGAAGGAGGAAAATCTGTATTGCTGGGATTGGGTCCTGGGCCAAAGACAGATTCTCTGAGCGGGTGAAAAAGGCAATTAAATGATAATGAAACGGTAAGCTATTTATAGGGCTCTGTGCTAAGTGATTTTTGTATTTTTGCCGTCGCTGCCAGTGTTTTGTGTATGTTACAAAATTTATTTGGGAAAAAAATTATACGGCACTGCTTAGATGGTTAAATAGATTAACCGGTTATACAGCACGATGCTTTTACCCAAATTAACTTTACAGGGGAAACGGAATGAAACTTTTAGCCACTGAAATAATTTTGTGACCTCAGGGATGCGTAGGAACACAGAGTTAATTATTCATTTAGATCCTCCTGACTCCTTCGGCGTGCGATACTTCTTGTTTACAACATTGACGTCATATTCAGCCTTACGCATTAGCATGGTTGGCAAGAACAAGTGTAAATCAATACAACAAAACAGGGGAACCGATTCGGCGGTCTCTGAATATGTACAAAACCTTGACAGTACCGCGATGGCCAGATATTTCTTTTGGCTTAAGTACAACGAAGGTCTGTGTAGGCTTCCGGATCCTTACGAGCTGAAAGGTTGGAGGAGCGACCCCTCTTTGGGTCTGGGTTGGCTGGATCATCACTTGATTTTCCTACATCAAACAGAAATTCAACGTTTGTTGATCATCATTGATCAGTGAAAGTAATCCACAGTCGTACGTTTACCAGAACGATTTTAAAAAGGGGCGCCAATATATTTTTGGGGGTTTTATTCGTCATAAGGGGGTTTAGAATTTATGATCAATATTTAATATCGCGAATGCATATACTGCGCATTCCCTATGGCATGTCATCAGTAACAAGGCTGCCGCCGTTACAGCTGCAGTAGATATTTAACTCTAAATTTTCTAGACTGGATGTACGATGGACGTTTTTACATACTCGAATGTTTCTCAGGGTACTCAAAATTCAAGCCGAAAAAATACTGATCTTAGTCGATACTGATGAAGGTTGAAAACGGAATGCTTTCCAACACCAATATCCAAACTGTCACTTAAATTCTCGCAATCGGAAAGTAAGGAACCTATCGAATTACCCAAAAAAAAAAAAAAAAAAGATCAATCCCTTGCCATGACCGAATAATAAAAAGCGAAAACTTAGCAAAATGTCATGGTAGAAATGATGGAAAATAACTTGCGACTGACCCGACAGAAAGTGAACAGTACAAACACGCGAGTGGGTCGACGGCATCCAGTTCTTGCATCGAATTGCATCAATGCAAGTGGATTTTTTCGGTTCTCGATCAGGAATATGTAGGAAAGGTATTCCTGAACCCTTCACGAAACGGTTTATGCAGTTAATAACGCTGCAACTGACTAGCATTATGACAAAAAGTGGAGGACAACTTTACTTCACTGATAAAATCAATTGTCATGTTGTGGCTTTTTGCCAACCACGGTCGTCAACAAACCCACGTGACCAGGTTCAAGACATCACGAGAAGTATGGCTCCGGTACGTTCAATAAAATTTCTGGCTAGAACCCTGTATTTGATTTAGGACCGTGGTATAGGGGAGCTAAAATTGCTCCAGGGAGTTTACCCTAGTTGCTCTCCATCCCTCCTCACTTGCAACAGTTCTATCTGAATTTTTTTCTGGGGCATCCTTGAAAAAGAGAAACATAATCCAAATGAAATGTGCCTGTTAAAATGAAGGTTAAAATGTGGTCGGCTCAGATTTGACACTTAAAAAGCTCAGAAAACCATTGAGAAGGCCAATTTCCAACCCTTGGAACACGGCTGAGCTGACCAGGCCACAAAATATATGTAGTGATCATGTCTCTCCTTTAATTGCTGGACAGCCTTTCCACCTGTTGCACTTTGAGGCCTTGGGCATGGGAAATCCACTCACCCAGTGGTCCAAAAGGCTTCTTCTTGAAATGGCCCTTCCTGTAGGTCTCATCTATAGCTGCCAGCAGGGTGGGCATCTGTTCCCCAAAGCGCTTAATTACGTCTGTCCTGCTGGCCTCTAATCCCCTCAGGGCTCGCTTCTTCGACTCAATGGCTCTGGACAGTTCCTGCTTTTCCCGCCTGCACCAATGGGGACAGAAAGTAAGGGGTTTGAGCCACCTTTATCACCAAACCAGTTACCAACTGTGAAACAACAAATCAACAAATGTGCTTTCAAGACTTTGCAGTTCGGGAAACTCGCAGGGAAAATCTGCTTACTGGGGAGCTGCCCCATGAACACACCTTCAAGGTTTTTTTTTTTTTGTTTACATTCCCACCAATAAAGATATCTAACACAATATTCACAGTATTTCAATGTTATTTCCGCTTCACTATGTAGTAAATTCCAAGACTAGCGATTTGCAATGAAATATTCAGCTCATTTTGGCCGGGCAAGTCGATGCACTTCATGTCAGGGCTGAAAGGTGGCCATTCCATGACTCGCACACCATTCTGGGCCAGGTGCTGAGTGAGGTTGTGCGTTGTCTCGCATGAACGTGACCTCAGGGTGATCTGTGATGTAAGGCACAACGTGCGGTCTGATGACAAGGTCACAGCAGCGGGCTGCATTAAGACTTCCATTGATAATGACCAGGTCAGACCTCCAGCCGCACTGAATGGTGCCCCAGACCATCACCGAGCCTCCTCCAAAGCGATCTGTCTCAGCAATGCAGGGGGCCACATATCTCTCACCACGTCGTCTGTAGACCCTCTGTCTTCCATCATACAGACAAAATCTGGACTCATCACTGAAGACAACATTCCTCCAGAATCGGCTGGGGACTCGTCTCTGACCATATTCTTCAGCCCAGCGAAGCCTGGTAGCCCTGCGCCGTGCATAAAGCTGCATTCCAACACATGCTCTGTGGGCTCTGATCCCTCGCTCTGCAAGTCGGCGACTCACTGTTCTTCTGCTGATCCTTGGTCTGTGGATTCCTAGGGTCTCCTGAGCCCTCCTGGTTCAGGTTCTAAACCAATCTCTCAGGTGGATGAGACGGATCTGATTGTCCTGGGCTGGGGTCGTGACCCTAGGCTGACCAGGTCGGGGTCGATCATTGGTGCTGCCAGTCTCCTGGTAACGAGCCACAAAATTAGAGACTGTAGGCTGGCTTACCCCAAAATGCTAGGCGATGCGATTTTGGGATGTTCCAGCCATCCAAAGCCCAATGGCTTGGTCGAGTCGGGGTCTGGAAAGGTGAAGCATGACGCATGTGGTCTCTTTGAACGAATGCTCTCGGGTTCTGGCCTTAATGACCTCAAGGATTGTTTAAAGGCATTTGACAGCATTGCAATTGTGATCAGTGAAGCCTGACGAGGTTACATCACTAATTCCTCAAATCCTGCTCCACAGACACAAACAAGGTCATGACCTCACGCGCTGTTGTGTCTCCTTACTCAAAGACAACTGCATATCAATTATGTAATCATCCAATTAAAGTTCCCCTAACCCAACTATACTATTTCTGTCAGTCAGACTTATAAGTTTTTAAAGTCCATCAGTATATTTTGGAATTGCTGTTGTAATTAAACCTAAAAGTTGTTTACCAAGGGGCATATTATGTGCCTTTGTCACACTTTTCGACCCTTTTGCATGGATGCACCCATATGTCACACTGTTCAGCCTTGCAATAAGGAGAGGAAATGCTTCATGTCTTATTGTGTTATTTAACAGGAATGGAACGTGTTGTTTATGCAAATGCCTGTAATCCAAGAGAACACATTCACACTCACTCCACCCTGTCTCGCTCTTCCTGGCATCTGGCCACCACCTGCTGAAACTGGTTAATTTGCTGGTTGAATGTGGAGTCTTGGTGGCTCAGGTCTCGAAGCTCCAACTGCAGCCGGTCGATCTTCTCCATCCGTTCCTGGGTGACAGCAGCCCTGGTCTGGCTGATGCTGCTGGGAATATTCAAAATGTTTTTCATAAAATAGGTTTACAGAGGCCAAGGGGACTTCTGGACTCCCAGAACGGGATCAGATTTCGCCAAATATTTAAGCAAAGTTACTCAGATCTTGTGCAGTTATCTATCCAACATACAAATTCTTGGTTTTTAAAAGCACAAATACAGGGTCTGGGATCAGCCTTTCTAAATGAATATGCGAACAAAATCAGGCCCAGCTCAACTCTTAACATGGTGCTTTGATCTTTTAACATTCACAGTATTGATGAGTTAAGACTCATCTAGGTGGAGTGGGAGATATAGGCAGTATATAAATAAAATCTAAGAACCTGACATGACCTCTAACTCACAAAAACACATGAGTTCCACCTCCACTTAAATTTGAAGAACACTGGAAAAAAAAAACAATCATCAGTTGTGGACACTAATGATTGTGGCAAAAGACAGTGTTCAAGAATGCAATCTTTCAGTGATGAGGAAGTAGCAAGACTGTACTATTATGAGCAATTGTACCTGTGGTTCAGTTCATTGATCCTCTTTGTGAGCTGTTCCTTATCCTTCTCCAGGTCTCTTAGATTGGTCTTGATCCGATGGAAATCGGCCTACAAGATTCAGGTCAAATATTCAATCAATCCTCATCTAAACAATACAGCAAAAGGTATGTGTACACATTATTGTCTGAGGTCATGGTCTGGGTTAGGTCTCTTACTCCACTGAAGGAAAATGTCAACACTACAGCATCCAGTGACATTCCAGATGATTCAGTGCTTCCAACAGTTCAGGAATGAAGCTTTCTTGTCGAAGCTTGACAATGTCCCCCAAGTAGGGCTGGGCAAGAAATTTATCGCAATTGTTTTAAGCCCAATAAAAGTAACTACCACTATGAGGCAGATAGATGAGCCTGCCTATTGTTTTTTCTATGACACCTACCGAATGCGATGTTGAACAAACATCAGTGGCCATTTGAAATGCTTCCAGTAAGAAAACTGCCCTCAGAAGTCCGCTAATTACCAGCGAGATTGGACAGCCTCCATCACAGTATAATTAACTTACCTTAAATCAGGGCTCGACAATAACGCTTGTCCGGGACAAGTAGATTTTTTTGTCGGACAAGTGGAAGAGCAATTTACTTGCCCCACCGGACAAGTCAAAAGTTGCTGGAAAAATACAGTGTCTTCATGTTATGTGCCCTGAATTCAATTCGCTAAATGAATACATTCAGAATACCAATTTGAAACAAACTTTTTTCGCCACGACACGTCTAACCGGCGTCTAACTCAAATGCTTTGATTGACCGATCAGATATGCAGACACGGACATGCGTGCACACATATACAGTAGGAACCCCTTACATCAAGGGAGCAGCAATGTTTCTCAAGGCTCCGCAACCTGGGCAAGCTCCAGGAAAAGCCCCAAGAAAAACAGCAACTGCACCTGAGCGACGTGAAACTTGGTCTGTGTAGTGAATGAAAACTGAACTGTAATAGCACCGGTGCGAAGAGAAACAGAGTGAGCGAGACGTGAATCAATGCCACCTCGCTGCAGCATCGATAGTTAAGCTGCTTGTTTAATTTATCGTAGTAATACATTTTAGTTTGTGTTGTGAGTATATTTAGTGTTTCATATTGCTTGTATTTATTGACATCGCCAGTGCTTCGTTCGTTATTGACCTAACTCACTAGTTGGCAAAGACATTTGTGGGTTTATTTAACGTTTCCAAGGTAACAGCGTAGGATTGTGGGTAATGTAGTACTTCTCCGTGACATTAATCAACCTTTTTTTTTTCCCAAAACAAGGTCGATTTCATGCGGATTTGTAGTTTCTACAGGAGCAGATATCATTGTTTTACAGTCTCCTAGATCATGGTCAATCTGCCCTTGATATTTACGACATTATATCAAATAATCGTAACCCCAGTCACTGAATGTCATTGGGATTTCACCTCCGGAACCTCACTGCCCAGGTCTGTCAGTCCAGAAACTGGTCGTTGAATTATTAGGTTAAGTAATTTAAATTTTAAATGACTCATGCAGAGGCAGCAACCCAAACATGCCAGTTTATACTATGTAGTTAGGCCTACAGTCACCTGTGCACTAATGCTTGGTAGGAAAAAGTGTTTAAGTAATTCTATGTTAAGAGCGTCATGTTGAGAAATAACTTAATTAAAATATAAATCCTGCATTCAAATGCTTGATCTTACTTCCAGTCACTCTTTTTACAAGTGTCTGACAAACATACTCCTTTCCACAAGTACAGAATAAAATGTAGAGATAATCCATGGTTTTCTGATGATATTGCTGAATTGCTTCATCAGAGAAATTCGGCCTCTGCTTTGGCTAGGAGATCTCAGAGTAAAGTAGACTGGGGCAATTTTAGGTGCCTCAGAAATAAATGCACAAATTTAATTTGAAAGGCCAAATCAGATTTTTATTTAAAAAATACAACAGATAATTTAAATAATCCAGCTAAGTTTTGGAGAACCATTAAGTCCATTTCTGCCCACAACTCTTCTTCTCTTCCCGATTGTGTTACAGTGGATAATACAACTGTAACTGATAAAGTAACTATGCTAAATTGTTTTAACAAATATTTTATTTCATCTAGTCTTTTATTCCAGAATGGGGACAATATAAATACTGCTGTACCTCCTGATCCTTCTCCCAGTCTGACACATAACTTTAATCTCATACCTTTTACAGAACAGGAGGCATTAGATGCTATTAGTCAGGTAAATTCCTTAAGATCAGCTGGCCCTGATGGTCTAAATCCGAATTTGGTGAAAATTGCTGCTGCAGTCATAGCTAGGCCAGTGACATATATTTTTAATTTATCCTTAGAGACATGCGACATTCCCAAAATTTGGAAAACAGCATTTGTTTTACTGCTTTTAAAAGGTGGTGATCCTACACAGTTAAACAACTATAGACCAATCTCCAAACTTTCTATCCTAGCTAAAGTACTTGAAAGTCTTGTCTGTAAACAGTTAAAAGCGTTTTTATCTGAAAATATGATTTTAAATGAATTCCAGTCTGGCTTCAGGAAAAAACATAGTACAATCACCGCAGTCTTAAAGGTTTTAAATGACCTAACTCAAGCCTTGGATCAGAAACAGCACTGCTTAGCTTTACTTTTAGACTTGTCCAAGGCTTTTGATACGGTGGACTATGCAGTATTGAAGGACAGACTGATCAATATTGGTCTATCACCACAACTAGTCAGTTGGTTCGAAAATTATCTGTCTGACAGAAGCCAATGCGTCAAAATGGATAATTACAGATCTGATTTTATGGCCATATGCAATGGAGTTCCTCAGGGGTCCATTCTCGGCCCTATTCTGTTTTCTATTTATGTTAATGAATTGGGCAAGAGAGTGTCAAATACACACCTTCATTTCTATGCTGACGATACCGTTTTATATACTTGTGCAGCCTCCATAGATCAAGCCCTAGACGAGCTTCAAACTGCTTTTAATATCATTCAGGATGATTTGAGCAACTTAAAACTAGTTATGAATACCGACAAGACCAAGCTAATGGTTTTTAATAGAGTCAAAACGCAGGTATTGAAGCAAAACACTGTTACTCAGCAAAATAAGCCAATAGAGCAGGTAAGCACTTATAAGTGCTTGGAATTTATTTTGGATGGTACATTGTCCTTTACAGGTCATGTTGAAAAGCTTGTTCAAAAACTGAAAATTAAATTAGGTTTCTTTTATAGAAACAAAGCATGTTTTTCATTGCATGCCAGAAAACAGCTTGTAATGGCTACATTTCGTTCTGTTATTGATTATGGAGATATAATTTATATGCATGCAAGTAAGTCCTGCTTGCACATGTTGGACAGTGTTTACCATGCAGCTCTAAGGTTCATGACGGACTCTAATTATCAGACACATCACTGTACCCTGTACCAGAAAGCTGGACTGCCCTCCCTGTTAGCCCGCCGACAATTTCATTGGTGGACAATGATCTATAAAACTGTAGTGGGTCACCTTCCATCCTATTTATGTTCCATGCTTGAGCGGACCACCGAAAATGCTTATGCACTGAGATCACATGAACTTATTTTATTTAATGTTCCTAAAACGCTTACTGCTTTTGGTGAAAAGGCTTTTAGCTATGCTGCTCCTTCAGCTTGGAAGAAGCTACAAGAGAAAATCCAGCTTAAAACTCTGGTTTCTTTGGAAAGGTTTAAATTTCTTATTGCGGACACATTGGACATCGTATGCACTTGTTTTTCAACCTAAATGGTCTGTATCTCTGTCTGTCTGAATGATACACTTGTAATCCTTGTTTTTACTCTTTTGAAGCCATTTTTGGCCAGGACTCCCTTGCAAAAGAGATGTAAATCTCAATGGGACCATTTCCTGGTAAAATAAAGGTTAAATAAAAATAAAATAAAATAAAATGTTAAATACTCGCTCCCGCTGTTAAATGTTTGCTCCATAGCCAATAAATCATTTTTGAATGATTTGCTCATCATGAAGGAGTTGGACTTTCTGTTCCTGACAGAGACTTGGCAGAAGAACGAGGAATATGTTTTCTTGAATGAACTTTGCCCTCCAGATTGCCATTACACCTGCGCCCCTAGGACCTCGGGCCGAGGAGGGGGGTTTAGCTATGGTGTATAAAAACTGTTTTAACACTAGGATGATAAGTCCCAGTACCTTCTCGTCATTTGAATTGTTAATGTCCAAAGTCGGACTTCTTCATCATTTTATTGTATTTTAATTTACTGTCCTCCTGGTTTAAACAGCTCCTTTCTGCCTGAATTTAGTGACTTTTTAGCTTCTATTATCAAATTTGAGAGTTTTGATGGTTGGTGATTTTAACATTCATGTTAATGACACTACTAACAGCTTTGCTGTTAATTTTTTAAATGTCACTGAATCTTTTAACTTCACCAAACATGCGTCTGGCCCTACACACTTTAGGGGTAACACTCTTGACCTAGTCTTCACCCTGGGTTTGAACATTGACAGTGTTTACTCTGAGGAATTGCCTATGACAGATCATGAGTGTGTTCTTTTTAACCTATCTATATTCTGTATGTTTACCTGGTAAACAAGTGAAGCATGTCCGCATTTTAAATAACCTCTCAGCACAGAAATTCTCTACCTCCTTTGATAGCAGCAAGCTGCTGACTGCTGATGGTGATGTTGAGTGTTTAGTCCACTCTTTTACCGTATTGATCCGAATATAAGATGATTTTTTTTTTCCCTTGAAAAACGCTTGAAAATCACGCCTCGTCTTATATTCGGGGTCTAAGGAGTTAGCCATGTAAAACAATAGGTGCTGCCATATGAGTGCTTTTCTCTCTGTCAGTGTTTAGAGCAGTGTGACCCTAGCGTGATCCTGTAAACAAGTCGGCTGGAGTGGGTGTGTTAGCCTATATTTGCATAAGCTACTGAATGACAGAAAGATGCAGCCAGGGCACAGAGATCCACTTGAAAAAAGTGCTTCCGAAGTCCGTCAGGTGAATAAAAATCAGAGGATAAGTTATGATGCGAATTTTAAACTTATAGTTGTAAACGAAGCTGAGAGAATGAACAACGTGAGGGCAGGAAAAAGATATGATGTGACAGAGTGCAACGTAATTATCGTAATTGGCAACCGAAGACATGGCTTCTCTCCATATACGATCTAACAGCGATGAAATCATGGGCTAAATTCAGAACAGTTGCGGAACAAGAACAGAGAGTTGGGTTGCACGAAACTTGCGTTTAAAACAATTATTAGTCCTGACCTGCTCTCAGTCATTTTCCTAATTAACAGAAGGTTCTCTCCGAGAGCACTCCACAGTTAACAGGCGTTGCTTGTTCTCCCCGATTAGGCAAGACGACAATGATTCATCTGGACGCGTAATTGCTGCATTTAAATCAACGTCATTCAAAATGAATGTGGAAAAAACTTTTCATGGTGTTTTTTGGTTGTTAATGCTCTAAAATTTTGCAGACTGTTCTGACACTGTCTGTGAAGCAAATGTGCGCCGTTTATTGCACAAGTTAGGCCAGTAGGCCTATGCCCGTTTTATTGCACAGTTTTCATGGCATAGAACCGTGAAGTGCGTTCTGGGCTTTGCCTATTTGCAGGGCTATAGAGGATTTTATGATTTTTTCCCCCATGATAAACACCAAATATGTTGAAATGTACAAGGAAAATAATGTTTTTTTTATGCAAATGAGATTTTGTTCAAATAAAAAGTATTTTTCCAAATAAGGGTCTTGAAAAAGAGGGGTTGTCTTATATTCAGGGTCGTCTTATATTCGGGTCAATACGGTAAATCTCATTGTTCTACCATTTTAGATGCAGCTGCCCCCTTAAAAACCCGAACTGTCCCCGCTGTCAACTCAACCCCCTGGTTGAATGATGACATTCGTTGCTTTAGGCGTAAATGTCGGAGAGTGCAGCGTCTTTGGAAATCCACAAAACTTCAAGTTCATCGTTTGCATCTTAAAGAACTGTTTACTGAATTTAATAGCATGGTTAAGGCTGCAAGGGCTTCTTATTTCACAAAACTCATCTCCTCTAGTAGGCAAAATCCCAAAGTCCTATTTGATACCATCAATAATATTGTAAATTCTACATCTCCTATTGTGCCTATTTCCTCAAATAAGGACTGCAGTAATTTTCTTTTATTTCTTGTGGACAAGATCACTCAAGTTAGATCCAACCTCAGCCCCTCATCCACCCCTGTTCCTATCAGCCCATCCCAGCCGCCAATTTTGAGCCCATTTTCTTCAATCTCCCTGCAAGACCTAACTGATCTTGTGAGCTCCATGAAAATTTCTTCTTGTCCCCTAGACACCCTACCAACATCCTTTCTAAAAGATGTGTTGAGTTCTGTGGCCCCATGTCTGGCCTCTGTTATAAACGGGTCACTGGAAACTGGTTATGTTCCCTTCTATTTTAAACAGGCAGTCGTTCACCCCCTGCTTAAAAAAACCTAAACTCGACCCTTCACTTTTCAAACATTACAGGCCTATTTCCAAGTTGCCTTTTATTTCTAAAATCTTAGAAAAGGTGGTTACAAATCAGCTTACTGTAGCCTTAAAAAACCATAACATATTAGATAAGCTTCAGTCTGGCTTTAGTCAGAAACTTTGTGATTTTCTTTGTTTTTATCTCAATTGTTTTGTTTATTTTATTTCTTGTAAAGCACTTTGTGACTCTATGAGAGGTGCTGTATCAAATAAACTTTTACTTACTTTTACTTACTTCAAAATGTAATTCAATAGTAAACATTTTTATTGGTTAACTTTAGTTAAATACCATCGGAAAAGTCTTCAACTGCCATCTCTTGACATATTGCTTAGTTATTGGAGTCAATCTTACTGGTAAATATCGACTCCTTCTTCAAGATAGTGTATGTTTACGAGTTGTAAAACATAAATTAACTCATTTGGCAAACATTTAATATAATTCAATACCAATCTTAGCTCCATGTAAAGTGAAAAAACATGTTTCCCAGATAATTATTTAATTATGTTTTAATGCCACATTTTAATAACTGCTGATTTGTTAGATTGGAGCAATACTGACTGAAACATTTCATTAAGCAGTTTTAGATGTTGGAAAATGTTTATGTAACAAAATTTTAAAACACCTCAATAGTCACCTATATCATTCCTATAATATTTCAGCTGATCTTCCTCAGTCAAAGGGACAAGTGCCTTTAGACACAACACTCTGCTGTCCCATGGGGCAAGCAAACAGGGGTCATCAGGAGATTGCATATGCACCCGGCCCCACATACAGGTGCATCTCAATAAATTTGAATATCCTCAAGAAGTTGATTTATTTCAGTAATTCGATTGAAAAAGTGAAACTCATATATTATATCGATTCATTACACACAGACTGATGTATTTCAAGTGTTTATTTCTTTTAATTTTGATGATTACAACTGACCGCAAAGGAAAACCCAAAATTCAGCATCTCATAAAATCAGGATATTTTGAAGAAGTTCAATAATGAAGACTCATGGTGTCACACCTGAGCCTTTAAATGGTCTCTCAGTCTGGTTCAGTAGGCGACACAATCATGGGGAAGACTGCTGACTCGACAGTTGTCCAGAAGACTATCGTTGACACCCTGCACGCGGAGGGTAAGACACGAAAGGTCATTGTGCTAAACAAGCTGGCCGTTTACAGAGTGCTGTATCCAAGCACATTAATGCAAAGTTGAATGGAAGGAAAAAATGTGGTAGAAAAAGGTGCACAAGCAACAGGGATAACTGCAGCCTTGAGAGGATTGTGAAAGGAAGCCCATTCAAGAATTTGGGGGAGATTCACAAGGAGTGGACTGCAGCTAGAGTCAGTGCTTCAAGAGCCACCACGCACAGACATAATCAGGACATGGGCTTCAACTGTCAGATTCCTTGTGTCAAGCCTCTCTTGAACCAGAGACAACGTCAGAGGCGTCTTACGTGGGCTAAGGACAAAAAGTACTGGACTACTGCTCAATGGTCCAAAGTCCCCTTCTCAGATGAAGGTAAATTTTGCTTTTCATTTGGAAATCAAGGTCCCAGAGTCTGAAGGAAGAGAGGAGAGGCACAGAATCCAAGCTGCTTGAGGTCCAGTGTAAAGTTTCCGCAGTCAGTAGTGGTCTGGGGAGCCATGTCATATGCTGGTTTTGGTCCACTGTGTTTTCTCAGGTCCAAGGTCAGCGCAGCTGTCTACCAGGAAGTTTTAGAGCACTTTATGCTTCCCTCCCCTGACCAGCTTTATGGAGATGCTGATTTCATTTTCCAGCAGGACCTGGCACCTGCCCACACTGCCAAAGGTACTAATACCTGGTTTAAGGACCATGGTATCCCTGTGCTTGATTGGCCAGCAAACTCGCCTGACCTAAACCCCAAAGAGAATCTATGAGGTATTGTGAAGAGGAAGATGCGAGACACCAGACCCAACAACATAGAAGAGCTGAAGGCAGTTATCAAAGCAACCTGGGCTTCCATAACACTTCAGCAGTACCACAGGCTGATCGCCTCCATGCCACGCTGCATTGCTGCTGTATTTCATGCAAAAGGAGCCACGACCAAGTATTGAGTGCTGTACAAGTTCATACTTTTCAGTAGTCCAATATTTCAGTGTTAAAAATCCTTTTTTTTTTTTTTTTTTTTTTTTTAAATTAGTCTTAAGTAATATTCTAATTTTCTGAGATACTGAATTTTGGTTTTTCATTAGCTGTCAGTCATAATCATCTTAATTAAAAGAAATAAACACTTGAAATATATCCGTCTGTGTATAATGAATCTATTTTAAAAAAAAGTTTCACTTTTTGAATCAAATTACTTAAATTAATCAAGTTTTTGATGATATTCTAATTTATTGAGATGGATCTGTATTGAAAGAATGAAAATGCCACCTGCTCCAGAACCAGACCATACCCCCTAAAATTCTAAGTTCAAATTGTTTCCCTAGAAACCAAAAAAAAAAACAAAATTCATCAACTTTGCATTAGCAAAAGGCACCATTTCAGGTCATGATTAATGTGTACACCAAGTTTTGTGAAAAAACATTGAACGGTTTTCAAGTTATAATCCGGAAACAAAATGTTCACAGACAGGCGGGCGGACGGATGGACGGACAACCGCACCCATGACTATATCCCCCTGTATTATATGCTGGGGGGATAATAATAACAAACAAACACACAGACGGACAGGCCAAAAACAATAAGCCCCCGAATCTTCGATTCAAAGGACATAAAAAGTAAATTTTTGTCAATTGACAGATCCCAAGCCCCACCCACTTTCGGCTACGTTACAATGGGGCAAGCAGGGGTCTGACCGAACCTCGGACAACTTTCACCTCAGGCAGCCGTCAAACCAGGCATTTTGGGTTTCTGACGATGGTAAAACGATGTAACATGTAACAGACACTCGATATGCCGACCGTGTTAAAGCAGGGCTCGCGCTACCCGTTCGTCAATTCGCAATTGACGATCTCTCCTGCAGTTTGACGATCTGTAAGTCACATTTGACCATAAATTTGACGAAGACCTTTCAAAAAGTGGGGTCACGAGATTTGCGCAAATCTGCAATAATATTTTGGCGGGGGGTTAATATATAATATAGGGTCGGCCAAGAAAAACACAACTCACAAGCCGACTCTGGCTCTCCGACTCCGCATACCAAGACTCCGTCTCCCGTCCGGGGCGCAAGCTCCAGGAACGTCATGAAGAAGCTTGAACGAACGCGTGTAGCCTACTGTACCCTTATGCTGCGTTCAAAACAACTCGGAAGTAGGAAAAAACGAGGCTCGAAGTTGTCAAAAATGAATTGAACGGCGTCGAACTCGGAAATTACAGGTCGGAAACTCGGGTATCATTTCAGAGCTCCGATTTTCCGACTTGACGTCACATTCAGCGAAAAATGGCGGATGTGTAGTTTACTTTTAAGCAAATATGGAACTTTTTCTGATTAAAATACATATGTATGAAATCAATCATATTTCATGGATCACCTGATCGGTTTCGGTTGTTCTTCAGTGTCACGAAAAAACTGGAAACGGCTGTCACTGTTTTCTTTAAACGCTCCGAGCATTTAAATACAACTCAGCGTCTTTGCAGCATCCATGTTTTTCCCACATTACGACTTCAAAGCACATGAACATAACGAAGTCGGAAGAACGATTTGTCGACTTGGGAACTCCGACCTTCCGACATCACATGAATGCAGCATTATTAGGACGGAATACTCCACCCACCAGCTCATGCTCGAGCCAATAGACTACGCAGCTGTTAGTGGTACTGATTACAGTTGTTGTTCCTTGAAGCTCAATGGACAGTAAATAACATTTGAAAGTACTTTGTTATCAATATTTGGTCCTTTGTACTGAATAAAAAGCAAGTTGATGTGGTTGAATTTATGCAACATTGTGATGTTGCACATGTAGTCCATGTTAATGTAATTTTACCAAGTCCAAGTGTTCAGTTCTCACTCAGCATAACACTACAGTTCCTTGAAGCTCAATGGTCAGTAAAGAACATTTGAAATTACTTTGTTATCAATATTTGGTCCTTCGTACTGAATAAAAAGCAAGTTGTTTTTTGCATAAATCTTTTTTTATTTGCATTTCTATCATAGGCAGTAGCTTCTTCTGTTTTGCCAAAGCCTTCTGACCCCCTTCCTCTTCTTCTGGACTGGGGACCAGCTTCTTTAACCTGTGTCAGTAACTTGCAGATTAAAAAAAATAATTCATGCAAAAAGCAGACTGGGAATGAAGCAAGCTTAGGGAGAAAGTCCCAAGTGAGGTGGGGTTAATGCTAAAAAAACCATGCTACTAGCACAGGAAACAAGGAAGGCGAGGCCAAGTCAGAAAGGACAGAGGAAAGCACACGGTCAGATAGGACATTTAACAGCACATGGTTGTAAGTAAAAGCATGATAAAAATAATACAACGATGGTGCAACAAAACCTACAAGAAATTGATTGGTATTAGAGACCCTCACAACTGGACATCAGATAAAAAAAAAGTGACTAGGGGTAAAGTTATTTGACTAATTGACATTGCTTTTTGGCTAATCATTTGACTAATAGGTTTCAGAAGCCAGCTCTAGCCCTGTTAAAGACGTGTTTTTTTAATTCCATTTCCAAAACCATAATAAGCTTTTTAATGTATTCCTAAACTAATTCAAAAAAAGGTCAAAGAGTTGTGAAATTAGTGCCTTTTTCATTGGTGATAAATCTCACAAGATAATTACAATTTACGACACAAGAATATTACAGAAGGCACTTTTATCAAACAAACCAACGCAGTTGTATTCTCATGCCTTTGGCAGCAATATTCATTTGAAGGGCTGTAATAAGACGTTTCATGCTAGCTAGGTGAGTAGCCGTCCCACTGACTTGAATACAACGCTGACTAAAAACAAACGCTAGCGATTGATAACGGTCACCTGCGAGCTACTTTGGTACCCTTACCGTCGCGGGGACTGCATCAACTGGGCAGTTAATAAAATTAACCAGGTGGCTAACAAGCTAGCTGCTTGTAACTGACATTCAACGACAATACTTCTTACCTGCATAATATTTAAAACAGTGGACAAGTCGCTTTGTCTGTTTATACAGAGTTCAAAAAGACAAGGAGGGGAGAAAGGCTTGGCTGTTAGCTAGAAATCAGGAGAAATAAGTTCTCCCTGTCCCCTCGATCCGAGCTGTGCAGTGATCATTTCTGAGAGCAGTGTTTTAACAGGACAGGGGCCAAGATGAAGCTGAGGAAAGGAGTAGCCAGAGTTAACTAGCACTTCCTTTTAATAACGCTGGCATTAGCCATGTGATTCAATATGAACAATTCGGTTGACGGCAAATATGCTCAACCAGGGTACAATGAAGTGAGGAAACCAGAGCGTAATTTGATAACGTACACGGACATTCATCGACGTTCCTTATAACGGGGAAAACTTCCAAGCACATATCTTTTCAGAGGGTCATTAAAAGCCTCGGTCACGTCAACTTAACTTTTCTGCTCGCACTTAAACGTTGACACGGAGTCACATTTTGATCTTCCCATTAGTAAGTGTGCCGCTTTTCATCCTCCAAAAAGCGCACATTTAGGAAGACAAAATGTCGATGCCAAAATAACACCGACTCGCATGCAACACATCAGTGAACGGAACCGGCGCCGCTATGCTTGTTGTTTTGAACTCAGGCAAGGCTGAAGTTTCCTGGTTAGTTGTCCGACCTAGCAATAGTAACAATGGGAGGCGGGGCTTGGGATCGGTCAATTACACCCAGACAAGTGACTTCTGAGCCTGGACAAGTGAAAGGTAAATTTACTTGTCCAAAGGACAAGTGCCTCCAAAAGTTAATGTCAAGCCCTGCCTTAAATCAATTCCCGTGTACTTTGTAGTGGTTTAACAATTCATGCGAAAAATCGATTAATTGATTGTAATTCCAGCCGATTCACCTAAATCGATCTGCTGAAATAAATAAATAGAATGAATCGCTTTGGCTTCTCCAATAAGCAATATAAAATGCTTTTAATCGAATGAATCGCGATTCTTAAATATTATAAATGTTTTAAGACCTAGTTTATGTAAAATGCAGCTCTGTAATCCGTAACTGTCATCAGCTAGTCAGCCTGCGCGAAAGTAGCAATGAGTTTCTTTTCTGTGCCCTCTGCATTTCACCAGCAAACATGGCAGAGAGCGGTAGCGAGATGTTTAATCCACCAGCAAACCTAATATCGAAAGTCGGGCGGCATTTTGGCTTCGCAAAGAAAAATGGTCAAATTGACAAAATGTCTGCGGTGTGTTTGTAATACTACAATTAAATACCTCGGGAACACTACAAATCTAGCCAGCCACCTTTCAAGACGACACGCTATCACAGTAGCATCCGCTTCAGGGGCAGCTAGTTCGGCTAACCCCTCTACTAGCGGTGACGTTGCTAACATTAAAGAGTAGAGTGTAGTAGGGCCCTATGATTTCCGCGATCACGAAATAGCGGACGGAATCGCAGAGTTGGCTAATAAAGACGGAATCTATTGTTAAACGCATGCTGTTCGAAAAGCCACATTTCCTCCGAATGCGTAACAAAATTTTCGCGCGACCAGAGTCTATGCAAAGACACGAATGTACGCGAAAATGTGAGCAGCCTTCGTCAAATTCACCTGCCCCGCGTGGCATATCTCTTCGGTGCTACTGAAGATCCGGGAGAAGATTTTTTTTTTTATTGTTGTTGTAGACGAGACCACTGATGCTAGGGATTGCAGCATCCTAAAGATCATCATTGGTCAGCTTATGTTGATTTAACAACTTATATAACCATGAAATAGCCCACATTATTTCTTTTCACTGACTTTTTTTTTTTTATTGTGTCCATGCAAATTATGACATAACGCCGTCCCCCAGTGGTGAAATGAAAGCTGATGCATCCTTGTTTCAGTTTGTTCATGTTTAATCATTACTATATTACATTTTGTCATGGTATGTAATGCAATGTATTGGGACAACTGAACAAAAGTTTATTATAAATAAATAAATAAATAAATAAAGCTGATGCATCAAAATCAGACAACTGTTGATCCCTTGGGGAAACTGGGTGTCATTACTGCTGCTCTCATACATTCATATATACAATAAAATTATAAATAATTTAAAAAAAGGGCATTCAGACAAGTGCATGTCAGTACAGCCGTTGTCTGCCTTTTTGACTGTAGCTTACACTTTGTTTCAAGTGACACTTTTATTTTGTAATATTATTCCAGGTAAAAAATGTTGTTCTCTTTTTTCACAGTGCAATGTAATATTACTTCATTATGCAGTATTAGTTCTGACTTAAAGTACTGAGGAAAATTGAGCAATGTTGTGGTGCATCAACAAATTTAAGGTTACTTCCATATAATTAGTGGACATTTTACTCATTAACAGAAATAGCACACTATCTCTGATGGTAAAATTGGTGTAAAAGGTAAAAAATAAAAACCAGAATTCCAAAAAAATTCAAAAGAAAAAAACGGAATTTGTGGAAAAATGAAACGGAGTCTGGATAAAAAATAAAATGGATTTCATAGGGCCCTATGAGTGGAGTGGAGTGGAGTGAGCGACATGATGTATAGAACCAACCACTGGCTCTTAGCACCAGCCTACTCTCTCCTCTGCCAGCATGTAGCCCATTTGTAAGCACAAATGTCCAAATAGCTTTGTTACAAGGTTGAGCAATTCATTTGTTTAACTCCTTCAACCCCACAGCCCTCTACAGAGGGCTGACCAACATATTCCCTTCAACCCCAAATTCCTGTAGGGAAAATTCAAAAAATCTGACTAATTGATTGGAACATATGAGGTTACATTTAATGGGATTCCAGAGATAACAGTAAGATACAATGTCCAGAGAATGACCAGCCCTCTACAGAGGGCTGTGGGGTTGAAGGGTATAGTGATGCTAAAATATCTGGGGTTGAAAGAGTTAATGACATTTTTGTATTCAGCATAAAATATTATGCAGGACTACTTTTACTATAGAATAAATATGTTAATAAGTAATTCTATTGTTGGTTATTATTTTTTCACCTTTCAGATGGCACAGATGGTCTCCCTCGCATTATTGCTGTTTATTTAATGGAAATACAATTTTAATCAAAAGTTACTGAATCGAATCGTGGTTTGCAGAATCGAATCAAATCGTATCGTTGGATAAGATAAATAATCGTCCTTTAATCGAATTGCCAACTACCTCATCATAATCGAATCGAAGTGAAGCAAAAGATTCACACCCCTAGAACTTTGCCTAACGACCAATTAAGCCATTTATTCAGCCAACTGACTAATCAAAACCAAAATGTAGCCAATAATGATTAAGAAGAGATAATGTGAAGCAGACAGACCTAACCAGGCTACCTTGTTAGGTTGGAAGAATGCCAATAATCTGAATGAATAGCAAAAAAAATTAAAAAATAAAAACACCCTCTGAATTCCATCACTCATCGTAGAATTTGTACGTATTATTAAAAAGAACTCTTAAAAATGAAATAATTTTAAGATGGCCCTGGTTTTTACGCATTTAAAAATATACGCAAGTGGAAAATCTAGCAAACACATTCAGGCCAATCTGTCATGTTTCATGGTCATTTAAATTTCAAAATATGACAAACAAAAATGATACATGTGCAGGACTAGGAAAAGGGGTCACTTGGGTCATTTTATGAAAATTGAGATTTTCCAACAAAGTCAAAGAGTGATCCAAGTTTTTCATTTTGAAGAAAAAAATTGGGTGAATTTGTGCACAGCAAAGTGTTGTAAATTGACAGTACAGTAGTGCTGGGATATCACTATCACAGTGATATCACTGAGATACCCTGTTAATCTCAGAATGGAAAAAAATCCCAAGTTACCCCTTTTCCTAGTCCTGCACAGATATCTAAATAAATTAGACTGTCTACCAATTTAAATTGTTAATTGAGGGAATCAACTGTTTGATAGCAAATTGAGCGGAGTAAATGGGAAGGGGGTGCGTGCAATTGTCAGCTAGCCGAGAAGGTATGATTTTGCAGACCTAAACTTTGCTCTGTTCAGCACTTCGCTGAATTGGAGTACCTGCCGCCATGGGGCTCACAGACGAACTTGACCCTTTTGTTTTCCAAGAATCATACCTGATGTGGTCTTGAAAGAACGGATACCAAAAATTAGAGGCCATATGAAATACATAAGGGTCATTCCATATGAAGTCAACCAGAGGTCCCCAGGTCATTGACTCAGATTCGGCTCAATTTTATTTTGGGAGTACTTCCATATTCATAACATGCAAAATTTTAGCCTCTTACTCCTGGGAGTTTCTGAGATATGGCCCCCCCAAAAATCGGGGGCCACACCCCAAGCAAATCGTACACGTTAGTTTATAGGGATTTTGGAGGCCAATATCTTTGGAACAAATCATTGGTATGGGCTGAGAATTGCTAGCCAGGGTAATTTGGGTCCAGGCTTTCAGAATCTGTTGTCAAAATTTATCAATCTCTTTTCATTTTTCAAGAAATTGGCCTCTCAAATATGAAACTTTTTATGCGTGGAAACCAAAAATTCAATTTTCAAGGGCCCCCTATGAGGCCAGGATCCGTTACAACGGATAAATTGTGCTGGATTCCTTCCATTTGAGGACAAATCTGCTCGTAAAAGGAAGATTGACTGCACCCAAGGCATAATAGTGGAGTCAGGAGACACTGAAAAGGGTCCCAGCTGAACAAGTCACTTTTTTTTTTTTTGCCAATTTTGAATCGGTAAGTTCACCATGTGGTCAGTTACCCATGGTAATTAAACTTGTTTCACATGAATGTATATATCTTGGCTTTATTTGATCAAAATTGCAACTTGTTTTATCATCTCCTTCACTATTCATGTTATCAAACATAGGCGTTTTAGGGTAAAACCGCCCATTATTATCCCCTTTGTTCTGCAAGTAGACGTTTTAAATAGACAGTGCCTACTCATAAACTCAAGTTACATCATTTCCTAAGATAATCTGACATCTGACATGATGTTGCATTCCCTTCCTAGGATCCCCCAGGTATTGCATCATCTTCCATGCGTATTGCATCAGTTTTTCGTGAAGGAAACGGATTTGTTTATCTTCACTGAATATCACATTGCACCACCAAGTCAAAAGTTGTCTGTCGGGGGGCGCCCCGGTGGCTCATCGGTCTGGGCGCGCGCACCCTGGGCGCTGTGTCCTTCTCACAGCGACCCGGGTTTGATTCCGGCTCGGGTCATTTGCTGCGTGTCTTCCCCGTTCTTCTCCCCGGCTTTCTGTCGCTCTCCACTGTGTAGCTATCAAGTAGGGGAAGAATCCCGAGGAAATAATCTTTAAAAAAAAAAAAAAAAAAAAAAAGGTTGTCTGTCGGCTGGTTTAAGGTCACCGAATGAAATTCGTCCTGTTTTTCTGCAGTACGTTTGTTTGTCGCATTCCTCATCCAAGGAAATCCCAATTGTGCACCTGTCAGAAGCCATGCTGAAGCTTCAATTAATTCATTAATTAGCTACCCCACTGTTTTAACCAGAGATGACGCACTACCCATGGAAGATGATGCAATACCTGGGGGATCCTAGGAAGGGAATGCAACATCATGTCAGATGTCAGCTTATCTTAGGAAATGATGTAACTTGAGTTTATAAGTAGGCACTGTCTATTTAAAACATCTAGCTGCAGAACAAAGGGGATAATAATGGGCATTTTTACCCCAAAATGCTTATATTTGATAACATGATTAAATAGTGAAGGAGATGAGAAAACAACTCGGAATTTTGAACAAATAAAGCCAATATATAAATTTATGTAGAACAAGTTTCATTACCATGGGTAACTGCCCACATGGTGAACTTGCCAATCCAAAATTGGCAAAAAAAAAAAAAAAAAAAAAAAGGTAACTTTTTCAGCTGGGACCCTTTTCAGGGTCTCCTAACTCCGCTCTTATGCCTTGAGCGCAGTCAATTTTCCAGTCAGACCTGTCCTCAATCAGAAGGAATCCAGCACAATTTAGCCTCTGTAAGGGATCCTGGCCTCATAGGGGGCCCTTGAAAACTGAAATTTTAATTTCTGCCAATAAAAAGTCCAATATTTTAGAGGTCAATGTCTTGAAAATGAAGAGATATAGATACATTTTGAGAAGAAATTCTGAAAGCCTGGACCGAAATTACCCTGGCTAGCAATTTTCAGCCCATTACTGTGATTTGTTCCAAAGATATTGGCCTCAAAATCCAAATAAATTCTCAGTTCAAACACCTGAAAAATTGCCAAAATGTGTAAAAATTCAGAGATAAAATATGAGATGATCACCTTTTGGGTGCCTACAAAGCACATGTTTAAGTTCAATGAATTCTGTTGACCACTTTTTGAGAAGAAGTAGATAAAGAATACACTCTCCTGAAATGATCAACCCTGTATGTACGTGCGGACAAGGGTAATCCGATATGACTGCAGCGATGTACAGTGGGGGCATAGAAATATTCTGAATTCCTTCAACACTACCTGCAACAATTCACTACAGAAGTGCATTCCAGAAAAATATCTATAAATGGAAAAAATACTGACCCTGCACCACATTATAAAGATGATTTCACCCATTGTCAAAGACATCATGACTGACAACTGATCCTGTATTAATACCGCAGCATCACCCCGATCAAGCCCATAATGCTCCAATGCTCAGTCCTTTCTTCAGTAGACCAAGATATTGACCCATTCAAACTAAATATGCATGCCCTTTAACTTTTCAGTTGACAGCCCACAGAAAGAGGAGCTCACAACAAAATTAGGTGCTAGAAATAAATAAATTGAACCCAACCAAAAAAATCAGCACACTCAACAGTGTGCTGCAGAACTAGGATTTGTCATCTCTGAAGTACTGGGTAAAATTAGACTGGATTAGTTGTCATCTTTACCTCCGCTGCTTTGTGTGCTTTGCTGGATTCCTGGGCCTTGTTCCTTAGCTCTGTGCACTGTGGCTGCAGCTGCTGCAAACGCTCAGAGATGCTCTCCAGCTTTTCACGGATCTCCTTGAACTTCTGCTCTGCCTCCTCAACTTTAGTCTGTGGAAGAGAGTAGTCTGAGAGTGTCCGCTATGACCTGCTGAAGAGAGCAGTCCACTTTGGTTTGAGTCACAGATTGTCCACTTGAGTCTGAATAACACAGAGGTGAGAATGTCCGCTCACTCCTGCTGATAAGTGTGTACACTACAGTCTGAATCACAAAGCAGTCACAGCGTTGCCAATTTTCGAGCAAAGTAATCCAATGCATCCACTTCATTCAGTAGAACAGAGAGGTCAAAGTGTCCACATAAGTCTGAATAAAGGAGCAGACAGAGCATGTCCACTTTAGCCTATGGAGCAGAGCAGTCAGCAAAGGTACACCTTAGCCACTGTAAACAGAGCAGTCCTTTTTCAGTCTTTCAGCAAGCGCAGTCGGTGTCCTCATTTGCCAGCAGAAGATAAAGATAAGATCATGTCCACTTTAGTCCCGAGTAATACAGCAAACAGTGTCCGACTGCTGACACAAGAGTGTGGTCAGTGCCAGTCCACTTCATCATGAGGAGCAGAATTTTCAAGTCCTCACCTTAGCCAGAGGAACAGAGCAGTCAGTGCATGTCTACTTTGCACTCTGTGCGACATGGTGGCCAGTTTATGTCCGCTTTATCCTGCTAAAGCAAAGCAATCAGAGCATGCGCTCCAATAGAACAGTGGCAGCATGTCCAACAGGCTCTAAAGGCAAATTGGAAACACAGTTGAATGCCTTTCCCAGCATACCACTGGATGCTAGGCTAGTGCATTTCACCATAGACTGATCATCCTATGACCACAATTTTTAAAGGCTTAAAATCATTAGCATGTGACTGATGTGCTGTTCGCCACATTTTTTTTTTTTTTTTTTTTTAAAATGTTGAGGTTACGAGAGAACTTTCAGATTAGTGTACCAAACTCCAGAACTACTGTGCAATAATCTGTTTTCACTTGACCTGTTAGTTGGGATGAACTTGAACATTTGCGCTAGAGGGTACATTTCCTCTTTCAAAGAAACTAGACATAAAAACAATCAAACAGACATTTGTTTCATCATCATGTTTCATCATTATGACGCAAAATTTGAAGTTATTCATACAATGCTTCAAGAGTTGTGACCATTTGTTAGCAATAGCACCACCTATGAATGAATTCAAACCAAATCCGGTGTGAAGAAGTTGCATGACCTGTCGATGTTTGACCTCAACTTTGGTGATGACTGGACATAGCATTAAGGAGTTACAGCTCTTTATATCAATAAAGGCCATGCCCTGAAAGGAGGTTTTGCAGGGCATAGGCAAATTTGCCCACAGCTCAATTTGATTAGTAGAATCTTGATGTGTAGCAGCTTGGTTGGTATGAAAGCCTGCACCCACAGTGGCTCTTTCTGGAGAAGGTTCCCTACCCCTGGCATACAACAATGTTGAATGCTTTGTGGTTCACAAAATCATTGAAGCGTGACCGCAAGCGCAGACTACGCTTCGCTCAGTAGAGTAAAAACAAGGCCTGGGAGATACAGAACCAATACAATGTACAACAGTTTATGAAAACATCAAAATGGCTTTTCTGAGAAATATGTAGTATATATTAAAAATGGCTTGAATACACCACCGTTAACTGATCTTATAACAATTACAAGGTGATCCTGAAAGGGTTATTATATCCTAATAAATTAACATATATTGTACAACTATATGGGCCAGGCTCACGAAATGTGCGCGGCCCCCCCCCCCCAAAATGTGTCCACAGGCTAGCAAATCTTATATTTGCTTAGATCATTCCAGAACCACCATGAATGGATAGAGCTCACCAAGAGCAACTTGGAACACCCCACTTTTGTCAGTCTGCGATAAATATTTCCCTTTCTTTTTTGCCCTTAAAGTTGGAAAAGTGGCCAAAAATGGCACTTTTTTGATGTCCATGTGAAAAGTGAAATAGTTCACTTTTCGTTTTTTTATATTTAAGTGTGTTCCATTTTTTTTTTTTTTTTTTTCCTGTGCATAAAAGACGTGTAGGCTATGTCTGACAGTCGACATACATCCCCATCGTCGTTTTGTGTATTGCGGTGACATTTAATAAATTGTCTACAAGGTACTGGTTTCTGACTTAGATTTTACATTTAGCACTCTAGAAAAATAAAAAAGGTCTCTACACCCTAATAATCCTTCAGGATGAAGCAAATATATGGTGCATTAGAAAAAAAAAAAAAAAAACTCCAACCTACAGGGATTGAGTGGGATTTTTGTGTCCCCAAAAAAATGACCTTTTTAAGAAAAGTTTCTGACTTAGATGTATTTTTAAAAAACTGTAAAAGATAAAGCCAAATGCAATTCAGGTATTGTTCCGGCCTAAATCAAAGTGGAAATCACTGTTTAGATCAATTATTCATTGAATAACGACATAGCTACAGCGCGCAAAGCATTTTGGTCAGTTTCTGACTTAGGGTTTCTGCCTTAGATTTCTAAGTCAGAAACCCGGGCATCTCAGGCAGAAACCGGGCGTATTCGGCCAAATGTGGCCCCAGTCGTTACACAGGTGGACAGAGACATGATAGTCCATGTTGGTTTGACATGTTAACATGTATTTTAGCCGATTTGATCGAGAATACAACCCCAATTCCAAAATAGTAGGGAAAAAGTGTAAATTGTGAATAAAATCAAAACGCAATGACTTTCAAATCACCCCAGCCAGTATTTTATTCATAATAGAACAGAGATAACATAGCAAATGTTGAAACTGATAAATTTTACAATTTTATCCACAGAATGAGCTCATTTTGTGCATAAAAATGGAAAATGTCTCAGTTTCAACTTCTGAAATGTTATCTATGTTCTATTGTAAATAACATATTGGCTCATGTGATCTAAAAGTCATTGCATTTTGATTTTATTCACAATTTACACTTCGTCCCAACTATTTTAGAATTGGGGTTGTATAACGATGGCGTCGGTCGGAGGCCTGACATCGGACCATTCGGCCCACGCTCTCAGTCAGAAACCGGGATCTCAGGCAGAAACTGACGCGGGGCGTGGGCGGTCACAATCGGTGGCCAGTCAGTCATAAACTTGGTCAAATAACATGCATGGTGGTCGGGGACATGATATATTGTGTTTTCTAAAAGTGTCGACTTGTATTTTTTTAAGATTTAATCGAAAAATATCAGTGGTCTCGGCCCACCCTCTCAGTCAGAAACCGGGATCTCAGGCAGAAACTGACGCGGGCGTGGCGGCCGCTGTGGCCACAATTGGTGGCCAATCAGTCATAAACTTGCTCAAATAACATGCATAGGTGGTCGGGGACACCAGACAACACCTACAACAAAATAATAACTAAAAGACAGAAACATGCAATCATCATAAAAAACTCCCAGGGCTCAGGCTAAGGGAACCTAGGACCCAAAATTTAAAAAAAAAGAACTGTCAAGCAGCCTGTCCACCAGCCTACAAGTGGCATCTTCCATTGGTAAGTGATCAATTACCTACTTGAGACTCTTATTCTATCTATTAGTTAAATATTATGGCAATAGCAAGTCAGTCGGGTTGAGTTTGGTACACTTTGACGGGTTTCTGACTTAGTCGCGGTTTCTGACTTAGATTCGGTTTCTGACCAATATACCGATATTTTGAGCTAATAGACACCTCTTCCGGCTTGGTATTGCCTAGGCTACATACTTTTAAGCCATAAGGAGTGTTTCTAGGAGATTTTTGAGTTTTGATAAAGGTTTTTACAACATTTTTCAGGTATTTGCAGACCAGAATTTCTTTTTTTTTCAGCAGCGACGGGATCGAGGAAAAAAAAAAAAATCACTGTAGGGTTTCTAATTTCAGGTGATATACCTCTGGACATCACTTCTATACAATTATAACACTGATTGGAGGGTTAAATAACTTTATTATCACTAGTTATAGGCCTCTGGATGGATTATAAGCAAACAGTAGGTTTTCGTGTTTCTGACTTAGACGAGCAAAGGTATAGGGAAATACGTATAACTCACCAAATATTCCACCAATGACCATGATATTTGGTATTCAGAGAGTAGACATATACCTTTATCACATACAATTACCACTGAGAGCATAGGGTTGCCTAAATTAATTTTACACATTGTGTTAGAGAGCAGTTTGCACTCGCGCAGCAATTTTGCAGCCACACGCAAAACGTACCAAGACTTCAGGGCCATGGCAGGGTTGACAATCCCAACAGCATAATACCTATATACCATCTTTCCATCAGCTATACTATCCTTCTATACATATCAGGGCATTTTGAGAAGATATAGCTATATCTATGCATGTATGAGGCTTTAGAAGATATGCATGTCTTGAAACTAAGGCAGAAACCATTTCAAAAAAAAATGAGTTGAGGGACCCAACTTTGACCAGGCACCACGAAAAAATGAAAAACGTCGCCGTCGCACGGCTTTGGAATATGATCCCACAACACCTATAGATTAAAAAACCACTCACAACTAAGCTCTATGGGTACTTTCATTATTTTTCAGTACCCGGGGTGGTCGCACATTTCGTGAGCCTGGCCCATATACTATATATAGTAACAATCTATATCTGTCTAATCTTAAAAGGAAAAATGTGTTTCAGAAGTATTGTAGTTATCATCTAGAATGATCCGGAAGGCCAATGTCTCATCAATCATGTACATATACTCGAAGACTCTTAATTTGGATAAGTATCTATAACAAGCATTCCATGTTTTTTTTTTTTTTAAATTTGGCATCTCCAATCCCACCCGAATCTGGAATGCCCAATTGGTGAACTATGTACAAAGCTTGCTCAGATCGACCCCTTGCTGCCAACTCAGGAGAGCGAAGACAGTTCACGGCTCTCCTCGAAAGCACGTGCCTGTCAGCCACTGCTTCTTATACACTCACTGGTTGAATCTTCGCAAGTTCAGAACGAGGGCGGAGGATACCCGGACATGAACAGACTTCGAATCTTCCTAACGAGCGCCCGTCTGGCCAACAGGAGGCGCTTGAGCAAAGAACAAAGCTATCTATTTATTTCCCTTTTCCCGGCAGTCCCTTCCCAATTTGAAACCCTGTAGCGCAATGGCCAATTGTGCGCTACTCTGAAAAAGCTGCCGACCACTGCCGGTTGGTACGACCGGGGCTCGAACCAGCATTCCATGTTTATTATTTAGTGACCTATTTTGACACCCAAAGGAGATAGTAAAAATTTCTAAATGCAGGGATGGTTCCAATTTTTGCAATCCGGATCCATGTTACCGGTCTCGCAATTTAAGGACACTCGCACATTATTTAGCCAACTATATGAGGCAACTTTTATGAAAATATCGTAGGTATATTTTCATAGGAACCTGGTTGTTTTTCAAGATTAACTTTACGTTTTGCATCAATTTTGGTCAAGACAGATGCATTTTTCAACGGAAAATGGTCTGAAACTTCTTCAGTTTTTCACATATATACTTATGTTTGGTATCAAAATGTCTGTCATGTTGTTGTGTAGCCATTAAAAAAATCATCTGGTTTTTCAGAACAATCATTTATGGGTTTAAATATGGACTTTGAGGTCTTGCCCCACAAAAATCACTTCCTGTATGCAAATTTCACATTTCAAATCTATTTTCTGGACAGTCCCACAAGTAGGTACATATGACCAGAAGATGGTTCAAATTGGGCTGTGGGCAAATTTGCCTATACCCTGCAAAACCTCCTTTCGTGTGAATTGATCTCACTGCTTAGGAGATAAAAATGAAAGGTTTCACAAACAACTCAAAATGGCGGAAAGTCTGCAAATCCAAAAATGGGGGTGACTCACATGGATGATTGGTCTTGACCCACAGAATCTAACAAAAAATAACAACCTATAGTTTAGAGGTTTTTGCCCAAGACATATTGTACATCATTTCAGCATTGCCATAAGGCCAATCAAATGGATTTTAATAAAAAAGGCTCTTTTCCACATCTTTAACAAGAATATAAACTTTGATGATGACAGGTGAGAGTTAAAGTGTGTATAAGGGCTAGTGATGTAGTCAAGACCCCCTAAACCAAGAATGACCAAGACCACAGTGTATTGAGACCGAGTCTAGACCAAGACTTTTAGAGGCCAAGAGCGAGTCAAGACCAAGACCAAGACCAAGGCAGGCCCAGACCAAGTCAAGACCAAGACCAAGGCAGGGCAAGATTAAGTCTAAAGAGCAAATGTTAAAAAAATGGTTTCAGATAAGAAGTATAACTAGAGTGCCAAGGTCCCTGAAGGTTGCCGGCAGTTACAGCTCCAACAGGAGGAAAGTAACTAGCATCAGTCTGCGGATTCAACAGCAAGCCAACACGAATTCTTGCGAAAGCAACACATTGTCTACACGATATTGGCGTTAAAAAGCTCAAGTTCAGACATCTGCGAAAAAATTAAACCCGTTTAATTTTTTCGCGAATTTCAGCGGTGATGGCAAATGGTCCCGTACCACTGCGAATCAATTCACGGTTCTTCGAATCAATTCTTCTCTGCGAAAGAAGAGAACTGTTTCATCCGCACACTTCCTCGGGCCAAAGCAGCTCAGTGAGAAAGGGGTTTTAGTTACCATCATCGGGCAACTCGACTGAGCAGTCACACTTTTTCATGAGTGACAGACAGCAACATTTCTGCCATTTAGCAAAAATATAATCTTTAAGAAGTCCAGATCATGAAATCTGATTCGATTTTTTTCTAACCTGAACTTTCACTGTCGTCTGCTGTCAATTTGTGAAGTGCGCCCTCTTCTCAATTCACTTCTGGTTCTTGCTCTGCTTTCAGACAATGATTTTTTTTTTTACACAACACTGCCACCGAGTGGGTCTAATTAGTATTATTCTTTCTATTCCATGATGCTAACAGGAACAAACATCCAAAAATGGGTTTTGACCAGTTTTTATTGGCGCAATTGATCGTGAAAAAAGGTCGACCATGCGGTTACAATGCCCGTAAAAATTTTCATTATATATAGGTTAGTGCCCAATACATACTCATTTCTAAAAACATTATTAACGAGGAAATAAATAGATTTTGTCACATGACCTTGACCTTGAAGACCAAAGTCAAATCCAATATGGTGTGTTTGATCAGCATACATGATTTGTCATTATTATCCAATACATACCAAAGATCTAAAGCCAACATTAAAGGACTTTTAGGCCGTTTTGTCATAACCTAAACCTTGTTGCCCAAGGTCAAATCCAATGTGTCGAAAACAACCAGCAAAGATGACTTGCTATTAGTGCCCAATACATACCTAAGCTCTACAAACAATATTAAACAAATATGGGCCATTTTTGTCATATGACCTTGACCTTGAGGCCCAACATCAAATTTGACTGACTGCCTAAGAATGTTCAGCATACATGGTTTCCTATAGATGCCCCAAACATACCTGAGCTCTAATTGCCATATTCAGCAAGTTATAGCAATTTTTGCCATTTGATCTTGACGCCCAATGTCATATTCAACTTGCAGAGAATGTTTGGCTTACATGATTCCCTATAGATGCCACATTAAGCTGTTATAACACATTTTTGCCATTTGACCTTCACCTTGAGGCTCAAGGTGAAATTCGAACAACCAAGAATGTTTGGCATTAATGTTTGGCATGACCTTTAGGTGCCTCATACATATCTAAGCTCTAAATGTCATATTAAGCAAGTTATACCACATTTTTGCCATTTGGCCTTGAGCTTGAGGCCCAAGGTCAAACGTGACTTACTCACAATGTTCGGCATACCTGATTCCCTATAGGTGCCTCATACATACCTAAGCTTTAAATGCTATATTAAGAGAGTTATAGCACATTTTTGTCATTTGACCTTGACCTGGAGGCCCAAAGTCAAATGTGACTGACTCTCAGTGTTCGGCATATCTGATTCCCTATAGGTGCCACATACATACCTAAGCTCTAAATGCTATATTAAGAGAGCTATAGCACATTTTTGCCATTTGACCTTGACCTTGAGGCCCAAGGTCAAAAGTGACTGACTCACAATGTTCGGCATACCTGATTCCCTATTGTTACTTCATACATACCTAAGCTCTAAATGCCATATTAAGAGAGTTATAGCACAAAACACCCCGAAAAATGATGAGGTCCAGACACGTTGCCTAGGTGGCGCAATGAAGGAGCGATTCAATCAAAACGCCGTTTACACCGTTGAAGCGGGTCATGATACTGATTCCATTGCTGCGATTAAAAAAAAAAAAAAATTCATCAGACAGTTTTTGAGAAAATTGCACCCAAGTGCCAAAAATGGCCATTTTCGACATAAAAATGGCTGCCAAGTCTAAACGAAGGATTCAATCAAAAAAATTTCTTGGGCATTAACTCGATGACCGATTTGATCACATCCCCAAATTTAAAAAAAATTCATCAGACCATTTTTGAGATACAGCTTTAAACGGACGACGCCGACGCCAACGACGCCGCCGGACGCAAAGTGACGACAATAGGTTGCTGGCCTACGGCAAAAAAAACCTCATACATTTATGTAAAATGTATGTACTGTATTGAACATTAATGTGCGGAACAACACAATGCATAAACAGCAAGGGCATTATGGCAACCACTATTATCAAATAGTTACAATATGATTGATGTGTCATGATATGCCCAGACCAGTTAATTTCCTTACCATGACACAGAAATACAAAGGAGTAAATGTGGATTTAAGTATGTCAGTATGTTTTTTTTCGAACAAATGTTTGGTTAAACATTACGTTATTTTATCTGCAAATGTGCATTCAAAGTCAAAATTGGCACTCTGAAAGTAAAGTGCCGTGTGCTTATGGCCAAGCAAGGTAGCATCTGTCCCCACTCTGCTGTCACATCTCTAGCTCTCGCACCCATGTGAGGGAGTGGCACCATGACGTGTAACTATGTTTATGGCTGGAGTGCAGGGCTCGCAACATTCTAAAATGAACGGTAGCCCATCGGGCAAGCGCAAGTGAATTCCTGGTTGCCCGACAAGTTTTCTCCTTGCCTGAGACCTTGCCAAATTCGGCCTTAATGACTCATTTTCACTACGTGGTACTGGGGCACAACATTAGCTCTACTCTACTCTAATCTACTCCACCCGCCTTGGTGCCGGGCACTTTTCTGGGGGATCGTTTTCCACTTGAGGATAGTACTGCCTCAGTGTAGCTGGTCATCATAGCGACGCAGCACAAAACTATTTAAAATACCTGTATGCCCCTTTTTGGATGCGGTTAATTCTTTTTTTTTTCTGACCTAAGTTTCATGCGGTTGATTCTTAACCACTCAGACCAACGTGCCATGCCATCGCAGTCATTTTTTGAAGTGGTGTTTTCACACATTACGTTAATGGTAATCATCATGCATTTGTGTGCGCTATGAGCTTCACCAACCACGTAACCAACATATCAGTTTCCGTTTGAAAAGGTTTTACAACTTTTGCTGTTCATTACGAGCAGAGAAAAAAAATCATCAGCACCAAAAAGTGCAAGGAGAAAATCATTTAAGTAGGCGGCATTTTCATAAAGGAAATTTGCATTACGATGCATATTGATCAACACCAACGAACGTTCATTATTACCATGCATTCTTTCACACCACGGAACTTTTGTTTATTTCAATAGAATTTCAATGATAATATATAGGCCTACATGTAATGCACGAAATAAAACGTCGCGTTTAATGACTTCTCCCTACTCCCTTTTATGCAACTTAAACAATGAAAAAAAGTGGGTAGAGCCGGTACCACAAAGTAGAAATGGGGCATAAGTTACGCTTACATTTTGTCTATTTAATGGACGTCAGTATGTTCTCCATGATATTATGATCATTGATGTGCGAGCACACTCATCAGAATATCGGCAAAACATACAGGCCTATAGCCTATGTACTGACGTCCCATTGCAAACGTCTGATGGCCAAATCAACTGTTGAAATTTTGCAACGGCACACGATCAAAATATTCAAAAATTGTTGGAGGGTTGTGTAATTAAAAATCACAAATAAGAATGTGAATTGGTGGGCTAAATGTAGCGATTTAGATGATATATTTATGAAAGCTACATTTAACTCTTAATGAATGAATGAGCACCAGGCGCGCAATTGGGAGTGCGCAGTGAGTGGTTTAAACCAGCACCCGTAAGTCCTCGGACTCATGCCGTGAAGTGAAATTGTTTTGCTAGATATTTTGACATGATGTGCATTCTCTAACGAACACGAACAACTTCCGTATAATATATATTAAGTAATCAGTCATCAAAATGTTTATCGAAGTGTTTTACAATTCCACATTAATTCGGTCTCTGGTTCCAATGTCTCATTTTGAAAATTGTATGTTGCTCTGACAGTGGCCGATTAGCTTCCTCAAGTGCAACATCACAACATATTCTTGCCTGTGATAGTGTTGCTGGTTTTAATAGAAAACGCGCCCTCATATGGCCAAAATATTACTGGGTAGAGAGTTTAAATGCTCGCATTCATAGTCCCACACCCACTCGAAGTCCGCAGACACTGCCCGGTAACCCCCTCTGTCCATGTGGCCGCCACTACAAAACTGAAAAAAAAAAATTTGTGGAAAGTTGTGTTAATTATCCCTCTCTTCCCCTCATGTGTAACCACAAGCCTGTGGTTTCGGTTCTGAGGTGATTGAAACGAAATGTGGGAAGGATGCGAGTCTAGAACACGGCTTTAGATGCATAACTTTAATATTAAATGAATATTTTCACTTTGCCGTGGGCCTTTTTAAATAACAACAACACACAAAAGTAACAACGAAAGTCAATAAAAGTTTCGCTTCTCTCACTCAAACATTACAGTATATTATAACCATGTTCCGAGAAAGCGATTTTTTCAGTGACAGTTCAATGGAATGGCCGCCTGACGTGATTCCTAGCGCCAGCTGCATGCATGTATGCCTTTATTCCCCTGTTTGATGGTTGGGAGTCAAGTCATTGCTTATGCCTGCACCAACCAAACTAGACCGCGGTGGATCAAAATCCCGCTATTTGGCTATGGCACTTGGCAACCGATAATTGGAAAGTTGTGACAGTCACGCCTAAAATATTGTGAAATAGGTCATCGGTTTTCGGCAACAAATCATATTTTGTTTCAAATGAATTTAGTGGCTACATTGGTACAGTGAATAAAACGTTTAGATCAGAAATAAATAACTATGTGGCGTGAAATTCTCAGCCAGCCCGTCGGGCAAGCTCCTCTTAATTTCTGCTTGCCCGACAAAATTTTTACTTGTCCTGGGCGCTTACAACAGCGATTTCGCAAGCCCTGGAGTGGTATGCAGCCAACGCTAGCGTTTGGTTGCGAATAGCTGGCAAGCAACTGAAATTAACTCTTTGCTATTACCCACCATGAGATGCTTCTTGTATGACACCTAGGTAATGAGAAACCTTTTTTCAGTCATCAATTAGGACGAAACCAGCTGATACTAACTGCACTGTTCGGTGCAGGATTGCTTTCTGAATACTGCGATTTCAGCTGTTTTCTTGGCTTTCCATGTCTTTTTGCTCCTCCATTTCTTCATGTGTTATTCCTGTGTCATTCCACTTCATTACACATAACTTAATTTAAGGAATTATTTGTTTTGATTTCTTTGTATGTGTGGATTACACAGGTTGTTACCAACATCCGGTGAAAATTTCATGTCAATAGCCCCATTAGAAATATATCTGAGAAAAATGTTGACGTGTTCAAAACCTATTTTCCCCGCTGTATACCTCCCCACCAAATTTCACCTTGGTCCCTTCAGTGGTTTGGCTGAAGATGATCACACTTAACGCAGATGTGGACACTGACGCTGATGCCAAAAATTTGATTGGATGATGTTGGCCATGTTGTTTGATTGATCAATTTGTTCTTACAGATTTACACAGCAACCTTGACTAACATGAAGTTTGCAAAATTTCAAGTTGATCGGACAAATGGTTTCGGAGTTATGAGCATTTGTTTGCTATAGCAGCACCTATGGACAGATGTACGCTAAATTCGGTGTGTTTGAGTGACCTGGCCTGTGGATGACAGATCTAAAGTTTGGTGAGGACTGAACATTGCATATAGGACTTACAGCTCATTATATCCATCGAGGCCACGCCCTCAAAATTCATTGACTTACTGAGGCCACATCCATTCACTTAGCAAAATTCTTTACGCTGGGATTTTAGATCACTATAATGCCACCGATCGATGGATTTGCGCCAATCGAGCCATATACAACATGTACATCCATTTGTACATCCCCACCAAATTTCACATTGATCCCTTCAGTGGTTAGGCAGAAGATGATCAAAGTTAATACAGACGCTGACACGTGATTGCATAAGCTCCCTTTGGTCCGTTGGACCAAGTGAGCTAAAAAAAAAAAATGAAACAATCCGCAGCATGTCGTTCACATGGTAATGATTTTAAGCCTTATAAGATTGCAGTTAAAGGATGATCAAATGCTTCTGGCAAGACTATAAAGCCATTGCTTTTTTCGCCAATGGTAAAATGTGCAAGCATAGCATCTCGCAGTATACCGGGAAAAGACACTCCACTGCGTTTCCGCTTTACCTCCGCACACTGAGCCAGCTTATTGAAAGTATACTGAGCACGGACACTCCTGCCAACAGTACAGCGGAGTAAGAATGCGACGCTGGGCGTCACACAAAAATTCACCTTCCATTCGTCTACTTTCTGGTCATATTTGATGGTCGTCTTCTCTTCTCCAAGGATTCGCTCCTTCATCTGCTTAACTTCTTTTCCCATTTCAGAAACCTTCAGAAAAAAACATGAAAGCAAATGAACTTCTTCTATAAAACAATTTCATCGAACTCAGCACAAAGAAAATAGAGGTTAAAATGAGAGTGACCTGTGTGGATTTTGAAGCAACTTTTTTTTTGGCGGTATTTTTAGCCCAGTGACCTTGAAAAATAGGCCAGGGTCACCTTTAGGCACATCATTTGTAGGCCTTTAAGAGCTGCATGTCCAGCAAGAATTAGGAGCCTGTAACTGAAATAGTTGATGAGACAAAGCAAAATGTTGAAGTTTTTGGTGATACTTTTAGGCCAGTGACCTTGAAAAAATAGGCCAAGGTCACCTTTAGGCACATCATTTGTAGGCCTTAATGAGATACATGTCCAGTTAAAATTAGGGGCCTGTAACCGAAATAGTTGATGAGATACAGCAAAATGTCAAAGTTTTTGGCGCTATTTTTAGGCCAGTGACCTTGAGAAAATAGGCCAAGGTCACCTTTAGGCATGTCATTTGTAGGGCTTTATGAGATGCATGTCCAGTAAAAGTTAGGAGGCTGTAACTGAAATAGTTGATGAGATACAGCAAAATGTGGAAGTTTTTGGTGATATTTTTAGGCCAGTGACCTAGAAAAAATAGGCCAAGGTCACCTTTAGGCACGTCATTTGTAGGGCTTTCTGAGATGCATGTCCAGTAAAAATTAGGAGCCTGTAACAAATCGTTGATGAGATTAAGTGAAATGTGTTGACAGACGCATGCACGCACAGAGCATGATACCATAGCTCCCGCACCGCGAGCGGCGGAGCGGCGGGAGCCAATAGATAAATAAAAAATCCCATTCTGAAGTAGCAGTGGGAATCATTTAGCAGCAGCAGACCGCCGCTACTAAATGAATATAGCGGAAACTATGCATTGCATTATTAGCAATATTTATACAGACTTTTTTTCTTTTTTTTTGTCAGTATCCATAGCAATATGACTTACCTTGGTTTTTTAATCCAAAAAATGTAAAATATCAATTATCAAAATGATGGACAAAAAACAAGCAATTATGAAGCTGCGGTGGCACCTGACAGTTTTTCAGCGCAAACTCCATCATCTGCTTCTCTTGAAGCCATTTTTCAGCCATTATTAGCATTCAACATTTCGAAGGGTTGGAGCACGATGGTGATATGTCCAAATTTTGTGATTTTGAGATTTTTACCTCCTGTCACACATTTCTATCAGCTAATTCTTGGAGCACAATAATTATCTGTCCATGCGCCTCAGTTTTAAACAGAATTCAAATTTTCATTTTGTGAAATGTCCAACAAATCTGCTTATATGAATTCAACATTGATATTTTGATGAATAAACACGAATAGTATTACAGAATCATCTGTCTTCCATCGCAAACAAACTTGACTTCAATCTATCACCATTGTGTTATGTCACATCAAGTGCTAGAATTGTTGGAGCACGGAGGTGACATGTCCATTTTGGCCATGATGTTGCAGTACCACACTTATGAAAACTTACATGTTCAGTATACTTCTGAACCATGCAGTAAAAGAGTGACTGACATAAAAATGATGTAAATCATGTACCTGATTTAATAGAACATTTGCAAACCTAAAAATCAATTTTTCTCAAAACCTCTAAAATGGACATATAACCATTGCGCTCCAAACCCTCGATATGTGTGCAGGACTAGGAAAAGGGGTCACTTGGGTCATTTTATGAAAATTGAGATTTTCCAACAAAATCAAAGAGTGATCCAAGTTTTTCAAGTGGAGAAAAAAATTGGGTGAATTTGTGCGCAGCAAAGTGTTGTAAATTTACAGTACAGTAGTGCTGGAATATCACCATCACTAGGATATCAATGAGATACCACGTAATCTCAGAATGGAAAAAAATCCCAAGTGACCCCTTTTCTTAGTCCTGCACACATATACTTCCTTATAAATACGGGGAATCTGCCCATGTGATACGAGCGCGAGGCATGAGGCTGTATGCCCGCAGGGCAAAAATCCTTTATCAGTGGCAGCAACCATTACCACATCAACAGTCACGAGCATTGTCGGCAACGCATCACTGCAGACGCTGATTTTAGTCATTCCATTGTGACTGTAGTGATTAATTAGTCTTTCCATTGAATTGAATCCACCACTGACTAAAAGCAAATGCTAGCGCTACTGGCCTGTAATGATGACAACCTGAAATTGGGCGTCTCGGTGGCACATCGGTCTAAGCATGCGCACCATAAAGGCTGTGTCCTTCCCTCGGCGACCCGGTTCGATTTCGGCTCATTTGCCGCATGTTTTCCCCCATTCTTCTACCCAACTTTCCTGTCACTCTCCTCTGTATAACTGTCTAATAAAGGAAGAAAAATCGTCCAAAAAAATAATCTTTAAAAAAAAAAAAAATAACAGCCTGAGATAAATGCTTTGGATAAAATGCATCGTTAAAGGCCCAATATGTAATTCACTGACGCTAGAGGCATACCTGCAAACTCAAGATGGATGAAAAAGGTGACAAACTAAAACCCTGTAGGGGGTCTCGGTAAATCCCCCCCCAGAAAAAAAATGTGATTTTAACACATAAATTAAGCATTCTGGCGTACTCTGAGAAGAAAATTAAGAGAAAAGACAGCAATTGCTTCAAGTAAAAAAAAACATCTATTAATACCACTAAAGCTGTGGTTTGTAAGCAATTGCAGTGCTAAAACTGCTTGGACTTAACAAATGGGTCCCACTTACAGCTAAAATGTAGTAACTCGGCAACTGAATAGGAGTTACTAAGTTTTAGTTGGTTCTACCTAAGCCACTCACCTGGCTCAGGGTGTGAATGATTGAATATTCAGGACTGATTTTTATCATACATAATATTTTTACTGTGAAAGAAATTAATACTGGCAATTATTATGATCCAAGATGAACATTTAAATACTAAAATACAAATTGCCATAATCTAGAATATAGAGCACTACAGGAAATCAAGGTACAAATACGTGTTCAAAATATGAAAACATTCCTTAGAAATATAGAACTCTTTTTTTGTCCATGTCTTTACAAGTTATTTAAATTTAATGTTTTTGAATTTTAACTAACGATTAAGAATTTCCTTGACAACAAACACCTGTAAACAAAATAATAATTCATTAAATAATGGTCGTGCTTGTAGGCTGATGCGTGTCACCAGTCCAGTGTTTTTCATTTCATTTTATCTAGTCGCATATACACACGTACAGCGTTTGATTGCGCAATTGCCCCGCAGATGGCAGACGCGTCTCACGTTTTGCGGTTGGTTCAGCCAATGACGTCGCCCACTCTAGTGTTTTCTTTTGCTCTGTAGGCGGGACTGGCGCGCAGGCAGGAAAATGGAGTCATTCCACTCGCTACCATGGTTTCAGAGTCGCGCCGTTAGGTTATCCATAATGCGGTGGCGGAGGCCGATCAGGACGATATAAAGGGACTGTAGGAGACCGTTTTTGTTCAAAACTGGACTAAAACTTCTTTTCACATTATCCGAAGACTGTATCGCAAAATATGCGAGGGGGATTTCAAAAGCCTGTCGCAGATTGGGACATTTAAAAAAAAAAGTGATCGCATTTTGCGGCGATGCGATACTGCTTATCGCCAGCCCTGCATTGTATGCTAACCCAACTGCATCGTCCACGTTAACGTCACATAATCCGCTAGACTGGAACAGGTGTTTGGGTTAAATCACTAAATAATTCTAGCCTACAGCAGAAATGGGTGTATTTTGATTCCTTACCAGTTCGTTTTCATTTCCGTGATCTCACGACAACGGCATCAGCCACATAACAATTCGGATGCAGTGGGGATAGTCTTTCGATAATCGCTAGCATTGCATCTATCCAGGTGGCTAACGTTAACATAATTCAGACGAGCTATTCACAATTACGTTAAACATGAGAAATGGATCACAACACACTTTAGGAACTCCTTACTTTAGCAAGTAGATGTCTAGATACATAACCCCAATTTAAACAGTATATTATATTGCTGACAGATAACGAGACTTACCTCAGATCTAATGCAGGTTAGACACCACTTAAGCACTGAAGTAGGCTATGATAACGTAGTAGACCCTGGTCAAAAAGTTGCAACTTGCCGCCATCAAAGCAAAATCCTTATCTTGATTGGACAAAAAAACTCGCACGATGCGTTCTATCCAATGAGTGTATATTGGTTCCATCAAGGCTACTGAAGATTCTGATACTCAGATCGCATGGCACTGTATGAGCTTTCATTCTATGGGTCCAGCGCCAGGTAGATGTTCCCTTCTTCGCCAATAGGCCCGGAGTGAACTCTCGCGTCTCCCCTGACGCCAACATCCCCCCCCCAAAAACTCCTCGGATCTACACGATTTGCATACATGACCTTTCTGAATGAGAAAAGGCGATTTTCGCCGAAAAGCGACAAGTTTGCAGGTATGTAGAGGGCGCTTAACCAAACAATAACAAGAGGCCAAGTTTGATGACGCAATGAGATCACGTGGAATCATGGGAGTTGCTGTCTTCATCAATTTACACGTACCGCTGACAGCTAAATTCTCTGACGTGACTCAAACAGGAGCAGCGAAACCACGTACATGGACGAGGTAAGGTTATATTTCTTTACATTTATATAACTTCATCTTATTTCATTCAAATAAAAAAAAAATGTAAGGGATAATGATAAGTCCGCTGTTTACAGTGCTTATGATGTGCTGCAGGTCAGAGGCTGAGATAAGGGGGTGGGGCCGGCTCATGTTGCCCATCTTTGTAGAGAATAATAACAGATGTGAACACTCTGTTGCTGAATGCAAATGCTAAAGGTAACAGATAGAGGAAATGCCACTGTCAGCTGGCAATGTACGCTTTCAGTTGCTCCTGCCGCTACTGCTATAGCTTCCTTAGCATCAATGTGCTCAACAGACCAGCTGGCCAGCGGTTATCTGTCGAGACACGCTGATAGACCAAACTGAGTCAAATATTCAAGGGAGCCGTGTTCTAACTGCAAGTAATGTAGCTAACGTAGCACTGACTTCTCATAACGCACAAACGATGTGCCGTACACATCAGCTTTCTGCTTGTCATGAGTCATCACAAGAAAAATGTTTTGAAGTGGAGTAATGTTACATTTTTGTTACAACTTGGCTAAATTTGAACTTATACTGCTGGTGTAATAGGCTGATTTGCCAACTATGTGAAGATAAATAAATAATAGTCTAACGTGCACTTTGACAGGGAGAGAGAGAGAGATATCTCACGGCTCACTATGTCCTCCAACAGACACACAGCAGCAGTTTATTTAGTAAGGAAGCCAACAACCTGAATAAAATTTGATCTACGACCATTTCTGGTGGAAAATTAAGTTCCCAACACAAGATGGTTACCATCTTGGCTTGAAACTCTTTGGCAACAGCGAAGCATGCGTGCGAGAAGGGTGATTTTCTTGCTCTCATGCACTCCTTGTGTTGGGAGTGACGTCAAATATGCGAGGAAAAGAAACGCCCCGTGTCTCTACATTGATAATACAGATATATTCAATGATTATCAAAGACAGAGATATCACGGATAATGTAAGTACACAACACCAAAACATATATAACATATCTATATATTTTATAGATCTTTGAATTTGAAAATTTTACATATTGGGCCTTTAATTTTGGTCAAAATGAGTATATGATAAATAGAACATCATACTTTTGTATATGCATTTTCACATCTCGCCGTGTATCAACCCTCGACCAGTGTCAGCGCTCGAGCTAAAGCTCTCGGGCTGATACTGGGGTTTCGGGTTGATACAGCCTGCGATATGAAAATGCCCATATGATATTCTCTATGCAAATTGCGCGAATTATGAAGTGAGACCATGAATGTCCCGCACAATCAGTGCCCTGCATAGGAACTGACCTGACAGATCACGTGATACATATGCTGCTTCATAATTGGCTAATTCAACTTGCTAGGTTTTGCAATCACAAAAAAACCCCAGAAATTTTCATGTGGAAAAAGCAAATAAGATCAACTCAAGATCAAGTAGGTTTCTGCTTGCTAAGTTTTGCCATAGCAAAATACAGGAAACCAAGGATTTTTTTTAAATGTATCTTACTATGTATGATGAGGCAAAGCCTAGTAAGGTCAAAAATGCTCCGAACTCCGTTTTGACCAAAAATAGACTGATGTTTTCCATAAAACTCAAGAACTGGCAGCAAAACACAGCCAAAAACATCAATGACCGACACCCATAAATAATAGCAGGAAAGAGGCGATTGTCCAAATGTTAAAGTGACAGTTCGGATTTTTTGACATAAAGTTGTATGAAATACTAGTGTAGTGCATGAGAAGTGATATTTTTTTGGGTGTCCTGTGAGCGGAATTCTGGCCTCCCGATGTTTTGAAGTAAGTAGTTCCGGCTAGTTTGCTGGGGTCACAAAATAAAAAGTTTTGCTTCCCAAAACAACATGTGATTTAAAGAGTAATATATTTCTGTCACAAAACCATGGTCAGTGAAAAACTCACACATCACAATCACTTGGCACTAATTTTCTTTCCCTCAGTAACAGTGCGAGCACGCTAGCTCCTGTTTCAAAGGTAGCACGCTTGGTTGATATAAAATAGTTCTTGTGTTATGAGGTTAACATGAAGGATCTGCAGCTGATGCGGACACGGCAAACACGGATGAGGCAGCCACCATGAGTTCATAGTATCTACTTCCATGACTCTCAAGCTGCGACAGCGTATCAGGTAATATGATGTAATGCCGATGTTCCAGGAAATTAATGGGTTAATTAACTTATTATTACTGAGAACACAAAGCCCAAAATCAACCCAGTTCTCTGACTTGAAGAAATCTAAAGGCTTACCAAATTTGAAAAGGATCCATGGAATACTTTTTGAGTTATAGCGTCAAAGGCCAAGAAAATATTTGTTTCAGCTCTAAACCAACAGAAGTACCCGTTCTTCTTGTTCCATAAACATTTTTTGCAAATTTTTGCAATTTTTATGAACCAAGTAATCGAAGACGAAACCTCTGAAATACAACCCAGTTGCACAGGTTCATAAATGCCGCCTTTCCGTATATATTAGCCAATCAAAAAATACTTTCTGTGGCAATATCCCAGATGTTATGATGTGAATGAACACCAAGAAATCAGCTGATCTATAGAAAGTGTACACAAATTAGGCCTGATCATCACTCGTGTTGCATCTTAATTTTACAAAGAAAGACCAACGGTCGATATTGCCTCTCATTATTAGAACCTGAGCGACAAAATCTGCCATAATGCCGCAGTATGCGGCTGTTAGATGCTCCAACAAATTCGGAAATTCGCAACAACCAAAGAAGAGTCATCAGTTGTATTCTGCAAACTTTTCACCCAGTTGCTTCAAGGAGCACATTCAGGCAACATATGGAATTGAATCACCAAGTAGAATATTGGAAGATTTTGAAAGATGCTGCTGTGCCAATGAATTTAGTCACCAGTAGGCCTCCAAACCCATGCGTCTGTCAACTTTAGCTAGACTAGAGAAATGACAGTGTCAGTTACAGATTAAACAGGGAAACCTTGTAAATCTTATGTCAACTTATAATTTGTTGTTGTTGTTATTTCAATAACTATCATCTAGGCCATTCACATCAGACTGTAGAAACCACTTCTGGTACAGCACTCAGCGATGTTAAAAAAATAGTTACTTTAAACATTATGCATACGGCTATAACATTTCTCAACCGTCAGTGTTTTTAACCTCTGCGTGCACAAGAGTTCCTGTATCCAGGTGATGTGGCAAGCTACCCTGATTCCAACAAACATGGCGCACCGCCAACAACATCTATCTGATCTTCTAGAGCTGATTAGGTCATTTTCACAAAAATTACCCAAAATTATTATTTGGGTATCTGCTGTAGCAAGTGTTTTCTAACTTCCAACGTGAAGGATCTGTGGCAGAAGCGGCAGCCATGATCATTCCATATTATCGGCGAAACCATTTCGCCAATGAAATAACGATAATGTGAACTTGAAAATGATAAATTAATTCCATAATTGGGTGATAATTTTTCATGTGTATGTGAAGTAAAAACTAAAAGGTAAATGCAATAATCCAATTTGCACCATCATTTCCCCATACTCATTGTTGTTCCATGACAATATTAAAATTAAAATGGAAAAATTTGTTTGCATTAATTTTTTAAATTCACACCGCGGACAATATTCATATGTTCATCGTAATTCCAAATATAAACTATGTAACTTGGCTTTCTATTCATGCAAGCAATATTTAAGTTAGATTTCCAATTAAAATTTAATTTTTTACATTTGAAAATGAAGCATGAAATTCCATTCACATTTTCAAAAAATTAACTTGCAGTATAGTGCACAACGCCCAAATGCAACAACAGAAGCACATTTACATGTCATAATTTATGTACGAGACAAAAAGTTTTTTTATGTTGTTACCGCCACATGCTTATCCATTTAAGGTGGAACAAAAATCGAGCCCTGTATCAACTTGAAGCACATTTTCATTGCTTTCCGTCAAACCCACTGTGGTGGTATTCAGAGCCCAAATGATGAAAATCGCTCCACTGTCCAAACACTTGTGGACCATGCAGTGTTTTGCAGGTATAACAGGTGTCCAAGTCCCTTTTGAAAAAACAAGATCATTTGGTGCATGATGAGAACAGGATTTTTAAAAAAAACATAAATCAAAATGCAAAAAAAGTGGAGAATTTATCCACCTCTGACAACACCTGGCTTGCCCTTTAAAAAAGTACATTGTGAGCCCAGTGTCTGCATCCATGTATTCCTGTCTGCCTATATAACAGAGATGGGGACTCGAGTAACTGTGACTTGGACTCGAGTCGCTGTTTTGATGACTTGTGACTTGACTTGACAAAAAATAAAAGACTTGAGACTCGACTCGGACTTGGAAGTTAAAGACTCGGGACTTGACTTGACTTGAGACACGATGACTTGAATGACTTGAGTGCTATTCAGTTCATGTTTTCAGTTTGAATATAAAATTAATAAATTTATTAAAAAAATAATATCGATATCGGTAGTAGCGCAGGCTGAGAATGGCGTTGCCATGATTGGATCACTACTCTGTCAATCAGTCATGCCTTTACTACGTACCTTACGCGTTTATTGGAGAAACACGCCCTCTTATATCAGATATAGGCATCAACATGTCAGCGGGAGGGGTACTGAAAGTCATCGTCTTCGGCTTTTTTTTTTTTCCCGGAATTACCATTTTGATGGCAAAAGGTGAACAGCACAGTGCAAGACATGCGGCATAAACATCTCGGACAGCCAGACAACAACTTCAAACTTTGTTCGTCATTTGAAGAGCCATTCTGCCGAGTAAGTGCTTGTCAATTAGCTAGTATTATCCTGTTAGCCTAGCTTACAGGTGTAACGCAAACTTCAACCGCCAGTGTCTCCAAAAAAAAGCGAGAATAGCTGATGCTCTTGCTACCAAAGCCAGCCTGACTAGCCTAATCCATATGAAAAAAAAATAATCATAATAAATAATAAATAATATACAGCCAACAAACCCAATAAAATGTCATTTTTGCTCATCTCGTTTATTGACGGAATGGGATTACATAATAGGCAATTAAACTTCACATTGCGGGTCATTCACTGGGCATGTTTGGCATTTTTAGTACAATTTTAATTGTTTTAGTGCTGGCGCATTAAAACCGTAAGATAAGTGGCTGAGTTGAGTGAATGCCGTTTATGTTCACGCAGCTTTGAAATTTGTAAATTGCGATTTGAGACATTATATTATAATTCACTTTATCCAATTTATTTCTTCAGTAATTTAGTTTTTTTTTGTTTAGAATAGGCTATATACTTAACATTGTTCGAATCAAGTGAACTGGTTTATTCTGTATTGCGGTTTCAAAGGAAAAACAAAGCATCCCTTACGGAAGTCTGCTGGAATGGACTGTAACGTCAGCAGTTTTCTTTAAGTACGAATTAAAAACCCAACAAATTAAATCAGCTGATAGCAACAATGAAAACGAAAATTAGGCTACTCTGATTGCACCTAATTCGTTATTGAATGTTATTTCCACTTTGTGTCTATTTGAGAGACACGATCAGAGTCCATAAGAATTTTCGACTTACTGATTGTAATAGTTTACAGTAAAACGATATTGGGATTTAACTTCTCTTGTTCACAAATGAGATGAACCAGGTTTAATAAATAAATCATAACCTACGAAGTGGAAAGTGTTATGATTCGGTCAAATACAAGCATCAGTCTATTGTGCAGGCATACTTTAACCTTGAAAGTGAAACAGGAGAATCGGTAAGCGGAGCACGAGTAGAAGGCTCTGAACAGAGTTTAAAATTGTTGAATCCTCGCTGGGAATCTTTTTCTAAGAACAATAAGCCGTTACTTGTTTTTCTATGGACTGAATGTTAAAAATTGAAGTGTTCAGAGCTCTTTGTGTCTCAAGATGATACAGATGAAACACATACAGATGTTTCTGATGCTCTATAATATGCTTATTCTTTCAGATTTCTATATGTTTGCCTTTTTTCTTGTTATTTGCAAGGCAACTAAAATATTTCAAATACTGTTGGCAGAGGTGAGGCAGAAGTGATCTTGTTTAGATTGAAAGCCATCAATAAATAATTTTATGAATTTATTTCTGTTTTATTTGATTCCATGATGTATTTTACTGAATATCATTAATTAGAATGCAAATCCAAATTACTGTCATATTTTTTAAACAGGTTGGACACACTGGCCAGTGATGTTTAGATTACTGAAAGTTACTTATACCTTGTCTTTTCACTTTATTAAGATCAGAATCTGCGGGTAAAATTGCAATAATAAGGTGACTTGACTTGGACTTGACTTGACCTATTACAGGACTTGACTTGACTTGCCATAACCTGTGACTTGACTTGACTTGACCTGCCGAAGAAAAAATGACTTGGGACTTACTTGAGACTTGAAGGTTAAGACTTGAGACTTGCACATGTGTGACTTGGTCCCATCTCTGCTATATAATGCACTTTGTTGTTGGACAGAGAAACAGGATAGAAAGGGCTGAAATTCATTTACCTCCGCAAGTCTGAATTGTTTTCAATCTTTTGAGGACAGTACCGAGGCCCAAAGTTAAAACTGAGTCATTATGCAAATACTTACACTGCCCTGGACAAATACAAGAATATACACGTTAAGACACAGCATTATGGCCTACCAATGCCCATGCCATCTGATGTTGGAGCTCGTCCAGCTTCAAATGCATTTCATCCAGGGAAGCCAGACTTTTGTACTTGTCTTCTTTCTCCAGATAGTTCCGTTTCAGATCCTCCAAACACTGAAATGCAAAATTTGATATGCATCCTCAATTTCCTACAAGGAAATATCTGACTCAACAGACCCCCACCAGAATACGCAATACCTGGGCAAAGACTCTGGCTGAAAATGATCATTTGACTCCCACCATTTGTTTCCACAGTCTTATACACTGCATTTGTCAAAAGTAGGCAAGGTTTGTAAATGGGTAAAACAAAAAAATAAATAAATAAAAAAATAGGACCAAGGGTCCTGTAGCTTACCGGCAAGTAATCTTAGAGATGATACCTGTTATGAAACTTTTATATGAAGTTTGACCTTCAAACCATGCTAACTAGAAGTTTACATCCATTAATAAGACCTCCTGTAATTAAATCCTAAGCTCTGAATCGGTTTTAGTGATACGAGTTATTGAAAATTCAATGTCAAAAGTCATTGAAAATTCAATGTCAATTGTGAACTTTAAAGGTCACAGAGGGTCAAGTTGAGGTCAGCAAATGGACTTAATATATGACTTTCTACAGGTCTCTAGGGATTGGGCTGATCCGAACCAGTATCGGGTTCCGATGCCAACGTAATTCACTCCGATCCAACGTGCGGAGATTTCCGATCCATGAGCCATGTCTATGCTTTAATGTTGTCTGCTGAAATTACTCCACAAGTGATTCCCTGCCGGCTGCTCTGCGAGCTGGCTGCAAAATGTGGAATGGATTTCCTGAACGGAGGCGTGTCTCAGTGAGACGCGGAGTAATGAGACACGCCTCCGTTCAGGAAATCCATTCCACAGTTTGCAGCCAGCTAGCAGGCGAGCACTGCGCAGCACTGTGGCTAACCAACTTTTCATCACAACATGTCCGCTGTGTGGAAATATTTTACACTAGAAACACCGCAAAGCAAGACAGCAACGCGCAATGTTTGCAAAGCCATTGTACAGAGAGGTGGAAGCTCCGTCGCGACCTACAATACAACGAATTTCATCAAACATTTGAAAAAGCACCACATTAAAGAGCATGAGGATTTTCAGCCAGGGGGCAGAAAGACGAAAGGAGCCGGTGTTCTGTCAATTTTTGCTACCTAAGAAAATATGCTACCTCATGGTTCTGCGCTTGCGCAAACCTAAAATCTTGGGCTCTATTTCTTCGCTCACATCTCAAGTATCTTCAAATATCATAAATATAAGTCTTTTTTCGGAGCGCCTTTCGATCTTTTAGCGTATATATATTTGCATGTACACGCTGGGTTTTCCTGAAAATGCAGATATTAGATGATAATGGCGTATATGGGCATATATCTTAAAACAAACTTATCCAACTCATTATAACATCTGCTTATGTTTTAATAAGATGACAAATGACAAAGTTACTACTGTACACTGATTCATATTGCAATATTACGGCAAAAACAAAGACTTTATGATCGCTTTGCATTACGGTAGCATTTTTTGACAAGGCAGCACAAATTGTCAGAACACCAGCAGGAATCACTTCTGGAGTCATTCCAAAAACAAGGTAAACTTCCACTAGATAACGTGAAAGCTAAAGGGATTACTGAGAAGTTGCTCAGCATCATTGTACTCGATGACCAACTGTCAGATGCACACTGTTTTATTGATTGTGTGTGTGTGTGTGTGTGTGTGTAAAATGTTTACACTTATTGCACTTTTCTTTTATTTCAAATATTTGACATTTGAAAACCTTCATTTGTTGGTGCTACAAGAGCAAGAATGTACTTAATTTATGCTGATCAGATGCACATTGTTTTATTGATAGTGTGAATGTTCATTCTTATTGCACTTTATTTCGGATGAAGCAGCCCTTTGTATTTTATTTGGAGAGGGGTAGTGTTAGAGAAGTTTACCCTTTATTTCATATTTGACACTTAAAAACTTTATTGATAGTGTGAATGTTTACACTTATTGCACTTTTCTTTTATTTCAAATATTTGATATTTGAAAATCTTGATTTGTTGCTTCTACAAGAGCCAGTATACTTAATTTGTGCTGATCAGATGAAGCAGCCCTTTGTATTTTATTTGGAGAGGGGTAGTGTTAGAGAAGTTTACCCTTTATGTGTATCTGTCTTGGATTTAATAAATATCGACAGTCAATTTGAAACCCTTACAGTTGCATATTTGTTTTCAGGATGGGATTTTTCCTGTTAACAGGATTTTCTGTTTTTTTTTTGCTTCCTTTTCTGACCTTATACTTACCTCAAGTTGCCTTTTGGGACATACATGCGTACATTCGTACATATCATACTTGCCTGTAGACAGGAGTTTATTACAGCCTTATATAACAACAACAATAATAATAATAATAATAATAATAATAATAATAATAATAATATTAAAGCAAACAGAGCTCTGGTATCGGAATAGTATCGGTATAGGCAGATATCCAAATTCAAGTATCGGGATCGGATCAGAAATGAAAAAATGTGGATCGGTGCATCCCTACATGTCTCTATACCAGTGTTTCCTAAACTTTTCTCCCTCGCGGCACACTGTTTACTATGAAAAAATCTCACGGCACACCGCTACGATATTATAGCGTTCCGCTTGCGCTACCTACCCCGCAGCGCGACCAAGTGACGAGACAACCACTCGAGCTTTCCAACCAGGTTTCAGGCTTTTATGCAATCATAAAATGAATGACTCTACGCAGTCTTTCCAGTTCAGCCCCCACTTCTCCAGATACTCAGATGTCACTCGAAACACTTTCTCACCTGTAGTTTTCTCCGGCAAAATTCGATAAAAAAGTAATTTTCTTTAATTGTCTCCCCATCGACATATCTGATGTTGGCCAGTAATTGTGCATGTCCACTGACGTCGGTTGTTTCATCCACCTGCAGCGCAAATTTCGCACTCCCTCAACCCTCCAGACTAACTTTTGGTCCTAGGTGCGCATGCGCTCCCAACCTGAAAAAGTTGGACGCGCAGGCCAAAATTTAGGCGCGCAGGTCAAAACTGGTCACGCAAAGTACCATGATACTTTTCTGAATATTTACAAGCCCAAATAAAGATACCTGAACAGACTATCAGTTGTTGCTGCATTTATTTAAGAAACATTATCAGAAAGCACTTTGTGAACTGAAAAGTAGATATTGATGTTCACAAGAATGTTTGAAAAATGTATAAATGCAGTTATCATTTTGGAAAGTTATCATACAAGTCTCAATGTACGTACAAGTCTCCATTTCTCCAAGGGACAACTTTTCATCAAACCCTCCCCAGTTCATAAACTGAATCATTCATAGAAAAATTATGGCCAAATTTAGATGAGAACCCCCTAAAACCAACATATGGGGATAAATCAATGAATAACTCCCAATTATCACACTGCTAGTTCTAAAATTTATGACCGTTATTGTTGCTGCCATCCCAAGGAACAATTTGACACCAAACATGGCTTAATTGCTTTGAAAATATGAGACCCAGGAGGAACTGAAGCCGCAAAAAGCATAATGAGACTACATTTTTTTCATCACAAATTGAAAGTTTAACATTAAAATTAATATAGTTCCCAAAGTGATCCACCCTAAATATTTGGTAAAAAGTAGGTGCAGTATGCCAAGTTCGTTAGCACAAAGTTTCAAGAAATTCTTTCACCGGTAACAATGTAGTAGGACGGCTTATAATAATAATAATAATTATTATTATTAACCAGTTGTTTTTTTTTATTTCGCTATGTAGATTTTGCACATTTCTAAGGGTAACGGAAACGCACACAGAGAGTTAGGACGATGTCCGACGTTATTAGACCCAAAAAAACAGTCTGATTCGTGACCGTACACTGTTCGTGACACAAACTCATATTTGAGGCATTGCGCTGATAAGCCTATGGTCGTCGCTAGAGTACATTGGACAGGCGTCACCAGTTAGTTTTTGAATCAGTTTTGAACATTTGTTGAAATCGACAAAATACTATTCCTCTGACAGCTGGCCAATTATCGGAACCCCAAAGAAAACGGACTATAAATCTATAAGAACCGCAGCTTCTCTCATCTTTATCGTACTCTAATGAAAATAAATAATCTTGCCCTCGGACCAACCAGTCACCGATTTCATACATACTGCATGAATAATCACGTACATGCGGAACTTCAGATCAGAGTGGAAGTGCGCATCCAACCTTATCCATCAGGATAGAAGGTTAGCGATTGATATTGAAACGCTAAATAAAACCATTCGCCACTGGACGCAAGCACCCATAGCTAGTATCAACAAGACTCAAAACTGTGTCACGAACATCTACGGTCACGAAGCAGACTGTGTTTTCGGGCTAATAACGTCGGACATCGTTCTCACTCTCCAGGTGCGTTTCCATTACCCTTATAAATGCGCAAAATCTAAATAGCGAAATAAAAAACCGGTAATGAAAACACTTTCTGATATCATGAAATTTGCTCTCCGATCTGCAGTATTTGTCACCGAAGCCAAGGCCTAATGCGTAGACTATTGGACTTCTGCAGCAGACCAGCTAGTGTACTTGTAATGTCGCGTATTGTGGAGCATTTGCATCGTTATTGTCAGACAAGGTTTTACAAATTTGCCGCGCGCACAACTCAGCTGACAGTGACAAAGTCGAATGCTTTGCCATTCTCATCGACGCAGGAGTACAGCCGAGCTGTGATTGGCTTATGGCACCAGCCGATCTGTGATTGGCTGATGTACGTAATGGTACCAACTGACCTGCAGAAAAAAAATTCGAGGCCGGCAGCTGATAATCAGGGAGTGAATCGCTGCCCAGAATAGGCGCACAGTGCATGAAGTGTTGGTCGCGCACTGCGCGACCGATGTGAGAATCTAAGTCGCAAAACGTAAATTTTGGTCGCAGTCTGGAGCGCTGTCCCTTTTCTTTTCTCCATTACAACGTCCTCTATATCTGCCGACATTTCTCCTATGCGTCGGCCAATGTATTGCTTGAGAGAGGAACCTTCGATATTTCATTGGCAGCATTTTGAACCAACATGGTCCCGACGATAGCTTTGCATGCTGGCAAGATAAGAGATTCGGCAATTGTGGGAGACGTCTTTGATTTTGCCACTTGTTCTGCGACCAGATAGCTAGCTTCTAATGCTTTTTCTGACACTAGCGGTTTTCGTCATGAAACTAGCTTGTTTGTTCATCTAGCTTCTCGACTGCATTAAATATTCACGGTCTTTTTTTTTTTCTTGCAAGAGAAGGGTGTTTGATTGAAAGATGTCTTTTTAATTTCTTTGGCACCATAGCTTCGTTCGCCAGCTTTTCACCGCAAGCAAGACACAGTGGTATTGGGGTAGCGGGATCTCCGGTGAATGTAAACCCCTAAGTTAGATATTCCTCACTGTGAAGTCTGCTCACCGCTTAGATTTTCTTCTTCTGTCCAGCGCAGCAAGAGTGAGGTGGTTCAGGGTCTTAGTCGGAAGGCCTTTTCGAGGTTTTGGTCAGGAATTTATCCATTTTCGTTGTTTCGTTTCAACCAGCCTACACCGCTGTTTTAGCTGAGTTTTACCGGGGAATGTTTAATTTTTCGAATTAGACGATGCGTGATTGGCCAATCACGAGAGAGAATTGCACAGTAGAATACATTTTTATTAATTAATTAATTTATTTTTATTTAACCTTTATTTAACCAGGTAAAAACCAGTTGAGAAAAAAAAAAAAATCTCTTTTACAATGGTGACCTGGCCAAGAAGGCAGCAAATAATTGCACATCAGAACAAGCTGAATACATACAACGAAATACAAAACAATATTTTTGGGCAGGAAATGATGATGATGACATGATGCGGAAATATAGAGAAGGAATTTTAAATAGGCATTTTAATAAACTGAATTGAATGAATTGATAATGACATGAATTGTTATTTTTATATTCTGTAAGTTCAGCCGTTTTATATTATTAGGCTATCAGAAAAAAACAGTAAGTGGGTTTTCTCGCGGCACACCTAGGAAGCTCTCACGGCACACCAGTGTGCCGCGGCACACAGTTTGGGAAACACTGCTCTATACAAACCTTGGCTCCATCTGTGAGCATTTTGGTGAAACAAGTCGTAATTTCACTGTCGAGTTTGACCCTCAAAGGTCACCGACAGTCAAGTTGCATGTCACCAAATGAAAGTTGATATTTTCAACCCAGGAAGCCTTTGAAAATTCAAACATTTTGATTGACCTCAAGTATGACCTTTCAAGGTCATCTGAGGTCAAATTTAACACAACCAAAATATAGGTCACATATGACTTCATATGTCGATAATACAAACTTAATCTCTATCTGCAACCATTTAGCTTCCACAGGCGATTTTGCCCACTCTCCATAAGACCCAATCTTAAAGTACAGCTCCCCCACCAGACCCACTTCCGTCCATTCAATCAAAATGGTTCTCACGCTGTACATTGACAGTACCAAGGTAAGCTGATTGCCTGATTTAGAAAAAAAATTTCATCGCACAGTTTTTGAGAACTTTTTGAGACATGATTGACAAATGGGAAAAAATGGCATTTTGAAGATGGTTGCCGAGGCTTCCATATTTGAGAATGGGGTCATTCCACATGAAGTCAACCAGGGCTCCCAAGGGCATGGTCATGGATTGTCTTCGAACTTTGATAGAATGTTGCTTTGGGTGTCAAATGAAGACATATGAAGTTTTAGCTCAATCGGCCCACAAGTTTTGATTTTCTAGGAGGTCAAAAAAGTGGGCCTGGCACCCCGCTTGACGAATTTTGCATGTTTTCCATTTTCAACAGGCTGGAACTAATAAAGCTAACCCCATGATTTTTTTTTCAGGACTTGTTCTCAAGGCATTTTGTTATCAAATCTTGAATTTCTGAACATCTCCTGAAAATTTGAAGACTCCAGGACATACACATCAAGAGATATGGAGTGCCATTTTGTTCAATTTCCAACAAGCGAGTGATTTACCAAAATTTCTCTTGGGTAAGAAATTATGAAAATGTTGGAATTTCAGCAAAAAAATTGGCAAATGGGTCATTCCATGTCAATTCACACAGATTCCAGAATCTTCCCCAGTGGCATCTCTGATTTGACTGAAAAAAATTTTAAAACTAGTTTTTGACCCCAAATGAAGGAATCCCAAATTTCAGCTTAATACTTTTAGTAATTTCGGCATTATAGCCCTGGGAAATTTGGGTGCCACGCCCACTTTTTCCTGCACTTAATTTGTAACCATATCTCGAGACCCATAACTTTTCTTCTATATGAGCTACAGGGCTAAAAACTGAAAGGGGTCATTGATTGCCTCCTCTCTTGGAATCAATGCTTACAAATGGGATACTAGTTCCACTGTATACAATATCAACCCTTTAAAACTGGATTTTGTTTCATGCGATAATGATTTTGGGGATATTGGAGGGTCCAGGTATTTAAGATTTGTGTGTTTGAAGGCCTTTGGACAACTTTTTCATCAAATATGATGACATGTAACTGAGATGATTTTCAGGGACACCAGATCATTAGTGGGGCTACTGGTGGTGGGGGGGGGGGTCCCAAAAATTTTCACAGGACAAAAAAAAGACCCTTCAGAACCCTTATCTTAGGCAATGATTTCACCACGTCTCCACTTGAGATGGTCATATTAAAAGCTAAAAGCCTAACTTACACACCTTATCCAACTTTAGGGCCAATATAAAGTTTGCTTATCCAGCGCCTACTGTGTCAACTGATTTTTTTGAAAAATGGCCCCTTTGGCCCACATTTATTAAAAAAAAAAAAATGACTAAGCGCGGAAAGTAGGTCAGCTCTGATGAACTCGCTATTGATGGTTTATGTGGTTGAAATCACAGTCTAGTATCAAATAATGATATACAGAATAAAATTCATCATATCAGGACGGAATTTCAACAAAATGATCACGATTTAGCTTGTTAACACTTTCAAGGCCATATTGGCGTCCGGAAACTAGGTTAACTTCTGACTAGCTCTGATGTTTAGTTCTGGTGGTTGGAATTATTACACACTAGATTCAAATGATACACAGAATAACAGTTATATCAAAGGTAAAAATCCTTTACAAATGGTCACAGATTTGGCTTTTTAACCTTTTGAAGCCTGTCTTTACATTTTGAAACTTTGTGCATCTCAGAAATAAGCTAACCTATTGTTGCAATTCCAACCACCAGAACTAAACACAGAGCTAATTATAATAGAAAAAATATGCCAAAGTGCGAAATACTTTATTACAGTTTCATAATAATTTGCACCCTTCATTTAGTACTCAATGAAACCACCATAGACTGTATAAAAAGATGGATGAAGCAACCGTGACGTCACCCACTGGTTTCAGCATACCATAAAGGAAGCCTCGATTTTGGCAATTAGAATTGCGCCATTTTGTCATTTTGCAACCGGATATGATTCCTATTGGATGAGAGCATGAATTGAAAATCCAGGGAGGACCATGGTTCTGGATCTGACCGTATCGGACGAGGACCAGAGGATAGCCACGCCCCTAAAGCATATTCTGGCTTAATCCTTTATTCACGTCTACTTGGTCTAGTCTACCATAATTTACAAAAATGAACATCACGATATATCGAAGGAGACTTGAAACTTGCGATAAATACCATAAAATGATGTGGAAAATCATTAATGAAATAATAAATCAGGTGGCAAAGTAGGGTGATTTTCTCAGACTTCAATAGCATTGAACTTCTTTCTGCAACCACCGACGTCGCCATCTGCCAGCCATTAAATATAATGCAAATTTTTGAGATTTCTGCAACGGCCTCACTTTTCAGACCCGGGTGCTGTGTCTATCTTTTTATACAGTCTATGGTAACCACCTCTGGCAAGGATAACCGCATGGGATTTTTTCCTGTAATTTTTGTTTTCTTTATGATGTTGGATGGCTTAGGGGTATTGCCTGTATTTTACCTAATTTTTATACCATAGTGAAACAGGAAGTGATGTAATGGCTCAATGCAGTTCCTTAAAATTTAAATAAATAAAATTTAATACCTGGTTTAGTTTTGGTAGAAGGTATTTGTAATAATCTTTAGGGGTGCCATTAATTGTGAAACCTTAATTTGAAGGAAACTGATTTTTAATTACGTTGTAAATCAGTAAATAATGGTGATCAGCCTTTTTGTAAGCAAGGAGCTGCACCATTTCATTTTTCCAGATTAAATGCATTCACAGATGGTTGGGGGCTCTCACACTGAATACAAAAAGTGAACTTGAAACACATCGTCATAAACGGGTGATCATCAAATGCATTTAGTTAATCACCGATTCTCGAAATCTGACTATGTGGACACCGTTTATCTTATAGTCAGCAGCGTGTATTTAACAAAGGAAAACTTTAGACACACATCCGGGGTTGTTTAGGGCTTGTTTTCCCCCCAAACTGTCACAGTACAGGTTTTGTCATGGATGCGATAACAATGCTCAAACCTGCACAGGAGGAACACAAGGAGGATGCATCCATGTCAACTTACACAAAATGCCCTCAAGTTATACAGATTTTCCTCCATTTACACAGTTTAAGGACATTACAATAAAGTTCTAGATTTTTTTTTTAAATTATTAGACAAGAACTAAGTTCAAATTAAAGCTGCAAGCAACATTGAATGGGCCCTCACAGCCTTATACACGTTGGGGGTGGTGGTGAGACCCTGATGGGTGCAGGTGTGCATTCACAACCAATGGACAGCGGTAGAGTGTGTAAAAGGTTATTTCCTGAGTGGACAGCAAACACCTTAACTCAAACATGATTCTGTGTTTGGGGGCTCTCTGAAGCACACTGTCCACAGCGCAAGCTCAGACTAGCATGCGGACATCTTCCAAATGCGATTCTTATTTTGTGTCTGATGCTTGGACCAGTTTTGACAATGTTTGTTTCAGTAAGAACAAACTCCCTGTTTCATGGCACCAAGAGACTTTTTTTTTTTTTTTTTTTTTTTAGGTCTTGGCATGGTCCGTGAAGGAAAATGATTCAATCAACAATCAAAAAAAACTTCTGGAGATATGGTTTCCTAATAAGCAATGGCAAATTTACAGGAACATTCATTAGGCCAAAAAAAGAAAAAAAAAATGTTCCAGAGGACGGATCACAAACAAAAAACCATGACAATAGCTTATCGGCCCATTAAAAAAAAAAAAAAAAACTGTATAAAACTGAATGAACGCCCAACCCACTAGCTGTTCAGGGCCACTAAACTTCTACAGTTTGGTGCCAGCACTCCTGTTTGATTAAAGCTAATAAAGAGTAGAGCAGTGAAAAAATCCAAGTGAGTTTTCATTCTTTCATGCTGCTCTCAATACGGTCATATTTAAGGAGGCAAAAATTCTTGGACAGTGACATCAGAGTTTATTCAAATAATACCCTAATTTTAACCATTATGAGCCAAGAGGACAGACAGCCTGTAGAACAACTTTGTGAATGAAGTTTCATTAGGAACAGGAAAAACGAGGTACCTCTTCATGCTTCCCAATATTATCCTTGGTGACAGCCTTTGTACTCATAATGTACGTGTAATCTTCTTTCATTTGCTCCAGCTGCGTGGCCTTCATGAAAAACTTCAGAAAAAGCAAATTCAAGGACTTGAATACTGACCATTTCACAAAACAATGATATAATCAAAGAAAGTGGATTGTTCATTTTTGTGCAAAGGATATCACTGACAGTAATGTAATTACATAATTTACAAAATAGCCAAACAACAATATACCATTCCACAGTGAACTCACCTTGTATTTATCTCCTTCTCCTTTAGAGTGCAAAAAATGCTTACTCATTTCTTGAGTCAATATGGACACTGGATTATCCACCTGTGTGAGAGAGTATGAATTGCAGAAAATAAGGAACGATGCTGATCTTGCAATCCACCCCAAAACAGCTAGAACTATGGGGCACTTGGTAGAGCGCATACCTCAGCCACGCCAAGTATTTGTTCTTTTGGGTTATAGAATATGTTCCGGGTCACTTCAAAAATTCAATCAACTCTTCCTTGGACTACCACCTATCATCCCGCTAAATTTTGCACCAAGCAGTTCATATCTTTTTAAGCAATCCGGTCAGAAATATCACACAGGCTCACGTTTAACAGACATATTGTAATTGTTCCAGATCCAGAATCCAGAATATGTTCCAGATCACTTCCAAAATTGAATCAACTCATCCTTGGACGACCATCTGTCATCCTACCAAATTTCGTGTCAAACCATTCATAACTTTTTGAGTTATCAAGTTAACAGACAGACAGACAGACACAGGGGTAAAAACATAAACTCCATGGCAGAGGTAATTACAGGCAGCAAATTTGCAGGACATATCACTCATGGGAATCATCTCACAATATGTAATGAATTGGGAATAAAGCCAAGAAATTAACATACATCACATCAGGGACAATTAGGTTACAGCTATAAGGGTCATTCCACGCCAAGTCAGGCAAGGGTCCCAGCTCGACCATCTCAGATTTTCTTCCAACTCCACCCATATGTAAATCAACTATTCTAAGGAGGCTTTGCGAAGTTTTAGGTTCCCCTCATCATTAGTTCATGATTTATGGCCCCTGCAAGGGGTGGGGGGTACCCCTTGGGAAAAGCCTCTGAATTTCTGAGCCGTTTTCAGAGCTCTGCTGGAGCTGAAGTATTCAAGTCAGCTCTATATTTTTTTCTGGGGTGACTCTCCTGTACCCAGACAGCAGGAAAACATAGCGTAAGGCCTGCTAGAAGGTGACCTGAAGCACCTAGGAGCAGCCAAAAACTGGAAAAAAAAAAAAAAAAAAAAAAAAAAAACCCACAATCGCAAATTAAAAATGCCAGTTTTTAAGTACCCATCTGACCCTTTTAAGTTTCACTACTTTATTGCCATACAACTTCAGTTGTTAGGAATTTGCTTTGGTAATGCTCGATACAACAAGACAGCCACACAAACTGAAACCACACAAGACAAAGAACAAGGACATATAAAAATGAATACAGATATGGCCTGTACCTACACAGGGTCCCCTTGCTTGGAGGAATAAATAAATAATACCCGTCCAGGGGGGCCAAGTAGGGCGCAAGCCCTTGTAAAGTGCAGTGCAGTTTATTAGTGCTAGTTGTGCAGCAATGTTATAGATGTGACACAATATAAAACTTAATGAGTATAGAGACAGTAGTAAAATCATAAAACGTCAATAAAAACAGTGCAAATTAGGCAGGATCATTACGAGATTTCGCCATCCTTTTAATGAGTAGCTACAACTCTAATTAGTTGTATATGGAATATTTAAATAGCTTCCTCATATGTAGGATACAAAAGTAAATCAGATGTTATGTGAGTGGGAAAATATTTGGTCTTAAAGTTGTATTTTTGGCCAAAATGGGCCTAATTTGCCATGCTATAACTTAGTATTGACATACAATAGGGGGCCCAATCTTTGGTATGTTCTAGAAGAGATATTAGAGCACAATTTATCCAAAAATTACTGTGTAGTGGTGTCTTGTTTCCTTTTTAGAAAATTCTTCCAGTTAATATGAGAATAATGCGCAATTTGCGTGGGACATTTCTTTGTGACGTTGTGCCATTTCTGAAGTCTTTGGTTCCAAATTTGCAGCTGATAATGTACTGGAGTGATGGTGCTCTCTCCCAGTATAAGAATTACAAGAATCTCGAGAATTTACTGAAACATGAATGTGATTTCGGCATCACTGCTGAGTGGCATTTTTTTGCCACTTCGCATGGCAAAAGCCATTGTGACGACATAGGAGGAACTGTGAAGCGATTGGCTAGAGCTGCCAGTCTTCAAGCCACATTAACTGGACACATTTTAACACCACTGCAGCTGTACCAATGGGCTGAGGGTAACATACCATAGATTCATTTCTTCTATGTTACTGTACATCACAAGCAGTAGAAGACAATTTTGTGCATGTGTTAAAAACCAGATTTCTGGACCTAAAAACTGTGCATGGCGAAAGGTCACATCACGCTTTTAGAGTTGCAAACAATGAACTGTGCATGTAAAGAATCTCTTCTGACACTCTTGGAGTCACATCCACGTCCCCAGTACAGAGCACCAACTTCAAGGCGGGGCAGTATGTTGCTGCCTTATATGATGATGACTGGTATGTTGGAATCATTGAAGGCATTTGTCTGGATAACAATGATGCATTAATAAGATTTATGCATCCCAAAGGCCCAACAAGAAGCCTCTCCTGGCCAAGACTTGATGATGAATGCTATGTACCTGTGGATCATATATTGTGTTCAATCGAAGCACCTTCCACATCATCTTCAAGTCGCAAATACACCCTAGATGAGCCAACCTTGAACAAAATTGTGCTTCTCCACAGCACGTTTTGTGATAAATACACTAAAACTCGATGAAGGAGGATGTCAAAAACTGTACAGATTCAATTCACCCTAAAGGTATGTTCTTTTATTCATTAAAATGCCTTATTGAGACTACTCATGCGAGAGGGATAGAGACTGGTAGAAATTTTACTTTTGCAAATGGTGCTTTTAAGTCAAATTCACAAGCAAGATTTTCTAGGAAGGAGACAAGACACCAACATAATTTTTGGATATATTATAGGGGTGCAACGGATCAAAAAACTCACGGTTCGGATCGTGTCACGGATCGGATCACTTTTCGGATCAACCAAAAAAAAAAAAAAAAAAAAAAAAAAAACAAAGACAAATATAACTTTGTCCTCCATTTATTTTGTAAAACACTTGTGCCCATTACATAAAAATAAAAACTTGAAATTATATAAAAACAAATGAAAGTACAATTTAAGGCATGATACCTTCTTCTTTTAAACATGGAACATGAATGAAAAACAACTTAGAGTGCACTAAGCAATGACACCTTCTCTTTAAACATGGACAGTTATTTAAAAACTATAGCCTATGTCCACATCATCAAAGAAGAAAAGAAAGAAAGCAAAGCACACCTCTGCTTATAATGTTAAATTCTTTTTCAAAAAGATAAGGATGTCTACATTGTCTGGGGAGAGTGTAGACCTCTTTGCAGTCACTATGTCCCCTGCAGTAGAGAATACCCTTTTGCTAGGCACTGAAGTGCCAGGCACAGCGAGATACCATCTTGCCATTTTGGCAGTGTGGGGGTATTTACACTCATTGCTTTTCCACCATGTCAGTGGACCACCATCCACTGGAATGCCGCTTGCTGCCTGGTAGGATGCCACTTCAACTTTAATGGGGTCAGCTGCAGTTTTGCAGGATTAGCAATCAAACTTATCTCCTTAATTTATTCGAATCTGTAGATAGCCCAGTTAAGATGGCCTGCTTTTGTCGCATTTATAAACTTGAATAGCCATTGAACAGCACAGATTTGCATGAATGCGATTCAAGCATTTTTTTTTTTCCAGCAGTGCAACCCAATTTATTTTTCAGTAACTCTGTACTTCATCAAAATGTTTCCAAAAGAATATGCTACTTTTGCGGGGAAGCGCAGCTGCACACTATGCCGCAAAGGGATAATAATGTAGGCTTTTAAATTACTAACGCTCTTGCGTCAAAGCGTTGGTAATTGAATAATTTAGTAAATTGGTTATTAGAGCATAGTGAAAGTTCACCTCATGGCATGCATTTAAAATCAATTCAAATACAACCTATGCATCAAACTTTCATGTTGTCAAAATGATTTAAGGGGGTCCTTAGTGCGGCTTCTGGGAAAGTTGTACGGAGGCTACAACAATATGAGATTGTATGAATGGCAATTATCCAATTAATCATAAACAAAATCTAAACCTTATCTAAACAACATCTTCAGCAGCATTTGCTACTTAATATTATATACGGACCAAAAAAAGAAATGCATTTTTTCATTTTTTGATTTTATTGAGTGTAACTGTTATTACTCAACACTTCATTGGTATCAAATGAAAGAGGGAATCTCAGACAATAGATATGATAGAAAATTGGGTTGGAATATCACCATGTTGGCTTTTATTTAACAAGGTGAAGTTTGACATTACGAAACACAAATGACACTATCAGTATCTCATATGTACCCCGTTAGCGTCACGCACGGCAGTACACCTGCGTCTCATAGACATCACCAGACGTCTGATTGTTGCTTGTGGAACGCTGTTCCACTCTTCGGTCAGTGCTCGTCTTAGCTGACGTACGTTAGCTGGCGGTGGTTGACGTCTCTGGATCGCTCTATCCAGACTGGCCCACAAGTGTTCTATGGGTGAAAGATCTGGAGAAAACGCTGGCCAGGGAAGGATTTGCACATTTTTGACCCGAAGGAGCTCCATACAGATACGTGCCACGTGCGGACACGCGTTGTCCTGTTGGAAAGTCAGTTGGTGATCTCGGACAAACAGAAGAACGACTGGACGGAGAATTTCATCATATAACGGACGGCGTTGAGGTTTCCTTCAACAAAATGAAGGTTGGTTCGGTGTGTAGCAGACGGTCGGTCGTGATATGACGGTCAGACGCTGGAGTTGTAACACGTGGCCTACAGGATCTGGGGCAATCGGCCGTGTGTCCAGTGGCATTAAACCTGGTTCTGAGGCGACCAATTGTCGCAGAATGCACGCCGAATTGACGGGCAACTCTATCTACCCAACTTCCAGCCTGTAGCATCCCAATCGCGCGTTCTCGTTGAACTTCCGTTAGTCGTGGCATTATAACCCGTCAGATTTTTACTCATTTTTGGTCGGACTTTTATAGGCCCCGGTGTCTACGAGGAACTCAAAACAAAAATGGGAGTGTTAGGACAATGGTAGTACTCGAACCCAAGCACTGCCGATTGTTTGTTTCCGGACGAATGGCGGCTCCAGAATACGCGCTGTGACTGCAAAAATTTGTATGGTAGAAGTACTCACCTCCAAAAATAACTCAGAGCAAAAGCATCTTTCTCAATGGGTTTGTCGAAATTTGGCACTGGATTACATAATTGCGTTTCTTTTTTTGGTCAGTATACTAGAATGTAGAATTTCAAGAAGATTCCATTAATTGCAGTTTATGCAATCTCATTGTAGCCCTCCACTGACGCAAAGCTTTATGTCTTAATCATCAATGGTAATTGGTAAAGTATCTTATCAGTAGCCTACGTGCTCAGTTATTTAATTCAAGTATCTGTCCCATTCTAAATTAGAAACAGGTTGAGGGTTAACCTGCATTATGGTAATGCCACTGGCTGTAGACAGTTTTATTTTTACGTAAGCAAACTTAACATTCGGACCTCAGTCGGCAAAACCGCATTTAATACAAACTTCTCTCAGGCGTATCAAGCAGGACATAGGCAGAAAAAAAATATATGCCATTTTGCGAGCTACATGAATTCAGAAGCTTCTAGAAGACATCGCCGTTTTATGTCACAATTAATGTGGATGGGGAAATGCTTGAAAAAATGCAATGAACAATACAAGATGAGGGGAGCAGGGCAGTAATTCTACCGACTGATTCTCGCAGCTGAACGAATGAACACCAAGTTGCTAATTGGGAAACGTAAATGGGAACAGGTTTGGAGAAGGTATGGTGAAAGCAGGGCTAGGTAATCCTCCGATGGCAAGTCCAGGGTGCAAGAGTTTAAAAATCAGTTAAAACGCTACGATGAGAGATGGAGTTTGGACAAGGTTTTTTTTTGTCATTCTTAGATTATTCGCATTCTTTCAATTTAACATTGTAGCGCAGTTACGTCTGTCAGCTCTTCTCTATCACTTCGTCATTATTATTGGCTACAGGCTAAATTGCTTGATTGTCATTTAGGCTAATTGTACGGGAGCAGATTTAGGGTTGGCTAGTTGAACCTAAAAAGGTGATGGAAGCTGCCCAACCTTGCCAACAATTAGAGGAGTTCTAATCTGAATTATCTTCCCAGAAGCACTTCAAATGATTGTCGTTTATTTCAGACCGCTTGTATGTTTCAAGAAGAAATGGGACACAACTGTGTACACACACCCCATAGCGGCAAGTTGTCTCATTTCGCTTTACAATCATCGCGATTCGATAACATCACATCCCTAGCACAACCTTTTTTTTCTTTTCAGCAACCAATCCGCGGATCATGTGCGTAACGAACCGAGAAAAGGGATCCGTACAGATTACGGATCAACGATGATCCCTTGCACCACTAATATATTATGCACTAGGGCTGCTCAATTAATCGAATCGCGATTATTTTAAGCGCAATAAAAGTAACTGCCACTATGAGGCAGGCAGACGAGCTTGCTGATTACCTTTTCTATGACACATACCTAATGCGGTCACTTGAAATGCTTCCGGGAAGAAAACTGATTTGAAGCCCGCTAATAGACCAATCCAGAGTACAGCCCACCCGGGCCTATCCAGCCATGGAGATGCAGGGCTGCAGTCACGTGACTGCACCCAGCTGGTGCTCGCCATAACCTCGGACAAACAAACACTTATCCGAACTGCCTTCTCGATAGGCCTATTTCACATTTCCGTGTATACAAACCGGAGAGCAGGTAAACTGACTTCCGCTAGTTTATGCTAGCTTGATGCTCCGTGAATCAACAATGGCAGAGTGTTAGTAGTCGGGTGTTCCCGGTCCTGACTGTTCAAACTGTAACTCGAAGAAGCTCTTTTCTCGGTTTGCCCACCGAAGACGACGTGAGGAGATGCATTTTGTCCATAAGAGATGGCTGAGGAAGATTTACGATTATGAGATGTAGCTAGCTAGCTTAGTGTGCAGTGCACACTAAGCCGTCCCATTCAGATCCATGTGAACTGGGGCATGAAAAATAGGAGTGACGGCAACGGCGAAAAAAGGGGTCTGCGATGGAGTTGGGTTGAAAAACTGACAAGACGACGGATTCACCTGGTGCAGAACTTTTGGAGCACTGACTACGATTGCTGTCCTCCTGCCGGTAATTAGCTATCTTGCTGCTTCTTGCAAATCATGCAGCTAACTTTAACCCTGCATCTAAAAATTGAGGCAAAAAATAGGATCTTCAAAGCAAGTTAAACCGGAAAATTTTAGAGTTATTGGCCAATTGACACATTATTATGGCATCAACAATTAAAGCTGCAGTTGGTAAGTCTTATAAAAGTAACTTTTTGTCATTTTTGCTAAAACTGTCACTGTGTACAGACAGTATCACATAAAACTAGTACTCTGTAATTAAAAAAAAAGGCTCCTTTAAACCCACCTACTGCTCCTACTGCAATTTAAAAGATTCGTTTGGACCAACCAAAAAGAACCAATTAGAGCCAGGATGGTGTCTGACAGCCGTCAAACAGTGCACATGCGCGCGCTGCGGAAAGCCTCTTCCCCCTTCTTCCTCAGTTCACGCCAGTGCTCAGTCAAGTTCAAATCTCCGAGAGAGGGTTCGGGAGCTTAGAGAAACTAATCGCGCAACAACAGCCATCAGGGAGGAAAAAAAATACCGATACCTCCGTTACCGACAACAGCACACACGGCTAAGACAAGTGAAAAGAGGAAGCCAGAAGAAAAAAAAAGCACAAAAGAAAGAATTTAACAAAGCCCGGGATAAAACCAGAGTGAACATCGGAGTGGCTTTTTAGAGGTGGAAGGAACTCAGTGATCTGGACAGATTAAAAACCGACACGGAGTTGGTGACTTTTCTGCTTGACAGATAAACCCCTGCTTTATTCGTTGGTTCATTTTTGCTCCGCAATGCTCTGGAAATAAGCGAGTTGGCGTTGCTCACATGCACAGCTAGAACTAACCCCAGCCCTAACGGGCATCAATTCATTTTCACTCTGCAAATAAGCGAGTGAACGTCGCTTACAAGCACAGTCGCTGTTCGAATAGTCAGCGTCTTGTAATTGTTACAGTACTCCGTAGTGCATGTGATGTTACTGTTGAGCTAACTTTAGCTTGTTTCCGACGCTAGGGCTAACGTTACTGGCGTCGTTTTATTAGAAAGTGGCAGAAAATATCTTTATGAAGTGACCTGGCAGTCTTATCAGTTGTGTTGCTGTCCTAATAAATATGTGTAACGTTTCTGTGCTCTCACAGCTAAATGCTGTCATAAATGGTTTACTGGCCATTCAGCAGGATTCACGACAGTTTCTGTACTCAAAAAAATGGCTAACTTACTGAAATAAGCGTTTGCTGGGTTTTTACTGAATACATACTGCTGCAGATTACTTTTCATGTTGACATGATTTATTTCTGCTCGTTTGTTGGCAGGCGCGTCGTTAGACCTGAAAATTCCGGGGCTAATATCCCTCCCTTTATTGAAAATAATTAGTCCTGGCTAATTCTAGATGGGTTTCCTTTATTAACACCTTTTCCAATTCAAGAATAATCAAGTGGCAATTGAAGACACGGCCTCTCTCCCCCATGCGATCTAAAAGCGACAAAATAATGGGCTACATTCAGTACAGAAAAATAATTTAATTATAATTAGGTCTATGCACCGTCACTCGGCAACGGCATTTCAGAACTCTTCAGCGAATGAAGGAAATTTTGGTGACTAGTATGTGGTTTTGTCCGTTTACATTTTCCAATCGGACAGCTGTCTATTTTTTTACAGCGAGTTGAGTGACCGTGCTGCAAAAACAGGTGTACGTACTTGTCGCCGAAATTACCTTCAGCGCACAAAATTGCACGTCCAAATGAATGATTGTGGTTTTGCCAGAATGAGGTGAACAAGCAACACCTGATAGTGCGGAGTGTTTTCAGATTGAAGGCATAGTTAATTAGAAAAAATAATTGCGATCTAGTCAGAACTAATAATTGCTTAAAGAGCTGTTTATTCTCTGGGTTATTCTCTGCGCAATTTCGACTAGCTGATAGTTTGTAACTCCCGAGACCAGCTGAATTCGCTACGAGCTGATTGGCTGTTGAGACGGTTTAAGTACTTAACGTTCTAAAACCAGCCTCCTGCGATTTGACACGCTGAATCGCTGGCAACACCATCAGCCGGCTTACAACGAGCTGAGACGGGCCAGTTCACACTGCTGCGACTCCTCCCTGCGACGTTCTAAAACGGTCTCGTCGCGTATCTTTGGTCTGAACTGGGCTTTAGATGTAACTGAAGATTTTCGTGCAGAACCATGGCTTACTCGCCGCGTTTGCCTGATTCCAGTTGGAGCAAAAACCATCGCACACAGCGTTCACCCCAGGACCGAGTTTACGAACTGTTGAGTTAGGCTTCAGCAAACTACCTTACCGGCAAACTATCGCACTGGCCTGAACATATTTTAAACAGCTATTTGTTCACAGAAAAGCAACCCAGCCGTGTAGGAACGGTTTGGTGTCAATACGAAATTTTGATCAATTTTGATGATGAATCAGATATTGTATAGCACTGTCTTGTGCCTTTAAAGCCAACTTGGAAGTACCATGTTTTGCATAACGTTAGCTCAGAAATCGCCAGTCTTACAGTGGTAGAAAAGCGAGCAACAAATGACATGGTTGTACGCATCAAGCGATAGTTAAGTCAAAGACAAATCAAACTAATATATGCTGTGTAAAGATGCGCTCATATCAATCACGTTTACGTAACAAGGGACTCATATAGAAATTTACCTTGTTTTCCTAGTTCATTATGAGGGGATGGTTGTGCTTCAGCTTCCACCGTTTTACAGGTAAAACTAAAATCCGCGCATATTCTCTCCCTCACGTGACTGACTGCCTGATAACATCATTCGGCTTTTCAACTCCACGGAGACCTGTCAGCCAATAAGACAGCATTTGGACGTATTTTCACGCAAAACCGCTCTCTGATCGGTCTTTCTTGGTTCTGTTCATTGAAGATAAAACACTATTCAGTAACGTAGTAAACTGCCCGAAGTGAATAACAATTCCGGACGGCTCGATTCTTTATTTTTCAGAATAGCAATACGTTCAGAGCGGAGGACAGATGAAAAAAAAATAAAGATCAGTAGCCTTCCAGGAGGCGATGGGCGGAATGAAAATAAAAATAATATTTTTTAAATTCTATTTTTGGGATTTTTCTGAGCGACGGGACCGAGGACATGCAAAAAATAAAATTGTATTTTTTTTTTCCCCCTGTTTCGGGCAATTTCCATGGCAGCGGGCCCGAGGACCAAGGAATAAAAAAAGTCTGGCCTTAGAAATCGTCACCATCATTTTTTTTTTCTCGCCAAAGTGACGAGGCGGCGTCTTTTAGCTTCGGACTATCACTTCAGTTTTTGTCAGTGACGGGTGACGAGCGGTAGCGGGAACCCTGGGTTTTGATCCTTCTAACATGTGCCACCTGATGTCTGTCCCGCTCAGCACTCACCTACCAGCCACCAGATTTTATTCATTGTACTGATCAGCTTCATTGTACGGGTTGCATAGTTTCATTTATAAGAAATTGTCCATTTTATTCATGTACACAATCGCCCTCATTTAACATCACAGTGAGCAGTTTCACCTTTCTACACAGGCAAATTCTGCATGGATGGAGGCTAATCACGGTCCTCTGTGGCCTAGAGATTTAAAAGCCTATTAGCCACAGTGGCTACTCCCATTTCAAACCAGGAGCTCATCCAGTATGGACTTTAATCTGCGACACTTTGCTAAAGAACACAGAAGCGTTTTGGGTTCTAGTTTTCTAATTGTTACACTGCTTCCCATGCTTTGTTTTTGTCCTCTTATTAATGATTTATGCACTTTCAACTTGATTAAAATAATAATGCAAAAATGATCATATAAATTAACACTAATTTGCACTGCACATTTCAGATGTAATATGTTGAGGTTACATATAAAGTTATGACTTCCCAGCAATTAACCATGATGATGAAATAAACCAATGTTCCTCTGAAACCATTTCATTTTGAGCTGCGGATTTTTTGTGCTCTACATGTGACAATACAGCAATGTACCTTTGCTGGTAACATACCTGTTGAAGAGATGAACTGCACTTTTAGTATTAATCTTTAAAAATGGTGACAGATATTTTATAAACCGCTACAATTTTTTTGCTTGTGCAACAAAAAACAACCAATACCAGTACCATCACCAGTACTAAGCACAAAAACAGTTAACATACAGCCCTGAAGAATATAGAAGGCAGCTGACAACCAACACCTGCGTATACATCAGCCAATTGGAAAACCATCATACCTGAATGTTGAAATGATCAAGAATTGAAACAAGCTCCTCCTTTTTCGTGGACACCAACTGGCCTGCAATGTAAAACACACCGTCAGAATCGCCATTTTGCTCATTCAAAAGAAATCTCAAATTGCAAGCAGCTTGAAGGCAGTGTTTGAAAAACAACAACAGTACACTGTATTAAGGGAGCAAACAGAACTTGCCGCATGAATTAAAACCATTTACAAAAAACTGATAATGAATAATCCTTTTTCTCGTCCTATTTTTTCTGCATTTTATCCCTGCAAGTTTCTGTGGCATGTAGGGTCTTTATCGGTCATTTGAAAGGCGATCATGCCTGCTAATAACTATCAAGCTATTGTTGTGGTTCGGTGACTGTTGTCCAGTACAATTTTCATCTTTGTCTTGGCCTGATGAATTTTTTTGTGAATATGCCATAACATACTACTGGACCATATCCCCAGACGGTTATTCGTATTTTTGATTGAATCATTTTTGTCCGTTTTATGGACCCTTGACATTTTGGCCCCGATGTTAAAAATAGGACTTAAAAATTTTTTAAAGTATTTTTCAAAAATAGGACCATGGGTCCTGTAGGTTACAGGCAATCAATCTTAAAGTGATGAAACAAGTTAAGAAAATTTTATGTCAAGTTTGACCTTCAAATCATTGAGGGTGAATGTCAAGATCACTAAATAAAAGTTCATAGACATTTACAAGACCTCCTGTGATGCAACCCTACACTCTGAAGCAGTTTTGGTGAGAAGTCATTGAAAATTCAATGTCAATTGTGAACTTTAAAGGTCACGGAAGGTCAAGTAAGGACAGCAAATGGACTTCATCTATGACTTTCTAAATGTCTCGATACAAACCTTGGCTCAATCTGTCACCATTTTGGTGATACAAGTCACTGTAAGTTCATTGTTGAGTTTAACCCTCAAAAGGTCACTGACAGTCAAGTTGAATGTCACCGAATGAAAGTTCATATGTGACTTCCTAGATGTCTGTACCAAAAAACTAGGCTCCATGTGTGACCATTTTAGTGATACAAGTCATTGAATTTTCAGGAGGTCACATTTGACCTTTGAAGGTCAGTACGAAGGTCACCAAATCAAACCTCATATATGACTTCCTATATGTCTCCATTACAAACCTAGGCTCCATCTGTGACCGTTTTGGCAATACAAGTCATTGTAATTGTATTAGGTTTGACTTTCAAAGGTCACTAACAGTCAAGTTGAATGTTCATGTGTGACTTCCTTAAAGTCTGTGATACAAACTTAGGCTCAATCTGTGACCTTTTTAATGATAGAAGTCATTGAATTTTCACTTGGTCAGGTTTGACCTTCGAAGGTCAAAAAGAAGGTCACCAAATGAAATGTTCATGCATGACTTCCTATACGTCTCCAATACAAACCTACGCTCTATCTGTAACAATTTTCCAGATATACAAACCCCAATTCCAATGAAGTTGCGACGTTTTGTCTCTTCCCTTCTGGGCCTTTACATCACTGTGTGATGAAAAGAGTTTACGAGGCTCATGCATTGTTGAGATGTTGTTGGCAACTCACTCATGAGAGATGCTGACGACGGCGGAGATCTACAAAATTGTCTTTTTAGGCGTAGGAGCCGTCGTGAAGGGCTGATCTCCAGGCAGCTCCATCTTCTGCAGTATGTTCCCACGTGGAGGGTTGGATGTCAAAGTCCTTCATGTCCCTCTTTACCGCATCCTTAAAGCGGAGCAGTGGACGGCCAATTGATCGCTTGGCATCAGAGAGCTCTCCACAGAGTATGGCCCTGGGAACATGTCAATCATCCATCTGGTAGACGTGACCTAGTTGGGACAGGGGCATGTTTACATCACCTTTCCTTTAAACAATACTCAATAAGCGTTAGGGGACTGAGGACAACAACTGTAGAAGCTTTGAAGGTGGAATTCTTTTCCCATTCTCAGGGTTCTGCCCAGGATGCTAGGAGTGCTGGTCGGCAAATTTCTGCCGTGCCGGTTCCATTTTGTTGGGGGGTGGTGGTGCTGAGATGCGTTATGCGTTTTCTTTTGTTCAGCAGGAGGCATAGCAGTAATATTGCGCACTCAATCGCGCGTCTTCCAGATAAATTGAGATAATGGTGTTCAAAAGCTATGAGGAAAATAAATAATTTCTTCATTGACGTTACGCAGAGGAAAATGGTTTGTATTTTTTTTAATCGCATTGAATACACATCTATTATCAAAGTCAAAATATGGTTTGGTTACTCTTTCTTGGGTTAGGAAGAACACTGCCGTTATTAAGGTCAGACTGGATAACATGAAACTTGACCATTTTGTTCATTCTAATTCATGAAACATCGCGCTTTAAGAATAGCCTACCGTTCATGTATACCGAAGTGCGGGATATATAGCCAACACTGATACGATATCATTTAGCATATATGTGCACGTAGGAAGCTTACTTTTTCAGTTGAGCTGTTTATTATGCCTAATTTCACAGAACAGGTAGCCTTTTCAATTCATAAGGTTAAAGACATTCATTCATCTCGAACAAATAGCCTATATAAACAGTTACGTTGGCGATTTACCTTTTTGAAGTCAAGGAGCTTCAAAACGGACCATTTAAATTTAAAATGGGCATTTAATTTCATTTTTCCGATGAAATGCGTTCGCGAATGGGTGGGAGGACATGTCTTGCAATATGCCCTGGCAGTGAACACTATTGGCGCCTCCTTTTGAAATCGTTCTGGGAAATAAAAAGCAGAGAAAGAGGTTGGCCACGGAATTCTTTCCATGTTGACAATATTTTATTAGACACTCGGACTAGTTCAAAGACAAGTTTACGAGTCCGCCTAAATTTTTACTTTAGTGTGCACGAGCGGACTACCGCGAATTTCGCATCCCGTTATTATCTTGTAAGTGCAGCACTATATCTCACCTTAAAAATCTGTCAATTGGGCCCCGATTCTTCCATTTGGTTATGATCTCTCCGCTAGCCGTCTGCACGTCAGCTGCACTCGTGTCAAAGCAATAATCGAAGAGGCTATTCACACAGCCGCTAGCCTGTGCCAGTAGTGGGTCAAGTCATTTAATTCGCTCCGCCGCTGGAGTGGCTATTCGCACAGCCACTGTGCCAATAGTGGGTCAAGTTATTTTATTCACACAGCTGTGCCAATGCACAGTGCAGAGCAGCTATGCCAATAAGGATGGGCCGTAACATTATTAATGCAGCGGCTGTGCGAATCAAGGTGCGAATAGCCGCGTCCAAGCATAATGCATGTACAATAGGGGGATTGTTATGACGACCACCGTAGACGATTCCCGCAAATTGGCTTTGTCAGGGAGCGGGTCGAAAACGAAAGTTCGCTATTCTGACAGTAACATAAGGCGGAAAGTGGACATATTTAGGGTCATTAATGTTTTGTTTCTCGTGGTTTTATTGGACACTGGATGAATTCGTTTTAACTAATCTTTGAAAAAATATTGCCCTGTGGAAAAAGCACTTTCTGGGCTGAGTGGTGGTCGGTGGATTCCCAGTGCTGGTCGGTGCCGACCAGCATCGGCAGAACCCTGCATTCTAGCTTGATGTACAACTTCAGTTGCTCAACAGTCCGGGGTCTCCGTTGTCGTATTTTGTGCTTCATAATGCACCACACATTTTTAATGGCAGGCAGGCCAGTCTATTACCTGCACTCTTTTACTACGAAGCCACGCTGTAGTAAGACGTGCAGAATGTGGCTTGGCATTGTCTTGCTGAAATAAGCAGGGATGTCCCAGAAAATGATGTTGCTTAGATGGCAGCATATGTTGCACCAAAACCTGTATGATGTGCAAGTTACCCATGCTATGGGCACAAACACATCCCCATACCATCACAGATGCTGGCTTTTGAACTTTGCGCTGACAACAATTTGGATGGTCCTTTACCTCTTTAGCCCGGAGGACACAATATCCATGATTTCCAAAAACAATTTGAAATGTGGACTCACCAGACCACAGCACACTTTTCCACTTTGCGTAGTCCATCTCAGATGAGCTCAGGCCCAGAGAAGCCGGCGGCATTTCTGGGTGTTGTTGATTTACTGATTTATAGCTTTCGCTTTGCATGGTAGAGTTTTCACTTGCACTTGTAGATGTAACGATGAACTGTCTTAACTGACAATGGTTTTTGAAGTGTTCCAGAGCCCACATGGTAATATCCTTTACAGAATGATGTCAGTTTTTAATGCAGTGCCGCCTGAGGGACCGACGGTCACGGGCATTCAATGTTGGTTTTCGGCCTTGCCGCTTACGTGTGGAAATTTCTCCGGATTCTCTGAATCTTTTGATATTATGGACTGTAGATGATGAAATCCCTAAATTCCTTGCAACTGCATGTTGAGAAACGTTCTTAAACTGTTGGACTATTTGCTCATGCAGTTGTTCACAAAGTGGTGATCCTCGCCCCATCCTTGTTTGTGAATGACTGAGCCTTTCAGGGATCCGCTTTTCATACCTAATCATGGCACTCACCTGTTTCCAATTGACCTGTTCAGCTGTAGAATGTTCCAAGCAGGCGTTTTTTGAGCATTCCTCAACTTTGCCAGTCTTTTGTTGCCCCTGTCCCAGCTTTTTTTTGGAACGTGTTGAAGGCATTAAATTCAAAATGAGTGAATATTTCCAAAAAATCAAAAAAGATCATCAGTTTGAACATTAAATATCTTATCTTTGTAGTGTACTCAATTTAATATAGGTCAAAAAGGATGTGCGAATCATTGTATTCCGTTTTTATTCAGGTTTTACACAATGTCCCAACTTCATTGGAATTGGTGTTTGTAGGTCCGGCTCACTCCCAAAAAATCGAATCGCCTTCAAAGTCAAGTAAAATGCGTATAATACAGTGTGGTCTATTCAAACTGAGCCATTAAATATTGATCGGGCCAATTAAGCCCTTGATTAATGGCCTGTTATCAATGAGCAAGCCGAAACAAAAGCGGGATTACCTGCTTTGCTCTTGAGCTTGTATGTTCTCAGCCCTTCACTGGAAATCCTGAGCTCCACCACTATGGATGGGCCAAACACCTCAGGCTTATAGGCATCCTGTCCTCGGTTGCGCAGTGTGATGGAGACATCTGCCGAGCTGCACAGAAATGCATAAGTCAGGGTGGCAGCAAGGAGTAACATTTAACACTGCTACCTTGAAAGAAAGAGGTCTAAGGTTTGCATGCCAGCTGGGATCCTCGCGGCGTTCGGTTCCCTCTTGGCATTCTTGTTTCGTCCCACAGCAATAACAGGTAAACAGATGGCAACAAATAAAAATTATCCTCCCTTGACAACTCCGGCATATTAACAGTAATGATCAGTGATTAGGGATGAGCCGATACCACTGCCCCCCAGAGTGAGCACAAGAGTGAGTACTCACCATTGGGCATTTGCTGAAACTGAGTAACAAACAAGTACTTCAGTATTTATAGAAACCACAAGGAAATACTGGTTTTGAAAACACTTTTACAAACATTGGTCAAAGTGTCTGGATTTCAAATGTTTGATTAGGTTGCTTGTGTTGACCAAATTCGTCCCTCCACTCGATATCCGGCAGAGCAAATTTTACATTCTGCCTCATTTATTCACCGCACTCACTTAGATAGAACTTCAACACTGCTCAAATTTTTAAACTCATTTGAAAGTTTACATCTTTGCGCTTAATGGTTGTATATAAGAGCACATGGTGGACAAAAAGCTGTTTACAGTTGTTCGCAAGTTTCTGTCACATCTTATTAGTTTTCCATGGTCACAGAAAGCGTCATTATATTACTTATTGCAACACTTGAATCTGCTTGGAATATACATGTTAGTCTTTTGCCACTCAAGTGGCATAACTTATTGACAATGATAACTTTGCAGTGTTTATTTCAGTAGTGGCATTGATGGTTGAGTCAACATGGTTCTCATAGTCGGGTTGAGTCTACACGGTTCTCATGCTCAAGCATATAACACCCGCTTTCACGTCGGCCTATCGTAGCGCTAAACAGAAGGCTGCTTTGTCTGTGACAGAGGACGGTATGTTTTCAGTGAGGATTTAAGTAATCTGAGTGATACTATCCATGGTCTTCTTTAAGATTCAGTACAATAGTTTTTTTTTTTTTTTTTAACTCCGTCATACAATAAATCGCAGTTTGTGGAATATTAATGTCATGAGTATCAATGATTCAGCTACAGATGTATCATTTGATTTGTTATAGCTAACTGTTCTTGTGTGCCCCCACTGAGCACAGCCAACTCTCTCTTTGTTGAGGGGGTGACTCCTCATGAGACACATGGTCACTTACGCTTCTCTTGTGGATGTTGTCAATGTGTGGCCCAGTAGAACCACTACTGTGCTATATGTGCATCAGCCACAGAAACGCACTCCAGCCCAGTAGCAGTTTTAGCCTAAATTTATAGGTTGTTAGCCTTCACAGTTGGTTAGCAACTTGCTAAAGGTGACCTTTACAGCTGGCAACATGAACATAAATAACAAAGGTACTTGAAAATCACTCTCCTCCACTGGTTACGCTGATCCAGAAAAATAGATGGCAGCAACCCCTTTTCAGCCCCAATTTAAAAGATCCCTATATTTTTTTATTCCAATTAATGAAGTCATCCTCTCTGAAGTGGGCAGCACTAACAAAACTAGATTGAGAAATTTGGTTTCTAATTTTTTGCTGTAATGGGGTCATCCATTTCTTACTAGTTCAGAACTTCAGTCTTTAGGAAATTAATATCAGCGGAGTTGGAGTACCCACAGTCACAGAGCAAGTCCGTGCCAATAGTTACTAATAAACTAATTAACAAGACGGGCAACAATCGCGATATTTATTCATTACCATTCCACACACATGCCGGCAAAATTATGCCAATATAGTGGAATTCCTTGAATGAATTACATATCAGAGAAAATAAGTATTGAACGCGTCAAAATTTTTCTCAATTAATACATTTCTAATGAGGCTATTGACATGAAATTTTCACCAGATGTCGGTATCAACCCAAGTAATCCACATAAAGAAATCAAAACAAGTAAGTCCATAAATTATGTGTAATGAAGTGGAATGGCACAGGGAAAAAGTATTGAACACGCTTACTGAAATTTAATACAACCCCAATTCCGAAATAGTTGGGACAAAGTGTAAATTGTGAATAAAATCAAAAACGCAATGATTTTCAAATCACACCAGCCAGTATTTTATTCACAATAGAACGAATGACAGCAAATGTTGAAACTGAGAAATTTTACAATTTTATCCACAAAATGAGCTTATTTCAAATTTGATGGCTGCTACAGTTCTCAAAAAAGTTGGGACGGGGGCCTGTTTACCGTGGTGTAGCATACCCTTTTCTTGTTAACAGAGTGGAGGCGTCTGGGCATTGAGGAGACAAGTTTCCTGAGTTTAGCCATTGGAATTTGATCCCACTCTTGTTTAATACAGGCTTCCAGCTGCTGGAGAGTTTTGGGTCTCCTTTGACGGACTTTTCGTTTAATTATGCACCAAATGTTCTCAATCGGTGAGAGATCAGGGCCCGTATTCACAAAGCATCTTATCTTTCCGCTAGAAGTGCTCCTAAGTCGCGCTAAAACAATTTACGTAGGAGTGAAATCCTTAAAGTTATTCACAAAGTCGCTGAGAGCAACTATAGTTAAAAAAACTGGTAACTCCTAGACTAGAGTAGCTCTGAGATAGGTGGGAGTAAATCTCCGTTGCTATGGATGACGTCAATTCTCATGCACGAGTCTTGGGACAATGAGCACGGGGATTGGTTGTTTGGTGACAGGGCTGCCCATTGAAAAAAAATATCCCACATAGAAGCCATGGAGGAAAAAATGAGGAAATAGTCCAAGCGGCTGGTTTGTCCCGTAAAATAACAACATGTTGAGCACTCCTGAAAATGCACTATGCGCAGTCCCCACATATCACGCTGTAGGCAAATAAACATACGTAGGAAAGAGAAAGTAGAAAAACGCCTATAGCATAAAACGAGTCAATAATAAAACGCGTCCTTTGCCCCAGTAATTAGCAACTTATTACCCAATGAGAATATGTTGCGATCATTTAAATGTCGTGCTGTTCACGTTTGTTTGCCCTAAACGGTCATGGATGAAAGTTCAAAAAGGACGCAAAAGCCCAACTGGAGCCACGACCAGTTACTGCTGCTGGCCCAGTTGGTGCTGGAGCGAAAGCATGTTATCAAAGGGAAATTTGGCTCGGGGGAGAACAGCAAATCCAAGCAGGATGCGTGGGATAATATCAGCCTACAGATCAATGCTGCATTCCCCTCGGTGTCTCGGACGGCAGACGACTGCGAGAAGCGGTGGTATGGGCTGCAATCGCATGGGAGGTCCGAGATTGCAGCCTATAAACGGGCTATCGTTCAAACAGGAAAGCATACTAAGGTTGGTTTGTAATTTATAGCCCAAAATTTAAATATGCATACAAATATGACATAGGCTGGCATTATTATGATGATCTATTAAATCTAACCCTCGCTCAATAGCGTAATAAAATAATTCATGCATAGCAGAAGGTACAGCACCAAAGCCACTGTCCCCGAGCAAGTGGCATCGCGCAGGCACATAATGCCTGTCAAATAATTGGCATAAGCTGCTTTCCATTAAAATGTAAGTCATGCATGGATCCTGGCCATTTCGCAACAATATCCAAAATATTGTATTCGGCATCAAATACTATCTGGGTGTTGATGGAATGAACTTTTTCTCTATATACAAATACCTCTACTATGGAGGATGATTTGTGCCATAATTCAATACAATACGCTTATTGAAATACAATACATGTGTAACAGTACATACAATACAAAAATGCTTTGTTTTTCAATGTGAGTCAGGAATATTTGTGCCAAAATTAAAACAATACAACCGTATTGTATTTTTGAGATGTGTATTGTATTTCAAGATGTGTATTGTATTTAATTTTGTCATGAATAATCCTGACCGACATTGAAAAACAAGGTATGTTTGTATAGTATTTAATGTTACACATGAATTGTATTTTCGAGGTGTGTATTGTATTTCGAGCTCTGTGCCAAAAACCTTGCACTGAAATACAATACATCGTGTATTGTATTTCGATATGCAGTTTTGGCACGATGCAGGCTGGTTCTTGGCTAGATACGCCCTGCGTGGCCGGATTGGCCAGGCGCCCACGCTGGCAGCGGATTTAGTTGGACCGATAAACCTACAAAAATAAATGACGGTTTCCGTAGAGCCAGCGAGCTGAAATCAGTCTGCTGTCACAGCATGTAGCCAGCGAACTGTCAGCAGTTGCTGATACATGAAGTGGACATGTTTGCTTCCTTTGTAACTGTACACAGTTACTATCGTTCAATGAATAAAGCATGATTACTTCGCTGCTTTAATATTTACAGTCATTATCGCTGGAGCACCTATTGTTAACCGCCCCACAGGACGATCTCGCGTCTTTGCATTGACTTTGAATGTAATCTGTTGTGCGAAAAATTCGTTTCGCATCCAGTGTGAAAGCAGCTTAACTCAATTCTGTAAAATGAGCGATTGTGACGACAGGAATGTTTTCATGTCTTTTGTGTGTTGAATAGCTTTGTTTTGTTGCCAATCGTAGTTTTAGCACAGACTGCACAGTGAGCAAAGACTGCTTTTAATTAGCTAGACTGTATTCAGTTAATAGCCTACTGAAAATGATACTTATGTGACATCCTACAGCGATGTGCGCCGTTAATTTATGTCTGAATAGAAGTTAATGATCTACCTAATCAAAATTGGGGTTTTTTTCTTTTTTCATTTAACGTTAACTTATTTCAAATATTTGAACGTCAAATAGCGAAGCAGTGCATCACTGAGTTGTAAATCCTCACGCAACTTCGAACGAACAGCGACGAATTGTCCGTCCATGTCAGACCACAGTCAGACATCCTACTTTTGTTTTATTGAAACACCTGACGGACATGGTCTGTCGAAGGTCCGACTTTTCACTCGACAGATGGGCCGTTTCTCAATACCAAGAATGCTAAGTACGAACTTGCATTCTTGGGAGGAACGTTCTCGCTAGTCGTTCTAGGAAGAGTGCACTTCCAAGGCTACGAGCACTCAGAACGCTGTCGACGGTTTGAGATGATGCATTCTCGTTGGTATTACGCAATACGCCAGCCAGTGAGCCGCGACTTCCTCCGCCATCCTTTTTTTCCCCAGTAATGTTATCTGTGGGGGAAGAGGGGTCTGTGAGCATGAGCTAGTTAAGGTGCTTAGCTTAGCTACGTTCCGCCGGCTGTTGCGGAGTTTCTCTACTACGAAAACATTGGAGCATATTCGACATCAAACATCGTAAAGCAGCCAATATTCCAAATGTACTCAGATAATAGTTCCTCGCCTGAAAATTAGCAGAATAGTATTTAGCTAAGAAATAGCAAACGAATACCGACAGATTACTTTCAAAGTCAATGCAAAGACGCGAATAGTCTTTGCATTGACTTTGAATGTAAATCTGTCATGCGAAAAATTCGTTTCGTGTCCGATGTGAAAGCAGCTTTACCGATCCTGGGGTACATTTCCCGAAATCACAGATGCTAACTTACATAGTTGAACCCATTGACTGTGAATGGACGAACTATGTAAGTTGCTAATTTAGTTAGCAACTACGCTTTTGAGAAACGTAACCCTAGCCTTCTCTCTCAGGGGCGTTCCACTCCCGCTTACATGCCGAAAAGAATTCTGGGATATGCGTGCTGTCAAGTTCACACAAGTTACCATCCAATGCATCCTCGGAAAAATGGGCGTGTCAAGAACACTTCCGGAACTGGTAACCGTTCTCGTCGAGATGCGAACTTTGAATTGAGACAGTACATGGTCTCAGAAGAATGACGTTTCTCAAGTTCACAAGAACAGAAGTACAGAGAAGAACGCATATTGAGAAACGGCCATGGTCTGACTCGGTCGGACAAGTAAAGTCCAACGTTGCTATGGTTATAGGTTGGCTAGCGGATGAATTTCGAACTTCAAATGGTGAAACTACCGTAGCCGAACTATCTGTGCGGTTTCACGGTTTTAATTAACACCTGTCAGCCAATCAGAAAAGTGTATTCACCCAGACCATGGTATACATCAGAGTACCAACCGGGCGTGACTTAGGCACTCTATGGAATGCCTCGTCCAATCATATTAATTGGTCGGAGCTCATAGTCTAAAATTTACATAGTGCCAAAACCCAACATCGAAATAAAATACACACCTCGATATACAATGCACACATCAAATACAATACACAACTTGAAAAACAATACGGTTGTATTGTTTTAATTTTGGCACAAATATTCCCGACCGACATTGAAAAACAAAGCATTCTTGTATTGTATTTATTGTTACATATGTATTGCATTTTCAAGGTATGTATTGCATTTCGAGGTGTGATATGTATTCATTTTGGCACAAATATTCCTGATGGACATTGAAAAAGAAATCGTTTTAGTATTGTATTTATTGTTTCACATGTATTTTATTTTTAAGGTGTGTATTGTATTTCGAGGCGTGTATTGTATTTTCAATATGCGTATTGTATTTAAGCATTTTTGTATTGCATTTATTGCTACACGTTTTGTATTTTCAAGATGTATATTGTATTTCAACATATGTATTGTATTGAATTATGGCACAAATCACCCTCCATATCTACACCTTGGATCGGAGAAATAATTCAAATATGGGTCTCGTCAATAGCACCGATGATACCAGGCATACCAGAGTTGTGCATGAATTCAAGTTTGATTCTGTGTTGTTGGCGAATGTCCATTGGAAACCGGATAAACTGTTGGATGATATAAGGTTCACAGAGCGCACTGACTGTTTGTTGAATTGAGCGACTGATAGATGTGAAATCCCTAAATTGTCCGCATTGCAAAGCTTCATTTTTCCGCTGGCCAAGTAACAAAGTGTGGTCAAACATTTTATTTCGGGGCTTATTGGGTTGTTTCTCATGGTTGGAGACATAATTCTCTCCCTCACCAAGTCAACAACAAATAAAATCCTTCACGGTCGATCCGATACCTTTTCAACAACTGCGCATCATTCAGAATTTCTTAGTCATTCCATCTTTCAACAGCAGCAGCCATTTTCTGATTCTTTGTGAATAGGTTTTAGCGAGGTAGGAGTCCTCTTGACCACTTTTAAGCTCTTCCAGACTTAGGAGCTACTTTTAGGCCTAAAATGCCTTGTGAATAACACTTAGAAAAATAATTAGGAGTCCTAAATTTACGACTGACACGCCCATTTTTTTAAGGAGTTTCTCCTAAATCTGGCAGTTAGGACCTACTTTTAGCGCTAAGATGCTTTGTGAATACGGGCCCAGGACTACAGGCAGGCCAGTTCAGCACACAGACTCTACTACTACGAAGCCATGCTGTTGTAATAGCTGCAGTATGTGGTTTTGCATTGTCCTGCTGAAATACACAAGGCCTTCCCTGGAATAGATGTCATCTGGAGGGGAGCATATGCTGCTCTAAAACCTTTATATACCTTTCAGCATTCATGGTGCTTTTTAAAACATGCAAGTGTCCCACACCATATCGTCGGCCTGCTGATAAAACCTCATATCTGCAATTTGATAAACTTTACAGGAGAGCATAAAAAAATGTTTAATTTTGCATGTAAGAATGCAGTTGAGTTGTGTTTGGGTAGGATGACTATTTTTCTTCCAAGAATGTATCCAATTAATAAAATTTTGTATTTTGCAATGTTGTGGACAGACAAATTTTTGTTTCTTCTCAAATTGCAGATACGAGGTTTTATCAGTAGGCCGAAGATATGCACTAATGCATCCCCATACCATCAGAGATGCTGGCTTTTGAACTGAACACTGATAACAGGAGGAGTGGTCTTTCTCCTCTTTAGCAAGGAGGACACGACGCCCATGATTTCCAACAAGAATGTCAAATTTGGACTCGTCTGACCACAGGACACTTTGCAACTTTGCTACAGTCCATTTTAAATGAGCCTTGGACACAGAACACGGCGGCGCTTCTGGATCATGCTCAACAATGGCTTCCTTTTTGCATGATAGTTTTAGGTGGCATTTGTGGATGGCACGGCGGACTGTGTTTACAGACAGTGGTTTCTTGAAGTATTCCTGGGCCCATTTAGTAATGTCAATGACAGAATCATGACGGTGAGTGATGCAGTGGCATCTGAGGGCTTGAAAATGACGGGCATCCAGTAAAGGTCTTCGGCCTTGTCCCTTACGTACAAAGATTTTTCCAGTTTCTCTGAATCTTTTGATGATGTTATGCACTTTTGATGACGAGACCTTCAAAGCCTTTGCAATTTGACCTTGAGGAACATTGTTTTTAAAGTATTCCACAATTTTTTTTTACACAAGCCTTCAGAGGTTGGAGAGCCTCTGGCCATCTTTACTTCTGAGAGACTCAGCCTCTCTAAGACATCCCTTTTATAGCCAATCATGTTACACACCTGATGCCAGTTAACTTAATTACTTGCTAAATGTTCTTTCAGCTGATTCTCTTATATATTAACTTTTTCAGCCCTTTTTTGTCTGTGTCCCAACTTTTTTGAGACCTAATGCAGCCAGAAAATCTGAAATGAGCTCATTTTGTGGATAAAAATGTAAAATGTCAGTTTCAACATTTGAAATGTTATCTATGTTCTATTGTAAATAACATTAGGGCTGTTGCGTTAATTAATCACGATTATTTTAAGCGCAATGAAAGTAACTGCCACTATGAGGCAGACAGATGTGCTTGCTTATTACCTTCTCTATGACACAAACCTAATGCGGTCATTTGAAATGCTTCCAGGAAGAAAACTGATTTGAAGTCTCCTAATTATCAGCGAGGTTGGACAGCCTCCATCGCCTTGGCATAATTAGCTCACCTTAAATCAATTCCTGTGTAGCCTACTTTGCCTAACCTGCAATCAAGCCATTTATACAGCCAACTGACCAATCAAAACCAAAATGTGGCCTATACTGATTAAGAAGAGAAAATGAGAAGCAGACAGACCTAAACAGGCTGCCGTGTTAGATTGAAAGAATTTCAATAATCTGAATAAATAGCAGACCTCTGAATTCCAACTCTCATCGAGGAATTTTGTATGCATTATTAAAGATATTCCTAAAAAAAAAATGAAAGTATTCAAAGATGGCCCTGGTTGTAAGAGCTTAAAAATATAGGCTACGTGAAGTGGAAAACATTTTGTGAAGCATATCGAACGTGAATGCAAGAGAGAATATGTTTGCATTGCAGGCAATAGTCAAATGCACCGAAGATTTGGCAATGCACATTCAGGCGAATCTTTGCCGCAAATTTGAGGCATTTTTTATTAGATAATTGAACGAGTAATTTAAAATAATGCAACTCACAGCACTTGATTTTTTTTACTTTTGAGTATCGAAATAACCAACAGCGAAGGTGGAAAACATTTTGTTTAAGCGTATAGAACGTGACATGTAAATGTTAACGCATTTGCATGCAGCGGGTGGCAGAATGCAAAATTAGAAATAATCTAGCAAACACATTGAGGCAAATCTGTCGTGTTTCATGGTTCCTTAAATTTCAAAATGTGACAAACAAAAATGATAGCCTATCTAAATAAATCAGACCGTCTACCAATTTAAATCGTAAGGCTAATTGAGCGAATTAACTGTTTGATTGCAAATTGAGCAAAGCAATTGGGAAGGAGGTGTCAGGCTAAACTGCATTAACCTGGCAGAATTATCTGACTTGAGGCCACAAGCCCCACATCAATTACAGATATCTCAAAAAGTAACATTAGACGAGGTGGTGGAAGAATTATTTCCCTCACTTGCTTCAACAAGCAGTTGTGGTCTCGGTACTTCCCCTGACTCCTCCCTCAGCCCACATTCATATGCTATACGACCAGGAAGTCGTAAGCACACGCCCACACACAGAGGAGTAGAAGCAGACAGAAGGGAGGGCAGGGCTACAAGCCTCTGGCTCTCTTGTCAGCAGTTGTCTGATTATGCATATCACCAGATACCGTCACTCGTAAGAGTACCGCCCCCGAGTCAGGTGCGTGAGACGTTCCATACCCTGTTCCGAATGAATCCGCTCGTCATGTACTATCGACCAGATGTACAACACCCTGTGCGTTTGGCGAGGCATAGGAGAGGAGACTGCCGAGTGTGAAAGCTCAGTAACCTCAACGAACACGAACACATCCTCTGCACGGTCGGGGAAACGACACCAAGAAAGAAGAAGACAAAGACTGCGGACCGAGATGTCAAGTGCACCCACCGAAGGCATAGAGTAGAAACACTTTGAATTTATTAGTCAGTAGGGGTGTACGTTAAGAGGGGAATTCACTGATCTAATGCTGCAGTATAAATAAGACACATTCTGCGTGATATAGCAGCCAGAACGGTTAACCCTGTTTGCTTGCAACTGTTATTTTGTAAAGTTTCTTCGCATAAACAATGACTGCCTGTGATACGTCTCGTAAGGTAGGCTCACGGATGAGAATTGTCTAACTAAAATTGTGTTTTTAACTTGATTGTTAAGAACTAGAATTGGTCTGAATATATAGCTTAAAAACTCTGTGGCTTGCTAATACTCAAGGGCATTAGGTTCTGGGGGGGGTGAATTACACATTGTGTGAACCCGTTATGATATAGATTTAGTGCGATTTAAAGTGTACGGCTTGTTAACATGGAATATGAGAATGTTTCTTTCACTTCTGTAAAATTTGAGAAATGAACATAAGAAACTATATTCAAACCAACAAGCCGGTCTCCCTTCGTGTTGATTTCTAAAATATACTCGCTTACTTTAAGAGCACCTTCGTGGTGATTACTTGGAGAAATAAATGGGTTTTTCTTCATGATCACGCACATAAGGTAATGGTAAGACTCTTGAAGAACCGGGACGTGGCGACCCCGGAAAGAAAGTGATCTCATGAAACTACATGGAGTACTGACTCTATCTAGTGGATAAAGGAAAGTATTGCACTATAATACTAAAATCTCCAGAGAGATCCTGACAGAGGTGAGAGCAATTGTCGGGTAGACTTTGCAGAACTTAACTGGCCACGCTGCGAGAGAACAATTAACATGTCCCGTTCGATAGGCTGCGTTTAAACAGAATGTTTCCACCTTCACTGTAGGCCATTTAGTCGCTCAAAAGTAACCAAAATCAAGATCTATGAATTACTTTTTCAAATTAATCTTAATCAATGATCAAATAAAAAAATGCCACAAATTTGCGTTCGCCTGAATGTGTTTGCAAAGTCTACGCTGAATTTATCTATTGCGTGCAATGCAAAAAAGAAATCTTTTTTAATGATATAAAAATTCTCCAAGAGGTGGAATTCAGAGGTCTGCTATTTATTCAGATTATTAACATGGCAGCCTGGTTAGGTCTGTCTGCTTCTCATTATCTCCTCTTTATCATAACAGGCCATTTTGGTTTTGATTGGTCAGTTGGCTGAATAAGTGGCTTGACTGCAGGTTAGGCAAAGTAGGCTACACGGGAATTGATTTAAGTTGAGCTAATTATGCCAAGGCGATGGAGGCTGTCCAACCTCGCTGGTAATTAGCGGACTTCAAATCACAGTTTTCTTCCCAGAAGCATTTCAAATGATCACATTAGGTATGTGTCATAGAAAAGGTAATAAGCCAGCACGTCTGTCTGCCTCATAGTGGCAGCTACTTTTATTGTGCTTAAAATAATCGCAATTAATTAACGCGACATCCCTAATTAACATATTGGCTCATGTGATCTGAAAGTCATTGCATTTTGATTTTATTCACAATTTACACTTCGTCCGAAGTATTTCAGAATTTGGGTTGTACTTAGAAAAGCCTTTGTTGGTAATGACAGCTTCAAGACGCCTCCTGTATGGAGAAACAAGTCACATACATTGCTCAGGTGTGATTTTGACCCATTCTTCCACCCATTCTTCAAATTTTGAAGGTTCCGGGGGCCTCTTCTATGAACTCTGATCTTCAGTTCTTTCCATACATTTTCAATTGGATTCAAGTCAGGTGATTTTCTGGGCCATTCTAGCAGCTTTATTTTCCTTCTCTGAAACCAGTTCAGCGTTTCCTTGGCTGTGTGTTTGGGATCATTGTCTTGCTGACATGTCCACCCTCGTTTCATCTTCAGCATCCTGGTAGATGGCAGCAGATTCTTCTCAAGAATGTCTCAGAACATTTGTCTATTCATCCTTCCTTCAATTATACAAAGTCTGCCAGTACCATATGCTGAAAAACAGCCCCACACCATGATGTTCCCACCTCCAAACTTCACTGTTGGTATGGTGTTTTAGGGTTGATGTGCAGTGCCATTTGTCCTCCAAACATGGTGTGTGCTATGACAACCAAAGAGTTAAATTTTGGTCTCATCTGACCAGACTATATTCTCCCAGTATTTCATAGGCTTGTCCAAATGTTAAAGGAGCAAACGTTAAACGAGCTTCAACATGATTTTTCTTCAGCAACGGAGTCTTGCACGGTGAGCATGATGTAAATGTTAGCAAGATGTTGAGCATTTATTGAGGCCATGGTGGTTGAGTGCATTACGTATTGTTTTCTTTGAAACAACTCTACCTGCTAATTCCAGGTCTTTCTGAAGCTCTCTGCGAGTTGCCCTTGGCTCTTGGACAACTCTTCTGATCTTCTTTCGACTCTTCTGTCAGAAATCTTGCAAATAGCACCTGGTCGTGGCCAGTTTATGGTGAAATCAAGTACTTTCCACTTCTGGATTATGGCCCCAATGGTGCTCACTGGAACATTCAGAAAGGTGGAGTCCCATTAGTGTTATTGGTGACACTTTGCGGGGCCCCAGAAAGAGTAGCCCCTCGCAAAAACTAAAAAATGTTAAATTTTCTTTTGTCAAAGAAAACTGATATTGCAGGTTTCTCTGGTGGATTCATGGACCCCATGGGGTGGTTTATCACTGCTGAAAATTATTTTGAAATCGGTGGTTTGGGCCAGAAAACGCCCTTCATGGGACTCCACCTTTTACATTTCAAAGCCAATAACTCCTACAACAAGGCATAGTATGATTTTGATCATAGGGAGACTTTTGTATAGTTTCATCTGCTGATCATTTTGAGGTAAAGGTCCTGAGATATAGCTGAAAATAGTAGTGGTGTAACGATACGGCGATGATGTATTGTATCGTGATACAAAGCCTCCAATACGATGCATCGATTCAGAGGACGTGCATCGGGATACAAAAGGCTTTTAAAAATAGTCCACATTGTGATGAAGGACTTGTGCATTTCTATTGTAGTATCTTGGTAATTGTGGTATCTTCGTGAATTTAGTATCTTGGCTAGCCCGTAGTAGGGAGGCGGGGAAAATGGCTCCGTGCCCTTACTAGTTGCCTTAGACCCCGTATGTACAGAACTTTGTATCTGGCTGCTAAGTTGTAGTATAGTTTGCCGTTAACATGGCTACAAGCTTACTGTCATGATTACGCCAATTGTAGATAGTTGTGAGCTATATAGGCTGTCCATATATGTGCGCGTTCCGAAAACAGTAAGTAGAACGATGATAAATATTGTTTTGATTTTATACTAACCGAACTAAAGGTCACATTAGAATTAACTGTAAACAAAGTTCGCTAGCCGCATACTAGCGCTTGCAACAGTAATAAGTTCAGATGCGCACTCCGAATGTGATTCTGTGCTCGACTATCTTTGAGCCAAGTAAAACGACGGTGTTTTAGGACTGTGTTTGTTGGTCTGAAACAAGTGACCCGCTAATAAGCCATTTGCTTTCTCAAATAAGTAAGCTAATGGTAACCTACGCGTGCTATTAGCTTACATTCATACAAGCGCTTCTTAATGTGTAATATTAGCACTGTTGTTGTACTTGCACTAAATTGGTTTCTTCATTTGTTTTACTTGTAGAACCACACATCTATACAGTTCTACTTCCCTTTATTAATAAAACTTGTGGAAGCATCCCAGCATCCTCTGTGCATTCTTACCAATGCAGGGTTTCCTCCAGGATTTTTTGAAACTGTGGCGGAGGGCTTTAGCGTCGGGTCAAAACTCAGCATTATCAGGTGTGGCCAGTTTTCATTAATCAGCACGTAGGCGATGTAATAACTGATGTCGAAGTGCACGGAGGTTTATCAGTTTCACGTACGTGACGGTGGATTTCACTCGCCTAAACCGTCCTCGTATAAAACGGAAACTTGCTCATACCGGACAACAGCTGGTCTTGATTTTTCTGTAATGTTTTTCCATTAAATAAACAACCAATATACCGGATTTTATATAACGGATTTTCGCTTACATCGGACAAAATGTCCTGTCTCGTCGCAATGCATTTCCATTAAAAAGCACTCGTGTATACCGGGCAAGCTGGTTAGCACCATGCACATACGCAGTCGCAACAGAGCAACGGAATAAAGTTCAGCTTTCCTACACTGTTATAAACTGACTGATTTTAAAAGTTAAATTAACACATTGTATCCTTGTTATTTTAACTGTAAGTGGAGTCCAGCGCGCATCTAACCGTGGTTTACAGGTAACATGGACGGAACTCTGTTGCAAACATTTTATAATTACAGTTAAAATAACTGGCAAAAAAAGCTGCATGTTTATGACAGTGTATTTGCGGAAACAAACTGGCGCGGTTTCATTTACATACTTTAGTTTTTAGTCTTCTTCATTGATGCCAGTTGGAGCAACAAGCAGCATCATCCTGTTATCCATTGTGTCCAGGCAAAGACGGACAAAATTAAGACAAGTATTTAAGTGCACTTCAGAATGAAGTTGTTCCGATCTTTATACACAAAGTATACATATAAATTCATACATGTATATAACGGATATAATCTGTTTTATGCGCACAACTGATTTTGTCCATTTTATGCATATAGTGGATTTCGCTGATAACGGACAAAATGAGCTGGTCCGATTGAATCAGTTATACGCAAGTTTTACTGGTAATATGGAAACCGATTATGACTCCGGACTTGGAATTAAATAATCATGATGCTATAATTAGGTACAGCAGGATGTGCTCACAGCAAACACAGAAGTTAACATCCTAGTTTATCGTTTTGCAAAGTGAACAAATTTTTTTTTCTCTAATCGTTGCACACATTGCATCAAGAAGAAAGCAGCGCGTTTTACTGCCGATGGCCAATTTTTATTCATTGGAAAACGTGTTCATCAAGCAAAATGACTGACAACAGGTCAAGAATTATTAGCACTCATTTTAACTTAACAAGGAGAACTGGCGACACCGGATTGTCCTTAGGATTTTTGGAGTTTATGTAAAGTCATTCTACATAAGCGTGGAGGCTTTTATTTTGCTGTGGCGGTGCGCCACGATCAATTACATGTAGCGGAAACCCTGCGATGCACTGGAGTGGTCACCAACTCCCAACCAGCTACAATTAAGTTTCTGAGCTATCATTCCTTCAGTACACACCTATTTTCTTAAACCCAGAAATTGCAACATTTTCTATCACATTAAATGAAAACGTAGTGACCTGCCTCATATTCCACGTGGATGCATCACTCCAAGTGCAATTTGTGGAAGTGTTGTTTAAACTTGTTTGAGGTTAAGTTTCCAGACTTCAAGTTGGCACCTAATAATGATAAGTAGTTTGCAATATGACTGTTTCATCTGGTGAATAGAAGTGGAGACCTATTCAGCTTTTATCATTTTTTTAAGTTGAAGATATTGACCTGAACAGTGAACACACAGTGGTACTTAAAAGGTAAACTAACTGTATTCCTTTGTTTTAATAAACTTCGAAAGCCTTGTCTGTGGAAATCTTTCAGTATTGCTGCTTACTTGTAAGTAGAAAGAAAATCTGCAGTCAAATAATTCGTAGTGTATTGGGATACATATCGTATCGCAACCCCTGTATCGGGATACATATCATATTGTGACCCCACCGTATCGTTACACCTCTAGAAAATAGGTGGTTTTACCCCATGTTCTATTTTTAGTGACAGCGGCCATGTTATTCAGACAGCGGGCATAATCAACACAATTTTTAAAGTAGAAATCCTAAGAATGCTTGTGGATAATTTTAGTCTGGATCTGTTCAGTAGTTTCAGAGGAGAAGATTTTTGAAAAACGATAAAGACAGACAACGACAGACGACAACGGACGCCAAGTGATGGCAATAGCTCACCAAAAAAAACCATGATCAAGTGAGGGGAAAAAAAATATGGACTAATAATCCCAAGATGTGTAGGTACCATCTTAAGGGGAGGAGAAACCTTTTGAAAAAAAATTGTCATTTTTGGATTGAAATCATTCATACTTGGTGTATTGACAGTATATGACCTGAAATACACAAAAGATGAATTTGACCTAATTTGCATAATTAGGTCATGTGATTCAAGATGGCCGCCACCCCAGTTTCACTATTATTTCTTTGCCTTATATCTCAGGACTGAAGCAAGATATTTGAATCAGGTTTTTTTTTTTTTTTTTTATTAGATTTGATTTATGTTTACACATTCTTCTGAACTAGAATAAAGCATTTACACATAATACTAGAGATCTAGTGGGGTAAAAGAGGATTTTGCCATTTTTCGCCCGATCGATGAAATATAAATCACCATAACTCACAGACCCAAAGTGCTAAACCAAAACTTTTAGTTCAGTAGACTTCCTGATATGTACACAGACTTCTGTCAAAATTTCATGAGAAAAGCTCCACAAATAAGTGAGATATAGTGCCTTAAATGATAGCAATCGGGGCAAAAATCAGGTTTTGAGAAAATCCAGGTTAAAGTCAAAGTACACCTACAAATCATTGTAACAGTCAACTTAGAACATTAAAATGCCCCTGAAGCATAAACTTCTCCCTCCTACTCCCTCTGATTGTCCTGTTCTTGAGCAGATTGAAGTGATTTGCTCTTTCTTTTGGCTTTTTCAGAGTCTAGGTTGGCGTTCTCTGCCCCCCTAACGCACGACGCATCCACCTGCTCTTAATTATGAACGATTAAACTTTTAATTAAGACCAAAATTAAAATTTTGATAAAAATTGTGAAAAACCATTTTTTTGGATTTCTCCTCCCCTTAAAGTACTTTGATCAAAATATCAGGCACACGAATTTCCAGCTTTTGTGCAACATTTGTACACCTGATTTTGTTTTAGCCGTGTGCATTGCGTTTTGCCAGCGAAATTGGATTAGTGTTGTCAGTAACATTTGCGGCCAACTGTTTGTGTCGTGCTTCTTTTTAGAGCTAAAATTGGCAAAATTGGGTTTTGACTCGGAACCATGAGAACCACATAGACTGAAAAAAAATTACTGGGGAAACACTGAATCCCCCCTTTAAAATTCAACTGGAAAGACAAATGCAATGAGCTTGAACCTGAATAGCATCAAGGTTGATACCGACTCACGAGCCAACAATAGCTTATATGTTGTCATGGCTATCTTGTATTAAGGCCCAATAATATAATAGGAGTGTTTCCAATTAAACTGATTCAAAAAACAGGTAGGGTAGGTCGGCATTTTCTTTTTTTTGCTGTAAGTTTTTATTTTTGTTACATTTTTAGCGGAGGTAGGTGATTCGCCTTTTTTTCTCCATCACAGCAATATGCAAGACATACGCAAAACCACACAGAGACATGCTACCAGTAAATGATTTCGGTGTATGCTACAATCAACATATAAATATGCAACAACTGACATAGTTGCACAAAACATTAATAAACTGAACGAACAAGAAAAGTTGTTATAAAACCTTACTTTTCGAGATACTGTACAAGCACTGTATATTTCAACAGCACTACTATGTTCTAAAGAATCCTGTAATTTTTTTTTTTTCCCCTGAATCTCGTAATTTTGGTCCGATACAGTTTGCATCACTTAGCGGAGGGCTACAGCAATCATTAGGTGTCCAAATGTGTTTCATCGCATATACAGCAGTTCCAACTGCAGGATGATTCAGCTTAACTCGTAACAAACAAACATCTTTAAAACATCAATCCATGACTCAAAATGAACTAACTTTTGACTGGAAAAACTAAACCACTGAGTGACAACTTTATTTTGGCAAATCAAGTCATTTCTCGTGACTTCTGACCTCAAAAACTACCGACGAATAGGAAAGACACTCACAAATTCTCAATGGGCTTTTGCACGAAGCTTTGCTCAAGGGCTCTGCTGGAGAATACAGACAGATCGCAAAACAGCTAAACCAGCTAACAAGAAAAAAGCGCTGCGAGCAATCAATGACGTCATGCCAGACATCAGGAGTTGGCTTCATTTCTTTTTATTTTAAATTGAAAACATCAAAAAATGTTGAGGATCAGCCCTAATAACATAGGTAGGGTCAGGAAACTAGAAATACACCTATTTTTTTCTTTGGCCTAATTGATAATGGTCTCGAGGTGGCTAGTTAACTGATGTAGCAAACACATCCATCATTTTTCACATCACTGCCGCCAAAGTGGTAACTAGACAGTCCCGTCGGCTGCAACCGCATGGGTGTAGCCCCCGAAAGTCCGTTTCTCCCCTTTTCGCGCATTGTTCAGCCAATACTGTCGCCATGGCAACCAAGATCAATAGGTGTCGTAAGTGAAGTGTAACACATGTCAATACCAAATATGAAAGTAATCAGTCAAAACTTGCAGCCTGTACTGCGTCCACAAGGAAATCTCAATGTTTTGCCACTAATTTGCATATTATTCGGCCAATACTGTCACCATGGCAATCAAAATCAATCGGTGTCATAAGTGAAGCACAACACATGTCCATACCAAATATTAAAAAAAACACGGTTAAAAATGACAGCCTGAAGAGCGTCCACAATAAAGTGTCTACGGACGCGGACGTAGCGGCTGCGGCAGGGACGACACACGCAAATCCATAGTAGCCGCCCGACTTCGTCCGGGGGCCACAATTAATGATCAGTCACAGGAGGGAGCCTCCATCTGACTAAAAGTACTCTACAGTGTGACCTGTCAGTAGGTTACATTGGAGAAGTAAACTGCTGTCAATTTAAGTTGTCATTCGCTCATGGTCTCAGTCGTCACATGCATACAAACTATAGTTCACAAAAATATCGGTGGGAAAATGTTGTAAAATGGCACTTGCGTGACTAACATATGGTTGAAAATAAACACGTTCTGTGAGTGTGTTTGTAGCCTTGTTTGTGCAGCAGAGTTTACAAGAAGTTACAAAGAGTTAGCAGTAACAAAGACTGATTGGTGTTTAAAAAAGGTGCTGCACAGCATGCGAATATTATTTTTGAAGCACTGTGTCAAAGCGGAGGTTCCAACATTACATAATTGATTTTTTTTATTATCCCCCTCCAGGCGACAGCCCAAAAGCCGGATTATGTCGTGGCGCAGTCCATTTGTCAGTCTTGAAAGGCACTTGGCTTCTGAAATCAACTCCAACAGTTTTCATATGACATCCCCGAAACTCCGCGCATTTGCAGCAAATAGACAGATGATACGCATATTGTAGTCGCGACTTCAGCAGGAGATGTTGTGCTAGGAGCGCTCGTATCTGTTCATTTCAGAGAGGCCCACGAAAGTGATTTGCCTGTTTGGATCAATAAATTATTTTTGTGAGGTAGCTGCATTTTCCACACCCAATTGGTATGCTATTTTTTGGAGAATAAATAAATTTAACTGTTGCTACACTTAATATTTCAAATAAGTGATCGTTTTCTTTCTTTTTTTCTCTTTCTTGCTTTGTTTAGCACCACAGGCTGTTGTAGATATAGAGAGAACTGCTCATTTTGGCTGAACTCTCTCTGCCATGTTTGCCATCATCCTGCAATGCTCCAGCCATGGGCAATAAGAGCACGGGCAGGGAGCTCGGGTGCACTCAGATAGATGGGCTGGATAGAGAGGCTGGTAGGCCTTTCAGTCATTTCATTTGGGCTGAGTGAAATGATTGGACAAGCTTATAATAGCCCTGCAATAGCTACAGGTACCGGATTTTTTTTACCATTTCATTTAATGACTGCTTTCCGGCTGTTGACAAACTTCAACAAATAAAAAATCCTTCTGACAAAATTTACCGACACTGCCTTTAAAATGAACATACAAAGCAGGCCCTTCAGTTGGTGAGTGAACAAACTTAAACAATTTTGTAGCAAGATTGAGATGTTTCAACAAATGCATATATTGAACTTAGAATCAATACTTGACCAATCAATGAGCATATAATTTAGTGGTGCAATGGATCATCGTTGATCCGTAATCCGTACGGATCCCTCTTCATGGTTCGGTATGCACATGATCCGCGGATTGGCTGATGAAAAAAAAAGATTGTGCTAGGGGTGTGACATTATCAAATCATGATGATCGTAAAGCGAAATGAGACAAATTGCCGCTATGGGGTGTGTGTCAGTTGCGTCCCATTTCTTCTTGAAACATACAAGCGGTCTGATATAAACAACCATTTGAAGCGCTTCCGGGAAGATAATTCAGATTAGAACTCCTCTAATTGTCGGCGAGGTTGGGCAGCTTCCATCACCTTTTTAAGCTCAACTGGCCAACCCTAAATCTGCTCCTGTAGGCCTATAATATGCTCCAAATGACAATCAAGCAATTTAGCCTGTTGCCAATGATTATGAAGTGATAGAAGAGCTGACAGACGTAACTGCGCTACAATGTTAAATTGAAAGAATGCCAACAATCTATAAAGAATTACAAAAAAAACCTTGTCCAAACTCCATCTCTCATCGTAGCGTTTTAACTGATTTTTAAACTCTTGCATCCTGAACTTGTCATCGGAGGATTACCTAGCCCTGCTTTCACCATGCCTTCTCCAAACCGGTTCCCATTTACGTTTCCCAATTAGCAACTTGGTGTTAATTCGTTTAGATGCGAGAATCGGTCGGTAGAATTACTGTCCTGCTCCCCTCATCTTGCATTGTTCATTGCAATTGTCAAGCATTTCCCCATCCACGTTAATTGTGACATAAAACGGCAAGGTCTTGAGAAGCTTCTGAATTCATGTAGCTCGCAAAATGGCAAATAAATTTTTTCTGTCTGTGTCCTGCTTGATACGCCTAAGAAAAATTTCTAATAAATGCAGTTTTGCCAACTGAGGTCCGAGTGTTACGTTTGCTTTCGTAAAAATAAAACTGTCCACAGCCAGTGACGTTACTGTAATGCAGGTTAACCCTCAACCTCTTTCTAATTTAGAATGGGACAGTTAGCTGAATTAAATAACTGAGCACGTAGGCAACTGATAAGATACTTCACCAATTACCATTGATGATTAAGATATAAAGCTTTGCGTCAGTGGAGGGCTACAATGAGATCTATAAACGCCAATTAACAGAATTTTCTTGAAATTCTACATTCTAGTAGAATATTAAGTAGCAAATGCTGCTGAGGATGTTGTTTAGATAAGGTTTAGATTTTGTTTACGATTAACTGGATAATTGCCGTTCATACAATCTCATATTGTAACCTCCGTAAAACTTTCCCAGAAGCCGGACTAAAGACCCCATAAATGATTTTGACAACATGAGAGGTTGATGCATAGCTTGCATTTGAATTGATTTTAAATGCATGCCGTGAGGTGAACTTTCGCAATGCACTAATAATCAATTTACTAAATTATTCAATTATCAACCCTTTGACGCAAGAGCGTGAGTAATTTAAAAGCCTACATTATTATCCCTTTGCGCATAGTGTGCAGCTGCGTTTCCCCACAGAAGTAGCATATTCTTTTGGAAACATTTTGATGAAGCGCAATCTTAAAATAAATTAGGCTGCACTGCTGGAAAAAAAGGTTGAATCGCATTCATGCAAATATGTGTTGTTCAATGGCTATTTAAGTTTATAAATGCGGCATTCCAGTGGATGGTGGTCCACTGACATGGTGGAAAAGCAATGAGTGTAAATACCCCCACACTGCCAAGATGGCAAGATGGTATCTCGCTGTGCCTGGAACTTCAGTGCCTAGCGAGAGGGTATTCTCTACTGCTGGGGACATAGTGACTGCAAAGAGGTCTACACTCTCCCCAGACAATGTAGACATCCATCTTTTTGAAAAAGAATTTAAAATTATAAGCAGAGGTGTGCTTTGCTTTCTTTCTTTTCTTCTTTTTTGATGATGTGGACATAGGCTAGTTTTTAAATCACTGTCCATGTTTAAAGAGAAGGTATCATGAAGTATCATGGCTTAGTGCACTGTAAGTTGTTTTTCATTCATGGTCCATGTTTAAAAGAAGAAGGTATCATGTCTTAAATTGCACTTCAATTTGTTTTTATATAATTTAAAGCTTTTATTTTTTATTTGATGGGCAGAAGTGTTTTACAAAATAAATGGAGGACAAAGTTATATTTGTCTTGTCTTTTTTTTTTTTTGTTGTTGTTGATCCGAAAAGTGATCCGATCCGTGACTCAAATCCGTGATACGGTCCGAACCGTGAGTTTTTTGATCTATTGCACCCCTAATATAATTTCATATCAACCTGAAGTGTTCCCAGAGACAATATAGCGTATCTGCTACAGCATTAATACCTAGATATGTATCTTTGAAACAACATTAATTGACAAAGAATTATGTGAATGAAAATAAACTAAGAAAGCGATGAAGTAGTTGAGCTACCTTTCTCCTTCCTTCACAAATCCTTTAAGAGAAGATCCCCTGTTTGTTGCTGTTGCTTTTCCTCCCAGTCCAACAATAAGAGCCGTGAGGATTGCACTCTTTCCACCTTAAAAGCACATGTATCAAAGTCAAATCCCAATCAGGACACTGCAAACATATTCTTAAAATTATTCTCCTTAAGAAAATAAAAAAATTGTTGGACAGCACAAATTGCTAATGAGTCAACTACACTGTGTTAGTGTGTCCGACCATTGTTAGAATCTGCACACTCAGGATTTTAGTACAATGTTGATTTAAAGTGCATATTGGAAGTTAAAGTACCCACTGAATCAGAGCATAGGAAAATTAGTTCAAGTCATAATTTTGGTGAAAAAAATCGTTTAATATTCACTACATTGGCGCAATAATGCATTTTTCTGAGGAATTTCACTTCCGCATCAAAAAACTGACTTACCGGCCGCCACGTCACAAAAGGGAAACACAGCAGATTTAAACAATCAGAAAAGATGGACTTCAGTGCTGAAGAGGCTGAAAACGTCTTTTTAACTTGAATGTGACGGACCATTCACGTATAATTTTGAACCTGTCAGGCGTGTGAGAGAACAAGAGGAGCCAGGAATCAGACCCCATGGCCACATGAGAAAAAAAGCTGCGGCGTGAGGAGAATGAATGGAGAATTGGGCAGGTGTCCTTGTGAATCAGGCTATAGCCAATATTAGCTCATGACCACCATTAGCGACAGCTAATGTCAGCTCATGATAGATAGTTCTTGTCAGGTCGCAATATAGAAAAAAGTAATTGTCCCAAATAAACCTTCCATGGACAATATACTTGCAGGAATATTACTTATGTCATATCGCAGGGCTCGATCTTCGCACTCGCCCGAGATCCGTGGCGGGCGAAAATTCGTTCGGGCGACCAGATAAGCTCAACCGTATTAAAAAAACCACCCAAATACACGTACCAAAACTTCGGCTATTAATCATTTTATTTGTTTAAGCACATCATATTAACCTTCAACGGTTAACTATGAGCTAGCTCTCATCAGTAATAATTTCTTGCGTTTCAAGTGCAACGTTACATTCCGTCAAAATCGGAATAATTAGATAGAGCTATGGAGAACTACTGATTTAACTTCATTTGGGCTTACGGTTCGGAATACCAGGAGTCACTAAATGATGACAGCCAACAGGGGAAGAAACAGCTATTAAAAGCAAACTTGCTAAACTCGCCAACAAATATTGTGTTTTAGGGGCGGTACTTCACGCACATGCAAATGAACTCGTACACGCATATAAAACGCTTCACTTTCATTGCCAGCCAGCAGGCTTTATCCGATAAATCATCTCCAGCATTTACGGACACATGAAATGGAATGGAAGTTTGCTGGCTCCTCCGGCTAAGTCACTCGTTTGGTCTCTGGCAGTGTCTTTATAACAAGTAAGCAAGATCCGAGGTCTGAGTTCTTTACTTGCACCATATTCCTTTCGGGGTTTGCAAAGGGGGCTACCTAATATAGGTACCGGAACTCCATATTTTGCAATGGATTTTATTCACGTCCGCCTTGTCAGAGTGTCCATTCCTTTGATCAACGTTACTTTCCCATTCTTTACAGTAATGCTATGTTTCTCTTTTTTGCCCATGTGTACAAATACACTAATGGCTGTTGTCTTGGCAGATAGTGAGCCTAGTTAAATCCAGGTGGGAACTTTTTTTTTTGGCTGGGCAGTGATTGAACACAAGATGTATGAAATTATTTGTTTTAGTTACACTGTTAAGTGTTTTTCATTTATTTAAATATATTTTTGAATTATACGAAGTATTTTAATGAATGCCTGTGCCATTAAATTTCACTATATTTTAGTCATTTTCAATTGGGATTGTAGAATCTTCTGTGGGCAGTCAGCAGTCCGACTGGCTTGAGGCAAAAAATGCGAAGATCAAGCCCTGGTATTGTGTAACATGTCTGCACTATTCAACCGTGTTGTGCTGCTGAGGAGAGAGAGGAGATATATAGACGATCCCCAAACCTGTATCTCTTTGGGGTTGTATTACACAGATTTTTAATCATTTAAATGGAAGTCTTTAATCAAGATAAATGAAAGTCTTTTTTGTCCTGATTTTTTTTTTTTTTTTTTTTGAATAAAAAATTTGGCATCTCCAATCCCACCCGAATCTGGAATGTCCAATTGGGCAACTATGTACAAGGCTTTCGCATATGCGACCCCCTGCTGCCAACTCAGGAGGGTGAAGACAGCTCGAGGCTCTCCTCGAAGCACGCGCCTGTCAGCCACCGCTTCTTATACACTCATTGGTTGAATCGTCGTTAGTTCAGAACGAGGGCGGAGGATACCCAAACATGAACAAGCTTAGAATCTTCCTGACAAGCGTGCGTCTGGCCAACAGGAGGCGCCTAAGGAACGAACAAAGCAACTTCTATTACCCTTCCCGTCAGACCCTTCCCAATTTGCATCCCTGTAGTGCAATGGCCAATTGCGCGCTACTTCTGAAAAAGCTGCCGACCACTGCCGGATGGTACGACCGGGCCTCGAACCCGCGCCGTGATAGTCATTTCTGCTTCGCAATGCGATGCTTTAACCGAGTGAGCTATCCGGCAGCTCTGTCCTGATTTCTGGCAGGTGCTTGTGTGGTAACTGTCAGCCAATGCCATCAGCCGACACAGGCTGCACATACTAACGGAGCAGCACCTGCTATTAGCCTCACGTTCTTTCGGCTTCAGAATCACATCTCAAACTCCATCAAGTTGCCTGAAATGTAGTCTTCTTGAGTAAAATATGCGTCACAAATAACCGCATTTTTAGTCACCGATGATGCAGTGAAGTCGTATTTCTTTGCCTGAACAAAACGCACCCAGGCTGGGAGGCCAACTCCTCTGTTTTTCCTATCAGGAAAGAGGTGGATACGATGTCCAGACAAGCAAGTGTTTGAGCAACCAGCACAAACACAATCATTCACCATTTTGCACGCAAAAAGTAAAGAAAACCAACTGGAAAAAAAAACAGAAAGTTCCAATTCACAAATCGCCACCACTCAAATGCATTAATGCAGGTTCAGCTTCCCCCTCTAGCTATGCCATACCATGTGGTTTTGGAAAAAAAAAAAAACGCTTGATTTCTGCAAATATGTCATGTAAAACCTAAGTCCAACATTAGTCCTTAAAATTATTTTCAGGACAGATCATGAATTTTGAAAAAAAAAAAAAACTTGCAATATGCACTTTAAGTATAAATTATCACAAGTGATGCCACGTTGCAAAGTGAGAAGATCAGAGCAGCGTTAAATTGCAAGGCCTCTGTTGAGCACATAAATGGACTTACTTCCATTGTTTCCAATGACAAAGTTGACATTGTCTCCAAAAGGAAAAGGTCCAAGCAAAGAGTGACACATGAAGTTTTTCAGGAAAATGCTTTCAACTAAACCCACTTCTCCAGAAGTCTGAAACAGACAAAAAAAATAGTGAACAGGCCTTTACATCACATCAAATAATCACACATAGACCCTTCAATGAGGAGTAATTTCTGGTATCAGTCACGTGGGTGCCCCGCCCCCTTACAGAGAGTTGCAGCAGTGCTGAATGTATTAATTCCTATGGATAATGTGAAAGTGAGCACAGAGCATCACAGACTATTTCGCTCCACTGTCACCAAAGTAAATATTGGACTTACTTTTCACAGGCCACATATCTTTCAAACATTCTGACGCTGCAATGATATTTTTAAGACCAACAGATCAGGAGAAAATGACCTTTGTTAGACACCTGTGTCTCTCAGCAGCGCTCACGTAACTTCTGGCAATACAGAAATACAGTATGGACTGCGGGAAACCATGAATAAAAATTTTAAAATTAAATAATGCTCGTGTTTCTATGCTCAGAAATACTGTTATTGTCATTGAGGTTTTATTGTTTTTAGAGTGGAAAAGGAATATAGCCCATAAGATTGTTATTACCCTTGTACTGGGTTGACATCAGATATTAATAAAGCGCTAAAATAAGGCGCAAACATTAAATGTGCACCGTTTCTTGCGTTGTTGTCCAAGCATGTTAAAAATACCGAAATAGGCCGGGTCTTTCATCTTTTCTTCTCCCAAGGATGCAGACAGGTTAGAAATAAATGAGCAACTGTTGTATTTCATTCCAGCTTCATAAGTTTGAACTAACTAGCTGATTTTGTTTTGTTTTGTAACACCCTTCAAGCTCGCTAATGGCAATTACAAGAATTCGCGAACGCCCTAGCTAGCCAGCTAACTCATATCCGTAAAGCATAATATATACGTTCGCGGTGTAGAAAAATGCCTGAAGAAGCAAAGTACAATGAAATATAAGCGCACCATGCAGATACAAGACAGATACTTGTATATTCCAACATTTACTGCGAGCAGAACATGCAAAATACTTCCGCGACTTCCCGTTCCCGACTGTTCTGGGACAGGCCGAGAACATGCCAACAGGTTCACCGTTTCGAATGGGAAAGTGTGGGTTACAATGGATTCACGAAATCTACAGACCCTTGAAAACACGTACTGTAACCATACATTATGTCTTCAGACAGCATTTATTGTTGATGCACACTTAATTCAGCTTGTGTCTGACTCCTTTTTTGGAAATATCTCGACTATCGGAGCTCAAATACCAATGTAACACGCATTTATATTGCTAAGGTATAAGTTTATTTGAGTAAAAGAGAGAGGAAAATTGACATATTCTTCACAGGTTTGCTTGCTGTTCATCATGTTGGATGCTGTTCGTTCTCGCTGCACCACCAGCCAAGGTGGATTGAGATTTAGGAACAGGAACGCCTACACGGCTGTTCGACTCATTCAAGTACACGTTCTCTGCACCAGAACAGGAAGTCGATTACGCCCTTAGGAGACAGGAAGTGTGACCAGTTTCTCACAATGGGGGTATATTGGGGATGAGTGGTCTTCCTTCATCTAGTGTCTTTGGTATCAATGTTGATCAGTGTTGGCGTGCGGGCCAGCCCCATTTCTGGGGCTCTGGTAGACATACGGATTCTTTGTTAATCCTGCAAGACCACCTAAAGCTGAGTAAATATTATACTCGCAAACAAAACTCTTCAAGTAAAGATGGAATTAATTAGCTGGTCCCTGAATGCGATTGACAGAATTTTTTCAGCAAGAAGCGGAGCACCTGGCGAACCGCGCTGCCCGGACGCGACTTTTGCTGCTGGCTACGTTTGGGACGCGTGGTCGAGATGGCAAGTTCTTTGTCTGGCGGCACTATCCCTTGAAGACGTGGAGGATTTTTACCTATTTGGATTTATAGTGATGGGATTTCTCCTAATTGGCATGGGAGTTGCTCTGATCTACCGCAAAATGTGCGAGCTGGGAGCGAGGAAAATGCCCAACGTGCTGCCTAGCACCGAAATTATTACGGAGCGCCTCAGTGGAGTAACGAGTGAACGGGCGATGGATTTACATCGGAGAGCATCAGAGATTGGAGAGTTGCTCAAAAGACATCTGCGGAAATGCACAGAAAGATGGACGCTGTTTTGTGTCAGTGTGGGGAGTTTGTGCGTTTGACTGTGAATTTGGGCAAGAGACAGGACAAGATGATGGGAGAACTTGTGGCCCTGAAGTGCGAATTACAAAATTTACACAATGGATAGCGGATCAATCGAAATTGCTTGTTCCACCCGAAATTGAATAGAATTGGGCGCCCCCCCGCGTCTCCCCTCTGTCTGCCTCAGCCTCACACGGACCGGTTCTCATCAACAACATTCCCTTATCCCTCCTCTGGCAAGGACAGAACACTCTGCCCCTGATAAGGACTTCTGGACTCTGCATTCCACCCCCCCTCTGCCACAGGCTGCCTCCGCATTTTTCATTAACCCCTTTTTCTCCACCCTACCACCCCCCCCATTTCCATGAAAAAATTCCTACGCGTTTCCAGCGTGTCGTGTTATAAACCTGATGTGTATTATGTCTGATGTCATCAATATGTGTTATAAATGTTTTTCTGTGTTTCTTTTCTGTGTTAACTGCAACCTTCAATTTCGAAGAAGAAAGTGGAGTTGGCAGCGCGACGCATGTTGCAGCAGCCCGGAGCACTTTCTCTCCAAACTTAATTTCGTTGTTATTCTGTAACAATGACAATAAAATTCATCTGAATCTGAATCTGAATCTGAAAACAGTTCAGACTCTTCCGCTTAGTGGAGCAAAGGTGCATGAGTATCCATTTTGTTTTCATTCGTATCTGGGTCACCGTCCCTTACCATGCAAGAAAATACCTGGTCATGTCTGCGTTTGGAGAACGAAGTATTTATTGTCTTGTACAACCCCAATTCCGAAATAGTTGGGGCAAAGTGTAAATTGTGAATAAAATCAAAATGCAATGACTTTCAGATCACATCAGCCAATATGTTATTTACAATAGAACATAGATAACATTTCAATTGTTGAAACCGAGACATTTTACATTTTTTATCCACAAAATGAGCTCATTTCAAATTTTCTGGCTGCAACAGGTCTCAAAAAAGTTGGGACACAGGCAAAAAAGGGCTGAAAAAGCAATTAATATATAAGAGAATCAGCTGAAAGAACATTTAACAAGTAATTACATTAACTGGCATCAGGTGTGTAACATGATTGGCTATAAAAGGGATGTCTTAGACAGGCTGAGTCTCTCAGCAGTAAAGATGGCCAGAGGCCCTCCAACCCGTGAAGGCCTGCATTGAAAAAAAAATTGTGGAATACTTCAAAAACAATGTTCCTCAACATCAAATTGCAAAGGCTTTGAAGGTCTCATCATCGACAGTGCATAAAATCATCAAAAGATTCAGAGAAACTGGAAAAATCTCTGTGTGTAAGGGACAAGGCTGAAGACCTTTACTGGATGCTTGTGATCTTCAGGCACTCAGACGCCACTGCATCACTCACCAGCATGATTTTGTCATTGACATTACTTAATGGGCCCAGGAATACTTCAAGAAACCACTGCCTGTAAACACAGTCCGCTCTGCCATCCACAGATGCCACCTAAAACTCTATCATGCAAAAAGGAAGTCATTGTTGAGCATGATCCAGAAGTGCCGCCGTGTTCTGTAGGCCAAGGCTCAATTAAAATGGACTGTAGCAAAGTGGCAAAGTGTCCTGCGGTCAGATGAGTCCAAATTTGACATTCTTGTTGGAAATCATGGGCGTCGTGTCCTCTGGGCTAAAGAGGAGAAAGACCACTCCTCCTGTTATCAGCGTTCAGTTCAAAAGCCAACATCTCTGATGGTATGGGGATGCATTAGTGCATATATTATGGGACACTTACATGTTTTAAAAAGCACCATGAATGCTGAAAGGTATATAAAGGTTTTAGAGCAACATATGCTCCCCTCCAGACGACATCAATTCCAGGGAAGGCTTGTGTATTTCAACAGGACAATGCAAAACCACACACTGCAGCCATTACAACAGCATGGCTTCGAAGTAGAAGAGTCCGTGTGCTGAACTAGCCTGCCTGCAGTCCTGATCTTTCACCGATTGAGAACACTCGGCGCATAATTAAACGAACAGTTCGTCGAAGGAGACCCAAAACTCTCCAGCAGCTGGAAGCCTGTATTAAACAAGAGTGGGATCAAATTCCAATGGCTTAACTCAAGAAACTTGTCTCCTCAATGCCCAGACGCCTCCACTCTGTGTTAAAAAGAAGAGGGGATGCTACACCATGATAAACAGACCCCTGTCCCAACTTTTTTGAGACCTGTAGCAGCCATCAAATTTGACATGAGCTCATTTTGTGGATAAAATTGTAAAATTTCTCAGTTTCAATATTTGCTATGTTATCTCTGTTCGATTGTGAATAACATACTGGCTAGTGTGATTTGAAAGTCATTGCGTTTTGATTTACACTTTGTACCAACCATTTCGGAATTGGGGTTGTACTTTGGCTCTCCATCTGGGTAACGTAACCCCTGATGGATGCTTCGACTGTACCTTCACTGAAGGAGCTGTCGGGACAGTGGCTTGACTTGGTCCAACTACGTCTTCTTCATCCTCCCCAGCTTCAGGCCGGGCTCTTTTGTTATTGCTCCCGTCAGCGGACCCATGCTTCCGTTTGGACATCTTTCAATTCTAAAACAATTTAAGACAGAAAAAAATCGATTTCATTTTTTTTTTTTTTAATATGCCGTCAAGATCATTTGTCAACGCAAATCCTTCGTCATTTGAGACTAAATAGTCTGAAAATGGCAGAAACAAAGATTTGACATGGTAACCAACATGTTTAAGGTTAGCTACGATTAGTTCACAAGCTAGCGAACATCGATTTTACTAGCCAAATGTTCAAGTTAGCGGAACAACACGGTCAGATAACCCACTACAGGAGCCAACTGACAGTACGTTAAGCAAACAAAAAATCCTTCGTATAGGAGCTAAACTAACCAGTGTGAACAAAGAATTGATGTGCTAACGATTTTACCACTCGACCAATTGTTGTGGTCAGTGTGACACGTTAAATGGCTAGCTATTTAGCAAGCTAAATAAATTAACTTGGTTTGTTAGGCTAACGCAAAACAGTACATGCTTTGCTTGCTGATGGCTAGCTAGCGACCGACTTCTACACGCAAGAGATAATCTTAAAGTTAATTTTAACTTAACAAATTAAAGCCACTCTAGCTAGCTATCTGTCATCTTGCAAAGAATCAGACTACATTTCAAAAGGAAACCGAAACTAAAACTGCACAAAGTGGCTAACTATTAGCAAGCAATTTGACAGGGTAGCAGTCGTCAGAAAAAATGATAACCGGAATGTTATCCCGGTTCACGTTACAATTTGCGTTAAATGCTCGAATTAACAGTTTAAAACATTTTAGCTAATAAACAAACAGGACCACTTGCTTGAGCAAAGCTACGCCTTGTAACGTAAACTGCTAGGTGATTAGCTAACTATATTGTGTTAAAGAACTAGTAAATAGCTGGTCTAACTAGCTTGCCCATTCTTTTAAACTGGTCGTCAGCTTTCCAAAACAATGAACCAGGTAAAATAACATAAAAACACAACAGCATCGTACGTCCTCCGCAGCTATATTTCTTCATGAATCTTCGGCACACCGAAAGACGAAATATTGCGCGGGTCTCTTCAAAACGAGGACCGCGAATGCGCTTCCCGGTATCAGGAGAAATGGACCAGTCAATCAAGGCAGCGTCACGCTAGAAACTTTCTAGCTACCGTATTGATGCGACTATAAGCGCATTTAGTTAGGTGCAAGAAGGGGCCCAATCCCAAACCGGTCCCTATCCACTCGCCCTATCCACTTCCCCTCCGTTTGCGCGTTCCCGCGGAGGGTCCGCCACATTGAGTGTCATCCCAAACCAATCCCCATGGAGTGTAAGTGGCTGATTTAACCCTCCACAGCGAGTCTACACAGATGCAAGTGGTGCATCTCAAAGTATAGGCTGCAGCCTTCAAAGACTGCATTTTTAGGAACCGTCACTTAGTTCTGTCGGCCAAACTAACATTTTGGGTTAGGGATAAGGATAAATTTAGGATCTCGGTTCAGGGCTAGGTTTAGGGTTAGGGGTTAGAGTTAAGGTTAGGTTTAGGGAAACCAGCGACGACTTGTCTAAACCAAAGCTGTTTAACGGAGATGAAATGACATCTGTTTGGTGGATGGAATTGAGTGACGTCCCCTAAAAATGCAGCCTTTCAAGGCTGCAGCCTATGCTTTGGCCCAATCCCAAACCGGTCCCTATCCACTCACCCTATCCACTCCCCCTCCGTTTGCGCATTCCGGCGGAGGGTCCACCATATTGAGTGTCATCCCAAACCAATCCCCATGGAGTGTAAGTGGCTGATTTAACCCTCCGCAGTGAGTCTACACCGATGCAAGCTTTCAAACTACCCTCCTTTCAAGTGCAGCACTTATTTTGTGTCCGGGATGGAAGAAACGCTGCATATCTACAAATGTCAGTTCCATGCGGCTATTTCCGAAAAATAAGTAAAACATTACCTAACCTCAAACGGACATTTGATTGACTATTTCATGCACATATCACGGAACTAAAGGTTACATTGTATTTTGAAATGAACATGCAGATGTGCACCCGAGAAAACACTGAGTGAGTAGTTTTATTTATTGAATCAATTATTGCTTTTTCACAATGTGCCATTTCATGCACAAACTCTTTCATCTTTATCAATGCTGTGTGTTCAATATTTTTAATATAAATTTTGTTGAATTACATTACCCTCTCAAAAATATTTTGGGTAAGAAATGTATGATTAGGCAACTGGACCGTCGTATACAATGCGACGCACCTATCGATAGGCATGGTGATGATTACCTCCGCTTCCCGTTGGATGAAGGGGAACAGCATCCCAAAGTCTATACGTGTTTCTACACCCTCTCCCTTAATCAAGCTCCCTCCATAGCAGTGAGGGAGACTTCACACAGAGTGACACTCGGTAGTGAAGTGCTAGTGGATAGGGACTGGTTTGGGATTGGGCCTTCGAGATGCACCCAAGCTTTCAAACCACCCTCCTTTCAAGTGAAGCACATATTTTGTGTCCGGGATGGAAGAAACGCTGCATATCTACAAATGTCAGTTCCATGCTTCTATTTCCGAAGGAAGTGGCTATATCTACGGCGCCATACATGGTGATTCAGGGCTGTATTTACGGCGCATGTGCGCGCTGACGTTTCTTCACTTGTGTTGGCAGCTTCCAAGCTCAGCACGCTGAACTGCGGTCTGCAGCAGAGTGTTTGTTTTTAATACAAACTCTCAGACCGCTTTCGCACAAGGTACGATTTTTCGGTACCTTGCCACAGTGCGATTGTCACCTCTCCCCGATGGTCAGCTTTTTCACTAGTAATATCGTACCATACCCGAGTACACATATGCCAAAATTCCAATACAGCGCGTTGCAGTATGCACCTAGGTAGTTTTAAAATGGGGAAATATACAGAAAGGAGTAGTTCACTCTTGCTTAGAAAGAATTCCGTATCCAATCTCCGCTTTTTTTCTGGCTTTTCATTTGCCAGTACGATTTTAAAAGGAGGCGCCAATATGTTTTGGGGGATCATTGAGAAGGGGCGTTAGAATATTAATATCGTGAATGCATGCTGCGCGTGCCCTAACAACCCAGTGTGTCATCAGTAATATGGATTACCATGTATTAGCCCGGAATCCATCCATATCAAGCTTTGGTCACTCCCAACGGTCACTTGCTTATATGTCTGGCCTCAGTTGGTAGACCAGCGTTTGACTTTCAAAAATTCGCACAAAATCCATGCGAGATCTGTGATTGGCTCACAGTCGCAAGGGTGCCCCGCCCCTTTAGAGATACTTACAAATAAATAAAAATACCTCAGTTCTGCATTCAACGGAAGTCCCGCCTCCCGGCTCATGTTTATACGAGTATTCATCTGAGTGGCAGCAGAGTCTCTGAGCAATGAACGAGCCGGGAGATGGGACTTCCGTTGAATGCGCGAGCTTACTTGAGGCATAACTGTGGTATTTTACTATTTTTAGTGAAAAATAACCGCGTTTCTAGAGTTCTGAGGATACGAGTGGACAAAGTTGACTTGGATTATACTGGATGATGCGTTGGACGATGGTTTGAAACTTTGTCAACGGACGTTTTGTGGAGTTTTCCCATTGCTACTGGGTGACCCCATTTGCTTCCAGCAAAAAAGGAATTTGGATAATTTTTCAAAACTCTCCAGTGGCCATAAAGTTGCGCCAGGTGAAGAACCACTTCATCCATTCAAGACATCTAATGGTGAGTAATTGATATACAAATTATAGTTTTTGGGTGGAGTATCACTTTAATCTAGCTGATGCAATCATGCCCTTCGAGCTATAGCTAATGCCAATTACAGTGAAATACGTTATGTAATTTGAGTATTGTCTGAGTATTATTTAATTTAGCCTTTATTAAACCGGGGAATCCCACTGAAATAAACAAAATGTAGATATGGCCAAACATTATCCTGTTCAAAACCTAACATCCACTCCAAGAGTAAACGCAAGCAAGCCACAATCTAATTTTTAAGCTCATGTCAAATAACATTCACGAATGCCGTTGCTGGCCAGCTAACTCATATTCGATTGGTGGTTCTCGCCAAAAGGTCACCCAATCAGCCAAGAGCAGAAAACATGAATATTCATATATTCACTTCATTAGTGACGTAAGGGCTAAACGCTGGCTATACGACTGAGGCCAGACTGATATCAGTCAGTGACCATTGGGAGCGACCAGCACTTGACATGTATGGATTCCAGGCTAACCACGTATAGCAGCACACGAAATTAAGCTCGAAATTTTCTTGACTGAATTTCAGTGGGTAAATCATCAAAATTGCTCCCTGCAACTGTCAAATGTGAGTCCGTCATCTTTTATTTGCCCAGAGACACCTCCGCTCATGCCCACTCTGACTTGCCGTAAATATAGCCCCCAATCACCGTTTACGGTGAGAAAATAGCCGAATCAGCACAAAAATGGCTTGATTTTATAGGACCCCAAAAAATGACATTTAAAATTAAATATCTCAAAAACTAAAAAGGAAATCAAAAATCTGTACAGATGCAACGTAATTCAGAACAAGCTGAATTTTTTTTAGAGTTTGAATGGAATCAATAGCTTAAATGGTGTAGGAGGAGTTAGACGGCCAAATTTAGGCGGAAAAAAAAAAAAAGAAGAAGAAAGAGAATACAGGGCTCTATCTTTCACACTGCCTTACCCGTTGCCACTACCCGCAACCTGTGAATTACGCATTTAGCAGCTTCCACTATCCCTAAACGATATCTTGCGGCCACCCTACCCCGCTATGCATTATGCCGAATCCTTTATTTGCGCCTGGAGGTGTGCCCGTGGGCGTGTTTATGCGCTTTCCCGACAATTACTATCTTGACCACACACGTTAAGGAAAGCGTATAGCGGGTCCTAAAACCACCCCCTACCCGCATTTGGGCTTTCACAAGAGCGCTATGCACTAGCACTCAGCAACGGAATTTTTTTTTTCCAGCGAGAGCGGCATTTCAGAACTCTCTTGCGAATGAAGGTAATTTCGGCGATAAGTATGTACACCTGTTTTTGCAGCACGGTCACGCAACTTGCTGTAAAAAAATAGACAGCTGTCCGATTGGAAAATGTAAACTGACGAAACCACGTACTTGTCACCAGAATTACCTTCATTGGCTGAAGAGTTCTGAAATGCCGCTCTCGCTGCGGAAAAAAAAAGTTACGTCGCTGAGTGCCAGTGCATATACCTAATTTTATTTTTCTAAAATGGGATTTTGTTCTATGGCTCATTTCAGACAGGAGAGGGAGTTGGAAGTGCATGGCGAAACGCATTTTTTTTTTTTTTTTTTTTGAAGTTTCCATCACAAAAGGGGTAGGCTTGATTTCTTTTTTTTTTTACTACATACCAAAAATTAAACAATATGTCAAATAATAATAATAATAATAATACAATTCATGATTAGCTTAACAAAAACAGATCCTCCCCTGACTGGATTTGACCTCATGCATGAGCAATTTAACTTCGTCAACGGAGAAAACGTGGCGACCTTTCTCTCTCTCCATCACGGATTTCGGTTTGAGGATTTGGGATAGCGCAGCCTGCTCCGAAAGGCAGTGGCACCTGGCACACTGATTGGTTTAACTGGCGTAACGCCCAAACCACGCCTATGCATAATGTAACGGGTAGCGCTGGTGTTTTAGGGATATAGGCAGGTGTGCAAGATAGCAACTTTCGCGGGGGAACGCCTCTTACGCAATGCGAAATCCACAAATAACAGGTTTAGGGACTCTGGCGTAAGATAGGGCCTACAGCGTGCTGCTTCACTGAAGCAAGCACACAATAAAATATGAGTGCCTTGACAAACTGAAGAAAATGCCGCTGCAATATCTCAAAGTGTGGAATGTGGTGCAGAAGTCTGACAGCTCAAATAATGAAAAAGATCAATTTCCGTGGCTTCCTCTTCTTCGTGTACATTTCCCTTTAGTTACGACTCGGCTCAAAGGCTGTATAGCAAGGAGGGAGATTCACACTGGTGAATTTAAAAAGCGAAATTCGATTTATTTCTTGAATCCAAATTTGACAAAAAAACAATGCAAATATGGGGTCAGTATCATCAGTATCATAAGTAATGTAGGTGAGTGGATGTGTGCAAAGTATGGTGAAGCAGTATTGAATGCAATCTAACCAAAAAAACAGCAAAAATCACAAGGGAGAGAGAGAGAATTGTTAAAATAAGAAAATAAATTTGAGTCACAAAATTATTTGAATCCAAACTGGTGTTGCGTGTTCATTGCCTCTGAGTATAGTTAACAGATTCAAGAAGAAAACGTCTGTTGACTAGAATGGTATTGATATGACTCTGATAAAGAAGGTTATTATTGATATTGCTGACCCTCTAACTTATCTCTGCAACCTGTCTTTCAAACTGGGGACTTTTCCTTGTAAAATGAAAACAGCTAAAATGATTCCAATATATGAAACAGGAGACAAACAGCTATTTACAAATTATAGGCCAGTTTCATTGCGATCACAGTTCTCTAAAATTCTCGAAAGTCTTTTTTGTACAGTTGGATAGTTTTATCGAAAAGCATCAATTACTAATAGACAGCCAATATGGCTTTAGAATCAACAGATCCACTTCAATGGCTCTGATCGATCTAACTGAGGAACTAACAAATTCGATTGATAATAAACTGTGTGCAGTAGGATTTTTTATAGATCTGAAGAAAGCATTTGATACAATTAATCACGACATCCTGTTACAAAAGATGGAACGGTATGGTATTAGAGGGATGGGGCCTAGCTGGGTGAAAAGCTATATTGAAAACAGACAACAGTTCGTGTAGATGGGTGAGTATAGGTCAACATGTTTAGATATATTCTGTACCACAGGGATCAATACTAGGACCAAAATTATTTATTTTATATATTAATGACATTTGTAAAGTTTCAAGCATCTTAAAATTTGTTATTTTTGCTGACGACACTAACATATTTTGTACTGAGGAGAATCTTAAACAACTGTTGGAGGATGTCTCAGCGGAATTGGGGAAGCTGAATTGTGGTTTGACAATAACAAACTCTCTCTTAATATCAGTAAAACCAAATTTATTTTGTTTGGAAAGCGGCAGGTACATCCAAATACACAGGTTGAAGTTAAGTGTTTATAACATTTGGCTTGAAAGAGTCTATGATAATGTTTTCTTGGGGGTGACAATAGACCATAATCTCAGCTGGAAACCCCATATAAATTATGTTAGGTCAAAGCTGGCTAGGAGTATTGGCATTTTAGGTAAAACAAGACACAAATTGAACTTTAAAACATTACACACTCTTTACAGAACACTCATCCTGCCCTACCTGACATATTGTGAGGAGATTTGGGGAAATACTTACAAAAACAACCTACAACCCATTTACATAATGCAAAAAAGGGCAATCGGAATTGTAAATAATGTAGGATTCCACCATCACACAAATGAACTGTTTTTTAAATCAAAAACATTAAAGTTTACTGACCTAGTGGAACTTAAAACGGCACAGAGACTTGACAAAGCAAGAAATATTTTACTCCCTAGTAATATACAAAAAATGTTCAAGGGCAGAGATGGGCGGTACGAATTAAGAGGGGAATTTAATTTAAAATAAAACAACCAAGCGTTCATACCACACTTAAAAGCATGTGTATTACTGTCGCTGGGGTGCAGCTTGCCGGATGGTCTTAAACAAAGCAAAAACATTGTACAGTTTAAAAATAAGTTCAAACAGATTATGATTAAAAAGTATGAACAAGAATGAATGATTCGTTGTACAACCCCAATTCCGGAATAGTTGGGAAGAAGTGTAAATTGTGAATAAAATCAAAATGCAATGACTTTCAGATCACATGAGCCAATATGTTATTTACAATAGAACATAGATAACATTTCAAATGTTGAAACTGAGACATTTTACATTTTTATCCACAAAATGAGCTGTTTTCAAATTTTCTGGCTGCAACAGGTCTCAAAAAAGTTGGGACACAGGCAAAAAAGGGCTGGAAAAGCAATTCATATATCAAAGAATCTGCTGAAAGAACATTTATCAAGTAATTAAGTTAACAGCCATCAGGTGTGTAACATGATTGGCTATAAAAGGGATGTCTTAGAGAGGCTGAGTCTCTCAGAAGTAAAGATGGCCAGAGGCTCTCCAACCTGTAAAGGCTTGTGTTAAAAAAAATTGTGGAATACTTTGAACAATGTTCCTCAATGTGAAATTGCAAAGGCTTTGAAGGTCTCATCATCGACAGTCCATTACATCATCAAAAGATTCAGAGATACTGGAAAAATCTCTGTGTGTAAGGGACAAGGCCGAAGACCTTTACTGGATGCTCGTGATCTTCGGGCACTTAGACACCACTGCATCACTCACTGGCATAATTCTGTCATTGACATTACTAAATGGGCCCAGGAATACTTCAAGAAACCACTGTCTGTAAACACAGTCTGCCGTGCCATCCACAGATGCCACCTAAAACTCTATCATGCAAAAAGGAAGCCATTGTTGAGCATGATCCAGAAGCGCCTTTGTGTTCTGTGGGCCCAGGCTCATTTAAAATGGACTGTAGCAAAGTGGCAAAGTGTCCTGTGGTCAGACGAGTCCAAATTTGACGTTCTTGTTGGAAATCACGGGCGTCGTGTCCTCCGGGCTAAAGAGGAGAAAGACCCCCCCTCCTGTTATCAGCGTTCAGTTCAAAAGCCAGCAACTCTGAGGGTATGGGGATGCATTAGTGCATATGGTGTGGCACACTTGCATGTTTTAAAAAGCACCATGAATGCTGAAAGGTATAAAAAGGTTTCAGAGCTACATATGTTCCCCTCCAGACGACATCTATTCCAGGGAAGGCCTTGTGTATTTCAGCAGGACAATGCAAAATCACATACTGCAGCTTTTACAACAGTATGGCTTCATCGTAGAAGAGTCCGTGTGCTGAACTGGCCTGCCTGCAGTCCTGATCTTTCACCGATTGAGAACATTTGGCGCATAATTAAACGAAAAGTCCGTCAAAGGAGACCCAAAACTCTCCAGCTGCTGGAAGCCTGTATTGAACAAGAGTGGGATCAAATTCCAATGGCTAAACTCAAGAAACTTGTCTCCTCAATACCCAGACGCCTCCACTCTGTGTTATAAAGAAGAGGGGATGCTACACCATGGTAAACAGGCCCCAGTCCCAACTTTTTTGAGACCTGTAGCAGCCATCAAATTTGAAATGAGCTCATTTTGTGATAAAATTGTAAAATTTCTCAGTTTCAACATTTGCTATGTTATCTCTGTTCTATTGTGAATAGAATACTGGCTGGTGTGATTTGAAAGTCATTGCGTTTTGATTTTATTCACATTTTACACTTTGTCCCAACTATTTTGGAATTGGGGTTGTATAAGTGATTTTGCTGTATTGCTTGAGTAGTAAATTAGTAACCTATATCTGGAAATTTGCTATTTATTTGTTTATTTATCGTAACCATTGCTTTGGAGATTTGGTTTTATGTTTTGGTACATTGTTTTCTATGTTTGATGTTTTGTTGATGTTTTTTGGATCCATTTTAGTTCTTCTCTTGATTTCATTATGTATGCAACATTTGTTGATTATTTTGTTTTTGTTTCTTTTGATGATAATGGTGTCTTTGTTTCTTGGTTGGTTCATATATTTAAGCCTTTTTTTATTTTCTTTTTTTCTTTTGGAAATACTTTTAAATATTAACTGCAACAATGTGCAGATGATTATAGGGAAGGTTCGGGATAGGCCTTTATAAGCTTATAGCTTCAGCCTATTTCCTTATTGATCAAACAAAATAACCAGCAAATTCATATTATGTCTAATTGCATTATACTTTGCGCATGATCGAAATAAACTAATTTAAACTAAACTAAAAAAAAAAAAAAACTAAACTAAAAAGGAAAGGTTATGTTTCAGTCTTTATCGTAGAGAAGAAGTCATGATCAGATTGCACCTGGATCACTGTGGCCTGCAAGCAGTTTAAAAATTTTAGACAAGCTAGCATGAAGATGGATTATGCAGTCTTTTCATTATAAAATTTTCAGTCTTTTCATCATATAATTCCTGCAGACAAGAAGAATATGGTACAGTGCGCCGTGTTCTTTTCTGCATGAACTATATCATGAAAAGGTGATAATTGTTTAAAGAGCCTTCGGATGTGGGAGTCGAGTCTTTTTCATTTAAGTCGTTGCTTTCTTCTGGGAAAAATAACGTTGCTGGGAAGGCCGTGTTGAGTTTCCTGCAGCATACGGGATTGCTAATGTTCACGATGAACTGATGACTTTTCTTATTTAAAACGGAGGAGGGCAGCATTACGCGTCAAAACCTCCAAATACACGATTGTGTTACAGCAAGAAGAAGAAGAACAACGGAAGTATTCACGTTAAGAAATATGATTGGTGAAAGAAGCGCGTTCTCCGGTTGAAGCGCTGATTTTGAAATATCTTTTGAAAATAAAACATTCATTCAGCAAAAAAAGTTCTAATTGGTAAGTCAGTCGGATTTCTTTTACGTTTACCACGCGTGACTCCTGTGAACTCAATATCTTGCATTTTGACTTCCGTTTGCGAGTGCTGAGGCAATGGCAAGCAAAAAATATAGCCCGAGCAGTATTTCAAAATATCACATTGAAACCCAGCCAGTGTCTACGAAACAGGTGTTCAGTTTGTATTTTTTATCGAATACCGTACAGTGTTTTTGAACGAAACTTGCTGTGCGTATTAATCAGGTCATAGACTGGTGCCTTTTGATATCTTGGGATTTCTGAGATTACTCTGCGGGGTCCAGAGTGATATGTCATCGTCTGATGACTCTTGTTCTCAAGTACAATACAGTAAGTACTATTTGCGTACGTCTAAGTTTTTGCACGAAAGTTACATACTAATTTGGCTGGATAAGCAGCGTGATTGAAATGGGGGGGGGGGGGGTGGCAGCAACAACGTTGTCATAAAATGTCTTCTTGCCGTGAAAATGCCTTACCCTGGACAGGTGCCCATAAAATTTTGAACTGTGGGCTGATACAAAACCATTTACCATTCAGATTAGTATATTTGATGCACGTTGTAAATAATTTTGGACCGCTACCACTAATTTATTTCTCAGGTGAAGAGATGCTAACTGACTTGTGAGCGTAGTTCTTTCAACTCTTAAATTAATTGCATTGATGTGAATCAAGATCAGGTTGCAATTTGAGGGGCACTGGGGGTAAAAATTGAAATGCATCTAATTTTACATTTTGTGTTATTTTCAGTAACTATGGTATTCCCCTGATAACTGCTTCAAATTTCATGGACTAATCACAAATACAAAGAATTCTATGGGCTCAAATGTATGCATTCCCAAGACCCATTTCAACCCTCCAGACTAACTTTTGGGCCTAGGAGCGCATGCGCTCCCAACCTGAAAAAGTTGGGCGTGCAGGCCAAAATTTAGGCGCACAGGCCAAAACTGTGGTCACGCAAAGTACCATGATACTTTTCTGAATATTTACAAGCCCAAATAAAGATACCTGAGCAGACTATCAGTTGTTGCTGCATTTATTTAAGAAACATTATCAGAAAGCACTTTGTGAACTGAAAAGTAGATATTGATGTTCACAAGAATGTTTGAAAAATGTATAAATGCAGTTATCATTTTGGAGAGTTATCATACAAGTCTAAATGTATGTACAAGTCTCCATTTCTCCAAGGGACAACTTTTCATCAAACCCTCCCCAGTACATAAACTGAATCATTCATGGAAAAATTATGGCCAAATTTTGATGAGCACCCCCCTAAAACCAACATATGGGGATAAATCAATGAATAACTCCCAATTATCACAGTGCTAGTTCTAAAATTTATAACTGTTATTGTTGCCATCCCAAGGAACAATTTGACACCCAACATGGCTTAATTGCTTTGAATATATGAGACCCAGGAGGAAGTGAAGCCGTAAAAAGCATAATTTGACTACATTTTTTTCATCACAAATTGAAAGTTTAACATTAAAATTAATATAGTTCCCAAAGTGATCCACCCTAAATATTTGGTAAAAAGTAGGTGCAGTATGCCAAGTTCGTTAGCAAAAAGTTTCAAGAAATTCTTTCACCGGTAACAATGTTGTAGGACGGCTTATTATAATAATAATAATTATTATTATTTACCAGTTTTTTTTATTTCGCTATGTAGATTTTGCACATTTCGAAGGGTAACGGAAACGCACACAAAGAGTGAGGACGATGTCCGACGTTATTAGCCCCCAAAAAACAGTCTGCTTCGCGACCGAACGCTGTTCGTGACACAGACTCATATTTAAGGCATTGCGCTGATAAGCCTATGGTCGTCGCTAGAGTACATTGGACAGGCGTCACCAGTTAGTTTTTGAATCAGTTTTGAACATTTGTTGCAATCGACAAAATACTATTCCTCTTACACCTGGCCAATTATCGGAACCCCAAAGAAAACGGACTATAAATCTATAAGAACCGCAGCTTTTCTCATCTTTATGGTACTCTAATGTAAATAAATAATCTTGCACTCGGACCAACCAGTCAAAGTCTAAGTGCGCATCCAACGTAATCCATCAGGATAGAAGGTTAGCGATTGATATTGAAAAGCTAAATAAAACCATTCGCCACTGGACGCAAGCACCCATAGCTGGTATCAACAAGACTCAAAACTGTGTCACGAACAGTCTACGGTCACGAAGCAGACTGTGTTTTCGGGCTAATAACGTCGGACATCGTTCTCACTCTCCAGGTGCGTTTCCATTACCCTTAGAAATGCGCAAAATCTAAATTGCGAAATAAAAAAATCAGTAATGAAAACACTTTCTAATATCATGAAATTTGCTGTCCGATCTGCAGTATTAGTCACCGAAGCCAAGGCCTACTGCGTAGACTATTGGACTTCTGCAGCAGACCAGCTAGTGTACTTGTAATTTCGCGTATTGTGGAGCATTTACATCGTTACTGTCAGACAAGGTTTTACAATTTTGCCGCGCGCACAACTCAGCTGACAGTGACAAGGTCGAATGTTATGCCATTCTCATCGATGCATGAGTACAGCCGAGCTGTGATTGGCTGACGGCACCAGCCGATCTATGATTGGCTGATGTACGTAATGGTACCAACCGACCTGCAGAAAAATTCGCGGCCGGCGGCTGAGAATTAGGGAGTGAATCGCTGCCCAGAATAGGCGCACAGATGTGAGAATGTAAGTCGCAAAACGTAAATCTCGGTCGCAAATGCGACCATTTTGGTCGCAGTCTGGAGCGCTGCATTTTATGATGTTGCAGACACTACAGCAATAAGAGTAGCGACTTAATGTCTTGGAAAAAAACAAGTTTTATTCAATAAAACATGCTAAATACATACATTTTATCATAATATAAAAACAACATAATCTTTGTTTCACTCGCTTAAGCACAGTGGGAAACGTGTTTTTATTTCTGGTCCGATCCCGACTCTGAATCGTGGGATAGGGCGTTTTAGCCTAATTTTAAATCTCCACACATGGCTGCAGTCCGTTTGCCCCTCATGCAATATGTTTTTTATCGACAATTTTAATCTGTTTTGGGAGCGTGCAGTTTTCTACAAAAGAAACGGAATTCATCCCACTCCGCTTGGTTCACGGAAGCTAGCTGGAGAACATTTTATTCACAATAGACATCTCACGCAAATGACTATGCCAAGCAGTGCAGCCAAAACACCTGAGGGCTACCACTTACGGTTCACAGCTACAGGCAAACTTTGACGCGGTAGCTCCCTTGAACTTACCGAGTGGTTCTCGTTTATTAGGAGCTAAATTATCACGTCCTCGTTTGGTGAAAGAAACACATTTTCTACTTGTGTTAAATTCAAGGAGCCTCAAATGTGTCACATCTGCTAAAAATAAGTTGGCAGAGTTTCAGCAGTTGGTTTTGTGTAATTTCTTTGATTTCGTTGCAGTTTCTGAAACGTGGTTGACAAATGATATTGGTGATAGTGAAATCCTTCCTGAGTCATTTACTGTGTATCGTAAAGATAGGGAACACCGACGAGGTGGAGTATTGTTCGCGTGTAATTCAGTTATTCAGTCAGTAAGGAGAAAGGATTAGAGCATGATGATTTTGAAATTCTTGCTTGTGAAATTCGTCCAGATTTTGGTGAGAAAATGATTGTTTTAACATGCTACAACCCCCCTGATAGTGTTACGTCTCAGATAGTTTTTTGGTGTGCTCAGGGATATCTTGACAAAGTGTGATAAAATTTATAATAGAATGTGTTTAGTGGGTGATTTTAATGTACCCAATATTGATTGGGATCTTTGTTGTAGCAGACAGGGCTGTAGTAATCGTGTTGCCAATGAGTTTTGTGATCTCGTAAATGATTTTAATCTATCACAACTTGTTTGGGGTGGTACACATGTTAGTGGGAACACTCTTGATCTCATTCTTACTAACCAACCTGAAAAGATGTTTAACATAGAAATATGGCTTGATCATTTTGATTCTGATCATTCACCAGTTGTTTGTAGTATAAGGGTTAATATTCTGCGGCCAACTGGTGTACCACGCATTGTTCATGACTATGCCAAGGCTGATTTTGATAGCTTGAAATTGTTTCTTGCAGACTCACTAGGACCTGTATCTGATTTTGTTTTGCGTCATTTGCAGGCTCTGAAAGATTCACTTGACATTGATTTGATGTGGTCAGAGTGGTTAGGGTCATTCCATGTCAAATCAACCAAGAATTTGCAGACATCTCTCGGAATTTTGTGAAAGTTTGTGGATGAGTGGGGACCTATGAGTAATGAATAAATCTGAAATATTTTTGCTCAACGCCTCCTAATTAGTGAGTAATTCGTTAACAAAGTTTTGACTAATTAGCGAACCCTTGCAACTTCAAACGCGTGTATCTCCCTTATTATAACAGCTAGAGAGTTGGTTTTGGTCTCATTGGAAAGCTCTTTTCAAGCCCTAGAAGTCTCTTTCTCAACTTTTCTCCATAGAGTCAAATGGAAAAAGTTATAGCAAATCAAAAACTTTAAAGGTGTATTGCAAAAAAACATATTTTTCAAATTTATTAAAATTCCTGTGAGAAGTAGCTTATGATGTTAAGAAGCTCTCCTGTAAGTTTTGTGATGGGCACCCAAACGGTCTTTGAGCTATGAGCAAATATGTGCAGGTACAACAGTCAAAATTTGCCATTTTCGTCATATTTTACTTCTTATTTTCAACAAAAATGTCTTTAAAGTGTTCATATCACCTAACAAACCGTCTTTATACCTTAAAACACCACAGCAAGTAGAAGAAAATACATTTATCCATGAACTGAATTCAAATTCAAATCTAAAACGTCCCATTTTAAAATTACGAATTTGTAAGGCGATATGATCGCTTTAAGACATGTCAAATGAACAAAAGATGGATCATGAAGGGTTCTAACATTAGAGAGTGATTGTACTGTAAACTGGGAAATATTCGTATGCATTTTAATTTGGCGTTTTTCACGATGACCCATTTGTCACAAAATTAAAACGCCATGAAAAAGGAAATTTATTAAAGGAAAGACCTACTACGGGGTCACTAAAATGCTAAATTGAAACCATGTGAAAGTTGCAACAATAGCCATGAATATTTCCCACTTTACAGTATTGTAAAGTGGGAAATATTCATCACTCTCTAATGTTAGAACCCTTCATGATTCATCTTTTGTTCATTTGACATGTTTGACATGTCTTAAAGCGATCATATCGCCTTACAAATTCGTAATTTTAAAATGGGACGTTTTAGATTTGAATTTGAATTCAGTTCGTGGATAAATGTATTTTCTATTACTTGCTGTGGTGTTTTAAGGTATAAAGACTGTTTGTAAGGTGATGTGAACGCTTTAAAGGACATTTTTGTTGAAAATAAGAAGTAAAATATGACGAAAATGGCAAATTTCGACTGTTGTACCTGCACATATTTGCTCATAGCTCAAAGACCGTTTGGGTGCCCATCACAAAACTTACAGGAGAGCTTCTTAACATCATAAGCTACTTCTCAGAGGAGTTTTAATAAATTTGAAAAATAAGTTTTTTTGCAATACACCTTTAAAGTTTTTGATTTGCTATAACTTTTTTCCATTTGACTCTATGGAGAAAAGTTGAGAAAGAGACTTCTAGGGCTTGAAAAGAGCTTTCCAGTGAGACCACAACCAACTCTCTAGCTGTTATAATAAGGGAGATGCACGCGTTTGAAGTCGCAAGGGTTCGCTAATTAGTCAAAACTTTGTTAACGAATTACTCACTAATTAGGAGGCGTTGAGCAAAAATATTTCAGATTTATTCGTTACTCATAGGTCCCCACTCATCCACAAACTTTCACAAAATTCTGAGAGATGTCTGCAAATTCTTGGTTAATTTGACATGGAATGACCCGTTAGCCATATTATATGAGGGCCAGGATAGGTTTATTCCCACCAAGACCATCAGTGACCATTGTCGTCCTCGATGGATTGATGGGGAGGTTCAACACCTTTCAAACAAAGTTCACTCTGCTTGCCGAAATTTTAAGTCCAGAAATATAGTCTCAAACCGGCATAAATATTGTTTGTTAAGAAATCAGTTACGGAAGCTGACACGTGATAAATACAGTATGAATGTTAATGGGCTTGGAAGTGTTGTGAATGAAAACCCTAAACAGTTTTGGAATTTCTTTAAATCCAAAACAAAGTGCAAGTCATTACCTAAGAATGTGTTTGTTGATAATAACTATTTTGATGACAGCTGGTCAAAGGCTGACGCCTTTTAATAAGTATTTCTCTTCTAACTTTTCCAAAGCTGAAACTCCTATTATTTTTCCAGACATTCCTCGTTATGTAAATCATGAATTGGAATACTTTAATATTCTACCTGAAGATGTTTGTTCCGCAATTAAAAGGATTGGTTTAGTCAAAGCCTGTGGCCCTAGTGGAATATCACCTTGTGTATTGAAGCCTTGTTCTGAAGAGCTTAGTTTTTCATTATCGCTTTCTTTTTTTTTTTTTTTTTTTTATTTGGCATCTCCAATCCCACCCGAATCTGGAATGCCCAATTGGTGAACTATGTACAAGGCTTGCTCGTATGCGACCCCTTGCTGCCAGTTCAGGAGAGTGTAGACAGTTTGCGGCTCTCCTCCGAAGCACGTGCTCGTCAGCCACCGCTTCTTATACACTCATTGGTGGAATCTTCGCAAGTTCAGAACGAGGGCGGAGGACACCCGGACAGGAAAAGGCTTGGAATCTTCCTGACAAGCGCCCGTCTGGCCAACAGGAGGCGCTTCAGCAACGAACAAGGCAACTATTGTTTTCCCTTCCCGGCAGTCCCTTCCCAATTTGCAACCCCGTAGCGCAATAGCCAGTTGTTCGCTACTCTGAAAAAGCTGCCGACCACTGCCGGCTGGTACGAGGCAGGGATCGAACCCGCCACGTGATAGTCACTTCTGCTTCGCAACGCGATGCTTTACCAAGTGAGCTATCCGGCAGCCATTATGGCTCCTTTTTAATATCTCCTTGCAATTAGGTAAGTTACCAGTTGAATGGAAATTGGCTAATGTGGTCCCTGTATTTAAGAGGGGTGATGAGCAGAGTGTTGCTAACTATCGGCTAGTGTCTTTATTATCAATTGTGTCAAAGGTCATGGGGCGCTGTGTCTATAATAAAATCTTTCCTGTTCTACGTCCTTTGATCTCCTCATGCCAGCATGGTTTCATGAACAAGCGCTCGACGGCCACGCAGTTGACTCAAACTCAGCATCGTCTTAGTCAAGTCTTGGACTCGGGTGGTCAAGTCGACGTGGTTTATTTGGATTTTAGTAAAGCATTCGACACAGTGTCCCATGACCTACTTCTTTACAAGCTCCAATCTTTTGGGATGGGAGGTTGCCTCTTACAGTGGCTTACCTCCTGTCTTTCTAATAGGAAACAAAGGGTTGTTGTCGAGGGGATTGAGTCATCCGTTTGTGATGTCACATCCGGCGTACCGCAAGGGTCCATTCTTGGTCCCTTATTGTTTGTATTGTTTATAAATGATTTACCCTCTGTTATTGTTAAGAATGCCTTCATGGATTTGTTTGCTGACGACAGTAAGATTTACCGAGTAATTTCAGGTCATGATGACAATTTGAGGTCACAAGAGGACATTGAGAAACTACTTGAGTGGAGTGACACGTGGCGCATGAGTTTTAACATTATCAAGTGTGAATTTATGCAAGTTAGTAGGAAGCATAGCCCTTCTTGTTTTTATTAAAATATGGATGGAAGGCTCCTCCGTAAAGTAGACAGTGTAAAGGATCTAGGTGTCATTTTCGATTCATCTTTGTCATGGGGCAAGCATATTGATACAATCATTATTAATGCTAATCAAGCATTGGGAGCCATAAGAAGAGTTTGTGGTGGAAAGGCAACCCCAGATGTGTATGCTACCCTTTATAAAGCATTGGTACGGAGCAAATTAGAATATTGCTCGACAGTGTGGGATAAGATACACTTTATTGAACCCCGTGGGGTAATTTGTCCTCTGCATTTTACCCATCCTATAGTTAGGAGCAGTGGGCAGCCACTGAGCAGCGCCCGGGGACCAACTCCAGTTCTAAAGCCAGTTCCTTGGTCAGGGGTACTGGTGGAGTGTTCCTATGATGCATGTTTTTGTGGGTGGAGTACTCCGGAGTACTCGGAGAAAACCATTTCTAGAGCCTTGTGAGAAGAAAAGGGTACAAGCTACAGCAAATCTGACAGCATTTTCATAATCTACAGAAAAAGTTAGCCCAAGACACTTGATTTCAAAGTTGTACTTTGGAAACACTTGGAGATATTCTTGCTTGAAGTTGCACCGAGAGGCAAGTTTGGTAAAATGGAAAAAATTAATCAAAATTTCCAGGGGCTGTAACTTCAAAACTATTTGAGATACAGAGCTAATATTTTGGTTTCCTGTATAAATATGGTAGAGGAGCACCTGTGAATTTTTTTAGAAGAATCTGAAGGGGTGACCTGGGAGCCACTGGTTGATTTGAGCTGGAATGACCCTCCATCATTACAGGGAGGTTTCACGTGGGCATGAACTATAAGTGTGCAGTTACGGAGATGAGCCAAGTAAATCATTGGGGGATAGGCTATCAACATGAGTACTTGGGAGGATATGAGGGAGCACTGAATTTGTTGATGGAGGAATCTATGTGTAAATCCACGGTAGGGAACTATGTGTTTTTGATATGTGATGACTGTAATTGAATGTCTAATGCAGAATGACATAGTATCAATACCTTGTCAAATTTTTGCTTCAGAAAACTGATTTTTCTTGACTACAAATTGGAATATTATTGGCTCACTGTAGCTGAAGCGGTTGCTACAGAGAACAACGTTTTTTTTCTGTCGCAAGAGATCATTTTTTTGAACTGCTGTATAGATATTTTGGGCAAGTATATTGAGCAGTTGGCACATCAGACTTGGCTGAGGGGTTTAATTCATGCAACTCCTGAAAAACAGAGATTGGAGTGGAATCATCCATATTCTAAAACGTGTTTGAGCTCGGCTTGCCAGTGAATATTCAATAAAGCCTGTCCAAGACGGTGCAACCTTGCCTGAGACAAGTGACGTGTGTATACTGCATCAGGCAATGTTGCACCGCGTGGGGATGGTTTTTGCTGCGTAAATTCCTCGCGTGAAAGTGCAGCAGCATATCTAGCATGCTATATATTTTCGCGTCACGCGAGGAAGTTACTCGCCATGTGGGGGCTACCTGCTGCAATGTTACATGTGCTCGACCAATCACAACGTGCAGACCCGTCATATGATGCGCAGACAAGTCACGTGATACAGAAAAATGTCCACAATTCAACTAATTTGTCCTCGGCCAGGATGTCTGTTACAGTTTCAGAGGGTGCTGCCATTTTTCTGTATCATGTGGAATCATTTTAATATTTGATTCATTTGCTTTATTATTAGTTGTTTATCCTTGCGTGCTCTGGCTCAATTTTTTTTAGGCTATAGTAGTGTACTCTTGCCTGTTTCTGATTAGCCTGAGGCTTCATAGCTGTAGCTTCCACAAATTTGAACAATGCGTAATTGCTTATAGTTTATCTGGAGCCATGCAGTCCTGACAGGGCCAAGATGTTCTCGATCTCTCCCAAGTTTATGTGTTCTCAGGAAAGAGAGTACAAGGAGAGCCTGGGATGCCGAAAGATAAGATGTATATGCGTACTGGGGGGCCGGCTTTACGTGGGCTGCGTGCGTCTGCAACATTCCTGTTGATACCATGATGCATAAATCAGCTCGGGGGGGGAGGAGGATGTCAAAATGGACTCTTACTGATACACAAGCAAAATCCTTGTTGGTTATCCTTGCTCTTGCCTGTAACGAGAGTTCTCGCATGATGGCGGGGATCCTTCTCTGCAGAGAAGTAAACTGACTTTGGCTTGGATATTAACTCCTTTGTCTCTGTCTGAATTCTTTTTGAGGGTAACACCAGGAATATAAAATCAAAATTCCTACAACAATGTGACTCATCTGCACATCATATGACGGGTTTGCACGTTGTGATTGGTCGAGCACATGTAACATTGCAGCAGGTAGCCCCCACATGGTGAGTAACTTCCTCACGTGACGCAAAAATATCTAGCATGCTAGATACACTGCTGCACTGTCACGCAAGGAAGTTACGCAGCAAAAACCATCCCCACACGGTGCAACATTGCCTGATGCTGTATACACGCGTGTCACTTGCCTCAGGCAAAGTTGCACCGTCTGGGGCAGGCTTAACTGATCCGGGATCTAGTGATAAAATCGTGTAACTGCGTGCATAAATTTGCAGCTCCATGTCTGCTGGCGTCTACATCTGCACAGAGGGGTTAATAATTAATTTGAAATGACAATCTTAAGGCGAGATGATATTCCATTTACTGCAGCTGATATGAATTACATGTAAAAGCAAACAGTTCTGCTACTTAGAAAGTGGTTGTCTCTTGGTTATGAAGATGGCGATTCCTGACAAGTTATTTTAAGCATGTTAATGGTGCTCTGAAATTGTGAGGCAAGCTATGAAACATAGATTTCTGCAATACAGCCCATACATCAAAAAGGCAAGTTTTGTTATTCCAAGTGTTAATTCATGCCAAAAGGCTCCAAAGTGTTTGTGACTCCTCCCAGAGATCTTGACGAATTGCAAGAGCACATTTGAAATGAAGTTCAGGCTTTGCGAAATGATCCGGCTATGGTGAGACGTGCAGTTGAGGACATGCTCCGTTGCGGTCAGCTTTGTGTCGAAAGGGGAGGTGGACATGTTGTAGGTGTTGGTGCATAGGCAGAGGGCTGTGTGTTGATTTTCTCTGACTTTCATGGACTCTTTTTTTTTTTTTTTTTTTCTGACTTCCATCGATAAATAAAACTTGTAAAAAATGAAATTTGAATCTGCCATTTTCAAAGGTCATTTAATCAGGCATGTGCAACAGTAATGTTGCAGTCAAGGGTATCCATGAATGGTAAATTGCATAGAAATGGTGAAACTATATAAACTTGGCAGATTAACCCGTTGAAGTTGGATTACCTTTTTTTGATGCGCACTGTAGAGCCCATTCTTGGAGAATCTCTGTTCTAAACAAGTTAAATAAACTTTTGACATTACCAATTGTAGTAAATAAAAGTATTGTATTCAGGCATGTTTTGAGTCAAAGGCATTCGGCATTTGTGACGTCCTTCGGCTGTGACCAGTATTCTTCGGGACAGTTCAAATTGAGGCTGTCCGCACATGGCGCATGTATATCGTCTAAGATCACTTTCAGTTTTCCCTGTGACATAGTTCAGCACTGAATTCATTTAAGTTTGAGGTGTCAATAATGCCATGATTTTCCTTTATCTACAGTTCCCTAAAGTGAACCAAATGCACTCAAGTACAGCTGTATATTTAAGATGAGTTTCTTGTATAATTAAATGCGGTGTTTTGAATTGAAGTGGTGTTTTGACTCTTTCTTCTGTGTCAACGGCACAAAATACCCATCAGTTCTTTCTTTTGTTTGCAACAAGCTGGTTCGATGGGGTGAACCACTACTGTAGGTGGTTTAGTCTTGGCCAGGTTGGCCTGGTTGCAGGGGTGACACACCCTGAGATTCCATTCTGGCTAACAATATGCGTTCAACGCACACTGGAGCAATTCACAGCCGAGTGTGACGCGGTCAGAATGAAGATCAGCACCTCCAAATCTGAGGCCATGGTTCTCTGCTGGAGATAGGTGAATTGTCCCCTCCAAGTGGGGATGAGTTGTTACCCCAAGTGGAGAAGTTTAAGTATCTTGGGGACTTGTTCATGAGTGAGGGTAAGATCGAGCATCAGATTGACATTTGGCTCGGTGCAGCATCTGCAGTGATTCAGTTATTGTACCGGTTCATCATCTTGAAGAAGGAGCTGAGCTTAAAAGTGAAGCTCTCAATTTGCTGGTCAATCTGCGTTCCAATCCTCACCTATGGTCACAAGCTTTGGGTAGTGACTGAAAGGACAAGATTGCAAATTATACAAGTGGACAAAATGAGCTTTCTCCAGAGGGTGACTGGGCTAACCCTTCGGGATAGGGTGAGGAGCTCAGACATCTGGGTAAGGCTCGGAGTCGAGAGGAGTCAATCGAGGTGGTTTGGGCATCTGGTTCGGATGCCTCCCTTTAGAGATGTTCTGGATATGTCCAAGTGGGAGGAGGCCCCAAGGCAGACCCAGGACACACTGGAGGGATAATATCTCCTGGCCGGCTTGGGAACGTCTTGGGGTCCCCCAGGAAGAGTTGGAGGAAGTAGCTGGGGAGGGGGATGCCTGGGCCACTTTGCTTCGTCTGCTACCCCCGCGACCTGTCCCTGGATAAGCAGAAGAAAATAGATGGATGGATGGATGGATGGTGTGTTAGAAGATGGTGCAGGTCCTGGACTATCCTGCCTGCAGTTGCATAATGTCCTCAATTGGGAACATGTGGCACATTTTGAAATGGAAAAATTTGACAGCAAAGACCCTGTACTGATTTAAACCTTAAGACTTGATTACGAGAAGAATCGGACAAAATTGAACCAAAAACATTTAATAACTTAAGCCCCTTTCAGATTGACAGTTCACTCCGTATCAGCACAGCAGCAGCTCCAGAGCAGCACCGGGTTAAAGTTTGATGTGAATTGATTTACGACGGAGTAATTTACTGCGGCGTAGTTTACCCGGAGTAATTTAAACCACCTCTGGAGGTGGTTTAGCTCCAGGGCAGCACTGGAGAAGCACCGGATTAAGTGCGATATGAATTGCACTCCTGCTCAGCACCGTATTAAATTTACTCAAGCAGAGCAGGAATGCTCAGTGTTAGTTGAACAGTTTTCGCTCATGCGCCAAACGAAGGCGCAGGTGTCCAGGAACTGTGTGTACTGCTGATCAGCGTCATCTCTCAGTTTGATTAATGAACGTATCTGTTTTCTATATTTATATTCTTTTTTATACCAATGCCCACAATGCATCGCGCACGATCACGCAAAGGGAATTTCTGGCCCATGCCAGGGCTTCGGTTTAGGAAAATGATTCCATGACGACTAATTGGGTGGCGAGATTTCGATATTAATGGGTCTCGCCGATTTGATACGGACATTTTATGACTTTTATACGGTGTTTTCAGGTCGAAATGAATGGGTTTAAGCGGGAGTGCCGATCCGCAGCAGCTTCGGATTGCGATCGGACGTGTAGATGTGAATGTGGTATTAGTGTCTTTATTCCATCAATGTGAAACAAGTGTTTTGAAAAGGAATGGCAACATTTAATGTGGTAATTACTTTCCTCTCCTGACTTTTGAAATATGTTGCAAGAATCAAAACTAAAATTAGTGTTTATTTTGAAAAATCTAAATGCATGCAGTGAAACATCAAATAATGTGCTGTTGTATTGTTTTCAACGTAATATACATCAAAGATAATTTACAAATCATTGATTTTAGTTTTAATTTGAATGTAACATACTTAAAGGAGCTGTGTGACGATGACTGCATATGCTTAGAGAAGATTCACTTAAGATTCACTTCTTAAGAATGTGAATCTGCTTGACTGAAAATCATAATCTGATTCTGTCCTTGGCAGTCCGTCTTTGTTTTGCATTGTATTTATATTTAGTTCCTCCGGCATTATGCTTTTTATATTAAGGAGGCTTCAGTGGAAATTTGAGGATTCAAAGCATTATTTTAAGCTTTAGCCAAGGGATACGAAGAATGTAAGCTGGTTGCCTTCGCCAGTAATTATAGAAGAAGAAAAATACCCTTCTAGATTTTGACTTGCAGTTGCGCGGATTTTCTTTGTTCAAAGTTGTGAGCATACGTGGTAATCGTGACACAGCTCCTTTTAGAACATTAATTTGACTGTGTTAGATGAAATAGAATTCTCTACTCATGTAAATGGCGACTCATGATCTCTCTCTCACTCTCACTCTCTCACTCTCACACACACACACACAAACAAGCACCCGTGTGTGAGTGATTTCTTGTCATTTTTAAATTACTGGTTACTGTTATCTCACTCACAAATAATTAATCAATATGTACATTTTTGCTATGTTTTCACTCAGTGTCTCATGTTATGACGGGCTGAAATGAGTTAAGCAGCAATTGGGGCTGTTGGTTTTGCTCCTAATAAAATTGCACATTCTCTGAATTTGCTGAGAAAATGGAATCATTTCTGAATTAAGTTCCTGAAGTTCATCTCTGTTTTCACCTCTCCTGTCTTCCAGTGACTGCATATTTGCTCCTCAATTGGTAACTATATTATTTGAGTCTTGAGTCAACTGCAAGTTGGTGGTCACTCAGCCTATACTTGGTCAGGATCTGCCTCTGCTTTGTATTCTCTGCCAGCATGTGTTCTTTTTTCAGAGCCTGATAAAAATTCAGTTTATTTTGGGTTTGCTTAACATAACATGAATGAACATGAATGGCGAGAACAGGCCGTTCAGCCCAACTAGGCTCGCCAGTTTCTTTATACTATTGTGAATATATCACTTAAGATACTCAGTGACTCAATGGTATCTAGCTTTAAGTCAAGCCTGCTCTTGAAAACTCCCAAGGTCTCTGCCTCAACAATATGGTCAGGCAAGCTATTCCACATCGAAATTACTCTTTGGGTGAAGAAATATTTCTGAATATCGGTGCTAAATTTACCTTTGGTCAACTTCCATTTGTGACCCCGAGTTCTACTAACAACACTTGGTTGAAGGAATCCTACATAATTCACTTTTTTAATCCTTTTAACATATTTAAAGACCTCAATCAGATCACCCCTAAGTCTCCTTTTCCTAAGACTAAAGAGATTAAGGATCTTCAGCCTCTTCTCATAGCTTTCATCTTTTATACCCGGAATTAGCTTAGTGGCTCTTCTCTGAACTTTTTCTAGAGCCTCTATATCTTTCTTAAAGTATGGTCCCCAGGCGCCCCGGTGGCTCATCGGTCTAAGTGCGCGTACCAAAAAAGGCTGTGTCCTTCCCGCAGCGACCTGGGTTCGATTCCGGCTCAGGTCATTTGCTGCGTGTCTTCCCCCCATTCTTCTCCCCAACTTTCCTGTCTCTCTACACTGTATAACTGTCAAATAAAGGAAAAATTCCCAAAAAAATAATCTTTAAAAAAAAAAAAAAAAGTATGGTCCCCAGAACTGTACACAATACTCCAGATGTGGTCTGACGAATGTGTTGTGCAAAAGAAGCATCACCTCCTTGGATTAGTACTCAATACTTTTGGCAAATTATCCCAGCATCTGATTGGCTTTTTTAACTGCTACGGCACAATGGCTAGAGCCTGTGAGGGTTTTGTCAACAATCACTCCCAGATCTTTTTCGTGTGGAGCACATTCCAGTTTTAAACCTCATGAAGTAATCCCGTCTAATGTTTTTATTACCTATATGTACAACTTTATATTTTGCTACATTAAATTTCATTTGCCACATTTCTGCCCAATTCTGGATTCTATCCAAATCATCCTGAATCACTTTAGTGGACTCTGAATTATTTGTGAAACCTCCCAATTTAGTATCATCTGCAAATTTCACTAATTTGCTCTCAATATTCCTATCAAGGTCATTAATGTAGATGAGGAACAGCAGGGGTCCCAGCACCGATCCCTGGGGGACGCCACTCCCCACCATACCTAGCTCAGATGAGATACCACTGACCACCACTCCTTGTGTTCTGTCCTGTAACCAGTTTTGAATCCACTTCAGAATACCTCCTGTAACTCCAATGGAGCTCATTTTAAAAATTAGTCTGTTATGCGGTACTGTGTCAAATGCTTTCTGGAAATCCAAGTATATGATGTCATAAGCCCTGCTCTGGTCATAAGTCTTGGTGGCCTCATCAAAAAATTCCAGAAGGTTTGTCAGGCATGACCTTCCCTTACGGAAACCATGTTGGCTATCCCTCAAGATATTATTACTTTCAAGAAATAAGTCCAGCTCATCTTTTATGATAGATTCCAGTATTTTGCACGCAATGCAAGTTAACCCTTTTAGGCCTGAGGCCTATTCAAAAAATGCCTATGAAAACCTATGGGCGATTTTGAAAAGAACCCCTAAAACCTGAGGTTTTCTTGAAAACAGCACCCAGGTGTCAACGTCTAGTAAAAAGCTGATATCTCAGCCTCTGTTGCAGATAGAAACAAAATTCAAAAAGTATTTGAGAGCTTACACCTGTGGCTTTCATAAGAACTATGTTTTTTATTTGTGCAAATCTTCATCGCAATATTTAAAATGCTGAATAAACTATAACAAACTATAAAATATAATAAAACCAATAAAATAAATAACAAATCTCTATCTACATAACATGCACAACTCAAATGGAATAAAGAGGCCTAATAAATAAAAGTATAAGCTCTGCATTAGAGAATAACAAAAATTTTTTCTTTTTCTGGAACAGGTGGCAGCAGTGGCGGAGCTACGGGGGGGGCGAAGACACGCCCCTTTTAGTCCTGGCTAGATCTCAATCATTTTCCTTTATTGACGTCTTTACCAATTATTGTAATTGGCAACTGAAGACACGGTTTCTCTCCACATGTGATCTAACAGCGATTAAATCGCGGGTTAAATTCAGCACAGTGGCGGAACAGAGAATTGGGTTGCACAAAACAGCCGTTTAAAACAATTATAAATCCTGACCTGTTCTCAGTCATCTTCATGATTAACAAAAGGTTCACTTCGAGAGCGCTCCGCGCTTAACAGGTGCTGCTTGTTCTCCCCGATTAGGTAAGACGACAATCATTCCTCTGGACGCGTATTTGCTGTATTTAAATCTACGTTACTCAAAATTGCATAGCCTACCTGTCGACTCTCACGCAAATGGCCTGAGCCGCACGCTTGTTATAATCTAGGCTACTTAACAGCCGAGTGCCACTGTTTTTTTTTTTTTTTAAATCAACCCACAAAATACCGAGAGTGAAAGTCCGTGTTTCATTGGAACACGGACCAGTTCAATCACGCGAAGCATTGGCCAATTAATAAGTAAATTATTTTTCTGCACTGAATTTAGCCCATGATTTCATCGCTGTTAGATCGCATACGATGAGAAACCGTGTCTTCAGTTGCCAATTACGATAATTGGAAAAGACGTCAATAAAGGAAAATGATTGAGATCTAGCCAGGACTAAAAGGGACGTGTCTTTGACCCCCTGTAGCTCCGCTACTGGGTGGCAGGCATGATAAAGTGTCCGTTCAAAAAAAATAAAAATAAACATAAAAATATAAAAAATAAAGTGTCTTGAAGTGTTACGATGGCATCTGCCCTAGTATAAAGTGCCAGTAAAAGAACAGCTATGAGCCCGGAAATGGCCGGAAAAGTAATGAAAACTACAAAATGACGTATCCGCTTTCCCGGCCTGAAGGGTAGAAATGCGTAACTGCGTCCCCGGTTTTAAAGGTTAAAATGCGCACATGCTGTCCCGGTTTAAATGGGTTAAAGTGACTGGCCTGTAATTTCCTGGCTCAGTACGGTCCCCTTTCTTATATATTGGTATTATATTGCCCTGTTTCCAATCATTTTGTATTTCTCCAGTTTCTAAAGACTGTCTGAAGATGGCGGATAGCGGCTTAAAGATGATCTCACTAACTTCCCTGAGCACTCTAGGATATAAGCCATCAGGACCCGCTGCCTTATCTGCCTTTAGTTTATGCAACTTGTCTAATACTTCTGTGTTCCAGTGGTCCAGGTGGGAGATTTTTATGTATTTTATCATTTGGTTTACTGGAACGGACAGTTGTGAGGTTTGTGTTTGTGTGTGTTAATGTTATTTTGGTTGAGGTTTAGAGCCATCAGACTGAGGGAATTCTTTTTTGGGCTGAGCTCTTGGATTTGGAGTGCCAGCCTGCCAGGAATTGGAGAGATTTTGCTTGGCTTGTTTTAACACATTCAGTAACAAGTAATACCCTTTTCTGAATTTAGATAAGAATTAGAACTCTGCCTAAATGAACCCCGCATGCATTGTAAAGGGCATTTTTGCTTACTAAAGTATAATTTACAAAATTCTTTATCGAGAGTTTCAGTTGGATGCTTCTCCCATGGTGCTGCTGATTGAGTGGACCCCATAACTCACTTTATAAAGGTAGTTCCACAGTCTTGAGCGTATTTCCTATTTACATGTGTTCCGTTGATTTGTTAAATTGTGGTGCACTTCACATGAAGGTATGCATTCATATAACATGATGTATTCGCGGAGGAGATAAAATTAGAAAACGGACTGAAAATTTCAGCTCTGAGCATGGAATAACCCAATTTTAACCTCTTCATATTTCTCATTTTACGGTTTCATTTTCCTTATTTTAATTTTAAAGGAAAGTCCATCATTGCTGTCTAATGAATTAAAAAACATTTTTTTTTCAATAGTGACCACTGCAACATCAAATGTTCCAATCCCCATTTTCCGTCAAATCTGGTTCTTTCCGACTCGTCAGCATATTGTGAAATTATGGCACAATTGATTCATATCACAGTATTACCTTCCATATAACAGGTCTTATGTCACCTCTCTTTCCCTGGGTCTGTACAGAAAATGAACGGTATAAAAGTACTTTCAGTTTTGTGTGTGAGAGACGAATCGGCATCAGGACTGTGAAACTCCCCATAAATGAGCTGACAGGGTCAAAGACCTTTGATCAGATTTTAACTGGAATGTTTACTTTATGAAATATTCTTTTAACTGCTGAAACCCCTGCGTGTCTTCTCTTTTAGCGCATTCACTGCTCGGCCAAAGCCCCTGATGCACTGATCTTCAGAATAAGGTAATCTTGGCTTTGCTTGTGTTCTAGGGTGGTGTTTCCTAGAGTAATGAGGTATCCGTTTTCCAGAGATGTACGCTTCTTTTGGAAGATCATTATCTTTGTCTTATATTTACTCCAGAAAGCAGAAATTTAACTTCTGTGTTGTTTAGAGTGAGGTCAGGGGCTGAAGATGGTTTCAGTAACAGCGTTTACTCACTGATGTAAATTTCTCACTCTCTCAAGTGCGTCACATGGCTAAACCAGCTCAAGATCATTAATTTGGGCTGTTATATATAGTGGGCTACTCAGTGACAATCCAGGTTACTTGTTGGTGTGATCATTATAGAGCATTTGTAATGCAGTTGAAAATGTTTATTTCCCTTATGGGTCATTCCATGTCAAATATCCGAATGGCTCTCACTTGACCATCACAGATTTGGCTGGAAAAAAATCCAGCGGATGCATTCACCTCCCAATAGGAGAAATCCAAAATTTTAGCTCTCAACTCCTAATAGTTTTGTCATAAAAAAATATTTTTGCAACTAAGGTCCGGCCCTTTTTGAACAGCGATTTCTGAGGAGCCACTTTCATATGGCTATATCTAGAAAAGTATCTCAGCCAAGTCCTTCAAATTTTCAGGGGTGAAAATCTGCTACTCTAACTTGAAGAATATGGACTTATAAAGGTGTCCCTTCAGTTTATCATAAATTTTTGAGTGCTTAAAGTTGATTGAAAAGTTTACTCTGTGCTCTTCGGTAGCATATTTGAAGGACTTTAAAAAGCCTAATTTCAAAGACGGGGATTTGGTATTGCACATACAGCTTCCCATGTTGGTATTTTTCTCAATATTGGCACTATTAGTGAAATGTTGAGTCCGGGTGCCTTAGTTTTGAAATGATCCCGGAGGGTTAGCTTTTTACCTATTAAACTATCGGTGTGTGTCCTTACTAATTGGAAATAAAGTATCATGGGTGTATTTTCATTCTATCCATCATTTTTGGGGTCAAAAAAGTGGATTTCGGGGCATTTTGGGTGTGTCCCAAATCTGGATGATATTTTTGAAACTCGCAATACTCCAATGATTTCAATTTTCTTTGCCTGGAAACTGTATGTGTACATTCAAAGACACTGAGATAAATATCCTAAGCAAAAAAAATCAAAGGTGGTGGTTTTCTGAGAAAAATCACTGAAAATAAGGGTGTCCAAAAAACCCTCTCAACTCCATAACCATCACTTCACAGTCTCCCCCTGGAGACAGAAGCTGAAATCACAGTATATGGCCCATGCAAACAGAACCTTTGTGTGACCCCCGGTAGCGGCCACGTGGACTTTTTTCAAAATGGCTCTGATTATTTCAGTATTTCTCAAAATTTTGGCATCCTATGGTGAGTATACTTTTTAAACTCCACTCCGTTACCTTCATTAAAATCCATGGCAACGGTAGGACAAATTTTTTATCATGCTTTTGAGAATGCTTGTGCAATACCCTCCATGGTATGGTAGGAAGCATCAAAAGTTACTGCACTGGTGCATGGAAAATTCCACTTTTCTGAAAAACACTCAACTCCATAACCTCAACTCCGTTACCAATATTGGTTATGGAGGTGAGTAAAATGGTAATGGTTTATCAGTTTCAATCAGAGGCACTGAAAAGGGTGATATTCACTCAGTTTCAGAACTCTGGTATATCACAATGTACCAGGAGAGAGCCTTGTTAAAACTAGTAATGTAACAACAACGCATAATGTAACAGATGTTACACTATGTGTTTTTGTTACATTATGCATCAACTATCCTACGTATAATGTAACAATATGACGCATAGTCTAACATAACGCATAATGTTACAATTTTTGACGCATAGTTTAACAATATTTTCTAACGCATAATGTTACAACCCCTTCAACGTATAATGTAACAAGTCCTGAACACTTATCCTACAGGATTTTTCGTAGAAAAAATCAACATGGTCAGGTCGTCCCAAAAATGCCCCAGTTCAGAACTTGCGCTGTCGCTGATAGCTGACTCTGCTGCATGGATTTTAACATTACTTTTTAGGTCACTTCGGTGAGCTTATGTCGTGGTGTGGCGTCTGTCGTTCGTTGACATGTTCAAGATTGCAAAGCGGCGCGTTTTGTTATCCTTTGGACCCTTGCTTTGGACCGAGACTTCTGATTTTTGGTGTGTGTATGGGTCTAGGCAAAAGGAGAAATACCAGAAATCAAGCGGCTCTAGGACCCTTATTCTTTGAGCTATACTTTTGATATTTGGTTTGCGGAGGCATCTAAGCGTACATAATACCAAATCAGCCCAGGTTAATGTGTTTTCTTGCCACCAGGGGGCACAATGTGATAAACTTAAGCCTATCTGAGTGCATGAAGGCATACCAGTCTCTTCTTTTCTGGTCAATATCAGGCTCTACATGTAATTTGCTCTGTGTGGGCATACACTACACTATTTTATACTGTCATCTTTCATACCTGGCTCAAGCTCAGGGTAGATGGATCTGCATGAATTGCCATCCCTCGCAGTTCCAGTCACACAAAATCATCTGAGATGAGCACATGGTCCGTGGACCATTGTTAATTTGACTGATCTTGATGCCAAAAGACTAGTTTGTATCGGCTTGAGTTTGTAGGTAAGGTGCAATAAGACGGAGTCATTATACCGCTGCGACTTCTACCTAACCGGGCCTTACATTTTTGGAAGGCGCTTGTCTTCGAGATTCATTTAAGGCTACTCACATCCCTCAAAAATCTTTTAATCAAAATGAGGAGGGCGAGTATGGGCTTATTTTTTCACCCAATTCATGCTCCAAGACCAAAAATCAACACTGCGCTTGGAATAACACCCCTTAAGTAGTAAGGTTTTGAAAATAGTCCCAAATTATAACCTAGCATGCATCGGGTGTTTGGAAAGCCAAATCAAATGACTATCTGAGCGAATTTAAGGCACTCGAGAGTCATTCCGTGCCAACTGGACCTGGGTCTGCACCACACAGTCTCAGAAAAATTTGAAAAAAATCATGCGTGTTTGCCATTATTTCAAATGGACAAATCCCAAATCTTAAGTTCCTACACCAATTTTTCATGGAGTAATTGCCAATTTAAGAAGGGGGTGTCTAATCACTTGTGAATGTGGCAATGACTTATAAGCATTTTTGAAGGGATACAAATACACTTTCCATTGCTCTTAAAGTAATGTCTGTGGGTGCATGTAGGTAAAATTACCTGAAATTTATGAATCTGCCATCAGATTTGGCATATCTCATTTGATTTTCCTGTAAAAGGCTGTTGAAAATGACAGTTTTTTCAGAACCAAAATTTTTATTTGATTTTTAGTGGGTCCCCTTGACCAAAGTATCCATAATCAGGGGTTAATATTGCAGCCTCATTCTCAGCAGCTACATTGGCCCCTTAAACCCAATCTAATCTCCTTTCTCTAGTTTAGGAGTGACTTGTATCTGAAAATGCTTATGATAAAAAAGATTTTCAAAAAAAAAAAGATTGCAAATGACGAGACACTGCCTTCTTAAATGGGCAATTATTCCATGAAAAATTGGAGTTACTTGGAATTTAATATTTGGGATTTGACCATTTGAAATGATGGCAAACACCCATGATTTTTTTCAAATTTTTCTGAGACGGTGTGGTGAAAACTTTCTGAAAACTGGTCCATTTGGCACGGAATGACCCTCATTTTAATCCTAAAAGTCTTTGGAAGGCTGTAAATTCCTTCAAATTGGGAAATACCACCTGCGAACTACAACCCCAATTCCGAAATAGTTGGGACGAAGTGTAAATTGTGAATAAAATCAAAATGCAATGACTTTCAGATCACATGAGCCAATATGTTATTTACAATAGAACATAGATAACATTTCAAATGTTGAAACCGAGACATTTTACATTTTAATCCACAGAGTGAGCTCATTTCAAATTTTCTGGCTGCAACAGGTCTCAAAAAAGGTTGGGACACTGGCAAAAAAGGGCTCAAAAAGCAATTAATATATAAGAGAATCAGCTGAAAGAACATTTAGCAAGTAATTACATTAACTGGCATCAGGTGTGTAACATGATTGGCTGTAAAAGGGATGTCTTAGAGAGGCTGAGTCTCTCAAAAGTAAAGATGGCCAGAAGCTCTCCAAGCTGTGAAGGCTTGCGTAAAAAAATTCTGGAATACTTTAAAAACAATGTTCCTCAACCTCAAATTGCAATGGCTTTGAAGGTCTCATCATCAACAGTGCATAACATCATCAAAAGATTCAGAGAAACTGGAAAAATCAAGGGACAAGACCGAAGACCTTTACTGGATGCCCTTGATCTTCAGGCTCTCAGATGCCACTGCATCACTCACCGGCATGATTCTGTCATTGACATTACTAAATGGGTCCAGGAATACTTCAAGAAACCACTGTCTGTAAACACAGTCTGCTGTGCCCTCCACAGATGGCACCTAAAACTCTATCGTGCAAAAAGGAAGCCATTGTTGAGCATGATCGAGAAGCGCCGCCGTGTTCTGTGGGCCAAGGCTCATTTAAAATGGACTGTAGCAAAGTGGCAAAGTGTCCTGTGGTCAGACAAGTCCAAATTTGACATTCTTGTTGGAAATCATGGGCGTTGTGTCCTCCGGGCTAAAGAGGAGAAAGACCACTCTTCCTGTTATCAGAGTTCAGTTCAAAAGCCAGCATCTCTGATGGTATGGGGATGCATTAGTGCATATGGTGTGGGACACTTGCATGTTTTAAAAAGCACCATGAATGCTGAAAGGTATTTAAAGGTTTTACAGTAACATATGCTCCCCTCCAGAAGACATCTATGGGTCATTCCATATGAAATCACCCAAGCTCCCAGCTTGATGGTCTCAGAATTGCTTCATTTGGTGATATTTTGTTGCCTGTGATAAGCAAATTAAATCGCAGGTGGTTTCAAGTAGATATCTCGTTCCGTTCTCATTTTATGGGCCCCCGAAAAAGGGGGCGTGGCCCACGTTAACCCTCTGGTCACAGTTTGTGACCATTTTCAAAGGGTTATAACCGATGAACTAATAAGGATACAAATTTCATTCTTTCAGGATATGTTTATTCTGTCTAATAGTCTGCAACAAACCTTATAATATAGTGGTTAACCCTTTGAGTACTTTGCAATTAACCCCTAAACATTGAAATTTGGTGCCGAACATGTCTATTTCAAATGAAATATTATGCAAGTATCCTTAGAATGTCCCCTTTGCCATTTACATTGTTGATAGTATACCTGATGGAGTTTCAAATGAAGGTAAATACATTTTTTTATCTTCATCCAATTTGGAGAAACATTAACCCCTTTTCAGCTGATTACCGAAACGGTGCACTTTTTGACCCTCATTTTGACCATGTGGGCCTGTTTTGATTTTCAAAAGGTTGGCCTCAAATGAAAGCTTATTCAAAGAACTTCAAAATGCAACACAATCAAACTTGGAACAAATACTCCTACTTGGAAAAATAAAATGCTATTTGCACATCGGCGCCAACTTCTCTCAGTGTACAGGTAAATGTACATAAATGGACAGGGACTCATTCACAATGCCAACAGTGCATGGGGGATTAGATTTGGAAGATTATGATGGTTCAGCCATTGTTTTCAGAAACCATGTAGGCCTACTAAGGGGAACCTTTATGCTGACATCTACAGGCAGTATTTATGATCGAAATCTTGAGCACAAGAGAGAAGGAAACCAGGCTCAAGCAGTTAAAGTTACCCAATTCCCTTTTCGCTTAAAAAAATAAAGGGCATGAAGGGCAGGTACGGTTTAAAGGGTTTCATCCACATTAGTAACAATTCTGCCTGGTCTGTGAAATTATCTTGAAATTACTGGGGAAAACAAATACAAGAAAATCAAATAAAATCGAAACACAAATACAAAAAATGACCAAATGATCAAGAGCATTAGAAATAAATGAGTGGAGTTCAGTATTCCTTTTATTGTACATTTTTGCTTTAAAAGGGGTCTTATTTTTCCAAGTAGGAGTATTTGTTCCAAGTTTGATTGTGTTGCATTTTGAAGTTCTTTGAATAATCTTTCATTTGAAACTTTTGAAAATCAAAACAGGCCCACATGGTCAAAAACAAAAGATATCAGTGACCAGAAACATTTTTTCGGGGCCCACGGAACCAGATATCAACTTGATTTGATTTGCTCATCACATGCAACAAAATATCACCAAATGAAGCAATTCTGAAACCATCAAGCTGGGAGCACCCCCCATTTTGGGTGATTTCATATGGAATGACCCCTATTCCAAGGAAGGTCTTGTGTATTTCAGCAGAACAATGCAAAACCACATACTGCAGCTATTACAACAGCATGGCTTCGTGATAGAAGAGTCCGTGCGCTGAACTGGCCTGCCTGCAGTCCTGATCCTTCACTAATTGAGAACATTTGGCGCATAATTAAATGAAAGGTCCGTCAAAGGAGACTGAAAACTCTCCAGCAGCTAGAAGCCTGTATTAAACGAGAGTGGGATCAAATTCCAATGGCTAAACTGAGGAAACTTGTCTCCTCAATGCCCAGACGCCTCCACTCTGTGTTAAAAAGAGGGCATGCAACACCATGGTAAACAGGTCCCTGTCCCAACTTTTTTGAGACCTGTAGCAGCCGTCAAATTTGAAATGAGCTCATTTTGTGGATGAAATTGCAAAATTTCTCAGTTTCAACATTTGCTATGTTATCTGTGTTCTATTGTGAATAAAATACTGGCTGGTGTGATTTGAAAGTCATTGTGTTTTGATTTTATTCACAATGTACACTTTGTCCCAACTATTTCGCAATCGGGGTTGTAGATTATGTTTGATGAGTTCCTTTTCTCTGTACAAATAAGGTCTGTCAAGGTTTGAACATTATTAGCGATAGTGTACCCCTTGTTGCTCATAGCCCTAAATTAAAGTAAGTTTCAAATCAGTGTAATGTTGGTGCATATTTGTGTTTCTGACAACGTTAACAGCTGCAGAAAACATGATTTCAGGTAAATTTACGAACTTGCAGCCACAGTGTGACTGTTGATGAATTAAATTGTCACTATCATTCATAAGGTCAAATTTGCTTGCATGCTGATTGTGAATGTTGCATAACATTAATTCATATCCTGGCCTCAGTTTACGAAATGGGGGTTAATGAGTTGTGGTCCATCCTGGAACCTGTGCGGGAATCTGTTCCTCTGTACCATCTCACTGGCAAAACCCTGGCAGTGGATTTGAGCTTGTGGGTCTGTGAGGCCCAGTTTGTAAAAGAGTTGGTGGGAAGAGTTGCCAAACCTCATCTGAGGTGAGTTCTCTTATCAGTCAAGCCACTGTCCTCTATGCATTAACAAATGAATACTGGTTTGGATGTCCCTGCAATCTTAATTTGAGAAGAAAATGACATCAGATTTATTTGACATTTTCTCAGTGCCTGCTTTTCTTTAAACCAGAGTTTCTTGCTGTTGGTGCTGGGGACCCCCTGGTGTATGCTGGTTAATGTTCCAATCACCATTGCAATCCTAGAGTTTCACAAGGTGCAAATTTTTCTTAATTGCACTATTCATGTTCTTATTGATAATTTACCCTTTTAAACCACATTATGTCAGAAATGACTATGCATGCCCTGGAGAGTTTTGCGTTCATATTGCATTAGATTTAATTTTTTATTACATTTAAAAGGGGGAAATTGTAACAGATGAAATTAAATAATAGACTTCCAATCTGGTGCATCCGAGCACAAAAGTCGCATTGAAAAGATGAGTGTAACCACGGCTGCGGACTTGCTGTTTTCAGGGCTGTGTGGACACAGAAATCTGGGCACGTATTCACAAAACATTTTAAGGCTAAAAGTAGCTCCTAACTTTCCGATTTAGGAGAACCTCTTAAAAGTAATTGGCGTGCCAGTCCTAATTTAAGGACTCCTAAATTTCTCTGCTCAGAGAATGTAACAAAGCGTCTTAGCACTAAAAGTAGCTCCTAACTCTGTGACAAGTTAAGGGCAGTCAACAGGACTCCTAAGTCACTGAGACCAACTCAGAAAGGATTCCAGTATGGCTGCCGTTGGTAATCTGCATCATAATTGCGTCAATATTTTTGAAGGATTAAATGATACTGAGCTTTTAAATAGGTATCGCCTCAATTGAGAGGGTATTATGATTGTAGTAGAGCTCGTCAGGGATGCTGTTATTACACCAACAAACAGAAACAACCCAATAACACTGGAGATAAAGGTTTTGACAACTCTACGCTACTTGGCCACAGGAAAAATGCAGCTATGTGAAGTGCAGACGAACGAGCATATCCCAGTCATCCGTCAGCAGAAAACTACATCAAACAAAAGATGCCCTCATCAGATCCCACATTGTCAGACAAATCATTCAGTTTCCTCTTTATGTTTGCCATCTTCAAAGGAACAAAGCCCATTTCATGGACATAGCTGGACTACCCGGTGTAGTTGGTGCCATAGATGCAACACATTTCTGGATAATTGCACCATAAGATGAACATGCATTTGCAAACAGAAAGAAACACCATTGCATTGAAGGAGGAGACCTCACCACGCCAAGGTATAATTCAGCAGAAAGTACAAAGCCTAAAGTGTCTAAAATCTGATATAGGCATAGCAGTATGTCACAGTAATGGCCGAACCGCAGCAAATCCTCGCATACATATGCCTTGACTGGGCAGCCATTGATGACATAAGGCCTCATATGGTGATGCCAGTTATACTAACGCTCTTTGTTCACTGGAGTTAGATTTTGTGTAGTGAGTCTCAAAGATGGTGGAAGAAGTGTACACAAGCGTGAGCAATAGTTCTAGCGATGAGATTAATGACGTCCAAGCTATTGGGAATGGGCTTCGAGCATGGCAGTTAGAGCCCCAACGATCTTACACAGAGGACTGCAGTTTGCTCTATAGGTCCTAAAGCGGCTTTTAACAGCTCTAAAACATCTCAAAATTGCAGGGTGTGTAAGAATTCAATGAAAACAAAATGGCGCCTATGAAAGGTATGGGTTTAATTGACATCGCAAGCAGCGCAGCACAGTCCAGTGAACTGGCGTTTGATTGGACAAAATTCGATTCACTCAGTTGAAGTGTCTGTACTGTGCATGTCGCCATTTTCAAGACTCGCTGGTTTTAAAATTCGCTGCACTGGATTATTACTTAATAAAAATTTATAAAGCTATGCTTTTTAGACACTTCAAGAATTCTACTGTCCGCTGAAATATACTTTGGCCAGGCAAGGTGTCATCCTTTCATTAACACACAAGTTGTTTTTGATGCAAACTACGACATCCTTGACATATGCGCCAAGTGGCCAGGCACAACACATGACTCCCGGATTCTACAGAAGAGAGGCTGCTATTTGAGAGGCATCACGTCCCGGCTTGATGCCACTTGATAGGGGACAGTGGCTAGGCCTGCAGGATGTGGCTCCTCTCATCATACATCAACCCACAACTGTGACCTCAGTTCACTTACAACAGGTAAGCTTGCAAAATATTTTGCTTTCATTTTTTACATTATAGTGGGCCTAGAAACACCTTAATTATAACCCATATAAGATACAAAGTTACAAGTCCCTGTATTGAACCTGTCAAATAGGTATTTACAGTCCAATTCAAGATGTTAGACATTTTAGAGCCCGCAAGAAAACTTGGAGTGTTGTAGAGAGGGGAATAGGGCAGCTGAAACCTCCTTTTTATGTGCAGCATGGAGAAATCTGTCTAATGCCAGAAAAAGCCAGCAGGGTCATCACAGTTTGTGCCATCCTCCACAACCTGTGCCAGCAGCACATCATCCCACAACCTGAGGAAGAAGAGGAGGAGCAGGAGGAGGAGGAGTAAGACTACGACACTGCTGCTGAAGACGGAGTGGCTGTTCCACTACTACAAAGTGGATTGGCAGACAGAGACTACTACACTAATACACACTTTGGGTAAACTATAACAAAAATATTGGCCCCTGATTAAGAACAGGGAGTAATGTCACTTTTCAGCTTCAATAGCTTAACAGTGCAGTTTGAATACACAGATCTTGGCTTAAAGGATCCATTACCGGGAAAACACATTTTTCCCAGTTATTGCATGGATACATTAGTCATCCCTCACTCTGACAAAATCTGAAAAGTTTTTGAGTCAAAGCAGCTTCCCTCCTCTCTTTTTTCCTCATCCGGAGGCTTTCTACTCCAGAGGCATGAAAATTGGAGATTTCAGTTTGGGCACCCTGATGACGTGTGCAGCGCAGAGGAGTCGTCGTCGAGGTGTGGCTTGGGAGTAGCAAACCGCGCCCACGGTTTTCCGCAAACACGCCCGAGACAAATATTGGAGACAAGAGGTACAGGTTCTGGTGCACACGAATGCTCTGTAGTTGGCTGCCAGATTCCACATAAAAACATTTCTAACATTCCATCGAGCGATGAATTGCAGAGGAACAAGTGGATTGCAATTATTTTTTGCTGATAATGTTCCTGCAGCCCCTGCCACAAACCTATTCCTGCATGCTCATTTCACGTTGGACTCTTTCTTCAACTTAGGCCAGTACAAAGCTGGCTTAGCTAAAAACCTGTGCCGCCAGAAAGGTATTGTTCCAACACTACGGAACCCGCCACTTTGATATTGTCTGTAAATGTCAACTTTCACATTAGCTGACAACTTTCTTCCCCCAACTTCAGTGTTATCATTACATTACCGTAAGCTATTGGATGGAGTGTGGTGCAGTTCAAATGAAACTTGGCAGTGTACCCAATACGTAAACGTTACCCTCACAGCCCACAGGCTCGCCTGACATGAAGTATTTCCATAGCTGTAGTGGGCTCACTTTCAGCTACAGTGAAGATACACACATCATATGAAAGTAGACAACCTAAGGAATCTATAGATGTCAAAAGCGCTATGCTGTGACGTCAGTAAGCGGGCAAAATAACGCTCCAGAAATACGCGAAATTTCCGCTAGCAAAAAGCTAATGTTAGCTAGCCTAGTTAATTTAGGCCAGCAATAACCGTGCACATTCTGTTAATTTGTTGATGGGTTGCTGTAGCTATATTGTTGTCTTTTCATGCTGTCCAAACGGAGTGTGTTACTCTTGATTATATGATCATGGAACTTGGATGTACTAACATTAGGTTGTGCCCAATAAGTAAACATTTCCCTCACAGCCCGAGGGCTTGCCTGACATGCCGTATTTCCATAGCTGGAGCGGGCTCACTTTCAGCTACAGAGAAGATACACGCATCATTTGAAACGAGACAACCTAAGGAATCCATAGATGTCAAAATGCTGTGCTATCATGTCGTTCAGTAGGCGAAATAACATTTCAAACATACGCTAAATTTTCGCTAGCAAAAAGCTAATGTTAGCTAACTCAGTTAATTTAGACCAGCATTAACCTTCTGTTAATTTGTTGATGGATGGCTGTATATTATTGCCTTTGTATGCAGTCCAGACGCAGCTTGTTACTCTTGATTATATGATCATGGAACTTAGATGTACTAATGTTAGCTTGCATGTGACATTTATATTCCCCCTGTTTTTAGGCAATTTCGCTAGTACATCTCAGACGGCAGGAGCACATCAAAGCCACCCAGAATGGTCGATAGGTTGTCTCCTCCGGGCTAAAGAGGAGAAAGACCACCCCTCCTGTTATGAGCGTTTAGTATGGGGATCCATTAGTGCATATGGTGTGGGACATTTGAATGTTTTAAAAAGCACCATGAATGCTAAAAGGTATATAAAGGTTTATGAGCAACATATGCTCCCCCCAGACGACATCTATTCCAAGGAAGGCCTTGTGTATTTCAGCAGGACAATGCAAAACAACATACTGCAGCTATTACAACAGCATGGCTTCGTAGTAGAAGAGTCCGTGTGCTGAACTGGCCTGCCTTCAGTCCTGATCCTTCACCGATTGAGAACATTTGGCGCATAATTAAACGAAAAGTCTGTCAAAGGAGACCCAAAACTCTCCAGCAGCTGGAAGCCTGTATTAACCCTCTATTAACCACCGTAGCATATCTGCTACATAAAGTGAAAGGGTTAACAGCCTGGACACCCTGCTGGTTTTGTTTCTTATTGCCAAATAAACATTTGAGAATAACTTGAATGGTCCGTCACTTTAATTTTTCCATTCGCATTATTACCCAATATCTGCTACATTTTGGAAAGGTGGGCCAAAGGGTCGAATTTTTTTTTTTTTAACTATTTTTCCAAATATTGGCCCATAATCAACATATTTGCCAAGGGAAATGATTTTTACACAGTTGGAAAGGTACTTGGTTAACAGAGGGTTAAACAAGAGTGGGATCAAATTCCAATGGCTAAACTCAAGAAACTTGTCTCCTCAATGCCCAGATGCCTCCACTCTGTGTTTCAAGCAGCACCATGTAGTTTTCGCTGGATTGGCTTGCGGTGTCCCCCTGCAGTTGATAAACGGTATTGTCTGTAACAACTGTAGTAAATCTGTCTACACGTGCATTCGTTGACAAGCCAACGACACCAGCGAACTTTCTGACGCAGGACATGTAATGTGTGATCCGGTCAACCATGTCTTCAGACCAGGTAAGGGAGACTTAAAAATCGGTCTAACTCACGTAGATGGCAAAGTCCACACTACAACTATAAAGACAATGATAATGGCAAACGACATTGTTTCGGTCACTTTCAGAGCGATTTTATGCACAAACTGACCGCATTGGAATTTACAGGGCGTCGCGTTCATTCAACACAGCAGATGACATCGCGGAGAAAAAAGGCCTCTGACACAGCTGGAACGCTCTACATCAATGGGCTGTGGCTATTCGCACAGCGACTGCATATGAGCATTGTTGCAATGCTTATTTGCAGCATAACCAACACCCCTAACCCTAACTTTCACTGTGAACCTAAATCTAACCCCTAACCCTAACCTTACGATCATTGATTCATTTTTGCTCTGCAGTGCTCTGCAAGTGAGCGAGTTGGCATCGCTTACATGCACAGCTGCTGCTAATCCTAGCCCAAACCGGCATCAATTCATTTTTGCTCTGCTAAGAAGTGAATGGACGTTGCTTACATGCACAGTGGCTGTTCGAATAGCCAGTCCCTATGCAGAATCCGACCACAAAATCATCATGCACAGAACAGATTGGCTTGTGCAATAAAACAAGAGGGCGTCAGGGAAATGGCAGAAAATCCCTGTAACGACATGAGTACATGCCAAGCCAGATCATTACCTTACCTTCCGAAATAAAACACGACAAATTTTCTACCTGTAGTACTCTATACGGGAGTGAAGTACACATTCATGATCAAATATTTCGACTGGCAACTAGTTTAGCAATGTTTGCCAGCTAGCGATAGCATGACAACTAGCTAGCATGTCAGATACCATCTAGATAGATAAATCGCTGTAGAAGATTATTTGACTGAGCATAAACGGGATACTAAATGATTTCAATGACACAGCCTGACACCAAGTGGAAACGCACTAGAACTAAATCTAGAACGAAGGATTAAGGTAACAATTTGTACTTACTTGTCCAAAAGTAACAACGCCAGGTCGCCATCGGTCGGACATCCTTCCTCCTCTTTCAGCTCTCGCCAGCGAGTGAAAGCCGGTCCACTGTTGACCCTAGTCCTGGATCTTATTTTATCGCTTTCGTGTTTTCTTTTAAATGTCTCCTCTGACAACACCTTTACCTTCTTCGGTTTCATCGCCGGTTCAGCCATTACAACCACTTCGAACTTTGCTTCATTCTACATTCGCTCGCTGGTCTTGAGAGACTTGGGAGGGGAATTGTATGACGTATGCCGTAAAGCAGTGAGTAAGTTTTGTAGTTCTTTTTGGGCCTGGGTGGCCAGGGTTCCTACCCGAAACCCGAAGTTACATAGTGCCAGTGAAGGCGATGCAGGCGTGATTGAGCCATGACAAAGGTGTCATTCAACCTATTGTGAGTTGAGGTATCACCAGAATGATCTTGGAAATATATATTTGAGAGTGAAAAAACTACATAGTGCTGCTTTAAAAAGAAGAGGGGATGCTACACCATGATAAACAGGCTCCCGTTCCAACTTTTATGAGACCTGTGGCAGCCATCAAATATGAAATGAGCTCATTTTGTGGATAAAATTGTAAAATTTCTCAGTTTCAACGTTTGCTGTGTTATCTCTATTGTGCTCTAAATAAAATACTGGCTGGTGTGATTTGAAAGTCATTGCGTTTTGATTTTATTCACAATTTACACTTTGTCCCAACTATTTCGGAATTGGGGTTGTAGATTGAATGATAGAGAGTAATACATTGTAATCTTGAGTATTTACAAATCCAGTATCTGATATGTTACCCGTTGCAGTTGTTTGGCGCTTGAACTCTGCAATCTTTGTCCTTGCCTGAGACTGAAGTGCATACCACCTTTTTTCACAATCATCAGTGGTCCAGGTGATGTGTGGGAAAGCAGCATTGATCTGCAGAGATACCTGTTCCCATGCTTCTTTTTTGCATCTTGATGTCCCCCTTACTCCAAATTTCCCTTTAATGATATCCTTCCTTTCATGCACAAGTCGTGCAAAACGGAGGGGCTGTTCTTGCGTCCAGTTTGGCTTTGGCTTTCTTTTGGAGGGCACAGCTTCAAATGTTTTTTCAGCCATGGTCACTCTAGTATCTAGATAATACTTTAAAGGCTGTTTATACATCTTCTAATTGTTTAAAGAGATACAGATGCGCAAGAGGCTGTTGACATGTAGCTAAACATGTGCTTGATTGGTCTTTATATTGTTCTTTGTTTCATGTTTAATCAGAGAAGCCTACATTTTTTATTTTTAAATCTTTATTTAAATATGCCAAGAGCATCATAATACCTCTTTCTGCCGTATTTCTAAGATAAGATCACTTGCAGAGACCCATTCCCTATCAACCAATCACTGTAGGCATAGTAATTCAACTTGTTCCTGGAACATGACATCATCTATAGCAATGGAGTCAACCCTGCCCCTTTCTCTTAAAAATTTTCTAAGTTCCTGAGTAAAAGTCGGTCTTAGCCGCTTTGTGATAGCTTTTAAGAGGAAACTCTTATAGTGACATTTAAGAGTACTCTTTGTGGTAAGATAAGATGGTTTGTGAATACAGGCCCAGACCTTAAAATCTTCAAATCAGTATTGAGTCACTCAGTAGTCCTAGATCGGATACAAGCCTGTTTTATGGCCATGCGGCATGAGTAAGAAGTCAGATTGAAATCTTTGTAGCATTTTGGCTGTACGCATGTGCAGAGCGCTGTTAAAACTGCAAAAGCTAGCTAGGCTTTTTTGCGCCTTCTCGATCTGACTATGTTCAGCTGATGAATTTTTCACTGTCCTCCAGGCCAAAGTCCCATCCATACATTCATTACAAGCACATCCATTTCTCAGTTTGAAACAGGTTTTAATACCATGAGTGTTCTCGTAAATATGACATTGTTTATTGTTGGTGATGCAGATGAGTCATGCAAAAAACGTATCATTGTGCGCATGCCTACCGTTTCGGAGGGCAGATGCCTTCACATTACAGTTAGATACAGGACACTTGTAACAATTAATCTGAACCATTAAAGTGGGGGAAATGCATTCTGAGAAGAAAAATCCGATTTGAACAATGAGTCTTGTTATGTGAGCGTTGTGCATCTTCACCAAATGTGCACCCTTTTTGCGATTGTAATAAAGCCCAGGTTTTTTTTTTTATTATTTGGCATATAGCTATAGCTAATCCAGTGTGGCTTAAGGGAGTAAAATCTTTAAAATTAAGGGGGTTATCTTTTTATACATGGAAAGGACCTAATTAAGAAAAATTAACGGCCGTTTAAAATTGTGACTGTGGTTGCGGTTGGAATGAAAACCAGCATACACAGGGGGTCCCCGGACCGGTGTTGAGAACCACTGCTATAAACTGCAATATGCAATAATTTTGTGCTTTTTTTTAGGAATTTGTTCTTCAGGGTCTCATCTCTTACACTTATGGGAATTAAGCTGATTTTTGTGATGGAAGGAGAAGCACCCAAAATTAAAGCTGAGACCATGAACAAGAGAAGTCAACTGAGACTTGGGTTGTCCAAGAAGGCAGAACCCAGAAAAACAAGAACAGGCAGATCACATTTTCAGGCTGTGCTGAAAGAGGTCAGAGCTGAACTGTCAATGTCATTAGTTCTTTGTGATTGTCTTTAGTTTTCTGTAAGGGACTTTCCACTTCTAGTGTGCGGTGATGCTGGACTGCCTGGGTATTCCATGGGTCACTGCTGCTGGAGAGGCTGAAGCAATGTGTGCCTACCTGGATTCTCTTGGCCTTGTTGACGGTTGTATCACTAATGATGGTGATTCCTTTCTTTATGGAGCCCAAACGGTATATAGAAACTTCAACATGAACACAAAGGTAAGCTGACTGATTTAATATTTCAGACAATTCCAAATAATCCTCATGTTTGGAATTTCATAATTTACCTCTGAGACTGAAGCAGCATTACTTCCCTTGAGCATTTCATGACTCTGTACTGAGATTAGTATGCCCTTCATCTTAAAATTAATCTACATAATAAATTGATTTTAAAAAGCCTTGTTTGAGCGGTAAAGTTTTTATTCTGCACCATTATGTGTCAGGACTTGTGGTATAATTTTTGATTAGCTATATCTTTTTCTGCCTGTTTTGAGAGTGATGTTATAACTAACTATATGTTATTCAATAAGCATCACTATTTTATTGAAGGTTTTGTACAAATTGATGGTTTTATAGTTGCAAAAGTCAATAAAACTTAATTTTTGGGATGAATAGTGGATGACCGACTAAATTGGAGACAGCATTTAGATTATGTAAATTCCAAACTCTCTAAGACTGTTGGGATTCTTTCTCAAACATGTAAACTACTCCCCAAAACCTGTTTAAGGACTTTGTACTGCAGCCTATTTTTACCATACTTGAATTAGTACTTGGAAATTTGGGGTAATACGTATGTTTCAAACCCTCAGAAAGTAATTCAACTGCAAAAAAAACAATAATGCTCAGTTTCCACTGTCTTGCGCTTCGTTACGAACGCCAAGATTGGCCATTCGATGGATACGAGGTGATGCGATGATCACGATTGACAATTAATCGTGTTGATCGTAGGAAATTTCTGAACCGTCCAAAACTTTTCTACGATCAACAAGATTGCCATGACTGACCTCAAGATTTGATAAGATCTGATAGGATCACCACGATTTTTCCACCATTAAGACCACGATTTCAATCATGCCGCGAATCGCGATAGTGGGAACCTAGCATCAGGATTATATGCAATTCAAATCGGCGCGATTCATACTCAACCTTTATTCAAAAAACTAAATTTGATGAAATTTTTGTATCTGGTTAAATTTAAGACTGCTTTAACAATGCTTAAAGCATTTTTTAACCTACTGCCTGTAGATCTACAAAAACACTTCCAAAGAAAGACGTTTGACTAAAACTTTAGATGTCATAACAGACTCTACAGAAAACCGATCAGAACAAACTTAAAATCTTTCTGTATATCTGTCATTGGAGCAAAAATCTGGAGTAACTTGGATTCACGGTTAACTAATATCAACTCTTATCATCTATTTAAAAATTGCCGTAAAAGACAAATATTAGCTTTCCATTAAGCCAATTGAATAAAACTTGTGTACGATCCAGTATGGAATGTCTAATAAATGTTTTCGAAAACTTGCTGCTAACCTATGCACTCTGTATTTATGTACTTATTTTACTTTCAAATTGAAAATGTGTTTTTGAATGGTTTTTTTTTCCTCTTTAAGTGAACAGCTTTACATTGTACAAATGAAATAATATACCTTGAATGGATGGTCTGATTGTGAAACGTGTTAAATTGTCAGACATGACGATGGAACATGGGGGGGGGTGGGGGAAATCTCCCTAATATATATATTTCTCCAGTTGTCAAGTATTTTCCGCTGTGCATTTGTTTCCCTCATTTTTTCTCTGCCCGTTATAAGCTCTCTGTGTTTAATTATTAAAACTTGTGATATGCTTATGGAATGCTTTTTAATGTCACGTAATGACGAATTTTGTTAAACGGCAAGTTAAAATATTTCTAAGTCGTCAGCAATTCAATTAATTTCAATCAAAGTCGTGTAAATCGCATGACATGGGGAGGGTCTTTTGTACAAAAGATTTTTCTTCTGCCCTCCCCCTTCAAACCTGTTTTTATCTCATTGTTAATATTCATTTCAACTGCATACTTTTGGTTGGTTGAACAAATCTTTAAATAAATAATCTTTAAATAAATAATAAATAATTCAAGTCATTGGAATTCATATGATGAAGTTTTTGTAACATGACATCTTATCATTCTGAATTCTACATTTATCTCAACAATTCAATATTATGTGATGTTTTGCAACAAGTCCCTAATCTACGGCTGCACTAATTTTCTAAACAATGTGTCTGATTTCAGGATCCCCAGGTGGATTGTTATCAGGTGGCTAAAATTAAATCTGAGCTTCACTTGTCACGAGAAAACCTTGTGGGTTTAGCAATACTCCTTGGTTGCGACTATCTTCCCAAGGTAGAATGCAGAACTGAATATTATGCTTCACTATTATCTCTGTTAACTCAGTCAGTGCTACTGAATTCCAAAACACTTTAGGGTGCCCTTGACTGAGTGTGTCAATTATTTTTCTCTCCCTTTCAGGGTATACCAGGTGTTGGAAAGGAACAAAGTCTAAAACTGATAAAGACCTTAAAAGGTCAAACACTCTTGGAAAAGTAAGAACAGATTTCTCACATTGATACCCATTGCTCCATGTACAGAACAACTAAAAAATTGTGATTATTTAGAAAATTGTTTTTGATAAAGTATACTTTTAGTCACCATGGTAGACATTGATAATGTAATAAATCATGGTTCCTGAATCATTGTTTTTTTTAATGCAGTTTTACATTGCAAAGCCCAGTTTTTATCAGCTATTACTCAAGTATACAAATGGCACACATTTTCCTATCCTTGTGCTAATGTGTAATGTTCATGTTAAAGAAACCAGTCACACCTTATGAAGTGCTGGAAAAACTGTTTTATGTTTATTAATGCCAAAGGGATATTTCAACGTTTTTGACAAATTGGCCTATTGCCATAATCCCTTTAGCCATATGAGTAGATACATTACCTTTAGTTATCCGTGCCTGTTCTTTTGAGATTCGCAGGAGGGAGACGCGAGCTGCTCAGCGTACATAACGAAAGTGAATGGTACAGGTCCCTCGCTCCTTCAAAACTCATCAAATACACAACCAACTGCTCCAAAACGCTATCGTGGACAAGTTGTGACCTGCACATTCACCACGCTATAAAATAATAATGTATAATTACGAGACAAAGTTATTTTCAAGGCAAATGCATAACCGGAACTACATTCCAGACATACCGGCTGGGCGGAGTGATTTCAAAAGTGTATGTTTACTGCAGCTACTCCGGAACTCAAAACAATACTTTGTTCCGAATAAGAAAGTAGTTCTTAATATTTGCTTCATGTGTCATGATGTTACATAATTATACATTATTATTTTGTAGCGTGGTGAATGTGCAGGTCACAACTTGTCCACGAGAGCGTTTTGGAGCTGTTGGATTGTGTATTTGATGAGTTTTGAAGGAGTGAGGGACCTGTACTGTTCACTTTCGTTATGTTCGCTGAGCAGCTCGCGTCCCCCAAATCTCAAAACAACAGGCACGGATAACTAAAGGTCATGTACCTACTCATATGACTATAGGGATTATGGCAATTGGCCAATTTGCCAAAATGTTGAAATATCCCTTTAAGCAAACTTTTGGAGATTGCCTAGAAATTTGAATATTTCATGCAGTGATTTGCACTATTGTCTTGAATGAAAAGTGCTGACTGAGTCTAATCAGGACCTACAGAGCAGTGAAAAGCTCAGACACACAACAGTGTTAAAAGTCAGGCGCAGCAGATTCCGGTTTGCGATTCGGACTCCCCACAGGATGTCAGCTGGCAGCTTCTTTAAACTGTGCCTACCTAACAAAATATCTGCCTGAGTGAAAAGACATATTTGGGAGGACAGCCTTATTGGTAGAGTTTCAAATAAGTTGCTTTTGAAACTGGCAGACAAGAGGTAAAGAATTCAGCAAAAACCACAAAGATTGAACCAGTATAAGGCCAATGCAGCCCATAGGTGTCATTTTACTTAGGCTATGATGTGGTGACAATGGGTCTCATTCATGAAATGTGAGCAGAACGAAATTGTGTAGAAACTGTTCGGAAAGACGGAAATTTACGTGCATCTCCGCATTCATCAATATTTTAGTAGCTCCGATCTTTTCGTAGCTACTAACAAAATCTACACATGCTGCTGACCACGCGTAGTGCTTGTGTAAATTTATGAAGGCACATAAATAATGCTTGTCACTATTGGAAATGACAATTTTAATTCATATTGCGCTCTGTTATGTACGCAATACGCAGATGCCTTTGAAACACTTGATATAGCCTAAACATGACAAACGATTAAAAATGTAACACATTTACTTAAATTTGTTGGCAATTGGCAGGTTTAAGATCCAGATTAGGTTCATGATTGTGAATTATCTATGTGAATCGACTCAATAGATTACACGTTCTTTCTACATGTTGAATGATGATGACAAAAAAATAAAAGTGGAGGCATGTCTGTCAGGTATAATTCTTGACAGAGAGGTCTCCCCAATTATCCCAGCGATCCGCTCGTCTGCAGTTGATAGTTGTGACTGTGAGCCTCCTCCTCCTATGGCTGATGTATTTTTTTGTGTGTGTGCGCTTATGCATTTCTTTGCCTCCAGTTTCATGTCAAACCATTTACGCTTCACCTTGGACATGGTTCTTTGGACTGCAGAGACAACATTAACGACATCTGTTGGCTCCCTCCAGGCCTTCGCTTTGCCTGTCCCTGTCACACCACTGCTAACAGATGAAAATAAAATGTTTTTTCTCAACTCCACCCAAAATTATTTCTATCTCCGCTTCGGAAAAATTATTTTTTCTTTCTCTCTCCTTCTTTGTTTGCGCCATGACTGACAGGTCGAATGGATGCATCTACAACTCCTTATATGGTGGTCATTGGCAATTCATGGGCAGGGATTTATGCTAATAGCTGATTACCGGGAGCGCGCTGTCACTTTACGATGGATTGGCATTCAATTTATTTATTTGTATAGCGCTTTTCACAGATAGACTGTCACAAAGACACTTTATAGTGAGAAATTAAATAAATGAAAGGGCAGTGCTCAGTATATTCATTCATGATCATACACACGTGTTTACAAATCAGATCTGAGTTTCCCGCGGTGTTCATGAATCCAGAGTAGGTTTTGAGTACCATAGGCTTTTATGTGCAAATCTACGCACAAATTTACTAACGTTTCATGAATGAGACCCATTGTGTGCTCTCTGGAGCAGTGGTTCCCAAACAGTGTGCTGTGAGGCAAGTCCAGGTGTGCAGTGGGATTTTTTTCAAAAATTTCTTGGTGATTCTGAACTTATAATGATACGGTAAGTTTTCAAAGAAAAAGACCATCCTCTGTCAATGTCTCACCCTGTATTTTGCCAAGTAAGCATACAACTCACAGACAGTTCGTTATTCTTGCTCCACTATAGGTTCACTCAATGGCAGAGTGAGGGACAGGATGTCCACAATCCGGAAGAGAAAAAAGTCTCTCACTGCCCTGTGTGTCACCATCCTGGTGAGTTTCCTGAATCCCTTTGTGCAGTGGCCAAATCGGGCATTTCATGCATCACCCCATGAAAGGCTTTATGATTCAAGATTTGAGCTTCACAGAGCGTGGGAAATGGCTTCAATGAAGACCTTGTATCATTGTGTGCTCGCTTCAGCGAAGCAGCACACTCTATTCTCTTACTTCTTCTTATTATCTCCGCACTTCCCAAAAAGCGAGGAGATCTTGTAATACAGTTCGGCGTCTGTCTGTCCGAAACAGTAACTCCTCCTAGGCTGTTAGACCAATCAACCTGAAACTTTGGTGTTTGTAAGGTAGTGACCCAGAGGGGTGCACAACGCGTTTAGAATTTAAATTTGATTCCTCTTCTGGCCACCAGGGGCCTTTTAGTGAAAATTGAAAAATGGCCATAAGTTCCTATGCGTTGAGCTAGTGCGCTCAAATTTTTATGGGAGGGGCATGGGATGACCCTTCATCACATATCAGACAGGTTTTTGATTTGACCTCATTCTGACCGTTTTCTAGGTCATATGGCGTCAGTTGTGCCAATCGTTGAAAAGGATGGCACATTTTGTTATTACTCAACAAAGAAGGCTGCAAATTGGTATGGATATGTACAGGGCGCCAAGTTCCCATTTTATCCTATTTTTTTCCTAGTTTTTTGGGCAATTCCTATTTACTCCTATTTTCCAAGCAAATTCATATTTTTTCCTATTTTTCACACTGATCACAGAGAAAACTGTATCCATTGCCATTTATATCTATGTGTACGTCGAGGATTTTTATGTCTTAGTGGACAGTTTTGAGTTGATAAGGATATTTTATGCTCCATGTATGGATTTTGCAACTGTGGTACCAATGTGATCCATAGATTGTTAGTAAAGATGGAAAATGTGTCTCCTACTCAAAGCACTGTACAAAAATGGGGCCAAAATATCCTTCGTACAGAGGCTGCCATCTTGCACATTTGGAGCCAGAATCCGCGCAGTAGTGATCAGAAAGGTGAACCGCAGTATCGAGTCCAGCCCATACACCCGCTTGTCTTTGTGGAAGCAAGCACATCCCCAGTATTTTCTTATATCCTGGCTGGCTGCTTGTGTGTTGGTGCAAAACAGCCCCTCTCGAGACAGGCTTTACTCCAACTGAAGGTTGTTCGGATTTGTATCGAAGAGTTGTATGAGGCTAAAATATGTTTGCTTCTTTCTTTGTCCTTGGCACTTCATTGCTTAGCCCTCATGCTAATGTATGGTACTAGCAAGCAAGCTAGGCAGCCAACATTACTAAATTTACTATGGATAGGTAACTAGCTACCTCATACAACCCAATTCAAAAAATTTGAATCAACCATTCAAATAAGATAAATACAGTCAATGAGTCAATAAGCTCGCCACTGTAATGTTTTGAAGTTAGTTCTGACAACCTAGGTAGCAGGCTAACAAAGGTGACTCTACTGAATCTCAATTTACTACTTAGCTAGTTGGCTAGCTAGCAGTTTTTTTTTTTTTTTAAATTGGATTTTTCAACATATGAAACACATACAAAACTATAACACACCCTCCCCACCCCCCACCCGCCGTCCAGGGTCGTAATCGTGAAAACAGGATTTACCGAAGGTGAAATCTAGAGTTCACAAATATTAAGGACAGATTTGTAATAAGTATTATATAGTAAATACATTACAAAAATAAATAAGATGGATAAAGGAAAAATGGCAATAAAAAAGTAAATAAAAACAAAAAGGAAAATTCTATGAATAAATAGGTCAGGTCAGCAGCCACAGAGATTTTCACCACCTTAACAGTATCTGTCCACTACCCCACATATGCTACACATTTTAACAGTCCACAGGAAATGAAAGACCATCAACATATCTATGAAATGGGGACCATACTTCATCAAATTTTTGATAAGACCCATTCACTGCAAATTAAATTTTTACCAGTTTTAGCATTGACAGCACCTCCCAAATCCACTGAATTAAAGTAGGCGGCCTGCTTGCTTTCCAGTTGCGCAAGATAAGTCGTCTTGCTAGCAGGGAGGTGAACGCGACTGCGTTCTTTAGGCGGCCTGAGATGCCTTCCTCCAGCTTTACTACACCAAAGATGGCGGTAAAAGGGTTGGGATGTATTATTTTATTGCACAGAAATGTTAGGCCTTCAAAAATTGAAGACCAAAAGCCAGACAGAGATGGACAAGACCAGAACATATGTCCCAGTGAGACTGGGGTATGATGGCATCTAGAACATTCTGGGCGAACGGAATTGTACATCTTGGCCAGTTTATCATTGGAATAATACAACCGGTGAAAAACTTTAAACTGTATTAAATTTTGTCTCACACAAAAAGAGGAGGAATGGATTAGCAAAACAGCAGAGTCCCACATTTCATCAGAAATTGTTTCACCTATTTCATCCTCCCAGGCCGCCCTAATGCTGCCCCACGAGGGAATAAGCAAACTCTGTACCGTTCCATAAATTTCTGAGATCAAACTTTACTGGAGGGTTCAGTCTAAGAAGATTGAATGCTGGACCTGTTTCAGGGGGGAAAGGGTATGATGAGAAATATTTTGAGGCAAAGCAACGGACTTGGAAATAACGAAAAATATGATTTTTTTTTTGAATATTGTTGTCTTGACACAGTGAGCTAAATGACCTGAATGAATTCTTATCAAATAGGTCTGCAAAATACACCAGTCCACAGCTATGCCGTGCCTTGAATGCCAGGTCCAATTGTGAGGGTGGAAAGAAATGATTGAAGGTCAATGGGGTGAGGCTGATCATTTGCGTAAAATTAAAATGCTTCCTAAATTGGGTCCAGATCTTAATAGAATTTTCAACCACTGGGTTGAGATTGTGGTTCCTCAGGGTGACTGGTAACAGAGATGTTAGCAAAGAAATGGGAGAAACAGGGAGGCTAGACTGCAATTCCATAAGTGACCTCAAAGGTCCCTCCCCCTTAGTAAATGTCATGATCCAATATAGTAGCTTGGAGATATTTGCTGACCAATAGTAATGTAAGAAATTTGGTAGCCCTAACCCGCCTTCAGATTTAGGCCTCTCAAGACTTGTTTTTTTGATATGTGAGGGGGATTTATTCTAGCCTGACTCTGCCAGCCTTCGTACTTCCGCTTAATTTCATTTCGCTTCAGTACTCAGTCTGGTCACTCGGAGCTCTGCCTCGTTTACCGCGGCAGAAAGTCCGCCGGACCAACCAACGAACAGAAGGCATGGCTGAGAGCCATGATGTAGCAGCTGCGCCGAGTTTGAAATTGTAGTCTCCGAAATCAACAATGGCCACGGACATAGATACACGGGAGGCCATTCGCTCTGTCGTGGAGAAAATCCCGGGAATCAGCAACTTATAGCCACAACAAGATGAATGTTTGGTTAGTATTTTGAATGGAAATGATGTTGTAGCACTACTCCCTACAGATTGTCATATCTACTTAATAGCCATCATGAAATGGGCACCCTGTTCATCTCTTGAGAGACAGCCGAACCACCTCAGCTAGCTTGTAGCTTCTAGTGCAGGGGTGGCCAACCCTGGTCCTGGAGAGCCGCAGTGTCTGCTGGTTTTTAGTGTTACTCAGCACTTGATTGATGAATTAAAGCAGTTGATTACACACTTCACTTATCTCACCTGGTGTCTTAGGTTTAAATCGGGTGGAGAAAACCAAACTCAGCACACCCTCTGGCTCTACAGGACCAGCGTTATCCACCCCTGCTCTATAAACTTTTATCTGTACTCTGTACTTCTACTTTGGCTGCATTACAACTATGCTAAATATCCAACCACATTGAAAAATCTTGGTTAGCACGTAGATTGCTGTCACAACCTGCAAGTCTGCTTAATTGGCTCTAGGAGTCTTGTGGGTTGTTCCTGCTAATTGCTTGATTGGCTCATTATTACCAAATTAAACCTGAGACACCAGGTGAGATCAGTTAAGTGAGTAATCAACTACTTTAATCCATCAATCGAGCGCTGAGTAACACCAAAAATCAGCAGACAGCGCCTCTCCAGGACCAGGGTTGGCCACCCCTTTTCTAGTGTTTCATTGCCAGCGAATTTCACACTATAAGTTAGCAGCAAACTTTTTAAAAGCCGTGTTTTTGTTTGTGTCACAAGACCTATTCGCTGTCTCAGTGTTATGTTGTCATTATCCATGAATGAAATGGCTGTCTGAGACAGCCAAACGCTTAGAGCCAAACTGTGCTGCTATAAAGTTAGATAACGAGCTCGGTATGATGTTAGCGCAAGTATGGTTAACGGTGCAGATTTCGTCCTGATGTAAATAATGCGTTATTCTCGTCGATTCCGCCATTGGTTTCAGGTCTCTTACGTTTTTTTTTTTTTTTTTACAGCAGCAGTATCTGCAGGAAAAACGATAGCTCAACAGTTTGTTTCATGTAAGGAGAACAGAAAGAGCACCTTTGGTTCTTTTAAGTGAATGAGTGAAGGCTAAAATTTGGTAGATGGGCATATGTATGGGTACAGTATTAACTTTAATGTACTGATCAGTTTGTTTTTGCTGCATTCCTGGTATGAAGGACTGTGTTTAGAGCAGATGTACTAGGCGGCTGAGCCGGCGCATAACATACGTCATCGCCAAACGTTAGTGATTAGTTTACGGGTGCACCACTGATTTTAAACTTTAGACAAGCGCCCACCCACCAGGAAGTAAACACTTGTCAATGACGTCAATGTAGCAGATTTAGGTAGATTTATTCCAGATAGAAAAGAAATAAGAAACAGGTATCATTTGGAATAGATACAAGAATCTAGGTAGAATTGTCATTTTAATTGAATTTATCCGCCCCGCCAGGGATATAGGAAGATTTGACCAGCTCTCTAGGTCCCCTTTTGTCCGTTCTACAGTGCCTGACAAAAGTCTTGTCACTTATTCAAGTTGTAGGAACAACAAATAATAACCTGACTTGTAGTTGATCAGTTGGAATCAAAAATGGCTTATATGAAAGGCAAAGCCCTCTAGATTATGCGAAATATACCAAAATAGAGTTTTGTGTCATTGATTGAGTTTTATAATTTAATTTGTACAGAAAGGTCAGATTTTGCTTGGACAAAAGTCTTGTCGCATTGGAAAAAAATGTGGAAATTATTCATACACTTTATTTTGAATACACAAATATGCCACTATAATATCAGAACATAAAGCCATGGTGCCTTGGAAAAAAGAATTAATATTGCGTATGACTCCCATGAGCTTGGAGGACTGCATCCATACATCTTGGCAATGACTGAGATAACTTGATGATGAAATCATCTGGAATGGCATAGAAAGCAGTCTTGCAGGACTCCCAGAGTTCATCAAGATTCTATGGTTTCATCTTCCAAGCCTCCTCCTTCATCTTACCCCTGAAATGCTCAATAATGTTCATGTCAGGTGACTGGGTTGGCCAATCCTGGAGTACCTTCACCTTCTTCGCTTTCAGGAACTGTGACATGGAGGCAGAAGAATGAGAAGGAGCAGCAGTATAAGTAGGGCAGCAAGAACTTATTGATATTTCAGGCTGTTGATGTTGCCATCCACTCTGCAGATCTTTCTCACACCCCCATGCTGGATGTAGCAACAAACCATGATTTTTCCTCCACCAAACATGATTGTTTTCGGGGAGAATCTTGGGTCCATGAGGGTTCCAACAGGTCTTGTACGGCGACTGGCATGCAGTTCAATGGATGATTCACCAGAAAAATAAACATTCAGCCACTTTTCCAGTATCAATCCTTTCTGCGAGCTGTGGGCCTTGGCAAATGCAATGCAGGTTTTTTGTTTTCTGTTTAATGCAGACTTCTGTGTACTAATTTGGCTATGAAAACCACTTTGAGAGAGAATTTGACAAACTCTTCTTGTAGATACCGGGATTTTTGGTGACATTTCCTCATGTAGCTTCGCTGTAGTTGAAGAAGGGCTAGCCTTGTACAGTTGAAGCAACAAACGGTCCTTTCAAACAGTTGTCATACCGGGGTCTGTCTGACCTGCGCTTGCCATGAACGTCACCAGTTTCTTCAAATCTTTTTCTCATCCCCTCCACTTGACATTTGGATACATTAAAGATGTCTGCCACCTCAGCAGCAGACTCAGTCTTCAGGCTCTTGATGATCAGCACTTTGGTCTGTGGTTGAATCTTTGGTATGTTGTCAGAGGTCTAGTTGCACCTCATATGAAAGTCTGGTGTGCTGGGGTTATTTGTATACACATCTGGCAATGTATTAATTACAGTATTTGTCATAGGTTAAACTCTAATCTGCGATTTGTTGCATCATCTGAAGAGACGACAAGACTTTTGTCCAAGCAAAAACAGATGTTATGGGCTTAGCCAAGCTGTGAACATCAGAACACTTTTTGACGGTTTCATTTTGCACCAAATTATTAATGTGAAAGCCCTTGACATTAAAATGGACCATTTATTGTAACAATTGATTGGTTAGAAATAAAGTTATATGCTATTTTTAGTTACTATGTCCTTACGCGACAAGACTTTTGTCAGGCACTGTAGTAGCTCCTTGAAGTTGCGTTTAAAAAGTGCTCTAAATGAACCGGTCACATTAATACCCAGATATGTGAAACACTCTTGTTCAACTTTAAAAGGGAACTATGCATAGGTGCCTTGCTTCGCCAGCTCATTAATAGGAAATAACAGACTTTTGGATAAATTCAATTTGTAGCCTGAGAGCTCCCCAAATTGTTTTACCTGGTACAGTAGATGAGGGAAACTAGAAGTTGGATCAGTTATAAAGAGGAGCAAGTCATCTGCATACAATGATAATTTGTGTATTGTGCCACCTCTGTTTATCCCCTTTATTCCCTGGTGGGATCTAATAGCAATGACAAGGGGCTCTATTGCTATATCAAACAGGTATGGAGACAAACAGCATCCTTGGCGAGTTCCTCTATGAAGGGCAAAGTATTCAGAAGTATTATTATTGGTACGCACTGAAGCCATCGGTTTAAAATATAAAATTTTTTTCCAATTAATAAACCCAGGCCCAAATCCAAATTTCTCTAAAGCCGTCAATAGGCACTCCCACTCTATTCGATCGAACGCCTTTTCTGCGTCTAAGGAGACAACAATTTCTAGCTGGATTTCAGAGTGAGAGGAGTACATGATATTCAATAATCGTCTGATGTTATAAGAAGACTGTCGACCAGAAATAAATCCCGTTTGATCCTGGTTAATGATCTCAGGCAGCACCTTCTCCTGGCGATGAGAGAAAATCTTAGTGAGTATCTTAAAATCACAATTAAGAAGGCTGATTGGCCTATAGGAGCTACATTCCAGGGGGTCTTTCCCTTTTTTTTTAGTAACGCTGAAATTATAGCTTCAGTGAGTGACTGTGGCAACCTCCCCCTAGAAAAGGTTTCATCATACATTGACTTTAGAATAGGTGTTAATTTAGAAGCAAATGCCTTGTAGAACTCGACGGAAAACCAGTCGGGTCCTGGAACCTTAGCACTTTGCATAGATTTAATTGCATGCATGATGTCATTCACTGAGATAGAGCTATTCAGGGATGCCTTCACGTCCTCATTCAAAGTGGGCACATCCAAGTGGTCAAAAAACAAGGTCTTCTGGGATGTGTCTGCATTGGTACCTGAAAGGTATAGGTTAGAATAGAATTGCTTAAAATGGTTGTTTATAACCTGAGGGTTGCTGGGTATTCAGTCTGGGCTGACGCGCAGCTCTGGTATAGCCTGTTTAGCTGTCTCTTGTTTCAACCGGTGAGCTAATAATTTACCTGCTCTCTCCCCATGTTCGTATAGAGACTGTTTGGATTTTAGAAGGAGTCTCTCTGCCTGAATTGCGGAAAGATTATCAAATTCTGTCTGTAGCAGGAGCCTTTCTTTAAAAAGTTCAGGAACAGGGGAGAGAGCATACCTCCTATCAATCTCCAGAACATGCTGAGATATATCTGAAAGTCTTTCGAAGTGGTGCTTGTACTCATGAGCAGAGTATGAGATAATCTGCCCCCTAATGTAAACTTTTAGTGTTTCCCAGCTAGCAGTTTTTAGCTTGCTAGCAAGATTCAGTAATGGGTGACTTTAACTAGCAATGACAATCGATGGTAAAAGGCCCTTTGCTCTAAACGTAGCATTGTTGCTAAAAGGACATTATGCTATGTCCAGTCTAAAGGGCTTTTTACTACCTACGGTGAATTCTTGTTTCTACTGTAGCATCACTGCTAACAGTACAGTACGCCATGCTCAGAGTAAAGACCTTTTTGCTGTCAATTTTCGTTGGATTTTCAAAACTATTGAGAGTAATATTCAATTCTACTCTGTCTGAAGGCTTGTTAAAGGATTAGCATGTTCAAATTTTTATTAAAGCAGAGTTGCATGAGGCTAAAATATGTTTCTGGGCAAGCTGGCTAGTACTGGACATTGATATGGGAGCTAAGCAATGAACTGCTAAGGACAAGACAGCAGCAAACATATATCTTGTATCCCAAATCTATGCCAATGGTTAGTTCGAATTTTTTGAAGTAGGGTTGTAAGACTTTTTCAGTAATCTGTATTTAGAGACTTGCCTGCACAGACGAAAAAGCATAGCTTCTTCTTTTGGTTTCACCATCTAATGTGCAAGCACTTGCCAGAATGGCTGCTGAAAATACTGAGCAGAGAGAAAATGCGCTGAAGGCAACGCCCACTAAAGGCGACTGGAACTATGACCAAAAAATCCCATTCACTGTTACGTTATGCTTCATCTGGTCATTGAGGACTCAAATATCTTGGAGAGTGCTGAGGTGACTACTCCACTCTGGTGTCAGAAGTAAAAGTTCCCATTCATTTTACCCATAGACTTTTTTTTTTTTTTTTTTTTTTACACATTTGCTTATGAGGTACTTCCAGTTGTTTTCCAGGCTGTACTGATTTCGAGATTTTACATCATACTCCCGACTAACTACAAACGTTTTTCTTGACTTGCTAACCCTTTATGGTTAAAAAGTCTACACATCCCATTATCATAATCATCCTTTTTCCCAAACAAAACAAGTTCATAGCTAGCTTTGTGTTAGAAATTATTCAGCCCCTTGCCGAATTTGTTATCTTAGCCTGGTGAAACTGTGATTATTAGTTAGGTGCTCTGTCTACTTAGCTAGTATTGCTTACCTCACAAGATATCAAGTTTTGAAGCTAGTGCCAGTTTAATAGCCAAGCATCTTTGACCAACGTTCTTTTGTGTAAAAACTCAGTGAGCGAACGAGCTAACCAGTCTAGTCAATGCATATGACTTGGGTACACAGCTAATTAATGACAACTTGCTTATTAAACACTGTTTAAGAAGTGAAATAATCAATATTCATTGTTTTTATTTATTTATATGCACCAACTGTTGCTAGCTAGCTAAGCCAGCAAGCTAGTTTTGTTGGCCTCAGCAGTTAGTTAACGTTATATTTGATGCATATAAATGCTAGCTAGCAAACCATTCACAGTTCAACGCAAGCTAAGTAACATAAATAATGGCTTTTTACTTTCTTCTATTGACTTGCATGCAACAAACATAGCTAAGCCAGTGAACTAGCTATTTTGGTGGCCTTGCTAGCTATATTTGGTGCATATAAATGCTAGCTAGCTAACTAAAAACAGTAACAGTCAAGAATTTACTGTTTTATGTCGATTTATATGCACTAACTGTAAGCTAAGCCAGCGAACTAAGTAATCTGCAGTGTTAGCTCATCACTTTTGGTGCATATAAATGCAAGCTAGCAAGGTAAATAGAAAAATAATAGGTATTCACTGTTATCCATTGATTTCAATGCATCACATGTAGCTAGCTAATAGTAGCCCTGAATAACTGATTTTTTTTTTTTTTTTTTTGTCATTGGTCATTAGGCTGCATATTTTCTGTTTTTGTGATGGGAAATCCTTCCTTTGGTTTTCTTTTTGTGGAGATTTATAGGAAATATGATGATCAATCAGATGTCCACTTTGGTTGTTTTGAATAGCTATAGCTACACCTTCTTAGCGACTTTACTGAAAATGCAGTAAACGAACAAACGTACAAATGTGAGAAAAAAAGAAAGAAGGTTCATCGTTTTCAGCTCAATAATTTTGATTTCTCGTGACAGTTAGCCACTGGATTTGAGTACCTATCTACCACCCAGTTATTGTTTGGAGTTAAAGTGGACATTGAAAAGGAGATTTTACGTTTATAAGAATGCGTTGAATAATGAAACATTTGAGTTTTAATTTGCTGCTACATTGGGAGGGGTCGGAAAATGCCAGCTATTGGTTCTTCAAAAATTCTTAGTGTTAACTTTTATCTGACTGATGTGGGAACTATGGTTGTTGAGTCTGATTTGTTTAGCTGTTAACTTTGTTCCTCGCACCAGACTATAATGTTAGCGCGCTAGCTCACTAGTGATCTAGTTATCTCACGAGCAAGTAAATTACTGTATAATGATTGTAGCATTTGCTAATAATACACCAAACTGTATTAGTAACTATTAAGTTACTTATAAATTGTGAAAAGTTTTATCAGTTGTTCAGTATTGATTAGCTTCATAAGAAATGTTCATACCATAAATAACAGTTGTAAACTTGTATTCAAAAGCCAAATCAACAGTGTTTGAATGCAAAATATAGATGAGTCTATGAATATGGTATTTATCTATGAAAATTAGAGGCCCATCGCTTAACACCAAAAAAACATCAAAGAAACACTTAATCAGGATAATCTCTGTAAACGGAAAAGGCAGCATTGGCACTCAAATTATTGCTAAAATTTTTTCAGCTCACATGCTGTGCGTGCTTGCATTGCATATGTCTCTACCAACTCTAAAATTAAATCTGCACCCTTGGAACTTACCATTCAAAATAAGGTTAATACAGTCCTTGCTATCATGCATGTTAATGCTAGTTCTCAAAATAGTTCTTAAATAGTCAGCTTGATAACAAGGATGACCCCACTGAATCTCAATTTACTACTTGGCTAGCTAGCAAGATTCAGAAATGGGTCATTTGAGCTAGCTACAAAAATCGATGGTAAAATACCCTTCGCTCTGCACATGGCATCCTTGCAAGGTTTGCTGAAGCTAGCCAAGTGAATGGTCCTTGGTTTTGTGCATGTTTATAGTTCAAATATGAACTTTTTTTCCCATCCTATAAGTATTTCTTTGATTACTTGAAAGTGGGGGTTTGTGGGGGTCATTGAACATTTGTGATTTTATTTTTTTAATTTGCGCGTTTAAAAAAAAAAAAATTCCTATTTTTGACATATTTTCTGCCTGGTTTTCCTATTTTTTTCCCTATTTTTTCAGAAAGCATATTCCTATTTTCCTATTTTTCTGAGGGCAGTAGGAACTTGACGCCCTGTATGTATCTTGGGGATGGCAACCAGCATGCCAAAAATTGCCATCCTGTGATTCATATTTTGGCCACTAGGGGGCTTTTTGTGAAAAAAGAAAAATGGCCATATCCACCTTATGCATTGAGCTAGGACGCTCAATTTTTTATGGGAGGTGCATGGGATGACCCTTCATCACATATCGGATGGGTTTTTGATTTGACCTCATTTTGACCGTTTTCTAGGTCAAATGGCGTCAGGTGTGCCAATCATTGAAAAGGATGGCACGTTTTGTCATTACTCAATGTAGAAGGCTGCCGATTGTTATGGATATGTATCTTGGCGATAGCAACCTGCATGCCAAAAATTGCCATTCTATGATTCATATTTTTGCCACTAGGGGGCATTTTGTGAAAAAAAGAAAAATGGCCATATCTACCTTATGCATTGAGCTAGGATGCTCAAATTTTTATGGGAGGGGCATGGGATGACCCTTCATCACATATGAAACGGGTTTTTGATTTGATCTCATTTTGACCGTTTTCTAGGTCAAATGGCATCAGGTGTGCCAATCACTGTACAGTACGTCCTTTCCTTTCATAATACTCTCATTTCAAAATGAAGCGTAATTTATGCCCTCAACAGACACTCAAAAAGTATTCTATCCAACTAACCAACTATATCACATTGCTATAACTCTGATCAGTATCAGTGCTTTGTCACTGCAACAAGCAGATTATCATTTGTGCAGCAGAATGCCAGTTCAGTGAATTGCCCTCTGACACATTACTACTACTCCCATAACGTTCGTTGTGGAGCGCGGAGATTTGTGATGGCGCGCCATCGACATGCGTCTAGTTTAGAATACCATTTTATATCAGTTTATTTTCTTAATTTTAGTACATGGGTCATTTCATGTGAAATGACCAAAATTTCAGACATTTTCCCAGTTGATGTCATGGATTTTGCAAAAAGTTTGCACAGTGTGGTTATAATGCAGAGTGTTCCCAAGAAACGAAAGTAGCAGGTTAATTTAAAAAAGTAGCCAGTTAAGAATTACGTGGTGCCACATCACTACTTGGCCTATAGGAGGGTCCTTAGGTATGCTATCTTGGATAATGTTTTTTTTTACAGGTGCATTTTGGCGGATTCTACTGCTCTTTAGACGGCCTGATGCAAGTATTTTTCAGTGTAAAATAAACCCTCCAGACTAACTTTTGGACCTAGGAGCGCATGCGCTCCCAACCTGAAAAAGTTGGGCGCGCAGGTCAAAATTTAGGCGTGCAGGCCAAAACTGTGGTTGCACAAAGTACCATGATACTTTTTTGAATATTTACAAGCCCAAATAAAGATACCTGAACAGACTATCAGTTGTTGCTGCATTTATTTAAGAAACATTATCAGAAAGCACTTTGTGAACTGAAAAGTAGATATTAATGTTCACAAGAATGTTTGAAAAATGTATAAATGCAGTTATCATTTTGGAGAGTTATCATACAAGTCTAAATGCATGTACAAGTCTCCATTTCTCCAAGGGACAACTTTTCATCAAACCCTCCCCAGTACATAAACTGAATCATTCATAGAAAAATTATGGCCAAATTTAGATGAGCACCCCCCTAAAACCAACATATGGGGATGAATCAATGAATAACTCCCAATTATCACAGTGCTAGTTTTAAAATTGATAACTGTTATTGTTGCTGCCATCCCAAGGAACAATTTGACACCAAACATGGCTTAATTGCTTTGAAAATATGAGACCCAGGAGGAATTGAAGCCGTAAAAAGCATAATTTGGCTACATTTTTTCATCACAAATTGAACGTTTAACATTAAAATTAATGTAGTTCCCAAAGTGATCCACCCTAAATATTTGGTAAAAAGTAGGTGCAGTATGCCAAGTTCGTTAGCACAAAGTTTCAAGAAATTCTTTCTCCGGTAACAATGTAGTAGGACGGCTTATTATAATAATAATAATAATAATCATTATTATTATTTACCAGTTTTTTTATTTCGCTCTGTAGATTTTGCAAATTCGAAGGGTAACCGAAACGCACACAGAGAGTGAGGACGATGTCCGACGTTATTAGCCCCCAAAAAACAGTCTGCTTCGTGACCGTACACTGTTCGAGACACAGACTCATATTTGAGGCATTGCGCTGATAAGCCTACGGTCGTCGCTGGAGTACAGGCGTCACCAGTTAGTTTTTGAATCAGTTTTGAACATTTGTTGCAATCGACAAAATACTATTCCTCTGACAGCTGGCCAATTATCGGATCCCCAAAGAAAACGGACTATAAATCTATAAGATCCGCAGCTTTTCTCATCTTTATCGTACTCTTATGAAAAATAATGAAATAATCTTGCACTCGGACCAACCAGTCACCGATTTCATACATACTGCATGAATAATCATGTACATGCCGAACTTCAGATCAGAGAGGAAGTGCGCATCCAACCTAATCCATCAGGATAGAAGGTTAGCGATTGATATTGAAACGCTAAATAAAACCATTCGCAACTGGACTCAAGCACCCATAGCTGGTATCAACAAGACTCAAAACTGTCACGAACAGTCTACGGTTCACGAAGCAGACCCGTGTTTTCGGGCTAATAACGTCGGACATCGTTCTCACTCTCCAGGTGCGTTTCCATTACCCTTAGAAATGCGCAAAATCTAAATAGCGAAATAAAAAACCGGTCATGAAAACACTTTCTGATATCATGAAATTTGCTCTCCGATCAGCAGTATTAGTCACCGAAGCCAAGGCCTACTGCGTAAACTATTGGACTTCTGCAGCAGACCAGTAATACAGCCGAGCTGTGATTGGCTGATGTACGTAATGGTACCAACCGACCTGCAGAAAAAAAATCCAGGCCGGCGGCTGATAATTAGGGAGTGAATCGCTGCCCAGAATAGGCGCGCAGTGCATGAAGTGTGGGACGCGCAGTGCGCGACCGATGTGAGAATGTAAGTCGCAAAACGTAAATCTTGGTCGCATTTTGGTCGCAGTCTGGAGCACTGAAAATGTTAGGATTTTCTGGTCAAATTTCAGTTTTTACCCCTCGGCCGACTCCGGCCCGGAGGGGTATTGTCATCACCTGCATGTCCGTCTGTCGTCCGTCGTCTGTTGTCCGTCGTCCGTCCATGATTTTGTCCGGGCCAGTACTTGGCAACTTATGATCGCAGCTTCACCAAATTTGGTATGATAACTCAATATGACCCATAGATGCGCTGTGACCTTGCATCATTTTTTGCTGGATTTGACTTTTGACCTTAGTGCTGTGACCTTCAGGTTTGATAACTCAATATGACCCATAGATGTGCATCGTCAGGTTTTCTGGATTTGACTTGGACCTTGACCCTGAAATTTTTTTCGGGTCCAGTACTGCAACTAATCATTCTTCACCAAATTTGGTATGACCTTAGCAGGTTTTTTGTGACCTTGACCCTGGAAATATTATGACCGGGTCAGATTTACTTTTCAGGGTTTGTGAACTAATCATCTATGACCCGCAAGGTCAACTCATCAGCTTCACCAAATTTGGTATGGTAACTCCTATGACCCATAGATGTGCAACGTTAGTTTTTTTTGCTGGATTTGACCTTTGACCTTAGCTCTTGTGACCTTGACCCTGGAAACTCTTGCAACCCAAATTTGGTATGGTAACTCACTATGACCCATAGATGTGCATCGTCAGGGTTTTTGCTGGATTTGACCTTTGACCTTTGCTCTGTGACCTTGACCCTGGAAATCTTGTCCAGGTCAGTACTCAGCAACTAATTCATCGCAGCTTCACCAAATTTGGTATGGTAACTCACTATGACCCATAGATGTGCAATGTCCATTTTTTTTTTGCTGGATTTGACCTTTGTGACCCTGGAAAGCTTCTGTGCAACTCCCTTGACTGGAAATCTTGTCGGGTCAGTACTCGGGCAACTAATTCTCGCAGCTTCACCAAATTTGGTATGGTAACTCACTTTCACACACACATGTGCAATGTCATGTTTTTTGCTGGATTTCACCTTTGACCTTTGCACTGTGACCTTGAGGCAGGAAATCTTATATGGGTCAGTACTCAGCAACTACTGATCGCAGCTTCACCAAATTTGGTATGGTAACTCACTGTGACACATAGATGTGCAACGTCACCTTTTTTGCTGGATTTGACCTTTGACCTTAACGCTGTGACGTTGAGGCAGGAAATCGTGTCCGGGTCAGTACTGGGCAACTAATTATCGCAGCTCCACAAGTAACATGGAAATTGACTCTCGACTTCTCGTGCTTCTCTTTACTCAGGGATTGGATACAATGCATGTGTTTCATGATCGTTTAAATTGTTTAAATGGATTAAGACCATTTGAAACGTCTTTATGCAATTCCATTGCTTTCAATCCCTCAGTAAAGACAAGCGTGAGAATCCCCGAGTCATAATAGATTTCCGTGTCACCAGTGGGGAAATCCACCGTAATGCACGTGAAACTGATTAACTTAATGCACAATGACTTAAATTCTGCGAGTGAATTTCTTCAGTGCGCGTTGATTGAATAATTGCTGACTAGGGCACAGGAACATGAATGCCACTAAGAGGAGAGACTCACGCCTAATGCGCGAGACTTGGCATCTCTGCATCACTTGAGGTTGAAGCAGCACAAGGCTTGCTAATAGGTTTTAAAAAACGATACATGGTTCAGAACTCGTTTGAATGAATAAAATGAAATGTAGGTAAAATTTTGAGTCTCTGCACGCTGCTCAACGTACACCTATGAGGACAATGGCTTCACTGCCTGGTGAAATATCCATACTTACAACTTTAGCAGTCGGACTTCAGTTTGGAGGCAGGCTTTAAGCTATGCACCAAATCAGGTGTTAGGAACTATTATTTTATGCGCTATTTTGTCATTGACTTTATAATTGTTATGATTGGCAGAGACTGTGAAGGTTTTCTATTAAAACTTTAAACTCAAACTGTCATTCATGTCTTAGTTTTGTCAATAAGGTGTAAAAACTGAATGTGTGTGCATATAAATAAGTGAGCCAGTCAAGATGCTGTTTAAAAACTTGATATAAATGGCATTGTATGGAGTTGGCCCACTTTTGAAATTTTCTAGAATCATCACTGGCTTTGCTCAATGGAGTAAAAATAAGGCCTGGGAGATATAGAACCAATGTGCAACAGTTTATGAAAACATCTAAATGGCTTTTCTGAGAAATATGTAGTATATAATAATGGCTTGAAACACCACCGTTAACTGATCGTATCACAATTACAGGTGATCCTGAAAGTGTTATTATGTCCTAATAAATTAATAAACAACTATATACAACCCCAGTTCCAAAATAGTTGGGACGAAGTCTTAATTGTGAATAAAATCAAAATACAATGACTTTCAGATCAGATGAGCCAATATGTTATGTACAATAGAACATAGATAACATTTAAAATGTTGAAACTGGGACATTTTACATTTTTATCCACAAAATTAGCTTATTTCAAATTTTCTGGCTGCAACAGGTCTCAAAAAAGGTGGGATACAGGCAATGAAGGGCTGGAAAAACAACTAATATATAAGAGAATCAGCTGAAAGAACATTTAGCAAGTAATTAAGTTAACTGGCATCAGGTGTGTAACATGACTGGTTATAAAAGGGATGTCTTGGAGAGGCTGAGTCTCTCAGAAGTAAAGATGGCCAGAGGCTCTCCAACCTGTGAAGGCTTGCGTAAAAAAAATCGTGGAATAGTTTAAAAACAAGTTCCTCAACGTCAAATTGCAAAGGCTTTGAAGGTCTCATCATCGACAGTGCATAACATCATCAAAAGATTCAGAGAAAGTGGAAAAATCTCTGTGTAAGGGACAAGGCCGAAGACCTTCACTGGATGCCCGTGATCTTCGGGCCCTCAGATGCCACTGCATCACTCACCGGCATGATTCTGCCTTTCACATTACTATATGGGCCCAGGAATACTTCAAGAAACCACTGTCTATAAACACGGTCCGCCGTGCCTTCCACAGATGCCACCTAAAACTCTATCATGCAAAAAGGAAGCCATATTGAGCATGATCCAGAAGCGCCGCTGTGTTCTGTGGGCCAAGGCTCATTTTAAATGGACTGTAGCAAAGTGGCAAAGTGTCCTGTGGTCAGACGAGTCCAAATTTGACATTCTTGTTGGAAATCATGGGCGTTATGTCCTCCGGGCTAAAGAAGAGAAAGACTATTCCTCCTGTTATCAGCGTTCAGTTCAAAAGCCAGCATCTCTGATGGTATGGGGATGCATTAGTGCATATGGTGTGGGACACTTGCATGTTTTAAAAAGCACCATGAATGCTGAAAGGTATATAAAGGTTTTAGAGCAACATATGCTCCCCTCCAGATGACATCTATTACAGGGAAGGCCTTGTGTATTTCAGCAGGACAATGCAAAACCACATACTGCAGCTATTACAACAGCATGGCTTCGTAGTAGAAGAGTCCGTGCGCTGAACTGGCCTGCCTGCAGTCCTGATTTTTCACTGATTGAGAAAATTTGGCGCATAATTAAACGAAAAGTCTGTCCAAGGAGACCCAAAACTCTTCAGCAGCTGGAAGCCTATATTAAACAAGAGTGGGATCAAATTCCAGTGGCTAAACTCAAGAAACTTGTCTCCTCAATGCCCAGACGCCTCCACTATGCGTTAAAAAGAAGAGGGAACGCTACACCATGGTAAACAGGCCCCTGTCCCAATTTTTTTGAGACCTTTAGTAGCCATCAAATTTGAAATGAGCTTATTTTGTGGATAAAATTGTAAAATTTCTGTTTCAACATTTGTTATGTTATCTCTGTTCTATTGTGAATAAAATACTGGCTGGTGTGATTTGAAAGTCATTGCGTTTTGATTTTATTCATAATTTACGCTTTGTCCCAACTATTTTGGAATTGGGGTTGTACTATATATCGTAACAATCTATATTTGTCTAATCTTAAAAGGACAAATGTGTTTCAGATGTATTGTAGTTATGATCCAGAATGATCCGGATGGCCATTGTCTCGTCAATCATGTACATATACTCTAAGACTCTTAATTTGGATAAGTATCAATAACAAGCATTCCATGTTTATTATTTAGTGACCTATTTTGACACCCAAAGGAGATAGTAATAATTTCTAAATACAGGGATGGTTCCAGTTTTCGCAATCCTGATCCATGTTACCAGTCTCGCAATTTAATGACACTCGCACATTATTTAGCCAAGTATATGAGGCTTTTGTGATGCTATTTCAGGTGTGTTTTCATAGGAACCTGGATGTTTTTTAAAATGAACTTTACGTTTTGCATCAATTTTGGTCAAGACAGATGCATTTCTCAATGGAAAATTGTCTGAAACTTCTTTAGTTTTTCACATATATACTTATGTTTGGTATCAAAATATCCATCATGTTGTTGTTATCTGGTTAAAAAAAATCATCTGGTTTTTCAGAACAATCATTTATGGGTTTAAATATGGACTTTTCGAGGCCTTGTCCCATAAAAATCTTGAAATCAGTAAATAGGTCACAATTCACTTCCTGTATGCAAATTTCACATTTCAAATCTATTTTCTGCACATTCCCACAAGTAGGTACATATAACCAAAAAGATGGTTTAAATTGGGCTGTGGGTAAATTTGCCTGTACCCTGCAAAACCTCCTTTGAGGAAAATCCATCCATAACTTTTTGTGCAATCCTGCTTACAAACAAACCAACCAACAAACAAACGGTAATGATCACATAACCTCCTCCAACTTCTTTGGGCGGAGGTAACTAGCCCGCATCCAACTTTGGGAGCAAATATCTCAAAAAAGCAAAGAAGTGCCAGATTAAATACCACAAAATTTTTCTCACCTTTAATGTCTGACAAGGAAATGGGGAAGATGAATTTGGCACTGGTCTGGTTTAAAAATGAAAATAAGTCTGAATTTGTAAAAAAAAAAAAAAAAAAAAAAAAAATTTTCCCATTGTACACAGATTTCTTGTCATTGCATGTATAGTCAACATGACCACTAGGTGGCACTTTCACATTTTAAAAATTTGGGTTTCCCAATATCAAATACAATCATAACTTGTTAGGCGCATTGAAGCAGTTATCCACAATATTCCTTCAAAAATGGGTATTTTTCCTCAAAAATGCTCAATTTGGCAGCTGACTTGTCCACTTCTAGGTGGTGCTGTAGCCATATCGATAAAAATTGTGAGCTCAAACTCCGGGATTTTCCGTTACACTTACATGGGCACCATTCTGCCAAATTTCATGCAATTCTGACATGTCAACTCCACTTAGTATCTAAAAAGTGCCATTTTCTCAGGATATGGCTCTTAAATTACATTGTTAGGTTTACGAAGGGAAATTCAGTGGTGGACAACCTGCTGGAAGGGGAAATCCTGATCCCCCTATCCCCCCAGAATTTCCACCAATGCCTACAATGCTGCGCGCACATCAAACACTTCACGAGGAGAAGCAACTCTGAACACTTCACGTAAACACACATCAGTCGAGTTGACGGATCCGATTTGAAATGCCTCCAATGCTGCGCGCGCATTGAACACTACCAGTGGAGGCAACTCTGATTGCTTCCTGTAAACACACATTGTTTGCTCCGCCCCTATCCAAGACAAGCGGTCTTTAGTTGTGCATTCGATGGGGGGTACATACATATTCAAAATTTTGTCTGTGATTCTGGCATTTTCATGTGTAAAAACTTAAATCGGGAACGCTGAAAGTGTGTCATATGGGAACATGTCCCGTACATCTGTTATAATAATGGGGAAGCTAATTAATTCATTTCTATTTTGCATTATATAATTGCTTTCATAAAGAATTTAGAGAATCCTGTAGATTTTAGACCCCCAAACTAAACTGGGGATGCTAACTTTTCCATCTCCATGAGTCGTTTGTGACATTGGAAGAAAGGGCCTTCCAAGTATCGGCAGTCAAGTCCCTGCGGACATGAAAATTTCATAAAAGATGTATAGAGGCATTAATGACAATCCATTCCTTTGATGTGCAATATTAAAAGAGATGAGGGTTACTATTTAATAATTATTCCATGCGCATCAATATTACTTTGACAAGAAAGGCTCAATTTGCTAAAATTCTAATTTTGGGACTTCTGTCCTAATAAGCTAATTTTGAGGTTACATAGGTGATAAAACTCACTTGTTCGAAGTGCTTTGGACATAAGACTACGATGTAATAACAATGGTTGCTAATTCGAAGCAGTTTTTAATTTCACCATTTTTTCATGTTCTTATATGGAATTGCCCTAGTTGGTTATTTAAGTTACCCCTTCTATTTCTAAGTGTCAGGTTTAATGTTGTTCTATTTTATAGTGCTTCAGACCACATCCTTAAGTCTGAGCACCAGAGTAGTCTCTACATGTCAGATGACAAGTGTAAGGCTATACAAGTTTATGAGGACTTAATTTTGTCTTTACTCTTGCTTGATGCCATACGTTGTGACTTTCATTGTAAATTGTCCTCTGAAGAGGCCTTGAGGAGTAACTATTTCCCAGTCAAACTGTGTCATTGACCTGCTTTTCCACCATGAAACAAAGCATATTTTCGTAATGGCAGTAACACCTTGTGTTGAGCGACACCCTCAACTTATTAGGTTAGCTGCAACTTGATTTGAGTGCCATAGATCTTGAATTATGGTTTATTCAGCATTGTGCGCTGGGTTCAGGGGAGCATCTCTGTCAGAGATCTGTGCAGTACAACTGAGTAGCTACTTCAATGTCTGCCAGATCTTTCTCCTACTTTGACGGAGGGAACGTAGTTCCCTTGCTGGCAGTGTCTGCTTTGTTATTCCCATGCTGCGCTCAACTGAGTCAGGTGAGTTCCTTGCAACTACTTCTGCATACATCCTCTGTTAGTGCTCAAGCACTGCACTGACTGGAGCACTATCAAATGGAACACTAGAGACTAATTTGCCGAAGTATATGAATAAGTGGAAGATCGGCCAGGCTTTGGGTCACTCTGAATGTGTGAGAATATCCTGGGGGCCAAGATGAATTCCCCGCAGGCTTGTATGGTGATGCTTCGTCCTTTCACAAGGTGACTACTCTGGAATTTGGTCCCGATCTACTGGGATCCAAAGAACAGTCCACAAGCATTATGCGTTACGTTCAGAGGAGCATCTCTGTCAGAGATCTGTGCAGTAGCTACTTCAATGTCAGCCAGATCTTTCTCCTACTGTGACTGAGGGCACGTAGTTCCCTTGCTGGCAATGTCTACTCTGTTATTCCCATGTTGCGCTCAACTGTGTCGGGTAAGTTCCTTGTGACTACTTTGGCACACATCCTCTGTTAGTGCTCAAGCACTGCACTGTCTGGAGCACTATCAAATGGAACACTGCAGACTAATTTGCCTCGGTATGATGTGAATCGAGATCAGGTTATAAATATCCTCTGGTCTCTGTTATAGTATTTTCTATTAAATAATATGTATACAACATTGTTCAATATTATACTTTTTAGTCATATACACATACAATGATCAGTTGCACTGGAACTGATAAATTTTCCAGCTGTTTAGATGCCGAGGCAGCGACTACTAGAAAGCCAGTTTGTACTATTTCACATTGTTATGAAGGGGCATTTTAACATTAACTGATTTTGAATTGTGATTTTTCTAAATGAAGCAAAAAAATAGTTGACTCGTTTTATGCATATATTAATTCTGCATTTTTTCTGGTTTATTTGCCGGTTAATTTGTGGATATCCCATCTGGGATGCCATAATTATCTCAGTTAGAATCGCTGATGTCCTTTGTTATTGATTTTTCATCTTTTGCCTTAGTTTTTAAATATTAACTTGCTTGAAGGGTTTGTAATCACTTCAAAATATCTTAAAGTTACATCTGAGTACCTTCTGACCATTCCTACCAAAAAATGACTTTGATAAGGGAACACTTCCCTGTCAAGTATATTGCCTTGATTTTGCTATCGAATGGTGTCGCCAAAAATATGTAGTGTCTGCAACGGTACACTGGCAAGCATATATTTATGTAAAGACTTGGCCAAGTGGGATTATCTGATCTTGATTCACATCTATATGAATATGGTGTTGTATTCTGCTGTTTTTCTCCACTCTCAGGCTCAGCCAAGAGTCACAAGCGCAGTGGCTGTGCCCTGTGTCATAGCCAACGTTTTTGCCAGCCGAGAGACTATGATTACTGTTGTCCTTGCAACTGGCACCAGACAGAACAGGGACGACAGGCAAGCTCAGCTGAAGCCCTTATTAAAAGGTGCGCACCCTGCCTGGTGAACCAGTGTTTGAAAAGCATTGGCAATGTGCAAAAATATGTTTTCAACTCCAGTTGCAACACTAGTTTGGAAGTGACATGAATATTTTTTCATTCTGTCTTATTCTGCCTTTTCAGTGCTATTCTATCCATTTTATCTTCTTTCAGGAAAACTTTGACCTGTGAAGGGTTCCCTTTCAAAGAGGTAGTGTTCAGTTTGCTTGAAATGATCCCAATAAAAAGATATGCCATTAATTAGGAATTTTCACACTTTGTTGTTGTATTTTCTAGATAATCAATGAATTTTTGGTGTCCAAAGATAGACCCACACAGAATGTCACAAGACGGAAGCCAAATCTCTCACTGATGCAGGTAAATTGGCCTGTTTGTTTATTTGGATATGAATTGTTTCACTGTTGACAACTGTCAGAATGAAATAATTCCTCAGTCATACCATTAAATTCTGACATTATTTTTATAAATGATATTGTAAATAATGAAGGTAAATTAATGTCTTATGAAGAGCTAATTGACATTTATGGCAAGGTTTGCCCTTAACAAAAGTTCAATCAATTGGTTGCAGCCATACCGCTAAAATGGAAAAGAAGAATTGTTAAAGGAAGTAGCAAGGAGCTTGTCTGTCGACCATCCATGAAAAACTTTTAGTGGATTGAAAAAACCAGCATAAATGGAATGATGTATAAGTTTCATCTTGAATCAAGAAAACTGAGTGCCAATCCTCACAATATTCTAGATTCTGGGAGTATATGCTAGATTTTCCGATTCCATGGAACCAGGTTTTCAATTTAATTTACAAAACAACAATTGATTCGTCAATTTGATTTTTATGCCCCCGGAATCAAAGATTTGGGGGCATATTGTTTTGCACCTGTCCGTCCGTCCGTCCGTCTGCAGCAGCAAAAAACACTTTAACCTTGGCCATAACTTTTGATTGGTCTGAGATAGGCCTTTGATACTTCACATGTGTATCCCTTGTCACGAGACCTTTCGGATGAGGTCATCATTTTTGACCTTGACCTTGACGCGGGACGTATTTTCCAAAAACTTTAACCTTGGCCGTAAATTTTGATTGGTCAGAGATAGGCCTTTGATACTTCACATGTGTATCCCTAGTCACGAGACCTTTCGGATGAGGTCATCATTTTTGACCTTGTGACCTTGACCTTGGCGTAGGACGCATTTTCCAAAAACTTTAACCTTGGCCGTAACTTTTGATCAGTCAGAGATAGGCCTTTCATACTTGACATGTGCATCCCTTGTCACGAGACCTTTCGGATGAGGTCATCATTTTGACCTTGTGACCTTTTTTGACCTTGTCACCTTGACGATTGGTGTAGGCTTGACAAGTGTATTTTCCAAAACCTTTAACCTTGGCCTTGACCTTTTCATTGGTCAGAGATAGGCCTTTTGATACTTGACACTTGACATGTGTATCCCTTGTCATGAGACCTTTCGGATGAGGTCATCATTTTTGACCTTGTGACCTTGACCTTGGCGTAGGACGCATTTTCCGAAAACATTAACTTTGGCCATAACTTTTGATTGGTCAGAGATAGGCCTTTGATACTTGACATGTGTATCCCTTGTCACGAGACCTTTCGGATGAGGTCATCATTTTTGACCCTGTGACCTTGACCTTGGTGTAGGATGCATTTTCTGAAAATGTTAACCTTGGCCATAACTTATCATTGGTCAGTGATAGACCTTTGATACTTCACATGTGTATCCCTTGACACGAGCCCTTTTGGATGAGGTCATAATTTTTCACCTTGTGACCTTCACCTTGGCGTCATTTTGATTTCACAATAGTTTCCTGGAAAAGTTTTAAAAATTTTATTCGTTTATTTAACCCTTTGCAAATCCAAGCGATTCCATCTGGTCCTTCTGCATATTATAAATCCAAACTATGCTTATATCCGGGGGCATCAGTGTTTCACAAACACATCTTGTTTCAGTTTAAATTTATATATTAATTTTTGGCCACTCAAAAGATGCTTCATGTTTGGGGAATTGAGAGGTCTAACTTGTGTAGATTCTGTCAGGAAGAGGTTGAGTCAGTGGATCATTTATTTTGGTACTGCCCCTGTGTAGGTCTGTTTTGGACAGGGGTTCAGAGGTGGCTGGCTTTATATTCTAGTAATTTTACACTTGATTTGCATACCATACTTCTGGGCAGTTTAACAAATGACTCTGGAAAAATAGTCAATATCATAATACTTCTTGGGAAAATTTTTATTTTTAAATCAAAATCTGTGGATGCTTTGAGGACAGAGAGATTCAAACTCTTTGTAAAACATCACAGTAAAATTGAATGCATGATGGCACTTGAAAACTGTAGGTTAAGTGTATATAAGGATAGTTAGAAGGCGCTGAGAGTAGCCCAAGGATGTGAATGAAAATAACATAAGTAAATGTGTATGAGTCTATTAATATATGATGTGTCTGTGTTTGTATGTATTTACTTATGTTAAAGCATGAGTATATATATATATATAAAATTATGTCTGTAATGTATGGAGGGTGATTTGTGCCATAATTCAATACAATACACTTATTGAAATACAATACACATCTTGAAAATACATGTGTAGCAATAAATGCAATACAAAAATACTTAAATAGAATACACATATTGAAAATACAGCACACGCCTCGAAATACAATACACACCTCAAAAATACAATACATGTGAAACAATAAATACAATACTAAAATGATTTATTTTTCAATGTCCATCATGAATATTTGTGCCAAAATGAATACATATCACACCTCGAAATGCAATACATACCTTGAAAATACAATACATATGTAACAATAAATACAATACAAAAATGCTTTGTTTTTCAATGTCGGTCGGGAATATTTGTGCCAAAATTAAAACAATACAACCGTATTGTTTTTCAAGTTGTGTATTGTATTTTGATATGTGCATTGTATATCGAGGTGTGTATTGTATTTCGATGTTGGGTTTTGGCACTATGTAAATTTTAGTCTATGAGCTCCGATCAATTAATATGATTGGACGAGGCATTCCATAGAGTGCCTAAGTCACACCCGGTTGGTACTCTGATGTGTACCATGGTCTGGGTGAATACACTTTTCTGATTGGCTGGCAGGTGTTAATTAAAACCGTAAAACCGCACAGATAGTTCGGCTATGGTAGTTTCACCGTTCGAAGTTCGAAATTCATCCGCTAGCCAACCTAAAACCATAGCAACGTTAGAGCACGGGCATTTGGCTGGTTGTAACAGAAACCAAGATACTCATTTATCTCCAGGGGGCTGTTTCAATAAACTTTACTTGTCCGACCGAGTCAGACCATCTGTCGAGTGAAAAGTCGGACCTTCGACAGACAATGTCCGTCAGGTGTTTCAATAAAACAAAAGTAGGATGTCTGACCATGGTCCGACGCGGACGGACGGTTTGTCTCTGTTCGTTGGAAGTTGCGTGAGAATTTACGCCTCAGCGATGCACTGCTTCGCTATTTGACGGTCAAATATTCAAAATAAGTTAACGTTAAATGAAAAAAAAAAACCCCAATTTTGATTAGGTAGATCATTAACTTCTATTCAGACATAAATTAACGGCGCACATAAGGATCATTTTCAGTAGGCTATTAACTGAATACAGTCTAACTTAGCTAATTAAAAGCAGTCTTTGCTCACTGTGCACTCTGTGCTAAAACTACGATTGGCAACAAAACAAAGCTATTCAACACACAAAAGACATTAAAACATTCCTATCGTCACAATCGCTCATTTTACAGAATTGAGTGAAGCTGCTTTCACACTGGACGCGAAACGAATTTTGAGCACGACAGATTACATTCAAAGTCAATGCAAAGACGCGAGATCGTCCTGTGGGGCGGTTAACAATAGGTGCTCCAGCGATAATGACCATAAATATTAAAGCAGCGAAGTACTCACGCTTTATTCACTAAACGATAGCAACTGTGTACACTTACAAAGGAAGCTAACATGTCCACTTCATGTATCTGCAACTGCTGACAGTTCGCTGGCTACGTGCTGTGACAACAGAATGATTTCAGCTCGCTGGCTCTACGGAAACCGTCATTTATTTTTGTAGGTTTGTTGGTCCAACTAAATCCGCCGCCAGCGTGGGCGCCTGGCCAATCCTGGCCACGCAGGGCGTATCTAGCCAACAACCAGCCTGCATCGTGCCAAAACTGCATATCGAAATACAACACGTGTATTGTATTTCAATGCGAGGTTTTTGGCACAGAGCTCGAAATACAATACACACCTCGAAAATACAATACATGTGTAACAATAAATACAATACAACCATACTTTGTTTTTCAATGTCGGTCAGGATAATTCATGACAAAATTTAATACAATACATACGTTGAAATACAATACACATCTTGAAATACAATACACATCTCAAAAATACAATACGGTTGTTTTGTTTTAATTTTGGCACAAATATTCCTGACTCACATTGAACAACAAAGCATTTTTTTATTGTATTTACTGTTACACATGTATTGTATTTTCAATATATGTATTGTATTTTCAATATGTGTATTGTATTTAACCATTTTTGTATTGTATTTACTGCTACACATGTATTGTATTTCAATAAGTGTATTGTATTTCAATGTGTGTATTGTATTGAATTATGGCACAAATCACCCTCCATAGTAATGGTGCATGTATGCTGATAATTCTCATTTCTTCATTTTTGTATATATTTATATTCTAATTTATATCATTGTCCTTTCACAGTAGCATCTGAATATATGGGTCTAGGGTGCTGTCATGGGAGTCAAAGGGTGGGTGTGGGGTCTTTTGAGGAATTTATTGTAATTGAATTAATTCAGTAGACCCCCAAAATGGGGGGGATTAAAAAATAAAGAAAAAAAAAAAGTCAGAGCATTGAAGGATTATTTGTTGAATTTTATGTTAAACTGTTGCAACGGTGTTCAAAAACTGAACAATGCTTTAAAGTAGTTTCATTTTTAAAAAATACTTTTTGCCAGTTGTTAATTTGAGTTTATCTTTTAGAACTTTGCTTTAGACAAAATGGGGTGGCCAAAATCCTATACAAGCGAGAAGGTACTGGTGTTAATGACGTACACAGAAATGATGAACAGAAAATGTGGAAGAGGAAACACCGCTCAGATACAGCCCATACGGTATAAACCACAAATTGCGTCTCTACTTCTCGTTTTTTCAGCTGATAAGTATGGAACATTGTATTTTTGAAAAATGCTCTTCCTTTTTTTCTTTCAAGCAGGATATTGAAAAATCGAGTAAGGAGTGGAATTGCTTGCTTTGAAGTAATCTGGAAAAAACCAGGTCAGTAAAAAAAAAATCTCCATTTCTTGAGATAAATGGTGTTTAATTTGACATAATATGTTAACTACATGTAAAATCTTGTTCGGGGGAATTTTTGTCATGTCAAAAGTATGAAATGGAATCACAGCATATGACTAGTGGAAGACAGTCCCAGCCACAACTTTTGTCTTCCTTGGTAAAGATGAGTAAAAAGGATTTAAAGAAATTCAATTTATGGCAAAAAGTTTAATCTTGGCTTAATCTCACGCTGAAAAAAAGAGAAATCCAACCTTTAACCCCTTTGCGCAGAAGCCAAATCTGGCTATTTATGTGTTACCTTATTTAAGGCTTAATAATTAAAGATCGCAGCTTCACAGAAAGGAAAGGAATGGTTTAACTGAGTCAAGACACTTGAAGCATTTGGAATTCCATTGCATTTCAGTTCATTTTTGATTTTGGGAGAGAAAAAGGGCTGCAACATATAAAATCTTCTTGAAAATTCAGCATTGAAATTTAAAAAAAATAATACTGAGAACTGATTAATGGCTGGGGGTTAAAACTATACATTTCTGGGATCATAAACTCCTTGACCACAAGTATAATTCATCTGAACATTAAATTCTAAATTGCCAACTCTCTAGGAGCAAAATAAGACAGCTTTTCAGGTGGCTCCCCAAATTCTAAGGCTATGTTCAGATTGCAGTCCAAATCTGATTTTTTTTGCAAATCTGATCAAAATCTGATCTTTCTGACTGAATGTTCTCATTGCACATTGCAAGTGATCACATCCGATCTTGGCGTCCCTATTGTGCAGTGCTCAGATCCGATATAAATTACACACACCTGGATTGATTAGGAAGAATTTTACACAAACAGCCATCATGGATGACAGAGGATTGATTTTGGAAATCTATCAAATTATTATGCCTAGCCATGGCACAAATGCTTTACAATTTGTGAGAAAACACTGGAAATGGAGGAGGTTGCTTTGTTCTTCTTTATTTTTTGCATGTTCAAATCCTGTTCAAGTGGTTAGACTGTTCATTTCGAGACAAATCCGATTGGAGTCGCAATTGAAACCACCTCCGTATGTGGGTTGAATCAGATTCGGGAAAATCGCATTTCATGTGGTTTTCTGCTGTTCAGACCACCCGAAATTCAAGCTAGATACAATCTGGATATGCAAAAAATCGGATTTGGGCTGGCAGTCTGAACAAGGCCTAAGATCCCTCAAAGTGGCGCACTGTCAAATTATAAAATAATCATATATTTAACACAAATAAACTTTTGATGCATGAAATTCAATTTGAACTCATGATTTTCTGGTTGAATTTAGCATGAGTTTATCAATATCGGTGCAATTGGACATCAGTGGTCACCAGTAGCCTCTTCAAACACAAAACATGCCTTTTCTCCATGATAAAGTTTAGAACTTTGTCCATTTTTCTTCAGAGTCCCACGAGCCAGCACACATACTCATTAAAGGAACTGCTTATTTAACGGTCAGAACATTCACTCTCCAATGAAAAGCTAGCAGTTCCCACTTCTAAGCTCGCAACCTTATATAAACACTTACCATACCTTATAAGGAACAAGTATAACTCTCTAACTTAGTAATAGCTGAAATATACCTTATTTTAACAGAATTGACATTCCATTATCAGGAATAATCGGGCAATTTTCTACCCCAAATTGAACAGAATGGTGCAATGAACGTACCAGGGGGTCTACCAAAGTGCTTGAGCTGTTGGCATATCAAACCAACCAAAAACTCGGCATTTGATTTCATTGAATATGATATAAATCCAAAACAAAAAGCCACTTTGAGCAAAATGCTAAAACAGTAGCGGTATAACCTTTCTTCAATGAATCCCTCCTACAGAGACAGATGTATCCGGTAGAAGGAACCTTCCAGTCCTGTTTCATTCGGAATAATTCCCATTGATCATGTCCATACCTCATTTGACCCCTTTGCGCAGAAGCCAAATTTGGCTATTTATGGGTTACCCAATTTGATGCTATATATACTGGACAAAGAAAATTAGGGATCACCCCAATTTTTGAAATTGAAATATTTGATAGTTCAAATTATGTTCCATATCATATTTCAATATTAAAAATCAGAGTGATCCCTAACTTTCTTTGTCCAGTATAATTCAAGATTTAAGCTTCATAAAGAGGACGAATGTGGCTCAACTCAGAAGAGACACTTACAGCATTTAGAATTACATCGTATTTCAGTTTATTTTCATGATTTTGGTAGAGAAAATGGGCTGCAAACATAAAAAATCTTCATGAGAATTCACCACTGAAACTGTAAAAAAAAATAATTCTGAGGATTGATAAATGGCTGGGGTTAAAACAATACATTTCTGGGATAATAAACTCCTGACCACAAGTACTCCTCATGTGAACATGAAATATTAAATTATCCACTTTTTATAAGCCAAATAAAATGGGTATCCAGGTGGCTCCCCAATCTCCCAGAGCCTTGAAATTGGCGCACTTTCAACTCATAAAATAATCATTTTTTTTCACGCAAATCAACATTGTACTCATGAAGTTCAATATGAATGGATGATTTTCTGGTTGAATTTAGCAGAATTTAGGCGCAGCTGGACATCAATGGTGACTACTGACCTCTCCAAACCAAAAACATGCCTTTTCTCCACGATAAAGTTCAGAGTCTCGTCCACTTATCTACAAAGCCGCATCAGCAAGCACACATACTCATTAGCGGAACTGTGTATTTTACGGTCAGAATGTTCACGCAGGCGGAAAGCTTGCTGTTTACAATTCCGATCATCCCAGCGAAACGCAAGCTTGTAACAACGCTTTTCACACCCTCTATGGAACAAGTATAACTCAGGTCACAGTTACAGCTGTTCAAGACTTTAAAAAGAGCAAAATGCAAGGCATTCCGTTTCATTGAATGTGGTATAAATTCTAAAACTGATCGCCTAGTTAAGAAAAATGCCAGTCCACTGCAGTATTGACTACTCTTTTGTTACCCAATGTGAAAAACTAGCTCTGTGATCACGGTGGTAAACCAAAAATAAGAAATAGCTGGCTAGTTAGCTAGCAGGCTATAAAGTAAGATGGAGCTACACTATACAAAGACAGCTTTACTCACTTTTCAATAGAATTATTGAGCTGCTCCTCAAAAGTATCAATGCTGTCAGCCCTCCTGTCTGTTCCATTCAGAATAACTGCTATTTTCGATCTCAGAATCACATTTCAATCCCGCAAATAAGCTCAGCTCTCCAGGCTCAGTTCTGGAGGTTTTTTGTTCCCATGCAACCACGTCTGTCTGAGCTGCGTAAAGTCTATTGAATACAACGTAACCCTATTACGCAAGTATTTTAATATGTTTTTTAAGGTCTAATCAATGTCTTTCACTTACTGAGGAAAGCTTATACTGTTTGCAGTTGGATAAAAATCATGTCAACCAACTATTAATTACCAGGAGAATTTCACGTGGGCGTGAAGTACAGCTGGGCTTTCACGCAAATACCATTGAATCACCATTAAAGTGACTGGATTTCCGTGAGAGCTTGTATGAGGCTCTAAAGGACAGCTAAATTCTTCAACTGACATATCTATGCATTAATCCACGATAGGAAATTGCGCGTTTTTATATGTGATGACTGAAATTGATACTAGAATGACATAGTGTCAATACCATGGCAAATTTTTGCCTCAGGAAACTGATTTTTTTTTTTTTTTTTAACTACTTGGAATACCATTGGGTCACTGTAACTGAAGTGGTTGCTACAGAGGACAACGATTTTTTCTGTCGCAAGAGATTATTTTTTTAAACTGCTGGATAGATACTATGGGCAAGGATATTGAGCAGTTTGCACATCAGGCTTAGCTGAGGAGTTAAATTCATGCAACTCCTGAAAAACAGGGATGGGAGTGGACTGGTCCATATTCTAATCCGTGTTCGAGCTCAGCTTGCGAGTGAATATTCAATGACTGATCCGGGGGTGCCATCTAATGATACAATAGTGTAACTGCGTGTATAAATAGAGCAGCTCCATGTCCACTGGCATCTACATCTGCACAGCGGGGTTAATTGAAGGAAATGAGGATTCAAGTCTGTTTTACCTTCACACACAGTGAGGAGGTTGGTAAGAAAGGCAAAATATCCACAAGGGTCACTGTTTGAGAATTCCTGAGAAGCACAGCTGCTACAGTGGGCTCAAAAATTACTGGCATCCCTGAGTGGCAATGCACAAACGATACAAAAAAATATGAACAATATAATTATGTAGAAAAACAGAATATACCAACATGTATGAAATTCCTTACTTTATTAAAGTTTCAGTGGAAGCCAAAATCATCACAATCATTTAATACAAAATATATTTCAACAGTTATTATATCATAATTAATGGTGCCCTTCATTTTAATACTTAGTGCAACCACTCCTAGCAAGGATAACAGCATGGAGTTTTTTTCTGTCATTTTTGACAAGGTTAAGGCACACATCTGAGGGGGATTCGGACCATTCCTCTAAGTAGATCCTTTCAAGATCCTTCACATTCTTTGGTTTGCATTTATCAACTTTCCTCTTTAACTCAGCCCACAGGTTTTCAATTGGATTGAGGTCTGGTGATTAAGATGGTCATTGCAGAATGTTGATTTTGTTGTCACCGAATCATTTCTATGTGGATCTTGCGGAGTGCTTTGGGCTGTTGTCTTGTTGGAAAGTCCACCTACGGCAAAGTCCCAGCCTTCTGGCAGAGGCAACCAGATTGTCAACAAAAATATGCTGATACTTGGTGGAATTCATCTTGCCATTAATCTTACCCGGTGCTCCTGGACCTCTTGAATAAAAATGGCCCCAAAACACGACTGACCCACCATCATATTTCACCAAACATGCCAAAGCTTTATCCGACCAAAACTTAAACTCCAAGCACTTGCTTCTGTGTCCTCTGGTCAGAAAAGGCTTTCTTCTCACAAGCCTTCCAAAGAGCCTGTGGTTATGGAGGTGGCATCTGATGGTGCTTTTTGAAACCTAGTGACCCAAAGATGCAACCAAGGCCTAAAATTCCTTCACAGTGATTCTTGGGGATTTTGTTGCTTCTCTCACCATCCCACTCAGTATCCTGCGAGGCAAAATGCAGTTGCGTCCTCTACCCTTGAGGTTTTCAAAAATTCCATCTCTCTGGAATTTTTTTATAATTGCCCTGAAGGTGCTCAGTGGCATATTCAATCATTTGTGAATCTTCTTTTAGCCATGACCAGATTTATGAAGGTCTCTGACCATCTGCCTCTTTTGAATCAACCATTTTTTGTGTTCTTCTTGGTGTTGGAAAGGGATATTGCATGAGTGTGATCTAATTTGGATACTGTCGTGAAACAGGAAGTGATGTAATGGCTCACTATAGTTCCTTAACACGTAGATAAAACTTAAATAAGTGGAATTTAATACCTGGTTTAATTTTGTTAGATGTTGCTTACAATAATCTATAAGGGCATCATTCATTGTGAAACCTTGAATTGGAGGAAATTTGATTTTTAATTAAATCAGAAAATGATTTTAGTTGGTTCCGTTGGAACATTAATATCGTACAGTATTTCTCATATGCTATTCTCTCTATAAATATATTTTGTAGCATTTTTGATAGTATTTTTTGTGCATTGCCAGTCAGGGGCTGCCAGGAATTTGGAGCTCACTGTATGTGTCTCCAAAACTTGAATTGGATCCCAAGTGCATGCCGACAAATGAGCCTTTCCCGTCATTTAACCACGGACGTAAGTATCTGGACTTTGCTGAAGGCTACTGGAACTTTGACAATGGTCAGAATAAATTAAATTAAAATTGAGCTTTATGTCAAGAAACAAGATGGATTTTGCGTTGAAAGAAGGATGACTGTACTGAAAAGAACCCAATCCCTTCTGTTAAGAATGGTCGAGGTTCTGTGATGCTGTAGGTCTGTTTTTTGGCAAAGGCCCTGAGAACCTTGTTTGGGCACTTGCCACCAAGAACTCCACAAAATACCTGGAAATTTAAATCTAAATCTGCCTGCCTCAGCCTAGAGACTAAAACTGGGTCATTATTGGATCTTCCAGATGAGCGATGATCTAAAACGTATATCCAGATCGATGTGAAAATGCTGATATTGATGAACACGAAATCAAGCTCTGCCATGGCCTACTCCGTCCCCTGACATGAACCACATTCAAAACCTGTGAGGTGAGGTGAAGAGGAGCTGTGCACTAGTGAGGGTCTAGGACTGGATGATCTCGAGAGATTCTGTGCAGAGGAATGGCATGAAAGTTCCGATTTTTCCGATTTTTGTGGCAATTCTTATTTACTCCTGTTTTCCAAACAAATTTCAATTTTTTTCTATTTTTCGCAGTAATAATTAAAAATTTCATCTATTGCCAATATACGCACATGTACGGTATATACGCTCGTATTGCAGATATTTTTACGTTTTAGGCGCAGTTTTGAGTTGATATGGATATTTTCTACGCCATGTTTAGATTTTGCAGCTGTGGTACCATTGTGAACCATAGACTGTATATAAAGATGGGTCACGTGTCTTTATTTCCTAGCGCTGCACAAAAATGGGGCCAAAATATCCTTTGTACAAAGGCTGCCATCTTAAACATTTGGAGCCAGAGTCTGTGCAGTAGTGATTGTGAGTGGCGGTATCGAGGTCTTGCCAAAGCACCTGCTCTAGTGAGTGGTAGCAAGCATATCTCCTGAATTTTCATATATCCTGGTTGGCTGCATCAGTGTTGGTGTTCAATGCCGCCTCTTATGCAGAGACTTGACACCGGTTCTACTGCAACTGAAGGCTTGTTAAAGGGTTAGCATACTCAGATTTGTGTCTTAGAAGAGCTGCATGAGGCAAAAATACATTGGTTGCTTTCCTAGTACTTAGCAGTTCACTGCTTGACTCCCATGCCGATGTTCGGTACCAGCTAGCTTACTAGCTAGGGAGCTAACATTAATACATTGACTATGGATAAGTAGCCAGCTAGCTACCTCATACAACTATACCTCAAAAAATTCTAACTAACCATCAGAATAGATGAATACACGATGATGCGTTTTCAAGTTAATTCTAACTATCTTGCTAGCTAGCAAATGAGGGTAACCTTACTGAATGTTGATTTAGTTTTTAGCTTGCTAGCTTACAGTTTTCATGTAGCTAGTGAGATTTGGAAGTACAACCCCTGGCAAAAATTACGGAATCACCACACTTGGAGGATATTCATTCAGCTTTTTTACGTCTTTGCGAATAAACAAATGGCAGATATAACACAAAACAAATTTCGTTCATCACATTCAGGCTTTATGAAATACACCTCAAACAAATTTAATCATTCTAATTAAAGGAATTTTTTACATAATCAAGTTGAGGAAAAACATGAAATAACCTTGAAATGGTCTATGGGTCATTCCATAAGAACGGGGGACCGTAGTGTGACATGGTGCTAAAATTTAGAAAGTGTCTATTTCTGTGAATTAAGTGCATTTTTACAAATGCCGGCCTCGGAGGCTTCCAGTGTTGGTGACAGAAAGATAACTTACTGAGTGAAAAAAATTTCCCAGGCACCTTTCTTCACTGCGTTGCGCATGTAACATTGACACAAAAACAGAAGTAAAAAGTAATTTAATTTTTTCATTAAACACTGAAATAATGTTAACAAACACAAAACCCAACACAGACTAGGTCTAAACAAAATAATTGACAAATAATGACACAAGTAGTAACATTTTGGGAAATATCAGACAACTGCATTTTCATGGAATTCACCTGTCCCATTGGCATTTTTTCACAAAAAGCCTGACTGTGCTAATAACTAAAGTCATGTGCTTAGCTGCTTGAAGAAACAGTACTCTGTCATGATCAATACTGTTATTAGACATCAAGAGGCATCCTGAATCGGCAAGGTGCACAATGACCAAGGAGCTAAATGTTGTGAATGTAACATTGACAAAATCGAGGTATTTTGAATCGTCGTGTTTGAACTATCATCACATCAAACTGCATTCTTATGGCAAAACAAAGCAAACATATCGTCTGAATCGCAGCTATGAAATATTGGGAATCACAGATGATCTTCATCGCAAAAGCGTATTTTGAATTAGTTGAACGTAACTGTGTTTCGAAGGTAACAAACATTGACATGATCGAAAAATCAATTCCTGTTTCAATGGCGATAACTTCAGCCTGTTAACAGTTGCAAAATGGCTTTTCTTCTCCTGTGCGTGAATAGTAACGTCATCGGGGATTCCCGTCCGGAAAGCCAGTGAGGCTTGGGTCGCGAACATAATTGTGGAACTTGACGCAAAAGCGGGATGAATTGAAAACCGATAAACATATCCGGGTATTTTTAGTGGAGTGAAGTTTGACACCCTTATTTCCAATAGGGAAAAAAATAAAAAACCGAAAGCTGCTTTTGAATATTTGCGAACTGTTTTGAATGTAACCAAACTTGACACCAAGGGTTACATTCTTCACAGTGAATTCATGCGCTTGTTACACAAACCACAGACACTTGCGGCTGGGGTAAAATAGTGGAAACGCCATTTGGGGCATCTACTTTTATTATCCCAGTTATTCTTCCTGGAATAAAAATGAGATTATAATTACAAGGCTGTAAAAAGAAACAAAATGCAGCCAAGTCATGAAATGGTATATATAAAATGGGTGAAAATTAGGCTAGTTTAACTTTTTTTTTTTTTTTTTTTTTTTTTGAAAATGCTTTAAGGTAACTGCACCAATTTATCTTTATGTGCTGGGGTGTATGCAAATAGTTAACACTAGCTACATCATTGTTTTCACTATTTGTGGAGATTTTTTTGGGCTACATTCTTCAGGGATATTGGTTGGTCCCCCCTTTTCATGGAATGACCATAGACTGTATCAAAAGATGCACGCAGCACCCAAGTCTGAAAAGTGAGGCCAATGTGGAAATCTCTGAAAATTGCATTCTATTTAATGACCAGCAGTCGGTGGTTGCAGAAAGATGTTCAATGCTATAGAAGTCTACGAGAAAATGACCCTACTTCCCACCAGATTTATTATTTCAATAATGATTTTCCACATTATTTTATGGCATCTATCGCAAGTTTCAAGTCTCCTTCGATGTATTATGATGTTCATTTTTGTAAATTATGGTCCCAAATAGACTAAAGGATAAAGCCAGAATATGCTTTTGGAGCGTGGCTATCCTCTGGTCCCCATCAGGTACGGTCGGATACACCCGTATATCCCCCCCTCGCTCCTCCCTGGATCTTCAATTCACGCTCTCGTCCAATAGGAATCACATCCGGTTTCAAAATAACAAAATGGCGCTGTTCAAATTGCCAAAATCAAGGCTTCTTCAATGGTATGCTGAAACGAATGGGTAACGTTACGGTTGCTTCCTCCATCTTGATACAGTCTATGGGAATGACCCATTTAAAAGAAATACCAGCACAAATCTGAATATGCAAACTAGAAAAGGCAAAATTTTCTGAAGAAAATTTGTGTGCTTGCTTTAGCGTGAAAAATTGAAGAGGTTGGCTTATAAGATGAAGGTGCTTGGAAACTGAGAGGCAAAGGAAATTGCTGAAGAAATGTTGACAGTGATCAGATTAGGCGGATTCGCAACGCAAAATGCGAATCAAATTTCAGCAGTTTTGACGAAATGCTAATCATCATAACAATCCCTTCGCAAAAAATGCGATTCAAAAAATCTTAATGATATTTCATGGATCCTGACTCACTGGCCTGTGAACTTCCGAATTCCCGAGCCACGTAGCAATAAGAGAAGTTTTCACGACTTTGATTGGCTGGAAAATGATGTTCCTCATTTGCATACCAACCAATTAGCTTCTGGGGAGTGCATGCATGCACTTGGGACTCGGGAGGCTTTCTGGTACGCTCATACCATATGCGCTTATACGCTCGATCATCTTTGGTCGTGAAGGGAGGACTCAGCTATGTGAGCCATCCGGAGTGCTCTTTGGATGTATCCACCTAGTCAGCTAATAAACGTTAACTTAAGAAAATCTTTGTAAATGATCATTTGTTTCTTGCCCCAACTCTTCTAACTTTGCCAGCTGTCATAGGCATGACCTTATCTGAGCTTTCGCGCGATCCAACTAAACTTTCACATTTTAGGGACGTTAACTAGTTTGCTGGTTAAGTCAAAAGCAATCGCTTAGGTACAGCTAGCTGGCTAGTGAATCTACGGTGGTTATGATGTCTATTGGAGAAGTTTTCTGATTTGTCGCTTTCAACGCCACAGCACGCAGACAATCTCTTTCAACATTGATTACCAGCTTATTTTATCTAAAGATCAAACAGACAGTTCGGGCCTGAGACTTGTCATATCATAGCCAGTTTTACGTGAATTATCTTGTTGTGCATGCTATCGCGTATTACGTTACTCTTCAGATTATAAAGTTAGCCATCTTCCAATCTAGCTGACGTTAGTTTAGGGGAATCTTTGTAATCATTGCTATACTAAAGCAATGTGATTTGGTTTTTCCCCAAATGGAAAGAATTCCGGATCAGACCTCCCCTTTCGGCTTTAACTCTGAATCGCCTTGACTGGATGTACGCTGTAGGTTTTTACACACCCGAATGTTCCTCCAGCCTCCAAACATCACTGTAAGCCCATCAAAGTCATAAAAACCTGTCCCATTGCTATATGGTATAGGGAGTCGCAAGTTCGCCGGCGTCTCCCAAAACATGCACAATGATTTCTAATCATTCAAATACATGATGTTGTGATGTCAAAATGTGACTCAGTTGGAGAGTGCCTTGTGTGACTGGATTTTAATGGGAATGGATCGTTTCACGTCTCTGATCAGGTGTTAAACAACATTATGCTACAGTAAGATAAGATTAGTATAGATAAGTATAGATAAGACAGCTGTACTGCAGGTTACGAGTAGTTTACAGAAATTTCATTGGGAAACGGAAGTGTACTGTACTAAATTATGATTGTTCAGGGTAAAATTGATGCCTTTTGGAAATAATTTGTTTTGCTTTTGGAGTGCAGTTGTATTTCTATTGTAATTGTAATTTGTCATTAGGAAAGAATAAAAATCCTTTTGTCATATGTAAAATCTGATATACTGTTTTCTAATTTTTGCTAATCATTTTTCAGATGTGCTAAGCAATTGCTAATCAATTGATATAATGATTCGCAAAAAATGCTAATCAAATTAATTTCCTTACAGCAATTCTTACCTTTCTGGCATGTCGCACAGCACTTAGTAAAAATTTGAACAGGAATAACTCCGCCTCCCTCCAAAGTCCCACCCTCTTCCCCCCCATTGCCAGACTTCTCCTACGAAAAAAATATGACCACAAAGGTAACTAAATGTTACGAGGACATTTTATTTTATACCACATATAGAATTGAATATTATTTAATTACTGTTGGTTAGTTTTCACTTACCGGTGCCTCTGAATCTGACTCCATTGACTCGTTTCACTCACGCTGCTCACTTCCTTGCGCCAAGACGCAAATTTTTTTTTCATAGGAGAGTGAAACGGGTCAATGGAGTCAGATTCAGAGGCTCCGTAAGTCAAAACTAACCAACAGTAATGACATAATATTCCATTCTATATGTGGTATAAAAATAAAATGCCCTCAGAACGCTTTAGTTACCTTTTGTAGTCTGACGAACTACCATTAACGTTATTATCGTAATTACAGCATTTCAGCACCCGCTTGTTTACAGTCAAATGTGTCTTTTTTTTTCTGCCAGAGAGGCGATGACTCGCAAGCGTGACAGCGTAGGCAACTGGAAGGGGCGCTGCAACGGATGACAGACAGAAAGCTCGGCAAATCATTTTATTCGGACCAAAGGAAATGATTGGGCAGACTTTTGTCAGAAATATATGAGAATTGAATATTGAAGAGTTTCAACACCTGGTGGATTTCTTTTACATCTTAGTGTGCCATACGCTTATTAGGAGCATTTAAAGGTTACAAAAGAAAAGTGTAAAAATGCCAGAAAGGTAAGAATTGCTTCAATCTGATCATTGCTGAAGTGTAAACACAAGACTTTAAAGCTGAAAGTAATTGTTCAAGGAATTCTGACTTTTCATCTGCATCATGACCAAGTCTACTCTGCTTCAACCCAGCTGTAAAAAAATGGTCCATTGGAGTCAATGAAGTAGATGCATCTCTCTTTATGGCTCTGTGCGTATCTAGGTCAATGCACTGCATGCTGAGAAATTAGCTTTATGGCGGAGCAAACATGGCAGACCACATTGGCAGGCTGTTGCAGCTGTTATTGCTTATAGCTCATTGTCAGTGTCTGCACCAGTCCCAAACTGTACAATGCTGACCTGGCCAAGTAGTGAAATGCTACTATTCGCGCCGGCTCTCTGTTCATGTCTGTGCTCTGTGTGTTCACTAGCTAACTAGCTAATAATAGCAAGCTGCGAGATATCGTTAACACCTGTTGTGATATTATTCATGGCTCCCTTTTTATTTCTGTGCTATTATTAGCTAGTTAACTTGCAAACACACGGTGCGCAGAACGTGTTCGAAAGGGGTCGAACTTGAGCGTTGAAATTGTCATCACTGCAGACAACATAATCAATCGCTAGCTTACGTAAACTATTAAACTACTCAATGAGTATGGAAAAGTTACATCTGCTGGCTTCGCGAGGGCTGCAGTAATGGTCTTAAAAATTTGATCTGTGGCCAGCATGGGCGTTGTAGCAACCATTACCTAACATTCAATGTATTGGTGATGGCTGCACTATCCTCCCAAACTGAACTCAGTTTGTTCTTACCAATGTGTCTCCTTCATTGACTCTGGCAAAACAAGATTAGGCAGGTCAAAGCCTAACTGTCAGCTAGTATGTAGTCTTGACTGTAAATATTATTGCAATTCTAATTTCCCCTGTTATGCAGCGCAAGCATTGCTCAATTATTCACGTTTGCATGAGATTCAAGGTCAATTGAGTTGCTAGCTCGCTAAAAACACTAGATGTTATCCGCTAACCCTTCAAGACACAGTTACGAAGCATATTTCTTGAATAAACTAACCATGCTTGGAAACTGATTAGGCCTACTGTGACCACGAGCTGGTGGCTAGCTGTTAGCCTGACAGCTAACCAACTAGAGTCATGATAGTAGAGTGATTGTCTGGCTCACTCTACAAACCGTCATAGTAGCAGAGTGATTGACCAACCCTAATGCTACTATATTAGCAAACATCAACCCTTCCAAACAATGGCAACAGGCATGTATTATGATGGACCAATGGCCGCTAGCCGGGATTAGTGACTGGCTATTGCTAACGTTGTTACTCTTACATTAACCAACCTTAATATTAGCCTTTAACAGTGTTTTAAGCATAGATATGGTTTTAAGCCAAACACTTCTGAATAACGGCAACAGGCTCTTCCTCTCTTGATTTGGCAGGCACGATGCAGCGAAGGCGTATTGCTGCTCCCCTGTGCTGAATCTACTGAATCAGCACAAAAATGGCTTGATTTAATAGGACCCTAAAAAATGACATTTAAAATTAAATATCTCAAAAACTAAAGAAGAAATCAAAAATCTCTTCAGATGCAACATAATTAAGAACAAGCTGAATTTTTAACAGTTTGAACGGTATCAATAGCTTAAACAGTGTAGGAGGAGTTAGTGGACCAAATTTAGGCAGAAGAAGAAGAAGAAAGAGAATAATGCGCTGCTTCGCTGAAGCAAGCACAAAATTGCGCAATTGCGCTATGCGCTGGTGCGGTTAACTGGGAGAGAGCAGGGAGCTTTCTACTGCATCTAATGTACATAGTGGCAATTCGTAGATCATACAACTCCACTTCAAAAATAGTGAACTATCCCTTTAAGAATTTTTCCTCAGGAAAGGCATATCAACTCAATGACGTGGCCAGCAAACAGTCCGGATCTCAATCCACTTGAAAATTTATGGAGGAAAAAAAAAAAAAAAAAAAAGGTCCATGACAAGGCCTCATTCTGAAAAAATCTGATCTGTCAACCGCTATTCGAGAAAGTTGGGACTAGCCTGATGGAGAATGTTGTTTTTCATTAGTGATGTCCATGCCTCAAAGAATACAGGCCGTCATAAGAGCCTGAGGAGGAGCAAAAAAGAACCAAATGCTGATATTTTTTTTTTTTTAATTTATTTTTTTGATTCTGTAATTTTTTCATTACCATTGACTGATTTCTTGATTCCTCCTTGATTGTGAAAAAATTGCCATTAATTAAAATAAGTGATCATTCTGATCATTTATGATCATTCTGGAGAAATACAGTCCATTTCCTCTCTGCTTGCATTATTGTTCTTTGTAATAATTATCAAGCATTTTTCTACATCCACATTAATGAAGCTTCTGAATTCCTGTTGCTCACAAAACTGTTATTTATATTTTTTTGTCTGTGTCCGATTGGCTTGATACACCAAAAAAAAAGTTTTTAAAAACTGCGGTTTTCCCGATTCGGGTCCGCATGTTAAGTTTGCTTATGTAAAAATAAAACTCTGCTTACAGCCAGTGACGTTGCTATAATGCAGGTTGGCTCTCAACCTGTATCCTATTAAGAATCGGACAATTAATTGAATTCATTTACTGAGCAAGTAGGCTTCTAGTAAGCTGCATTGCCATTGATGATTAAGATGTACAGCTTAAGGCATCAAAGAGGAAGGCTACAATATGAGACTACATTGACGGCAATTAACTGAAATTTCCTGAAATTCCATATATAAGAGTATGTTATGTTGAAAATGCTGCTGAAGATGGTATTTAGATAGGGTTTAGATTTTGTTTCCAATTAATAAATAAATGAGATAATTGCAGTTCATACAATCTCATATTGTAGCCCTCCTACTACTTTCCCAGAGGGTGGACTACCAAGACCTCACCTCTGAATTTGCTACCATGAAAGTTCAACGCATGGCATGCATTTTACATGATTTTTAAAGCATGCCATGGGTTGAACTTCCACAATGCACTAAGGCCCAATTTACTTAATCATTCAATTACCAATGCTTCGATGTAAGCAGACCTACCCTCTTGTATGATTCCTCAGTACAGTTTACGATTTTTGAACCCGTTTGAAAGTTGTACGATTTACGCATTTACATTATGTTTTTCTGAATGTCAGAAATACAATTTGTCACAAGCCATCTTATGATTAGTCACTTTCAATGCGATCACGCCCATGCGACTTCCTACCTTGATTAACAGCCTCTCATTAACTGAACACAGCAAGCACCCGGTTTGGCCAGAAACATGTTGTTTCATAGGTTGTCCGCATTAGCTGAGTTATACTGATGTGAATGCAATCGCACATTACCTTATTCTTTTGATTATATAACCATCTAGCAAGCTAGTTAGCTAATATGTTAAGGAAAATATTTGGAAACAGTTGTCATATTTAAGCAATGTGTTTGGTTTTTGCCCTAACTTCACTTGCTGGCTATAACAGCGATTGCTCTTGAGCTAGCTAGCATGCTAGCTTAACATCCCAAAAATCTAAAAAAAGTACAGTTGGGACACATGAAATCGCTGCAAAAATATCAGATAAGTTCATTTCTATGGCAGGTTGCTGGTAAAGTTAGGGCAAAAAACCAAACGTCAGCTCATTATACTCCATCAGACCGTATATTGTGGGACAGAGTGAGTAAAATGGATTAGTGGTTAGCAAACGGAGAATGTAAAATTAGTATTGTTAACTTGCCACCTGTGAAATCTTAGTGCATGCACCTCACTCTTGAACTATCACCTGTGAGTTGAAATGAGTAAGTCTAGTCTATTGCTCCGTAACTTTTTATTGTTTATTTATTTATTTTACCAAAGTTGGGTAATGATTTAATTGAGGAAGTATTTTTGTGGCAAATCAACGAGTTGTAATATCAAATGCATTTCAATTTTATTGTGAAATGTGAACTTATTTACAATGTGTCAGTGTTGAGAAGTCTGAAAAGCTGCTTTTGTGGAAAAACACTTTAAATTTCCAATTAATTGGTCACCTGTGACCAAGGACAGAATAAGTAAAATGAGTTTGTGACGAGCGATAAATGCATGACAACATGGAATACATTAACAGTTAGAATTGTTAGTTGTAAAATAGCCACCTGTGAATTGAAGTGAGTCCCAATTTGTATGAAGTATGAAGTACATGCACTGTCACCTATAAGTTGAAATGAGTATGCTCTGGTCTATTCACAATTTCATTTGTAACATCATATATACAAGTTGGATGTGGATTAAATTGTGCTACTTTCGACGTGGCAAATCAATGAATGGTATTATAATTATAATGGTATTGTATGCATTTAATTTTTATTTAGAAGTGTGAATTTATTGGCAAGGTATTATTGGAGGACTGCCAATAAGTCTGAAGTCATAATCTGTGTATCATTCGTTCATTTGTTTTTCAAAATAAAACAAAAAAACGACTTGTTTTCTCAGTGTTTCAAACCAAAAACGAAAAAAAAAAAAAAACGGATAACGACTCGTTTTTCAGATTTCCGATTTTGTGAACAAATGAAAAATGGCAAAAATGGATAACGGGCGCTTCATCCCATTTCAAAATTTACAACTCACTTTAAGTTGCGTGCCCCGGAAGTGAACTTGAGGCCGCGACCGGAAAGAAATCTCAGCAGTCTTCCCCTCTTCTACCCTGTGACCAGAGTTTAAAAAAAAAAATCATATAAACAAATCAAATAGCCTGTCGTGCCATACATAATTTACTTAAGAATAATGAGTGAATGAATAAATGAACTGAAGTAATTTTATTTTGCGTCCAAGAAAACTTAGAAAGAATGTGGAATCACAATGAAATACAACTGAAATAAGATTTGTACTGTTTGAAATAACATTTGACCATTTTTGTGGTCGCTGGTTTCAACGGTGGTTTTTGTATTCTTATTCAGCTCTGTCCGTCCGTCACGTCCCGTTTGTTGTGAACGCGATATCTCAAGAATGGTTTGACCGATTTCATTCATCTTTGGCTTCAATGTGTATTAGTGTGATACGCGATTTCCGTGACCTGGCGGGGGACATGGCCACATTTAGTGGCAACACTTGTTATGTCTTCAATTCGTACATATATTCGTACATATTCGTACGTATGCATAAAGCAACCAACAGGCACATATAAGACCAAACAACAAACAAAAAGCTGTACCAACGTAGACCATGAGGAATGAACAAAGAGTTAAAGATAACATAAAAAGTCAATGTCTTCATTAGGCTCAGGACTTTTTTAACACAAATATGCCATAAGAATTAACAATCATAATTATCCCATTGCCAGACACTTCAATGAATGCCATAACAATAATGATTCTATTCTGCATATGGTGGGTATCGAACATATTAAACCTCTTATTAGAGGCAGTGACCGTGAGTTGAAACTTAATCGAAGAGAAACTTTTTGGATCCATTGCTTAGATGCGTTATATAGTCCTGGCTTAATGAAGACATTGACTTTTTTATGTTATCTTTAACTTTTTGTTCATTCCTTGGGGAAAGTCTTCCAGTCGCTGAATGCGGTTAACTGGGAGAAGCAGGGAGCTTTCTACTGCATCTAATGTACATAGTGGCAATTGTAGATCATACTAACTCCACTTCAAAAATAGTGAACTATCCCTTTAAGAATTTTTCCTCAGGAAAGGCATATCAACTCAATGACGTGGCCCAGCAAACAGTCCGGATCTCAATCCACTTGAAAATTTATGGAGGAAATTTGTAAAAAAAAAAAAAAGGTCCATGACAAGGCCTCATTCTGAAAATCTGATCTGTCAACCGCTTATTCGAGAAAGTTGGGACTAGCCTGATGGAGAATGTTGTTTTTCATTAGTGATGTCCATGCCTCAAAGAATACAGGCCGTCATAAGAGCCTGAGGAGGAGCAAAAAGAACCAAATGCTGATTTTTTTTTTTTAATTTATTTTTTTTTGATTCTGTAATTTTTTCATTACCATTGACTGATTTCTTGATTCCCCCCCTCCTTGATTGTGAAAAAAATTGCCATTAATTAAAATAAGTGATCATTCTGATCATTTATGATCATTCTGGAGAAATACAGTCCATTTCCTCTCTGCTTGCATTATTGTTCTTTGTAATAATTATCAAGCATTTTTCTACATCCACATTAATGAAGCTTCTGAATTCCTGTTGCTCACAAAACTGTTATTTATATTTTTTTGTCTGTGTCCGATTGGCTTGATACACCAAAAAAAAAGTTTTTAAAAACTGCGGTTTTCCCGATTCGGGTCCGCATGTTAAGTTTGCTTATGTAAAAATAAAACTCTGCTTACAGCCAGTGACGTTGCTATAATGCAGGTTGGCTCTCAACCTGTATCCTATTAAGAATCGGACAATTAATTGAATTCATTTACTGAGCAAGTAGGCTTCTAGTAAGCTGCGTTGCCATTGATGATTAAGATGTACAGCTTTGCGTCAAAGAGGAAGGCTACAATATGAGACTACATTGACGGCAATTAACTGAAATTTCCTGAAATTCCATATATAAGAGTATGTTATGTTGAAAATGCTGCTGAAGATGGTATTTAGATAGGGTTTAGATTTTGTTTCCAATTAATAAATAAATGAGATAATTGCAGTTCATACAATCTCATATTGTAGCCCTCCTACTACTTCCCAGAGGGTGGACTACCAAGACCTCACCTCTGAATTTGCTACCATGAAAGTTCAACGCATGGCATGCATTTTACATGATTTTTAAAAGCATGCCATGGGTTGAACTTCCACAATGCACTAAGGCCCAATTTACTTAATCATTCAATTACCAATGCTTCGATGTAAGCAGACCTACCCTCTTGTATGATTCCTCAGTACAGTTTACGATTTTTGAACCCGTTTGAAAGTTGTACGATCTACGCATTTACATTATATGTTTTTCTGAATGTCAGAAATACAATTTGTCTAAAGCCATCTTATGATTAGTCACTTTCAATGCGATCACGCCCATGCGACTTCCTACCTTGATTAACAGCCTCTCATTAACTGAACACAGCAAGCACCCGGTTTGGCCAGAAACATGTTGTTTCATAGGTTGTCCGCATTAGCTGAGTTATACTGATGTGAATGCAATCGCACATTACCTTATTCTTTTGATTATATAACCATCTAGCAAGCTAGTTAGCTAATATGTTAAGGAAAATATTTGGAAACAGTTGTCATATTTAAGCAATGTGTTTGGTTTTTGCCCTAACTTCACTTGCTGGCTATAACAGCGATTGCTCTTGAGCTAGCTAGCATGCTAGCGAACATCCCAAAAATCTAAAAGTACAGTTGGGACACATGAAATCGCTGCAAAAATATCAGATAAGTTCATTTCTATGGCAGGTTGCTGGTAAAGTTAGGGCAAAAACCAAATCCGTCAGCTCATTATACTCCATCAGACCGTACATTGTGGGACAGAGTGAGTAAAATGGATTAGTGGCTAGCAAACGGAGAATGTAAAATTAGTATTGTTAACTTGCCACCTGTGAAATCTTAGTGCATGCACCTCACTCTTCGAACTATCACCTGTGAGTTGAAATGAGTAAGTCGAGTCTATTGCTCCGTAACTTTTTATTGTTTATTTATTTATTTTACCAAAGTTGGGTAATGATTTAATTGAGGAAGTATTTTTGTGGCAAATCAACGAGTTGTAATATCAAATGCATTTCAATTTTATTGTGAAATGTGAACTTATTTACAATGTGTCAGTGTTGAGAAGTCTGAAAAGCTGCTTTTGTGGAAAAACACTTTAAATTTCCAATTAATTGGTCACCTGTGACCAAGGACAGAATAAGTAAAATGAGTTTGTGACGAGCGATAAATGCATGACAACATGGAATACATTAACAGTTAGAATTGTTAGTTGTAAAATAGCCACCTGTGAATTGAAATGAGTCCCAATTTGTATGAAGTATGAAGTACATGCACTGTCATCTGTAAGTTGAAATGACTATGTTCTGGTCTATTCACAATTTCCTTTGTAACATCATATATACAAGTTGGATGTGGATTAAATTGTGCTACTTTTGACGCGGGCAAATCAATGAATGGTATTATAATTATAATTGTATTGTATGCATTTAATTTTTATTTAGAAGTGTGAATTTATTGGCAAGGTATTATTGGAGGACTGCCAATAAGTCTGAAGTCATAATCTGTGTATCATTCGTTCATTTGTTTTTCAAAATAAAACAAAAAAAAGACTTGTTTTCTCAGTGTTTCCAAACCAAAAAAAAAAAAAAAAACGGATAACGACTGCTTTTTTCAGATTTCCATTTTGTGAACAAATGAAAAATGGCAAAAAACAGATAACGGGCGCTTCATCCCATTTCAAAATTTACAACTCACTTTAAGTTGCGTGCCCTAGAAGTGAACTTGAGGCCGCGACCGGAAAGAAATCTCAGCAGTCTTCCCCTCTTCTACCCTGCGACCAGAGTTTAAAAAAAAAAAATCATATAAACAAATCAAATAGCCTGTCGTGCCATACATAATTTACGAAGAATAATGAGTGAATGAATAAATGAACTGAAGTAATTTTATTTGCGTCAAGAAAACTTAGAAAGAATGTGGAATCACAATGAAATACAACTGAAATAACATTTTGAAATAACATTTGACCATTTTTGTGGTCACTGGTTTCAACGGTGGTTTTTTGAATTCGTATTCAGCTCCGTCCGTCCGTCACGTCCCGTTTGTTGTGAACGCGATATCTCAAGAATGGTTTGACCGATTTCATTCATCTTTGGCTTCAATGTGTATTAGTGTGATACGCGATTTTCCGTGACCTGGTAGGGGGACATGGCCCATTTTAGTGGCAACACTTGTTATGTCTTCAATTCGTACATATATTCAGACATATTCAGATGCGTATGCATAAAGCAACCAACAGGCACATATAAGACCAAACAACAAACAAAAAGCTGTACCAACATAGACCATGAGGAATGAACAAAAAGTTAAAGATAACATAAAAAGTCAATGTCTTCATTAGGCTCAGGACTTTTTTAACACAAATATGCCATAAGAATTAACAATCATAATTATCCCATTGCCAGACACTTCAATGAATGCCATAACAATAATGATTCTATTCTGCATATGGTGGGTATCGAACATATTAAACCTCTTATTAGAGGCGGTGACCATGAGTTGAAACTTAATCGAAGGGAAACTTTTTGGATCCATTGCTTAGATGCGTTATATAGTCCTGGGCTTAATGAAGACATTGACTTTTTATGTTATCTTTAACTTTTTGTTCATTCCTCATGGTCTATGTTGGTACAGCTTTTTGTTTGTTGTTTGGTCTTATATGTGCCTGTTGGTTGCTTTATACATGTTATATTTACATTTCATGTTCACAATTACTGGGAACTATATGGTAGAAAGTAGTTTTGTCATTTACTCAATATATTGTCTTGCATCTATGTTTATTTACTTATTGTTTAGTGTAACAACTTATTATAGTTTGTGCTTTTGGCTAACTCTATTTAACGTTTCGTCATGGTTTATTTGTGTTTACTAATTACCTTGAGTATGCCCTCTAATGTCCTATGAATAATTAGATTTGTCTTCAATCCTAGTAATTGATAATTCTTCAGCTTTTTTTGTCTAACCCTTTGATTTTCTATTTGTCAGGTAACTACTTAATGGTTATTTGCAGTATTCAATTGCTCATCTTATCTTTCAGTTTGGTCTTATACATTCCACTGATCAATTAGCTGTTCTTTTCTTAATTTATGGTTCGTGATTTACTTTATTTCATGTCTCTTGTTACCATTGGTTTTTATATTGACACCAGCTTTTAAATAATTGAACAATCTCATATTTGTGGTTACTTGACTTGTTTAACCTTCATTGTTTAAGTGATTGACTCACCAACCCGCATTTCCTGTATCTACCTTAATTACTTTAATTATGTACAGCTGATGTCTATATAATCTTCTCTCCAGTTTTCCACTATTACTACTTGTCCTGATGAAGACCTAAGTCGGGTCGAAACATGTTGATGATTTTTATTCTGCTTCAGCCAATGCTAATAAAGGCTTTTTAACTATTTTTCTCTTCAGACCTTTTTTTGAGTGCCTGGACATTGACACCTTGGGCCCTATCTACGCTAGAGTCCCTAAACCCGTTATTTGGGGATTTAGCATTGCGTAAGAGGCGTTCCCCCGCAAAAGTTGCTGTCTTGCACACCTGCCTATATCCCTAAAACACCAGCGCTACCCGTTATATTATGCATAGGCGTGGTTTGAGCGTTACGTCAGTTAAACCAATCAGTGTGCCAGGTGCCATTGCCTTTAGGAGCAGGCTACGCTATCCCAAATCCTCAAACTGAAACCCATGGATGGGAGAGGAAGGTCGCCACGTTTCTGAGACGGTTAAATTGCTCGTGCATGAGGTCAAATCCAGACAGGGAGGATCTGTTTTTGTAAAGTTAATCATGAATTGTATTATTTTATTATTTTATTATTATTGTTATTAGGGCCCGAGCCTGGCCGGCCGCAAGGGACTTTGATGGTTCCGTTATTATTATTATTATTATTATTATCCTTTGTTTGGTATTTGAATTGAACATTAAAAAAAGTCAATTTTAGAGCCAAAAATTCAAGCCTGGCGAAATATTTTTTATTTGAAGTCCCAAAAAAAATATTGAAAAATGATGCCCTGTCAAAAATCAAAATACATTACACTAATGGGAGCCCACCCCAAAAAAAAAAAATGAAACTTTTAGAGACATAGCCCATGTTGGGACAAGTTAAAAATTACATTACGGCCCCCGCCCTAAACTCAGCAGGAAGTCGGCCAGATTGGGCGGAAGCGTGGACATATAAAATCACACCCTCATACTTTCAACATCTCCTCCTAGGGTTTTCATCCAATTTGCACCAAACTTGGTGAAAATCAATTTGTGGTCAAAAGTTACTATTTACATTTTTGATAAAATCTTGGGCGTGGCTGTGATTATCTTACAACAAAATTTTCAGAAGTATAAAAGTATGTATATCTCACGATACAGTGTCGGGTTGAGTGGGACCCAATGTAACATCTGTGTGTAATGACAATCTGAACACAATGATATTTTTTACAGCTGTATGGCAAAATGGCTCTTGGACGCCCTACTACATTTTTTGCGTGGGAGAAAAAAAAAAAATTAAATAGTTAAAGAAATTTGGTACACACATCTATCATGTCAAACTGAAAAAAAAAAGCAAATGAGGACACACCCTATTTTTAATCGTGTTCCCATGGCAACAACAAAAATGCTCAAATGAAATGAATGGGTTCTTGACTTTTGACCCTTGAACATAAAAAAAAGTCAATTTTATTAGGTCCAAAAATTCAAGCCTGGTGAAAAATTTCTTTATTTGAAGTCCCCAAGAAAAAATATTGAGAAATGACTTGGCCACGACCTGTCAAAAATCAAAATACGTTACACTAATGGGAGCCCACCCCAAACTTTTTTCCACGTAGAAAAATGAAACTTGGTAGAGACATAGCCCATGTTGGGACAAGTGAAAAATTACAATATGGCCCCACCCTAAAACCAACAGGAAGTCGGCCATATTGGGCGGAAGCGTGGACACATAAAATCACACCCCTCATACTTTCAACATCTCCTCCAAGGGTTTTCATCCAATTTGCACCAAACTTGGTAAAAATCACCTATACACATTTGTGGTCAAAAGTTACTATTTACATTTTTGATAAAAGGTTGGGTGTGGCTGTGATGAGCTTACAACGAAGCAGCCATTATCAGAAGTATAAAAGTATGTATATGTCAAGCATACAGTGTCGGATTGAGTTAGACCCAATGCAACATTTCTGCAGAATGACAACCCAAACACCCTGATACAGACAATGGTTCTCCAGCGCCCCCTATATTTTTGGAATGGGAGGAAAAAAATTTTTTCACACAGTCAAAAAAAATTTGGCAATTGGAAATTGTGCAATGAAAGACAAGATATGCTGTCCTGTCATTGGTGAGTGGCCCCACCGCTCGCAAGGGAGGTGATGGGACGGGAGGGCGAGGGCCTTAACACCACTTGCGGTTTTAATTATTATTATTATTTGACATTGACATATTGTTTAATGTTTGGTATGTAATAAAAAAATCAAGCCTACCCCTTTTGTGATGGAAACTTCAAAAAAGAAAAAAGAAAAAAATGCGTTTCGCTATGCCCTTCCAACTCCTCTCCGTCTGAAATGAAGCATAGAACAAAATCCCATTTTAGAAAAATAAAATTAGGTCTATGCACTGGAACTCAGCGATGTAACTTTTTCCAGCGAGCTGCATTTCAGAACTCTTCATTAATGAAGATGAATGAAGCGAATGTAATTCTGGTGACAAGTACGTGGTTTAAATCCGTTTACATTTTCAATCGGACAGCTGTCTATTTTTTACAGCAAGTTCGTGACCGTGCTGCAAAAACAGGTGTGCGAACTTAAAGCCTGAAATTACCTTCATTCACAAAAGTTCTGAAATGCCGCTCTCGCAAAAAAAAAATTACCGTTGCTGAGTGCCAGTGCATAGACCTATTTATAATTAAATTATTTTTCTGTACTGAATGTAGCCCATTATTTTGTTGCTGTTAGATCGCATGGGGAGAGAGCCGTGTCTTCAATTGCCACTTGATTATTCTCGAATTGGAAAACGTGTTAATAAAGGAAAACCATCTAGAATTAGCCAGGACTAATTGTAGTCAATAAAGGGATGGATATTTTCCCCCAAATTTTTAGGTTTAGCGCCGGCCCTGATATTATACATAATATATATCATTAATATATATTATATATAATCGTTATATACTATTATAAAAGTGGAAAAAATGATTGATAGAAAATACAAACAATATAGACTTACCTGAAAGGCTCAGGTAGCTGGTGTGCTGGCGGTACACGCGTTCTGGGCGTCTTCTATTATTTAACTGGCGATCAAGGCGATTCCGTACTATCTCTGCCATTTTCTCAGGGCTAAACTGAGGCTAAAGCAAGGTAGCTTTTTCTAGGCGAGTTAGTTCGGGAATTGGAGCCGCATGTGCATGTCCACATGTGTCCAAGTGGACGTGCAATGAAGCCGCCTGGACGCGCTCTTGTAAAAGCCCAAATGGGTAGCGGGTGGTTTGAGGACCCGCTATACGCTTTCCCTAACGCGTGTGGTCAAGATAGCAATTGTAGGGAAAGCGCATAAACACGCCCACGGGCACACCTCCAGGCACAAATAAGGGAGTCGGCATAATGCATAGCGGGTAGTGTGGCCACAAGATACCGTTTAGGGATAGTGCAAGCTGCTAAATGCGTAATTCATGGGTAGCGGGTAGTGGCAATGGGTAGGGTAGTGTGAAAGATAGAGCCCCTTGTGTTCGGTTTCTGCTTAGCTTTTTCCCTGAAGTCCAAGAGCACCTTTTTACTCCGTTTTACATTCTTCTCCATTGAGCACCGGGGTGCATCGTCGATTCCTGTTTTTCAAGACTTGCATAAATTAAACTCCTCAGCTAAGCCTTCTGCGCAAACTGCTCAATATACTTGCCTATACTATCTATCCAGCAATTCCAAAAATGCTGTCTTGTGACTGAAAAATTCGTTGTCCTCTGTAGCAACCACTTCATCTATACTGAGCCAGTGGTATTCAAATTAGTAGTCAAGAAAAATCGGTTTTCTGAAGTAAAAATTTGACATGATATTCATACTGTTATTCTTCTATCACTGTCATTTATCTTCTATCGTTTCCCTCATGCAGAGGTTCTTCTGGGCCAGGAGAAAAATGCGCGACCACCAAAAATCCATAGTACCATCCATTAGGGCTGCAGTAATGTCTTTTTGTGATAAGAAAGTCACTATCTAGTTTCAGCTGTAATGTGAAGGAAAAAACATTCCTAATGTCACTACAGAGCTTTTTTTCCAGGTTTCTATGTTCTAGTATTGATTTTGTCCCCCCAAATCAATTTTGGTGGGAAACAGCTCATTAAATATGCATATTTTGATTTACTCATATTCAGAGGTACATATTGCAAAAAGACCTCTGTACAGACATAGATCATCACAAAATGAAGAAAATTGCCAAATATGAAGTTAATTGGATGTACAGTGGCTGAGAAATCTGAATTTTCTTGTTGGAAATCTGTATTTTTAGAAAAACGTGATTTTAGTTCGACAATAATAATGTGATCGAAGTTTGACAGTAATGTTGAGGAGGAATACATTTGTTATTTTGTTTTTAGTTGTTTTTAGGATTTTTTTACCTCCTTAAAAGGCACCAGCCTCATAAGTAACCTCCTCTTCTTCAATCTCTGTTTCTTCCCTAGTTTTACGTGCTTGTTGAGCGTCTATTCGCTTTTTTTTCAAGTTCTAGTGCGCATTTTTCACTCTGTTTCACACGTTTTCTGTCCATTTCATGATAGCCTTTCATTGAGTGTGCCCCTGCCTTTGTGCCCCTGCCTTTATGCCTAGTTTCATAAGAATGGAGGCAATTCCTTGTTGGCCATCATTGAAAGTCACTACACTCATAGATGTTCCAGCCTTGAAAACATTGTTCGTAGAAAATGGTTTCCTTCGGAACAGGACTCCATATTACGGACTATTTGAAGGACCACTTCATGTTTTCAGGGTTCCTTCTGGGTTCTGAAAAATATTCTTCACTTTCTCCCCAAGAAATAAAGTCAAAAAATTTTTCTTCACTTTATCATAGTCATCATTTTTTATTAGTCACTCATGGACTTTATAAAACTTTGAAAAGCCTTCAAAGCAGACAAAGTGCATGCAGCATGAACAAGATCAAACCTCAAATATTTGCGTTATAACAGGTCTCTCCATTATTCTCTAGATTGTATATATAAGTTTGGGTCCATTCAAGTCCAGCCTCTAATAATGGGGACCCTGCGCACCATAAAAGCTAAATTAAAACCTCTTGAGCATTTAGCATGGAATTTATTTAAAAGACTGGCAATGGAAATCCCTTTAAACCCTTAATTTCTTTATTTTTTTCCTTAACATTTTTATCAATGCAGCCATTTTTGGCATCCCAAAATTAAAAAGGGACACACCCTTTAAGGGCAATAGAGAGGCCTGACAAAAATGCTAAATTGGACTTGGGGTGAGCTCAAAATTTTTTGCTGTTGGAATCAGAATTGTTGGAATTGTCAAATGTTTATTTAAAATTTCTAACTTTTAAGATTTCCATTAACTGATTCCAAATTGAACTTTAGGTGAGTTTAATGTTTTGTGCACAATTTAATGGAAAACTTAATGTAAATCTCAAATGTTTTGGGTTTCAAACAAGTCTCAGTACTGGCACCCTCATCCACTTCTCTCTTGGGAGTGCTTTCTGGTTACTGTACTGTCCGAAACCACCATGTGATGCTCTGCTAAACCTAAAGCCCCCGGTCATCCCACGGTATTTACATAATTCAGTCAAACACTAATATGTAATTGGCAAACATCAATATTATCATTCAGTATCCTTTAGAGACATCCATTTTTGATAACCAAGTCGCTGTTCCTGTCAAAAAATCAAGTTATAAGCTAATGTAGAAGCATTTTAAGAGTGGTGTTCATTCAATTGTATTTGGCTAAAACATGTCATGGTAAATGGTCAAGGATCATAATAATCCACGAGACAAGGTTTCGAAAAATCTTTAAGCAATTGGGCTTCAAGAAAAACCGTTCGGATTTCCGAACCGAAGATTGCGCATTTACTTTCAGCGTTGTCTAAATCCACTACACCACAACCTAGAGCTTAATTTACACTTTCACACGAGGAAGGTTGTTAGATGTAACTGAAGATTTTCGTAAAGAACCATGGCTTACTCGCCCGCTTGTCTGACAATTGATGATGAATCAGATATTGTATAGCACTGTCCTGTGCTTTTAAAGCTAACTTGGAAGTACCATGTTTTGCATAGTTAGCTCAGAAATCGCCAGTCTACTGTGCTAGAAAACATGGCAACAAATGACATGATTGTACGCACCAAGCGATTGTTAAGTGGATGACTAATCAAACTAATATATGCTGTGTAAAGATGCGCTCATATTTGCTCATATCAATCACTTTTACGTAACTAGGGACTCATAGAAATTTACACACCTTGTTTTCCTAGTTCATTATGAGGGGATGATTGTGCTTCAGCTCCCCCATTCACAGGTAAAACAAAAATCCGCGTATATTCACTCCCTCTCATGACTGACTGCCTGATAACATCATTCGGCTTTTCAACTCCACGGAGACCTGTCAGCCAATAAGACAGCATTTGGACGTATTTTCCCGTAAAACCCCTCTCTGATTGGGCTTTCTTTGCTCTGTTCATTGAAGATAAAACAATACGAAAGTGCTGTCCTGTTTTACAGACATTCAGTAACGTAGTAAACTGCCCAAAGTGAAGAACTATTTATTTATTTTACAACGTATTTATTTATGCATTCATATAAACTATATGGGGCTAAAGAAAACACCTTTGGGGCTACAGCCTCGAATGCTCTGGGCAGACGAAGCCACTATTTGCCATTTAATTTATATTCGTCATTAAACAAATACATTCGCCACTGTGATGACTGCTCATAATTTTCTCCTCGTCACGGATGAATATTTGTCAATGACGAATAATGACGAGCGGCAGCGGGAACCCTGTGTTTTTACCTCAAAACTAAAATTTTGAACCAAAATTGGCATTTTTCTTAGCTATAGGTCCCCTTAACATTTTTAAAAACGCAGGTACTTCGGGGCGCCCCAGTGGCTCATCGGTCTAGATGAGCGACCTCTACGCACACGAACATAGAATACGCGTGGCAGCCATGATGCGTAAGCGCACGCGTCGTGAGCAGCAAGTATATTCCAGGTCTAAGCGTGCGTACCATAAAGGCTGTGTCCTTCTTGCAGCGACCTGGGTTCGATTCCTGCTCAGGTTATTTGCTGCATGTCTCACCCCATTCTTCTCCCCAACCTTCCTGTCTCTCTACACTGCATAACTGTCAAATAAAGGAAAAATTCCACCCCCCAAAAAATAAATAAATAAATAAAACGCAGGTACTGAAGGTTCAAGAAGCACAGACTTGGGTCACAGCTTTTGTCTCCGCCCAATGGAAGAACAATGCAATTTAAGGTGACAATTTCCTGGCACAAAAATGGCCATTTAAATCATTGGCATCAAAATGAAGCAATATGTATGCGCCATTTCATGTAATCTGTTCATCTCATTTAAACGTAATGTTTTCAGAAAATTTTTAACATCCCAAATTTATTGTTGACTCAAAGACAGAGTTGCATGGTATTGATTATGCACATTAAACGTTGCTGGCACACAAAGGCATCTTAACCACTTTCCTGTTGTTTCTGTTTTGATCTGACTGTAGTCCGCGACTATGACTGATCTTACTGCCAGATAGAACTCTCCACTAGACCTCAATAAATGCGGTGATGGGAAACACACTTTTCAGAACTATATTCATGACTGATAATTTCTATCTATATTCACTGTAAATGTTAATGATTATGGGATTACTTTGCTTGTATTCTGCAAGTGCTTAAAATCTCGAGAATACATTTCCACGTGTCTCGACATCATGGCGGTTGGATGCCACTGAACCCGGCTATTTTTTTGTTGCGCTGTGCTCGGCAAACATCGATAATTTGCAGTACAGACAGGTGATTTCAAAGGTGTGGAGAGCCCTGAGATGCAGGGGTGGCAGTAATTGTGTTACAAGTGGTTTTGCTGAAAATAATGATTTCTTTGGGGATTTTTTTAATCAGAATTAATAACCTTATAAAAACACCATAAAAGCATATATTCCATATAAATGATAAAATTTGTGTGCTTTCACTTTTCTAGAAAACTGTGTTGATTGCTTTATTACTTTCAAAATGACAACAATGGGTAACTGCGCGAGGGGTTTTAATGAAATACGGCTTTTGATGTCCCGGTCTCCTCCAATCAGTGTCATTTTTTTTTGGGGGGGGCGGTTTAAATCCATTGCCGTTTCTTGTGTGGGTCTACAATTAAGGTCAATCAAACTGGCTGTCCTTGCTATGAATTTTCAATGAAATGAATAGTTTTGCACTGATATGTACAAAGTGGCCACTTCATTTGTTAAACCTGTACACTTGCTTATTAATGTGAATTTCTAGTCAGCCAGTCATGTGGGAACAACTTATTGTATAAAAGCATGTAAACATGGTCAAGAGGTTCAGTCGCTGTACAGACCAAATATCAGAATGGGGAAGAAAAATACTGGAAGTGACGTTCACTGCTGAATGCTTGTTCGTGCCAGACGGGATGGTTTGTGTATCTCAGAAACTGCCAATCTCCTGGGATTTTCACACAGAACAGCTTCTTGAGTTTAGAGTGTGGTTGAGAAATCATCTAGAGAGTGGCTGTTCTGTGAGGTTGAGGGTAAAAACAGCTTGTTAGTGTGAGGGGTTAGAGTACAATGGACCAGACTGTGGGATTTGCAGCATGAATGCACAGCCGACAAATCTGCTGCACCTGAGAGATGCTATTATGTCAACATGATCTGGATCTCTAAGTAATTATATCCCTGAAATACGAGTTTCGGGGATATCATGGTTTTCCCCCCGCCATGTCCACAGATTTTAGCCGTTAGCGCAATAACTCACAAAATACTTTACATTGGCTTCTCATTTTTGGCATATGGGTAGATATGGTAGAGAGGATGAACTGATTAGATTTTGGGCAAGTATGCACTCCTAGGTTTGCCACCAGGTGGCGCTATATATTGAAAAAATCAGTGTTTTAACCATATCTCTGGAACAATTCCTTACACAGACCTGAAATTTGCCTCATATTGTAGGTCTAGTAAAGGGGAATCTAATAAAGGGGACTTCGAGTATTGGGGAATTTCGGGGATATACCCCTTGCTGTCAGCCGCCGACAGCATAGGCCTATTTTGTTGTTGAACTCATACCGTGAAAAATATGGGCTGTTCTGAAGGCAAAGGGGGTCCTACCCAGTATTAGAAAAGTGTACCTAATAAAGTGGCTGGTGAGTATTTTTGATGTGTTGCAGAAGTTTGAACTGCTCTAGCCTCCTTTTCACACTCTTTTAAATACTGCAATAAATATAATAACCCTCTGGTGGTATGACTACAATGCCATAGGTTAAAGGAGTGGATGCATAGTCTATGGAAAATGAATTGCTGAATTTGCATGGTTATTTTGTTTCTACTTGCATCCTGGCATAGCCCGAAAAGAAGAATTGCTCTACAATTTCAAATGTTTCTAGATGGCCTGAGCTAGGTAACAAAAGGTTCTGTAAAAAAAAAAAAAAAAAAAAGGTTCTATATTACAGTATGTTGTGAAATAACAGTTCTGTTATTTGTTTGGGAGCCATTTGAAGACATGACAATTATAATGGAAAGAAAATTTCCAGTATATCAAAGCCACTACTCAAATCTCAATCCCAGGTGTATTTCCAAAACCTATAAGTCATCTTGCCTTCCACTACTTGAAACATGTCTTCACTGTGATCAGCCATTCTGTGTATATTTCTACCAACAATTTTGACTCCCATGTGTATTGAGGGGGTCCATCATGGTCTTCATGCAGCTTCTTTGAATCTCACTGTGATATTGAGTGTGTGTGTTAGGTTGGGGGGGGGGGAGGGGGCTGGAGGTGATGGATCAGTCCAATAATCAAGAGGTGCCAAGACTGCTTCCTCTCTTCACTGAGGAAACTGCCCTGACACCCCTTTATCTCTCTGCCCACACCCAGTTTCAAGCAACTGAGCTGAAACGTGTTAAATTCAGAGTGAGACGTTCTGGCATGTATGGAGAGTGCATGTAACAACTTTGAATGACAAGCTCACTTGAAAAACTTTTTTGGATGTATGTTTTTATTTTAACTCGCAGTGGTCAATACCCTGCACATAAGTTTTTAGATTTCTCTGCATGAGATCTTATTCTGATGCTGCCAGTTTTGTTTTGCTCTCGTAGATCACTACGTGTACGCTAACTGATGATCCGACAGAATGCCAGGACATGGTTACAACAGTGGAGGAGACGGCCCTTTTCCGGGCCGCATACCCTGACCTTGTCGACCGTTTCCTGAAGGAGAGGGAGGAGGCTAAAGAGAACAAGCTCAAAAGTATGTTTCTAACACGCCAAGCGCCTAACGCCCAGCAGAATTTTTTAAGTACCGTTAACCTCTGTCAGTGGTTTTGAATCAAAGGCCCCCCTCACTTTGCGACATTTTCTGTTTAGTACCTTGACACCTGAAAATGTATGTCTGACTGTGATGTTGCTCACTTTGAAGGCTTTGATTCAGAGGGTTACATGCTTATAAACCCTGTCTGATTTGGCCATTTTTATCATTCACTTTGTTCCCTATTTCTGAGCGAAGATATCAAACTTGTACATCCGGGAGGCCCCCAGTATCCCCTGTTTTTCAGTTTGTTACTGCTTTAAAGTGATTTAAGCTGTCAAGTGATTATCTTGAATCCAGCAACGTAATAAAGGCCAAAAACCTGGAGATACTGCTGTCCTCCTTGATTGGAGCTTAAAATCCCCTGACTTAGGGTTGGCAGACCCGTTCATTCAGTGATGTTCTGTCATAAATTGCTACAGCGGTTTATGTAAAGCTGTTCCTACTGGATGTTGCCTTGACTGGACAGTCAGAAAACTTGTTTTTATTCCCCATACAGAGAAGAAACAGATGAAAATGAAAGGCAAGGACTCCAATGTTGGGCTCGATGATTTTTCTAATCTCTTCTCCCAGATGACAATTGACAGTTTCTCCACTGACAAAGTTGGAACATCTGGCTTTCACACAGCTGCCACAGCTGACCCGAAAATTGCCCAGGAATCTTTAAGTTGTCCACAGTCCTCTGACCAGAAAACAACAGAAAATCATAGAGACTTGACAGCCTCTTGGGGGTTCTGTGTGACTGAGGTGGGGCCACGCCCATCTCCTCTTTCATCTGGGAAGATGGCAGCAACTGCGGCCTCGCCATCGGTCTCTGCGCTGATCGATGAGCTGCACTTGAGTGAAATTGACTGGGAGGGTGTGTCTTTCACCTCCTCTCTGTCTCCACAAATACGAACTGGCCATCCATTGCCGTCTGCTACCGATGACCTCCACACATCTCTCAAAGGCCTAAATGGCATTGTTGAAAAGAAATGCATAACCTCTGAAATGGAAGGTTTGGCTGGTTTTCCACTCTCTGTTTTACATGCCTCAAGAGGAGTAGAATCACAAGCGTCTGCGAATATGTCCAAGATTTCTATGAGGGAAAAAGTCATTGCAAACTTCATGCCATGTGACACTCATGCTGACTCAGTGACAGCACAAACAAACCAGTCCACAAATTCATCAGAATGCTCTGCTTTCAATGATGTATTTTCAAGTACATCTTCTAATGACAGCTGTTTTGTCTCACACTTGGGTCAGCAAGAGTCTCACTGCAACAAATCTCTGACCTCTGATTCTGAGAATGTTGCCACAGTGAAGCACTCTATGCTACCCATGATAAACACAGTTAAAACCCAAGGAGAAAGAAGCTCTGTGAGTACCAAACCTCAATCGCGGCACGAATTAGTAAAAATTAGCTGTGATGAGAGAACTTTTCCCCCGCGTGGTCACAGTGACCAGAGTGCTGAGCTAGGGCATAAAAGCAGAATTCCAACTGTAAAGAGGAGTGTCTGCGTTAGTGTGTGTTCATCCAGTGAAAACAGCGATTCAGATAGCAGACAGATAAAAGAGCAGAGAAAAGTAGTCAAATCTAAAGCCAGGAAAAGGTGTGCATACAGTAAACTGGACCAAACCAAGATGGGGTTTCCTGCCACAGTTGGAGCAAGTTCAAATACTGCAGACCGTTTGCCAGAGGCTTTGAGCTCCGACCAAGGCAAGAGTGGGTGCACACCAGCCATGGAGACAAACTGGGAGGCAGCTGATGAAGATTTTATGGCGAATTCTGTTTTACATGCTCATGTAAACATCACCAAGGGAGATGATTCTGTCATTTCTGTTGATAGCCCACTACCTCTGGTAGAACGGCTAAAACTTAAGCTCAAGTAAGGAGATGCAAACTTGCTGCAGTAAAACATGCTTGATATCGCTGTGCTCCACTGCAGAATTCCCAATTTTAGTTAGAATCTGTTTTATGTGCGTGTATTTTATTTGTTGTATTGTCAGTTATTAAAACATTTTACTTTGGATGAAAATTGTCCATAACCTCATATTTGACTACTGTATAAGAATAAATATTTTTGCATAGAATATTAGTGCATGGATTGCAGCACAACTTGCTTTGGAGTAGATAAAGCATATCAAACAACACAGATCAGTGAAAGGCTAAAAGAAGAAAAATTTGATAAAATTGATTGACTTATAGTATATAAGAAATGAATAATCCTTTCATTCTTAACAAAATTGGGATTGTGCCTGGAAGTGAGGGTTAAAATAGTCTTAAAATATCTTAACATTATTAGAACTCCAGTTTTGCATTTTAGATAGTGATTTTTAGGGTTGTCTTCGACTAAGGATTCATAGTCGAATCTGATTCATCAGATTTTGCCCGTAGTCGACTGATCGTCGAATCATTTTTTTTTTTTAAATAAATGAATACAGATTTTGCATTACTGCACTTGACTCATCATGCTCCTAAAATGGCAGTTCTCTGTGTCAGTTTCGTTATTCACCATTTCATCTTGATAAAAGCTTACCCTGATCTTTTTTTTTTTAATGTGGTCATACGTAACATGCTCTGTCTCGCTGCTCACTGGCCTTTCCTAACTCTGAGATTGCTCTCAGGGTCTTATTGACGATATCAATAAATAGCATCGGGGTAGCGGAGCTTATCAAAGTTAAAACTAATTTAAAACTATTGTCGGACCTCCATGTTGCATGAGAGACTATGCGGGCTCGCGCTTCTGTTTATCGAAAACGACGTTGCATCCAGGCTGGATTATAAGGATTTAATTGCTGAGTTTGTGGCCCAAAAGGCAAGGAAAGTGACCATCACCTAATCAATGAATGGTGAGCGGGAATCTGATGTTTTAAAGTTATACTGCTGCCGAGCGTTTGTGACTGACTAGTATTAGAAAATATACTGCATCGTAATCAAATGTTAAACTGTCGCGGGTGTCAGCGGATACTACGCCTTTGTTGATCTGAGATTTTTCCATAGAAATGAGTCAAAATAAGTGATTGTCACCAGTGAGTGTGAGCCATTAGGTGTTCGTGTTTGCTGAATTGTAATTCGTGATGCCCTGTCATACTTCAACATGCCAATATAAAGTGACAGCTGAGCTGATTTGATGATAAAAGCCAATTGTTGTGCAGTTGATTTTTTCTTTGAAAGATTATGATATCCAAAAAATCATAGTTGAAATTATTGCGACAATAATGCTGTTTTAGTCTAAAAATGCATGTCATTTCACCGGGTATAACTAGAACAGCTATGTGCTTGTAGCCTGACATGATTAATGCGCGTGCATGTGAGCAGGGCCTCGCGCATCAAGTCGGTACAGGGCCTCGCACCCCCCTGCGACGGCGCTGACTGCAGTGGGTGATTTATTAATGCGTAGCAAGTTTAAATCTACTGTTTAAACGCACACGTCATTTTCAATTCTTTAGTAACAGAAATGAGGCTGATTTTGTATCAAAATAGGCTATATATAACGAAAACAAAGACATTCTATGCAAAGATTTATGCTCAGCAGCCTGGGCACCCCCATGTAGTCAGAATGGTAGGATCTTGGTCACATAACATTTTCCAACGATTCGACTATGAGATTGATCATCGAATCAGACTCCTCCGAATCGAATCGTCGAATAGTCGACTATTCCAGGTCACCACTAGTGATTTTAAAAGATTTCTTAATGATATTTGCACATTATATAAATGCAAATGGCATGACTGATTTTGATTAATTGGCTACTGCATAGTGTTTTCTTGTGGGTCACAATGGAAGCCTTTACAGTGCCATGAAAACATGTGCCCCCTCCTAATTTTTTTTTTTGTGTATTTATATTTTTGTTGTCACTGAATAATTTCAGGGTTTCATACAAGTTATAAGATAAGGTAGGCATTAGCTAACAAAAAAAATTAGATTTTTAAATGATCGTTTCATTTATTCAGGGAGAAAGGCTATCCAGCAGCAATATCACCCATGTGAAAAAGCAGTGGCCCTAGAAACTTATTTTCTCAATTTGCCTGCAACAACTGCATCATATCGCCAGGGTAGAGATTTGTTGCTCATTTTAATGAGTAGTGTCAAAATTAGTTGGTTGTCCAGGTGGCTACTCTGTAGGCTCACTGCAGTGGGGGAGAAGCTATTCTTGTGGTGCCAGATTTAGGTCTTTCTAGGGAGGGGGGATCACTTAGGACTTTATTAGCATCCTCATTCAGCATGAATATATGCTAACATCAGTAATCCAAGTGAAGGTACGCTTGCTACTTATACACATGTAATGAAGTTTTGCTTTTGGTACGTTAAGATTCGTATAAGAACAGTAGTCATGCATTTGTGGAATGAAAATATCCATTTGGTATAAAGATTTCCCTGCGCTACTTGAGCATATAAACCTTGGATATGCTTGCTTTTGCAGCACACACATGTGTGATAAAGTTATGCTTGCCGTCAACCAACGTGTTCGCGCATATCAAAGCTAAGCACATGTTGAATGAACACTCCTTTTCGAAATGAAGACTTGCTTTCGGCCCATGCTCTTGCAGAGTGCATCTGATCCCCCTGGACTCTCACCCCTCCCACACCTTTGTTTAAGATTGTTGTCATGCAAACCATCAATCCCACATGCAAATAACTAGGTACTGAGAAGGCAAGACAGATTGAACAGTGAATGAAAGCCCAGCGACTGCAAAAAATGTTAAGCCATAGCAAATCAGCTAGTTACTGTTACATTTGTGTTGTAATATCTACATCATAGGAACGGATTCAACATTGGGATGGCAAAATCTATGTTGAATGTAACCCTTGCCTCGTGGTGACGCACTTTCACTCTTACCAGACTACATTTGTGTACCAGAGCATTTTTAATATGCCCTGGGCAGCCACGTGTGACCATACTTGCGCACGACATTGCGTTCGTGTGATACATCTCGAGACCGCTTTTGTCCAGCAACATTGACCGCTGTGGAGGTTCCCAGAAGACATTGCGACCATATCAGCTCTCTTACGGTGTGAAGACAGCTCCAGGATTAAGGCATCTCTTAATTTAGAGCACATGTTGGGATGGTCCTGATGGATGACAGACACGCTACTTATTCTCAGTGGGGACAGGCGCATAGAGCAAGTGGCATGATCCTCTCCTGAAAATAATGTGACACCCTTGACAATTTGGCCATTTTTTGTTGGAACTTGCCTGTCCCCACTTGCATGTGCCGCAACTCTGGCCATTTGTTATTCCGGCCATCAGCATTCCAATCGCCTGATTCCTGTTCTGTTTTGTCAATCGTGGCATCATGACTTTTCATAAGCAAAGTTTTTGAGCCGGGATTTTTATTGTCAGGGTTAATGTTGAGCAGTGCATACAACATTTCTTTGCTCTCTGTACATTTTGCGGATCCTTTGGGGAGTGGCTTGTGTATCGGACTATTGTTGTCAGCACGTGGTCTGCCTACTTAACCAATTGTTAGAATTTACCATTTGTGACCTAATACTCTGCTTTTAATATCCTTTTATTTGTTTTTTCCTTATTACATTATTTGCACAAAATTTTATACATTGTTACTCGATGCATTTTTAATGCCTCTTAGTATATTTTGGGACATTTACTAGAATCTTAGCAATATATGAGCTTCCATGTATATCGTATGTTGACCTATGCAGTTGTGCTCAAAAGTTTGCATACCCTGGCTAAATATGTGAAATAGGTAACATTTTTTTAAAGAAGGCATGAATGGCCAGGCTTATTGGATTCATATCCAACTGTAGGTCATGTAGAGTGGCACAGTCATCAAATAAATCGTGGCAGCAAGGGAAAAAAAGAGAAATGAACGCTGTTCAAAAGTGCGCAATACCCTTAGTTCTTAATACTGTGTAATACCCCCTTTAGCGTCAATAACAGCGTGCAGTCTTTTGTGATGGTTATCAATGAGGCCCCTAATTCTCTCAGGTGGTATAGCTCCTCATTCTTCCTTGCAAAATGACTCCAGCTCCTGCAAATTATTTGGTCATCTTGCATGAGCTGCACGTTTGAGATCTCCCCAAAGCAGCTCATTGATATTGAGGTCAGGAGACTGTGATGGCCACTCCCGAACCTGGAAGGTCAACTTGGCCTTGTGCTTTGGATCATCGTCATGCTGAAAAGTCCCAAGTGCATCCCATGCACAGCTTTCCTGCTGAAGAATGCAAATTGTCTGCCAGTATTTTCTGATAGCATGCTGCATTCATCTTGCCATCAATTTTCACGAGATTCCCTGTGCCTTTAGAGCTCACACACCCCTGTGACGGCCCGGTGGGCTGGCCTTATTGGGAGTATTGGGAGTATTTTTCTGCTCTGTGGGCTGTGCTCTTTGTGCACAGGTAATTGCTGGGCGGAGCTGTTGCCTGCTCTCATGCTGCACACCTGAGCTGCTTGAGATCAGGAGGCTTCAGAAGGGCCCTGCAGGCTTCCCTCAGTCTCTCTCCTCCTGGCCATCCGAATCAACGTTAGGTTCCTTTTTGTGTTTCATCTATATTCACAAGCACATTATGCAACATTCATTCTCAGACTCACAAGCATTGCAGACGCACTGACTGATTGATGGACAACCTCTGATGGACACAGATTACCTTTTTTCCTTCAATAAAATGGTAAAATATGTGGACTTTGTGTGGCCTCCCTACTTTATCACACCCCCAAAACATCAGAGAGCCACCACCATGCTTTACAGTGGGAATGGTGTTGACTGCTCTCCAAACGTAGCGCTTACGAGTGTGACCATAAAGTTCCATTTTGGTCTCGTCACTCCAAATGACAGTATTCCAGAAGTTGTGAGGTGTGTCAAGGTCTTGTCTGGCATATTTTAAGCAGGCTTTTTTGTGGGATCGGCACAATAATTGCTTCTAATTGCAGCTAATTATTGTTGAAGTACCTCTTTATTGTGCTCTTTGAAACGACCACACCATCTTTTTCCAGAGCATCCTGTATTTCTCTTGAGGTAGCTTGTGGATTTTCCTTTGTAGCCCGAACAATTCTCCTGGCAGTTTGGGCTGAAATCTTTCTTAGCCTACCTGACTTTGGCTTGGTATCAACATATCTACAAATTTCCCACCTCTTAATCCAGGGGTGTCCAATCTTATCCGTAAAGGGCCGGTGTGGGTGCAGGTTTTTGTCCTAGCCAGCAGTGCTACTGCAGCTGATTCCACTAATTAACTAATCAGGGGTTTCAATCAGGACCTTGGTGGGTAGAATCAGATGTGTTAGTGTTGGGCTCTAACAAAAACCAGCACCTACACTGGCCCTTTCTGGATAAGATTGGACACCCCTGTCTTAATCATTGACTGAACAGTACTGACTGGAATTTTTCAAGTCTTTGGATATCTTATTATATCCTTTCCCATCTTTAAAAAGTTGAACTACCTTGTTACAAAGGTCCTTAGACAGTTCTTTTTTTCACTCCCCAAGGCTCCGTGTCTAGGCAGATCAGTGCATCCACTCGGGAGCTAAAAAATGACTATACACAGACACTAGTTACAATTTAAAGAGCCACAAGTGTGGAACTCTTAATAGCCATTTAAACCGGTGTGGGTTACCTTGTGTCTACAAAACAAGGTCAAACATTCAAGGGTATGTAAACTTAAGATCACGGCCATCTGGGTGATTTCCGTTATTATTATTTAAAAAGGAGCCCAACATCTATGTGATGATAAATGACTACATTATCCTTAAATACAGGTTTTGAGCATGATGAGTCATATTTTCAAAATAAATGGCAACATTTTGCAAATTCAGCTAGGGTATGCAAACTTTTGAGCACTACTGTATGGTTAAAGACGCAATAGAATTTCCATTATGGTACTGTATTTTTTTCATCATTATTATTGATTGTGACCGAAATATTCTCATAGATCATGAGCCAAAACATTAAAGCTTGTCTATTGGTTGTCAGTTTTCCACCAGAAGAATCATTAGGGCTAACGCTCATGTAAAACCTTGGGCAGCATAGTTGTGTGTGCATGTTTACAGGTTGATCATAATACAGGGTGTCCCAAAAAAATGTCCTCGCTAAACTGGGCGACCTCAGAATGTATATTTCCCTGGATCCAATCTTCTTACATAAATAATTGTCTTTATTTCATCAAAATTGGTCAAGTGTTTCAGACGTTACATCAGTTTTGGTACGGCAAGGTGAGCCCCTGAACTATGAGTGACTAAGTGACTTTTTTTGCATTCTTTCTTTTTTCTTTTTTTTTATTTTTTTTTTTTTTTTTGCTTAATTTGCAATAACAATTATTATCTACAGGTCATTTCCTTCGTTTGGACCAAAAAGACATGTTGCTCAGTTGTGAACTGTTTACCAACCATCTTGACTGTGCAAACGTGGACAAAATGCTCTCATAGAAGTTCCCCTCCTCAATAAATAGGCCTATATGGACACATTAATTATGCAGTCTGGCTGAGATTGACTTAGGCCAGTGAATGCCAATCAGATATACTTTGCGAAGAAGGGTGTGACTAACCTGCCAAAAAATGACATAACTTTTGATTATTTATTATTTTGATGAAATAAAGACGGTTTTTAAGTAAGAAGATTTCCTTTCAGGATCTGGAGAAATATAAATTCACAGGTTGCCTGGTTTGGCCTGGACTTTTTTCTGCAACACCCTGTATATTATTGTCCTTCTCAGGAGAGAGGCTGCAAATCTAGAGTTCACCAGGCAGCTACAACAAGCAGCAAATGTGTTGAGTGGGCTTTAAACCATACTGGGTCATGCCATATAAATCAGTACTCCGAGATCCACGCCTGATGTACCAGCCAGGAGAGAGCAACAGATTCAGAGAAATGTTGTGCAGCTCTTTTAGGCCCACTGCAGAGCAAGACGGCAAAAATTTTCATGCCAAAAAATGAAGATAGCTGCCCCTTCTGAGCTTTGCACACATTATTCATTTATTTATTTATTGTCTCGCTGACATACTGCGGTGACCGATCACCATTTCTGTAGTGCAAATGTTCCAGTGCTCTCTGCCCTGCTCTGCAGTGGCAGTTGCTGGGGGGAACCACAATGATGAGGGAGGAATGGACCGACTATAATGAAGGTGAAGAAGTACCATCACTGTCTTTGGAAAGTTGAATTTCTCCAGCTGCCTCAAAATGTCATCTCCATCCTCTGCTGCACATTCCTGATGATGGAGCTGATGTTCAGCAGCCACCTTAGGTTCTATGCAACTGGACTCCTTTGTTTTCACTGGCAAGTCACCGGGAGTTATGGGGGGGGGTTGTTTCCTCTGAAGGAGCATTGTTATCCCACCGTTTACAGCAGTAAGCTCTTGGTTGTGGCCGTGGACCATCGGGTGGCCTGATGCAATCTCCCACCACTTGTTCTGATCGGATATTGTCCTTCGGGTTTTCTGCTAGAAAGCAGGATTTTCTGTCAATTATGGCTTTATATCCCTTTCCTGACTGATTTAATTCAATAGCTTTCTCATCTCTTTTGGAATTTATTTTGATTACAGCAATGTGAAGCCTCTTAGTCTTCACATTGCTGGATGGGTTCCATTTGAATTGGTGTTCTGATTCAACAGGGCTGACAGTTTCTAGACAGTTTCTAGTCTGATTTGACGCAATTAGCATGGGTAACTAATGACAAGTAATTATCATGTGTAGCTAATCCATAATTTTTCACCAGCTCCATTTGGTGCTAAATAACTTTTCAAATTCTCATTTATAAGCTTCATTCTTCGTATACTCACATTGGCTTTGTCTTGTATGAAATTGTCCTTTATGATCTGAGGAGTATGATAGGCCAACTTAAGGCAAAATCCAAGAAAAAAGGGGGCAGTAAACTGTAATTACAGCACTGCAATTAATTTTTTCAGATGTAGAACATGAATCATGTCAGACATGGAAAAATCGGTGAAATGATCCGCGTTCGTTATTTTATGAATTGGTGGATAAACATGATTTACTTAGTTCTATAGAACAATTGAATTGGTGAATTCGTTAAGGGCCCAACTCCACACATTTTCAACATTCAATTCAATTCAACTGCTAGTGTGAATAGCAGAAGATGAAAGTCGTAACACCTTCTGAACGTTTCAGGGTTAAGTGTCTCCTTCCATGCAGAAGTGTAAGTATTGCCACCTGCCCTGTTTTATCATCGTAGGTTTTAACTAGTTCCTTGATCAATGGTGATGCAATATGCAAATTGTACAAGATCAAGTTGCCTTTACCATTACTTGACAAGTCTTAATGATGAACTGCACAGCGTTTTTGGTATTTTGTTGATCATGTTATGTGCAGCTGACCTGAACAAAGAACATAATTCATCTTGTAATTTCCCACAGTCTCAACAGATTAAACCTTCCTTCATCGGACCTATTAAATTCAAATGATAAATTACAATCTACTCAATCAGAAAGTTTTGTGATTTTTCACATTCTGGTGAACTTAATACTACAGTCTTACAGAATTAAAATGAGGACTTCATCTTCCCCAATTGAATTTGACCAAATCAGAGATGCTAAGGCTCATTTTCAGATGATCACTGACGTTGGAACATATACCAGAGGTTCATTTTCAAAACTTTATTCCCCCACTTCAACTTTACCTGATATCTCTGGAGTACTCTCACATTTGTTCCAAATGCAGAGAATTACCTTGGGAATTATTTTGGAATGGTGTTAATGTTGCAGGTAAAGCTATGCTCAAGATATTGATGATATTAATGATATCAGTCATTGTTTTCCTTATCAAGGTTTGTCTGTCCTGATTACCTCATTCCAGTTCGGTCCAGTAAGGTAAAAAAAGAAAAAAAATTAGCCTACAAAGGCTTTTTGAAGTTATGGAATTCTGGCAGTGCTCCTCATGTACCCAAAGTGTTATTGCTGCATGATGGCGCAGGGGATAACAGTTGCCATGCAGTAAGGATGTACTGGGTTCCAGTTTTGGCCAAGACCTCTCTGCATGGAGTTTGCATGTTCTTCCCGTGTTCGGAGGGTGTTCTCCTGGTACTCTGGCTTCCCTCACACAGAAAAACATGCTCTATAGGAACACTTTTACCAGAGCTCCTGACCAAGGCTCCGGCTTTACTCTCAAGCAGCCATACTATTTTACATATACAAATGACCGAGTGTGGTCATTTTGACCACATTACTTTTTTGATGGGAGCAGAATTTTTGAATGGCCTCATTTTTGTCTATGGTGTATTAACTGCTGTCCTAAGAAATGGCATGCTTACCAAAACACTCCAGTGAAATAATATGCGGTATAAAATTACTTTCAAGTACAAATAGAAGTTACAGGACACATATAGGCAGACAAAATTGCATTTATTTAGACACTCTTTGTCTGTTGCTTCTTTTAATACTCTTTTTTTTTTTTTTTTGAATAACACCAGATGGGAGTAAGTTTTCCAAACAAAAGATGAGGTTTGCTTGATTGCAGTATATATTGCAGCATAATGTTGTCATAATGAGACCAGAGCATGAGAGCATTAATTTTGTTATATTTTTGTCAATAACTATTTGCACACCAGCAGTCAGTGTCGTCAGGGTGTTATCCTTTAGTTTAAACACAGTCTAAACATACAGCCTGTTGCTGTGCAGTCTCAAAAGTCTTTTGGGCAGAAAACTATTTTAAAAAATGCTAAACTAGATAATCTAGAAAACAGTCATAGTTACAGTAAGATGCTTTGTAATGGGATAGTAACTAAAAATTAGGATGAAGTCATACTAATAGGGGTGGCAGGGTAGCCTAGTGGTAGGTTGCTTGACTGATGAGTAGCGGGTTCACGCCCCAAATGAGGCTTGGGATTCTGTCTTGATCTGGAGAGCTGAAGGGGGGAGGAACTCATCTGTTGGGCCCTTAAGCAAGGATTGTTAAAAAAAATTGTTCAGGGGCTCTATCCCTCATCACTTGCAACTTTTCATCTGGAATTTATCCCAGGGCATCCTTGGAAAAAGAGAAAGATGTTCTCAATGGAATTTCCTTGCTTATAAATAAAGGTTAAAAAGGTAGTAGTCAGTAGCTATTCCCAAAAAAACTTAACTGTAATGTCTGAAATCTAACAGATCCTTCTGGGGTAATGCAACTTTCCATTCTCCTTGACACAACGTGTCAATTCTCATAAAAATGTACGAACGTATTTAAGAGAAGTAGATTGACAAAGTCACCATCCATAACCTTGCTATGATTAAAAGTGTCCAAACTGCACAAAAGATTGTGCAGCTGGGGTCATAAATGACCCCTCTTGGTTGCTTGAAGGAGTGGGTCTGCGAGCACTGCACTGTGCAAACTCCAAAGTGACTAGAATGGGTCAAATATGGTGGACAAATTATCCCATGGGGTTCAATAAAATAAATCTTATGTACAATAATGGATGACACTGCTTCCATTAATATTGCCTTTTGATTAAATGTCTTGAGAAATCTGATTTCTGCAGAATCTTTTATTATGGTTTTGGGAGCATACATAGATTGTATCACAGTTTAAAAGTTTTATTTTTGTGGAGGACTGAAACAACCAAAATCAAAAGCAAAGAAATAAATCACTCAATAGAATAATGAATATGCCATTAAATGCACCAAAAATAAAATTTGTCTTTTTACATTTGAAGCATTATTTTTCCATTATATATGTACCCCAACTTGAATATCCAAACGCATTTATGGGTGTAAATCTGAGGCTATTTTTGATTGACAATCTAGTCTATAGATCAACTATACTACCCTTACTTACTACACCACACTTACTACAAAAATTGCTACTCCATGCATTTAGACCACTAGACAATGCTGTTTTTTCATTAGAATGAACACATTCGTCAAGGGTGAAGCATCAGTATTAAAATGACAAACATCAACCTATTGATTAATGGTGACCACTTGTAACAATAATCAGCTGCATTAAACATTGATTTATGATTGATTGAAATCAGTAAGCTCCAAATTAGGTTGCTGAACACTGGTTTTTTTGAGTTCTTTCAGAACAAAATAAATATGATGCAAACACCATGGATTTGAATGCACTTGTGGATATATCACTATATACTGTGTATTATCTGTATTTTGTTACATTATGTGAAAAGTAGACCTGTGTTATGAATTTGTACATTACACAAATTAAATATCTAATTTGCAAATATTGAATACAAATTTGAAAAATTGGGGAAGGAATATTAAAAGTAAAACTGAATGCAGTGATTTGTAAATTATCTTGGAACTGTTTTTATTGAAAAAAACCCATATCATTTGATGATGTCTCACTACTTTAATTTTATTGATTTGTTTTTAAAAAATGAACACAGTTCAGTTTTCAACAACAAATGTCAAAAAATTTGAAAAGTCTTCATTGCTTTGTAATGTTGCCATACCTTTACACACTAAATAAACGTTAATGGGCAGAAGACACCAGGTTTAATTTTTTTCAGGTGTAATTTTGTCCCAGCCCTCCTGCAAACTAGTCTTCTGTTGCGTATCTGTATGGGATCTCTGACTTTGCATTTGCATTACCAAATGCACCACACGTTCTTTACTGGGGACAAGATGGGACTGCAGGCAGGTCAATCCAACTCCCGCACCCTCTGTTTATGCAATCATACCTTTGTAATGTGTGCAGAATAAGTTTTTTATGTTGTTTTGTTAAAATATGCAGGGGTGTCCCTTGAAAGGATGTCGTCTTGAAGGCAGCATAGGTTGCTGCAAAACTTCGTTGTTGCTTTTCAGCATTAATGATGCCTTCACAGAAATGCAAATTACCCGTACCAAGAACACTCAGTACGTTTTCATGCACTGTTAAATTGAGCTATGATAATGGCTCTATTAGGCTATTTAATCGGACTACTGTCCTTGTCCCAGTAGCTATACATGCACGCGAGCAAAGTATATTTATTGAACGAAGCATATCCGTCTTCGCTATGATAGGTAGCAATGTCCCCATTCTGCTTGTTCGTGTTTGACCCTTTTCTGGTTTTTCCAGATTTCCATTTCCGAAAATTTTAATTAAGATCAAGCTGGTTTGGGACTTATGGGATAGAAAAGTAAAGATGAAGCAAAACAAGTCCAGTACAACCGCGGTCGGTCGGGCTGATATGCCAGAGAAGAACCACATGACTGCCCTCAGAGGGTTTCAACTGTTTTCGGGGTTTTTTTTTGGGGGGGGGTTATATCAATAATTTATTTTTAATCTGTGCTTGTTTGAAAAATGTGGATGTGTCCAAACTGCTGATTACCGTGTATGTGAACTGATTGTTACTGAGTCTTCACTCAACCCAATGCAACTATCAATTCCTAAATTTGTTTTCAGATAAATCTAGTCACCTCCGTAGACCCCAATAAATTATGGGAATAAACGGTAATTTGTTTAATAACGTCATTAACCCCGATTAATTCCAGCTCCTTCACCTCGTTTGACTGAAGTTTTTCAGGCGCTTGGTGGGAAATAGCCGAAAATCAGAAAAATCCCCCAGAGCTGACCGCCTTCCCAAAGTTTGATTTTTGAGCTCCTGGGGTTGCACTAATTTTGTGTTACGTTTTCCAGGTCTGTCGGCTCAGTTCAATGCTTCGATCGAGCAGTGGCACATGGGACCTGTCCAGTTGGTAACACAGCCAACATATAAAAAGGCCAGATGTACTGACACTATTTTAAGTGGTCTGTTCACATCGAACTGATAATTGTGGTCCTGCCGAATTAAAAAGCTTTTCCATCAGAAGCAAACGTAATTATTTTTCTTTCTGTTGCACATAAGATGTGTATAAGCTGTTCGCGTCAAGGTGACAACGAACGCTGGCTTTCGGGAATCTTGGATTTTGACACTCGATTTTGCTTTGAACTTTCCCTGAGCCGTGAAATCGTAAACCGTTACAAGATTTCGCTTTTAGCTATAAAGCATCGCACTTGTGAAAACAGTTCTGCAGAACGCTTCAGTCAGTTAACTGGCACAGGCTATTCACGGAATGTCTAATCTTGGAGGGAATATCGCGAATTTTGATGGTGACGTTGACATGCTTGTCACAAGGATTCTAACAAACTGGGAGTATTGGTCCTTCAAGAAATCTCCCGAAGGCTGTCAAGAATCCTCTCATTGTCCGTCTCATGAATTGTCTTTTGAATCTATGTGCTCTTCACCGGAGTTGCCAGCAAATGCCACTGCGTTCCCGAATTTTCAATACTCGCAACAAGAACACTGTGCAACTTCAGGCGCCTCACAGAGGCCGTCCAAGCCAAAGATGCCCACCAAACGACGCATGAAAGCAAGCGAGAGGGAGAAGATGAGGATGAGAAGTTTAGCAGACGCTCTCCATCAACTCCGTGATTACCTGCCTCCGGATTACAGGCAAAGGGGTCAACCCTTAACAAAAATTCAAACTCTTAAATATACTATTCAGTATATCAACGAACTTTCAGAAATTCTCAGAAATGCATGATCATGTTTGCTTATTGCCCACAGATCTTGGTTTGAATTGACTGGGTAATTCAGTTACGCGAGAGCAGGAGTGAAATGTGCCCAATGGTTTTGAACTTCAGCGGACAATTCTCTTTTTGTTGTTTCGATAGTTTACCATAGTTTAAAATGTTGCCATGTGCTGTCTCATTTCTATCCTCGGATAGGCTGTTCACTGAAGGTGTATGTGAGATATAGGCTACCTGAAATTTGAGGGATAATTCTTATCTGATCTGCGGAAAGGGCACTTGACTTAGATGTTTTGGGTTATTAAGCCGATTTTTAGTAATGGAGAAAAACGTTATGCTGTTACACGGGCCAGCAATTTTTCTGGTTAAACATTTTAAATTTATTTGAATTGGGAAGAAACCCGATGTCACTTAAAATAAATAATTTCGTAAAAAATTTTTGAGCCGTCTCTATAAATTTGGTGCTAGCCTATTCAGCTAATATATTTCAGCAAAACTGAATTCGTTTCCACTGACGGAACAGTCCACGCAAATGCACGATAGGGAAAAGAACATAATCCAAAACCATTCTTCTGGTGTCTGATGCTGTTTCTTATATTTTGTAATCTCAGGATTTACAAAATAACCCGTTGACAATGCACATAGCTTCCACGACACAAATGCATTATCACTATTTTTTCTTCATTTTCTCCTGATCGCTGACTTTTTCTGTGGGCTTTGGGAAATCCTTCCCGCAAATTTAAGCCTCTTCCCTTCACTGTATTGCCTTCACCTCGCAAGCAAGTGCATCTTTGTCAGTTGTGCTGTTTATTTTCCGCACAGAAGTCTGCAGGCGGAGGGGTCTCCTCCCACCAATGAGAATACCAGAATTGCTATGTGGGCGTTACTAGAGTGATCTTTGACCAACCCAGGTGGATTGCATTTTCCATGGGCGGGCTTCCCCCGGCGACAGTGCATCTTCGGTATAGAAATTTGTTTGACGTATTGGATCTTGAGAATACATCAATGATTGGATCTGTGTGCGCTGCCATTTTATTGCGGACCGAGGGGTTTAAGTGGCATCGAATTTCTTTTTATTATAATTTATTCAGCTATTTGCAGATGATATTTTATTTGCCATTTATTTCATGTACACAGTAATTTCACTTTAATCTGCACCTTAGGAACCTTTTAGTTCTTTCGGTGAGGTGAGTTATTCCAGCATTTCCCTTCGTTTCGCGAAGATAACGTGTGTTAGTCATTTATGGTTCTGCTCATGTGTTTTCCCACGGTGTGCGGCTCCGACGTAATAAAATGCTAAACAAATAAATCGAGTCATAATTGCTGTAATTAGCCTTGTGGTAAGATAATTATCTGGATACTGATAAGCGCATTTTTGGGTCAGGCATTTGGTTCTTGCCTGTTGGCTATTGAGAATATCGATGAAAGCTAACCTCGCAAAATAGGACTGTGGGATAAATGCTTTCCCGTTATGTTTTGTGGGCTACTTCGGCAATGGTTATATAGCGGTCATGACATTGTCGGGCGAGGAACTGGCTATTTTCCATTTCATAAGTGACTGAGGTATAAACTAATTTGCGTGAACAATTCATTAACCGTTGTATTGAATCATCTTATGTTGGCAAGCCAATCATTCCACTGCCTTGTCGGTGAAGCCCAATGTGGAATGACACTCGCCTGGACTTCGTTTAATTCAAGTTCTGTGATATATTTTCAGCTCATGTTAACTGCATTTATTAAAATAGACACACCTAATGGAAAGTCATTGGCCTACGTAATTCGCTGATTTAAATATTAATCAATTTCAAGGTACAGCATGGTCGTGTTAATTACTTACTCGCTATGTGCTCTTACCCACTGCGAGGTTTTCAAAGTAAACTGAAGCATTGCCTAGCCTACATAATTATTACAGTTTTACCTTTATGTTTTGGAAACATCTGTATTTTTCTTAGCCCGGTACAAATCCTTATTTTCGGCGACAGACAATCGAAAATCGAGAAGTTTATGTCAATAGTGAATAAAATAGTGATTCCTAAACTCGGTCCTGGGCCCTCTATGCCAATCTGTCCCAACCACGATTGCAATGGGATAGGACCTTATTAAGCTGTAATTTTGGTGCATTTCTTGTTTGAAGCAGTTATTTACTGTTCTGCGACATAGTTTACAGAAATATCCGTTTGCTATGAAGAATGAAAGACCCTTAAACTTGTGGTGTTTATTTATTTATTTATTTATTTATTTATTTTTACATGGCTAGAAAATTCAGGTAGCAACATTTTTTTAAACGGATAAAATAAGAAATTGAGAAAACCAGCGAGCTCCAAATTAAGTTGCTGATGCATCTAATTAAGACTAACAAACAGCTTGTTAAAATGCAATGATTGCAATTGTGGTTGGAACAAAAACCACTGGAATAAAACAAGAACCAGGAGCTGGTAGTACGAAGCAGGATTTGAGGTAATCGATGTAATTCAAGGTTTAACCCTGGGTTTTCAGGATTACGATGGTGGTTCACTTCTAACCGGGGTAAATCACCAAGGTAACTTGCACTGGCAGCCTAACCTGCTCCAAAATAGGTTAACTTAGAGACAAGATATCAGCAAGTATGAAAGCAACGCCTGCAAACCAATCACTTCTCTTGAAACATGGTATCATTGTTCATGACTGGGGGCATATAGGGTTACCCATCTGTATGTCTGTGCAGGGTTGATCATGATGATTTGGGGTATTGTTTATCCACTTCTCAAAAACCAACTAACAGAAGTCACTGAACTCACACAAGTGCTTTGTAGGGACACTAAAGGTGTGCATATCATACCTTGTTTCTGAATTAAAATTTAAATGATTTTTCTGGTGTTTGAGCTTCGGTAAATTTTGTTGAGTTTCCCAGATCGCGGGGGAATCTGTGTCCCATAAACACAAATTTTCTCTTTTTTTCTTTTTCCCTCTGGTTGTTCTCTGTACGCTGAGGGTGGTGCAGGGAGCTTGAGAAAGAACACAATCTGCATTGCAAATTTATAAGGTGGCTCGTGCTCAATCAGCACTGCTGAATGCCTTTGTAGTGTTTCCCAGCCACTCAACCCCGCAGTCCACAAAAGACTGCTTTCTTAACACAGCAAGTAGACCAACTTTTGATTGTTTTATCAATTAATAATGTAGATCCTATTACTTCTACAGTGAATTTTTAAATGCAGCTGGGCAATTTCGCGGTGACTGATGTTACATTTGGAGAGGGAACAAGCCACTTGGTATGGCCTGAGAGTAAAACTTTCACTCCTAGGATGTTCATGTTTTGTGTCAAGCATACTAGGGACTAGGTCTACTTGGAGCCAGAAGGAAACTTTGCTGACATAATGTGTAAGTTAGTAGGATGTGAAACTGTGAGCATGACTGACGTCACTAAAAAAAGGCCATTAAGAAAATATATCAACTTTGTTTCAAACTTGTCTTCAAACTGTACAGCAGGGCTATTCAACATTATCCTGCAAGGGCCGGTGTGGATGCAGGTTTTCATTCCAACTCAACACTTACACACCCAGGGTTCTGCCCAGGATGCTCGGAGTGCTGGTCGGAGAATTGTTTGTATGCGAGCGCGCGCAGCGCTGGAGCTGGAAAATTTTTGCGTCAATTCGAAAGCAGGGTCATTCCATACGAAATCAACCAAATTCCAGGAACTTCCCAGTGTCATGGTCATGGATTTCTTTTAAATTTTAATTGAATGTTGTATATGGGGTCAAATGAAGAAATGCCAAGTTTTAGCTCGAAACCCCCAGCGGTTTTCATTTTCTGGGGGGGTGTCAAAAAACTGGGCGTGGCACCCTCATATGCGGCAAAATGAATTCTAGCCATTTTCATGGGGCCATAACTCAAAAACTAATAAAGATATGGACTTTCACCCGAACAGAATGAGAAATTTCAAAATGTTATGTCTCTTGGTGTAAGAGCACATACTCAGGTCTCCATTGGAACATTGATATCTTGTATATATTTTGCAGTTGTTCTGTGGTGGGGGCAATTATGACCCCCTGTCTTGGGGGGTAACCCATTTTCGGGCCGTTTTTTCTCAATGGGAGTATCCTCCGATTTTTATGGGACTTATATCATTAGAAAGCTCTTTGTCTGTACTTTCACCACAAACAAGTTTAAAAGTGGTCTCTCAATTGCTTCTTTATAAAAATTATATCCAAAAGTTGCACTTTTTCTGGTTTTCGTGCACAGTGTGTTTGTACCTTTTTCATACATATTCATGTACAAAATCAGCACATTTCAGATGACATTGCAATCTCTACTGAAAATTTTAGGTATTTACTGTGTCACTCATTAGATGGCACCATGACCCGATGCTCTGATTTGGGGGCAGCACCCACTAATTAAAGCACATGGCCTCAAGAGACATTATGGCTTCAACTTCCAATCCTCCGCTTGATCCACTCCCCTGTACTGTTGGAAAAGTCAGCAGGTCTACAGATGACTGTCATCGAAAGACATACAATGCAAGGTAAGTTTCTTACAAATGAGGTACCTTGTGAAAGTGGAAGTACATGTATAGCCACATTTAGGCCTTATACAGTTCACATACTACGTTGATACCTACCACTATGGACTGCAGACCTGAACAACTGAGCTGATGATCAGAAAGTGGTCTTTCCTCAACTGCTTTCATTTTGATTTTCAGAAAACTTTGACTGAAAATGCTTTCTGCCTTTGATCCTGGGCAAAAAGAACTCCTAATTACAAGAGTCATTGGAGTCACTTTATCGAGGTTCAAAGACACTGGTATTGATGAGCATCTTCTGCAAAGTGAACTCGAGACAGAGACTGCATCAGTTTGCCACCATCACGAGCAGGTTTTCTTGCACAAATATTCCTTGGCTTGGATCAAAGGCAGAAAGCATTTTCAGTTGAAGTTTTCTGAAAATCAAAATGAAAGCAGTTGAGGAAAGACCACTTTCTGATCATCAGCTCAGTTGTTCATGGTCTGCAGTCCATAGTGGTACAATCAACATAGTATGTGAACTGAAAAGCCCTAAATGTGGCTATACATGGACTTCCATTTTAATAATACCTCATTTGTAAGAAACTTACCTTAAACTTCTTTCGATGACAGTCATCTGTAGACCAAAGACTTTTCCAACAGTACAGGGGTGGATAAAAATTGAGGATTGGAAGTTGAAGCCATAATGTCTCTTGAGGCCAGGCTTTAAAGTGGGTGCTGCCCCCAAATTAGACATCGGGGGGCCATCTAATGAGTGACACAGAACAACTGCAAAATTTTCATACAAGATGTCAATGTTCTGAAATGGAGACCTGCATGAATATGTGTGAAAAAGGGACAAACACACTGTGCACAAAACCATTTGAGCAACTTTCAATTTTGATTAATGAAGAAAGAGACCACTTTAAAACTTGCCAAATTTTGGGTTCTGTCCCTGTTTTGAAACGATGACAGCATAGACATGAATGGATTAATTTTGTTCCATTTACTTGTAAATGCTTTTACTGATGGAAGGTTAATAATTCCCTGTTTTTGAACGATGACAGCAAAAAATGGAAGTTCCCTTGTAAATCTTTGTATTAATAATTTTTGAGTTGTATTAGTTTTTGAGTTATGGCCCCATGAAAATGGCTATAATTCATTTTGCAGCATCTGAGGGTGCCACGCCCACTTTTTTGACTCCGCTGGGGGTATTGAGCTAATACTTGGCATTTCTTCATTTGGCCCCAAGTCCAACATTCTACCGAAATTTAAGGGAAATCCAAGACCATGACACTGGGAGCCCCGATTGATTTCATATGGAATGACCCAGCAGATATTGCCTCTGATTCACCAGATTACTGTGTTTCTTTGATGTGCTCCTCGGGGCGTAGCGAGATGCCTCTAATTTTCAAAGATAGATGCCATATTCATAAACTTGTTTTTCTATTTTGTATCCAAATACTTTTGATTAAATTTCTGAATACGACTCATCAACTGTCATTTATGTTTCAAACATTTCTTCAGTGGTGCCTGTTGGACGGAGTACAAAGAGGGCAATAAACATCTTTAAACTGCTTATTAGTCTTGATCTGTTTCAGTCATTTTCCTTGATAAAAGATACTTTCCCTTCTCAGGTGTAGCTAATTGTCTTCGTTAAGACGAGAGATAAAACGCATCAACTGAAGGCAAAAAAGTGTGCATTTCTTGCTTTGTAAGATGTGGCAAAAGTTAACATGGAAAATCCACAGTGGGTCATTCCACACCAAACTGAACAAAGCTCCCCCCTGACCCCCTCCAATTTTAATGAAACTTATTTTGCGAATAGCCCTTAGGACCAATAGTGATATACCAAAATTTCAGAAACAACGGTGAAATAGCTTTCAAGATATGCATGATTGAAATTTGCTGACCACGCCCATTTTGCTATTTTGCTTGCTCTGGGTCCAGTGTTGAGAGGCCAGTATCTGCTTGCGCATCCATGAGAATCTCAAGATTTTTTTTCTACGTCATCTATGCCTATAGCGTAAGTTGAGCTATTCCAGAGGTAGACTGCAGTAAATCAGTTTGAACAGTATTGGATCCAGGGTCGGGAGGTGATCTTACTCTTCGAGAAAGGAAAAAAGAGAAGAAATCGTGCATGAATAATTACAAAAGGGCCAGGTCACGCGGTAACGGAGTTACAAAATTGGTGTATTTTGAATCATAGCTCCAAAACTATGTAAGATAGAATTTGTAACTCCGTTACTGACCAGTTTTTTGCCGTTTTCACCCAAAATAAATCAAAAGAAACAAAATTGGCTATTTTGTTTTTTGAAGTGCTAGGGAAGACCTACACAAAGCCATTTAAATTGTAACTATCTTACTTAGTTTGGAGCTGTGATACAAAATACACCAATTTTGTAACTCCGTTACCGCGTGACCTGGCCCAAAACTAAAGCATTGGATGAGAAAGACGTTTACACACTAGATATAAAGTGAGGCTAATTCATGCATATTTTGATGGTGGAAAAACATGAAAAAGCATGTCCTCTTCAATGTACCGTAACCATCTTCACCACATCATCCCTACCAAAACAACTTTTGTTGTACAAAGCTGAACATCTATTCTGTTCATTTCAAGCACTGTTTTCCCCAATTTCTGGCAATAAAATTTTGGCCTCTGAGCCTTTGCAAAATGGAATTGCTCAGCTCCTTTCATAAGGACCCCCCCCCAACGAGGGTTGCAGCTGAAATAATTAGGTAAAAGTTGTCATACACAATTAGCATACATCTAAGCAATTTATTGGAAAACACAAGGTATTATAGTGAGAATAACTTTTGTTCTAATGATTGGGCAGTGTTATTATAAACCCATTAATGTTCGTACTCACACAGTGAGCAATTTTTTGCCAGCCGTCCTTCCTGCATTTTGCAGCAACAATTGTGTAAATCTTACCTGGTATGAAGCGTCTATGTTCTTCATATTTATTTTACTATCACTGTGTACTCCTCCTGCGTGAACTCTGCCGATCCGCTGCCAGTCATCTTTTCCATGTTTGCAATTGGTCGGTCATGTACTGCCAACGCTGCCCTTAATGTCACGGATAGAAATTGGATATTTTTTTCGCAAGATCTCTGGACTTGAAATCATTCAGGTTTGCTGGAACTCCCCATCTTTTACTAGACAGCCTTTTTTTCTTATATTTTTATTTTGGCAATATAAATTAATCTGTATCTCGAATCTTTATTTGGTTTTTATTACCCCTTAGCCCTGACTTGGGGGCAGAGGGGTATTTTTGTCCCCTTCGCAGACGAGTGGATGGCGTCTGGGTGTCCAGCCATTGTCCAGGCCATTTCTCTGTAACCGCTTGGGTTAGGAACTTAATTTTAAGTATGTGGACTCGTCTTGGTGGGTAGCCGTGCCTTGTTGAGGTTTCGTACCCAAATGACCTTTGACCTTTGCTCAGTGACCTTGACCTTTGAAACTTTGTCTGGCCATTTCTCTCAAATCCCCTGGGTTAGGAACTTAATTTTGCATATGTGGGCTATTCCAGCGTTACTCCCGTTACATTTACTGCATTAGGCTATAGTATAAAATTGTTTCGCTTCTTATTCAATGGACAAAACTTCTACAATGTGGCAACCTCAGACCATAATCAACTTTACTTGAGAAAACCCGGAATGAACCCCGCAATCATTATGCTGGTAGACTGGATTTTTCAAGTGTTACTCATGTTACTGAAAAGTAGCATGGCTTTTTTTTCACTGAAGTTTGGTCCAATCTTCTTGATTAATGATGCATTACAGAATAAATATGATTACATATATTTGAACCTTTATTACTTAAAATAAAAAATAAAAAAACACATACAAACAGGATTTCAACTTAATGCAACAGTAATTTTCTGCAACGGGGCCTTGAAACAAAATAGTGGAGTTATTTTGTTTACAAGTAGGTTTTATGTATCTGGGGCTCACCATATTGCATTTTACTGATCATTCACATTGTTTCAGTCATGTCAGCCATTTCTATTCATGATGCCTTAATGATTTCCAATTTCTAAGGACCCAATCTATAAGTCTATCCTCTACCCACTGAAGCCCACCCTGCCCCCACGACAAAGGTCACACTCGTGGCCCTTAGTTTCGCAGAACAACCAGTAACATTTTTTTTTTTCGTAATTCAACCAACCAATTAGTCTCTTCACAACATCAGTATGTGAATGATGTCAAACTTTTATTTAATATGCATACCAAAAAAATTTGGTTTGCCTCAGACTTTCAATTTCTTCTGAACCGTACACCTGGATATATTAACAATGCAGCCATACATAAATTGTATTGCTATTTCATGTTTGAATTTTCAGTGGTCATATTACACTTCAGCTGGAATTGCCCATGTGTGGACTTGCCTTGGTGGGTAGCCGTGCCTCATCCAGGTTTTGTACCACAATGACCTTTCACTCTGGCTCAAACACCTTCACCTTTGATTCAGTGTGTTGGAGCTGAGGGTTATTGCCTTCGCTCCTGCGAGGCACATTTTTTCAACTGAAACTCACTCCTCTGCAAATTTGACTCCAATTATGTTCTAATACTATTTCATAATCACTCAGGCCAATAAACATAAGGGCAATTCCACGGTAACGGAATTACGATCAAGAGTAATTTTCATGTCATTTTTACCTGCCATCTATTATGTCATTTTATTGAGTGTTTTATTTATTTATTTTTTCTCCTTTTTCTTTTCTTAATTATACATCGTGTACAGCACTTTGGTACAGTGGCTGACAGGGGCCAACGCACTGCAACGGCCAAAAACATCTCCAATCGGAGAAACACGCTGCAAAAACAGAAACGATGCAAATTCAAAAACACTTAAACCGCGAAAGCAAATGCAAAAGTAAAACGCTGCATATCCATGTCAACACATACCCGCTGCAATGGCCCAAATCGTCCCCAACTGGAGAAACACGCTGGATAGAAGGGACAGGATTACATTTGTATAAACAGTGTTTGTCTTCTGCCAATAATGGATAATACTTATGGTTCAGTTACTAGTGTTTAATGTTAACATGTTCATTTTGAGCTTTGCAAGTTTCAGGAGTTGAGTAGTTGATATTTTATACATTTTCTTTTGTGTGAAGAGACTTCCATTCATGACTGAGAAAAGTTAGAAAGAATATAGATATTGCAAGCAATGACACATTTGAGATTTGCACAGTGCTTTTGACATTGGCTGTGTTGCCATAATTCCGTTCCCAACTTCATTACTCACAGTATTTACCCATTGACTGATGCTGGAACACTGTTACAAAGTAAAAACAAATGTTTCAGGATCCAGTCAGTGAAAGAACAACAATTTTCATGCATAGACCTCTGATATTCATTATAAGCTCACATTTTGGTTCAGAAATGAGTTATTTTCATCAATATCATGTATTGGCTTCCTTTTGCCCAGACTTGTTGATCAAAATTTTGGTTCAACAGGAGGTCAGCAACACAAACATAATTTATGATACCAATTTTTAATTGCTTTGTTGTTTTGAGTATAATAAATTTAGTAGATTATCAGAAAATGTAATTCCATTACCATTTTGTAATTCAGTTACCGCTGTCTCTTTCTCATAAATGGCATCCTACAAATTATCTGAACATACCAGTCAATATAAACTTACCATGGCCTGGTCAACATCCTAGGCCACCAAATTAAGCTTAAACCTACTGCCTGTCATTGCCAGATTTCAGAGAAATGCCTGTCAAAGTAAAGGCAAAAATAATGGCATTTTTTCTGCTGTAATTCCGTTACCGACACTTTCACCTTCGTATAGCCTTCTATAAAATAGAAGACCCCAAACTTTGTGTTATACAGCTCAGTAGGCATGCCAGTGGAACTGATTAAAGCACAGGCAAGAAGCTACTGCATTAGAGTAATAGATGGCCAGTAAAAATGACATGAAAATTACTCTTGATCGTAATTCCGTTACCGTGGAATTGCCCAGGTAGCACAGAAGTTTCAGAGCAGTTTGTCTTATTTAAAGCATAGGCTCTTTTTTGAGTAAATTATTTTTCCGTTCTGTGTTTGGCCAATCATTTATTTGCCGATAGATCACATGGAGAGAGAAACCATGTCTTTGATTGCCAATGGATTATTATTGATATTGGAAAATGTGTTAATAAAAGAAAATGATAAAGAACATCCGGTACTAATACTTGTAAAAGGATGTTCTGGGCACCACTAATTTTCAGTTTTTGCTACGCCACTGAAAGCCTATGCACTCAAAGATAACTGAATGAGTTATCAGAAAGACGACTGGACAATTTGGGTTCAGTTTGCATAACTGCAATCATGAAATTCTCATGAAACGCCATAGGTTTGTGTTTACAAGTTTGACTGTTCTAAAAATGGTAGCCTATAGCCAGTATTGCCGTCAACAGAAATTTGGGGGGAAAAAAAAGCAAATACAGGAGATGGAATTCAGAGAAATTCAGATTTTTTAAAATTAATTATGCTTTTTGTGTTATCAAAGAAGAAGAAAGAAACTCCGTTCAGTCTGTTGTCGTCAAGTCTCAGTTTGACACGTGTAATGTCAGGCAGAAATAGTTTCCAAGTGGGTCCGGGAGAAAGGTTGAACTTTTGGAGCTGTGAAAAATACGCAAAACATTCCAAATCACTTCTTTACCAGTAGGTATTGGAGCGAAATTTCATGCTTCATATTCAGTTTGCATCACCCATCATCAAAATTTCATTGAGGTTAAAACCTGTACATTTGACCTTGAAAGTCCACACATCGCTTGAGAGTTGAGACCATTCTCTAATTTACTCTGAATCACTAATTTTTTTAGATTCTGAAAATGTAAGCAGTGTTCTGTTCGTTTCGTCGATCGTCGGTCGATCCTCGAATTCCACCATGGGACGGTCCGGACCTCAACCGTCACTCAATAATTTGCTATTTTTTGTGCAAATAGCACATTTGGAAATCATTGTTGTCATCATTATTTTTATATTTAATCTGTGTCATAGTACACCTAGCTAGATGCCTGAGTGATGATAAAGACAATCATCGGAAACATAAATATAAAGTGACAATGATATCAAACTATGCCACGTATTATATAATCTCTCCAGAAGTTGACCTTTGTTCGCAATGTGGAAATACAAGCACAATATTTACAATCTATTAGTAGTTGACAATATTTTGCGAGACACTTGGACTAGTTTGAGGACAAGTTTACTCGTCCGCTGTAATTTCCACTAGTGTGCGGACTAGCGGACTACTGCAAATTTCAAACCCTATAAGTGAACGTGCTCATGTTTAGATGGGGAAAACCAGCGTTGACTTATCAAGTTGACAACCATCTTCATGTGACCACTTAGCTTGATTGCTCTCGTTTGGAAAGTGACGATGGATAACGAAGATACCCTGGGTTTGCTGAAGTTGCTTGGCATGACAGGCCCCAGGTGACACTTGGTTTAAGCTGGACCCTGTGGTTCAGCTAAATTTGGGAAAATGTGAACATCTTTGGCTATAAGAATTAGAGCCTACGGGGGTCATTCCATGCCAAGTGGACCAGCTTCGAAAGTTTGTACCCCATCATCTCAGAAAAATTTGCTGACTGATTTACAACCCCAATTCTGAAAAAGTTGGGACGAAGTGTAAATTGTGAATAAAATCAAAATGCAATGACTTTCAGATCACATGAGCCAATATGTTATTTACAATAGAACACAGATAACATTTCAAATGTTGAAACTGAGACATTTTACATTTTTATCCACAAAATGAGCTTATTTCAAATTTTCTGGCTGCAACAGGTCTCGAAAAAGTTGGGACACAGGCAAAAAAGGGCTGAAAAAGCAATTAATATATAAGAGATTCAGCTGAAAGAACATTTATCAAGTAATTAAGTTAACTGGCATCAGGTGTGTAACATGATTGGCTATAAAAGGGATGTCTTGGAGAGGCTGAGTCTCTCAGAAGTAAAGATGGCCAGAGGCTCTCCAACCTGTGAAGGCTTGCATAAAAAATTGTGGCATACTTTAAAAACAATGTTCCTCAATGTCAAATTGCAAAGGCTTTGAAGGTCTCATCATTGACAGTGGATAACATCTTCAAAAAATTCAGAGAAACTGGAAAAATCTCTGTGCGTAAGGGACAAGGCCGAAGACCTTTACTGGATGCCCGTGATCTTCGGGCCTTCAGACGCCACTGCATCACTCACCGGCATGATTCTGTCATTGACATTACTAAATGGGCCCAGGAATACTTCAAGAAACCACTGTCTGTAAACACAGCCCGCCATGCCATCCACAGATGCCACCTAAAACTCTATCATGCAAAAAAGGAAGCCATTGTTGAGCATGATCCAGAAGCACCGCCGTGTTCTGTGGGCAAAAAGCTCATTTAAAATGTACTATGGCAAAGTGTCCTGTGGTCAGACGAGTCCAAATTTGACATTCTCGCTGGAAATCATGGGCGTCGTGTCCTCCGGGCTAAAGAGGAGAAAGACCACCCCTCCTGTTATCAGAGTTCAGTTCAAAAGCCACTATCTCTGATGGTATGGGGATGCATCAGTGCATATGGTGTGAGACACTTGCATGTTTTAAAAAGCACCATGAATGTTGAAAGGTAAATAAAGGTTTTAGAGCAACATATGCTCCCCTCCAGACGACATCTATTCCAGGGAAGGCCTTGTGTATTTCAGCAGGACAATGCAAAACCACATATTGCAGCTATTGCAACATTATGGCTTCGTAGTAGAAGAGTCCGTGTGCTGAACTGGTCTGCCTGCCGTCCTGATCTTTCACTGATTGAGAACATTTGGCGCATAATTGAATGGAGAGTCCGTCAAAGGAGACCCAAAATTCTCCAGCAGCTGGAAGCCTGTTTTAAACAAGAGTGGGATCGAATTCCAATGGCTAAACTCGAGACTTGTCTCCTCAATGCCCAGACGCCTCCACTCTGTGTTAAAAAGAAGAGGGGATGCTGCACCATGGTAAACAGGCCCCTGCCCCAACTTTATTGAGACCTGTAGCAGCCATCAAATTTGAAATGAGCTCATTTTGTGGATAAAATTGTAAAATTTCTCAGTTTCAACATTTGCTATGTTATCTCTGTTCTATTGTGAATAAAATACTGGCTGGTGTGATTTGAAAGTAATTGCGTTTTGATTTTATTCGCAATTTACACTTTGTCCCAACTATTTCGGAATTGGGGTTGTAGTAGGAGGTGGTTTGGGGTGAGCGCTTCAAGGTCGTTTGGGTCACTGAAGGGTGTAGTAATAGGCCGACTGTTTAGGATGGCCTCAGTCTCTCAAAGAAACGTTTGAAGGCTCTCCTCGTCCAGAGTGTGTGTCTTTAAGGTGGCATTGAGGATTTTTCTGACTGACCTGATTAAGCGCTCCCATACTCCTCCTTGGTGAGAGGCAGTTAGGGTATTAAACATCCACTTAATACCTTGCTGGAAGCAAGTTGTCCTCTATTTTGGACGTGTTCCACTCTTGGATGGCTTTCTTGAGCTCCCGCTCTGCCCCAACAAAATTGGTTCCGTTGTGCGAACGCAGTTCTACAACTTGACCTGTTCTTGCAATGAATCGGCGGAGAGCGTTAATGAATGAATTAGTGTCTAGGGATGCTGCTACCTCTTCGTGGACAGCTCGAATCGCTAAGCAGGTGAAGATGACACCATATCTCTTCACAGTAGATCTTCCACGCTTGACTTCAAAAGGACCAAAAATAGTCCACACCAGTTCTACTAAAGGGAGGTTCTTCTGGTATGACACTGCTTTGTGGCAGGTCTGCCATCTTTTGTTGCCCAGAAGATCCATGTGGTCGCCGACACATAAGGTACCTTGACAGGATTGTTGCACTGGCAGTGGGAATCCAGTATTTTAAACGCAACCTGGAAAGAACATGGTTGTGTCCACTGTGACCCACCTCTTGGTGAATCTCTTGTAGGATGAGCTCTGACACCCGCTGGTCTTTACTCAGGATGGCCTGGTGTTTGGATTCTTCAGGCATAGCCGCTTGACTGAGTCTTCCGCCAACTCTAAGAATTCCATCTTGAAGAACAGGGTCGAGCTTGTATATTTGGCTGTTCCTTTTGACAGGATCACCCTTTTGTAGGGCATTGATTTCATCTTGGAATTTCTTTCTCTGACAGTGGCGCACAATCTCTAGTTCAGCTTCTCTCACGTCATCTACTGTCGGAGTTCTATTGCTGAGACTTGGCTTGTGGCTCTTCTTAACTTTGTGAAGCTGCTGTTTTTTGTTGGTTCTCATTGGCATCAGACAGAGTAATGTCTTTACTCTGTTGTTTTTTCCTTCTAGCAAGGCACAGCAACATGTCTTTCACCTGAAGGATCCATGCCACAGCTTTCTTTAGGCGTGTCCATGAGGAATAGTGCTCGGTCAGTCGATCCATTACCTGCCTTTTTTCATCTAACGTAACAGCATTGATGGCTGCGTTTTTCTTGATCTCAGTATCTGTTGCTGTGACGTCTCTCAGGTGATCTGGGTTCTCTGGCCAGCTGTCAGCTGACTTTGTGAGGAAGTCTGGTCCCAAATTCCAGACTTAGTTATGCACAAAGAAGTCCACCTTTTGTCCCCTTGTCGCATAATCAGCAGGATTTAAATGTGTGCTGACGTGCCTCCATTGAGCTGCTGTGGACACTTTCAGTATTTCTGGCACTATTAGCCACAAATACGCGAAACCTTGTCATCTTGTTATTCACATATTTTAGCACAGCCATGGTATCCGTCCAGAACACTGAGTCTACAAGCTTCAGCTGCAGCTCTCTCCTCAACATCCTGTCCATGCGCCCTGCCATGGTTACGGCTCTTAATTCCAAGCAGGAATGGTGGTAGGCTTGATTGGAGCAACCCTCGCTTTACCCATTACAAAGGCACTATGGACCTGATTGGTGCTGTTCAGCTGGACTAAGTAGGTCACCGTTCCATAGCCCTCTTCGCTAGCATCGCAAAAATGATGCAGCTGAGCGAATGTAGGCTCTCCACAATCTGCTAGCTTAAAACACCTGTCAATTCCAAAGTCATGGAGCAGCTGCAGGCGCTTTGTCCAGTCAAACCACTGCAGGGCATGAGCTGGAACTGTGTCATCACAGCTGAGTTTTAACCTGTGGACCTCTTGCAAGATCTTTTTTGCTGGCAGAATCACCGGCGCCAATATTCCCAGTGGATCATAGATGGAACTTACCAGGGAAAGAATATTTCTTCTGGTGGGCTGTTTGTCTGGGATGGCAAGTCTGAATTTGAAGCGGTCAGATTGGACGCTCCACTGAACTCTTAATGCTCTCTCTATGGGGAGTGAGTCTTGATCCAGGTCCAAGTCTTTCACTTATTTTGCCTTTTCCACCTACGGTATGGCTGCTAGCACCACACGACTATCGCTAATCCATTTTGTTAAATTGAAGCCCCCTTGTTGACAGATTGATTTCAGATTGTGGCACAACTGCACAGCCTCTTCCTTAGAGCTGACTGACTTGAGGCAGTCATCAACATAAAAATTGTGCAACGCTGTATTAACAGTTGTAATGTCAAACCAATCCCTGTTGTTTTCAGTACATCGTCTTAGGGCATAGCTAGCACAGCTCGGTGATGACGTAGCGCCAAAGAGGTGCACAACCATCCTGTAATCCGCCAGATCTCTGTTCATGTCTCCATCAGGCCACTATAGAAATCGCAGTAGGTCAGAATCTTACAGTGGGACCTTTACCTGATGAAACATGGTCTCCACGTCTGTTATGACGGCCACAGGTTCTTGCTGGAACCTGGTGAGGACTCCAGATAGGGTGCTGGTGAGGTCAGGCCCTTGAAGTACAACCCCAATTCTGAAATAGTTGGGACAAAGTGTAAATCATGGATAGAATCAAAACGCAATGACTTTCAAATCACACCAGCCAGTATTTTATTCACAATAAAACAGAGAAAACATAACAAATGTTGACACTGAGGAATTTTGCAATTTTATCCACAAAATGAGCTCAATTCAAATTTGATGGCTGCTACAGGTCTCAATAAAGTTGGGGCAGGGGCCTGTTTACCATGGTGTAGCATCCCCTCCTCTGTTTAACACAGAGTGGAGGCGTCTGGGCATTGAGGAGACAAGTTTCTTGAGTTTAGCCATTGGAATTCGATCCCACTCTTGTTTAATACAGGCTTCCAGCTGCTGGAGAGTTTTGGGTCTCCTTTGACGGACTTTTTGTTTAATTATGCGCAAAATGTTCTCAATCGGTGAAAGATCAGGACTGCAGGCAGACCATTTAAGCACATGGACTCATCTACTGCGAAGCTATGCTGTTGTAATAGCTGCAGTATGTGGTTTTGCATTGTCCTGCTGAAATACACAAGGCCTTCCCTGGAATAGATGTCGTCTGGAGGGGAGCATATGTTGCTCTAAAACCTTTATATACCTTTCAGCATTCATGGTTCTTTTTAAAACATGCAAGTGTCCCACACCATATGCACTAATGCATCCCCATACCATCAGAGATAGTGGCTTTTGAACTGAACGCTGATAACAGGAGGGGTGGTCTTTCTCCTCTTTAGCCCGGAGGACATGACGCCTATGATTTCCAACAAGAATGTCAAATTTGGACTCGTCTGACCACAGGACAGTTTGCCACTTGGCTACAGTCCATTTTAAATGAGCCTTGGCCCACAGAACACGGCGGCGCTTCTGGATCATGCTCAACAATGGCTTCCTTTTTGCATGATAGAGTTTTAGGTGGCATCTGTGGATGGCACGGCGGACTGTGTTTACAGACAGTGGTTTCTTGAAGTATTCCTGGGCCCATTTAGTAATGTCAATGATAGAATCATGCCGGTGAGTGATGCAGTGGCGTCTGAGGGCCCAAAGATCACGGGCATCCAGTAAAGGTCTTCGGCCTTGTCCCTTACGCACAGATTTTTCCAGTTTCTCTGAATCTTTTGATGATGTTATGCACTGTCGATGATGAGACATTCAAAGTCTTTGCAATTGGAGGTGAGGAACATTGTTTTTAAAGTATTCCACAATTTTTTTTACGCAAGCCTTCACAGGTTGGAGAGCCTCTGGCCATCTTTACTTCTGAGAGACTCAGCCTCTCTTAGACATCCCTTTTATAGCCAATCATGTTACATACCTGATGCCAGTTAACTTAATTACTTGCTAAATGTTCTATCAGCTGATTCTCTGATATATTAATTGCTTTTTTAGCCCTTTTTTGCCTGTGTTCCAACTTCTATGAGACCTGTTGCAGCCAGAAAATTTGAAATAAGTTCATTTTGTGGATAAAAATGTAAAATGTCCCGGTTTCAACATTTGAGATGTTATCTATGTTCTATTGTAAATAACATATTGGCTCATGTGATCTGAAAGTCTTTGCATTTTGATTTTATTCACAATTTACACTTCGTCCCAACTATTTCGGAATTGGGGTTGTAGTTCATTTAGTGAGACTCCCTGATATGAAGCACCACAATCAAATACAACATGCAACTTGTGTTTTTTGGGATGGTACACTCCATGGTGTGGAATGTACCAAACCTTTCCATCGCTGCGGCTGAGGTTGTCGTCAGGAACCTTCATTGCGTACCCTTTGGTGATCGTATCACAAATGAAATTGAAATAGTCCTCACGAAATGAGGGATTCTTTGGAAGCCTATTCTTCAAATTTAGGGCACGCTGCTCTGCTATGACTCTGTTGTTGGGCACGCAGGTCTCTTTGTTTCTCAGAGGTAAGCCAACACAGTAATGCCCCTCCACCAGTGTAGCAGACTGTGACACACTGTCCATGAATTGGAGGTCCTCCCTGGACATCTCCAGCTGTTCGTTTTGGCTACCTTCCAGGAAGTCATATCTGAATTGCTGTTTCCACAGCTCATCCAGCTTGGCCACAGATACTCTGTCTGATGTAGCGTATGCTACTCCCTCTCTTGTGGCTTCACAGCTGCCTTCTCTCAAAGGCCCATTCACTGTCCATCCAAGAATAGTTCTAACAGCGTACGGCCCACCATTAACACTTTTGTTTACCTCCTCTGGTTCCATTGCCTTTAGAGCACTTGTACCAATCAGCAGACCTATTTCTGCATCAATGTGAGGGATGCAAACCCGCTCCAGATGAGGCGACCTGTCCACATCTTTCTGCAGTGGAATGTTCCTTTTATTGGCCGCACTTATTGTTTGAGAGAAGACCTCTTGAAGCTCTATAAAGTCACAGCCTTCCAAACTGCTCACCTCTAAGCCTGTTACAAGATGGCTGGGAACAGTCTTTTGTTCTACCATAGTTGTTAAGAGAATGTTGATTTTCCTTCCGCATAGGTTGAGCTCATTCATAAGCTCTTTAGGACAAAAACTGGCAGTGCTACCTGGATCCAAGAAGGCATATGATGTAACCATTCTGTCGCTCTTCTTAGCCTTTACCTGGACCGGGACAATGGCAAGTATACTGTCTGTGTCACTGGCCCCTGTACCGGAACAGATTTTGTTAGCTGTGTCCACAAAACCACTAATTACTGACTGCTTCTCACCATCCTCTGACAATCCCCCTTTGCTCTTCATGTGCAACATAGTGGGATGAGTCAGTGAACACAATTCACATTTTAGTTTCTCATCACAGAACTTGCTCATGTGCCCCTGTTTAAGGCAACTAAAGCATAGTCATTTTCCGCAGAGAAAGTCTAGTTTCTCTTTGTGAAGAGACTTTCTCATTTTCTTACATAAAGCCATACTGTGCTCACCTTGACAAAAAAGACATGGCTTGTTGAAAGCACTAACAAGGCTATTCAGAACTTTCTTGCCTGACATTAGCTCTGTGCTGGTGCTGACACTCGAATGGCTGTTTACAGGTGTTGCTGTGGTGGTGAAAATTGTTTTTCCACTTTTGGTCACTGACATGAGGTTTACTGGAGACTTAGTTTGACCTTTGCTGATGTCTCTTATATCTCCAAACAAAGGATGTAGCACCACTTTAGCTTGAGTGCTAATGAACTTGACAAGATCTCTAAACTTAGGTCTTTGAACCTTAATCTCCTGATAATCAAAGGCAACACTTCTCCCTTAACGTATATGGAAGCTCGTTGACAATGGCACGCATGTTGGCAACATTATCCAACTCCTCCATACATTCCATATCTGTCATTGCATTGCTGCAGCTGGTGAGGAAGAGAGCAAGTGCATTAAGAGCTTCACCATTGTCTGCCTTGATAGTAGGCTAGTTTAAAGACTTATTAATGTATGCCACAGAGATTTTATATTCATTTCCAAAATGTTCTTTTAGTAATCTCTTGGCCTCCTTGTAACCTTGATCTGGATTCATGTGTAGACCGCTCCGGATTAAGTCTCGTGGCTGCCCACTGGTATGTTGCTCCATGAAGTAAAGCTGGTCCTTGCTGCTCTCTGTTTTACTCTCCACACCATGCTCGAACGCCCTGATAAAGAGTCCGTATTCCAGTGGATCTCGTTTGAAGGCGGGAGTTTTTGAGGCGGAAGAGTAGAAAGTTTCTGCTGCTTAACCAGGAACTCTGTAACATCAATTTGACGTTGCATCACAGTGGCTAATGGATTTGCTAAGTCATCTGCTTCAACAGAACTGCCACTCAATGAACTATGATCATCTACAACACCTGTAGCTGACTGTACTGGCGGTGTAGGAATACTGAAGAGTGGCACAGGATTATGGACTTCGTTTGTGCTCCCATGACGCTCAGAGGCACCTTTTTGGCTTGTAACATGTGAGGCAGACTCTCCATGACTGACCCTTAACATGGTTGACTGATTTTCCTGTGTTTTAGAATAAACATTATCACTTTATACAGCATCTGCTCCTTCAAACTGTTACAAAACCTTAAGTTTAGCGTCTGTAGCAGCTAGAGCGGTCTGAAGCTCAAGCTCTTCCTTTTCAGCCTTTAGCTTAGCTCCTTGCTCCTCTAAAGCACGTTTTTGCTTCAGTCTTGCCGCCTGTGCCATAAGTGCAGCCCTTTCCAATTCAGCCTTCAAGCATGCAGATGAGGCAGAAGATGCATAAGAAGAATTAGAACTTGCCTTAAATTTTTTAGACCTCCTAGATCAGGGGTATAGAACCTTCTCCAGAAAGAGCCACTGTGGGTGCAGGCTTTCATACCAACCAAGCTGCTACACACCTGATTCTACTAATCAAGGCCCTTAACAAACATTCCAGAGGTTAATTAGTAGAATCAGGAGTGTAACAGCTTGGTTGGTATGAAAGCCTGCACCTACAGGGCTCTTTTTGGAGAAGGTTCCCTACCCCTGTCCTAGATGCTGCCACTGATACGCTATCTGAAGGGAGAAGATTTTCATTTACTTTCCTTACTTCCTCCATACATCTATGCACATCCCCTATCCATACATCCATTTGATCACTGAAATCTGTAAATGAATTTGCTTTCGGTTCAAACCAGTGCTGCTGATCATTGTTCATGTCTTTCTCTGACACAACCTGATGAAATAGCCCTTTAACAGAGGGATTCAGATCACTAAACTCTCCAAAGAGGCAATTAAACTCTGCAGCTAACTTGTCTTGACTATCTCCAAATGACCATCATCATCCATCAAATGAAGAATTTCATTCTTTTTTGCTGAGTTGACCCAGTTTAGCTTTCCTCAAATCTATTTTCCTTTTTAATGTGTACTCCATACCTTTGGCTGTTGACTTCATTTCCCGTTTTTCCTCCATGGCTGAATTTTTATCATCCTCCATGATTCCTTGATATTTTCCCCTGCTTGCCAATGTCAACCAAAAAACAGTAAAGTGCTCCAACGGCTCTCAAAGTCACACGCAAAGGACGGCCGTTCACAAAATGTTTGTGCCTTTAGCGCCTCGTTAGCGGGTAATTGGCATGATAATAGGCGCCCGGGACCTACGCAACTTCCGCTTTAGTTCCCCCTGGCGACACAGTCACGTGCCTGGATACGTTGAAAACAAACCAGATAAATGGCCTGTCATAGTACAGTCAGCAGTCAGTTTGACAGCATTTTCCAGCGAGTTTACGCAGAGATGCCAAGTCTCACGCCTTAGGCGTGAGTCTCTCCTCTTAATGGCATTCATGTTCCTGTGCCGTAGTCAGCAATTATTCAATCAATGCGCACTGAAGAAATTCACTAGCGGAATTTAAGTCATTGTGCATCAAGTCAATCAGTTTCACGTGCATTACGGTGGATTTCCCCACTGATGACACGGAAATCGATTATGACTGGAATTCTCAGGCTTGTCTTTACTGAGGGATTGAAAGCAATGGAATTGCATAAAACGTTTCAAATGGTCTTATTTCATTAAAACAATTTAAACGATCATGAAACACATGCATTGTATCCAATCCCTGAGTAAAGAGAAGCACGGGAAGTCCGGAGTCATAATCGCTTTCCATCTTACTTGTGATGAGGTGCACCTTTACACAAGTGAAACGGAAACTTCAGTACACAAGGATTTTAATTCCGCATGAGAATCTCATTAAGCATTCAATGAATAATTGCGGACTACGGTGAATAAAATGCGTGAAACCTACGCCGAATGCATGAGACTTGGCATGTCTGATTATACAGCATTCCAAATGTCATACGATTATATAGATAGTCTTCCCAGCGAGGCGAGGACAAGGTATGGGCTGAAATTAGCCGTTGTTGGCTTGGATGACTGCCCTTACAGGCTGCCAGCAGATGCATGGACTGATGACCCTACACAGTGGCCAGATTTCCAGTTTGGGAATCTGTATATGTATTTGACCAGCACACCAGGTGTGTACAATATTATCAACTCATTTCTCTTGTTTACCTGAATACATTTTGGCATTTTGGAGTGACGAAATAGTGTAAAAACGGCATTGAACAGTGCAGTGCAGCATGGCAATTAACCTGTCAAACTGGTTTGTTTTCAACGGCTGGCTTGTTGCTAGGGCCTCCAGTGCCCGTATGTAGCGTCACTTCCAGAAATCTCGCCCTCGCCTATAAAGCGCTAATATGTCCGTTTCCTAGCCACACATCTTTCATTTATCCACAGCAGTTAATCCTTGCACTTACTCAAGCAGCTGATGGATGTTCTTCCATTGTCAATGGAGGCGATGCACTGGATGCAGAAACCGTAGTGTCAGTCACGTGATCCCCGAAGTAACCCGGGAAGACGGCTTTGATGGGATGGGAAGGCATCGATTAATTATTATTTATTTATACAAAAAAAAAAAGTATTTCCTTGCTCTGAAAGGTCGCATGTATAACCGGATATTGAACCTCAGGTCCAAATGCTCGGCGTTATCCACGACACTAGCTCAACAGACTATATTCACTGGTCGATTTAGCACTTGAATAGCTGTGCTGTGTTTGAACTTGAGCATATTGGCTCAAGGATTCTCAGTCATAAACCGGCTTTGAAAACAACAGTTGAATATTTAGCGGTTAATTATAGCGAAAATACAAAAAACAAACCATTTAAGTGATTATACTGCTGAGGTCTTCCAGTGCATAGCATAATGGCGAGAGGACTCTCAGATAGACTGGCTAAAACAATAGCAAGCATGGATTTACCCACAAACCACTTTTATGACAAAATATCAAAGGTAAGAATTTTTTTTGCTCATCTCTGTAGCATTTAAAGTGTATGCCTGCTGTTCTTTGAGTGCGGTGTCAATTTAAAATGACAAGGCTTGTATCGTTGGAATCTGTGGACTGTCCTTTTTCATTTGAGGTATCGTTTGTATGCATAGCACAAAGTCAGTAGAAATGCTTGCGATAGAGCACTGATCTTATTTTATTTAATGTTTTGCAAGATGCTTATCTACTTGGTTGGTACTTGAATTGTGTTCGGTTTAGGTAAAAACGGTCATCACGAACTTTTCACCGAGTTTCTTCACTTTAAGAGGATATGCCGCATGACGAGGTTGCTATTAGGAAACGTGCTGTATTTATAATGCAAATTCATTGCCCCCGTTACGGGGCGTTCAGGCTTAAGGTTAATATTTGTATTGAATATATATTTTCCACTAATTTCTTTAAAAACCAGTTTTCATTGCAACAAAACCGTTGACTCACTTGTGAACTTATGGTACGTGAAGCAGCTTTTCTTGAAGTGCTCAAAGAACTGAATGTTTTGTTGGTTTGTAAGGCTTTCCACGGTCAATTCTTCTTAATTTAACAAGCCACTCTTTCAAAAGGGCTTCATTATTTTGTGGAAATTGATGGAAACTTATTTTGCCGTATTGTCCAGATGACTGAATGACATTATTATTGGTGCAAGCAACAGCAGCACAAGATTTCCTCATTTTCACTATGCTGCGATCAACCTTTGTGTACATTTTGCTTCGGGGATCACGTGACCACCTACATAACTTGCAACGACCTCTTCCTTTTCGCGGTTTTCGAATCCAAGATATTGACCTCGAGAAGCTGGTTTTCTTACTAATGTAACTGACAACTGCTGACTAACTGGTGGCCCCGGTATACGCATGTTCTCTATTAGTATCTGAAGCAATCATCCACTCCAAGCGTCGTAAGGTTTAAAAACACAAACAACTTTAATTTTAATAGTGTCGCAAAGGAAATCTACTGGATGATGCCAGTAACTAAAAGTTGAAATGTTCAAAACATGAACACATAGTAAACACGGTAAGAAAACCATATGGCTCCACAGTCAGTGAGTATTCACAAAGTCGGGCCCACTTCCGGTGCAGGGTGACTCGGTGAAAACAAAACCCACATGGCCCGTGAAACTGAATTGAAATTGATGCAAACAAAGTAATAATCCATCAAAAAACATGGCCAAGTCTTGTGTAGCGTTTGGTTGTTCGAATCACAACATGAAACAGGGAGAGAAAATTTCATTGCACGTATTTCCAAAGTAAAGTAAGCGGCGTGAAGCATGGATACAAGCTGTTAAAAGACAGAACCCTGATGCATACATGCCAACTCTACCGCTTTTGGCGGTAGACTACTGCTTTCGGGGCGTTTCATTCTGAAAAAAACGCCCCAAAAGCGGTAGAGTTGGCATGTATGTGGCAGCAAGTGGGAACCGTCAGCTCATGCAGTGCTGTGTGGGAAGCATTTTATCGGAGGTGAAGTAGTAAATAGCTAAATATTTTGTTTGCTGTGAATTAACTGGGAATTACTTTTGCCATTTGCTCTCATGCTTTTAATTTACAACTCTGAGTACCTGCAATATTTTTATCTGTGACACAATGATGATCAAAATAGTCAAATGACATCTCTAGTACCTTATAATAACTCCTACACGCTGTAGTTACTCGCAGAAAAGAAAAATCGCAGATACAAATACTAATAAGGTGGATTAGAAATTGACATTTGTTGATGAGATAACACAAAGACGAACGCACGAGGTTAATTGTTTTCACCGAGTGCCTAATTGGACCAGCCGGAAGTGACGACACCGCGACTTTGAGAATTCACGTTATTTCCAATTTCGCCTTCCCTGTTATGCATGTGCAACGTGCGCTTTCTTAAAGCGACAGTAACTTAAAGCAACACCTTTATACATATATAAATGAAATAGCCCATAAAAATGAAAAGCACTAAATCCAGTAAAAAATGTTCTAATCTGTTACAATTAAATCCAAAATTCGCATAATAACTCTAAATGTGCCTCTGCTTGAAAAATCATAAAACTATATAAAAGTCATAATAAACAAGCCAGACTTCCCTCCTACAGTTCCTGAAGATAAAAAATACATTTGAAATCCTAAAATTTAAAGAAAGGTTTAATAAATTAATGTTTGTTTTTCCATTAAAAATAGTCAATACAGATATTATAGTCTTGACAGAACCTTGATGTCAACATCATCATGGCTGTTAGTAATTTCTTGGAGGGACAGATGAAAGTGAGAAAGTCAGTCTGGAGAAGAATGGTGGTAAGTTTTCCTCACTGCTTAGAAAAAGCAAACGCCAATCATCTTTTAAAACTTTTGCGCAACAGGACAGTGTCCCACATTTTTTGGCAAAGGGTAGTTGCACCAAATATTGATTTGATTCAGGTTTGAACAGGTTACAGCTCTGTATAGTACATTTATCAGTTATTAGAACCTTTTTATTTCATCACTTTTGCAAGCATATTTGCCCAATGAAATTGCTTGAAATGTGCCAAAGACTTTCGCACAGTACTGTACCTCTAATAAAATTCGGCTGGAAAGCCATATAAACCTGGTGATTTACCAGATTTCATGGACAATATAGCCTCTCTGACTTCAGACTCAACAATAGATATGTCCAACATCTCAGCCTGGAGCGGGGACACTGTAGGCAAATTTATCCTTGAAAAAATCTTCATATTTGCCTTTATCTTCAGATGCCTCTGAGCTGTGCAAACGGTCATAAAAGCTTTTTAAGACCTTCTTAGCTCACCTGGTCCAACGGTCAAAAGGGAGCTTATGCGATCATGAGGTGGCGTCAGCGTCTGCAATAACTTTGATCTTTGACTCAAGAGATTGATGTGAAATTTGGTGGGACGGCACATATGGATTTGCAGATTAAAAATGGTTTGATTGCGGTAAATCCCGCTATGGGTGGCGCTGTCGCAAACAAATGGTCATAACTCCTGAACCATTTGTCGGATCAACTTGAAATTTTGCATGGTTTATGTTAGTCAGGGTTGCTGTAAACATCTATAAGAACAAAGTGATAAGTGAAACAACATGGCCAATATCAGCCAATCAAATTTCGGTAGCCCTTATGCTCACTTTAGCTGTCACCTGTCATCATGAAACTTTATATTCTCCTTGAGGATATGGAAAAGCGCCATTTTTATTCAAATTTGATTGGCTATATGGCGGAGCTAAAGAGAGGTACAACATGTCTTGGACGATAACTTCTAAACTGTAGGTTGTAGAAACAAAATTTGTTTTTGTTTGACTCGTCTTGACCCACAGAATCTATCAATGCAAGCCACACACATTTTTATATTTGCAAACCTTCCACCATTTTGAAAAGTTAGTGAAACCTTTCATTTTTATCTCCTCCTAGATAGTGAGATCAATTTACACAAAATTTAAGGGCATAGCCTAAATTGACATAAAGAGCTGTAACTCCTAAATGCAATGTCCAATCATTACCAAACTTGAGATTACACATCTACAGGCTATGCCACTTCATCACATGGAATTAGATTTAAATCCACTCATAGGTGGCGCTATAGCAAACAAATGGTTGTAACTCTTAAACCAATTGTGCGAGCAACTTTAAATTTTGCATGCTTCATAATGGTGAAATTTGCCACGAATACCTACAATAACAAAATGAAAGTTCAAACAAGATGGCCAACATCAGCCAATTAAATTTTATAACTTAAGAGAATTTCAAGAACCTTTTAAAATTTTATAGATCTTTCCATAGTAATACATATTCAGCGGCTCACCACTCACCACCTCAGTTTAGTTCTAGCTGCCTAAGTGAACGCATAGACATATCAGAAGTTTTCAGAGATGGGAAGCTGCAAGCATTCTCCAGATGCATACTGCAATGTCTATGTCCAATCTATCAAAATGAGAAAAATGTACTCTGACAGCATCTGCTAAAATGTACTGTATGAAGCCTACAAGGTATATTTTGACATGCCTGTTGGGGATCTACATCAAGTCTGGGCACCTCATTTAAATACTAGGACTGATAAAAAACTCTAGAAGGGAAGAGTGACAATTTTTGCTCACTTGAATCGGAAGATTTGATATTCTACAAATGTAATAAAATTTGATTCAAATTTTGATTTATTCAGACCTTATGTTAATGAAAATGTGTGAATATTTACATAGAAAATGGGTGAATTCCTAAATTTCAATATGCAGGTCACAAAAGCAAAGTTTGAGGGGAATAATGGGCATTCTCTATTCTTTCACATCATAAGCAGTAAAGAAATAAACACACTATCCAGGAACAAAATTTGTGCTACATCATGTTATTCTTTTGTTCTATATTTCTATCCAATATTTTTTGATTCTCCTGAAAATTAGGGGGTATTTACAAAAGGTGCAATCGTTTTCTCATGGTTCACCTAATACGATTGAAGACACCATCAAAGCTGACAATTTGCACGTCAACCCATTGTATCCTTTGAAACAAAGTGCTAGAGTATAGAACAAAAAAAAAATTGTCACCATCCATTAAAATGCAGTGCTATCTCTAAACTGGCCAAAGCTGTTTAAATTATGTCACAGAAGCCCAATTAGTCAATGTCATTACTCAGTAGTCAGAGTACTCTTGTCCAACGGTTCTCAGTATTCGAGTGCAAAGAAAAAGGTGGCCTATCTAGTAGGCAAATCCAATTAAGAGCTGTACTGAGGAGTTGTGATTGTTGTTTTTTTTAGATGAACCTAGACAATGAGCAGATGACGGAGCATATAGGGAAGATCCCCGTTCCTGCAGAAGATGAAATATCTCACAAGAAAGCCAGGTAATGTATGTGGTCATTCTGTATGTGGAGAATGAACTCTTTGGAATTTGGAAGTTGGGACTGTTGTGATGGCCTCCTTTCTTTTCTTTTGTCCTTTTTTTTTTCCACAGGGGAAGAGAACTTATCGGGCACAGTCAAGTGAGCCGGGTGGGACACGGTGGACGTGGTGGGAGGGGCATGATCATAAAAGAATATGGCCCTCGGGGGCGTTGGAGGGGAAGAGGACGAAATGGAGTGATGAATGGGTTTGGACCTGGAAGGTAGTGTCCATGATAACTGCTTAAATCTCCTGCGTTGTTAGTGTTGCCTTTTGTACTGACACACAGCCCATATTACAAGTGCTCAAACAGTGGTCATCACATCAATAAATCTTCGTCAGTCTAAAAACTTGACATGAGTGTGCACGTTCACTTGATTTATTTGTGAAAACTATTTAGTTTAGCCTATGTCTGAATTGTGATACCCTGCAATTCCTGTTCTTGGTCAGAGAAATGCAATTAATGGAAAGCTTGAATGTTAAGCCGGCTATGTAATCACAATGGGAATTCCAAAGAGTATGAGACAAATTTACGTCCTGGCTCACTTTAGGTGATCATTCAATGAGGACGTGTATGAGGTTAGGAAAGCCGAAACCACTGCATTTTTGATGAGTGCACTGGTGTTTGAAAAACTTTCCTTTCTTGCTTAAGAAGCCAGAAATTATTCTTCTTACCTGACTTCTTTCTGAAATTCTTGCTAAAGAGAAGATATTCATGCTCATTTTATTACAAAAAGTAACTCATTGTTCGAAGCTTTATATCGAGGGCTGACTGCAATAAACAGTTATGTCCAGATGTTGTATATTGGACATAACTGTTTATTGCAGTCAGCCCTCGATATGTCAGTTTGTCTTTAATTACAACCCCAAATCAGAAAAAGTTGGGATGGTAAAATAAATTTAAACTGAATGCAATGATTTGTAAATTATCTGTGACCTGTATTACATTGAAAACAATACTCCAGCACATTATTTGATGTTTCACCACAAGAATTTTATTGATTTTTCAAAATGAATATCAATTTTGATTATTGTGGCATATCTTTTTGAAAAGGTCAGACTGGAAATATTTACCACTTGTTAATGTTGCCATACCTTTTCACAAAACTTGATAAACATTTAAGGACTGAAGACACAAAAGGCTCTATCTCACACCTTGCTCTGAGTGGTGCAAAACGCGATACAAGTGTCTTTGCTTGTTGAAGACCAGTGCAGTTGTCACTGTCCCATCCAGAGTCCCCTCAGTTTAAATAGTAAATGTACTCGAGCCAGTCTGAGCATCCATGGGCGTGTTAGACTTTAAATGAGGTGTGGTCAGGAACCTTAATTTGGCCCGTTGTTCTCTTAGGACAGCAGAAAACAATTTCGCAAGTGAATAAGAAAAACCTGGTCTGAAGTCAATGGTCAGTATTTTAATGCTATTTTAAGGGTGCATTATTTAGGTAGTTTTATTTGCCTACAATGGCATGCAAAGGATTAAAAATAAAAATACTACAATGCAAAAGATTATTATTGTATCCATAAAGATATTCAAGACCCCATCACGGTGTCGATTAAAACTCTAATAACTCATCTCTGTTCAACACAATAAGATATTTACATTTTTTTTTCTATGAAAAAAATCCATCCACGTCCCTAAAAATGACTTGGCTGTAAGGCCATGCCTTTTCCCTCATTTTGAATGAGTGGATCTATGAATATGCAAATGTACATGCCACTACTCAAATGTCCTCCGCCTCTTGCCTGCAACTCTATTCATGGGGACCATCTGACGTTAGTGCTTTAGCGCCATTTGCATCTGAAAAGGTCACAACTACGTGCCACGGCCATTGGTTACTGTTGGCAAACGAGACAAGATGATGTACAAAACACTAATATAAATTTAATCCAAAATGTCTGGGTTATGCTCTGCAGTTAGCTCTAACAATAGTCTTCAGAAAAACTCTGAACTACAGTTTCATTCCATCCCAAAGGACTTGGATAGATCAGCGGAATAAATGGTTGGCTTTCATAAGAAGGGCCAACTGACTGTGAACATCCAGCCAACACCCAGTTATTGTGCTTTTTGCATTTTGCTGAGAAAGTTGCATTTGCCCTCAATTTAGCTAATGATTAATTTTCATCTTTTAGCTCCCTTTGCCAGGAAAACGCTTCAAAATCACTTTCAACACTCAAATGTTGTTAATTTGCTTAAATGGGAACTGTCAACAAGGGGAACTAATTAACATTGTTTGCGCCCCGATGGCACATCGATCTAAGTGCGCACACCATAAAGGCTGTGTCCTTCCTGCGGCGACCCGGGTTCGATTCCAGCTCGGATTATTTGCTGCATGTCTTCTCCATTCTTCTCCCCAGCTTTCCTGTCTCTCTCTACTATATGACTATCTAATAAAGGGCAAATTCCTCCCAAAAAAATAATCTTTATGAAAAAAAAATTTACATTATTCAGTCGCTAGCTACTTAGCGTAACGTTACAGAACATGAGTGGGTTGCAAACAGTAACTTAAGTCTGCTTGCCAGTGAGATAAAATCGTATGCTTTTGTCCCCATGATGGCTTTATTATCTGTGTGAATAGTCCTTGCAGGTTTTATCATTATCGTAATGTGGGCCAACAGTTGCTGTTAACTCAGTTACAGTAGTGCATGGAACTACTTTCCCCATCAGAGAATGCTGTGATGTATTTAAATCTTAAGCTGGGTTGGGGTCAATTCCGGAATTGGAACTGGAAATGGAATTGGTAAATCAGCGGTTCAATATAAATTGGAATATATGTTTTGGAATTGAAGTGGAATTGGAATTCATTAAACGGAATTGACCCCAACCCTGGTCATATGTTAACCAATTCCCTCAGCATGCAGGTGCTTTGTGGTGCAATGTTTAAGGTTACACATGTAGGTATTCACTAAGTACCCTGGATCAAGCCATGGCTCCTTTATACTTGCCAACTTTCATTCAGTTAAACAGGAGGATCCTCTTTTGCAGACCTGTGCCTGACGCGGCCTCGCAAAGTTCAATATTGCCCCCAAACCATTTCGCGCAATTACCTTAAATTCAATTTTGAAATCAACCGGATCCATTAAGACAATCCCCCACAGTGGGTTTTAACCATAAAAAAGTCAGAAAAAATTCTAATGGCATGAAACCAATGATATGTACTCCAGAACATGGCGTAGAATACATATATGAAAACGGGGAAAAAAAATCCGTTGGGAAATTTTTGAGAAAAACGTGTTTTTCAGAAATTGCAATTTTTGAACTTTGAGAAATTCAAAAAAGTGTTACAATCCCCAAAAATGTGACATCGAAGGGTCATTCGTGGGCATAGTCTCTTAGCTATTGATTCCACAATGGTTATGTCACATTTCATGGGCCATAGGTCATTGCACAATAAGCCTTATTATGACTGGGGATGGGTAACATTTATTATATCATCATTGATTACATCAGACTTGCCTACATTCACAAAGCTAGGCCCTCCTTATATTGTGCATTGTCCCTGAATTCTGTCCTTTTCCCTGAGACATGCAAGGGGCTGACAGCAAATATGGACCACTGCACAGTCCGCACGAAAGTTTGTATTCTCTGTTTCCGAAAAGGAAGCTATTCCATCGTTAACAAGCCCCACCTTATCTCTGCCATTTATGATCTGATATCTGAGTATGACGTTGATGACAGACGCCTCCCTATAGCTCTCTGCGGCCCCTGTACCACTGCCATCTATGCCATGCAACGAGGAAAGGAGGGAGTAAAATTCAGGTGCCTTTGCCAGATTTAGGTCGTCCACGTTTAATAGCAGCTTGGATCTGCTTGGCTTTGCTTCCATGTGATTTAGCAACCCAAGCAGATCCATCTTTGATTACAGACAACATTCTCAAGCTGGCTAAGGCACCTGTCTCAGCGCAGTGAGTTTGTGACAAAGTCCTTTGATATCACGTTGGATGTATATCAATATGCAGAATTAAATAACCCAGTTCCGGAATCGAGTGTTGTAATACTGATTGGGTATGTATTTAAAAACTAAATCTTGATTGCTTTTCTTTGTCGGAGACTGTTTATTTTGTTGTCAAATTGTCTGTTGTCGACGGAGAAAGTTCAGGGTTCACTAGTAGGCCTAATTGTTTTTTTTGTTTTTTTTAAATAAATGTAAAACTAACATTTAGCGCTTCCTCTCTTGCCTACATTATATCCTTCTCAAATATGTACGCAAATTTCCGTTTTAATTGTAGTTAGTTATTAGAATAGTGATATAGGCATAGGCCTACTTTAATTGCTCATTTCGATATAGCTTTGAAACATTAAGTTATTTAAAAAATATGGAGCTTGGCAGCAATTCGGTTTAAGTCGCAGACTATATAAAAAAACTGGAATGAACTTGCACGGGAAGTTTTGCTTACCCAGTTCAACAATGAACATGACATTGGCTACACTTGAAAACGGTAAATCAGCGAGCTTACTGAATTTTCCTGGCGCGCATGAACGTGTTTTATGTGCTCGATAGGTGAACATTAATCTAGTTGGAAGCTGACATTCATTCAGATTTTTCTTGTTACTAGATAAAGAACTGTCTGTCGGAAGCAGATTTGTGCAGCCAAAAATAATAACAGTTGACCCGTTGGGTTATAATTGGCCTTTAAATAAACATTTTCCCACATTTTCCGAAAACAGAAATCATTCGCGTCAAAATCGGAAGTGACACAAACTCAGAATAAAGGAAAGGCACTCTGTTCTGAGAACATAGCGGCTCGCAATGAAATATCTGAATCCCAGTCTGATTCAAACCTCTCAATCTTGCATGGTACTGATGACAGTCTGTATGTTGATTCCAACAACAAATCTGTGGAGTATGAGGAATCAGAGGTACTAAATGCTGGCCCCATCAGGCCGTATTCATTCGAGCCTGACCCCCCTGAGTTGGACGATGAGTCCGCTGCTGCTGACAAACTACTTGATATCGATGATGATGATGATGATGATTGTGGTCCCCACCGGACTGATAACCTGAACTGGTAAGCCGAACATCCAGTTTTATTCACGTTAGACTACCACAAAAGTATAACCACAGCAGCACCACCCGAAGACACATGGGTCATGGTTTGGGTGGTCGTAGGGCAGCAGTGCAGAGTGAGCCTAACTTTCATGCTTTAGCTTTAGCTATTGGGTCATTCTGCATCCCGGGTACTACATGCAGTACTGCATGGACTCCTCTGTCAGGTAGAGACCACGAGAGTGGATGAGTGTTTTCATGTTGTGGATGGCCTGTATGTATTGAATGATAGAGACTAGAATCTAGCCTTTAGGCATGTTGACATTATTGGTTAGAAATTTGCTGTAACATTATGCGTCCAAAAAGGGTAATATTAATCAAGGGTAATATTACTTTTGAGAAAATTTCAATGCCTGAGATTGTGGGGGAAAAATTGCTCTGCTTTATGTTCCGCTCTTAATACTCAGCCAAACTGAATACCGAGTGTAACGTTGGTTAATTCTGTATGGCTTAGCGCTGTAGCGAGCCAGCTAAGTACCAGTCTCACAACTAAGTTATCCTTACTGAGCTAGCTAGCCAGTGAGCATGGAGTACCTTTCCATATCCATTATGAAACATTAGTTTCTTAGCTAGCTTGCGGCTTAGTTGACTGTGGACGCAGTGCCCGATTCTATAAACTGCAAAGGATGAAGCACAGGTTAAAGCAAAATTGCCAGTACATTTGTAGACCAACCATTATTGGTCTATAGTGCATGGTCTTTGGGCTCCAGCATATTGGACTGAGGTTTGATATCATGATGATCAAAGATGGGGTCTACTGGCTTCTGATATTTGATTAGTATCGAGAAGCACTGTACCGGTGCTTACATGTTGTTTGTGAACTTATTATATACTCAGTCAAAAAAGAAACTTCACACTCATAAATTCTAAATATTTTCTTGAAACTTAATACAAGAGATATTATTATTTTTATTAGGGGTAAATGCGTTGTCAAAGACATCATGACACACAGCAACTCCGACGTGCACAAGCATGCAGCACGTGCCAGCATACATCAAGGTAAAAGCATGTTTCCTCATGTTCCTAGTCACGTGACCTTATGAGACACGTGCAATTGAGCCCACGTTAGCACGGTAGAGTGACATCTCGGAAAAACAAGTTCTTACAGTCAATTATTCGTTGATTTGCAATGCCACGACTGTCAAACATTCAACGTGAACGTGCTTTTGGCATGCTGAATATGGGAACGTCGGTCACTGACGTTGCCAGGGTTATGGGATGCAGTCGACGGACTATCCATGATCTTCGGACACGTCTCCAACAAACTGGCACCACAGCAGACCGACCTCGTTCGGGTAGACCACATGTGACGACACAAGCAGAAGACCGACAAATCGTCTTACGTCATTTGCGTAATCGATTTCTCACTGCAACGTCCACTTGGAATGAATTGTTTAGAGGTCGTGTGAGTGCCCAAACCATACGTAATCGCCTGCGCACTGCTCGTCTCCATGCACGTCGGCCATATCGTGGACCAATTTTAACCCAGTTACACCGACGTCAACGGCTTCTCTGGGCACAACGACATCTGAGATGGACTCAGCGTGATTGGAATAGGGTCGTTTTTAGTGACGAATCCAGATTCACTTTGCACTTCGTTGATGGGAGAGTTAGAGTTTGGAGGAGACGCGGTGAACGCAATGCCCAGTGTTGTGTGCAGGAAGTGGACCGTTTTGGGGGCGGTAGTGTTATGGTTTGGGGTGCCTTTAATGGTCCTGCCCGTTCCCGACTGATGGTCGTTCAAGGAAACCTAACTGCTGCAGGATACAGAGATCAAGTGCTCATGCCAGAGCTTTTGCCATTCATGGCAGCTCATGGCCCAGGTCTGACATTCCAACACGATAATGCCAGACCTCATACGGCCAATTTAACGCGGAATTTTCTTAGGAATGCTGGCATCAATGTCATGGAGCGGCCCTCAAGGTCTCCCGACCTTAATCCCATAGAACATGTACGGGATGTGTTGAGCAGAAGACTCCGTCAAGTAAGGAACCCTCCACAGAATTTGCAGGAACTTGGTGCCATGTTGGTTCAATTATGGCAACGCATCCCCCAAGCTGTGTTCAGACGCATCATTCAATCCATGAGGAGACGTTGCGTCGCAGTTGTGAACACTCATGGAGGGCATACGCGCTATTGACATGCTTTCATCAAGTTGTAACTTACCATTTTTACTCTCCTACATTTCCGTAGCATTTCTGGTGGAACTGGTTACATTATGAACATGATTTTTATGGTACACCGTCCTTAATGGGTACAGAATGGAATTAAATCATTATTTAAAACCACTTTTCTTGTATGTTCAACTTATCGACCTCCAAACGAGTGTGAAGTTTCTTTTTTGACTGAGTATAGTTCAGCACTTGACTTGTTGGCCACAGTGACTGCTGCTTACGTATTCAGTATGTCCATATCAAATAACACAATCCTAGGCTTTTTAAAACATAAGATGTTTAAGGTTTTTGTTGACTGTCGACTTCAGCTGACCACGAATGAAAATATGTGGTTGGGTAAGTTGTTGTCATTAAAAAATGTTATTTTTAAATACATTTTTACTGTTTATAGCAACTGATCAAATGAATAAAAAACTTGAGGTGAATTTGGAAACAGTATAGCTCAAACACTTAACTTCAAAGTGTATAAATGGGCTATAGTGTATGTAAAGTACAGTAAATCTCTGTACTGATTTGGGCAAAAATATGCAGAATTAGAAAAATTCAGTTCACATAGAAAGAAAACTATAAGGTCTTTAATATTTTAACCAGAAGTAGTTATTATGTGTATCTTTGTGTGGGCGGAGTTCAATTAAATTTAACAACTGGCTACACGGTCCACCATAAACCAGAAGATGGGTAGAAATGGCAATTTTTCTCCTATAACCATTTTCAAGCCTTCTCCAAATATTTCCTTAACCACCCACTGAGCCAAAATTGCTTCTAACTACAGTCTCTGTCTCATAGAAAAGGAATTTACTGCTCCTGGCACTTTATCAGAAGTACCCATTGTTAGGCAAGGCTGGGAAAATGGAAAATAGAAAAGGCGTCTGTTCAAAATTGAGTTTTGATGTGACTGTATCTTGGAAAGGGTACCTCCTATCTCCTTTTTGATGGCAGATTCTGAAAGCTTGGGCCAGAATCCCCTAGGGTACCAAATTTGAAATCTGTATCTCAATTAACTAGAAAGTTATAACTGCCTCAAAACGCTCCAAAACACAATCGCGCGCCGCGGGTCCAAAAAAGGGGGGCGTGGCCCAATTTTAAAGCCTTGGTAACTCGAAAACCGTTCACCGTAGGGACCAAAAATTTTGGATTTTTTTAATTAAATAATGTACAATTTTTAGTAATTTTTTCTGCAAAATCTGAGGGGGGTTGGTGTACACCTCTAGGTGATTTGGCATGGAATGATCCAAAAGCAACTCATCATGCCGCAATCTGCAGAAATTCAAGAACAGATGAGAAACAAAGTCATTGTCATCTATTAGTCTGGAAAGGGTTACAAAGCAATTTCTAAGGCTCTGGGACTCCAGCAAACCACGGTGAGAGCCATTATCCTCAAATGGAGAAAACTTGGAGCAGTGGTGAACCTTCCCAGGAGTGGCCGGCCTCCCAAAATTACTCCAAGAGCGTATCAACGACTCATCCAGGAGGTCACAAAAGAACCCAGAACAACATCTAAAGAACGGCAGGTCCCTCACTTGCCTTAGTTAAAGTCAGTGTTCATGATTCAACAATAAGAAAGAGACTGGGTAAAAATGGCATCCATGGGAGAGTTCCAAGGTGAAAACTACTGCTGACCAAAAGAATGCAAAGGCTCATCTCACATTTGCCAAAAACATCTTGATGATCCCCAAGACTTTTGGGAAAATATTTTGTGGACTGACGCGACAAAAGTTGAACTTTTTGGAAGGTGTGTGTCCCGTTACATCTGGCATAAAACTAACACAGTGTTTCATATAAAGAACATCATACCAACAGTCAAACATGGTGGTGGTAGTGTCATGGTCTGGGGCTGCTTTGCTGCTTCAGGACTTGGACGACTTGCCGTAATTGATGGAACCATGAATTCTCCTCTCTACCAGAAAATCCTGAAGGAGAATTTCCAACCATCAGTTGTGACCTCAAGTTCAAGCGCACTTGGGTTATGCAGCAGGACAATAATCCGAAAAACACCAGCAAGTCCACCTCTGAATGGCTAAAAAAAAAAAAACCAAAATGAAGGTTTTGGAGTGGCCTCATTGAAGTCCGGACTTAAATCTGATTGACATGCTGTGGAATGACCTTAAACAGGCCGTTCATGCACGAAAACCCTCCAATGTGGCTGAATTAAAACAATTCTGCAAAGAAGAGTGGACCAAAATTTCTCCACAGTGATGTGAAAGACTCATTGCCAGTTATCGCAAATGCTTGATTGCGGTTGTTGTCGCCGACGGTGGCGATAGGTTTTGGGGCCAGTTACTTTTTCACATAGGGCCAGGTAGGTTTGGATAGCTTTTTTCCCTTAATAAATAAAATCATCATTTAAAAACTGCATTTTTTATTTACTCGGGTTATCTTTGTCTAATATTAAAATTTGAATGATGATCTGTAACATTTAAGTGTGACAAATATGCAAAAAAAAAAAAAAAGAAATCAGGAAGGGGGAAAATACTTTTTCACAGCACTGTGAATGGTGACGATCTACCGCGGTTAATACTGTCAAAATATTCATATAATTAGGGGCGCCCCGGTGGCTCATCGGTCTAAGTGCGCGTGCCATAAAGGCTGTGTCCTTCCCGCAGCGACCTGGGCTCGAATCCGGCTCGGGTCATTTGCTGCATGTCATCCCCCGCTCCTCTCCCCAACCCTCCTGTCTCTCTACACTGCGTAACCATCAAATAAAGGAAAAATTAACAAAAAAAAAAAAAAATTTCATATAATTGTTAGCATTTAGCTGCAGGAAGAGGAGAATACAAGCGGTATACATTCTACTTACAACGCTGCACCGAGGGAATGAACTGTGTATAATGGATGGTAAAATATTGGGCACCCACTTGTTTCAACATTTTCTTGCAGTGCTTTTCCAGTGAATCAGGTTGTCTAAAGACAGGGGTGCCAAAAAAAGAAGTGCACTAGCTGCATATGGTGAAATGGTAACCTGGTTAGGATTATTATTAAGTAATCACCAACATCTGGCACAGGAGAGGAAGTTTAAAAGGAGAATGCAGGGCTGATGGCAGAACGTTTGTTTCTAAATAGTATAGTGGAGGAGTTGTCAAAGGGAACGGACATGCACCTGTGCAAAGAGAAGGAGACTTGATAAAATTCAGTAGAAACCCACAGAGGTGAATGATCTCAAATTTTTTATTTTTTATTTCCCCCCCCATGTGCCGTCGTAGGGGTCTGTAATGTGGTCAATGTGCCCGCAGTTTTGAGTAAAAGAGCTTGATAAATATGTTCGATTTTCTTGGCGAAGCCAGAGGAAACCAGTTAACTTGAGTTGTTGCAGATCATATTTCAATATTTCTCATCATATTCATCAGTAAATCAATGACCATAATTAATAAACATAGTATATAATCATGATCAGTAACCATATTATGTAAGCAGCAGTAACATAGACGCACATAGAAGCAGTTCACACACGCATAAGCAGTTGGTTTCTGTTGCTTAGATTGACATCTTTTCAGTTGATTCAGGTAATATCTGTTCAGTCATCTGTATTATTCAGCATTGTTCATCAGATAGTTATGCATGCTTGCATAATGTTAGTAGTTTTGATTCCAGTAGCACAGCTATATGTGTTATATGAATTAGAAATATGTATAACCAGTATTACACTGGAAGAGGATTGTTATCTTTTGGTTGCCGTTTTCAAAGCAAGAAGGCAATTTGCTTTAGCTGCAAAATAATTGATAGTGTTAGGAAGTACTTCAGAAGTGAAGAAATCACTCTGTTCATGGTATTGAAGGAATGAAAGTGCAGGTGGAATCAAAGTGGTACCTATTAATGATCTGAGTACATCCCCCAAAGGGCACACTCAAATCTCACCAACTGATTTGTTATGGACTGGACAGTATTGCAAACATCCTCAAAACAGTTAAATCGGAGCAACTTCAGAAACTTTTCCCAGACATGCCACTTGAAGATCTTGCTAGCACCTCACCAAATCAGAGCTGTTGGAGATCTTGTGCTGTGGGATGGACCACTTGGAAAGACAATTGGATAAACTCCCCCAGGGCGTTTTGAAGAAACAACTGTCAGCCCACATGTCAAAGACACATTTTGGTTGGTCAATGAGAGCAACTGTTGTATGAGGAACTTACTAGAGAGGCGCAAGAGGAGCCTCTGCCAAGCAAGCACTTCAGCCAGCAATCTCGATTTCTTAGAGTGGTGGAGATGGGAATGCATTGGTGCTGCTTGTGAACCAAAATGTGGAGGCTATTGCAATGGAAACTGCCAGGAAGGCGGCCAAGAAATGACTCCTGCTGAGGAGGGGGATCTTGTGGTTGTAAATGTAGACCTCTCCTATGGCACAGGGGACAGGCACAGTAGGGAGCCACGTTGGCATGCTAGTTACCCTTGGCTAGAGAATCCAATCTCTGTGCCAAACAATAAAAGAGCGGTTGTGGCTACTTTCTCAGAGCAAAAAAGCAACTGGCCAAAGAACCCAAATGGAAAGTTGCCTATACTACTGAAGTGTGCAACATGGTTGAAGAGCTGCAGTTAAATTATCAAAAGAGACAATCAACAACTGGAAGGGGCTGGTGTGTTGTGCATCATCTTATCACTCTAAACCCCCACTCTGTCACTACCCCAGTAAGACTCGACTGAAATAGCAGCCAAAAGTCGTGAGCTTGAATGACCTGTAAATAAAAGGCCCTGATGTCCTCAACCAGATTTGTGCCATCCTTCTCAGATTTAGGTGTGGACTGCATGCTGCGCAAGGGGATATAAAGAGGATGTACAACTTGGTTTGGTTGGAGAGCCGAGAACTGCACCTGCATAGATTTCTCTGGTGAGACACTGAAGAGGAGGAGTTGGGGGAGCATACAATCACTAGGGTAAACATTGGAGACAAACCAGCAGGGTGCATTGCACAGCTAGCAATTTGCGAAACTTCTAACCGATCTCCTTTCATTCACTTCAAAAAAGAGCATCATGTTTACCAAAAGGACAGCTACATTGATTACATTCTCACTTAACCACAATGACCTTGACCAGCTGAGAACCTTCACAACAAATGTGACGATGATCCTGAAGGCAGGAGGTTTTGAGTTAAAACCTGGAGTCTGTTCCAGCCATAGTGGGAGGAAGAAAAGTAAAGACATGGCTATAAAGAACAACACCAAGACTATGGTCTTGCCAAACTAAATGCGGGATGATGATAACAAGGCACTTAGTTTGGATGATATTATCAAAGATGACCAGCTGCATGTCATGGTAGCAATCAGTTTCTCAAAGAGAAAGAAATCTGCAATGAGAGCAAATCAGGGCCCAGACCCCGAACACCCTGACCAGCAGAGAGCTTCTCAGGCAAGTGTCAGGGTTGCATGATCCAATGGGCTTGGTGACTCCATCTAAGCAGGAGGGTGCTATTCTGGTACGGAGGGCATTCTAAGAGGCAAAAGGTCAAAGGTGTCCATTCAAGCAAACATGGGATGTGGTACTGTCAGATGGGCTCAGGCAGGATGTAATTAAGCTCTTCGTGGAGTATTCTCAACTTGGCCAAATCCAGTTCCCCAGGCCAATGACTCCCCCTTCTTTACTGATGAACCTCTTGCAATCAAATTCTCTGATGGAAGCTGGCATGCCTATGGTGCCGTAATCTATCTGAGGTGGAATACTAACCACAGCCTAATCATCCGACTGGTGGAGTTTAAAGCCAAATTAATGCCCTTGGATCGCAAAGGCGATGCTGTTAAAGCAGAGATGTACAGGGCAGCGCTGGAAGGAGCACTTTGACCAGCATAGCCCAATTAAAGTTGCAAAGCAGTATCATTTTGTGGATTGCCAAACAGTTCTGGGTGCAATACAGCGAGAAAGCTATGGCTACCAAAGTTTGTTTGCAAATAGGATTGGAGAAATTCAAAATGCTCTGAGAATTGAAGACTGGTGGCGGGTTCCTAGTCCGCTTAATATTGCTGACATAGTGTCAGTGTGGCAAAAAGAGGCCACAGATTTTGTGTTTGTCAGTGGATGAGTGGCCGATCAAAGCAGCCAAGGAATGGGCAGCAACAGCCAGAGAAAGCATCAGCAAATTGCAGAAGGCATTTGTTGCTGTGCTGACAAGGACCATGGCAAAGAGATAAGGAACAAACCAAAGTCAGAACAGCGTTCTACAGGAACCAAACAAAAGTGAGAGCCAAGTCCCTGCAGAACAAAGGAGGAGGCTTGCAGGGTCAGCCATCCAAAAGCTTGTTGATGTAAAACAGTTCAATACCCTAACCAGTCTAGTCAAAGCAGTTGCATGGATCTAGAGGGTAGCAAAAAAGTTTGGTAAACAAACTCAAACCATGAATGACCCAAAGTGGGAGGCAGTCCCTTTAGCAGGAGTTGTATCTGTAACAGAAAGAGAAGATGCTCTGAGGGACATATTTCTTTCACCACAAGTGAGCATAACTTCCCAAAGATCACAAAAGACAGGCTGGTAATCACCAAAGATGAAGACTCTGCGCTGTTAGTATGCGGCGGGTGAGTGCAGTTGCCGTCCCCCTCTTGTCATATGATGTCCACACTAACTGCTCGAGAGGCCCATAATGACAGTCATGATGGTGTTGCCGAAACCCTGCTCAAAATGAGGAAAAGGGCATGGGTCATGAAAGGAAGGAAAGTAGCCCAAAAAGTGGTTGATGGTTGCACAACCTGCAGCAAAGCAAAAGCAAAGAGATGTCGACATGTAACGGGTGACTTGCCTTGAGAAAGAACTGAACCTGCTGCACCATGTGAGAACACCACAATAGTCTCCTTTGGTTCTTAATAAGGCTAGTATAATGTCAAAAAAAGTGACTGTAAAGGTCTGGGGAGTTGTCTTTTGCTGCAAGGCAAGCAGAGCCTTCCATACAGAGTTAGTCATCAGGGAACCTAAGAAAAGTCTGGTCAGATCAAGGCACTAATTTCATTGGAGAAAAACCAGTCTTGGAGGAGTTATATTGATTCTTGGATGGCCAGAACAGAGCAAGGCTGGAGGAGGCTGCAGCCAAAAATGGAACAGACTCGATGTGGAAAATCCATCTAGACGATTCTTTTCACAGAAATGGTGCTGCAGAAGCCCCTGTACACATTGTAAAAAAAGCACTCCAGAGCATTGGAAATGACTCTTCTCTCAGTTACATGAATTTCAAACAACCCTGCAAATGGCAGCCAACTTTTCAAACGAATGCCCAACTGATGCCAGAATACAGAACTGGGAGGATTGCATTCAATACATCACAACCAATTTACTTTCGCTTGGATGAGCATCATGAAGCAGAAACTTAAAAACATTCTACCTCTCCAGCTACCCTCACAAAAGACTCAGAGCAATGCAGGTTCTGGAGAAGCTGGGGCCAACTTGCAGGTCCAAATCTATTTGTGAGGCGTAAATGGCATACTGCACAAAGGAATGTTGCTGCGGGAGATTTGCGTGGATAGGAGACCAGAATGCACGGAGGGGACAATTCAAGCTTGGCAGAGTCATCAGCACCAATACAGACAACAAAGGCATCATAAGGGACGTCAACATCTGTATCTTCCAGAGCAACAGCATCCCTGTGATAAGAACTCCGAGAGCCATCAAAAGCCATCCAACCCCTGGGAAAAAAGAAGATCCATAGCACCATTATTCATCAGGATGTCAGGCAGCTGGTTGTATTACTGGCTATTGAAGAACAAATCTGGGATAAAGGTGGCAGTTCATCTAAGTGTCATCAAGAGCGTTAAACTGGAATCAAGTTTGACTTCAAAGTTGGTGATCTCCCCAGTGTTTCATGGGAAGATTGAGTGGGAGGTGTCAAGTCCGGCTGCAGGTTGTGGTCTCGAAAAAAATAATAAAATAGGCTACAAGATTTAAATGTACCGGTAGTTAAAATGTCAAAAAATAAAAATAATAAATAAATATAGCTTTGTCTTAAATCTGCTCAAAAACAGGAATATTTATATCCGAATTTAAAAATATCTCATTGATGTTGATTGAATAAGTATTGAAATAGATAAATAAGCCAAAATGAATAGTTGAATATACAAATGTATGAAAAAAAGTTAGAAAAATTGATTGACAAGCAAGTAAGCTAAATAAATAACTTATTTGGAAGAGCTGGCAGATAAAGTATCACAAACCAAACTGGAAGGAAACAATTCAAAATGAGCACAGCTTTACAGGAGCAGCGGGTCAGAAGGAAACAAACACTCCGCACACAAAGCCAGCATTTAACAAGTTTGATTTTTTGAAACTGTGCAGGGCTGGTCATCTACTAAAATCGAGGAGGCAGCAGGTAAGATGCTTGACTTTTCGTTCTTAAAGTGACTGCTTGATGGCACGATAGCCACTTGGGCTCGCTCTAATTCTGTGCTGTTTGTGGACTTTGAGAGCGTTTCTGTGTTGTCTCTCAGTTGGTTTTTTGTTGTTTCTGCATTGTGCTGTGTGGGATTGATAGCAGCGGTGTTCTGAATAAAGTCACACGTATGCGTGGGTGATGATGAATTTTTATTGATTAATTGATGGTTGGTTTTGCATTTACCTCTTTTCACGGCTGATGGAAGAAGGGATAAAACAATAGACTATACAATATTTGCAGCCAGGTTACTGTGTGGGTTTGCACATTATGGGTGCTATGGCTTGAGATATGAATAAATAGCTGAAAGTGCAAATAAATCACTTTATTTTCATGAGATAAATATGATATAATTCTAAAACATTAAAATGCGCTTCATTCAATGAATAATGGTAATAATTGTAGTTTAAACGCAACAAATGGAAGAGGTTTGATGAATTGACTAACGATTATTGTGTTGATGCTGAATATGTATTTATTTTGCCGTGTGCTTATCTTGCCTGAGTTCATTTAGTGTGTGATTTTCAAGCAAATGTTTTTGTCTTTTTATTTTCTTTATTACCTCTGCTCAACGAAGTTGGTGGAGGTTATGTGATCATTGCCGTTTGTCTGTTGGTTGGTTTGTTTGTAAGCAGGATTACCCAAAAAGTTATGGATGGATTTTCATCAAATTTGGTGGAATGATTAAGTATTGTTTGAGGAAGAGGTGATTCGATTTTGGGAGGTCAAGGTCAAGGGCGTGCAAAAGATCAAAAACGCATTAAAAACATATTTAAGCGAAGACGACAGGACTGCATAAACACAGGGTTGCTTGCTAATACTGGCAAAAATAACATTGAGTACATTGGTGGAGGTACTTGCGCTCTCTGAGCGCAGCTCTAGTTTTCAAATGTTTTTCACCTGAATCAGAATGCAAACTGCTCATGTCTTATGACCAATTACAAAAATGAACCTATCAAAATGATACGAGGAAAAAAGGAAAGTTTGTCATTTTGTATGGAAACAGTTATCTCTCGGAGTACAAACCCAAACGGGAATAAAAACAGAATACAATGATTTGCAAATCCTTTTTGATCGATATTTAATTGAGTACACAACAAAGCTATGATATTTAATGTTCAAACTGATAAACTTTATTGTTTTTGGGAATATTCATTCATTTTGAATTTGATGCCTGCAACACGTTCCAAAAAAGCTGGAACAGGGACATGTTTACCACTGTGTTGCATCACCTTTCCTTTTAACAACACTCAATAAGCATTTGGGAACTGAGGACACTAATTGTAGAAGCTTTGTAGGCGGAATTCTTTCCCAATCTTGTTTGATGTACGACTTCAGTTGCTCAACAGTCCAGGATCTCCATTGTTGGTATTTTGCGCTTCATAATGAACCACACATTTTCAATGGGAGACAGGTCTGGACTGCAGGCAGGCCAGTCTATTACCTGTACTCTTTCACTACGAAGCCACGCTGTTGTAACACTTGCAGAATGTGGCTAAGCATTGCCTTGCTGAAATAAGCAGGGATGTCCCTGAAAAAGACATCGCTTGAATGGCTGCATATGTTGCTCCAAAACCTGTATGTACCTTTCAGGATTAATGGGCACTAACACATCCCCATACCATCACAGATGCTGGCTTTTGAACTTTGCGCTGATAACAATTTGGATGGTTCTTTTCCTCTTTAGCCCGGAGGACACAACGTCTATGATTTCCAAAAACAATTTGAAACATGGACTCGTCAGACCACAGCACACTTTTCCACTTTGCGTCAGTCCATCTCAGATGAGCTCAGGCCCAAAGAAGCCGGCGGCATTTCTGGGTGTTGTTGATTTATGATTTATAGCTTTCGCTTTGCATGGTAGAGTTTTAACTTGCACTTGTAGATGTAGCGACGAACTGAGTTAACTGAAAAAGGCTTTCCGAAGTGTTCCTGAGCTCATATGGTAATATCCTTTACAGAATGATGTTGGTTTTTAATGCAGTACCACCTGAGGGACGGATGGTCAAGGGCATTCAACGTTGGTTTTCGGCCTTGCTGCTTACGTGTAGAGATTTCTCTGGATTCTCTGAATCTTTTGATGATATTATGGACTGTAGATGATGAAATCCCTAAATTCCTTGCAATTGCACATTGAGAAACGTTGTTCTTAAACTGTTAGACTATTTGCTCACACAGTTGTTCACAAAGTAGTGAACCTCGCACAATCCTGGCACGTGAACGACTGAGCCTTTTGCGAATGCTCCTTTTTACCAGTACCTAATCATGACACTCACCTGTTTCCAATTAACCTGTTCACCTGTGGAATGTTCCAAACAGGTGTTTTTTGAGCATTCCTCAACTTTCCCAGTCTTTTGTTGCCCCTGTCCCAGCTTTTTTGGAATGTGTTGCAAGCATCAAATTCAAGATGAGTGAATATTTCCAAAAAAACAAAGTTTATCAGTTTGAACATTAAATACTTTGTCTTTGTAGTGTACTCAATTGAATATGGGTCAAAAAGGATTCGCAAATCATTGTATTCTGTTTTTATTCACATTTTCCACAATGTTCCAACTTCATTGGAATTGGGGTTTGCAGATACATCAATCCATTTTCAAGTTGGGGAAATTGCTCAGTAAAAAAATAACTTGACAACGACAGAGGTAATGCACTCTCCGAGCATCTTCTAGTTTCTGTTTAATTTGGGACAAGAAAGTACTGCAAACACAAAGAAAATTCATGAAAATTCTACATTGAAGCTATTTTGCAATGAAATACTAAGAAAAAAAATTGATGAAGTAAAACTATACATCTCCTGGATCAAAAAAATCATTGACTATAATGTGAGCCACATCTGCGGCAGAACTACTGATTTTCAGAGAAGCCAAATATAAGCTGCCCACCGACCTCCTCAGAGGGCTAAAAATGGATAGATATTTGCTTTGGTGTTAATTACGATTAAGACAATGTTCTACCATGAAGTAAGTGTCTTGAAGCATGGGAAAAACTTTTGCACCAAATGCAAGTGGAAATTACTATGTTTGAATCTGTTTGACCGTTAAACTGTGGGGGCTTTTCAAGTACCTATTCATTCAGTATCCAAGCTAAACAAAAAGCACACTTAAAGGTCCCATGTAATTGAAATAATTTTGCTCAATTTGGCATGTAAATATGACTTGATTGATATTTTTTGAATGTTTCATCTGTGAAATCACTACTTTGAGAAATAAAATGGAAATTAGGTTGATGAAACTTTGGAAGTCAAAATGTGCACCATCACTTGTCAAGTGCCAAGACTCTCAGAAAAAACACCATAAAACTTAAAATGCAAAGATATTTAGAAAATCTGGTCATACGTGTTCATAGACCATGTAATTCTCCCTTGATTGACACCAGTATAGTGGTTCAGTTTTCACGCTTCAGTGAACACGGCTAATTTGAATTTTGCAAAACAAAAGTCTGTTGCGCATGGAAGTGCAAGGGCTCATATGAGATCTGTCGCCATGGATAACAAGTTCCATTGGTGTTTTACTTGCATGCATAAAACAGGAAAAAAATAATTACGTTAACCCCCTACTCTTGATACAAAGATTTCACATTCATGACAGGTTTAAATGTACCATGCCAAACACAAGGGGTTAACACTGTTCGTGAGAATTTTAATCTTGTTTTGAGCTGACCTTTTGAAATTTAAACAGGTCAGTCAGCATAAATCATTGCATCATCTGGGTATGCCCTCTTGATACTTGCCTCAAAATTGCATAATGGGTATAAATTCGTGCAAATTCTGTGCATTGGCCCTCCTGTTCATCTGGATGTCCATATGGATTGATAGAAGATGGTCAGACCACAGTGCACACCCCAGCAGTGATCATTATGGTCACCGAATATCATGGAAGTAAAAGTGTCCCTGTCGTCCTTGAGAGGTTGTGCCAAGAATAACAAAATGTTCACCTTCCATCATGTTCAACAGTCTTTAACAAGAGCAATCAGAGAATACTGACCTCCGCCAGATCCAGAATTTGATCTGGATCCCCGCCAAAATTTAATGGGTTCTTCCTTGGATCAAGATACACCTGTGTACCAATTTTCTTGATGATCCGCTCAGTAGTTCTTGAGTAATCCTGCTAACAGACAAACAAATAAACGCAGGTCATTTTATAACCTCCTTGGCAGAGGTAAAAATGCACGCAAATGCACATACTTTTATATGATGAAAATGTAATAAACCACCAAAATGGATGTCTCAATTAAAAAAAAAAAATCATCATAAAATCAGAAGAACATTGATTTTAAGCATCAATGATAACTAAAAATTAATTGTAAACTATTTGTTAAGTAGAGTAGTAGTATGTTCCATTGGTCACAATGAAATCAAATGTAACTGTATTCATTATACTAATAGATAATGTGTTTGGAAGTTCATGGAGACAAGAACTGCACAAAATAAGTGTTACTGACAGAAACATTACTGGTGCACTGAAATGTTGGGAGACATACACACATGCAATCTGGATTATGTTATGTAAATATTATACGTAATAGTAAGCAGACAAAAGACAAAAACAAATATGGGGCAGAAAAACTTTATTCCGTTGTTGGGAAACAGGATTTTTGGGTATTTGCAATATGAGAGTGAGCCAGACGGTTTGATCAATAGGTATTGAATGTGTATTTGACAGGGCATATCACCTATTTGCTAATTCCAGCTGGGATCTCCGTTTGTCTTCAGTTCCGACAGGATATGAACCTTTTAGTTGGAGGTTCCGTGATGAATATGGAGCTCACTTCGGGGTTGGGAGTCTATTGAACCATTTAGATGTGCAGATGTTGGGAAGTAGTGTCTTTTAATTAAATTGCGCTTTTATATACCTGTCTGTTTTGAAAAAATTGTTTTACGCTTTCTGAAAATTCTGTTCTTGGTTAAGCAAGAAAGAATGATCAATCCGGTATTGAATTACATTATATCAACGAAAAATTTCGTTTTTCTTTTACTTTTACTCTCAGGCGACTGCATAACCCAGGACCTACTTTTAAACTCAGCGGATGAATTCAAAACTAGATCTGGTCTCGGTATTATTCACTCAATGGAGCTTGCTTTCAAAAATTGATCAAGTCAGAATTTGGGTCAATTCAATGATACAGATATTTTGTTATATCTGAAACATGGCTTAACAAATCTATCTCAGAGAATTTTCTAAAGGGAGAATGTTTTTCACTGCGATCGCCCCAGGAAGGGCGGTGGCATCGCATTATTTATATAAAAAACAAATTCCATTGCAACATTGTAACCGCTGTATCTATTAGCAGGCAGTTTGAGCTCCTTGCCCTGAAGCTTGAGTTCATGCCGGGTCAGTTTATGATTGTAATCGGGTGTTATAGACCACCATCAGCCTGTAAAAAGCCCTGGGTTCTTTAACTCAACACTTATCTAGATTTAGTTCGAATGAGCTTCTTCTTGTTGGAGATCTTAATATTGATTGGCTGTCCACGGCTTCAGACATTTAAATCTATCTGTGATTCTTTTAAAACTCAATTAATTGATGGTCCAACTCGTCCTAATATTAAATGTCCTGAGAGATCATCCTTGCTTGATTTAATTCCCAGAACGTCCCACATAAATTCTCAGACATGGGAATCTTTCAAATGATATGAGTGACCACTGTGATAGCAGCAGTTAGAAAAGGCTAAACTCCCCAAAGTCTAAGCCACGACTCATTCTTAAAAGATTTTAAACATTTTTGTGAAAAGCCTTTTTTCGTGATCTGTCTCATTATGATTGGGATGTTTTTTATTGATGATGTGGAACTGGCCTGGAAGTTCTTTTATGATGGTTTTTCAAGTATTGTAAATAAACATGCCCGCTCCGCCAATTCAGAGTGAAAAAATAATTTATGGTTTTCTCCTGAGCTGAGTATCCTTAAAGAAAGGGATGTTGCCTGGGCCAGGGCAAGAAAAATCTAAAACAGAAACAAACTGGCTCCATTTTAGACAGCTTCGTAATAAGTGTACATTTTTTATAAAGAAAGCTAAATCTGATTATTACCTATCTGAAACTACAAAAACATTAAATGCCGAAAAAGGAAAATAATTAAACAAAATTTGGCCATGAACCATCTAGTGAACTTCCCATCACATTTTTCACAACGTACTTTGATGGTCAGCCCTTAATTTTTTAATGAGCATTTTACAATTCTGGTTTTTTATTTGAATTTTGTTTCCTGTTAAAAATAAGCTGTGGTACAAATAGACTAACAAGCTCATATAGGCCTACTGATTGGCGTTTGCCTTATGCCTGTACCTGTTGCTGAGGTCCCCATTTAAAAACCCTAAGAAATCAGCATTGATAAGCTGGACCCTTATTTTCTTAAGTTAGCTGCTGCTTTAAAACCTTTGTCTTTGATTTTTTTTAATCTAGCAGGTTTTAAGCGGAGATCCCGGATCTGCCTTTGAACAACTTTTTTGTACAACCATTTGACTTAAAGAATATAAAGAGTTCCAAACCTAGAAAAGTATTTGAAAATTGAGCAATCAGTAAAAAAGAATTTTTTAGATTCTAAGGGCAATCAAATTATGAGTCTGGTTTTAGGAAAAAACACAGCACTATGACTGTAAACACAAATGACATTAAAAAGGCATTAGACTGCAAAAAATATTTTGCAACTTTTTATTGTTGCTGCCTTTAAATGACCATAGCATTTTAATGATTATTTGCAAAAAAAAAAGTAAGCTTGGTTCTCCAATTATCTGTTTGAACAGTGTGTTTAAGGGTCCATCTTGTCTTAACAGTATATTCAAGGTTTGAATATTCTGTTTAAGTTGAAAAGGAAAACCTTTCAAATGCTAAATCATTTTTTGTGATTCTGTTATTTATCTGTTCATCACCTTTTATAAGGTCATTAACTTTCTACAGTCTGGTTTTGATATTTTCAGTATGAGAAAAAATTGTATTAAATACAAAAAACCAAAATGGATGTCTAACAATGCAAAAAAAAAAAATCATAAAATCAGAAGAACATTGATTTTAAGCATCAATGATAACTTTAAAAATTAATTGTAAATCTGTTTGTTAAGTAGAGTAGTAGTATGTTCCATTGGTCAGAAGTGAAATCAAATGTAACTGTATTCATTATAGAAATAGATAATGTGTTTGGAAGTTCATGGAGACAAGAACTGCACAAAATAAATGTTTACGGTCCCTGGAAACATTACTGGTGCACTGCGGTTTGTTACTGGGAGAAAAACACACCCAATCTTGGATTATGTTATGTAAATATTTTGTATGTAATACAAAAGTACCCATTGCAGACAAATTTAAAAACAAATATGGGGCTGAAAAACTTTATTCCATATTCTTTTGGGAAACAGGACCTTTTTGGATTTTTTGCATTTATGAGATGAGCCAGACGGTTTGAGCTTTTAAATAGGTATTGAATGAAGGATTTGAGAGGGCATATCACTATTAATTTGCTAATTCCAGGATTGGGATCTCCGCTTGTCTTCAGTTCCTAACAGAACATGCATTTATTTATTTATTTATTTTTTAAGTTTTGGAGGTTCCATATGCCCTTATATGGAGCTCACTTGGCCAGGTCACTCTTGGAGATTTTTGGGGAGTCTTACCTGGTTAAATAAATAAAAAAAAAAAAATTTAAGTTGAGTGGTTCAGAGAGGCCCAATTGTAGAGTATCCCTTTTTTATCACTGTGTAAACCCTTGGACCAATCAGCAACAACTTCTGATAACATTAAAGAAATCATATGCAAATATCTGTACTTTAACATGTATAAAGTTTCTTATGAAATTAAGGAATTTTGAACTCTACATCATGCTGTTGTTCCCACGACCGGCTGTGTAATAAACTTTTTCGTGCTTTTGCTATGAACATTGTAGTCTGCTTCTTCATCGGGACAACATTCTTGGTTTTTTATTAATTAACCAACACTGTCTATGACCAATTGTGTGTTTATGGAATGTAGCTGTCCTGTTCTATAGTGGCGAACGATACTATGAATTAACATTTTTGCTAAACAAACTAAAATCAGTCTAAATAATCTTTCAAATCAAAATGAGATATTATCTCTAATCATGTTTATGTACTTTTAGTAATTAAATTAAAAAAAAAAAAAAACAGAAGGCTGCCGGCTATTGCCTAATAACAAAATGATTTGCAATATATTTCCAATATACAAGAAGTTTACTTTACACTTGAAAAAAATGTCTCCTCTAGTTGCAACAGTAGAAAGAACTTTTCCTCTGATGCATACACCTCTTAAAACAACCAGCACTTACAGGTGAGATTAAAAATAATTAATCTGAAAATTACTGAACTAGATCTTTACAAACACTTGCATACTGTTTGGGCTTAAATTTGACCTCTTGCTGCATTTGGAAGTTTTTCCTGTCTTTCTTTCCTTTCTTCATTCTGACAGGAACATTGAACACTCCCTTTTGTTTCATAACTATGAGTTTGTAGACACTCTCAATTTATTGATTGTTGTTGTCCATATCCCATGCATAAGACTGGAAGGGTACAGGTCACAATTATGGTTAACTGTAGGTCAGTCAAAATGAGTATTAAGTTTAAGTGTATCTCCCCCGACGATGATAGTCGGGAGATACTATGGTTTAGTTCCAGGGCTGCCGCCACCGCAGAGATTTTATGGTCCGGGCTCTGGAAGCCACAATTATTTCAGGAATGTTTTCAAATTTTACACCGGCGAAGATATATATGACAATGCTCAAGACCGATTTTCCTCAATTTCGGACGTCCAATATGGCTTCTGGCGGCCATTTTGTCCGAAATTTTTTATGTTCCGGGCTCTGGAAGCCACAATTATTACAGGAATGTTTTCTAATTTTACACAGGCGAAGATATATATATGACAATGCTCAAGACCGATTTTTGTCAATTTCGGACATCCAATATGGCTGCCGGCGGCCATTTTGTCCGAAATTTTTTATGTTCCGGCTCTGGAAGCCACAATTATTACAGGAATGTTTTCAAATTTTACACAGGCGATGATATATATGGCAATGCTTAAGACCGATTTCCGTCAATTTCGGATGTCCAATATGGCTGCCGGCGGCCATTTTGTCCAAAATTTTTTATGTTCCGGGCTCTGGAAGCTACAATTATTACAGGAATGTTTTAAAATTTTACACAGGCTAAGATATATATGAAAATGCTCAAGACCGATTTTCGTCAATTTCGGACATCCAATGTGGCTGCTGACGGCCATTTTGTTCGAAATATGGGGATTGGGGAGATGCACAACTCAGTCCTTGTGGCGACCGAGTCATCTAGTTGAATAAATTTTGCTGTTGCATTATGTTATAATGTAATGCTGTATGCTTTGTTTGTTTAAATGTATGACAAACTTTCTGACAGGCCTGGAAGCAATTGATAGTTCACTCTAAAATGCTCGGATCCGTAGCAGCAACTTAGTTTGCTGATTGATGAGTCAATAAGCCTGGGAATCTGCAAAATTTCTGACCTGTTCCTGAATGAATGCATTAATATTATGTTTAACAATGAATCTGTCATTTCAGAAACCTTCTAAGACCAATCTGCTAGTTAAGCTAGTGTTATCATTGCTAACCAGAACATGGTTACTAGCATAAAAGTTAGGGATTTTATCTTCAAGCATTTCATGTTAGTTGCAAATCTACTAAACATAAAACTCCTAAAAAAAGAGATTCTCTGAATCTGAAATCTGTTTTTTTTATTCCTAGCTTTTGTCATGCTGCATTTCTGTGCCAGCTGAAGTGGATGGAGGACATGACCGCTCCCCACAACTGAAGCAAAAATGTTGGGATTTACCCCTGGTGGCAGGCTGTAGTATCAGTCATATAATCTGCCACCGCTGTTTTGGCAGATAAGACGTAAGCCAAACTAAAAAGTCAAGTATAATGCAAGTCTAATGAGGAAATTTTAATTTATTCTAATTGTTTAACATATAATTGATACAGATGAAGACCAATTTTGCAGATTTAATCCATAATGAACCAAATCATTACATTTTAATCATAAAAAAGTGCAACACCCACATTTTATGATAACCAGTGCAATATGGAACAACTTATTATGAAATGTGGCAAAATTTATTACATATTGCGTTCAAGATGTTTATTACAAAATGAGGCAGATTATTACAAAATGTGGCGTTATTACATAATAAGGTGAAAATCTATTACTTTATTACGTATTGCGGTGTTATTACATAATGTGGTGTTACATGGCCCAATGAAGTTTTTTCAGTGGCCTCGTCAAAGTCCTGACTGGAATCTGCAGTATGACCTTAAACAGGCAGTTGCTACTCAAAAGCTCTCCAATTTAGCGGTATTGAAACAACTTTGAAAAGTTGATTGCAGCTGCTGCCACCTAGGTAGGCACAACCAGCTATTAAGTTTCATGGGGACAATTATTTTTTCACATGGGTTTTGAATAGCTTTACCTTTAAAAAATGAAATGATCATTTAATAGCTACATTTTGAGTTTACTCATGTTTCCTTTGTCTTATATTAAAATTGGTTGGATGGTTTGAAACATTTAAATATGATAAATCAGTAAAAATAAACAAAATCAGGAAGGGGCAAATACTTTTTCTCATCACTGCATTTCTTATGATAGCGGATTAGGTTCTATGGGGAGATATGATTCATACAACAACTTTATGGCCATTTCAGACTTAAGAACTTCTATCTTATGAATTTTTCTAGGGCACCATTTCCTCATTAATATTGAACATTGTTCTGTATTCTAGTTACTGTTCTAGACCTATCACCTTGTCGTAGGCTTGTTAGGCTCCTTCAGTTTGGAGGTCTAAGAATGGGCAATAATTTTAAGCATAAACATCATAAGGGTCACAGTTAATAACTATATTACTGAAAAAACTTAAACTAGAAGAATGAAGTGAGAGCTGTACTCACACAATCCATTTCGTATCAACACACCCAATTTTAGGGTTTACAACGGTCGGTTGATGCAAGTGTTCGGATGAAGATGTTACCGGTGTCGACACGTCCTGGTTTTTTCATTGAATGTTGGCCATACCCTAGGGAAAATTTAAGCAAATTCCCTTAGTTCAATTCAATTCAAAAATCTTTATTGTCCCCGAAGGGCAATTGGTTTTACAGCAAGTCATCATAGTCATCCTCGCAAAAACAACAATAGGGGCAACAATAGGACACTGAGCCCAGCAGCCACTGGGACTTGACAATAACAGGTCTGACCCAAGGCAACAAAAAATGAATAAATACATGAATAAATATATCAATAAATAAATCAGTAAATGCATCAATTAAATACGTCAACACACAACCACCATCAACAATAACAACATCCTGGCAAGGACATTAATTGCAACCATCACCTCCCCTTACCTAAGTTTAGGAGAGAGACGGCGCTGGGGAACAATGAGTGCCTGTACCTGCTGCTCGTTACAGAGGGAAATCTAAAATGGGAACCAGAGGGTATTAACTGAAACTCAGAGTGCAGGGGGTGAGTACTGACTGACAGGATGGAGTGCGCCTTTCTCAGTACATATCTATTGTACAGGTCGGAGAGACTGCTCTGCTGAGCGCCTATGATTTTGCCAGTGACGTTTACAATTTTGGAAAGTGCAGTTTTGGCTTTCCCTCTCAGGTTGCCATACCAGCAGATCACAGAAAAAGTTAAAATAGACTCAATGTAGGATTTATGAAACATGGTCATCATGGTCTTATCTACATTGAATTTAGCCATTTCTTGGAGGCAGAAAAGTTGTTGCTGGCCTTTTTTGCCGATCATTTCTGTGTTTGCATTGAAGTTCAGTTTATTGTCTATCACACTGCCCAGGTGTTTGTGGGATTGTACTACCTCCACCGCCTGCCCCATAATGATGGAAATCTGAGGAGCAGAGGGCTTGCACCTAAAATCTATGATCATGTCCTTAGTCTTAGACACGCTCACTTGCAAGTAAGATCTGTCACACCAGGCAACAAAATCATCCAGAACAGGACCGTGATCATTTTCATTTGCATAAAGGAGACTGACAATAGCCGAATCATCTGCAAATTTTAAAATATATCTGTTGTCATGCTGGCTGCGGCAATCATTAGTGTAAAGGATGTACAACAGAGGAGAAGGGACACACCCCTGAGGTGACCCTGTCAAAGATGTCATCTCCTCTGACAAAGGTCCATTCACCTTTACCCTCTGAGTTCTGTCTGATAGAAAATCCAGAATCCAACCCACTAAGTTAAAATCCAGCTTGAAATTATTTAAAAGTTTGTCAACTAAAATGTGTGGTTGGATTGTGTTGAAAACGGATGAGAAATCAACAAATAAAATCCTAGAATGTGTTTAACTGCCTTCAAGGTGTTTAAATAACCAATTGAGCAGAGTAGCAGTAGCATCTTCTACCCCCCGCTTAGCCCTATAAGCAAACTGCAATGGGTCGAGGAGGCTCTGTTTTTTGAGGGAGCTAATTTTTAGCAGTTTCTCAAAGCACTTCATAACTAGGGAAGTCAGAGCAACTGGTCTAAAATCATTTAAAACCTTGGGGTGAATGTGTTTGGGCAGTGGACCACTATAGACTGTTTCCAAAGTTTTGGCACTCTCTGTTGACTGACAGAAAGTTGGAAAATGTAATAAAAAATGGGACCAAGCTGTTCAGCACAGGAAATGAGCAGACGACTGCATATATTATCAGGCCCAGGACTCTTCCTTGCTCTGGAGTGCCTGAATGTATCAATGACAACAGACAAATCAAATCTATCAAGAGGGGCAGGACCACTGTCACATAAAAACATCTTCTGCTCTTGAATGACATCCCTGAAGTTTGATGTGTCAAACCTCATATAAAACTGATTCAACTCCTGTATGAGCTGCTTGTCAGATCCAAAACCATCCAATTAAACCTTAGAGGTATTTTTTCCTTTTATGCTAACAATTGACTTCATACCATCCCAAGCAGAGCCTAAATTGTTGTTTCCAAGCTCCCTCTCCAACTTTTCCTTGTAAATCCGCTTTGCCCTAGTTATCACAGATTTCACCTCTTTTATCAACCTTTCCATCTCTAAATAGTTGCGCTCTCTAAATACGTGCCTCTTCTTATTCAACAGTAATTTAAGTGATTTTGTCACCCATGGTTTACTGTTAGGGTACAATTTCACAAACTTGTCCGGGATAACATTGTCCGCACAATAGGAAGCATAGCTGCTGACAACATCTGTTAGTTCATCAATGTTCGAACAGGATTCCTGAAACAAGTCCCAGTCCGTGCACTCAGAACAGCCCTGCAGAGCCTGGATGGAGTCCTCAGTCCAGACCTTAATCCGTTTGATGATGGGCTTTTCTCTCTGCAGGACCCTTCGGTAGGACGGAATGAGCTGGACACAGTTGTGGTCCGCCCCTTCAAGGGGTAGGAGGGGAAGAGCTTTGTACGCTCCTTTTATGGAACCATAGCACAAGTCCAGAGTCTTGTCACGTCTGGTTGGACATGTGACATACTGATAAAAGTCTCCCAGTGTCTGTTTTAAGGAACAGTGGTTTAAATCACCTAGGATTAAAACTGGTGCGTTGGGCGATATGGACTGCAGTCTTTGGGTTGCATGCAGTACAGCTTCCGAAGCTTTATCCACATTTGCCCTGGGATGAATGTACACCACTGTGACAAATACTTGGGGAAACTCACGGAGCAAATAGGGGGGGGGTGCAAAGAGACAAAAGTTCCACATCTTTGGTGCACAGTCTTTCTCTCACCAAAACGTTTTTGCAATATCTTTCATTAACATATAAACAGACTCCACCACCGCGCGACATGCCAGTCACACCGATGTCTCGGTCAAAGCCATCTATGGCCACTGCTGCGTCCAGATCTCTCTCTGAGAGCCATGTCTCTGGGAACGCTAGTAAACAAGCATCTCTAAATTCATGTTGAAATCATACGTTCGCTTGCAACTTGTCCATTTTATTTTGGAGAGACTGTACATTAGCAAGAATGATCGAAGGCAGGGGGATGCGGGAAAGATGTTGTTTCCTCAGCCTTTGATACACACCGGCCCGTTACCTCGCTTCTTCATCCTACGGGGGTTCCGTCCAGTGAAGTCCCCTTTTCTACTTGTTAAAACAGCAAAAGAGTTGAGGTCCGGTGGGATTAAATCCGCAGGAGGCTGAAGGTTCTGGAAGTGACTCCATTTCAAGAGAAAGTCTCTGCTGTATTTTGTGCGCTGTAGCCTGGTGAACTCAGTCAGCGTTGCAACGAGGTGGAAGTGAAATGCCGTCCACAGAAAAAACAAAACTCTCCACTCCATAGTTGATTAATCGATATATAGTAGCAATATAACAGAAAAAAAGTGTCGACAGATGTTGTCAATCCCTCGGCTGCTACCTAAAGTGCGTAAGTTGTCCCCAAAACAACAAACAATCAAACAGAACACACACAGCCATGACTTGCTGCTGGTCGCCGCACGAGTATGCGCCCTCCCACTATTGTGTCATTGCTTGGAACTTTGTCAAATATACTGTCGTTTACACACGTGGCCATTGGAAATCTCCATTTCAGAACATATTAGAACATAAACACCCTTAATGGGACTCCACCTTTCCCTCTATCTCCCCCCTAGCTACGCCACTGTTCATATCACTCCTTCTTAATTTTATATGCATTTCTCAGATGCGCCAACTTTTTTGGAACTGGGGTTGTATGTAGTACAAGGCAGACTGTATATGCACTATGAAAGTCACAGGTGTGTCGATCTTATGCATTTGCAATATGCAACCTGGTAGCAGATAGATTGTGTCATCAAAATAGTGTGGTGATTGTCCCACATTTCTGTGAAGAGGAGTTGGAGCATTGAGTCAAGAAGAATCTTTCATCTCTTTTATTTTCATCACGTTTTGTGATGATACCTGTGCTGTGTTTTACTGTCACAGACGAGGAACAGGAAGGATGCGGCCCTACCCAGACCTTCGTGGTCTTCGGGGTGGTATGGGTGGGCCAATAGGAATGGACCCACCCCTTCCACCACCTCCACCCCCACCACCAATGTACATGAGAGGACCCTATCCACCAGTGCATAGGTAGGCTTTGTTGGGAAGCAAAAAGTTCAAAAATATAAAACTACCGCATAAAGGTAAGTATGAGGTGAAAAATTAATGTCATGTTCTGCAATACATCAGTTAAGTTGATGCACATTTAAAGGTTATGCAGCATTTCAGTAGTATGATAATGCAGTACTGCATTGGAAAAAAGCATTTGCCCATTTCTTATATTTTTGCTTATTTTTCATATTTAACTATTTCAGATCATCCAACTAATTTTAATACAAGACAAAGACAATGTGAGAAAATGCAAAATACAGCTTTTAAGTGATCTTTGCATTCATCGAAGATAAATAGCTATTTAAAACCTATATGACCCATGTGAAAAAATAATTGCCCCCCTAAACCTAATGACTGCACTCAAACATTTGTGGTAACTGGCATTGAGTCTTGTACACTGCTGTGGAGGAAATTTGGCCCACTCTTCTTTGCAGAATTGTTTTAACTTGGCTACATTTGAAAGTTTTTAAATGAAAACTGCCTCTTTAACCCTTTCGCAGGCAAATTTTGGCCCAGATGCATACCCCCACGGACGGATTAATTTTGGGTTTTTACTAAAATATGATTGTTATTCAAAATAACAATAAAATAACACCAAATCTCATAAGTTTCCCATAACTGATGTTTTTATGTTTTAATCCTCTCCAGAATCGCTAAAATCGTTTGGATCCAAGTCACTCCCGCTCTCTGGATATTCAAACTCATCGTCAGAGTCATTCAATAAAGCAAAAACTTCATTTGTATTTCGTTTAGAAACACGGCTAGAATGCCGGCTATTTGTACTGCCGATGCCATGTTCACATGTCCCACAATTTGACTGGGAAGTAGTGTATTTAGCGTTTTTAGGAAATCCCATGCCTCGTTCACGGCTAAAAGTACAGTGCTGGGTGACCTGAGACAGCCAATGGTAATGAGTGTAACTAACAAGGGAATTGCAATCGGGGAATTTAAAGAAGACTTTATAAAACACGTTGGTTAAAACGACAAAAATGTCGCTGTGCCTGCGAAAGGGTTAAGGTCATTCCACATTCTCTCAATCAGATTCAAGTCAGGCCTCACTGTGACATGGCCACTCCAAAACCTTCATTTGTTTCTTTTGAGCCATTCAATGGTTGACTTGCTTGTGCTCTACGGATCATTGTCTTGCTGCATAACTCAGCTGCGCTTGAGCTTTAGGTCACGAACTGATGACTGGGTATTTTCCTTTGGGATTTCCTGGTAGAGAGCAGAGTTTATGGTTCCATCAGTTATGGCAAGTTGCCCATGTCCTGAAGCAGCAAAGCAGCCGCAGAACATCGCACTACCACCACTTTTTCAAATAGGCTTGGATAGGTTTTTCCTTCAACAAATGAAATCACCATTGAAAAACTGCATTGTGTTTACTCAGGTTATCTTTGTCTAGTTTTGAAAGTAGTTTAATGATCTGACAAATATGCAAAAATAAAAGGAACTGGGAAGGGGGCAAATACTTTTCAGAGAACTGCATATAATGAATTTGTAAATATTTTTCAAAGACCCATTCCTGTTTACTCTCATGAATTAATTCATTTAAATAGTGCACTTAAAACTAAAAGAGGGTATGGTTCTCGGGTTTTGGTCCTTAATGATGCGTTGCATTTTCTTAATAATACTGTGCATTATTACTGTATATTTCAATTAAACATTTTTTTCTTTGAGGCACGGTTACCATCCACCACCCTCGGGACTCCCTGGTTTTAGGGCACGTCCTCCACACCCCCGTAGTAGAGGAATGCACCCCAGCCCTCACCAGCCATTCCACCCTAGAGGGTAAGGCTCTGGCAACACCCTTTATATGACTCCTTAACATAAGACATTTGACTTGATTCCTGTTTTTATCTCACCTCCAAGAAACTGCTGTTCTAATTCAGTTATCTACTGATTCAATTACAGTACCATTAATAGCAATGGCTCTAAATGAAATATTAATCAAATGTTTGAAGATGTTTTTTCACGACAGAAGTGGAACTGCATGAGCATCTTTGTGAAAAACGATGAAATGGGACTGCTTGTAAATGAGGCAAGCTATCAGACCTCAGTCAGGGCAGGGAATACACCAGCGCTGAACTGGTCCGTGGTTGCGTGGCAGATGGGCAGAATGAAATATGTGGTTTTATCCCTCTATACAGCTTCCACAATGGACCAGCGCCTCTTCCGCCTCCGCCTCTGCCTGGCAGAGTTCGGCGTTGGCCAGGGCCCCCTGGTGGCCGGCGCTTTTAAGACAGCTTACTGTTAATAACGAGCTCTTCAATAGCAGAGGCTCACATTCACATGTAACCAGATGCCTCAGTTAAGGGCTGTGAAATCTCACCTCCCTCAGTACCCTGTAGCATAAAAGATGGAAAAAGAATTTCAAAAACCTGGGGGCCCACAATCGGACAAAGTGTGGACACTGATAGTTTCAGTCGCATTTCTGTTAGAAGAAAAAATCATCTCAGAAAAAATGTTCAAATTGAAATATTGTTTTTTATGTAGACAGAAGATACTAAAAATAAAAAGACAGATGGCAGCACAGCAGCCCTCAAGCACCTGTTAACAATGTATTCCCATGACTCCTTGGACTTCCCAAACATTTACTTTTGTGACATATATGTACATTTAAATATATCACTTAAAAAGCATATTCTTGCAGATTACAAGTGCAAGCCTACATGTCAAGTGTTAATGATCCCTAAAAGTTACAAGAGTTGTAATATTCTTAATGTGCAGCTAATTTAAGCTATAATGTTGTTGAGAAAAATTTTTGTTTGTGTAATATAATCTACTGTGGAACAGATAAAAAATCGAATGGTTATTAATGGATATTGGAATATTATACAGACTATTCAGTGGCATGAAAATGTATTTGTTCCCTTCCTGATTTTTTTTTACATATATTTGTGTATGTGCCATACCTTATTGTTTCAAATTCTCAGATGAAATTTAATTAAGACAAAAACAACCAGAGTTGACACAAAAACAGTTTTTAAAGGGGACACATTATGAAAAACTCACTTTTTCAGTGCTTGTGCACGTACATTCTGGTATCTGGAGTACTTACCAACTTAAAATTAGACACCCCAATCACCTTTTTTTTTGGGCTGCCTTTTCCAGAAACAATTGCATTTGGCATACCGTTCAGATCTGGCTCCCCTTCCAACGTCATATGCAGGCTTGTGTGAATTATTCTGCCCCCCATCTGAATATCTCCACCCATGGGTTGAGAATTACTTATGAGGAGATGCCAAATTTTTTTCATAGCACCGGACTCGCTTGCATCATATCTTGGCAAAGAGCAAAGCACAGAAACTGCACTGCTGGTGGCTGCAAGACCAGCACCCATCACAATACCCACATCCAGATTCAAAGGACTGAGGAGCTGTGTGTATATATGTGTGCAGGACTAGGAAAAGGGGTCACTTGGGTCATTTTATGAAAATTGAGATTTTCCAACAAAATCAAAGAGTGATCCAAGTTTTTCATTTTGAGAAAAAAATTGGGTGAATTTGTGCACAGCAAAGTGTTGTAAATTGACAGTACAGTAGTGCTGGGATATCACTATCACTGGGATATCACTGAGATACCACGTAATATCAGAATGGAAAAAAATCCCAGGTGACCCCTTTTCCTAGTCCTGCTCAGGTATGTATAATTTTCTGATAACAACATCTCAGCTTCAACTGGCAAAAAGCCTGTCGTCATCAGATCAGATCAGATGTTCAGAGGGACTTCATTTACCTCACCCTTTACTGCATAATTGCTTCTGCCTGATTAACAATGAAACAATTTATTGACTGAACAACCAAGACCAAGACATGACCCATAATTAAGAAATGATAATGAGAAAATGACTGCCTGTTGGCTACATTTATATAATCAGAAGTCCATTAGGTGAACAACGGTAGCTTAGATTGGGTAGATGGCAATGGCGACCCACAGCCAAGCAAAACACATGATGTGACGTCTGATCACATGATTTGTGTGGTAAATTCACGAAATCTGTCACTTTGTGCAAAGAAGCCCACTGCCGGAGAAATTTGTTAATTGTCCGTAATTCCCAAGGGCGTCATTAACATAAAACACGCTGAATTGTGGGAGCTGAATTTATGCAGGTTTGCTTAAAAACTCAGATCAGATTAGTGTAGAGACATGGACTTCGATTATATAAATATGATGGCCTGATTTGCATAATTTTATCCAATATTTTAATCTATTAAAGTCCACATACTTTGTTAGGTGTTAATTGTCATCTTTAAGATGAAATAATTTACTGTAGGAAAAAATCTCATGATTCCATGCGCCTTATTGCTGGATTGGTTTGTGGACAGTCTGCACTGCATTCATAGAGAGCTGTGGTGATTTTGTTCGAACATGATTGCCTGCCCTGACAGTTTCTGAATTCACCACCAGAGGCGCCAAAACTCACCTAATATGATATTAATAGACAATTGTCGTCTACGACACTCAGTGAGTCCTTGCACACTTCTAGAAGTAATAGACTTTTGGTATAATTGATGTGATAATGTCAGAATGGCAATAATTGGGAGGCCTAGGCTCATTTGGAATTATGTGACCTGCACTGTGCAGAATATGTACTGTGCATCTGTGGGAAAACTACGCTTTAGTCATGGACAACAACTGGTCTGTCCGTTACAGGGTATTGGTGAGTGTAAGACGGAAGGGAGACCACTGCCAATGGACCACAACAATATGGTTAAATAAATGCAAAAGATGGCATCAGTTATTCCATGTTGGAGAGATAGACCTGTTAGCTAGTCATAGCCGGCCTTATCTATGTTTCAACCGTTTCAATTGAAATGGGCCCCACCCTCCAGGTGGCCCCCAACTGCCAGGCAAGAATGAACATCCTAAATGTCGACTGTATGAAAACATGCAGAGGCACACCTCTAGGAAAGGCAAACCGGGCAAATATTTGAACACTCCCCCGAAAAGGCAAATGTTTGGGATCCCCGACGGCCACTCAAATTGCCGCATTTTGCAATGACTTATAAAAACCCCATTAAGCCTTCTATGAAGGCATTATAGCGCACCCCCGGCGGGTGCCTCAAAAGCCCCCTAAACAGGGCCCCTTCTCAGAGTTGTGCCGAATGCGCGGAGTACACGGCTCTCTGTGGTCAGAGTTGCTATTTTTTTTTTGTTGTTGTTGTTGTTTCTTCTTTGTTTTTTTTTCCAAAACTTTATTGAGAACATTCAAACATACAAATTGAGCAGACATGTGCTCAGCATAATGATAAACAGCTAGATAATACAAAAAAAAATAATAATTAAGTTTGTGAAGTAAAATAAATAAATAAAAGTATAAGGAAAAGGTTGGGACAAGTACTCTTCAAAGACATAAAAGTATTTTATGTACAGAAAAAAAATACATTATTCCTCTTGAAAGAGTTCACCATATATTTTAACAGTTTTATTACTTTTATGAGTATTTATAAACTTAAGAGTCCTAATGTACTCTTTAAATTAATGTAAAAAAACCAATGAAATTAGGGGTATCCTTTGTTATTCTGGATTTATGTATGTGAAATTTGCCGTAAAGAATCAGTAAATTCACAATGAAGTCAATGTTATATATATCATGTTCAAAGTAGGGAATGATATTTTTACATTCAATTGTTATATTCTGAGTGGTTTTACACAATATGTAATCCTTCATTCGATCCCAAAAGGTAACTGAATATTTACAATGATAAAATAAATGTGTTGATGATTCTGGTTCATCATTGCAAAAATTACATTTATTTACAATATCTAAAAATTTGGAAAAATATAAATTTGTTGGATATATATTGTGTAAAAGTTTGATATGTAATTCTTTAATTTTATTGGTAATACAGAATTTATATGGTAATAGCCATGCCCTCTCCCAATCAATATTGATGAAAATGTTGTTCCAAAAAGCTTTACCTCTAGAAGTGATTTTCCCTCTTTCATAAAATGTATTACATATATGCTTATTGTAGCATTTAGCATTTTTAATTTCAATGCCATTTATCATCAAGATAGGTTTTATCCTCATTACTTCTTGAAATTGAAGGTAACTTTTCATCAGATGAACAAGACCCTTAGGAATAAGTTTCATCACATAATTGAATTCTCTGCTTGTAATGGGAAACAATTTGACAAGAAGAAATTGCTTATAACTAAATAATGAACCATTGGAATCAAAGAGATCATTAACAAAAATAATTTCTTTATTAACCCAATTTTGTATAAAGAGATATTTTTTTCCCAACAGTAATGTCTCCATTATTCCAAATAAAAGTTTTATGAGGGGAGAAGTTATGTGTGTAACATAATTTCCAAGCAAGAAGGGCCTGTTGATAATATTAAGATAATTTTACAGGCAATTTGGGGGCATCAAAGTTACAAGTAAGTAGAAAATTTAGACCACCCGGTTTAACAAAAATATTGTTAGGAATAAAGTATCAAATAGATTTGGGGGCTTTTAAGCATTCCTTGATCCATTTTACTTTAAACGTGTTATTTAAATCAATAAAGTTGAACAATTCAAATCCACCTTCTTTTCTAGACCCTGAAAGAATTTCTTTTTTAAGGTAATAATGTTTGTTTTTCCAAACAAAATTAGTAAGCAAGTTGTTTATTTCCTTAGATGTTGAATTATGGACAAACGATAAGAGGGCAGGGTAGACAAGTCTGGAAATACCTTCTGCCTTGGTGAGGAGAATTCTTCCAAAAATAGACAGATCACATTGAAGCCACATATTCAAAATATTTTTTGTCTTTTTAAGTCTTGGCAGAAAATTAAGTTGTTTTCGAGTTAATATATCTTTTGTCACATCAATACGTAGGTATCTGACAGTTTTTTTCGCAGGAATATTGCATATGCTTTCGTCATCAGTCTCAAATAGGCTTAAAATCTCGCATTTACCTATGTTAAGATGCAACCCTGAAGCCTTAAAAATTCATCAGTCACTTGTATAGTTGGTTCAATCTGGTATTTATCTTTCAGAAACAAAACCGTATCATCTGCTAGTTGTGTAATTCAAATTTCTGTTTGGAATGTAGATAAACCAATAATGTTGGGACTGTTCAAAACTTTTAAGGAAAGTAATTCTCCAATAATTAGAAATAAAAAGGGAGAAATTGGACAGCCTTGGTGGACTGATCTGTTAACAGGAAACCTTTTAGAGATATTGGGATAGAGCATTATGCAGCTGTCTTTGTATAACATTTTCACTACTGAAATAAATTTTTCCCCAAACCCAAACAAGTTCAAAGCATTATAGAGTTGCTGGTTTTCTCCGTCAGATTATATTAGTGGCATGGACATTGACCTGGCTAAGAGCTGTAGTAATTATTCATCGTTTACAAATGATGGCAACAAAAGAGCTATGGTCGCTGATGCTCCAGAAATGCAGTGGTCACCTTAGCCAATGTTGCTAGCGCCTCGGACTTATCAGTTATGTGAACAAAAAAATAATAATTTGCTTGCTGCATTCTGAGATATTGAATAACGGTAAGCTTTGATGTATACATTTTAACGGATTATCTAGCAATTTTATGTGTTTTTATGCATTAAATTATCCATGAACATTCTGTAAATTTCTGGATTCGGGCCAGGTCTCGGTCCGGTAGCCTCCAGAACTGGCCCAGTCAAAATAGTTTCTGATGGGGAAAAATGTAACGATAATTTGCAAAATTTAAGTTGCAATATTGAAGAACTCATCTGCTTAGCTTTTATTGGTGTCTGATCAGTATTTGATGGAAATTAGGCTCCTTGAAAACGAACGTATGCTTCCAACTTTTTATCGAAACAGATAACGTGCGCAGATTTCTAAAATGAAGGTTTTGGCTATAAGGTAACTTCTGGCTTCTCAGTACCCAAGGAGTTTCGGGACATAAGCCAACCAAAGCCAACGTGAAGCGAGTTTTCTGGGACAAGTCAGAGTTCAGGTATCTCCGCGCAGAAACAGCAATCGGGCAGAAAATTACCGGTGCGGACCTGTTCGATTTTCGTGTATCTGTTACCAGTGCATAACATTAACATTACACACTGTGCTGCGTTTTAATATAAGGTTAGCTAAATGTACTTTGAGCGAAAAAACATGCTCCTTAATTCACGTGGCATCGCAACGGAATGAAAACATTAATACGGTGAACACGCTGAAAACGATGGTTTTGCATACATCATCATGGCTATGGTAAAGACAGCCTCATTCTCTCACAAAGCAGAGGGATACTGCATCACCTAGTGTTGTGTAATGTTTATAGCTATGCAAATTTGAATTAAGGTCTGGCAATACGAGTCATCTAGTAGCCTACATCTGAACCTAGTCCACTCAAGCGACATTAACCCTCTATTAACCACCGTAGCATATCTGCTACATGAAGTGAAAGGGTTAACAGCCTGGACACCCTGCTGGTTTTGTTTCTTATTGCCAAATAAACATTTGAGAATAACTTGAATGGTCCGTCACTTTAATTTTTCCATTTGCATTATTACCCAATGTAGCAGATCTGCTACATTTTGGAAAGGTGGGCCAAAGGGTTGAATTTTTTTTTTTTTTTTTTTTTTCCATTTTTCCAAATATTGGCCCATAATCAACATATTTGCCTAGGGAAATGATTTTTACACAGTTGGAAAGGTACTTGGTTAACAGAGGGTTAAATTATATTGATGGGATTTCGAAGTTTGAATTACATCCAAATTATTGCCATATCATTATCCCAGTGATTATGTTGTAGAGCTATCCTGTAACCCCGTACTCTCGGAGGAAAACGAAGTATAAGTGCTCTTCACGCCGTTTGTATTTAAACCTAAGGCATGTTTAGGCGGAAAGCTTTTTTTCAATTTTTTTTTTTTTTTTTTGCTTATTCAGTGACGCATACAGCACACAAAGACGTCCGCAGTTTGCAATGCAGTTGGCTTGTTGGGGTGAGTGGCGCATTTCATATTTTAAGACATTTATCACATTTACACATGCATGCATTTATTGCCAATATTTTAATAAATCATCACAAATGAACATCAAGGTTCAGCCATAAAAGTTTAAATTTCACTGGATAGGCTAAGGTGTGAGCTTTCATCCAGCAAAATGATGAAGCTCTTATGTTTTATAGGGCCCCAGACTTGCTTTTGAAACGGGCCCCCAGATGCTTAAGGCTGCCGCTGTAGCTAGTTAGCTAAATATGCAAACCGGGAGACGCAACTTTGGCTGCCTATTGTTACTGTAAAAGTCGACTTGCATGACCCAGTTAACTAGCTAGGTAGCTAAGTTACAAATGAAAACATGAACTGCATGTTGTTATCAGTATTGTTTGCTAACTACAAATATTTCCACCCAAAATACTGTTTGCCTCAAAACGATGAAAAGCAAATCCTGACACCTCATTATCCACATGGATATTTCAGTCAAAACGTGGCGTAAGATGGTAAATTACTACTTTAAACATGAAATTCACCTAATTACTACAAACTAACAGCTGATTAAAATCTTTGGATTGTAAATGTGATGGCAACAAAAACCAGCACACACATGGTACCAGGACCAAGTTTGAAAACCACTGCCATAGGCCATACTGATATGCCTAAACATGCACAAGTACTCAGTACCTGGCCTTTACTCAAACATCCCACCGTACTGAATGCTCTCCACCCAAGGCCAGGCTTCTGTTACCTTGATAATTCTGCTTAGCATGATATATTGAGCATTTAATATAACATTGGTCAGAAATAAATGAATACCTCATACAAAAGGCATGCCACCAATACTGGCGTAGTCAGTCGGTTCTCCATCTTTCTGTTTTATTGCATTCAACCACAGTTCTCTTTGTTTTTTCTCTTTTGGGATGCGATGAAATGTGAATAATCCATCAAAAAAACGGCTAATACATCCCACAGCAACACAAGATTCAACCGTATTTGGTTGGTCTTCGTAAAACATGCAAATAAGACAAAATACCGATAAGACCCTGTAAAGTTTACAATACCGCATTTGCTACGATGTTGACGTTTTGCCAACCAGTCCACTGGCGATGGTCACGTGACCATCATTGACATCACCAGTGACATTCCAATGAAAGCTCCCATACACGCTATTGTGAATACATACTTAAATAAGTAATCATCACTAATGTTAGATTTTTTCATTAAAAAAATTATTGCATAATGTTGCGGAGAAGCATATTGTACTTCAGAGAAATGGCGAGAGCACAATCTGCTGTGAGCTGTAGGGGAGAAATGTTCCCGATGAGAAAAGTGAACCTGGGCATTTAATGTCTCTTTTCCTGTTGGCAAGGCATGGAAGTATAATCCCTTGTCTTTCACTGTGTTGGAATTGGAGCGACCTAATATGCAATATGGCATATCGCAAGGCGGATATAATCGTCAATAATGGTGGATCAGCGGTCAAAATGTAGACGTCTGAACTTCTGCCCATATCCGCTCGCGATCAAACACTTATATAATCGCGATTTATAGCATTTACTTCCAAGACGTGGATGCAGGCTTAGATAAGAATTTAGTGGCATTTTTTATGCTCATATCTATGATGGTTTTCTTTTGCGAAGCTTCACAATGCTCATCGCATTGTGAGAAAACTAAATCAAATCAGTCGAATTCGAATATGATAGCACGGTGGCAGACCTAGATCGAGCGAGAACAACACGGTATACAGTACAGCGCAAACGCCATCTTGCCGAGTCATATTGTAAATATGTGATGTTTATTTAATTTTTAGTTTTATACTGTTTAAAAAGATCAGAATAAAGACAAATGTTCAAATATTAAATTAAATCTTAGATATTCACTTCATCACTTACGTGCCGCAGCGGCTGGGGCTTTGTAGCCTAGCCTGTGGCTGCATGCATAGGCTTGGCGAAGCTCGCTCTATTACTGGAAGTGCGGACATGTACAAGAAATCATTCATCTCATCTCTCGATTTACGACAGTTTCGCGCTATATGAGGTCGCTCCAATTGCAGCCAACAGTGGCACACTACTGCATATTCTCAATATAGATTATGTATAATTCGTCGGTGATGATAATGGCATATACAAATTTCCCACACATACAGTGGGGATTCATTTGTATGACGTCACTGATGGCAAATACCGAGCAGTGCCGGGAAAATATGCATAAGGTTACCAACAAGCGGAAAAATAAAGATTTTGATTAATTAAATCAATATGTGGTGCCTTTAATGCATTATTTTACTCAAATTTATATTTCTGAACTCAAAATCCCCCCAAAATGTGTATATCTGTTGTTATTTGTCAAATTCTTTTAAAAAAAACTTAAATTTGACTAAAAAATTTGAAATTTTATTCCGAAAAATACTTGCGTTAAGCTATATTCAAAGATTCAAAGATATTTCAATTAAAAGAGGAATTTTCACTGATTATAGTGATCTGTGGAACTCCCCACCAAAATACACCACAGAGATAGAAATCATGATTTACTTGTCGTAATTTCAGCCCTGTCAATGCGGGCTGGAGGGAGCCATCATTGTGAAGCTCCCTCAGTTCTGTGATGTACTGTGCATTGTTTCGTCTAGGGAAAGATGTAACCTTTAAAAGGTCAAATTTTTATTTGATGAAGATGGCGCTCGGTGGTATCAAGAGGCAGGGAGCACGGGAATCGGGTGCGAAAAGTGTATTTATAATAGCAACAGTGGTACACAGGTGAAATAAGGTGCACAGTGAACAATAATATTAATAAGGATTTACAATCAAAGCTGGGGAAAAAAACAAGGTCGGAAAGTACTGCCAAATAAAAAAAAGAACTGAACAAAACTGTACTAGAAAAACAAAAGTACTTACTAAATATTCACAAAAATAAAATATCTACCTTCTCTAACAGAAGTGCGAAAACCAAAATACAGTGGATGGCAACTGCCGCTAAACTAGTGGTCTAGACAATGAAAAATACCTACGTGCATGTGGGAATGTATAAGGACCCCTTCTACCCTTGACCAAGTTGTTTCCCCCCCACACTGCACAAACAGACCACCGAATCCCAAACGAGCTGAACATAGCTGGTACACGGCAGGACTTCGTAGAATTTAAACAGGCATCTTCAAACAGGGCAGCACTATTCTGGCTGACGGGAGATCAGCTGACAGAGGAGGAATAATTGATACAAATGATGATGGACGGCTTGATGGACGAACAAGAAATGTTGTTGTGGAGGAGACCTATCTTGCAAAAAACAAACAGTGACATATCCAAATACAGTACACCGAAAGGGAAAACGATTCACAAAAAAAAATGTTTCCCGTAACACTCCCACTACTAAAACAAACCTAAAGGGTTTGCGTGACCATACATGCAACAGATTTGTTCTGCTTTTACACGCAGGACAAAGCATCCACCACTAAATTGTGAACTCCCTTTTTATGTCTAATGTCCAGACAGTAATTTTGGAGAATGAGGGACCAGCGCATCAAGCGATGGTTGTGGTTGTACATACGATTAATGAAAGTCAATGGGTTTTGATCTGTGAAAACCATGATTGGGGTTGAGATAGAGGCAGGATACACTTCGAAGTGTTGGAGGGCAAGAAGCAGGGCTAATGCTTCTTTCTCAATGGTGGAGTAGGCAAGCTGGTGTTTGAGAAACTTGCGGGAGAAAAAAACAGATTGGGTGATCAATTCCATCCGCATCCTCCTGGAGAAGCACGGCACCGGCTCCCAGGGCGCTTGCATCAACCTCCAGCTTAAAAGGGATTGAGAAATCTGGAGCTGCAAGGACAGGGGTACAACACAAGAGGGCTTTGACACTCTCAAATGCATTTTGACAAGCGCTGGACCACAAAAAGGGACAAGAGGGCTTCAAGAGGTCAGTGAGAGGGGCAGCAACTGTGGAAAAGTTTCTGCAGAAACTCTGGTAATAGCTCGCTATCCCAAGAAACCTATGGAGTTCCCGCCTAGTGGTGGGCACAGGATAGGCAATGATAGCAACAATTTTAGTCTCTACCTGGACGAACTTGACCTTAGCCAACCATCATCCCCAGATAAGAGAGTGTGGCCTTCCCAAACTCGCACTTTGCCAAATTCAAAGTAAAAGAAGCCTGTGCAAGTCGGTCCAATTCAACAGAGAGAATGTCTATATGTTCTGGCCAGCACTACGTCATCCAGAGAAACAGTTCGGAAGATCAGACGGAACTGTGTTTACTAACCTTTGGAATGTTGAAGGAGCATTACACACACCGATCGCCATTACAGTATACTGTAGGAAATCATCTGGGGTTACGAAAACGGATATTTCAGATGCATGGGATGTCAAGGGCCCTTGCCAGTAACCTTTCAGCAAATCAAATTTGGTTTCAAACTGAGCAGAACCAAGGCAGTCAATACAGTCCTCCATACGAGGAAGCGGTTAAGAGTCGAGAACAGTGACTGCATTTACTTTCCTGAAGTCAGTACAGAATCTAAATGTACCATCTGGCTTTGGGACTAACAAGCAAGGAGAGCTCCAGGGATTTAAGATAGCATAACATAACATAACATAACATAACATGAATGGCGAGAACAGGCCGTTCAGCCCAACTAGGCTCGCCAGTTTCTTTGTACCATCGTGAATATATCACTTCAGATACTCAATGACTCAATGGTATCTAGCTTTAAGTCAAGTCTGCTCTTGAAAACTCCCAAGGTCTCTGCCTCAACAATATGGTCAGGCAAGCTGTTCCACACTGAAATTACTCTTTGGGTGAAGAAATATTTCCGAATATCAGTGCTAAATTTACCTTTAGTCAGCTTCCATTTTGACCCCGAGTTCTGCTAACAACACTTGGTTGAAGGAATCTACATAATTCACTTTGTTAATCCCTTTAACATATTTAAAGACCTCAATCAAATCACCCCTTAGTCTCCTTTTCCTAAGACTAAAAGATTAAAGATCTTCAGAATAGCTTTCATCTTTAATACCGGAATTAGCTTCGTGGCTCTTCTCTGAACTTTCTCTAAAGCCTCTATGTCTTTTTTAAAGTATGGTCCCCAGAACTGTACACAATACTCTAGATGTGGTCTGACAATGTGTTGTACAAAAGAAGCATCACCTCCTTGGATTTGAACTCAATACTTTTGGCAATGTATCCCAGCATCCGATTGGCTTTTTTAACAGCTACGGCAACAATGGCTAGAGCCTGTGAGGGTTTGGTCAACAATCACTCCCAGATCTTTCTCTTGTGGAGCACATTCAGTTTAAAACCTCCCATGAAGTAATCCCGTCTAATGTTTTTATTACCTACATGTACTACTTTACATTTCGCTACATTAAATTTCATTTGCCACATTTCTGCCCAATTCTGAATTCTATCCAAATCATCCTGAATCACTTTAGTGGACTCTAAACTATTTGCCAAGCCCCCAGTTTAGTATCATCTGCAAATTTCACTAATCTGCTCTCAATATTCCTATCAAGGTCATTAATGTAGATGAGGAACAGCAGGGGTCCCAACACCGATCCCTGGGGACGCCACTCCCCACCCTACCTAGCTCAGATGATATACCACTGACCACCACTCTTTGTGTTCTGTCCTGCAACCAGTTATGAATCCACTTCAGAATACCACCTGTAACTCCAATGGAGCTCATTTTAAAAATTAGTCTCTTATGCGGTACTGTGTCAAATGCTTTCTGAAAATCCAAATATATGATGTCATAAGCCCTGCTCTGGTCATAAGTCTTGGTGGCCTCTTCAAAAAAATTCCAGAAGGTTTGTCAGGCATGACCTTCCTTTCTGAAAACCATGTTGGCTATCCCTCAAGATATTGTTACGTTCAAGAAATAAGTCCAGCTCATCTTTTTATGATAGATTCCAACAGCAATGCAAGTTAAACTGACTGGCCTGTAATTACCTGGCTCAGTACGGTCCCTTTTTTATATATTGGCATTATATTGCCCTGTTTCCAATCATTTGGTATTTCTCCAGTTTCTAAAGACCGTCTAAAGATGGCAGATAGCCTTAAAGATGATCTCACTAACTTCCCTGAGCACTCTAGGATATAAGCCATCAGGACCCCGCCTTATCTGCCTTTAGTTGATGCAACTTGATCTGACGTTATCCCTAACCTCAATTTCCGCTAAATAATCTTGAGCATTGGACAAGCCCTCCGGCCGAATAAAGACCGCTCTAAGGTAAAATTCTCAACAAAGTAACCGTTTAAGGTGTCCGCAATATCCTTATTATCATATAGCAGCGATCCATTTTTACTCTTTATGCACTTAACCTGCTCTTTGACTTTCCTTTTTCTGCTACAGTACTGAAAGCTTAGGGTTAGTTTTTGCCCCCTCTGCAATTTGTCTTTCATACAGTCTTCTAGCATTCCTCAGCTCTTTTTTTGACCACAGCCCGCATTTTACAGGCCTTAGTAATCTCATTGTTATCCTCTATGTACATCTTATAAAGATTCCTCTTTTCCCTCAAACTCCTACGAATAGCTGCTGTCATCCACTGAGGATTCTGCTTTTTCAGCTTACTTTGGACACCTTTGGAATGAATTTACATTGTGAATCAAGTAAAACCCCTTAAATCTTTCCCACATCTCATTTACAGACTCACAGTCCAGGAGTGTCTCCCATTTTGTTTCACTTAGATATGACCGCATCCTGTCAAAGTTTGCTCGCCTAAAATTAAAAAATTTTTGTTTTTGGAGACACCTTTTTAACTTCCCATGAAACCTCAAAATTAATAGTAGAGTGATCACTTGTCCCAAGTGGCTCCAGTACCTCAACATTGCTAATTCTATCTGGGTCATTACAGAGCAGCAAATCTAAAATTGCCTTCTCTCTTGTAGGTTTATTAACATACTGCACCAAAAAATTATCATTTATGACATCTAGAAATTCTTCCTCCCCCTACCCTGTCCTTTCACAATTTCCCAATCAATACCAGGATAATTTAAGTCTCCCATAATAATAGTCCTCCTCCTCTACAAGCTTGCGTAATCCTCTTAAGGAGCATTTCATTGACTGTACTGTCCAAAGCTGGTGGTCGATAGCATACACCTATGTTTAAACCAGTCTCGTGTTTGCCAGTGAGCCTGACCCAGATATCTTCACAAGGCACGGAATATTCAATTTCAGGAATTTCCTGCACATTTATGTTTTCGTTCACATAGAGTGCTACACCCCCTCCTCGCCTATTACATCTATCCTTCCTAAAGAGCTTATAACCTTCTACATTATATTCATCTCCATCCTCTTCACTAAGCCATGTCTCTGTAATCCCAACTATGTCATAGCCTTCACTAATCATAACGGCCTCAAGTTCTTGAAATTTATTTTTAATGCTTCTTGCATTTAGATAAAAACATTTCAGGTTATCATGAGCGCTCTTGATTTCCCATCGCCTGCTGCTCAAAGCCCCTCACCATGCTTTTTTTGCTTTAAAAATATATCATCAATAGTGCATGTAACGCTGTCAGCTTCCATCAGGGCAGTCTGCATTTCCCTCTGTGTAACACTCTCTAACCTCCCTGCCCCCCAAGTCCCTAGTTTAAATAACTCTCTGCTACCCTCAACATACGCTGACCCAGTGCAAAGGTACCCCTCCGGTTCAGGTGTAGCCCATCCGGCTTGAACAGGTCACCCCTGTCCCAGAAGTAGTTCCAGTGCCCCATAAACCTATACCCCTCTTTCCACACACCAGGTTCGTAGCCACGTGTTAAACCTCCAGATAAAATTCTCCTTCCCTCTGCTTGCACGTGGTACGGTAGAATCCCGGAGAACACTACCGTGGAGGATCTGCTCCTAAGCTTTTCAGCTAATTCAACAAATTTACTTTGCAGAACCTCAAACCTACCCTTACCTATGTCATTAGTCCCAACATGGACCATGACAACTGGATCCCCTCCCGCTCTGGCCAGGAGCTTGTCTCCAGGAGGTCTCCCTACCTGGGCACCAGGCAGGCAACACACCGCACGAGACTCCTTGTCTTGAACAGACTAAACTGTCTATTCCTCTAAATTGAGTCCCCCACTATCAATAACTCTCTTTTCTGAGGGGTAGAGGCCAACAGGGTGCCCTGCTGCTCATCAGTCCCCTCACTCTCAGGGTCAGGGGCCAATTCGAGTTCCTGCAAGGGCGGAACGGTTGGACACCTCAACCACTGGAGGAGCTGTCGCTGTACGGTGTGCACGCCCTTTCCTGCGCTGACGTCCTACCGTCACCCAACTTTCTCTCCCTGCCTGCTCTGGGGTCCCCACACCACCCTGCTTTGGCGTACAGACCATTTCTCTAAACGACATACTACTTAGTTCCTCTAGGAACTCTACTGATTCTGGAACTATGTGGGACTAACTGGCCCTGAAGAACAAGGATCTTGCTCTCCAGATGCTCAATTAGCTGGCACCGGTGACAGACAAACCCACCCTGAAATCTCTTTCCAAAAGTTTGCGATCATCCTGCAACCGTCACATAGTTTTGGCCACATTTTGAACCCCCTACCTAATGACCTCGCTCACCCTAGATAACAAAGAAAATTACTAATGCCGAGACAGAAGCTCAGGAACCACAATTTATTAATTAATTAACCTGAGAAGCCCTAAGCAGCACTCACAATAGAAACCGTGGGGGAAACTATGTGAATGGATAATAAGCCTCTTTTAACAGGGGCTTAGTTTTAGTGAACAGAAATGAAATACCAAATTGAGAAGCTCTATCGATAATAAGCACTCCTAATAAGCCAACTTGAATTTATCTAGACCCGCTACTATTAATATACTAACCCAAAAAGTCTCACAGGGCTTAGCTGAGAACCCAGATAAAAGACTGGCTATACTACGCCCAGGAGAAACTGGAGGAGGGAGGAGGCGGAGCACTCGGTAAAGCTTTCGTTTAAATTCAAGGGTAACCGAGCGGACTACTAAAGTGACTGCTGTCCTATTGACTAAATACTAAATCTCAGATCCCCAGCCAAAAAGCAAACAGTAACTATCTAGCTAGCCAGCCACAAATACAACCAAGAGTAACCGAGATAAGAGTTAAGCCTCGGTTCCTTTTAATTAAACGGACCGAATAAACAAGTCGTTTCTGGAGCGAACTAAACAGTATCTCCCCAACAAGCTGTCGCTGAGCACTCAAACAAGCAGTTAAACTTTAATCAGCTGATCAAGGCACCGCAACCGGAGGAAAATACAAAGATAACGTAATTTGCAATGTGTTTAATCAGAAGAGCCCTTCGATGATAATAAAATGCGAAAAAAGACAAAAACCCCGGTTCGCGTTAATATTCAAGCTTGGAAATGCGTTTATGCGGTAATGTGGTCAGGATAGAGAACATCTGGGGGACTAAAAACCCCGTGAACGTCAATATTTATTGGCTAGAAGACTGTATGAAAGGCAAGCGACCAAGTATGAAACCAAGCCAGATAGTTAGATATCCGGTAATTTGATATATTCCTGGCGTTGAGAGCTTACAATAGTTCGTTAGCTAAATCAGCTACAGAAAAAAGCAGGCGACAGTGTACCTCAGTCCTTGAAAACAACTCTGACTTACTTTGTATATCACACAATTCACTAAGTTAGACAATTACTTTGCGTTTAGTTTATTCTTTAAATTTAGCGTTTGAATTTATTTTACTTTACCTTACTTTGCTCCGGGAGACTGAAACCCCTCAAAAAAAAACCCAAAAAAACCCCGTCGCCTTTGTTTGACCAGATTAGCGACTTAATTTGGCTGTTTGCTCACCGAGTTGTTAAGGGGGAAAAAAAAAAAAAAAGATGATGGAGGAAGATTCTCCTGCCCCTAATGCGACAAAGGTTATACCTCGGGGAGCAAATTGTCTAATCTCTAATACTGTTTGAGCCTGAACACACAAATTAGTTTCAGATAACTCCGTTTAAACAAGAGTAAAACTTCAGATTCGATGACGTCTTCCTCTGTCTCAACTCAAGCAGAATGAACACCAACGAACAGCGCTACAGCACAGCCAAGAGGTCAGCAACAGTATGTTTTGAGTTCAGAATATTTTCATAGGTTCGCCAACCCATTCTCGCATAGGTTTTGTACCTCTTTTTTATGATGTCCCGCTTGAAAGCATTAGCTCTATAAGGATGTTGTCGAATCGGGTTGGCATCCGTCACATTTATGTCATGCTGTATAACGGTGGTCTGGGAAGAAGTGTCGTTAAACAAGGAGGGATATTTAAGAATCAGCTGGGTGATATCGTCCATATGGGTGTCTGGCAAATAGTGGAGATGTGTTGGCAAAGCTGCTAAAACCTCGGAATTGATCAGATGGGTACATTGCTGGGGCACGTTTCTGAATACTAAGCCATCCTCATCTGGGCTGGACAGAGACAGCTTTGAAACTGAGACACACGAAGTGACTGGATCTGACTGTGTAGCGATCCGTGAACTGTACACTTTCAGCTTGTTGACGTGACGTACCCGAGTTTTCCGTTTACAGTCGGACTTGCATATCACATAATCAACTCACCCAGCTTCTTTTCAATTTCATAGGGACCAGCGAATCGAGCTGTCAAGGATGAACCAGGGACGGGCAACAAAACCAACACTCGGTCACTGGGGAGAAACGAACAGGCAACAGCTTTGGTGTCAAACTGCCGTTTCATTGTGTCTTGTGACAATGAGAGATGTCGTCTAGCCAGAGCCCAAGCTTGGTGTAACCACTCCCTAAACTGTGAAACATAGTCTAGAACTGTGGTCTTTGGGGAAGGTGCACTGAAAAACTGTTCCTTGATCATTTTTAGCGGACCCCTCATAGTATGGCCAAATACAAACTCTGCCGGACTAAACCCAAGGGATTCCTGTCTGAATTCTCTTAATGCAAATAGTTCGAAAGGGGCACCCTCATCCCAACTTTTACCTGTCTCCAAACAGTATTTGAGCAACACTGACTTGAGCGTTTGGTGCCAGCGCTCGAGTGCTCCCTGTGACTCCAGATAGTAGGCGCTGGACACCTTATGAGTAACAGCAAGGGACTGCAGCACCTGATTGAACAATCTAGAAAGAAAGTTTGTTCCTTGATCTGTTTGAACACTTTTAGGAAAACCAAAAGTAGAGAAAAATTTTGTTAGGGCCTTTACAACTGCTTTGGTCATTATGTTTCACCGAGGAATAGCCTCTGGGAAGCGCGTAGCAGTACACTTGATGGTCAAGAGAAACTGGTAGCCAGATTTAGTTATCGGAAGGAGACCCACACAATCAACAATAATATTTTCAAAGGGTTCATCCACAACCGGGATTGGACAAAGTGGGGCCGGCGGAACAACTTGGTTTGGCTTTCCCGCAACTTGGCAAACGTGACATGATTTACAAAACTGAGCCACCGATGATTTTAACCCAGGCTAAAAGAAATGCCAGAGCACTTGGTCATATGTCTTATTTATGCCTAGATGACCGGACCAGGGGTTGTCATGTGCGAGGGCCAACACTTGGTGGCGGAACACATTAGGTAAGACTATTTGGAACACCGTACTTTACTCAGAAGCACTAGAAGTAACAGGTGACCATGTCCTTAACAATAAACCGTCATCCAGAAAATAAGTGACCAGTTTTTCTTCGCCCTTTTCAGGAGAAACAACTTCGAAAAACAATTTTGCCAGGGTAGGATCACTTTGCTGCGCAGCAATTAACTGTTCACGAGTGGCAGGGATTTGCAGCACAGAGTCAAACACAGACTTAGCCTGGTTGAGACTAAAGTAAGAGGGGTTATCAGCAGAAAGAATAGAACCAGTGTCCGACAACAATGGTGCCAGAACAGTGTCGGATAACTCAACCTGTTCTCCCCTCTTACGAGCTTGAGCCCAAGTCAAAGCACATACTGGGAACACCTCAGAGCGTGCCGGATCTGTCAATTGAGGACGATTAAGAACCTCGAGTACAGGGTGCACTTTCTCCCTGGCAATGTCATTCCCCAAAATAAACGATACGCCAGCCACAGGTAACGCGTCCCGTACAGCTACCTTAAAAAAACCAGACACTAGATCAGACTGGATAGTCCAGTACTTGACTGTAGACCCGTTTGCAAAATGGTGTTGGGGGAATTTCTCACTGTATCTTAGTAAATGGATCCCTGTAGATGGAAAAATACCGAGGTGCTTGTATGCCACACTGCCACGAATGACGTTACGGCCAAATCAAATATGGCCACCGTCGGCCATGATGAAAATCTAACTTTTTTTGTTTTTGAGAGTATTTGTGTGTGTAATAGCTCTAATTATACTAATTTTGAGGTGCAGAATTCATTTCTGTTATTGTTTTTACATTTTGGGGATAATCTGAACCTTAAATTGCAATTTTGGTACACCAACCTTGGCTGGTACACAAAATGACATCTTTTATCATCAATGTGACTTCGCTTATGCATAAGGTTTATGTACTGTTATAACCCATACACATGATACATGCAAAGATCAGTGCCATGATTCAATAAATAATTGAAGAGTTACTTATACTTTTCACTTTTTTTTATTAAAGTACATAGAAAATAGGACACAAGATCATGAAAATGAAATCATAAAATCATAGTCAATAAACAAATTCCCTTTAAAGTTCTAGTTAGTCTTTCAGTGGCATGTTTTTACATGATGAATTACTTATCTTTCCATGACAGAAAATGACACATGGAACACCAGCAGAACGACACACACAGCGCCAAGATGTCACACTGCCCGCACACTTGCATACTGTGAGCAGGCCCCTTGGCAAAGGTTTCAGGCGTTTTGAAGGTGGCAGTGTACCAAAGTGCTCCTGCCATCCATGTTCTGCTGGATATTGTCTTGCCTCATGCTCACCATCTGTAGTGAGAAGTCTACATGCTCTGTGCACCAAAAAAAGGATCCTCGGTGGATGTGGCCTCTGATCACACTGCTTGTAGGAGGGAGAGCATCAATTCCAGTGTCGGAACTGGTATAATTTTCTAACCTCAGTCGGTCAAATGTCTCAGCAGTTGTATGTGACCTGGCTCCTGCTCAGACACGCACCAAGTATTTTTCTGCTAGCGCAATATTTTGCTCTGACAATGTATCAGTCTCTCCAAAATTTGTCAGATACTGAACAGGGTCACAGGTCATAGCTACATGTTTGGTTCCCACCTTGCCCATGCAGTCGTCGCCTGTTAATATGTGGGCTTTGACCTCTGTCTTGGCCAGTGGTGCTCCAAGATGAGAAACAGCTTAATGTAGTGAAAGCATGTGCCGCTTTTCACCAGTGCCATACTCTTTCCATTTTTCCTTCAGCCCTTGTGCTTGGAAGTATGGGGTGTAGTGTAGAAGTAGTGCAAAGGTGTCCGTATCATTTGAGACAATGACAACTCTGCCGCCCTTTCACACATGAACAGCCCACTCCACATGCACCACCAGTCTGCTGTCTGCCTCTTCAATCGAGCTTAACAGGTCAGGAATCTCTTCACTGCCTGCTCTTTTAGCTGGAAGCACCTCATCATCAGAGACAACAGACTGTAGGTTCCTCTTGTTTTCTTGAGATCCCCAGAACTTGTCAATTTGTTGAGGGATGCATGTGTTGCGGATCATGCCAATGATATCTATGCCTGATGCTGCATCAGTACGCCACATGCGTTCCCCTTCCTTTTGTCCTGTGACATTCTGAGACATTCAGTGTATTATAGATGTGTTTGTACCTCATCACGGAGCATGGAAGACAAGAAATTCATCATCACTCCATGTTTCCTTGGGAACTTCAGGCATAGAAGTTATGGTATAGCAGAAAGAAATAGCAGAAAGAAAAGAAAATCATAAATCACACTGAAAAGCTTCACCAAACCCCTGCATATACCTATATTATATTATACCTATACTGCATATTTTTTTGCCTTTTATTTGATAAAAATACTCATTTTCTTGAAATTACCAATGTCAACAATGTACATAAGTGTACTTGACTTTGGCAATTTAAGGTTCAGATTATCCCCAAAATGTAAAAACAATAACAGAAATGAATTCTGCACCTCAAAATTAGTATAATTAGAGCTATTACACACGCAAATACTCTCAAAAACAAAAAAAGTTAGATTTTCATCATGGCCGACGGTGGCCATATTTGATTTGGCCGTAACGTCATTCGTGGCAGTGTGGCATACAAGCACCTCGGTATTTTTCCATCTACAGGGATCCATTTACTAAGATACAGTGAGAAATTCCCCCAACACCATTTTGCAAACGGGTCTACAGTCAAGTACTGGACTAGGAAGAGAACCGTATGCAAGGTTACAGTTACAGAGCCCATTTCAATCCCTTGAACTGTAATACCTGATCCGCAGGAGGAGTGGTCAGCTAAAGGCAACACATCGGCAAGAATAAAGGACTGTGCGGCACCAGTATCTCATAAGATACGCACACGCTTTTGACTGGCCGGCTCACCAGTTAAAGAAATTAATCCATCACTAAGGAAGGGTTGGTAACAAGACTCACTCTTGTCCTCATTCAACAATCCCTCAGAAAAGTTTCTCACAAAATTTACCGATTTTGATTGACTGGCAGCTTGCTTCCGCTTAAGCGTCAAACAATCAGCAATTACGTGACCCATTTTATGACGATAAAAACATTCTCAGGAATCTTTGGATTTCACGGCAAAAGCAGTTTTCACAGCACCTTTGCCATCAGCCATACAATTCTCCACAGCAGGCTTTTCAGTACGAGAAATGAACAGAGATTTGTGGGTTAAAGAAAACTCGTCTGCCAAGACAGCTGCCTCAGAATAGCTAGCGGTCTTCTGCTCATTCAAATATACCAACACCCGTTAGGCAAACATTTCTTAAATTCCTCCAGCAATAACAATTCACGCAATGAACCAAAGTCCACAGTACCTGTAGCTGAATACCATTTATCAAAAAGAATAGCTGTCACCCGAGCAAATTCTATATAAGTCTCTGACGAATTTCTCTTGTAATTGTGAAATATTTGTCTTAATGCTTCTGGCACCAACTCATAAGCACGCAATACTGTGGCTTTCACTTTTTCATATTGCATGCTGTCCTCCAATGAAAGAGCTGAAACTACTGTCTGTGCTTTACCACATAATTTACTCTGCAGAAGGGTAGACCAGATGGCTATAGGCCACTGAAGTGCTATAGCAACACGCTCAAAAGCAGTGAAGTATGCATCCACCTCGGTCTCTCTGAAAGGGGGAACCAGGGCTACTTGCTGACTTATATCAAGAGAGCCAGAACGGGACGGTAGAGAAATCACATTGGCGCTGGAGTTCTCCAACTCCAGCTGGCTCAACTTGACCTTAGTCTCCACCTCAAGCTCAAGTTTACGCACAGCCCGTTGGAACTCAAACTCCTGCGCCTTAGCCTTTTCATCTGCCTCTATCTTAAGCCATGCTAAACAGACTTTTAGATGCGCAGCAGTTGGGGATGACGTCGGCGAAGCAGGCGAGAATGGATCAAACCTTGGCAACGTAGTGGGCAGCCTTTGCGCAGTCCCCTGTAGGAACAGGCTCACCTTGAGCTTGCGGTAACCCAGGCAGATCTACAACCGTACCACTGGGTGTAACATCCCAATCCACCAAGTCACCACCAACAGAATCAGGCTCTTGTTCCAACAGACCAGACTCCACCAACGCAGCAAGCACTGCTAAACGGATCTCCTTCTTTACCACAGACCCAGACAAGGACAACCCAAAATGCTCAGCTATAGCAAGCAAGTCTGCCTTGTGACAGAGCTCCAATTCCTGAATGGAAGGGGACGCCAAAAACTTCCGAAGAACAAACACCATTTCAAATTAATGAAAGACTACCTTACCCACAGAACGCACCGGCAACGCAAATCCCACTTTTCCTCGCTAGGTGGCGCTATAATCTCGGCCGAGTCGGAGATTCCTGTTATGTCTAGGGAAAGATGTAACCTTTAAAGGCTCGAACTTTTATTCAATGAAGATGGCGCTCGGTCGTATCAAGGGGCAGAGAGCACGGGAATCAGGGGCGAAAAGTGTATTTATAGTAGCAACAGTGGTACACAGGAGAAAAAAGGTGCACAGTGAACAATAATTTTAAAGATTTACAATCAAAGCTGGGGAAAACAACAAAGTCAGAAAGCACTGCCAAATAAAAAAAAGAACTAAACAAAACTGTACTAGAATAACAAAAGTGCAATACTAACTAAATATTCACAAAAATAAAAAATCTACCTACCCTAACAAAGTGCAAAAACCAAAATACAGTGGGTGACAGCCGCCGCTAAACAAGTGGTCTAGTCAACGAAAAATACCAACGTGCATGTGGGAATGTAAAAAGGCCCCCGTCTACCCTTGACCAAGTTGTTTCCCCCCCACACACACACTGCACAAACAGACCACAGAACCCCAAACGAGCTGAACATAGCTGGTACACGGCAGTACTTTGTGGAATTTAAACAGGCATCCTCAAACGGGGCAGCACTGGACTGGATGATGGGAGATCAGCTGACAGAGGAGGAATAATTGATACAAATGATAATGGACGGCTTGATGGACGAACAAGAAATGTCGTAGTGGAGGGACCCATCTGGCGAAAAACAAACAGCAGCAGATATCCACACACAGTACACCCAAAAGGGAAAACGATTTACAGAAAAAAAAAAGTTTCCCAAAACATGCATAAATGCATTCTCCAGCCCTTACTTAGTCAATGTTATTTTAGGACAACTGTTTTAAGTTGGTCACCAAAATTACTTTGTTTTGTAATAATGCAAGGTAACTGGGTCAGTATAAAATATTTTATAACCAAAGAAATACAAAAAAAGAAAAAATGTGATTTTTTTTATATCAAGAAATATTTTATGGTATGGGATGAATACTTTGCTAGCTAGCATGCTAACGATTTTCGCCATTAAATTAAATTCAAGTGTCGACAATAACAGTGACATGTGTAACTCATTACTTCACTGGCCAAAAGCGTTAGCATGCTAGCTAACCAATTAGTTATCCCATAGCCTTGGATAAACGCTTGGCAGTAAACCGTAATGATCATGTGTAGACAACATTCTAGTTCTGCGTCAGCTACGTCACATTTGTCAGCTACGTCACATTGTGGAGCAGATGACGCAGGCAGTTTATTTTTGGTACCTTTCAACAAGCTTTAGCCGCGCACTCACCGCACTAAATTTGATGATCGATGCATCAAATTAAATAGTTCTCTGTCCTTGAGAGTATGATGTATAGAAATTTCCTGAGGTTTGGTTTCCTTTGAGTAGGCATACAGGTTGCATCAAGTAGCAAGTCCTACAGCAATAAAAAGAATGTCTGGAAGAGATGAGAGAGAAACTTAGTGAAATACAGTCTGACAAGGGTCTGCAAAGCCTTTTCTCTGGCTCTAGGACTCTAGCAAATGAGAAGTGTCATTATTTACAAATGGAGAAAACTTGGAACAGTGATGAATCTTCCCAGGAGTGGCGCCACACCAAAATTCCTCCTGAGAGCGCATCAACGACTCACCTGGGTTGTCATAATAAAACCCTGATGAACACATAAGGAACTAGAGAACTCTGCCTGAAATATATGGTTATGGCCAGCGTTCATGATTCCACCATTCAAAAGAAATGGGGAAAAAAATGACACCCACAGAACCCACCAAAGAGTTGCAGGGCAAATACTGCTAATCTTGAGGAATATGAGGCTTCATTTAAAAAAAACAAACAAAAAAAAAAAACATTGATGACCCTTGGCCTGATCGTGGAGCTTTTTGGAAGATGGAGTCCTGTGACATCTAGTGTAAAGCTGACGTGCATATTTTTTTTCATTTGGAATGAAGTCATTACTATTAATTATTCAGAACGATTTACGTGAAGAAATTGGATAGATGTGCGTGTTTACTTGTCCAAAGTGTACAATAGAAATGGATCCTCTGACATGCGTCTAAACCCGCATCCAGCATTCCTTCATGGCCACCATCTTAAGGTGGACCTGCGATATTTGATAGCCAGCCGTATCATATTGGTTTTCGCTGACATTTTATTTTAAAGAATTGAAAGTTGTCCAGGACTGCACCACTTCTATTTTGCTCAGTCTTTTGTTGAAAAGGCAGAGTGATTGTGCTTTAAATGCACCTCAAAATAATACATTTAATAAAAATGATATGTTTTTCAACATTTTAAACACCACCGTCCCCTTAGTGGTAATGCCGGCTTTATGGAATTTTCAGTGGCATGCAGCGAGCCTCTGACCCTTAAACGAATTACTTTCAAGCTGTTCCTCTTTTAGATTGTTTGATGATAATCACCCAATTTATTTACTGAAAAATTAAGGCCAATACAGTAGTGTGCAGTGATAGTTATACACCTAACAAAATGAAGATAAATCAGAAACCAAATGCTGCTTCAAGTATTTATTTCATGTAGTATTGGATCATATAGATGAAAATAAGTAAACAGATAACAATGCGTAGTAAAGACAAAAATAATTTCTTTTTAGAGAAAAAGTCAATACCCCCCTGCTTTGATTACAGCATTTAATCTTATAGGCATAGTTTACATACACTTTTTTATTTCTGCACTCACTAAACCACTACATATGGTTTGACGGTTATTCCAAACAGATTCTTTCGATGTTACAACAGATGTGCTCAGTCAGATTAAGGTCTGGACTTTGAGCAGGCCAAGTCATAACTTTTATATCACCATATGTTTTTTTCAGACTGAGAACTCTTGCACAACTTAGAAGTGTGTTTTGGGTCATAATCTTGTTGAAAATAAAATCCCCGACCAATCAGTCTCTTTCCAGATGGCAATGCATGCCTCACAAAGATGCTGTGATACTGCTTTTAATCCATGATTCCGTCGATTTTTATGAGATCACCGGCTCCTTTCGAGGAGACTGAACCCCAAACTATAAAATTACTGCCTTCATGTTTTACTCAAAAGATTAAACAGTCATTTTTGAAACGTTCTCCAACTCTACGGTGCTCAAAATTTCAAATTTTGATTGATTGGACCTTTTTTCCTAGTCCATTGCTGTCCAATCCTTGAATCTCTCAGAAAATTTAAGTCTTTTTTTATTGTATTTTTTTTTTTACTGTCATACACAGACGACAGAGGCACTTAACATCCGTTTTGCACCTTTATTGCCACTAGTTTTCAGCAAACCAGTCTCTTTGAAACACTTGATGGTGTTACTTACTGTGCCTTGGCAGCATTTAATGTCTTCAGCATCATGTAAAGCCACAATGTAGCTACAAACAATCTCAGAGAGCTCCTTCCGTTGTGCTATCGTGTTTAACATTGTGACTGCTTAAAGTTCATGTCACCTAATATACTGGAACAACTGACCATCAAAGATAATTTTGCAGAATAATGTTGCAAAATTTTTTAGTATCAATAATCATATAATCATTTATTTTAAGATTGTACTTTATCAAAATGTTTTCAGCATTCAAAAGAATAGGCTATATGTGCGGAGAAGTGCAGTTGCACACTCATTGCTACGATGTGATAATAATTAACTTAGTAAATTACCCAGGCTTCTTAGGTCAAAGCGTTGGTAACTGAATAATGAAGTAAATTGATTTTCAGTGCATCATGGAAGTTTGACGCATGGCATGCATTTAAAATCATTTAAAATGCATGACATGCTTTAAACTTTAGTGGTAGCAAAATCATTGATGAGATCTCAATAGTGCAGTTTCTGGGAAAGTTGTAGGAAGGCTACAATATGAGATTGGATGAAAGGCAATTGTCTAATTAATTAATTAGAAACAAAATCTAAACCTTATCTAAATACCATCTTCAGCAGCATTACCTACATAACATTCTATTTCAGGATGGAATTTCGGACAAACACACCCAGATAATGTGGCTAAGAGTCAAATTTACTCCTCCATGTATATGCTTGAATCGATCAGATGTGTGCTCTGGGCATGCTCCATAGTTCATCATGCAGGGCTTTGACCCGGAAGTCTTGTGAACACCAAACTGATTTGCAACAACTCTGTACACTGCACAACTAGCAAGTTTGTACAGAACAGTTGCAATCCTCATACGAAGTGGTATTGGTGCTCGAACAGTCACGTCTTGGGGGCTCATAACTTCTTCCATTAATCTGCATAATTTATCGAATGACCTGCGCGTCATCCAAAAATTTTCCTTCCACTTACCATTGGAAAACTCTTTCAAAACTAACTCAGCAACCAGGCTTTTGGGAAGTGCTCTCGGGGGTAGTAGAGAGGGCACAAAGTGGAGCATAGCGGAGGTTGCGCTTTTGGAGCACTCCAGGAACATAGAGTGTCGACGCCTGCCTTCGACAAACACTATAACCACCGGGGAGAGAGTGCATCTCAACTGTACGAAAAAGCATAGCGTACAGCTTGTACGAAATGTACAGAGCCTTAACCCTTTTGTGCAGAGTACAAAAAATGCAAATTTTTTACTGTTATGCATGAGCCAATTTAGGCTCTTTATTTGTGTCACAGAGACTGTGGAAAATTATTTTAGTGAAGCAAGACATTTGGAAATTCAATTACAGAATTATTTAGGAATTAAATTTCAGCATTTACGGATGCCGGCGGGGCTAAATTTGTCCGTGTATTTTCCACTCGACATGCTACCAGTTCGCAACCAGTTAACTTGTTTGTCAGTTGTTCGGTCTGTGATGTAATGGGTCAAACAGGAAAAGGTCCAACACGAACTCCACAACCTATCGTAGGGGAGACGGACACACCGCGGTCAATAAACTGATTCCCTTACTGTGCATGTATACTAGGACAAGGACAGTAGTCTAAATGGCCCAATTGAGCTATAACCATAGCTCGACTTTACTGTGCATGTAAAAGTACTGTCTGATCCTCAGTCATCAGAGCCATTAAGTTACAATTGTTGCTGCCAATGGTAGCAGAACCAGTGATTAAGCGTGGTGGGGCAATTACACGAGTGATATACTTAAGGTGTTGGATAACTTTTTTTCTTCAGTAAATGGAAAAAAATCATTGACAGTATTTTGTTTTTACTTATGATCTCCTGGTCTTATATTACTTTTATTTTTTGTTTTTTTGTAAAGATTTGAAACCACTTATTGCTACAAATGAGCAAAACGAGGAAATGTGGAGGGGTACAAATACTTTTCATGTCACTGCACTTGTATATCTGCATTAATTTTTAAAAGCAATTTACAAAGTATGAAATTTCTTTGCGCCATTATGAATCCTACACACTATGTTTAGTTTTGCTTGTTATTTAAGCCTTCCTTAATGTTACTGATATAGACGATGTGGAATGTGAATGTGAGTTTGAAAAACGAGAAGTTAATCTCTGGCATAGCCATGAAGGAAAAATAAAAGTAAAAATGCACTGTGAACTGTTCCTTTTTCTTGTTTTTTCAAATTGAAAATGAAATGGTTTTTTTTTTTTTTTGTTCAGCTGGATGTAATTACTATTTCAGCTTGCCGTTTTAAGTTTTTGAGCTAATGTAATCATACACTTGAATTGACTGTTTATATTTCCAATCATAGTTATGGGATTAACAGCATTCCAACAGGCTGTGATAATAAGAAATCTTATATACATAATTGCACAGTACTACTACTACAAACGTTGTGATATATTTTTTAAGACTATTGTCACAGTCACCTACACCATGAGAATAGTTGTTTTAAATAGTGAGTATTGATGGAAAGTTGTTTTGGCCACATTTCAAGTTTGAGCTGGAGGGCCAAGAACTTTTTTCAGAATCCATTAATAACCAAGGGATCATCAATTTTAAAGCTACTACTACCAAAAACCACTTTTTTTTGTATGCTGAGGGCTTAATAATTTGTAAGAACTGCAGTGTAAATATGACTTGCCAAGAGGCCACTAGATGTCTAATTGTGGGTCCGCCTTAAAATGAATTTGTTGTTTCGCTAGGACTGGAAGAAGGCCATTTCAGAGGCATCATTGGACAAAAAAAAGAACTCATTTATCACTGATGAGCTATTTGGGGGATTTTTGTGTTTTATCTTAAGTGTTTGCACTGATTTAAATATAGCCTCAATCTTATTTCCAAAAAAGTTGGGACATTGTTTAAAATATAACTAAAAACAATGTAATGATTTGCGAATCATTTAAACTATATCTAACTGAATATAGTACAAAGACATCATCACATGTTGAAACTGAGACATTGTATTGTTTTTTAAAAATATACGCTCATTTTTAATTTGATTCCAGCAACACTTCTCAAAAAAGTTGGAACAGGGGCATGTTTACCACTGTGTTGCATCACCCCTTCTTTTAACTGTGCTTTGAAAGCATTTAAAACTGAGGAGACCAAGAACTGTTGTTTTGAAAGCAAAATGTTTTCCCATTCTTAACATAGGATATAGAGTTTAAATGATTTGAATATCGTTGAATCTGTTTAAGTTACATTTTACATAGCGTCCCAACTTTTTTTGGGGGACAGGATTGAGAGATTTTGTAAAAATATTCACCACAAAACTTTTCAAAGCTTATTTTTGATATAAATATATATTCCCTTTTCTTTGTTAAAATTGCTGTTGGACCTTAAGCATGCAACAAAAACACATGGATGTCTGACCAATGAGAAATTAATCCTTTATATGACTTGAAAAGTATAATTTCTCTGCCTGTGCATTTGAAAAATTTGACTACATATTTCTTAAGAAAACATCAATATGTATTGTACAATGTTGTACATATTTCCAAGATATTCCAAATGCAGATGCATTTTCAGCTAAGGCGCATTCAGACCATTTGCAGCAAAGGTATGAAATCGAGAGTGATTTTTGAGAGTAATTCAGTAATTATTACTCCGGTGTAATCACAGCACACTGGGTCCTGTCACTCTCAAGTGATCACACAGCACACCGGGTCCTGTCACTCTCCAGTGAACACACAGCACACCGGGTCCCGTCACTCTCCAGTGATCACACAGCACACCGGGTCCCGTCACTCTCCAGTGATCACACAGCACACCGGGTCCCGTCACTCTCCAGTGATCACACAAATGTGCAGATTTGGTGAGAGAAACCACCTCTATTATAATTAAAGCATCAGAAGTTAAAAATATGTTTTGGTCAGTTGTTGCCCTATCTAGTATACTGGCATTTATAAATTTCTATTTTGGCTTTTATATGCATGTGATTTCCAAAAAAATGAAAACAAAGGTGAGCACAACTGCAGGGTTTCTCAAATTTTGTTTTTATTTTTTATTACCCCCTCTGTGCAGATGTAGATGCCAGCGGGCATGGAGCTACTCTATTTATGCACACAGTTACACAATTCTATCACTAGGTGGCACATCCAGATCCGTTATTGAATATTCACTAGCAAGCCGAGCTCAAACACAGTTTGAATATGGACGAGTTAAGTCCCATCCCTGTTTCCCAGTAGTTGCATCAATTAAACTCCTCAGCTAAGCCTGATGTGCAAACTGCTCAATATACTTGCCCATAGTGTCTATCCAGCAGTTCAAAAAATGATCTCTTGCAACAGAAAAAATTGTTGTCCCATGTACTATCCACTTCAGCTATAGTGAGCCAATGGTATCCCAATTAAGTAATTAAAAAAAATGAGATTTCTGACGCAAAAACTCGACATGGTATTGATACTATGTCATTCTACTGTCAATTATAGTCATCACATATCAAAAACACGTAATTCCCTACCATGGATTTACGCATAGATTCCTCCCTTGACAAATTCAGTGCTCCCTTATATCCTCTTAAGTACTCTCCTTGATTAGCAAGGCACTCAGTTGCTTACTTGGGCTAATCTGCGTAATGCACAGTTATAGTTCACGCCCACCTGAAACTTCTCCGGTATTGATCTATTGATTGAAACTTTTCTCATCCAGTTCTAGAGAATATAAACTTTCTACAGTAACTAAAAGATATTGATTGGACAATCAGAAAAGTATATAAACCTTTGTGTAACAGAAAGGTAGGTTGTGTTCTCTTAACGTTGCACGTCATGGTTGAGCAACCGAAAATGACACGATTTCAAAGAAAAAAAAGACTTCCAAAACCGGCCTGAAGTGTTCAGTTACATTTACAGGATTTAAATGAGGTACGGTCAATGGGAATTATTCCAAATGTAACAAGACTGGAGGGTTCCTTCTACCGGATGGATCTATGTCTTTGGTGGATTTATTAAAGGGGACAGGAAACACGAGAACGTGTTGAATAAGTATTGTAGTAGTGTTATTTTTAAATATTTTCGGCACTGACAAAAAGCCCAAATCCCCTGCGTTTATGTACATTTTTAATTTCAAATTTACTGCGAAACGAAGCCCCAGCACCCACCGTGCGCGATGACGTCTTCGGTTGGACTTGTTTCAACGCAACTGCATGCCTTGGTCGAGACTTGCATGAAATAATCAATTTTAATGACAGTGGCGGGGACAATAACATGAAAGACCTCGCCAAAGTAAATTTCAGAGGAATGTAGAATTGTTGAAGTGTCTAAAACACAGTTGTTTACATTTTAATTTGGTAATAATCAAGTGCGACGCATTTTAATACCAGTGAGTCTCTAAACTGGTGTCAATATCACGGGGTAGACATTTTCCAATGACTGAAAGAACAAAATATAAATAAATAAACAATCAGTTGGGTGGGCTTAGCCCTACCATAGCTCCGCCTATATCTGCCCCTGGCACACAGTGTGAATGCTCGGAAGTTTTTCTCAATATTATCCCAAGTATATGGAGAGAGAGAGAGCATGACACAAGACTCAGCATGGCATTTTTTCACATCAGTTAATTTCAAAAATTAACTCAGTGAACAATAAAATAAATGCACTTTAATTCTTTATTTTTCATTCAGTTTTGCACTTTTTAAAATAAAAATGTTATATAACAAGATCCTTCTTCTTTCCTGCTCCTGCCTTATCTTTAGACATCTTGTTCATCATGTGATGATGCCATGAAAATCAAGAATGCATGAGAAACAGTATCTGATTGGCTTAGTGGATCAGGGCAGGTAATTATTATACATAGTTATTTAATGTCATTTGAAATGACGTATAAAACATTATGTAGCCATGTTTGCAGTTTCTTATGTGTCTATATACAGTGATGCAGCTTCCCTTACCCATGACATTAGTGAGGGACAGTAATAGTCTCAGTGATCCAAAAGAGAACGCCAGTAAAGTTTCAAAATGAAGAAACTGGATTACTCAGGCAGAAACCCATGTCTGTGAACTGGGATTCTCTCAGCCCTTTAATGTGGTTACTGAACCTTAAGGATGCATTTAGTTATTTATGAAGTCTGATTACTGCGAAGAGCTGGGGTATTCAAGTGCATGAAAATGCACCGTTGGTTGCAATGAGGTGTGAAAAGGCTGCCCATACTGACAGGTGAAGAAGAATGATAGCATTGAATTCAATTCAGTTTAATATTGCGCTTTTCTCGGAAGGACTGTCACAAAGACGCTTTGCAGAGCAAAAAGGGCAGTGCCTGGTCTAATCCCCAAATTAGCAAATGGGTCGGGGAAAAAAAAAAAACGGCCAGTAGGGCGAAAAATCCTTAAACAGTAGAGAGAAAAAACTCCCCTGTGGGACAAAATCTCAGGGGGAACCCAGCTATAGTGGGGAGCCCATCCTCCGTTGGCAAGTTCATTTAGGAAGCTGGATTAAAGTCTAATTACAACTCTTCAAAAAATCAAAGCAGTAGCTTCAGGATCAGGCTGCTGATCAGGACAGCAAGACAGCAGAAGCCTGTGACCACACAGTGAGGGACAGGGCTCGAGTAGTCCATCGACCCCGTGTTCAGGAGGGAAGGATCTCCGGAAAAAAGACTCAAAGAGGGAGGTTAGGCATAACGTAAATCAACATTATACTATATGAAATGCTGTCCTTTGTTGGGTTCCAAGTTACACTAAACAATTATAACCCTGAAACAACTAGCCATAATTATGCAGTCTAGAAACAGTTGACCCCCCTCTATCCACTTGTTGTACCTCAGAGACCGTATACTTACACCCGGCTGTAAGATTAATGTGCCTCTAGTTCACTTTGCACAAAAAGCCATCACCGAGTACTCAACACGAGCCACCATACTAAAACCAGGTGGACCTCCCCAGTGACTAAGATTGTAGGTAGTCGCACTGGCACCATTAATGCATGCTCAGTGGCATTGGTACCACACGCATTTACGTAACTAGCCACCAGTACAATGTGGACCTCCCCAGCGATGAAGGCTGTAGCTAGCCCCGCTGGCACAGTGAATGCATGCTCAGTGCCACCAGTTTCACACGGATTTACTTAACACAGGCTACCAATACCATGCGGACCTACTGGAGGCTAGGCTGTAGTCAGTCTCTCCAGCCCCACATAAATATATATAACCACTGATATGTTAAATACAACCCCAATTCCGAAATAGTTGGGACAAAGTGTAAATTGTGAATAAAATCAGAACGCAATGACTTTCAAATCACACCAGCCAGTATTTTATTCACAATAGAACAGAGATAACAGCAAATGTTGAAACTGAGAAATTTTACAATTTTATCCACAAAATAAGCTCATTTCAAATTTGATGGCTGCTACATGTCTCAAAAAAGTTGGGACAGGGGCCTGTTTACCATGGTGTAGCATCTCGTCTTCTTTTTAACACAGAGTGGAGGCGTCTGGGCATTGAGGAATTTGATCCCACTCTTGTTTAATACAGGCTTCCAGCTGCTGGAGAGTTTTGGGTCTCCTTTGATGGACTTTTCATTTAATTATGCACCAAATGTTCTCAATCAGTGTAAATCAGGACTGCAGGCAGGCCAGCTCAGCAGACGGACTCTTCTACTATGAAGCGATGCTGTTGTAATAGCTGCAGTATGTGGTTTTGCATTGTCCTGCTGAAATGCACAAGGCCTTCCCTGGAATAGATGTCATCTGGAGGGGAGCATATGTTGCTCTAAAACCTTCAAATACCTTTCAGCATTAATGGTGCTTTTTAAAACATGCAAGTGTCCCACACCATATGCACTAATGCATCCCCATACCATCAGAGATGCTGGCTTTTGAACTGAACGCTGATAACAGGAGGGGTGGTCTTTCTCCTCTTTAGCCTGGAGGACACAATGCCCATGATTTCCAACAAGAATGTCAAATTTGGACTTGTCTGACCACAGGACACTTTGCCACTTTGCTACAGTCCATTTTAAATGAGTGTTTTCTTGAAGTATTCCTGGGCCCATTTAGTAATATCAATGACAGAATTATGCCGGTGAGTGATGCAGTGGTGTCTGAGGGCCCGAAGATCACGGGCATCCAGGAAAGGTCTTCGGCCTTGTCCCTTACACACAGATATTTTTCCAGTTTCTCTGAATCTTTTGATGATGCTATGCACTGTCGATGATGAGACTTTCAAAGCCTTTGCAATTTGAAGTTGAGGAACATTGTTTTTAAAGTATTCCACAATTTTTTTACGCAAGCCTTCACAGGTTGGAGAGCCTCTGGCCATCTTTACTTCTGAGAGACTCAGCCACTCTAAGACATCCCTTTTATAGCCAATCATGTTACACACGTGATGCCAGTTAACTTAATTACTTGCTAGATGTTCTTTCAGCTGATTCTCTTATATATTAATTGCTTTTTCAGCCCTTTTTTGCCTGTGTCCCAACTTTTTTGAGACCTGTTGGCAGCCATAAAATTTGAAATAAGCTCATTTTGTGGATAGAAATGTAAAATGTCACAGTTTCAACATTTGAAATGTTATCTATGTTCTATTGTAAATAACATATTGGCTGATGTGATCTGAAAGTCATTGCATTTTGATTTTATTCAAAATTTACACTTCGTCCCAACTATTTCAGAATTGGGGTTGTATTATAGGTAACGCAGTAGCCAAAGGCTGTGTTCGAAACCGTGCACTAACGTACTACTCGCACTACCGATGACGACAGATCAGGGGCGCTGTGCAAGCCATTTTTTGGGTGGGCACAGCTTAGCTATACTGTACAATTTTAATGTTTCCTTTACATAATTAATAACCATGCAAATGAGCTTTTTTTATTTAACTTTGTGGTTTACAATTCAACAAATCTCTTCCCCCACAGTTTTCTGTTATAGGCTACATAAATAAAAAATAATATTCAAAAAAGAGTAAAAGGCAGAGCTAAAGAAAAATCCTCCGTACAGTTGAATCCCAGTTAGCCTGAAGTATAAAACCCAACCTAATTGTGAGGCATTATCTGAAAATAGCTCTGCATTTTTTCACCTAAGTACAGAATACATTTTGATCATTTTCATTTCAAGAAGCAATAACAACAACAACAATACTACTTCACTATCCCGAAGGAAATTTGCTGCTGAAGTCGCAGCCTTCAAGAATTGCCTGGAATAACCCTACCATACATTTTTGTCCACTCCATCGAGTCTTCGCGCGTGTATTTGATGTGACATCACGCACTATACGACAAAAGGATAAGAAAACAATTTAATATCTTTCATATTAAATCGCTAGATAAGTCATGTAACGTAGTGTTTTGCGTTGTCAAACTATATTTATGCACACATAGCCATCAGCACAAGGGATATTTCTAAAAATCAAAGTACAAAAAAAGCACGCACATTGAATCGGCAATTGAAAGAACGTACGTTCTAAAGGGAATACATTTTCAAGCCTGAGTAGCTAAGCTTAGTGTTTGGCTACCTGTCCACTCGTCAGCATCACATGTACACTACAGGCCAAAAGTTTGGGGCCACCCTCAGATTTAAAAAAAAAAAAATCACACTTCAACTGTTCTTTCCTTATTTTTTGCATATGAAATGACTTCAGTGCGTAAAATATAGGAAGCCAATAGGTTTTGGGTGAATTCCAGACCTCAGACCGCATTTTAAAGCTGTCTTGACTGGTTGATCACTGAACACAATGTTTTATAATTGAGTTCCAATGCCTTTTTGTAAACACTGTTCTCGTCCTAGTGACATAAAATCATGTTATGTAACAAGAAGGCATGCTGTATAAATGCCTTTCCCAAAACCAAGGGGTCACACTGCACTTGGTACACCATTAAAAATCTGAGGGTGGCCCCAAACTTTTGGCCTGTAGTGTATGTCCGTGCAACCTGCTGGAACGGCAAATACCAATTTCATCTATTATGGGCTCGTCTCGACCGACAGTGCGCTATGCTAAGTTCCCGAGATGGGATTCACTAAGGCCCGTCTCTTGACCAAAGATAAACCATTAGAAGTTCAGCATGAGACTGCCCTGAGACGAGTGGATGACACATGAGCCGCAAAACGTTGCACTTATGGACAAGTGCTGCTGATTCGTCATAGCTAAAGCTGATTTTGCGACATGGAGAAATGGGGGAGAGAGAAAAAAAAAAAAAACCTTCACGATTCTGTGTGGGCACGTGCCCGCCCTAAATGTATAGGCACAGCGCCACTGTGTCAGATTTAGGGAGTAGGGTGTTCACTTATGCGTGGGGAGTGAGTTTGTGTCCGCAAGCAGTTCCCAGATGTATACTAGACCGGGCAGATATTTTGTGGGTGCATCGTAATTCAATCATAAATTGCCCAGGATGCAACGAGACGTAAACTGCCAGAAAAACTAGCTGAGGATTAATAAGAAGGAGAAGCAACTCCACCTGCAAAATCGCGGAATTCGTGGGAGGCGACGCCGGCACCAGCCAGCAGCAGCATCAATACAATGTTGTAAAATGTTGAAATGTTGTTAACTGCCATAAAACTCAAAAGAAGAAGAAGGGTGGGTTCGTTCGTAGTGAGTAGCGTGTAGTGTGACTAGTGTGTAGAGAGAATAGTGTATGCAGACCGTAGAGTGCGGTTTCGAACACGGCCAAAGTCCAGATTTCCTACTTTGCGCATACGCTTGCAGAAGTTCATGAGAGTAGCACATTGGAGTATTATTATTACTACTGGTGTAAAAATGGCCTGTGTCAAAATAAAAACGTCTGTATATAACTAGCGTTAGCCAGTCGAGATTAGTAAGCAATCTTGCTAGGTTCATTAGCTTTCTGTGCTCTAACTATGAGCCATCATTGTCATTTTCTTGAATGTCGTGGAGTCACACGTCACTAGGCTTTGGTCGTCGCATGGCACTGTGGGAGCAAAGCGACTATTTTCTGCTCAGTTTAGAAACGACCGTCATATAGGGCCCTTTGAAGGGATGAGTTTTACATACTTTGGATTGGAATGCCCTTCAATATGGCTTTGATGGGCGTGGCCCTCTTTATGTTCACTTTAAAGTGAACAATGCTAGCTTTTGAAATACTGCCTAAATCTCTTAGAGCAGGTCTGCTGTTCAGCTCAATGCTGCAGTTGCCAGTACATACATGTTGATTTGTTCATCTCGCGGAAGTGCCTCCTGCCCATTCGCTCTTGAAATAATGATCTCGCTTATTCATGCATGACCGGCCAGCTGGACAATAGGGATCAGTGTCATAAAAACGGACAACGAAATTAAAATGTTTTATTTTGATGCGTGAATTCCTCCTTATTGGAGTTTTTGACATTTAACCAAAATACTCCAATTACTGAGACATGATGTAGTAATGTTGAGCTCCCAACCTGTACAGGCTGTGACTGTTGAGCAGTTGAACAAAATCTGAAGGTGAGATTGGCCGTCAGTATGTTATGTTGACGTTCTGCCATCTTTTGCGTTCCAGATTTCCCATTGTAAAACAGCACAGTGCGCGGTCTCGTTGGAACATCTGGTCGGGCTTTTTGAAGTGGAGCTCATTAAAGTCACATGAATCACAGACGAAGTTCTACTTCTGTGCTATGCATGGTGTTGTTTTTTACTTTTATTTATTCATTTTTTAAATTTTGGCACAGTGCAGAGGACTAGCAGGTCTGATGGCAAGGACGAGTCTGTGGCCCATAGTTTGAGAAACGCTGCAACTGAGAAAACACTGCAATATCAATCCAATCTGGACAAAATGAGGAGGCCCAGATGAACAAGTGTGTCGGAGGACTTTTGGGAGAAACTGCAATGAAACTTCTAAAGGACTTCTGCTGTGGTGTCTAGTTCACAAACCTAAGACACTTGCGTACATGCACAGTTGTGGATTTGGGCCATCTGTCCTTGATAGGCCAAATTTTTATTCTCCTTTTGCGCTGACAGGTTTCTTTTGGTAAATTTTTACTTTGTTCTAGTGTTCTGGATGGACTGATATTTTTGGCCTCTACAGCAAAAAGATAGTTGTGGTTTCTCTTGACAAAATGGCACAGTAGCATAACTGAAGAATAACAGGGTTATAAAATGTGTTAATGGGGTTAAGGCAGCTTAAAATTGGAGGGTTGCGATCACATCTAAAGACAGAATTTAAAAAAAAAATGAAACTAATAACAGCATAACAGTCTGTCACATTATCAATTGCTTTACTATCTTTTTCAATCCATTTGTGCTCCCCTTGTAGAAAAAAGTACAACCCCAATTCCAAATAGTTGGGACGAAGTGTAAATTGTGAGTAAAATCAAAATGCAATGACTTTCAGATCACATCAGCCAATATGTTATTTACAATAGAACATAGATAACATTTCAAATGTTGAAACTGAGACATTTTACATTTTTATCCACAAAATGAGCTCATTTTAAATTTTCTGGCAACAGGTCTCAAAATTTGGGACACAGGCAAAAAAGGGCTGAAAAAGCAATTAATATATAAGAGAATCAGCTGAAAGAACATTTAGCAAGTAATTAAGCTAACTGGCATCAGGTGTGTAGCATGAATGGCTATAAAAGGGATGTCTAAGAGAGGCTGAGTCTCTCAGAAGTAAAGATGGCCAGAGGCTCTCCAACCTGTGAAGGCTTGCATAAAAAAATTGTGGCATACTTTAAAAACAATGTTCCTCAATGTCAAATTGCAAAGGCTTTGAAGGTCTCATCATTGACAGTGGATAACATCGTCAAAACATTCAGAGAAACTGGAAAAATCTCTGTGCGTAAGGGACAAGGCCGAAGACCTTACTAGATACCTGCGATCTTTGGGCCCTCAGACGCCACTGGATCACTCACTGGCATGATTCTGTCATTGACATTACAAAATGGGCCCAGGAATACTTCAAGAAAGCACTGTCTGTAAACACAGTCCGCTGTCCCATCCACAGATGCCACCTAAAACTCTTTCATGCAAAAAGGAAGCCACTGTTGAGCATTATCCAGAAGCGCCGCCGTGTTCTGTGGGCCAAGGCTCATTTAAAATGGACTGTAGCAAAGTGGCAAAGTGTCCTGTGGTCAGATGAGTCCAAGTTTGACATTCTTGTTGGAAATCATGGGCGTTGTGTCCTCCTGGCTAAAGAGGAGAAAGGCCACCCCTCCTGTTATCAGTGTTCAGTTCAAAAGCCAGCATCTCTGATGGTATGGGGATGCATTAGTGTATATGGTGTGGGACACTTGCATGTTTTAAAAAGCACCATGAATGCTGAAAGATATATAAAGGTTTTAGAGCAACATATGCTCCCCTCCAGACAACATCTATTCCAGGGAAGGCCTTGTGTATTTCAGCAGGACAATGCAAATCCACATACTGCAGCTATTACAACAGCATGGCTTCGTAGTAGAAGAGTCCGTGTGCTGAACTGGCCTGCCTGCAGTCCTGATCTTTCACCAATTGAGAACATTTGGCGCATAATTAAACGAAAAGTCCGTCAAAGGAGACCTAAAACTCTCCAGCAGCTGGAAGCCTGTATTAAACAAGAGTGGGGTCAAATTCCAATGGCTAAACTCAAGAAACTTGTCTCTTCAATGCCCACACGCCTCCACTCTGTGTTAAAAAGAAGAGGGGATGCTACACCATGGTAAACAGGCCCCTGTCCCAACTTTTTCGAGACAGGTAGCAGCCATCAAATTTGAATTGAGCTCATTTTGTGGATAAAATTGTCAAATTTCTCAGTTCAACATTTGCAATGTTGTCTCTGTTCTATTGTGAATAAAATACTGGCTGGTGTGATTTGAAAGTCATTGCGTTTTGATTTTATTCACAATTTACACTTTGTCCCAAATATTTCGGAATTGGGGTTGTATAAATTCCTTTCAAAAGCATGAATAATTATCAGAGATTAACAATTTTTAATGTTTTAAATGTACTTGTAAACTGATTTGTTGCATATGTTTGTTTTTATATACACACGTTCATATACAGTTGCAAGAAAAAGTATGTGAACCCTTTGGAATTCCCTAGATTTCTGCATAAATTTGTTATAAAATGTGATCTGCTCTTCATCTAAGTCACAACAATCGACAAACACAGTCTCCTTAAACTAATACCTCACAAACAATTATATGTTTTCATGTTTTTATTGAACACAACATGTAAACATTCACAGTGCAGGGTGGAAAAAGTATGTGAACCCTTAGGCTAATGACTTCTCCAAGAGCTAAAGAGTCAGGAATCAGCCAACTTGGAGTCTAATCAATGTGACGAGATAGGATGTGTTGGTTAAAGCTGCCCTACCCTATAAAAAACACACACCCGTTTTGAGTTTGCTATTCTCAAGAAGCATTGCCTGATGTGAACCATGCCTCGCACAAAAGAGCTCTCAGAAGACTTACGATTAAGAATTGTTGACTTGCATGAAGCTGGAAAGCGTTACAAAAGTATCTCTAAAAGCCCTTATGTTCATCGGTCCACGTTAAGACAGACTGTCTATAAATGGAGACAGTTCAGCACTGTTGCTACTCTCCCTAGGAGTGGCCGTCCTGTAAAGATGACTGCAAGAGCACAGCGCAGAATGCTCAATGAGGTGAAGAAGAATTAGTGTCAGCTAAAGACTTGCAGAAATCTCTGGTACATGCTAACATCTCTGTTAACAAATCTATGATAAGTAAAACATTAAACAAGAATGGAGTTCATGGGAGGACACCACAGAGGAAGCCAGTGCTGTCCAAAAAAACATTGCTGCACGTTTGAAGTTTGCAAAAGAGCACCTGGATGTTCCACAGCACTACTGGCAAAATATTCTGTGGACAGATGAAACCAAAGTTGAGTTGTTTGGAAGGAACACACAACGCAGTGTGTGGAGAAAAAAAAGGCACAGCACATCAACATCAAAACCTCATCCCAACTGTGAAGTATGGTGGAGAGGACATCATGGTTTGGGGCTGCTTTGCTGCCTCAGGGCCTGGACGGATTGCTATTATCGACGGAAAAATGAATTCCCATGTTTATCAAGACATTTTGCAGCAGAACTTAAGACCATCTGTCCGCCAATTGAAGCCCAACAGAGGATGGGTGATGCAACAGGACAACGACCCAAAGCACAGAAGTAAATCAACAACAGAATGGCTTCAACAGAAGAAAATACGCCTTCTGGAGTGGCCCAGTCAGAGTCCTGACCTCAACCCGATTGAGATGCTGTGGCATGACCTCGCGAGCGATTCACACCAGACATCCCAAGAATATTGCTGAACTGAAACAGTTTTGTAAAGAGGAATGGTCCAAAATTCCTCCTGACTGTTGTGCAGGTCTGATCTGCAACTACAGGAAACGTTGGTTGAGGTTATTGCTGCCAAAGGAGGGTCAACCAGTTATTAAATCCAATGGTTCACATTCTTTTTCCACCCTGCACTGTGAATGTTTTCATGTTGTTTTCAATAAAAACAAAAACAAGAAATTGTTTTTGAGATATTAGTTCAACAAGACTGTGTTTGTCTATTGTTTAGACTTAGATGAAGATCAGATCACATTTTATGACCAATTTATGGAGAAATCAAGGTAATTCCAAAGGGTTCACATACTCTTTCTTGCAACTGTATATGGGTCTGTCTCAGAAACTGGGCCCATTAGTGGGTACCCCTCTAGAAATACTTGTAGTTAATAAAATATTTCGTTTTGAATGGTGGCATTTGTTTTTATTTGAAATATGATAATCAAATAAATAGTAAACACAAAAGTGGGTAGTTTAAGTGAATATTACATTGAATGATTGGAAAAAAATAAACAAAATTCATTGCAAAATGGCTGCTTTTACCGTGACATGGAAGAGGATGAATTACATTTCTGTTGCGTGAAATATTTGTGGTCCACTATAACATTCACAATTTTCATGAGTTATCTTATTTAATTATTTTACACAATGAAATATTGACGTTTCCACATAATCATGTGAGTAATGTTAAAACCTTCGACTTAACATTTGATCACTTTCGTAACGCCTTTTTTTTTCCGACCAGTCTTACCACACGAATGTGAGTTTATTTACTCAAATGAGAAGCCTTGATGTCATATTATATACGTCATCCAAATTGTAATTGAAAATCACTACACTTCATGGAATTTAAGTTATAATCACGCAATTTTGTCTTTCGTAGCAGGTTCTGAAAGTTCCGTGTATGTTTCCTAGATATTATGTTACGCCAGTAGACCATCTTTCCCGTATTAAAAAGGATATATAATTATTAGGTAATAATTTCTCACTGTAAGGTGTCCCTTTTCTGCACGGAAGGATATCAATTAACATTCTGTATGTCTAGACTGAAATTTCCCCTCGCGAGAGGTCATGTTTGTGTATATTTCCGTGCGTGAGGTGGCTGTTACGCGAGTGATATCGGCGATTATCAAGTTGGTCTGCGACAATATTCACACGTTAAAGGTGAGTTTTTCACTCGTTATTTTTAAATTTCCACTACATATATGGAACAACAGTGCTTATTTTTTCATTTTGCTTCCATGTTTGTATTGTTTACTTATTTGTATCCGCAATAAAAATGTATTCGACTTTGTTACGTTAGTGATGACAAAGTGTATTACTCAATAATTGACATTGGCTTTGCATAATGATTTCAAATATACATGTTTATATCTCAATATCGTTATGACTTATAATCTCGTGCAAAAAAAAGGTTGTACCTCTAGGACCATCTGCACACACAAAAAAATAAACCCAAGAAAAAAGATGAATATTGATGAACCTCTGAACTTAAGATTAAATTTAGAGAGAATAATGATAACAATGTTAAGTATATATTTTACTTTAATGTCTGCTACCAATGAAACAAAAATATGTTGAATAAAAATTATATAGTCGTTATTAAATAGACTTTTTCATTCCATTTTCGTTTCCATGTTACGCGAGTGATCTGCTAACACGTCATTAATGTTTTCCACATTGCTGGTCATATAAAACAAGATGCTATGTTTTTCTTCTTAAACATCAAAGAAGACCCCTCGAGGTATATATAAATACCTAAAAACATTGTTTTTTAAAATTAATTTTTTAAAAATAATGTCACAATTGAGATTCCAGATTCAGAGACGGACCCATATGCAAATATCACACTCAGTAGATGCTGCTCCTCTTCATTTGGATGATTTTTTTTTCTCCAATTGAATGCATTCTGCAGTCAGTTGTGAAACTAAAGTCCACCGGTTGCTCTCTTAAGGTGAAAGATTTACTGTTGTTGTCTCCTGAAGGGTAATATTATCACCCTTTTGAAGCCAGCAGGAGATGGTTGCTGACCCCCCTTCACCCTAAGAGTATGCAGTGGGTCCCTCGGCCAAGGTGAGCTTTTCATTGATTAGAATCACTTGTAGCTATCTGGCTTGCTTGACTGCACTTCTGCTTTACAGCTTTCCCCTATGCATTCAGGATAGGAGTTGTCGAGAGGTGAGGATGCCAGGAAAGTGCCATTTTATTTCTGTTTTATCCCTTTGGTATTGTACAAAAATATTTTACAGCTGACCGCACTTATATTTACACAGTCAAAATGAGTTAAAGTTATAATGAGGTAAAGTTTATATACAGTGTTTAACAAATTTATTAGACCACCTGTCATAAAAAAACGAGAAAACATGAATATTTAAGAAATTTTTAAAAAACTTTTTCAAAACCAAAAATTGTTTTGTTATTTCTTTAGCAAATAAAGAACTGAATCCACTAAATAGTTCTTATTCACACATAGAAACCAAAAAAACTATATTTTGTATGGTTTCCTTTGGCCTTGATAACAGCTTGCATTCTTGCATTCAACCACAAAAACAAATTTTTATTTTCAGGAATGCTGTTACTGTTATTTGGCATCTTAATCAAAAAATAATAATGTGCTTTACTATTTTTTTGTTTTTTTGTAAAACGGCAAATTCAAAAATTGATGGATAAAAACAATAATTATATTTTAGCAATAAAAATATCATTTCAGTTAAACAGCTTGTGCATACTGGTGGATTAACCTTTACAGAAATATAAAATTATTTTGGTAATTTTCAACACTGTTAATTTAGGGTAGCTATGGCATAAACCTTACATTGGGTGGTGATTTAATAAATTTGTTAAGCACTGTAACTGTCAAGTCTTTCCTCTCTTATGCAAAAATTATTAGCAGTTTTGCAACAGATACATGCCTATAGGCAGGGGTGTTACTAGGCATATTTTGGGGGTGGCTTTCCCCCCCTTCCCCCACAAAACAAATATGCCTGGCAAATGTTTTGCTGAAGTTCTAAATATTTGTTATAATCTAATTGCAAATGTGCTATTGAGTCCGTAAAAAGTTGATATTTTGTTGGTCTTAATGTGGGTTAATTTCAGCAACACAAGCGAATTGGGCTACCATAGATACACCTTAACTAAAGCATTTTTCGCGACTGGAATGACACATTAACTTCGCAAGAGACTTTATGAACAGAAAATCTGGAGAATCTTTGACTGTTAACTCTGTACTTTCTCAGGGAGCTTTGACATATATTCTGATTGGCCACTGAGTAAAGCTTGCTTATCATAGAGGAGCTGCTTCTGCCTGCTGGAGAGTCACCTGAGTGCACATGACGGTCATCTGACTTTGCTGTCAGATGATTGCTCGGCTGGTAATATGCTGGTTTATTTAAGCTTTCCATTCTGTGAAGCTACTCCTGGGCGCGCTTGCTCAACGACTCTCCTCCACCCCAGCAACACCCGTCAAGTATAGCATTCATTAACCCTGTTCTCTAATGACTAAATTGCCAATCTGTAACATTGTCTCTTCTTTTTGATGTCATTGTTGCTATAGGCTCTGTTCTATGGAGGGGGGGTAGTTGCAGCTTCCTGCCTTAGGTTCCACGCTTGGATGGACAGGGATCTCTCAGAACAAAGCCATATCCCCAAACCCAGTGTATGCATGCATGCCTGTATGAATTCAATAAAAATGTTCTTCTTGATAAAGTGGTCCTATCAGAACTAGGTTCACGTATCACGTGGATTATGGAAAATATGTGATACTAAGTAGCCCTCTTAAGCTAAAATGCCAACCAAACATTTTGATTTGTGGCAAGATATAGCTTAATAAATATTGCAAACCAGCTGCCATTTGCGGCAGTGCATTATAATCCTATGATGCATAGACTGCATAGACAAATGTTTTTTAATTGGTCCTATATTTAGGGAAAATGCTATAACCAGGGATCCATGAAACGGCAGCAATGTTCTCGAATGGGGCATTTGTTTACGTCAACATACGTCCACTTAAAGTGCATTTTTGCCACAGATAGGTCCAGATAGGTATTGAAAGCATTTGACAACATAATGGAAAGGATCCCAAAAATAGACCTGTGCCTAACGTTGCGGAAGTCTTGGTTAAGGACAAGTCTCACTCTGAAATCTCACGGGAGGAGGTGAGTTGTTGCAGAAGGACATCCATGAAAATGTTACTGGGAGTTACAGAGCGCCATCTAGGGAAGAGTGGAATACAGAGTTTAAATACAGAAAGCCCAGCATGGGGTTATCTCAAAGATTAAAAAAAAAAACTAGGGCTGGGCGATTAATCTGTTGCAATTATTTTAAGCGCAATGAAAGTAACTGCCACTATGGGGAAGACAGACACGCTTTTTTATAATCTTGTCTATGTCATACCTGATGCGGTGTTGAATCAGAATCAGAGGCCATTTGAAATGCTTTCGGAAAATAACTTCACTGACTTCGGCATTAACAAGTGACGTGCTGAACAGATCAAAGTTAAGGTCTGCAAAATCATCACCTTCTAGCTGACAATTGCTCTCACTCCCTTATTCTGAATGGGCAGACAGTCTAATTTATTTAGATATCTTTTTTGTTTGTCACAGTTTGAAATTTCAATGACCATGAAACATTATAGATTTGCCTGAATGTGTTTGCTACATTCAGTGGCAGGCACCAGAACTGGAAATTTGGGGGCTACAGAACATCCCTTTTATAACATCAGTTAGTCCTGGGTAGTTCTCAACCATTTTCCTTTATTGACACATTTTCCAATTATAATAATAATCCATTGGTAATTGAAGACACGGCTTCTCTCCTCATGCCATCCAACAAAATAATGGGCTAATTTCAGTACAGAAAAAATAATTTACTTATAAATTTCTTAGGCCTGTTAGACCGTGGGCCGAGGGTCAGAATTATTAACTTCCATGACCCAAAACGAGTAACTAATGAATTTTGAATTGATATTGTCCAGAAACACATTTGAAAGTATTCCGTTTGTAACTCAACAATCTTAGAAATCCACCATTATTTGAAAAAGATGAAAAAAGCCCCCTCAATAATTTTGATGAGGTACTCTAAAAATTTACCCAATCACAGCGGCCCATCTATAAATGCATCAGAATATCCTGTAGACAACAGCCAATCAGACGATTTGTTTCATCAAAGCGTCACTAGCAAACAGGTAGCTATGTTGTGGGATTCTGTGACAACAACAGTGTATTGAGTAACGATTAAACATGCTTATGTAACGAGGGATTGGGTGCATCTGCAACTGCGGGAAGAAAGAAGCCCAGAAAGTTTTTTTTTTTTTAATTGATTTGTCTTCAGGAATTGAGTGTGTTTAATAGCATTTTGGCTTTGCCGCGATAAATTGAGCATCCGACACTCCAACTGAAGCAATTACGATTTGTGATCAGCCTGGGGTGCATTTCCCAACAGCATAGTTGCTAACTTACATAGTTCGTCCATTAACAGTCAATGGGTCCAACTATGTAAGTTAGCATCTGCGATTTTGGCAAACGCACCACTGGTTTGAACAGGTGTATGGCTGCCGGCTGCACACTCGATACTGCATGTGGATAAGTGTTGCCCAATAACTGTCCCATGTGTGATGAGCGCCAGCTGAAGCTAGTCATTCCTGCCTGCCAGTATAGTTTCGCGCCACTCACATCAATCTTTCAATTACCTGTTTGGTCCTTTCATTGGTTCAGTTTCTACTTTCTATACTATTGAGTTCCTGCTTTGTTTAGTTTGCCTTTGTCTATGCTGGTTCGGTTCACTCCCTTTCGGGAGACTAAATTCTCTCTTTACTGAGAGCTTGCGCTTAATTGCGTCTAAATTTTCCCCCTCTAAATTTAACTATTTCAGAGTTTGCTTATCCGCGTCTCTGTGCTTTTACTACCAATTGTTGTTGCTATATTCTCCCTTTCTGGAGTTTGTAAGCTTTGTCTCTTTTGTATTTTCCATTGCCATTGTTACCTCTGCCAAGGAAGTTATGTTTTTGCTTCCGTTTTTTTATTTATTCGTTTGTCTGTCTGTTCACAGGATCTCTCAAAAACGGTTGCATAGATTTTAACCAAACTTTGCAGGATGTTAAAGTAGCACAAGAGGAACATGTGATAAAATTTTGGCAAAAAGGCCAAAATACTGCTGAGATATAGACTAAAGTTCAATTCCAGCTATGCTGGCGGAGGTATGGGCTCTCCCAAGTCCAGCTCAAGTTTTCTGTGTGCTTGTGTGCCTTTTGTAAACATAGTGCAATGACTAATTAACCAGTCGTTTTGCCTGCTTCTCTGCGCTTGGGGTCTCCCTGTATTCCTGCATGTAATAGTACTGATCGACCATCTCTAACCCCAGCAGAGACTTCTGTGCCACCTGCTCTCGTGGTGCCGCAGCAGGCTTCGACTGCACAGAACTGGGAGGAGATGCAGACCGCGGTACGGCAGCTTGGGGAGCATTTTCATGAACTCTCCGAGTCAGTTCGTTGCCTCGGTCAGGTATCTTCCTCCCAGGGAGGAGCGGTTGCACCATCTGCGGTCGTTCCCAGTCGGGAACCCCATTTCCATCCCCCATCGCCCCATGACTGAGAGCAATTTTTGTGTAGGGCGTTTCTGGCTCAATGTTCTTTGTTTTTTCAGTTGCAGCCATCTGTGTTTCCTGATGACTGCTCTCGAGTGGCGTTCATTGTGACTGTGCTCACGGGGCGGGCCCAGGACTGGGGAACAGCGGTCTGGCTCGGTAATCATTCCTGTGTCCAGACCACAGACAGGTTTGTCGCTGAGATGCTCAGAATTTTTGACCGGACGTTGCAGGGCAGAGAGGCAGCCACTCGGTTGGTCTCTCTGAGGCAGGGTTGACGCTCGGTAGCTGATTAAGCCATCAAGTTTCGCATCCTCGCTTTGGACACCGGCTGGAACGACCGGGCTTGGAGTGATGTCTTCTATCACAGCCTCAACGATTCCGTTAAGGAGGAGTTGGCGGCTCGTGAGTATCCCGATTTATTTCAGGAATTAGCTGACCAAGCCATCCGTATTGACAATCGTGTTCTTCAACGCAAGAGGGAGAGAGGAGATTTTCAGAGTTTATCCCAGGCCTTTGATTCAATGAACGTCTCTTTCTCACAGTGACTGGATGCCCCGGCTGAAGCGCCGATGGAGCTTGACCGTTCGCGGGTCACCCGGCTGCTGTGCTAAGTGTGGCCAAGTTGGACACTACCCTTGGGAATGTCCAGTAAAAGCCAATGCCCAGTGATGATTGGACAGACACGGCTGGGCACGGTTTCTACTCGCTCTCCACAGCCATGCTGTCTGCTCCCGGTCACTTTGCGCTTCGGTCCCGACCGACTTGAGGCCTCTGCTCTGGTCGATGCGGGGTCAGACACGAATTTCATTGACCGGGAGTTGGCTCGCAGGCTCAGAGTTCTTCTACACAGCTGCAGCAGAACAAGAATGTCATATGTTTACCATTCTGCAGTGTATGCCCTTGGCTTTTTAAACCCTTCAAGCATTGTTACAGCTTATGTAATATAAAAATAAGAACAGTAAAGGCTGATTTCTTGGAACAAATATTAAGCAGGTTACATAAATGAAAAATAAGAACAGTAAAGGTTTCATTAAAAAAAATATTAAGCGAGTTACATACAGTAACTGTGATCCCGAGCAGTCCATCAGCAGTGACAAAGGCCGTCGAAAACCACATCTTTCAATGCTTAGCAACCTACACTTCCCGCAGTTTACTTTTCCCGACTAATTGGTAGAACCGGCCTCAGTCTAATTTATTTTCGATACCATTTTTTTTACATTGCACCAGAAAATTGAGGCGTTTACTTCTGCCCATGCACAATTCTGTGTGGAGTCTGCAAGTTCTCCCTAAGTTCGCGTGGGTTTGGTCCAGGAACTCTGCTTTCTTCCCACAGTCCAAAGACATGCATGCCAGGCTAATTAGAGACTCTAAATTGCCCGTTGGTATGAGTGAGCGTGTGGATGGTGGGTGCGCCCTGCCTTCCACCCATAGTCAGCTGGAATAGGCTCCATCTCCCCTGTGACCCTAGTGAGGAAGAAGTGGTATAGACAATGGATGGATTTCCAGGGTGTTTCCATATATAATGTAAACTTATAATATAGGCTGTGAATTCTCTATATAATCCATCAAGCCATTGATTTTAACCAGTGCCCCTGGATCTCTGGAATTTAAACAGCCCCAAAACATCACTAATCAACCATTCGATTTCACTGTGAATACGAAATGCCTCTCCTTGCATGCGTTTCCATTTTTAATGCTAAACATGTTGATTCAAATGATCAAGTTTAGTTTTACTGGACCTTTGCATCTTCGTCTAGTCATAATTAAAATGACTAAATTACAAGTGCTTGCTTGTCTCTCTTTGGATCAGAGAAGTTTTCTCCTAGGAACTCTTCCGAAGAACCCGTGATAATGAAGGTGGCCTGCACTTTTGAAAGCTGGTGATCATAAGATGCTGCCAATTCTAGCCATTATTGTTCCACATGATTTTTGGGGATTTTTTGTTCTCTCAACAGTTTTCATTTTTGAATAATCACCCTAAACTAGTGATCAGTGGGAGGTTTCATCTTTTGTGGATCTTCCTCTTCAGATTTATGGCGGTCAATGACTATTGGTTTCTTTTGAGCTGCGGTTTTTTTTTTTTTTTTTGGATGACAGATTTTTCTCATGTGAGCTAATTTTTATACCATAATGAAGCAAGAAGTATTGAAATGACAATATGTGTCTAAAAACTTTGACAAACCCTTAAAGTGCCAATCACTGCTATAGCCGCAGAAGGCATAGAATATATGAAGCAAAATTTCAGATTTTAGCCTTCAAAAGGTCAACAATTTCAGTTGGCAAATTGGTTAGTAATGAACTTCTTACTGCATATTTTTTAACGATTGTAATGGATTTTAATAAAACCTGAAATACTTTCTTCCACAACTGCCTGCTCGTCCTGCTTTGTTCCCATCTCAGTGCTTCAATAACAATACCTTGCATTTTGAGATATTTTTTCTCCCGAAAATCAGATATTATCAGTGGGGAGGCCAAAAGCCTAAGGCATGAATCTTTAAAAAAAATTCACGCTTTCAAAAGATGAAGCTGAACAGTCCTGCTTTTTTCCCCATGAAACAACTGCAACTGTGGTCTTTGTTACAAATTGCAGTCACTCACTCCAGGAAGTTTAGTAGGGAGGTTAGCTGGGACGTTTAATGTGACTCACGCACAGAAAACTCGTAAGATGTAAACTCTAAAAGGACAATACTCTGAGCAGAGTCGCAGAAAGTCGAGTCTTGTCTGAAGTACCCCCAACATTCACTGAGACCTACAACTGAACGTTGGGAGTGAAAAATACAAAATTCACTACAAATCATATGCAATACCTCTAACAATATTACTGAGGATGAGAGAGAAAATGTTTTGTTCTTGGAGTCCGGTGAAACATCAGATTGGTCAGAAGATCGTGAAATTCGAGTAGGAATTTCGACAACTGGAATAGGTCGGCCGTATCGTTATGAGCCCCAGGTGGAAGCAGGTTTTAGAAACTCAATGCAATGTCTGTGATGCAAAATAAATAAAGTAATTTTTTGTGGTGTTCAGTCGGCAAAAGTGGGAGCTTATAGAACAGTGGTGCCTGGTGAACTTAAAATTGAATCTCTTACGTAAGTGTTGATTGAATAATTGCTGACTATGCGAGGAACGTTAATATGCTACTTAACTCACACCGAACGCGTGAGAGTTGACAGGTGTGCGTTATTAATTAAATCTGGCCAAACTTTGATAATGTTGAGAGTTTTTGGAGTTTCTGTAATGGTAATTTAAATGAATGATTGAAAACAAGTCATGACCTGTTCGTCAACAGTGTTGTCTCAGCCAGTTAATCAGCACAGTTAACCTGAGCTCTGTTTGTTAACAGTGTGTGGTGAGCTATGAGTGGTCCTGCCAAATATGTTGTTGTTTTATCACATTGATACTGCCTTGAAAACCCCATCAAAGCAGTATTAAGCACTGTTAAGTGTGAGCAATCATCGGTAATTTTGGAACTGTGGATGAAGCAGGACAAATAAGTGAAAGTAAGTTGAACTTATATAACGCTAGCTGTAATAAATACCACTTTGTGACTGTTATAAATCATAATTTAAGAATACGATGTAACGTTATGGCACTGCATCTCACACTGTCCATGATCACCTCACACAGCTTTGAAATCTGAAAGACTAACTTTACCGTTATCTAGCGTGATAAGTTTTTACGAAAGTTGGCGTAATTAGCTCCACCACAAATCTGACGTTAGCTGGCAGATTACATAAATATACAAACATAAACACTTTGAACAGTACAATACGGATGATTTATAACAGTCAGAAAGTGGTATTTATTATGGCTAGCATTATAAAGCACAACTTTCTTGTCCTGCTTCATTGAAAACTCCCTAAAGAAACTTCCGGGTCACCGAGCCGTCGGGAATTGTAGTCCCAGAGTCACTTTTGTTGTGGGTTTTGCAGTTGTATTGTGACATTTGCAGTTGCGTTGTGGCTTTTGCAGTGGTGTTGTGGGTTTTGCATTTCCCTTGTGGCTTTGGCAGTTGTGTTGTAGCTTTTGTATTTGCGTTGTGGCTTTTGCAGTCGTGTTGTGACATTTGCATTCGTGTTGTGGCTTTTGCAGTTGTGTTGTGGCTTTTGCATGTCCGTTGAGGCTTTTGCAGTTGTGTTATGCCTTTTGCATTTCCGTTGTGGCTTTTGCAGTTATGTTGTGGCTTTTGCATTTCCGTTGTTGCTTTTGTATTTGCGTTGTGGCTTTTGCAGTTGTGTTGTGACATTTGCAGTTGCGTTGTGGCTTATGCAGCGGTGTTGTTTGTTTTGAATTTGTTGTGGCCTTTCTGGGCCACCTTATGAACGGGTTTTCCGATGATAAAAATATGCCATTGGCAGTTCAATGAGTTATCTGCACGGCTTCCTCCTTAATGCAATGTGAAAATGTTTTATTGACTTTACAAAAAAAGAAACTACGAAATTAACTTATGTTTGCTTTAAGCACATAATGTTTACTTACAACAAAGAAAGCAAAAATTAGCAACAAAAATCCACAAACAGGGTTGATTGAAATGGAATTTGTCCCAATGATGCATTTTCTGAGTTAAATTACTGAGGAAAACCTGTCGACTGATAATTTTGAGCATTTTTGGAGCTTTGCAATGTTAAAATAAATTAATAATTGTAAAGTTTAAGAAAAATAATCATTTTCAAGGGATGTACAGTGCTTCACCAATTTATATTGCACCATCCATCACCGGTGTACAGTACTCGTATGACCACGGCCGTGTGTGGCGTAACTAGCCCTGCTTGCTTAGATTTACACGGTAACATTATTGTGATTTGCCATTGTTTATTCCTGCTGACTGACATGGGATGCAGGGTTCTGCCCCGGATGCTCGGAGTGCTGGTTGAAGACTTGTTTGTTTGCGAGCGCGCGAGCTGGAAAATTTTTGCGTCAATTCAACAGCAGATATTGCCTCTGAGTCACCAGATTACTGTGTTTCGTTCATGTGCTCCTCGGTGCGTAGCGAGATGCCTCTAATTTTCAGAGATAGATAGATGCCATATTCATAAACTTGTTTTTCTATTTTGTATCCAAATACTTTTGATTAAATTTCTGAATACAACTTAACAGTCATTTATGTTTCAAACATTTCTTCAGCGGCGCCCGTTGGACAGAGAACAAGGAGGGCGATAAACGTCTTTAAACTGCTTATTAGTCTTGATCTGTTTCAGTCATTTTTCTTCATAAAAGATACTTTAACTCTCCCTTCACAGGTGTAGCTAATTGTCTTCGTTAAGACGAGAGATAAAATGCGTCAACTGAACGCAAAAAAGTGCACATTTCTGGCTTTGTAAGATGTGGCAAAAGTTAACACGGGAAATCCACAGTTGGTTTTTTTTTCATGAAGGGTTACCTATTAAGGCAAGTGAATTAAACATTTTTATTGAATTTATTATTCACTTGCCTTGCCATTTCAATAAAAGGGAAACTGTGTACTTAACTGCAAATGGATTTTTCATATTGTTGGAAAACGTGTTAACCAAGAACAATGATTAAAATCGGGTCAATAATCTCATCCGTTTCAAGGTGTTTTCCACCCCCTCGGTTTTCCGTCCACCGACCACCACTGTTATAAAACGCTGATAGATTAACATGTAAAGAATGTTACTGTCCTAGACAGATTTATTTAGTTTTGCTGTCGTTTATATAACAAGAACACTTTTCTCTCAACATGTAAAGTACAGCGCAACAGAAATCAATCACCCTGCCTGATTATAATTGCCTGTCTTTCATTAGATTGAGACAACCGCACCGATCATTTCCCCAAAGCCTCAGATTCAATTCCCCATGAATACCCAGCACACGCAGGCTCGGATGGCACTCGGTGTTTCCATCACTGTTGGGCAGGTTTTTCAGTATCAATGAAGACCAGCGCAGACGGGGTGTGGGTCAAATACGAAAGTTCGCTATTCTGACAGTAACAAGATGGGAGGAGCATATTTAGGGTCATTTATGTTTTGTTTCTAGCGATTTTATTGGACACTGGATGCATTCATTTTAACTGATCTTTGAAAAAATGGTGCCGGTCGGGAAAAGCACTAGCTATCTGAACTGAGTGGTGGTCGGTGCATTCCGAGTGTTGGTTGGCGCCGACCACCGCCGACCAGCATCGGCAGATCCCTGGGGATGGTGCATATTTCAACTTGCAATGTTGCATCAACCTTAGATATTACAGGGAGACTTATGCATGCCAGCTGCCTCTCACTGCCCACTAATGAATAACAAACATGTAAGTGCAGCATGCAATAATGAGATGGTAGTTTTAGGCCACAATCTATGCAGAAAGTAAACATGAGATGGATAACTTTTATGTTCTACAAAAAAGAAAACTATATCTAGATGCACTTTTTCGATAAGCTGACTTTGCACCAGTAAACTTCCTTTCCTGAGATGACGTATACGATCGCAAAACTCACATTCGTGGCAAGTGAACTTTTAAGGGACGGGGCTCAGGAAGTTAAAAAGTACACACAAATTGGATATAAATTTCTGTTTACTTCTTAGAGATTTCACAGGTGAAACATGCATAAAATCTCAATCAGTATTCATATGTACATGTAAAAATGAGGAAAATTATTTTGATTACATGGGACCTTGAGGGGACCCCAAGAATGAGCCCCACATTTTCTCTGATACAAAAACCCTAAACATTCACTTCAATGGTAATAAATAAAAAAGGGACATCCAAACAGACATCACACAGAAAAAAAGGACTTCACCATTTTATACATTCATTTTACACCAGATTTATCAAAACATAGAAAAACAATTATTCTTGGAAATTAGAGGGTATATTCACTCTGCAACACTGCTCACATCTCTTTGGCTGGGCTGTTCTACAACAGGAGTGGAGTCCCACATGGGTTGCTGGATGTGCTCAGGAATTTTCATGAGCTCAGTCTAGACATGTGAAACAGATTGAAAAAAATGAGGAATGACAGCCACTGATGCAATACATCCTATACATCCAAGTAGTATCAAAAACACACACACACACACACACACACACACAAACAGACAGCAGAGATGCCAACTTTTGAAAAATGGAATTAGGGAGATTTATTTTGGCAAGCCGAACTGAGGTCGCAAAGCAAGCTGGATTTATGGGTGGGGTCCAGGGGAAACGCCCCTGGCAGGGGTCAAGGGGGCAGTGCCCCCAGAAGCACCTGGAGTTCAAGGTTTTGAAATGTCTCTTTTCACACTCTCTGATAAGCATTTTACTAATTAGACAATTATGAAAGATGCCTGGAGTTTTTCCATCAACATTTGTTGTTTTAATTGTTTTTACACTTCGCGTGACGCACACACACAAAAGATGTACATTAAGTTTGATAACATACATGAATTACTATAAAATCTGATATGGTACTCAAGACTTGCATCATTAAGAATGTGCTATTGGAAAACCATTTTTTTTCTTTAAATGTATTGATTTGTTAACTTCATGGTAGTATCAAAACATACATTTCTGGGACCATTCTTTTTTTTTGGTAGTATTCTTAGCTTTCAGCAAAGATTCTGCTATATTTGCACCATTACTTAAAGATGAAGACGGTGGAAAAGATGATCAAATTCAAACTTGCAAAACACCTGGAACATTTCAAAAATGAAAGGCATAATTACAAAGATGTTCCAATGCGCACAATTTTGTCAACCTTTCGATAGCATTGAAATGTTGTTTTAAGGGAAAAGTATTGTTAGCTCAACAACATGTTAAGTAATTTGCACAAGTAGCACAACCCTAAAAGTTCACAACACAAATAACTATGCCTAACGTGACAACAAATTATCTCCTAGATCTAGATACCAAATATTGCGCCAGATTACATTCAATCGCAGCACGAGTTAAGTCCAACCACCGGCCCGCTCAAGCAAGGCCAGGTCGATGGAGTCTGCGAAAAACTTTTTGGACTGCAGCTACTCCACAAACACAGCAGAGACCAAATTAACTTTGGCTGTGATCTTGCGTGACAGCAAACTAAATTTTTAAAGTGTGTGTTCAAGTTATCCTGGTAAAGCCATCAAAAATAATCGCAATTCAAATACAGAACTACCCACCTGGATCTGTATGAAAATTAACTAATCCTTAAAATTACAGAAACATAATCTACTGCAGCATAGAAGTAACAAGGTGCAGGATCTAAATGAAATACCAAAAAACATGATCACAGTTCCGAACTCGACTCAAAATTTTGCAAAATCGATTTTTAAATGGAAGATATATAAATCAGTTTGATTCAAACGGAATGCTGACCTAGCATTGGCTCACTTTACCACCGTGTTTAATCGTGCTATGGATAAGCACGCTCCGGTTATGAGACTTAGGGTTAAGAATAGAAGAAACCCATGGTTTTGAATGCCTTATCCACTGAACTACACATCAGGGATGAAGCATGGTTTAAAGCTAAGGAAACCCAGGCACTTTATGACTGGCAGGTTTTTAGAAAACTAAGAAATAAATGCTGCTCACTGATTAAAAAGGCAAAATCTGATTATTTTATCTCGTCACTGGCCAAAAGTCAGGGTAATCCCCCTAAATTCTGGAAAATTTTCAAGTCCCTGAATTTTAGTCCTCCCCAATCTCTTCCACACTCCATCCACACTGATTCTGGTCTTATAACTGATAAACACAAAATCTGCAATCTTTTTAACCAACATTTTGTCGCGGCTGGAAACCTTTTTGAAAATTTTATTATTCAGTCCACTACAGGAGATATGTCTGACCTCAGCTCTAGTTCATTCACGAATTCTCCAACACCTATAGTTTTGTTTTCATTTAGGGAATTTCAAGTGCATGAGGTCTTGCAAGAATTGAAGCAAATTGATGTGAATAATTCCACTGGAGAGGATCATCTAGTTCCAAGTCTTTTGCGTTTAGCAGCCCCAATGATTGCGCATTCAATAACTAATATTTTTAACTTGTCATTATCGATGGGGACTATTCCCAGTGTATGGAAAGCTGCTCATGTTTTTCCATTATTTAAGGGTGGTGATCCCAGTTCTGTGAACAGCTACTGACCCATCTCAAAATTGCCTTGCCTGGATTTTGGAATCCCTCATTAAGCAACAACTTTGCAGCTTTTTAACTTTCAACAACATTTTAACTTCACAACAATCTGGCTTCAGGCCTGGTCATAGCACCATTGCTGCAGCCTCAGTGGTTATAAAGGATTTGGAATCAGCTATGGATAATAAACAAAAATTTGCAGCCCTATTTATTGATTTAGCAAAAGCTTTCGATACAGTAGACCATTTCATTTTATTAAAATAGTTGTCCTCCATTGGTCTTGATTTTGTTGCCTGCTTGTGGTTCCAGGACTACTCATCTAATAGAAAACAAGCTATTATGCTTGAGGATGCAAAGTCTCAATTTTTAAAAGTGACGAAAGGAGTACCCCAATGATCCATACTTGGACCAATTTTATTCACAATTTAAATAAATAATATTGCTCGTAATATTGCAAATTGCAAGGCTCATTTTTATGCAGATGACACATACTCCTCTGCGCCAACGTATGCCCAGGCCCTTAGCTACTTGCAATCAGCTTTTAATCATATTCAACACGCTCTAGCTGATCTGAAACTTGTTTTAAATACTGATAAAACTAAGTTCATGTTTTTTTCTGCATGGAATGCAATTATGCCAAATGACTCAATTTTCTCAGTGACTGGTGCTAAAATTGAGCAAGTTCAGTCTTACAAATATTTGGGTATCTGGCTGGATCACGACTTTTCCTTTAAAACAGGTGTCTAACTTGTCCAAGAAAATTTGAGCAAAAATTGGGTTTCTTTTCTTTTTCTTTAAACAGTAGGAAGAGGATTGTCCAGGCAACAATCTTACTCTTATTTGATTATGGGGATGTCCTTTACATGCATGCCTCTGACAGTACTTTAAGACCTTTGGACGCAATTTATCACAGCACTCTGCATTTTATCACTGGAGATGGTTTCCACACTCATCACTGTGTTTTATATAGTTCATTAGGGTGGTTTCCCCTTCATTTTAGAAGGAAGCTCCATTTTATTTTATTTATTGATAAAGCATTACTTGGCAAACTTCCTTCTCATCTTACTAGGCTTTTGTCCATCAAAATCAGAAGCCAGCATGTCAGATCGCAAGCGTGGATTTTGTTGGAGGCACCCAGGACTAGAACAAATTTGGGCTGTCCTGCTTTTAGCTCATTTGCACCCTATGTCTGGAATAGACAGACTCTCTGAAGCTTGATTGTCTCATTCCATATGAGTCCTTCAAGAGTCGACTGTGGGAGACGTTACTTGAGGAGGCCAGATGTTCTTGCCTTTAGTTTTAACTGTGGACTTGTCCTTTGTATTTGTATGTTCTACTTATTTTATTATTCTCTTTTTATTTCTAATTGTATTTTAAAGTTTGTTTTCCTTTATTCTGCAATTGTTGTTTGTAATTGTGTGAATTTTATTGAGCTCTGTGTTAACCGACTTTGTAACTGTTTGATTGTATTCAGGGCTCCCCTGAAAAAGAGACCTCGGTCTCAGTGGGACTTCCCTGTAATAAAAAGGAAAAATAAAAAATTCCAGGGGATTCTGACTATCATTTCAAGAATCTAGTGAGCAAATTGAATGTGATGTATTTCACTATAGCATCTGAATAAACCAACAAAAATCATATTTGATGTTTTAAAGGAGCAGTATGTAAGAAATGTATGTTAATTAATCATAAAATGGCCCTGATATATCACCCGACATTAAGGAATGATGTTAATTTTAAATACTTATATCACTGACAACAGAAGTCCAGCCAGAATATTCTCATTACAAAAGCGAAGTTGCAGCCCACAACTAATGTTGACGCTGTCATTTTGTGTTTTGGCCTGTTGCGCCGCCCTCTACCTATCTCCCAATCACGAAGTCAGTAGCATTTCAGCATCCAGATTGCCAGTTACCACTAAGCTGCAGCTACCAGCGTTTCGGAGCACAAATGTCTGGCGTTACTAAACCTAAAAGGCCTCGTTATGATTCCGAAATACGTCGTGACAAAGTCAGAAACGAAACAATGATCTGTATAGGACATGCCTTTGAAAGATGGAGACGACCGAAAGCGGAGAAGAATTTGAAGACCGACGCCGAAGTTGCCAATTTTCTCCTGGACAGGTAAGATTCAGCCAAGTTTGGCTAACTTAATTCTATTTAATGTAGGCATGGACACTTCAAATATTCTCTGCAGTCGAAAAAACGTTACGTATGTTCATTCATGGTACATTAGTACGTATGCAGGTGGGTCATCGAACTGACCAGGTAACAAATTGTTTGTGAAATAAAAACATTAGCAATGCATTATTAGAATCCGTTTCTCTGGCATTATGCCGAGACGCTGTGGAAACCATTTCAACGGTAGCACAGCCATTATGGCAATAAGAAATGTAACTGAGACAGTACAACGATCAATACGTCCTCATTCATTCTTTACACATATTATAGTATGGACTTCAGTGGGCTATCCACACAGAAGAGTGATGAGCAAGTTGACCAATATGACCATTGCTAAAGTTAGTTAGCAGGGTTTCCCGCAGCGCTTTATAGTTAGGGCGGCCGCCTTGACAACAAATACCCCCCGCCTTGACTACATCCCCCCCCCAAAATAAATAAATAAATAAATAAATAATTCTGCAGCATCCATGCATGCATACACAGTAAAATAAGGCCGCATCGCGATGAGGCCGAATAGCGGCCGGCATCTGTTGGTTAAATATGTTACTGCGCCATCTATCACCTGTTGCTATGCCAACGTTATTTTTTTGTATCGGGAAGAAGCTAATTATCCAGATATATAATAACCTGACGTTGTCGTGGGAAAGACATGAGGAGGTAAGATAATTATTCATCTAAACTAAACATTTGAATAGTGTCTCCTATCAACTGCTTGCCCACATACTCGGTTTCATTAAGACAAGCTATATGCAATTTGTTTAGTTTCTTATCAAGGCTACCGATGTGTTTGCGCGTGGCTTTCTGCTATGTTTGACAATTGCACGTGGTTTTCTCTAGTGGCTTTCTGCTATGTTTCACAATTGCACGTGGTTTTCTCTAGTGTACAGTAATGGATGGGAAAAAGCAGTCAAATATATCAGGGTACTTTATTCAAAGAAGCCGGCCTACTTCACCATCTGCGCGTAATTATGAGATAAGGTTTATATTTTTTTTATCCTGTGAATCCAATGCGCTTCCGTACATAATACCGTTCTCCTCTCCCCAGACATAAGCACAACCTCAAAGCATTTGGGGAATTGAAGTCAAAACAGATAAATTCATTTTCCGTTCTTACATTAATTTTCATTTAACCCTTAAGGACGGTTGTGCGCATTTTACGCACTTTTCATTCTTCTTTTTTTTTTTTGATAATTTTGGGATGAGAGCGCACAGGAAACATCATGTTTTTGGAGTTAAAATACTGGACTTCACTCAAATATTATCAAACCAGGAGTGTAAGAAACAACTCCGATATGTCAGGATTGAACACGGTGATTTTCTGCTTACTGTGTGTACACAGAGTCAGATATTTTGCTCATTTAAATCATGCTTCAGACTAGGGCTGCACGATTCTGGAAAAAATGTGAATCACGATTTTTTTGTCTAGAATTGAGATCACGATTCTTCGGCACGACAAACTGAAATGTTTATTGTAGTAAGTAAAAAAAAAAAAAACAAAAAAAAACTGGCCATTAAAGTGCAGTTTAATAAAAAAGGTAAAAAGACAAAATAAGCAAAATAAGTGCACCTTAAGTGCTTTTTGACTCCACATGGCCCTGAACTAGGGATGCAACAATGTCAAACCGCAACTCAGCAGATGATACTGCTCAATTATAATGTCATATCAAACAGGCAGGCAGCGATGCAAGACCATCCGAGGCACATTAGCACACAAACAAAAGCCTGCACGGAGAGAAAGCAGCACGCTGACGGCATTCCAGCATAAACCAAGATTAGTTTTGGGGCAACCCTTTAAAGCCAAACCACGTATCATCCACCTATCATCCAACAGCAGTCTTGAAAAAATGGCTGTCAAACTTCTGTGGCCGTTTAAAATGCTTTTGGCACTTCGAAGTCAGCTCCATCACCTTGATATAATTAGCATACCCTAAATCTATTCCTGAATAGCTACTTTGCCCAACTAAAGCTGCTTTTCCACGAGCGTGAAACGCCAAGACGACAGATAACATTCAAAGTCAATGCAAAACGCGAATACATCGCGTGCATTCGTGTCTTCGCATTGATTTTGAATGCAATAATCTGTCGTGCGAATAATTCGCTTCGCGTTCGGTGGAAAAGCAGCTTAAAAATCAAGCAATTTAGCCATCAAGTACAACCTGCATGTAGCCTATAATGATTAAAAAGCGATTATAAAAAGTGGACATACCAAACAAGGCTTCCGTGTAAGAGTGCCAATAACCAATAACAATAAAACCATTTTAATACGGTCCTGGTTTTCAAAAACATAACTATATAGGCCGACGCAATGTGGAAAACATTTCATTAAGCCTATCCACCGTGAGGTGTGACATATTTTCGTATTTACATCAAATCGTCAAATGTAAGCCTATAAAAATAATCTGGCAAATGCACGCAGGTGAATCTGTGCAGTTTCCTGGTCATTTTAATCTCAAAATGTGACTGCCGAAAGAACAGTATAAAAATAAATTGGACCGTCTTCCGATTCAAATTTGTAATTGTGCGAATCAAGTGCTTGATTGTCAATTGAGCATGGGACCAAGGTGAGAACTATTGCTGTTTAGACAATGATAATTCTGCAAACCTTGACGTTGCTTTGTTCATGGCTTTGAATTTAGGCAACTGTATGGTCATGGGCGCATCAGGTCTGATTCGTAAAAAAAAAAATAGCGAGCTCGTCCGCTCGCCCGTTCTTGGAGTTAGGCCTATTATTAATGCCCTGGGTGGATTTTCATCGGTGTTCATTCTGCATTTATTTTTCCTGACAACAAACTTTCCTGCACTCTGCACTTCAACATTTGTCCGAGTCTCCCTCGCCGCTTCTGAATCTGCACTGCTAGCCAACTCCGTTCGAATCGAAAGACCACCGCCATTTACTGTTCACCTTCTCTGGCTTCTACAGGTACATGAACTCAAGTGAAGTAGAGCTGCTTTGCCATAGGATGAGCGCGAATGTAACGTCAATGCTGAGGCCGCCCCAAAGAGACCGCCGACTACTCACTTTCTTTGAAAACTACGAGTTAGTTTGCTCTGCGGCTCCTGAAATAGTGCTGGAAAATCGTTGACATTTAGAAATTAGATGGCGCGTAGGGGTGAATCGAGATCGCGATCTTCTGGCGATTTATCATGCAGGCCTACTTCAGACACACATTTGAGCGATAATTGGAAAAATGCCCAACTGTTGATATTTCTTTTCAGTGCTTTTTCTCTGACTCATATTTTATTGGGGAGGAATGAAGCATAAGATATCAAATAAAATTGAATGAGTTCCTACATCACCCATTTATGTGTCATGTTCGTGTGCTGGGTGACACTCACTTTTTTTATGGCTGATTTACAGCAAGCCTAACATCAAAAAAAAAAACAAAAACCAATCATCAATGTGTTGAATTATTAGGATCCTGTGTTGGTTATAACATAACATCACATAAATGGCGAGAACAGGCCGTTCAGCCCAACTAGGCTCGCAGGTTTCTTTATACTATTGTGAATATATCACTTCAGATACTCAATGACTCCGTTGTATCTAGCTTTAAGTCAAGCCTGCTCTTGAAAACTCCCAAGGTCTCTGCCTCAACAATATGGTCAGGCAAGCTATTCCACATTGAAATTACTCTTTGGGTGAAGAAATATTTCTGAATATCAGTGCTAAATTTACCTTTGGTCAACTTCCATTTGTGACCCCGAGTTCTACTAACAACACTTGGTCGAAGGAATCCTACATAAGTCACTTTATTAATCCCTTTGACATATTTAAAGACCTCAATCAGATCACCCCTAAGTCTCCTTTTCCTAGGACTAAAGAGATTAAGGATCTTCAGCCTCTTCTCGTAGCTTTCATCTTTTATACCCGGAATTAGCTTAGTGGCTCTTCTCTGAATTTTTTCTAGAGCCTCTATATCTTTCTTAAAGTATGGTCCCCAGAACTGTACACAATACTCCAGATGTGGTCTGACTAATGTGTTGTACAAAGGAAGCATCACCTCCTTGGATTTGTACTCAATACTTTTGGCAATGTATCCCAGCATCCAATTGGCTTTTTTAACTGCTACGGCACAATGGCTAGAGCCTGTAAGGGTTTGGTCAACAATCACTCCCAGGTCTTTTTTCGTGTGGAGCACATTCCAGTTTAAAACCTCCCATGAAGTAATCCCGTCTAATGTTTTTATTACCTACATGTACAACTTTACATTTCGCTACATTAAATTTCATTTGCCACATTTCTGCCCAATTCTGGATTCTATTTAAATCATCCTGAATCACTTTAGTGGACTCTAAACTATTTGCCAAACCTCCCAATTTAGTATCATCTGCAAATTTAACTAATTTGCTCTCAATATTCCTATCAAAGTCATTAATGTAGATGAGGAACAGCAGGGGTCCCAACACCGATCCCTGGGGGACGCCACTCCCCACCATACCTAGCTCAGATGAGATACCACTGACCACCACTCTTTGTGTTCTGTCCTGTAACCAGTTTTGAATCCACTTCAGAATACCTCCTGTAACTCCAATGGAGCTCATTTTAAAAACTAATCTCTTATGAGGTACTGTATCAAATGCTTTCTGAAAATCCAAGTATATGATGTCATAAGCCCTGCTCTGGTCATAAGTCTTGGTGGCCTCTTCAAAAAATTCCAGAAGGTTTGTCAGGCATGACCTTCCCTTACGGAAACCATGTTGGCTATCGCTCAAGATATTACGTTCAAGAAATAAGTCCAGATCATCTTTTATGATAGATTCCAGTATTTTGCATGCAATGCAAGTTAAACTGACTGGCCTGTAATTTCCTGGCTCAGTTCGGTCCCCTTTCTTATATATTGGTATAATATTGCCCCGTTTCCAATCATTTGGTATATCTCCAGTTTCTAAAGACTGTCTGAAGATGGCGGATAGCGGCTTAAAGATGATCTCACTAACTTCCCTGAGCACTCTAGGATATAAGCCATCAGGACCTGCCGCCTTATCTGCCTTTAGTGTATGCAACTTGTCTAATACTTCATTATCCCTAACCTCAATTTCTGCTAAATAATCTTGAGCATTGGACATGCCCTCAGGTCAAATAAAAACCCGCTCTGAGGTAAAATTCTCAACAAAGTAACTGTTTTAAGGTATCTGCAATATCCTTGTTATCATATAGCAGCGATCCATATTTATTCTTTATGCAGTTAACCTCCTCTTTGACTTTCCTTTTTCTGCTACAGTACTGAAAGAAGCGGTTAGGGTTAGTTTTTGCCCCCTCTGCAATTTGTCTTTCATACAGTCTTCTAGCATTCCTCAGCTCTTTTTTGACCACAGCCCGCATTTTACAGCATTCAGCCTTAGTGCTCCCATGGTTATCCTTTATGTGCATCTTATGAAGATTCCTCTTTTCCCTCAAACTCCTACAAATAGCTGTGGTCATCCACTGAGGATTCTGCTTTTTCAGCTTACTTTTGGACACCTTTGGAGTGAATTTGCATTGTGAATCAAGTAAAACCCCCTTAAATCTTTCCCGCATCTCATTTACAGACTCACAGTCCAGGAGTGTCTCCCATTTTATTTCACTTAGACATGAGCGTATCCTGTCAAAGTTTGCTCGCCTAAAATTGAAAATTTTTGTTTTTGAAGACACCTTTTTAACTTCCCATGAAACATCAAAATTAACAGTAGAGTGATCACTTGTCCCAAGTGGCTCCAGTACTTCAACATTGCTAATTCTATCTGGGTCATTACAGAGCACCAAGTCTAAAATTGCCTTCTCTCTTGTAGGTTTATTAACATACTGCACCAAAAAATTATCATTTATAACATCTAGAAATTCTTCCTCCCCCCTACGCTGTCCTTTCACCATTTCCCAATCGATACCAGGATAATTTAAGTCTCCCATAATAATAGTCCCTCCTCCTCTACAAGCTTGCGTAATCCTCTTAAAGAGCATTTCATTGGCAATACTGTCCAAAGCTGGCGGTCGATAGCATACTCCTATGTTTAAACCAGTCTCGTGTTTGCCTATGAGCCTGACCCAGATATCTTCACAGGGCAAGGAATGTTCAATTTCAGGAATTTCCAGCACATTTATGTTTTCGTTCACATAGAGTGCTACACCCCCTCCTCGCCTATTGCATCTATCCTTCCTAAAGAGCTTATAACCTTCTATATTATATTCATCTCCATCCTCTTCACGAAGCCATGTCTCTGTAATCCCAACTATGTCATAGCCCTCACTAATCATAACAGCCTCAAGTTCTGGAAATTTTTTTTTTTTGCTTCTTGCATTTAGATAAAAACATTTCAGGTTATCACAAACGCTCTTCCCCTTCGATTTCCCATGTGCCCTCTGCTCCAAGCCCCTCACTACGCTTTTTCGCTTTAAAAATATATCATCAATAGTGCATGTAACGCTGTCAGCTTCCATCAGGGCAGTCTGCATTTCCCTCTGTATAACACTCTCTAACCTCCCTGCCCCCCCAAGTCCCTAGTTTAAATAACTCCGTGCTACCTTCAACATACGCTGACCCAGTGCAAAGGTACCCCTCCGGTTCAGGTGTAGCCCATCCGGCTTGAACAGGTCACCCCTATCCCAGAAGTAGTTCCAGTGCCCCATAAACCTACCTACCTACCTACCTACCTATCTATCTATCTAATCTGTCAATCTATCTTTCAATCTATATAAAACCTTTCCTATATATCTATTTAATAGTTTTCATATCTGCCCATCTTTAAATCTTTGTCAAACCTTTCCTATCCATCTATCTACCTAGTAATTCTCCCATCTCTTGCAATCTATATAAAGCTTTTCTCACTTATCTGGCTCTCTGTCTTTAAAATAGTTTTCATATCTGTCTATCTTTCAATCTACATAAAAATTTTCCAATCTATCTATTTCCTATCCATCTCTGCCAATCTATTGATCCATCTAAGAATCTTTTTCAATATATTACATCCTTTTTCTATCTTTCAATCTCAAAGTTTTCTTATCAATCTGTCAGTCTGTCTGACTACCAAACGTGTGTGCGTGTGCATTAATCATATTAATCATCAAACTAAACGGCCTACATATGTGTGCACGCATGCATTTATGTGAATGTATGTGTGTACATATATGCGTATGTATACATGTATATGTGTATGTAAGAATGTGTATATGTGTATGTATTAGGGATGTAAGGATTACCGGCGTAACCGTGAACCACGATGAAAATGTTGACAATAACAATTACAGTTTTCATTTCAAATAAAATTATTATCTTGGTGGATTACCAAGGTGTGGAAATCGTGTGTTTAATCCTTCCCAGCTTCATCCGAGTCTCCTGAAGTAGCCGCGCAGGCGCACTGTGTGGCCTACAACTTGCGTTTAAACTTTCTTTAAATTGGAAATGGAATCATGGTGGAAGGAGGAGACGACTGCGCTCAGGACATCTATCAGCCCTCTAAGAGGACTAGGTCTGAAGTATGGGCATATTTTGGGTATTATAAGAATGCCGGGGGACACTTGATTGAAGACCGTTGTGCTGTCTGCAGAAAAAGTTTCTGCTAAAGGCAGTAATACGTCAAATCTCATGGCACATCTCCTAACCATCACCCACAACTTTATAGCCAATGCAAAGTTAACGTTAACGTTTTAGCTGAAATACATGATGTGGGGACATTGGGTTGAGGTTGAATGCAATGATCCTTCTGTCTAACTTATTGACTTGTCAATAATGTAAACAGAACCCAAAGTACAGCGCCCGTCGCCATCGAGAATGCATATCTAGCAGCGAATATTCTAAGCTAAACCGCTAAACTTTAATTCACGAAGAGACGGTGAAACGGTGAAAACAAGGCATTATTTAGCGCTAGTAGAAGGCATCAAAAATGCCATAAACTTCGTTTTTTGTCGAAATTTAATTGATAGTGACTACGTGTATATTACCATATATCATTAAATGGACTTTGGAATCAACCAAATAGGAGCTAGCAGCTAGATCAGCTAAATCGCGCTAGCAGATTTGTCTACTATGACAACGGTTAACACTACTAATCAGCAATGTCATAAAAATTTGCTGAAATGAATGACATGGTACCAGAAGCATTCTACCTAAAATCCACATTTTCGTTCAGTGGTGCAGTGTGGCGCTAGCTGCTGGACACTTTCTTAACCTCAGCCTATGAGCTAGACGGATGCCCACTTGGGCTTATTAAACAGTAGTAGATTACAGTATTTTATTGCATTGCATGCATTTCTTGATTTCTAAAAGATTGCGTAATTTGTATTCGGAGTGGCTATTCGCACAGCCGCTGCTCCTTATGAGCAGCTACTTAGCAGCTGTGCCAATAAGGATGGGCCGTAACATTATTCGCACAGTAGCGCGTCCATTTGTATTTGTCCAAGGTCAGTAAATGGTTTAATTCTAGAGAAGTTGGATAACTTTAATTTACTAAGTCACACGGTCTGAGCCAAGTGTCTTTGAAAACACGAAACATGATTATTTGCCCTGTAAGATTATGAATTTCTAGTCAATCGTTTTCTTTTGATTTTGCAACAAAAACAGCTATAGGCGAAATCGTATGTACATTGATATGAATGGTAGCCCAATGATAATAATAATACATGATGCTAGATCAGCAGCATCTTATTTGTTGATGATGGAGAGAATAAGTATACAATCAGTTCTGTTCCACTGATTTGTTTACATATTTTTTTTTTAATTTTAATGTCATCAACACTTGAACATTTGGATTTGATTACATATGATTGCAGTAGTTATTTTTGTAATTTGTTTATAGTGGCTATTTTAAATGCATAATGCACTTTTGTACTTTTTCTTTTAAGGTTTACTTTAAAGTGCTCATGTGTACAGTTCTACATTTTAATTTTGATGATGAAGAAAACAGGTATATAATAAGTATATAATAATTCTTAGATTTGTTTACGTATTGTTCTTTATGTCTTAGCTTGAATGACTGGATTTGTATAATTTAAACCTGCACTACTGGAAATGTTCCTGACAAATAAGCTGTTTACATGCTGAACCCTTGTTCCTTTGATGTTAAGAGTTGCACTTTTGATAAGGTTTTGCCTATATTTTTGAAATATAATAAACACCGTTACATTTTTAAAAACTATTTCAGTTTGCGTAGGCCTATCAGTGCTTTCTGAACATATTGAACACATTTTTAAAAATACCGTGATAATACCAAACCGTGATAATTTTGGTCAAAATAACCGTGAGATTAAATTTTCATACCGTTACATCCCTAGTATGTATAAGTACATAGATGTGTGTATGCATTTTTATATGTATGTATGTATGTATGCATATATATCAGAGGTCGCATTACACTTTCCGACTGTCCGTCATTGTGACGGACAGGGGCATAAAATTTCCGTCATAATTATTATCCGTCATTGTAATTTTATTTATTTTTTTTAATGATAATCGTTTATTTTTTAAAATAAAATAAACAGAATAATTTATAGATTACACATTAGCTGATGCCGACAGTAATTCACGTAGACACACATTGCGCACTGTGTTAAAAACAGCACTGCATGGATTTTCGAACTTACTGCTGTATGAACTTTATAAAACATCACAAACGATTTCTCCCCTGGGCTTCACTAAGCCCAACAATCACAGTCTCGCTAAGCGGACCTACAAAGTCAGAGATGCGAAGTCTCATGCATTCGGAATGAGTCTCTCGCCTCTCAGTGGCATTCACATTCCTGTGCCGTAGTCAGCAATTATTCGATCAACGCGCACTGAAGAAATTCATTCGCGGAATTTAAGTCATTGTGCATTAAGTTAATCAGTTTCACGTGCATTACTGTGGATTTCCCCACTAGTGACATGGAAATCGATTATGACTCGGGAATTCTCACGCTTGTCTTTACTGAGGGATTGAAAGCAATGGAATTGCATAAAGACGTTTCAAATGGTCTTATTTCATTTACACAATTTAAACGATCGTGAAACACATGCATGTAAAGAGAAGCACGAGAAGTCCGTCATAATCGCTTTCCATGTTACTCGTGGTGAGGTCCACCTTTACGCAAGTGAAACTGAAACTTCAATGCACAAGGATTTTAATTCCGCGTGAGAATCTCATTAAAAAGCGTTCATTGAATAATTGCAGACTACGCTGAATAGGCCAAAAAAAAAAATGCATGAGACTTGGCATTTCTGCGAAGCTGCTTATCAACTCGTTATGTCAACCTGGGCTTTCCCGAATCCTAGATATCTGCGTGTTCACACAACAGAGACGGCGTTTGTACCATATGACCAATCGTCTACCGGCAGCAGAGCAGCATATTTTACGAATGAAGTGCAAATGATCATATTACAAAAATATGAGGAATACAGGATCATACAGATCAAAGACAATGCTCGAGACAATATGACACCCACCACCAATTGGACGGGGGTGTGAATTACATTCTGTCAAAATGACGGACGGCCTTCAAAATGTTCCGTCATTGTTAAAATACGTCAATGACGGAAAATATTCGGTTAACGCGACCTCTGATATATATATATGTGTGTGTGTGTGTATGTATACATATCAAAGTTTACAGTAATCTTTATTGTCCCCGAGGGGCAATTTGTGGTGAAGCCAGCAGTATATATGTGTGTGTATGTGCAGGTATTCATATGTATGTGTATGTATGTGTGTATATGTGTGTGTGTGTATGTGTGTGTGCGCATGTGTGTGTGCGCGCGCGTGTATATGAAAAGCTTGTTCTGTCTGTCTGTCTGTCTGCTTGCCTGCCTGCCTGAAAACCTTGTACTGTGTCTACCTGCCTGAATGAAAATCTTGTACGGTGTCTACCGACCTGAATTTAATTATTGTACTGTGTCTAACTACCTGAATGAAAATCCTGCAATGGTGTATATGTTTGCATATTTACCACACATATTATCAACAAAATACTAGCCCACGTATCTAGAAATTTGCTTCCTTTATCTATATACCTTTCCATATACTCATACCTGTGCTGTTGGGAATGTAAAGGAAAGCTGAGTGTGTTTGTGCTTGTGTATATGAGTGTGTATATGTAAATGTGTGTGCGCACACATTATTGGTATACAAGATGAATACACTTACATATGATTGTAACATCCTTCGCTCTCAAAAACAATAACTGACAAAATCCACTAACCAAATTGCTTAACGGACATTACACATCTAAATTGACACCCAGCTGTAATGGAACATCAAACTCAAGGGCAAATGGATTTGACTGGAAGTCTAATCCTTTTCTTTTTAATGTACAGCGTATTAAATTTTCTTTTTGTTTCTTTTTTCTTTTCTTCATCCTTTTTTTCCTCTTCTTCACTCACAATCTACTGTTTCTTTGCCACTTATGGTCTGTGGTAGAGGAACTTAAGCAATCAGATTCCTACAAGACATATTACAAAAACAAACAATAATAAAATTTCTTAGTTGGAATGTGCGGGGTATTAATTCCCCGGCAAAAAAGAACCAAAATATTGAAACACCTCAAGAAGATAAAGGCAGATGCATGTTTACTTCAAGAAACCAAACTCTCAGCTGCAGAACACAACAAACTAAAAAAAAACTCATGAATTCAGTCAGTTATTTTTTTCCTCATATAAAAAAAAAAAAAAAAAAAAAAGAGGTGTCACCATACTAATCCATAAAAACACACAATATACACATAACCACACCATATCTGATCCTGAAGGAAGATATATAATTATCAATGGCACAATAAATACTAGAAGTATAACAAAAGCAAGTGCCTATAGTCCTGATACAGATGACCCGGCATTCTTTCACAATTTTTTCACAAGATTACAGGACCTCCCAGCATCACTTTTTATCATTGGAGGAGATTTTAACATAGTCATTAACCCAACACAAGATAGTTCTACAAAAAAACATCATACCCAAAACTGGCATTCAACAAGGATCATTCAACAATACATGACAGATCTGGGTCTTGGCAATAGTTGGAGACTACAAAACCCTTCGGCAAAAGAATTTACCTACCGCTCCACAGTTCATCAATCCTTCTCATGAATTGATTATTTCCTTACAAGCAACTCAATGATAAAAGACATTGCAAATACTACAATACATTCAATTGTTATTTCTGACCACGCTCCCATCAGTTTCACCCTCATCACAAAACAAGAAACAAAAAATTTCCCAAACTGGCGCTTTAATACATCTTTACTCACAGATAATACTTTTGATGCATATTTCAAGAAAGAGTGGGCATTCTTTCTGGAAACAAATGACTCTCCAAGTACCACACCAACACTCCTTTGGGAAATGGCAAAAGCAGTACTGAGAGGGAAAATAATTTCATCTTCCACCCACAAAAAGAAAGCAGAACAAGAACTAGAAACCAAATTAGAAGAAAAAAATCAAATCACTACATAATTCACATGCAACTAATCCCACTGAACAAACACTAAAAGAAATCAGAGACCAAATTTCAACGAGATAATATTATCAACAAAAAAAAAACAATTTTTACTGCAAAAATTACGATACAACCACTATGAACATGGTGATAAATCTGGAAAATATTTAGCAAATCAACTTAAACGCAGTTAGGAAAAAACATTCATCACAACTATTAAAGACTCGGCCGGGAATAACATCAATGACCCACACAAACCATAAATAACATTTTCAAAAAATTCTACTCAGATTTATACAGCAATGAAAGAGAAAAAAAACATGGAAGAAATTGGTAACTTTCTGAATAATATTACACTCCCATATCTCTCCTACGATCAAATTACTTACATAGAAAAACCATTATCAATTTCAGAATATCAAAAGGCACTGGAAAAATGGCAAATAATAAAGCACCAGGCCCGGATGGATTCCTGACTGAGTTTTACATACATTTCTGGAAGACTATCTCACCACTGTTTATCAGAATGGCAGATGACATAGAAATATCACAAACCATCCCCTCACACATGAACACCGCTAACATCTCAGTACTGCTTAAGCCAAACAAAGATCCCACCCTTTGTACAAGTTATAGACCGATCTCCCTCATCAACACAGACATAAAAATCTAAAGCTCTCGCGATTCGGGCAATATCAGTCATCCAATCTCTCAAACACCCAGACCAAAGAGGATTCATAAAAGGCAGACATTCATCAAACAACACACGCAGATTATTCAATATTATTCACACAGCTTATGAACAAAAAATTAAAGCCATTATCCTCTCACTCGATGCAGAAAAAGCCTTCGATAAAGTTAACTGGACATTTCTTTTCAAGACTGTGGAAAAATTTGCCTTTGGAGAGTCATTCATCCAAAGGATAAAAACACTATACAGCACTCCTAGGGCAGCAATCATAACTAATGGACTAACATCACCAAGTTGCACTTCACAGGGGTACCAGACGAGGATGTCCACTCTCAACACTACTCTTCGCCCTCTTCATTGAACCACTAGCAGCAGCAATCAGACAAAATAACACAATCACAGGTATCACAACCAAGCAAATAACACATAAAATCAGCCTTTATGCAGGTGATGTATTACTATTCTTGCAAAATCCAACTCAATCTTTAAATGACATTATAAAAACTATTAAAATATTCACAGATGTATCTGACTACTCCATCAACTGGAATAAATCAACCATCCTACCTCTTTATGGGGATAGTGGGAATGCTGCATCTCAACTATCGCTTTTCATTCACCACTGGTAATATCACATATTTAGGCATAAATGTATCCCCCAAGCTGTCAGAGTTGTTCCATCTTAATTTCACCCCACTACTCAAATCAATAGAAGATGACTTGGATCGATGGACGTCACTACCACTATCCATCATAGGCAGAATTTCCACTATAGAAATGATGATACTACCTAAAATCACTTACCTGTTCAATATGATCCCCATCCAACTGACAGCAAAATGGTTTAAAAAATTAGACTCCTTGATAATAAAATTCTACTGAAAAAAAAATCAAAAACCCAGAATAAAACTGTTTACACTACAAAAACCGAAAGACCATGGAGGCCTGGAAGCACCCCACTTTCATGACTATTACCTGGAAAGTCAAATGCAATACCTCATCCAATGGATGCATGCAAACCTTTACTCCATCCACCCCTGGATTGACATCGAGCAGACAGACTCAAAGAACATGTCACTGGCAGACATACCCTTCATTAGCGGTACCATTAAAAAACACAGTTGTTTCAAGAATCCTGCAATCTCCACAACTCTGACATCTTGGTGAAAAATCAATAAAATGATAAACTTCACAGTAAGTCCCAGCGCGCACACACCAATTTGGCAGAACCCTGACCTCACTATAAACAAATCACCTATGAATGGCAATAAATGGAAAGAAAAAGGATCTCACATCTGCACCATATTTTTGAAAATAACCACCTGCTTTCCTTCCCGCAGTTAATTGAAAAATACGACATTAATAAAAATCAGGACTTCCAATACCTCCAGTTAAAACAGTCAATTAACGAAAAATTTGATCTCACCAACCTTGACCTCAAAGAATCACCACTATTGAATGATCTAAGCAAAATTGCAAAATCCAGTAAACCTTTCTCTAAACTTTATAAACTCATATCCTCCCTTGGTCCTGACAACACGCCATGCATTCCAATAGATAAGTGGGAAAAAGACCTGGGCCCGTATTCACAAAGCATCTTAGCGCTAAAAGTAGGTCATAACTGCTGGATTTAGGAGAAACTCCTAAAAAAAAAAAAAAAAAAAAAAGGGTGTGTCAGTCGTAAATTTAGGACTACTAATTATTTTTACTAAGTGTTATTCACAAAGCATTTTAGGCCTAAAAGTAGCTCCTAAGTCTGGGAGAGCTTAAAAGTAGTCAAGAGGACTCCTAACTCGCTAAAACCTATTCACAAAGAATCGGAAAATGCCTGCTGCTGTTGAAAGACGGAATGACTTGGAAATTCTGAATGATGCGCAGTTGTTGAAAAGATACCGGATCGACCATGAAGAGGTTTTTTTTTTTTTTTTTGACTTGGTGAGGGAGAGAATTAAGTCTCCAACCATGAGAAACAACCCCATAAGCCCCAAAATAAAATGTTTGACAACACTTTATTATTTGGCCACCGGAAAAAATGCTACTTTGCAACGCGGACAATTTAGGGTTTTCACAATCATCTGTCAGTCGCTCAATTCAACAAACAATCAATGCGCTCTGCGAACCCCCATATCATCCGACAGTTTATCCGGTTTCCAATGGACATTCGCCAACTACACAGAATCAAACTTGAATTCATGCACATCTCAGGTATGCCCGGTATCATCTGTGCTATTGACGGGACCCATACTTAAATTATTTCTCCGACCCAAGATGAAGAGGTATTTGTAAACAAAAATAAATTTCATTCCATCAACACCCAGATAGTATTTGATGCCGAATACAATATTTTGGACATTGTTGCGAAATGGCCAGGATCCACGCATGACTCTCGCATTTTAATGGAAAGCGGCTAATGACAATTATTTGACAGGCATTATGTGCCTGCGGGATGCCACTTGCTAGGGGACAGTGGCTACCCCTGCAAACGTTGGCTCGTGACCCCTTACCTGAATTCACAACCGGGACCACAACAAAATTATAATGGGTAGGTCATTGTTGCTATAGCCTATTACATGTGAAGATGGCATAATACTGTAAATTACAAATATTTAGTCTGCGTGCATGTTACTAGAGCACACAAGACGACACACAGTGTGGTGGAGCGTGGTATTGGGCAGCTGAAGCGACGGTTTCATGTGCTGCATGGAGAGGTGCGTCTCACCCCAGAGAGCCCCAGCAAAGTAATTACAACATGTGGGCAAACAAACTTGAACGGCCCCACATTTAAAAGATCGCAACATATTCCCATTGGGTAATAAATTGCCGATTATTGGGGCATGACGCGTTTCATTATTGCCTCGTTTTATGCTATTGGCGTTTTTACAACCATCTTTTTCCTATGTATGTTTATTTGCCTAGAGCGTGATATGTGGGTACTGCACACAGTGCATTTTCAGGAGTGCTCAATGTGTTATTATTTCAAGGGACAGACCAGCCGCTCTGACTATTTCCTCATTTTTTTCCTCCATGGGTTGTATGTGGGCCGCCCTGTCACCAACCAATCACCGTGCTCATTGTCCCAAGGCTCGTGCATGAGAATTGATGTCATCGATAGCAACGGAGATTTACTCCCACCTGTCTCAGAGCTACTCCTAGTCTAGGAGTTACCAGTTTTCTTAACTAAAAGTTGCTCTCAGCGGCTTTGTAAATAACTTTTAAGATTTTAGTCCTACATAAAATGTTTTAGCGTGACTTAGGAGTACTCCTAGTGGTAAGATAAGATGCTTTGTGAATACGGGCCCTGAACATCAAAAGTAATGCTAACTTCTGGAATGAAATCTGCAGGAACATCGACAGCATGTCACAAAATACTAATATTAGTCAAATCCAGTACAAGGTAATACACAGAACACACATTACACAACAAACAATGTACAAAATGGGATTATCAAAAACCAACATATGCACTCAATGCACACTCAACACCACAGATCATTACTTCCATGCTGTTTGGCTCTGCCAACCTGTACAGCACTTTTGGGAAGAGGTAATCACCAACCTGTCAGCACTATTTAAATGCAGCATCCCATTAACCTCATCCATCTGCATATTAGGTGAAATGAACTCAATTCCAACAAAAATTGCAACACCGCTACTATTATCCCTAACTATCGCCAAGAAAACAATACTGCTAAATTGGAAAAACAAAAAGCAGCTGAAAACATCTCAATGGTTTGACCCATTAGCAAAACAATTGTCAATCGAACACTACTCAGCCCTACAAAAAAAACAAATGCAAAAATTTCATAGAAAATTTTCATACTTTCATGATATTATTTCACTGCCGCTTAATTACTGCCTATGCACACTACCCAAAAAAAAAAATCATATGCATACAACACATATCACTGGCCATCAAGAATTATTCTCATCCTCCCCACACTCACTTAACCCAACACTGCATAATTACCTTTTTTTTAAATTATTAACATTATTTTTTTTGTTTTGTTTTGTTTTAAATAATAAAGTCTACTCATCACTTTTTTCTCCTCTTTCTTTAATTTTTTTTGCCTTCCTTCTCCCCTTTACTTTTGTAATTATTGTGATTACTGTTAATTTTCTTAATTGTCATGGTTGATATTCCTTGTCACTCTGTCTTGACTGCCTTTTTGTTGTGTCTTTGGGCTCTATCCTATTTTTGTTCCCCCTCCTGTCTTTGTTTTTCTTTGGCATTTTTTTCCCTTCTTTTCCTTCCAAATCATCAAGCAGTTTGTTTGTTACAATGTTGTTATTGATCAAATGTTGCTTGATATGGATTTTCCGCCTGCTGTTAAAAGCTTTTTCCTTATACTCTTCCCTCTCAGAATTATCTCTGTGATGACTGTTAATAAAAATAAAGCTGACCTCCCAAGAGGAAGGGAGGGTAGGGTGGTGGCAGGAAAAAAAAAAAAAAATTATTACGATCACCCTTTCATTGAACACGTTTTCAGTCTACTGGCACAATAAAATGGACAGAACTGACAAAAACGTATTCGAGCACAATTCATCCGTTCGCATACCAAATGTGAAAGCAACCGTACTTGAGCACGGAGGATTACTGTTATGTGTTACGGCTCTCTTGTTCTAACAAATGTAGCGGCGAAAAGATATCTCCATTCAAACGAAGAAATTCAATGGTTGCTCGAAATGTAGGCGGACGAAAACACACAATCACAACTGGATACTACGCACAAAAACTGAGAGATTTATGGAATGATTTGTGAGTAGTTACATTCGCGTGGTTATCACAGAACAATAGATCCGTGCCACGGCAAATTAAAGAAAATGTGGCTACTATATTTCTAAGTGTGGGACGCGGTGCGAAAGTCTGGCTGCTCAAATTATGAGATAGATACATTTTCGTGGTATGAGACAGCGGACAGCATAATTGGCCAAAAACGCAAGGGCGAAAGAATTTCGTATTCAACATCCACCAATATCGAATGTAATCAGTACATTTTCGGCTTACCTTGATGTTTGGGTACCCAGAGAAAGATTCAAATGTGTAAAGACAAAAAGCATTCAGTCAAGAAAATTCAAGTTTAATTTCTCATGCTGCTATACGTGGTAATCCATGTTACAGATGACACACCGGGTTGCTAGGACATGTGCAGCATATGCATTTGCGATATTAATATTCAATATCAATATTCTAAACCCCCTTCTCAATAATAAAACCTCCCAAAATATATTGGCGTCTCCTTTTAAAATTGTTCCCCATTTAAAACCACCTAGGTGCTTACTGCAACGCGCTGTATCGGAATTTTGACATATATGCAAGCAGGGTCCAAAACTAACTTTTTCACTTACCAGCCAGGCAGATATTTTACCAGCCAACCAAATAAAAATTGCTTTTAAGTGTTGTAATTTACTATCAGTATTATTTAACATGTCATTTGGGTCTTGTATGCGATTCTCAATCAATATTTAAATAGTATGCACTAATACTAGCAATAATGTATGCTAAAATATGAATAACTGTTTCAAAAGTTAAGTGTAAAATTTGGGTTAATAAATTCTGTCGTATTCTTACTACAGTGCAAAAAGAATCTTTCAGTACGGAATTTTACCTGAATTCCTGACTTCAGTCTCCTTTGGACAGTTGAGACATAAGATTTTAGCTCGACCAGACTGCAACAGCCCTATATAAGCATTAACCTCTGACCAGTGGTGGACAAAGTATTCAACGACATGACTTGAGTGAAAGTAAAGATACTCTTAGTCAAATATTACACCAATACAAGTGAAAGTTGTGTTTTTTTTTTTTTTTTTTTTTTACTGAAGTGGAGCTGCACTGTGACTCTAGATTTCTTATGCTTGTCTTTACTCAGGGCTTGGAAGCAATGTATGTGTTTCGTTATCGTTTAAATTGTTAAATGAAATAAGATCATCTGAAATGTTTTTATGCAATTCCATTTCTTCCAACCCCTGAGTAAAGAAAATAGCGCGCTGTCGTGAGCGGGACCCCTCAGCCTTGCGCTTTATTGGCGGCCATATTGATTATCGGAGTGGGACACAAATCGATAGGGAGCTTACTGTAACCACCCCCAACATACCACCAAAAAATGAGAACATTTGGTCAAGGCGTTTTCGAGTTATCGTCCGGAAAGGAAAATGAAGATGGCTGGCGTGGCGGCCATATTGATTATCGGAGCGGGACACAAATGGATGGGGGTGGTTACAGGAGGCTCCCTAACATACCACCAAAAAATGAGAACATTTGGCCAAGGAGTTTTTCAGTTATTGTCCGGAAACCAAAATGAAGATGGCTGCCGTGGCGGCCTTATTGATTATCGGAGCGGGACACAAATCGATAGGGAGCTTCGTGTAACCACCCCCAACATACCACCAAAAAATGAGAACATTTGGCCAAGCCGTTTTTCAGCTACCGTCCGGAAACGTAAAGTTAACGGATAGATGGACAGACAGACAGACGGACGCCGCGCGCCACAATACCCCTCGACCGACTTTCGTCGGCTGAGGGGTAAAAAGTGTAAGAAGTCATAGTCACCGCAACACATGTGAAACTGATAAACCTCCACGCACAAGAACTTCAATTCCGCGCGAGAATCTCTTACATATGCGTTGACTGAATAATTGCTGACTACAGCAGGGGAACGTAAATATGCCACTCAAAACTGACGCCGAATGCGTGGGAGTTGACAGGTATGCGTTATTGATGAAAACTGACCACACCTGATAATGTTGAGAGTTTTCGGAGTTTCTGTAATAGTAATTTAAATGAATGATTGAAAACAGGTCATGACCAATCATTATTTTTAAGGGATGGGTTTGAGCTTCCCCTATCGCCAGTTCACGAACCGAAACTGTTCAGAAAATAACCGATTTACACCCCGAAGAATCCAAAAGCACCGTTTGGAAATACTTTGGGTTTTGGTCAGTCAACGACGGTAAAACTGAGGACCGAGCAAAAGTTGTTTGCAAACTATATGCAAGTTCGTGTAATGTTAAAAACCGGAGAAGAGAAAATGTGCTTTCTGAAATGCAGTTTCATTTGCGGACAATAGTTTTGGATTTTAGTGGGGTGAGGGAGCTAATGATGTTGTGTGCTGTACTATAATTAATTACAGTAATTACTGTCTCACGGAATAAAACTGAACGGTTGGCATCTCGTTCGAACTTGGATGAGCCTGGTGTGTTATTTCATAAGCTCTGCAATGCATCAGGGTCCTGAGTTCAGACTCACCATCAAATATATGTTATGTTGATGTATCTTATACTAGTATGGCATGTAGTTATGTTGTGTGGGAAATATGGAGAGTAAAATATTCGATATTATATCGATATCATGTGTTTAATTGTCGCGAATATTCAAATGGCATTTTAGACTCATTCTGACAGCCCTATTGTGCATGGAGGTTTATCAGTTTCACCTGCGTTACGGTGGATTTCACCACTAGTAACATGGAAATCAATTATGACTCCTGACTTCTCACGCTTTTCTTTAGTCGGGGGTTGGAAGCAATGGAATTACATAAAAACGTTTCAAATGGTCTTATTTCATTTAAACAATTTGAACAATCGTGAAACACATGCATTGCGTTGATTGAGTAATTGCTGACTATAGCACGGGAATGTGAATATGCCACTGAATCTCACGCATTTCTCACGCCAAGTGCGTGAGAGTTGGCAGCCCTGAAAAATGAATTTTTCGCTGGTAAAAAAATAACTCACCAGAGTGGTGAGTATTCTTAAAAGTTTACCAGCCAGAGACAAAATCTACCCGTAATTGGAGAGTGGCGAGTGTTAGTTATGGATCCTGTATGCAAGTGTACTCGGGTATGGTACAATATTTACAGTGTGAAAGTTAACCAGTGGGGGGAGAGGGGAGGGGGGACAATTGTACTGTGGCACGGTACAGAACAATCGTACCTAGTGTGAATGGAAAAGAATTATTCTGTAATGTCCTCGATCTGAAACTGGCCTGCACAGTGTCACTAAAACATCCTTCTTGTGACCAGAAACCGTCGCTCCATGGTCCTGTAGATATTTCTTCAACTTTGGAACAGTCCAAGTGTTAAAGGTGGCCATATTTTGAAGAAATAAACAGCCAGAAAGCGGGATCCTCAAGTCCATTCTCTCTAAAATCAAGATGGTGGACGCACTGGCTTGACAGACCTAGCAACAAGCCTGGCTAGTAACCACAACTAGAGGGCGCTACGGTTCTGTGCTCGTAAGAGGCGTATTCGGCATTTACTTAACGAGATTGCTAGATAAGTACAAAATCCTGAAAATGTCACTTCAACAGCAGGTCTCAAAATGGTACGCGGTGAACATATGCCATTCGTGTGCGTGTTTACAATGGCGATTACATCCAGGCATTGTCACATGGGAAGAGTGAACCAATTTATCTCCAGACTCGCCATTTGAATGTGTGATAAGTTTTGTGGCTGGAAACTAAAGAGTCCGACAAATGTTTGATAATTATTTTAACCAAGTAACTGCGCAATCACCAATCGCAAAGAGCATTGACTGCGTTCATCCACTGTACTACTCCACATTGTGCGTGCAAAATATACATGTAATGTGTATACGGGATGATGAATTCTTCAGAAGTGAGAAAATCAGGAGGATTTCAGAGGTGCCGTAAGGCCGAGAGGTGGCCTTATTTTCTAGAAACCTCCCGGAGAAATCGGGAGGGTTGGCATCTCTGAGACAGACACAGACACACTGCCCGTCCAAAAAAGTCGCACACTGCAATATTTTGTTGAGCCACCTTTAGCTTCGATCACTGTGCACATTTGTTTGGCATGGTTTTAACAATCTTATCCAATGTTACATTTAATTCTCACCAGATTTGCATTCATTTTTGCCCGAGATATTATATTGACGATGGGCAAGTCAAAACACTCCATTAAGCCTTCTCCAGCACATCCCAATGACTTTCAATTGGTTTAGGTCCATACCCTGAGGTGGCCAATTCATGTGTGAAAATGATTCCTCATGTTCGACGAACCACTCTTTCCCAGATTGAGCCCAATGAATCTTGGAATTGTCATCCTGGAATATGCTTATGCTATAAAAAGTCCACTGATGGATTACTGGCCATTGAGTATATACAGGTGGTCTGATTAATTCATTTTAATGCAGCAGAACAGTGCTAAGCCTAGACCTGACAAATTCTAGCAACCCTAGATCATAACACTGCCTCCTCCAGAGGCTTGTACAGTGGGAACCATGCATGAAGGGCACATCACTTCATGGGCTTCCTTTCTTATCCCAACATGCCCCAAATCTGGAATAGGATAAATCTGAACTCATTAGACCAAATGACCTTTTTCTATTGCTCCTCAGTCAAATCTCTATGCACCTTTGCAAACTGAACTTGTTTTTCCCCACCAATTAGCTTCACAAACAGGTTGCTTTCTTGTGACCATGGAGCTGTTTAGTCCCAGTCCTCCAAGACTTTGCTGCATCGTGCATGTGGAAATGCTGACCTTCACAAGTAAACATAGCCATAAGTTCTACTGTTGACTTTTTTATGATGAGACTTCGCCGAACATTTTTGTGATCTCTGACCAGGATGAGTAATGATTTTTCTCCAACCAATCTCTTCTGCAAAGTTGACAATTCACCACCATTCTTCCAGGTTGCAATATATTGTTGGACAATGCATGACCCAATTCTGGCGATTTCACCAAACTCCTAAATGGTTTTCTTTACTCGATGCTGGCCAATAACTTGACCTCTTGAAACAGATCTTTTCAATGACCATGAGATATATCTTCTGACATGATTGTTTAAGAAATGTGAAGTTACGCAATGAACCAGTGAGGATTAAAAGAATTATTGCCAGCTGAAACGTATTCATCACTGCAATAATGATTCAATCATAGGCTCTTGAGTATTTCGCTTATTTAAATCCAAACTGCAACTTTTTTTGGACTGGCTGTGTGTGTGTTTTACATTGAACAAAGTCACAATGATCTTATAACCTACAGTCATACATAGATGTGCTTATTTCATCATTCCACTGCACTTTGACTTTTCGGCACAAAGTTTCATTTCACTTCAGTGGACAAAATGTAATGTCCATCACGTAACATCCGTCACACAGGATTTCGCACAATTTTATAACTGCCCACTAAGAGACTCTCTTAGAGCTATATTACAAATTGTACATTAGGTGCATTAGTCCTTGTATAATTCTGGGGTAAACATTCATTTTTACCACTGTTGAGATTGAGAAAATTTTGAAATAAACAAGACTGAATTTTTTCCATGCGTTTTTCATCTAACATCCGTCATGGTCATAACTGTGGTTCATGTGAAACACACAGACATCACTGGATGGCTTTTCTTCCCCCATCAAACAGCCTCAGACCTAAGCTAGAAATACACATAAGATTAGGTTCTATGAGGTAAACCTTTAGCTGTGAGAGTAGCTGGAATGGGTAAAAGTCCCCCTGAATGTAACGTCCGTAGCGGTGGAATAGCCCATTAGCCCTTTGGGTGCCAGTGAATTAACAAGTATCACCCAAGCCTTGTATGCACGCCTCTCAACCACACCAAGCACTGAAGGCCAAGCACAACAAGCTAGATCAGTCTAATGTTGATCGGTTTCTAGAGCGCAATTACCTTAGCCACTTCCATTGCCACTCCTTCCGGGAGATTACGCTGAATGTATTCCAGGTATACCTCTGCTGTGGAGCCTGTCAAATGTGCCAGCTATGAAGAAAAATCATTAGAATTCATTTTATTGCCATTACTGAAAGCTTATAAATAAATCTACTCGGCTACATTGAATCCAGAGTGTGGAAGAACTAGCTCTGGCAGGGAATCCCAAAGGGTAAAATTTGAGCATCTCACAGTACAAGAGAGGGTTCCATCCAGTATAGCATTTGTAGAAGCAGCACGTTTGCAGTGCAGTTCAGATGGTCAACTATGGAGTTAAAATTGCATCAAAGTGCCCATGTTCAGGAGGGTTGAGTAGACAGAATGCAGAGGTTGTCAGATGAGTTTATAACTTAAATCAGCTACTCCAAACTGGAGAAGAGCCAGTGTGAAATGGCAAAATCTAGCCGACTGGACAACATAGACCAGGGGTTCCCAAACTCGGTCCTGGGGCCTCCCCGTGAATGCTGGTTTTTGATCCACCCTGGTTTGCAATCATAGGATTTAAACAAGCTGTTCATTTGTCTTAATTAGGTGCATTTTTGTTCAGAGCAGCAATTTATCCTCTCTTGACAAACAGTATTTTGACAGATATGCATACAAACAGTGAGGAATAAATTCTGCATCCACATTGCAATATATGGGAAACAACTGCATAAAAAAAGAGGGAAAGAATGTACCCAATCAGAGGAAAAAAAATCAATGGGTTCCTAATTGGTGAAATTGTGGGCACATGGTTGCAAAAACTAACAATTTACTAAACAAGCAAATGACAGAGTCAAACCTTTTTTATGCATGTTTTTGTTATTGAGTGCAAGCAAATTATTTTGAAAGAATTCCAATTACCTGTCTTCAGCAACCTAATTTGGAGGTTTCTGATTTTCTCAGTACCTGATTTGATCTGTTTAAAAATGTTATGACCTGAAATTTCTTGCCACACAAAAAAAAAAAAACCAAAACTTTATATGCAAGGGTCTTTTATTCGGTCTTTTATTCTTCATGGCACAAATGGATATTTCTATTAAAATTTGGTTTAAAACAGCAAATAACATATTTAAACACAAAATGCACCCAATTTGGACAAATTAACAGCTTTTTAAAGTCCTATGATGGCAATCATGGTTGGGAAAAAAAAACCAGCATACACAGGGAGGCCCCAGGACCAAGTTTGGGAACCCCTGACATAGACCACCCAAGAGAACTGGAGTGCAAGAACTGACGTTCCTCCTTAAGGGAGGGACAAGTGTGTGTGTGTGCGCATATTTGGTGGTGGTGGCGGTGGTGGTGGTGGTGGTGGTGGTGGGGGGGATCTCACCTCCAAGCACCTGTAGTGGGTCCTCATCTCATACTGAACTCTGTGCTTCTTAAAGATGTGAACAGACTTCAGCAGGGTCATTCTCTCAATGATCTTTTTAGGTTCCATTCTGAAATATATAATAAGGACGAAGAGCACGTTCTTCGACTCATTTGTGATAGGGCTACAGGACCTATGTTACTTGCAACCTGACAGAAAAGGCTTAAGGTGGGGTGTAACGAGCATTGCACTTGGCCTCAGATGTTCGGTTGCTGCTTGTTTACAACCACATCACGTATGAAGTTATGTCTCAAGAAAATGAAATGGCGCATGATTGCCTGCACACCATATGGTGGGAGCTGGTCTTCTTACACTATTAAAAAAATGCAATCTGACATGTTCACTCCAAGCATAATTCATCTAGGCCAGGAAACAGGGCTGACAAGCATTCACTTCCTCAGCAGGAAGGCAGGGTTGAGGGGCACTTACACTTTACTGACATGGATGCCCAGCCCCTGTGCAGCCATTGTAGCGAAGAGCTCGTAGCTGTCCAGGACTACACGGTCATGGCCCTTCACAAGCACAGCTACTGTCTGGTACAGAGTGTCTGGCTCATCTGTAACAGTGATCTAGCACAAAAACACAGCCAAGTCACCGCAGCTGAGGTCAAGATGCACCACTTTGCTTGCGCAATGTATGATTTATAAGTGAATAAAAAAATAACGAATGGATTAAAAGCCAAGGAGCTGTGTCGTTACTGAATAATGAACAAGGCAAAGAACAACAGGCTGCGCAGGACCGGAAGTAGGGGTGCGTGATAAAGGAATCATGATTTTTCAGCTTCAGTGGAAAACTGCCACCATGGGTTGTTCAGATGGGCTTGCATTTTTCCCTTGTTCCAAAATCATACTACATGTAGTCTATAACAGCAGCATCAGAGTACAACCAGGACAAAACTTCATCGATACCAGAATTTGTCAGTGACATGCTGATCAAAGACAATATGTAAGGGCAGACAGATTCATCACCTTTTAACAAGTTATTACTCTCCATTTGTTTGCATTTTCTTTGCTGGATCAGCAATCAAATAATAGGTCTTCTCAATCGCTAAATCTAGCTGGTAGACTGGCCAAGTTCTATTTAAATATCATTATCACCTCAATCATTAACAGCCACCTATTGGTCTGGACTGTTCAGCGAATATATTGCTTGATTGTTAACAAGGCAATCAGAGATGGCAGACTTCACCCCATTCACGCAAATATTGGCAAGTGCGGAAACACAAACAAACACGCAGAGCCACTAGAGGGCAGACTTCACCCATTCACACAAATATTGGCAAGTGCGGAAACACAAACAGACAGACAAACAAACACACAGAGCCGCTAAAAACAGTACTTCACGCCCACTCCGTGGGGTGAAGTACTAAGTACACAGGAACTGGTTGAAACAGGCATGTTAAAAGGTGATGGAAGCTATCCAACCCTGCTAGTGATTAGCAGACTTCCTGAGACGATGTTTTATCCCGAAGCCATTTAAATGGCCTCTGACATTTCTTGACTGTTTAACCCTTGTCCTGCCGGTCAACGATGTATAGAGGACCTACACTCGTTTCCCTGTGTGCCAGTCATCGATAAATCGTTCCCCTGTTGTCATTTCCCTGTATGCCAGTCCTCACTAAGCATTAGCCTAGAGGCAGGACCAGGGTTAAAACCAGATTGGGTGCGATTCAGGAAAAAGAAAAGGCGCAAATCTGCCTGTATGCCCACAAGAGCCGTCATTCTTATGCTGAAGAAAGTGATTCAATTATCTGTGCTCCCTTAGCGTAAAGAATGAATGGGTTCACTCTACCACCTGGTTTGCCGCACACTGGCTTGGGAGTGGCACGATCACAAAATCATTTAGAAATTGGCAGACAGGTTTGAAATTACACATAATCACACAGTATAGAACCATTTGATGTTGTCAAGAGCCACATGTCCAGTCTACTGTCAAGTCTCCAATGGTTTAGCCTGAGAAAGCAGTGTGCAAGTCTCAGGCAATTGTGGTGTTTTAATCTAGCGCAAACTGCTCATCCATTGCACCACCGGAGCATTCAGCAATCAGGTAGAGTGCACCCAGTTATTTAGAATAAGCATTACATGGAGTGACTGAACACAAAGTGCTCAAGCCAGCATAACCTACATTTTGAACTGCGATGTTCCCGAAAACCCCATTGTGGACACATGCAGCTGGACTTGTGGAGATGAGTCTACCCCTGTTCAAGAAAGCAAAATATGGGCACAAATAAAGCAGAGCTTTCAGCCTGAAGTGGACAAATAAATATTGATGAAATATACATATTCTCCAGCCCTTAGCCACCAATACTGCATTTATACTTGGTAGAGTAGCCTGTGTTCCTCTGCTTGGCAATATTTTACAGCTGGGACTTTCACGTTACCAAGGTAAGTCCCTCCAACCTTTTTGCCTCATGTCTTTGAAATGCCATGAATCCTGTAAATTCAGGCTACAAAAGCAACTTAAGGTTGTCTAGCCTCTTGTCTCGTTTGACTGTCCACAATTCACAGATAAATCCAATTTCAAGGGTAAATCACAAAAGGCATAGCAATAACACATTCAAACTGGCCGGCAACATGGCAGTTACTGACATCACATCATACGACAGAACTGGGGTGCCAGTGCAATGAAACCACTGGTTTCACAGAAATGAAAACTTAGATTGGCTGGATTTTACGAGGATCCATTGCACTTTAACCCCTTTGCGCAGAACACAAATAATACCAATTTTTTCTGTTATGCATGAGCCTATTTATGCTTTATAACTCAGTTTTTGTGTGACAGAGACTGTGGAAAATTATTCCAGTGAAGCAAGACATTTGGATATTCTATTACGGAATGATTAAGGAATTAAATTTAGGAATTTACGGATGACGGTGTCTATATCTGCGCAAAAGGGTTAACTGTCTCAGCCTTCTGGTAGAGCACATTTTCAGTCACTGTGTCTAATTGAAAAGTGTACTGTACATTAACTCAACCTGATTAAGTCATCTCTAACACTTGATTTAGGTTTGTTATGCTGAAAAAATCCAATCAGTAATGTTCAACGTACCTTTCATTTAGATAGTGGCTCAAAATGTGCTCTATGAAAAGATTGACCAGGTAATTAAAGGGTTAAAGACATGAGGTGAATAAGTAGGGACGAGTAAACTCGGGAGGTCAGGTAAGCACCAGTGACTCCGCCAGGCAACATCATCCCTGCTGTAAAATACCGCTCGCCAGAGGAACGCATGGGCTATTGGTAGGCTTCCTTCGTGAAGACCAGACAATCCCACACAAAATTATACAATTTCATTATTCATTTTATTTTTTTTTGCACAAAATGGATTTCAAAACCAAAGAGCATGGATAGCATGACAACAAGTCCCAAAACAAACAGCAAAACCTTGCTCCAAATTTAGAAAGGATAAAGGTGATCACGACACTAGCTTAATGGGGACCAAAGACTGTATAAAAAGACGGATGAAGCAACCGTGACGTCACCCATTGGTTTCAGCTTACCATTTAGGAAACCTCGATTTTGACAATTTGAACCGCGCCAATTCATCATTGAATCCTATTGGACGAGAGCGTGAATTGAAGATTCAGGGAGGACCGAGGGGTGGATCTGACCGTATCTGATGAGGACCAGAGGATGGCCACGTTCCTAAAGCATATCTGGCTTTATCCTTGTCTATTTGGGACCATAATTTACAAAAATGAACATCATGATATATCGAAGGCGACTTGAAACTTGCGATAGATACCATAAAATGAAGTGGAAAATAATTATTGAAATAATAAATCAGGTGGGAAAGTCGGGTCATTTTCTCATCGACCTCCATTGCATTGAACTTCTTTCAGCAACCACCAATGTCGCCATCTGCTGGCCGTTAAATATTTGCAATTTTAAGAGATTTCCACATTGGCTTCACTTTTCAGACCCGGGTGCTGCGTCCATATTTTTATACAGTCTATAATGGGGACCCATTATGCTATTTTTTCCAAGTTTTAACATTCTTAGATGTCCAAAAGGAAAGTTTTAAAATTTTTATCCAAAAAAAAAAAAAAAAAAAAAAATTTTTAATTTAAATTTTTTTTTTTCCATGATTTTTTTGGCAATTTGATTCCTGTCATTCCTAACCCTCTGAAAAATGAGCTGTTCTGAGAGGGCATTCCCTTTATGGAATGAGCTTCATAGGCAGTCCTGCGTTGTACTGATCCAGGTTGGTCGTATAAAGCAGTCAGACAAAACATGGGTTGCACACATATTGGGCTTTTGCCAGCTGAAGGTTGGATGTTGCCGTAAAAACTAGAGCCCCGCCTGCCCCAAATCCCACAAAAAAAAAAAAAAAAAAAGACAGTCGTTTTACATTGCAGTTAGGGGGCTGGTAAGCACTCCAGGTACCAAAATGTACGTGCACAAGAACTGCAGAAGTGAATTTTTCATAACATGCCCCCTTTAAGACCCTCCAGAAAAAAAAAAAAACCACAATATTCAGGCTTCTCAAAATACACTTAATATGAATCAGAAATATTCTTCCTTTTCAGAAATTCAAAATTTCAATGGGTCAAAATTTACATGAATGTAACATTTAAAATTCCATATCAGGGCAATTCCGAGATATTTATCAGTCACTGAGGGGACATTTTCACAACTTTACAAGATGCCTGAAGCAAATGCAGGGACGAGAGGAGCCTTTTCCCCATCTAATATAGTCATGCACTTTTGTGTCCATTTACTATAAAAAGTAAGACTCAGTTTATCAACAGAATTTTTGTTAGGGTATATTTTAGTGTCCTTCACAGAGGGGACATGCATAAAATGTCATTCCATGATCCCAGACATGTTTCTTCAGAATTCTGTGAATTGTGTAAAGACACCAACAAATACTTTTAAAGGGATATTTCTATGAACATTGCCTACACAAAGAAGGGGAAAAGCAAGGATGACCATTACTGCCGCCATCTACTTTCAAACCTGGCATGTGCCCGTCACGGAGGGGACGGGTCAAGCATCACAGAGGCGACAAGTGCAAACAACTTATGTCAATCAACTCCATAAGGTGATCCCGAGATTAAACAATCGACTAAATTGGGATTGAAAGACAAAAATAATATTTTTGATAATAGGTGAGGCCATCTGCTCCACTCCGACCAAAATTTATTCAAGATACTGCTTTGTTTCGAAATACATCTTTTTACTTATTGTTAGGCCACAGCAATGTGTTTTCTTGTTCAGTGGTTGGATCTTCAGATGGTAGGAGAAAAGAAAAATAAAAGTCTTTTTGCATGACTTTTTTTAAAATTCAGTTTAAATCCACTCCAGATTTGAATACAACAAAAAAAATTCTAAGAAAGAAAAAATAAGGACATGACTGTGTTTTGAAATTTGATATTACATTTGGCCACAGACTATAAATAATCCTCAACCTGCTTTTGTTATAAATAAAATACTAATGTACCACAGTAGGTCTAAATGAAATAAAAATTGTGGAAAATTTAAAAATCTTTTTTTCTTGCTCCAGATCAGAAGTAAGTTTGGGAAGAAATTTAAAACTAAAAATGTTCAAAAACTCATCACATTTTTTTCCCCTTATTTTCACAAAGTAATATGAGGGGGCCCACTATACAAATCCAAGCTTAAGTCTCTTTTTATCTTTCTGACAAAAAAGGCCCTACGTGGCCTAGCTGTGAACTGTTTTAAATTCACCAAGTTCAAATGCAGGGTGGAAAATTGGCACCCGCCACTGGCCAAATTCGGGTAAATTTATGAAGTGGCGGGTGAATTTGATCAGCCCACAAGCCACCGTGGCAGGTTATAATTTGTATAGGAGATACAAAGTCAGAGAGCACTCAAGTGAGTTATACAACTGACCTATGGGGGCAGCAATGCGCTTGTGCTGCCGCTACTCTGTCGCAGATAATATTGGTAGAAGAAGGGTACAGCGCGTTAAGCACTAATAAGTGGTATAAGGCAGTGGACAGCATAATCGGCCAAAAACGCAAGGGCGAAAGAATTCCGTTTCAACCTCCATCAATAGCTTAAGTAATCAGTACTTTTCTTTTTCAGCTAACCTTGATGTTTGGGTACCCAGAGAGAGATTTGGGTGAGTAAAAGCATCAGGCGTCCAGTCAAGAAAATTTCGAGTTTAATTTTTCGTGCTGCTATACCTGGTAATCCATGTTACTGATGACACACCGGGTTGCTATTGCGCACCCAGAATATTCATTCACAATATTTATATTCCATATCAATATTCTAAACCCGCTTCTCAATAATAAAACCCCCCGAAATATATTGGCGCCTCCATTTAAAATCCCTCCCCATTTAAAACCACCTGCAATGCGCTGTATCAGAATTTTGACATATGCAAGTGTACTCGGGTACCGGTTAGATATTACTAGAGTCCCTTTATAGCTACTGACTCTAGATATTACTAGTGAGAACACTGACCAGCGGGGGCAGAGGGGAGGGGGTACGGGGGACAATCATACTGTGGCACGGTACGGAACAATTGTACCTAGTGTGAAAGCGCCCTTTAACTGAGTGAAGTTGCGAATTGAGCTGAGGGGAAAACGTGGCATTTCATTCCCGGTGTGAGACAGGTGGCGGATGTCAGCACGCCTTCTCAAAAGGAGGCAACGCCAGACAAACCTAAAGTGAAAAGGCGGTTTTTTTAATGAAAAGTGGAAAAGGGACAACAAGTGGCTTTGCAAGCAAGTGCGGGGTTTACCATTTACCGATTATTATATCTTAGCTCACTTAACGTTTCAGCAACACTGAAAAGTCGCGCAGTGTATCACTGACGACGTAGTGTGCACGCAGTGTAAATTAGCCAAATGTGTGCACGCTTTCAGTAACTTTGCTCATATAATTGGTTTGTAACAACAGTTTGTGTGTAGATCAAATGACGCTATTTGATGAAGTGGATTTTTTTTTTGTGTTTTCCATCGTTAATGAGATGAAACAAAAACATCAGAATCTGAAGCAGATTCAGGTACAGGTGAGGAACATTCCAGCCAGAGAGTGCAATAGAGACTTTGTGCAGGTGGGGTAGATAGCTAAAGTCAGATGTTAAGAGTTATGACTCCACAGTGCACCACTGTTGGGGTGTTTGTATTGTGGTGTCCTACCTCAAAAGAGTCTGTATTGGTGTATTGGTTGATGTTAAAATATTGAATACAGTAGTGCACTGTTGATTGGGAGGAGATGGGCAAGTCTGCACATACATTTAGTAAAATTAAACCTTTGTAAAAAGAACAAAAAAAATCTGTTACGCAGAATTGGATGAATAAAGTACAACGTATATATCTATCTATCTCCTTAGGGGAAATTACTGAAACTAGAGTGCCAAGGGCCCTAAAGGTTGCCGGCAGTTACAGCCCCAACAGGAGAAAAGTAACTAGCATCAGTCCGCAGATTCAACAGGAAGCCAACATGAATTCTTGCGAAAGCAACACGTTGTCTTCACGATACTGGCGTTAAAAAGCTCCAGCTCGGACATCCGCGAAAAAATTAAACCCGTTTAATTTTTTCGCAAATTTCGGCGGTGATGGCGAATGGTCTCGTGCCACTGCGAATCAATTCACGGTTCTTCGTATCAATTCTTCTTTGCGAAAAAAGAAAACCGTTTCATCCGCACACTTCTGCGGGCCAACGCAGCTCAGCGAGAAAGGGGTTTTAGTTACCATTATCAGGCAACTCGACTGAGCAGTCACACTTTTTCATGAGTGACAGACAGCAACATTTTTATGTCACTTTTCTGCCATTTAGAAAAAATATAATCTTTAAGAAGTCTACATCATGACATCCGATTCGATTGTTTTCTAACCTGGACTTTCACTGTCGTCTGCTGTCAATATGTGAAGTGCGCCATCTTCTCGATTCACTTCTCGTTCTTGCTCTGCTTTCAGACAATGATTTTTTTTACACAACACTGCTACCGAGTGGGTCTAATTAGTATTATTCTTTCTATTCCATGATGCAAATGGGAACAAACATCCAAAAATGGATTTTGACCAGTTTTTATTGCCGCAATTGATCGCGAAAAAAGGTCGACCATGCGGTTACAATGCCCATTAAAATTTTAATTATATATGGGTTAGTGCCTAATACATACTAATGTCTGAAGACATTATTAAACGAGGAAAAAAATAGATTGATTTTGTCACAAGACCTCGAAGACCAAAGTCAAATCCAATATGGTGTGTTTGATCAGCATACATGATTTGTCATTAGTATCAAATACATACCGAAGATGCAAAGCCAATATTAAAGGACTTTTAGGCCGTTTTTGTCATTACCTGGACCTTGCTGCCCAAGGTCAAATCAAATACACTACCGCTCAAAAGTTTGGGATCACTTGGAAATTTTCTTGTTTTCCATGGAAACACACATGAAATTAGTTTGAATAGGAAACATAGCAAATGAACAGAACATGCTGACATTGTCTGAGTTAGAAATAATGATTTTAACGGAAAATGATGAATATGTACTTCAAACTTTGCCTTCATCAAAAAAAAAAAACCCCACCTTCACTGTTGATACTGAAACTGGTGTTTGACGGGAACTATTTAGTGCAGCTGCTAGTTGACAACCTGTGAGGCGTCTTTGTCTTAAACTACACACTCTCAGATATTTGTCTTCTTGCACAGTTGTGCATCGGGGCCCCCCCACTTTTTTTTTCTGTCCTTGTTAGTGCCAGTTTGTGCTGCTCTCTGAAGGGAGTAGTTGACAGCATGGTAAGAGATTCTAAGTTTTCAATTTCTCGCATTGAATAGCCTTCTTTTTTAAGCTCAACAATAAACTGACGGGTCTCTAAAGAAAGTTCTTTCTTTCTGGCCATTTTGAGCCTGTAAAACAAACAAACAACTGCTGATGCTTCAGGTACTAAACCAACCTCAAGAATGCCATGCTCCCTTTTGCGCTCCCTTATTAGTTCAACGGTTTTCAGCTCTGCAACACATTTGCAGAAGAGTTTTCTAATAATCAATTAGCCTTATAAAATGCTTAACTTGGATTAGCAGCCATACCAGGAGATTGATGCAGAGGACTGACAGTTGCTGATAATAGGCCTCTATGCAAAAATGTAGATCATTCTTTGAAAATCATCTGATTAATTTTAATCCTTTGTGAAATGGATAAAAATGTTTGTGAAATGCATGAAAATGTATTTTTTCTTTGGAAAACAAAGAAATTGCAAGTGATCCCAAACTTTTGAGCGGTAGTGTATGTCAAAAACAACCAGCATACATGATTTGCTTTTAGCGCCCAATACATACCTAAGCACTAAAAACAATATTAAACAAATATGGGCCATTTTTCTCATTCAACCTTGACCTTGAGGCCCAACATCAAATTTGACTGACTGCCTAAGAATGTTCAGCATACATGGTTTCCTATAGGTGCCCCAAACATACCTGAGCTCCAACTGCCATATTCAGCAAGTGATAGCACATTTTTGCCATTTGATCTTGACCCCCAATGTCATATTCAATTTGCCAGGAGTGTTTGGCTTACATGACTCCCAATAGGTGCCTCACATATACCTAAGCTCTAAATGCCACATTAAGCTGTTATAACATATTTTTGCCATTTGACCTTCACCTTGAGGCTCAAGGTCAAATTCTAACAACTGAGAATGTTTGGCATACGTGTTTCCTTATAGGTGCCTCATACATATCTAAGCTCTAAATGTCATATTAAGCAAGTTAAAGCACATTTTTGCCATTTAGCCTTGACCTTGAGGCCCAAGGTCAAATGTGACTGACTCACACTGTTCGGCATACTTGATTCCCTAATGGTGCCGCATACATACCTAAGCTCTAAATGCTATATTAAGAAAGTTATAGCACATTTTTGCCATTTGACCTTGACCTTTCCGCTCAAGGTCAAATTCGACCAACCGACAACGCTCGGCAAGCATGATATGCTGTACATGCTCAATTCATACCTATACTATAAATGGAATGATAAGCAAGTTATGGCACATTTTGTGCAAAACACCCCAAAAAATGATGAAGTCCAGACGCGTTGCTTAGGTGGCGCTATGAAGGAGCGATTCAATCAAAATGCCGTTTACACCCTTGAAGGAGGTCATGATACTGATTCCATTGCTACAATAAAAAAAAAATTTAAATTCAGACAGTTTTTGAGAAAATTGCACCCAAGTGCCAAAAATGGCCATTTTTGACATGAAAATGGCCGCCAAGTCTAAATGAACGATTCAATCAAAAAAATTTTTTGCTCGGGCATTAAATTGATGACCCATTTGATCACATCCCCAAATTTAAAAAAAAATTCATCAGACCATTTTTGAGATACGGCTTTAAACGGACGACACCGACGCCGCTGCCGGACGCAAAGTGACGACAATAGGTTACTGGCCTACGGCCGGCAACCTAAAAATAGAGGAATGCCGCACGAATTTGGTTGTCAATTAAAAATGGATAAACATGAAGATTTTTCAATAAACATTTTTCATGTGATGGTATTGTTGTTTTTTTTTTTTTTTTAAATCCGATACAAATTACAAACAAATTCTATGAAAGTACAGCTGCAAAATGGTGGCTGGTAAAAAAATTGAGCGGCTGGTGGATTTTAGAATCGACCAAAATTTATTTCCCCACACTGTTCAAATGGCTGTAAAATCATCAGTTTTTGAGCGATTTTAATGCATTGCACATCAAACTGAAGCCGAGGAACTGCGGAATCTAAATATAACTATAACTAGACTAACTCAATTTTGATTTTTGGGGTATTATGCCTGGTTTTGCTGGTCACAAATTGGAATTTATTTATGTGTACTTTCCATGAGAATACGGGTGTATCACAGGTTATTCAACCTAATCCTCTTGTTAAGCCGTGGCGTAACGCATCACGTGATAATACTGTTTACGGGTCCAAACTTGCTTGACACTGTACTGGCAGTATGCCACACAGTTGTATTCCAATGTGTGTTAATCAGTCAGACATGTCCGGAGTTGTCATTTTATCGCTTGCCGGTTGATGAAAAGGTGAAGGGTAGGTGGATACAGCTCATAAGGAAAGTTAAAAAGAATTCAGTGAAACGTTGGCCCGGTGAGAGTAGTCCAGTATTCCCCTCACTCAGATTAACATTTGCAAGTGGGCCTTTTAGCAAGCCCCGTTTGACATCGGTGTTCGCTGAGTAGATACTTTCACTTTCCAGCCGCAGGATCCATTTGGCTTGGGCTCAGCCACATTTTACTGACCACCACACTTCCTCCGTTCTCACGAGCACGGGACCCACACAATTCGAATAATAGGATATTAATCCCTTTTTGACCCGTTCGGGAACTTCAGAAAAGAAATTGCCCGCCTGAACATGGTACCTGGTGTACAGCGTACTGCACATGATTTTGTTATGTTTTGACGCGGAAACAGTACTATCACAGGATGAGTTACCTTAGACTAATCAAGAGGATCCAGAAAGGGCCAGTGTGGATGCAGGCTTTCATTCTAGCCAAGCACTTGCACACCAAACCACTAATTAACCCCAAGAGTCTTTGCTAATAAGCTTGATTAGTAGCATCAGGTGTGTAAGTGCTTGGTTGCAATGAAAGCCTGCACCCACACGGGCCCTTGCAGGATAACGTTGAATAGCCCTGGGGCTGTATGCATGATGCCAAGATAGGTGACTTATCCGGAGAATAGAGACTATCCCCCGGATAGCGAGGTTAAAGTGGTATGCATGTTGAGGGGATAGCACTATCCGCAATCCTTCTCTGGGGATAAAGTTATACCCAGTTTCAACTGGGGATAGCGGCTTTATTCCACAAATTCCGCTGGTCTTGCTGTCTGTTTAGCACAGCTGCTTTCAGAGACTTCCACTTATCTTTCAATTCTGAAATAGTGTGTTCTGCGCAGCCACACAAATTCACCTTTGTGGCAATTCGGGTCCAAATTTCAGTTTTAATTTTGTTCATTACAGCACATGTATTAGCTGTAAACAGCACTGTACGTTCCACCGAGATTTCCTCCAAAAGAACACAGATTTCGGCGTCAGAAAAGTTACTTTTCCGCTGCCGCTTCAGTTGTGAAATAACTGACGCCTGCTGCATTGCAGAAAATAGCTATTTACTGTACAAATAAAAAACGAGAAATGTGTTGTTATGCAAGCGTCACGAGGAATCCCGTATAGACATGTGCAAAATGCTATCAAACACAAGGAGTCCCCCTTTCTAAAAATAGCGCTTGCGTGTAAACCTGGGATAGCTATTCCACACCCTATCCTTGACTCATGCATACAGAGAGCACGCGGCAGTTATCCCTCAGATAGTTATCCGGAGGATAGGCGTTATCTGGGGGTAAAGTTATCCCTCCTCCATGCATACGGCCCCTGGTGTATATGATGTAGGCTGCACATAATAACTATCCCCAGACATGCTCCAAATAGGTGGATAAGGACATAATTCCATGACTCAAAACGTGCAGGACTGACACTATTCTAGTAGTTACAAAATGATAAACCTGTTCATTTACCCAGATCTGTCAGTTTCATCATAAACAAGTTTATATTAGGCAATTTCTAATGGAATTTAAAAGTGTGGTTGTCCCCTCCGAGGGGACAATAAGTTGACCCCCATTTAGAAAGCAACGATGCATTTTTCATTACCAGTGATGACCTATGATAAAATACAAATGTACATCAAGATCCATTCGTGAATAAAAAATGCATCAGGAAAATTATTCAAGGAAGTGTCATGGAGGGGACATATTTCCATCTCGCATGCCACACCAATGCATTTCAAACTTCCACAAACATGAGAATTTGGCAACATCAAATGCTAAGTTATTCCACATCCCCCTAGCTCCCCAACAAGCATTCCCTTTAAATTAGTTTTTGCTGTTAGCAAGGGGCCCTCCCAAAGTTATGTCCCCTCCGTGATAGAAAAATGGTAAGTTTCAGTGAATAAGCATGATTTTTCATGTGAAAAAAATAATTTTCAATTAAATCACTTCTGCTCCTAAAAATATACAGTTTTCACTAATGTTAGGTGTAAAAATTTCAACCCTAACACAATTTTCAAAATTCAGTATTTTGATTGACAATACCTTGGACTTGACCACCATCGCCAGCTCTTGCCTGTTTCAAGTCTCCTGGTAATCTGGGGGAGAAAAAAAGATAAAACATAAAGTCTCAAACAAGTGGTGCTAGGCACAACAAACCCCGCCTCTAGCACACACTTTGACCTACTTTTCCTAAATCCACTAGGCATCTATTCTGGGACAGTGGCAATCCCTAAACCCAATATAGGGTGAATCTGGCCATTGGTTTTGCTGCTAAAGTGTTAACAAACAAACAAACAAACAAGTGTTGCCACTAAACGTGGCCATGTCCCCCGCCAGGTCATGGAAATCGACTGGGGTCGGCGAATCACACTAATGCACACTGAAGCCAAAGAAAGCTGCCGCCACCGCAGCGGGGGACAACAAACCGAACCAAAAACAATACTCCTTGCCCTCTCCCTTCAGGCGGGGCGGCTCTGATAAAAATAACGCCGGGCAGCCACTTTGGCTGGATTTACACTGCAGGTCTTGTTGCCCAGATCGGATATGGATCGGATTTTGAGGCCCATATCCGATTTGTTCAACTGCGTGTTTACATCTTGTTTTGAGCGTGAATGATATCTGTTTCGTTTCAATTCAGTTTGTTTACGCCACTCACTACCTGGCCATTGACTTGGGCGATCCACATGCGCGCAGTTGAGAAGGCTTCCGAAAATAAAAGCAAATGTGCGTGCAGCGCTACAAAAGCATGCAGGCCTAGCGGTCATAGAAATAATCAAAACATCAAGCAAGCTCGCAACATTTCACTGGGTAACCTACATCTGATTCTCCTGTTAACGCCTTTTACACCTATCACCTGCATCATCGCAAATGCGTACGCAGACTCCGCCCTAGTTTATTGTTTATCACGGCTTCCCATTAGTCCTCACCGCGGTGAAGATTCTTCCTGGGGTCCAAATGTTAATACTTCAAACCAAAAATGTCATACAAAGAAACACTATCATTGCAATTAAAAGAACCAAAATCCAGAAAATAAAATAAAAATAAAATAAATAATAATATAATGGAATTCAGCCCTTTAAAGCCTATGCTTTATATAGCCTAAAAACTAATACAGTCCCCGCCTTTCCATCGGAAAAAAAAAACATCAGTACACAAATCGTCGCAGTTTCAATGACGCAAAGAACACAATTTTTTTTTTTTTTTTTTTACAAAATATCCGATCTGCAGGTTGACATGCATTTACACGACGGGCACATTGGCACATATCCGATACACATCAGATACATATCCGAACAAAAACCACATTTGAATGAGGCCTGGATCCGAACTGACGGATCCGATCGAGGGCGGAACCAATGTGTTCTTTTTCTGTTTACACAGGCATGTGACGGATCGGATATTGGCCGCATTTGAGCAAAAGATCCGATTCGTGTCACATTCGAGTCACATTTAACCGGCAGTGTAAATCAAGCCTTTGACAGCATACATATACTGTAGCTAGTAAGCTGGCTAGCCAATTCCTTAATGGCGTTGGCTCGCCGTCTAGTTTCAACATAACGTACCTATCGTTAGTAGTGAGTCGTCCAAGAACAAACGACTGATACCGAACTATTGATCCAGAGCCTATGTTACCGCGGTCAAGTTTGTGACAACCTTCCAGCAACATCACTGGATAAAATTAGCGAGGTACCACCTGCAGCAATCAAGAAGTCAGCCAACGTTAGCGAGTAAAGTGGAACGCATTGACTAGCACATAAGTAAATTACCGTTAGCTATCAGTAAATTCTCGTTATCTAGCTAGTCCACTGACAAGTCCCGTTAATATGTTAGCCAGCTTTTGTCGGCTTGGTACTGAAGACACGACGTAGGATGTGCATCACATTTCCCATGAAGATTCAGTTAATTTGACATCTTTAGACAGTCGGAGTAAAAGCCTGTGGTCAGACCCCACTAATAGGTTTAAATACTCGCCCCGTTTAACAATGTCAAATGAGGCAGGTTAGATTTCAAACAAATGATAACGTTACCAAGCTAACCAGCACAGACCAGAATAAAAATTGGATGCCAACTTAGTCAACATTGAATCAGTTGAGAGGCTAACGATTAGTAACAACGTTAGCTAGAAGTACTTCACGCATTTACATTCGTCGATATCGAAGATATACGATTCATTCGCCACGGTATATGCAATAAACCCCTATTACATCAAACTATTCACCTGGGAAGCAACTCCTAATGTCACAGAGAGCGAACGAAATGACCCTAATATTAGTCCACATGCCGCCATGACTACCCCTTCTCCGTCTTCTTCTGCTTAAAAGGCGTGTATAACTATTTCTTATAGAGATGTATACCGCCACCAACTGTATCGGATACTGGCGCTATAATCTTGCTCGACTTATCCTCACTAGACCAGTTCGGCTGAAAGGCAAAAAGCACCCTTTTCTCAGCTCTTACCCTAAAAAAAGTACATATTCTTCTCGTTCCATATATATTTTTTGCGATTTTTAACATACCGAGTAATCAAACCTCAAACCTCTGAAATACAACTAATTAGCAAAACTTCTTCTTTTAGTTTTATGGCGGGGTTCAAACTTCTTTCATAGGTGCATACCGCCACCAACTGTACGGAATTATGTACTGTATTCTATTGAGCTGCTTTACTTAATATAAAAAAAACTCACTAAATCCTATAATATAACCTTATCTTCTTCAATTATTACATGAGAGCTTTCTGTGTGTCCTTACTCCTCTAGAATCTGACCACCACCGAGTCCTCTTTCCAAAATTCTCTGTAGCCTATATCTTCCATCTTAACGTCTAATCAACCCAAAATCTCTCTTGCTGCATCCAGCTCCATCTTGACTCTCTGTTTTACTCTCTATCTCGATAGCAGTTCAGGACCATTGTAATAAAAGCCAAAAAACTTCTTTTGCCTATCCTAATCACCTCATCTTCCTCATATTCCTTTTGTTTCTGTTCCACTGACTGCACTCTGGCCTGCTCTTTCCCCGTTGTTTCCTTTTTGCTCACAACTCTCCTAGTTAGCACAAGTTCATGAATGCCGCCATTCCTACATTTTAGCCAATCAAAAAATACTTTGTGTGGCAATGTCCTGGATGTTTTAACACGCTTAGACACCAAGAAATCGGATGATCTATATACAGTGTACACAAACTAGTCTTGATTATCACTTGTGCTACAGCTTCATTTTATGCCGAATGATCAAAGTCCGATTTTACCAATAATTATGAGAACCTGAGCTACAAAATAAGTGGTAATGCCGCTGTGTGAGGCTGTTCATTGCTCCAACGAAACGGGAAACTCTGACCTACCCGTGGGCATAAGTTTGCACTGATTTCCCTTGGTGAAGCTTAACTTGCTAGGACAGTGGGTGCACAACATTGGATTCAACCAGTTGCTGGGGGCACAAAACATCCCTTTATAAAAACAATTAATCAGGCTAGTTTACAATCATTTTCCTTTATTGACATGCTTTCCAATTATAATTATAATCCATTGGCCATTGAAAATATGGCTTCTTTCCCCATGCAATCTAACAGCAATGAAATAATGGGCTAAATTCAGGACAGGAAGGAATTTACTCAAAATAGGCCCATGCTTTATGAAAGACAAACTGCTCTAAAACTTCCACGCTACCTTTTCCGCACACCAACTTCCACTACCCTTTCCGCACTCCAGGCATTTTTTTAAATAAATTTGGGGAACAATTGCCCGATTGGGGAACTATGTACAACACTTGCTCGTATGCAACCCCTTGTTGCCAATTCAGGAGAGTGCGGACAGTTAGCGGCTCTCCTCTGAAGCACGCGCCCGTCAGCCACTGCTTCTTTTACAGTCAATGGGCTCTAATTTCTTGGCGCAGCGCAGGGTGGCGCAGCGTGGCGTAGCGTGGCGCAGCCCACGCAGTGGTAATTTAAATCCGGTGCAGCCGCGCAGTGGTAATTTCGTGCGGTGCAACACCTTGCGCAGCCACTTTGGCAATTTGGTAGACGGACGTGCGCCGAGATGGGTGTGGCGGCGTAGTAGGGGGAGGTGTCACATATTCATCAAGACGCAGTGGCAATTTCTAAGAAAAAGTCTTCGCTGAAGTTGCGCAGAAAGCTCGCCAGCTCCAACCTGGTTTACTTTCTGTGCAGTGGTAATTTGGCTGACCGGCGCACAGTGCTCACACATCACCGAAACCTCACAGGCAGGTTTCCAGAATGTCAGGCACATTTCAATGCAATAAATAATTACAGCAACCCCTATTTGAAGTAACTATCTGAATCAGGACATAAATTATAGTATCTATATCGATTGTCCTGATGTCAGATTAAAGGCGGTTGGCACGCGTAATGGAAACTCCACCTGGCTTAATCAACGCAGTTGAATCTGTGATGCAAACTAACGACTTCACATCTTTCTCAGCCAACCACAAACAAACTATATATATATATATATATATATATATATATATATATATATAATGCTTGCGTTCTATGCTCAGTAAAGCCGCTTGCACACTGGACGCTAAACTAATTTTTTCCCACGACTGATTACAGTCAAAGTCAATGCAAAACGCGAAAGTCGGACAGGGTTTTAATATATCTCCGTGTCCGAAAAGTCATAAAAGTTCTAATCCTATTCCAGGAATTATTAGGCGTGCAAACTTGGCCATGTTTGTGTTCGACCTTCACAAAATGCAAATTGATAGCTATCGTCTTTTCTTGGTCTTTTTATTCGTGTGTTTTCTTCCGTTGAAGATAGACAACAGTCTTTATTCGGTCTCTCTTTTGAAAATTAATCAGATGGATCGAACAGATTTACGCTTTATTTCCACACCAGAGATAAAATAGTGCTTGTAGTCAGTGAGCAAATCAATTCCATGACCATTGACAGTGTGAATAAATTATCGCATGCACGATCAAGACTGTCGAGGTAAATGCAAAAATACTCCATGTCCGCAGCCAGCAAAAAGTTAAAGTATTGGTATGAGAACAGATTTATAACGAAATAAAGAATAAAAATATATCACCAACGAACAGAGCATCCAAAAAGATGGCCCGCAAATAAATAAATCGCAGTGTTCATTGGATGTTCTGTTTGTTGTTAAAATGTTTTTTTTATTCTTTATTTCGTTATCAATCTGTTCTAATCGTCCTTTTTTTTTTTTTTGGCTGTCAGACACGGAGTATTTTGCATTTAGTGTCCGACAGGCATTGTACATTGTCCCGCCGCCAATGTCGACTCACTTTATTGAGCAGAGCTTAAACAGAAACATTGATTGAAATTCTCGGTACTCATCTTGAAGAACTGAGCCCTCTTATCAAAAACATTCACGTTTAATATCTAAAACATTCAATAGATTTGAAGAAATTAAAAACAATAATCGACTGTCGGACACGGCGATATATTAAAACCCTGTCAGACTTTCGAACACGTAGACAATGCGTTCAACGCAATCTGTCGTGCGAAAAATTCGTTTCGCGTCCAGTGTGCAAGCGGCTTAATACTAGGCTACTATTATTGTCACTTAGGTTTTATCGTTTTTAGTGGGGGAAAGGAATACAGCCTGACTGCTATGATCTCGTACTAAGTTAAGATCACATATTGAAAATAAATGTGTAACGTATCTTGCATTGTTGTCCATGCATGTTAATCCCAAAATTTTAAGCAGCAACAGGGTGTAATAATAGGAACACGCTATCCACCGTTTCTCTTCCCAATGATGCAGGCAGAAGAATTAAATGAGCAACCGCCGTATTTCATTCCAACTTCATAAGTTTGAATGATCTGACGTAGTTTCGTTTTGAAATTCCATTCAAGTTCGCTGATGGTGATAATTCGCGAATGCCCTAGCTAGCCAGCTAACTCATATTCGTAATGCATAATATAGACGTAAGTGGTGCAGAAAATATGCCTGAAGCAGCGAAGTAAAATGCAACATTAACGCATCATGCAGATATAGGACAGAGGCTTCTATATTCAAACACATTAAAGGTGAGGAGAGGAGCTCAACTGATTGGTGAAGATTTGACTCGGCTGTGTTATACCCAAACACGCCTTCTCTCCTCCCTCTTTCCCACTTGCGCCTGCGCCGCGCCTGCGCCTGGTCTACGAATTTAGAGCCCATTGTTTGAATCATCGCAAGTTCAGAGCGAGGGCGGAGGATACCTGAACATGAACAAGCTTAGAATCTTCCTGACGAGCGCCTGTCTGGCCAACAGGAGGCGCCTAAGCAACGAACAACAGAACCATTTGATATTACCCTTCCCGGCAGACCTTTCCCACTGGGGACCCACCCAATATCTAAAAATAGCCCGTACGTAAGGTGAACGTCATTCTCCGAACCCAGAAGTCAGGCAAGCGAATAACAAGAGGCAATGTGCCGAGTTAGAAAAAGTAGGTTTTTAGCCGATTTTATCAACTTTTATTTTCGATCTAACTTGTGTTGACAATGGGGACCTGGGGTGCGTTTCCCAAAAGCATAGTATTTTTTTTAACTACGCTAGCAACTTACGTAGTTCGTCCATTCACTGTCAATGGCTCCAACTATGTAAGTTCGCACCTGTTCTTTCAAGAAACGCATTCCTGGCTCGGCGGAGCAGACCGAGCAATAGCAACAATGGCTCTGAAAAAATTCACTTCACCATCGACAGCTAATGCAAAAACACAGATAAGGGGCAGTCCAGATAACACAAACCGAGACAATAACAACCCTTTTTTCGTTTGCGCTTAGCCAGCTACAGAAATGCAAAAGCAACGTGTTCAATGCTCGAATCACGGCAGGATAACGGGGGAGACTTCGTATTCATACTTTAATTTGCGACCCCTGTGACAGGTTTGTAACGGCAAGCTAGCTTGGTAACAGTTCGTTAA